>CM040175.1:21313000-22768000 GCA_022606695.1 Vaccinium macrocarpon
CCGGCTAAACCCAAGAAGCTTCGAATCTCAAACACGCTCTTCGGGCGCTCCCAATTCAAAACCGATTTTATCTTACTCGGATCAACAGACACCCCATCTTTTGAAACCACGTGGCCTAAGAACTTCACCTCGGATAACCAAAACTCGCACTTACTTAACTTAGCATATAATCGGTGCTCTCTCAAGATTTCAAGAACAACGGAAAGATGAGATTGGTGCTCCTCCTCGGAAGGTGAATAGATAAGAATGTCATCGACAAAGACAACAACAAATCAATCAAGATAAGCCCGAAAGATACGATTCATCAAATCCATGAGAGTGGCGGGAGCATTGGTGAGACCAAAAGGCATAACAACAAATTCATAGTGACCATAACGGGTACGAAAGGCAGTTTTAGGAATGTCCTCACGTCGAACTTTAAGTTGATGATACGTGGATCTCAAATCAATTTTAGAAAAGCAAGTTGCACCCCGAAGTTGATCAAACAAGTCGTCGATTCTAGGCATGGGATATTTGTTCTTAACGGTGACATGGTTGAGCTTATGGTAATCTATGCATAAACGGAGCGACCCATCCTTCTTTTGAGCAAATAGAGCCGGAGCTCCCCACGGCGAAGTACTAGGACAAATAAACCCCAAATTTTGTAGTTCTTGCAATTGTGTTTTCAACTCTCTCAACTTGGCTAGTGCGAAACGGTACGGTGGCATAGAAATAGGAGCGGTGCCCCGGTACAAGATCAATTGTAAACTCAACCTCCCACTCGGGTGGCAAGCCCGGTAACTCCTCCGAAAAAACGTCCGAAAAGTCACAAACGACCCGCGGTAACTCCCCACACGTAGACATATCCTCATCTAGCGTTAAACTAGCCAATAGACACACTATCAATTCCTTTTCCTGTGGCCCACACAAATTGTCACGCCCTCATTTTTATAAAAACAAAAATAAAGGAATTCCTTACAATTAATAAGTCAAATGATAAAATATTTCCATAAATCCTCCCCAAGAGGTTTGCATTCCAAAATGTACATCATTAATCCATTGGTAAATCAAGTATTTGGGCACCCTTGCCCTAACAGTGATATCAAATATTATCCCATAAGTTATTACATAAGTCCAAATTGTCAAAAGATTAAATAACCAAAAGTTACATTGTCATTTATCAAAATACAAAACTTGAGATAAAAAAATATCTTCATGCATGCATAAGCTTCACACAATGCATCACTCCACAAGCATCCAATCTCATGGTCCATGTTGTGTACCTGGGAAAGATAGGGTGAGCTCACTAGCTCATAGGGAAACAAACTACAACCGCTAGGCATATAAATATGATGAGTGCACATGATATGAATTAACATGAGAGGAGATGATCAAGGAACATAACGGGGCTAAGACAAGTAAGATGTGTCCAAAAAGTAACCACGTGTCCAAGTGACATCAAAGTGTCCAAAAGATTTCAAGGTGTCCCAAAATACCCATTAGTTCATTAAGTTGTCAAAATCACCCACAAGTGTCATACGTGCCCAAAATCGTGTCCAAGTATCCAAGGTTGCCAAAATATCTTATGTGCCTCAAAACATTTTCATTTCCAAGTACTCAACACCACCAAAGTTTCCACTTTTGTTTCACCAAGATCACCCAAGTTATTCACACAAGTTTAAAACCAACTCCACAAGTTGTGTTTCGACAAAACACAATAAATAGTCCAAAATCTCATTTATCATTTCTTTCATTGAAGAAAAACATCATTTTCATTGGTACTAGGGATTTAATCCCCCTACCGGGTTCCGTAGGCCCCGCGTGCCTTCGCTGGGTATTTGTAGGCCCCGCCTACCTCTGCCGGGTTTCATAGGCCACACGCGCCTCTGCCGGGTTCCATAGGCCCCGCGTGCCTCTGCCGGGTTCCATAGGCCCCACGTGCCTTTATCAAAAATTTCACCAAATGATGGCATTGGGGTAAAACACCTCATTATTACAAACATTTCATTAAAACTTTCATAACAAGTCCATTTCCCAAATTTCATTTCACCAAAGTGCCCTTTCTTTTGAAATACCACAATTTTTAAGCCAAAAGGGGACCAATCCTATATGCCTTGTGTCCGATGCGTATAACAATTTGTCCAATAAAAACACATGTCAAAGTCGTAGTTTAACGATTTCAAGGTAGTTCTTGGGGTTACCACGTTGCTATATATCAAGTATATGAAGTTCCGGACAATTGGAGGTCAAACGGACGTCGAAGGGTGGCCGGAAACCACCCAGAAAATCTGGAGAAGTTGCTGGAAAACAGGTGCAGCGGCTAAAAACAGGGGCAGCAGTGCAGATTTTCACCATAGAGGTGTGGAATTTCAACCCAAATGCAAATGTGATAGTCTAGGTTCAAATTAGAGATGCTAGTCAACAATTAAACATGGAGGGAGGTCAATTTCACTCCCAATTTCATCAATCAACAACCAATTTCATAGATCACAAAATCAAAATGAGGAAAACTCATACAAAGAGGGAAAACATAATTTTTCAAGAAATTGAAGCCAGAAACAAGATATGTTCAACAAATCACGAGTATATAACTAGAGGGAGTAGTAATTGTTTCCCTACCTCATGGGTTAAGCTCCAAATGTGTAGAAAACGCAAAACCCTAGGTTATGAAGCTTCCACCCGAAATACCTCCTTCCCATGCGAAACCAATGAACCCCGGACTCCACATGGTGCGTAGAACACGAAAATGGTCTAGGTTCTTGAAGGGGTTGAGTGAGGAGGGAGAGTTTTGAGCTTGGAGGAGTTGTTAATGGAGGAGAAGAGAGAGAGAGAGGGGTGCCGATCGGGTGAAGAGGGAGGAGAGAGTGAAATGTTTTAAAATTTGCAAATTCACCCCCACACACTATTAATATACTCACATAATCACACCTCACACCCAAATGTCACTTGTGTATGTAATATGAGACCACAATACTTATTTTCATAACCCAAACTTAAATAAAGACTATAATTTTGAGTTTTCTTTACTTTAATTTATTTATGAAAATAAGGAAGTACCCCCAATTTGGAAACAATGGCATTTACAGAATTTTGAAATTCTCATCACATCAAAATCTCATCCCCCCACTTTTAGTACAAAACCAAAAACGGACACATTTTTCTCCGAAGAAAATGGGTGAAAGATGACTTTGCCTTACTCAAAAATAACTTTCGATTATACTATTTTGATTAGAAAAATCCAAGGAACAATTACCGGCACTTTTTATCGACCAAATCGAAACTTCTCCAAAAAGTGATTTTTTGAAAAAGTAGTTAAATTTTCTGGGTCTTTACACAAATAAGGTTCCAACGGCTCTCGACGCTCCCTGAAAAACTCAAAGCAACAATCCTCCGGCGGACAAACCCGAACCCGACGCTTGAAACAATCTATAGTCGCATGAAAAGTTGATAACCAATCCATTCCCAATATAAGATCAAAACCTGTCATACCCAAGACTATGAAATTGAACACAAAATGACGATCCCGGATAGCTAACTCACACCCCCGACATATGTGATCTAACGGTGTTCTACCACCCAACGGAGTATCAACAAACAATGGAGGACTAAGCTCCTCGGTTTCCAAACCCAAAGCAAGTACAAAAGATGCGGCAATGAAAGAATACGATGCTCCGGAATCAAACAACACTTTAGCAAAAGAGTTGAACAATAGAAATTTACCCCACACAATGAACGACTCTGGAGCCTGAGAAGTAGGAGGTGGTGGCGGCGGTGGTGTAGCGGCTGTGATAGCGAAAACCCGTCCTAAAGTGGTCTGAACCGACGTGGAAGAACTAGCCCCTCTATCCACCTGTGAGCCTTGACTCGTAGTAGTCTGGCGGTAGTGCGTCTGCGTGTATGCACCCCTCTGTGGCGGTCTACCAAACCCAGAACTAGTCCTCGGCTGCTGAACAGAACCGGACTCACTACGAGTACCTCCTCGCTGTGGGCAATGTCTAGCTACGTGGCCAAATCCACCGCACCCGAAGCAAGCACCCGAAGTACCTTAAACACGAGACTGTGAAGGTGGAAGAGTCTTCGGATTTGGACAATGTTGGCGAATATGGCCTGGTTGGCCACATTTGTGGCAAACAATCGGCGGCCTCGATGAATTTCCCCCAAAACCGGAGGAAGTAGGTGCCCGCAAAGTAGAACGGTTGCGAGAGAATTGAAGCGGTTCTCTTGTCTTTTCCTAGTTTGATTCCCATAGCTCCCGGATACACCCCCGTAGTTACTCGTCAGTGCACTCACGGTCGTGATCGGCGGCCTAACATTCTTCTTATTAACCCCCGTAGCCTCCAAGCTTCTTTCCAACTCCAATACCGTGGAAAAAGTTGATTGACCCCCACTCATCACAAACTTTTGAATCGACTCATCCACGCCCCGGATGAACCTCTTACATTTCTTCTCCTCCGTTGACACAAGTTCCGGTGCGAAACGGGATAAGGCTTGAAACTTCATGGCATACTCCGGCATGGTCATATTACCTTGCTCTAGCCACTCAAATTGTTTTCGAAGCATGTCCTTGAACGACTCCGGAAAATATTGATCTTCGAAAATAGCCTCAAACTTGGCCCATGTCATAGTCTCTACGTCCGGCTCATTCGCATTCACCGCCGTCCTAGCTAATTCCCTCGACGCTTTCCTAGTCGCAAGTACCGACTTCCACCACTCGTTAGCCTCCCCACTTAGTTGACACGCCACGAGCTTCACTCTCATGGCATCCTCGGTCACCTCTAGCACATCAAAAATTTTACGGATCTCCGACAACCAATGGTTGGCCACTAAGGGGTCACTACTAACCCCGTCGAACATAGGAGGGTTCAATTTACGGAACTCTCTCACTACTTCCATAGCACGGTTCGAAGTGTTGGCCCTAGGTGTTTGAGCCATGTGCGTTGTAAGTGCTGCAACAAAATCGGTTAAAAGGGTGTTTCGTGGTTGTGGAAGTCCCGGTTGCTCCACATCTTGCTCACGTCGATCATTTTGATTCCCGAATTACCCCCGTGTTGACTACCCTCATCATTAGCCCGCTCGTTTCTACCCCATCTAGTGTTCCGACCACCCCTAGTGGTTGTACCCCGTCTAGCAACTCTTCTCAGCGGCATTGTTCTAATAAGAAAGTAAGAAAGAGAATCGTTAAGCCCAACATTATCTTAAATGAGGTTAATGCCAACCCAACACGGGTAACAACTCAACACTATGTTCCTTGACTTACACGCGTCACAATATGTCTATGTTATGATCATGAATGTCACACAAGGACACATCGAATGAGAAAATATGATTTTCATGAGAAAACTTATGCAATGGTTAAAGCCCCAAGACTCTAAGTCTTCCCACGGTTCCTAAGTATTCGAACCGAAAGCTCTGATACCAAGTTGTCATGCCCTCAAGTTTAATAAACCAAAAATAAGTATTATCCACGTAGAACAAGTCAAAGTCTTACGTTTACCCTTTGAATATTCAACGTTAAAATAGATACATTCTCACCATAAATAATAATTGGGTTCTAACTACGAGTACCCGTAACCCAAATGCATAAGTTTCAGGTGTGAAGAGTTATTACAATAACCAAATAGTCAAAAGATTAACAATTAGACGTTACAAAACAATCTTTCAAAAATACAGAACAAAGATGGGAAGATAACTTCATGCTCGATGAACTCCACTCCAATGCTATGCATCCATATTTCATCCATCCATCTCATGCTCCATGTCAAGTACCTGAAAATTGATAGGTTGAGCTCGCTAGCCCAGTAGGAAAACTAATCTACCAACGCTAGGTGTATAAACATGATATATACATGATGAGTGAGTATGATGGTGGATACAACCAATGCATTAGGCTAGGATGAACAAAAGGCTTTAAATCAACCACTAAGTACCCGAAATGTGTTCATGAGTCTAGAATGTGTCCAAGTATCCCAAACTATGTTTAAGTATACAACCAAAGTCTACGTAATTGCCAAATCTTCATACCTGTACATAAAAATCCAATTTTTCGCCAAATATTCCAAATTCAACTCAAATATGTCATTTCCAAATTTTTGTAAAAAAAAAAATTTATCAATTTAATAGGGAAGTATCCCTTTGCCGGATTTCGTGGGCTCCGTGCACCCCTGCCGGATTTCATGGGCTCCGTGCACCCCTGCCAGATTTCATGGGCTCCATGCACCCCTGCCGGATTTCGCGGGCTCCGTGAACCCATGGCCAGGGACACCAAACGGGTGATCCCTAGAGTTCACATTTATCAATAAAATATTTTCGATTTAAAACTCATCTCAAAACTTTATATTTTGTTCCAAAATTATCATTTGCATCGAAAAGTCAAACCAACTTTTTACATTATCCAAACGATGTCAAAATAAGGTTGGAAAGATGTACGATGTGTCCAATATTCAAGGGAAGGATTAAAGATGAAAAATATGATATTTTAGCGTTTCCCAACTGGTTGGAGGTTTTTGCCCAACTGGTTGGGAAGAGACAGATTCGTGTGAAAATTTCAAAAGTTCCCAACCGGTTGGTGGTTTTTGCCTGACAGGTTGGGCAGAGACAGATTCATGTGAACATTTTAGAACTACCCAACCGGTTGAAAGTTTTCACACGACCGGTTGGGGAAACCGAGAATTTCTGCGAGTTTCTCTCAAAACATGAAACTTCAACCTAATAGCATATATGAAGTTTTAGGCCAAAAGTGGATATGTGGAGCAACTAATAGACATCAAGGGAAGGTAAATCAACAATCAATTGCATCAAACAAGTACTCAAATCATAGATCACAAAATCAAGGTCAAACAAACCCATTTGAGAGCAAATGATGAATTTGAGCAACAAGAACAAGATATATGCCATATATCACATAGATACAACTAGAGGGAGTAGAATTTGTCTTCCTACATCAAGATTTGAGCTTGAAACAAGTGGGCAAATGAAAACCCTAGCTTCCAATGTGCTCCAACCCGAAATGTGGTTTCTTGGTGCGAAATGAGTGCAATCCAAGCTTCAAAATGTGTAGAGGAGGTGATTTTAGGTGGGGTTTATGAAGAGGACTTGAGGTTTTGGTGGATTTTTGAGCTTTGAGCAAGCAAAAATGGAGGAAATGAGAGAGAGAGAGAGAGGAGTATGGTTGGAGAAGAGAGGAGGGACTGATTTTTTTGTGTAAAATGAAAGCACAAAATGTCTTATATACTCTCACCCCTTAACACTTTCACCCCTAAACTTTCAAATGCATATTAAACACACCCAAATGCATTCTACCACTATCACGTTGACTCATCTTAGTTAAAATTCAATTTCTCACATTTACTCAACATTATTCCGGAAAAATTATGTAAAAATACGGGTCGTTAAAAAAAACCTTTTGCCATTTTCTTTTTTTCTTTCTCATGAATCGTTTGAATTTTCTAGTAAACAAAACTATTTCCTCGTCGCTGCCACTTGACTCCGAATCATCTCTATCATCTTTTGAACTCGAAGTAGAACATTTGAGAGCTATGTCTTTCTTTTTGTTGCCTTGATCTTCTTCCAAGTTCATTGTGATTTTGTGAGTCACAAGGGATCCTAAGAGTTCATCCAAGCTATATTTAGTGAGATCTTCTCTTGCCTCAATGATCACGGTCACCTTTGGCTAGCTCCCATTGCTTTGGTAGTGACCTAAGAATCTTTCTCACAAGATCAACATTAGAATATGGGTTTCCAAGAGATTTCAAGCCACTGACAATATCAGTAAAACGTGTAAACTTGCTTGAGGTTGATTCATCATGCAACATTTTTAAAAATTCATACTTATGAACAAGCATGTTGATTTTAGACTCCTTAACCTGACTTGTACCGTCATGTGTGACCTCTAACTTGTCCCAAATTTCCATGGTAGATTCGCATGCATATACTCTATTAAATTCATCTGGGTCCAATGCACAATATAAGAGGTTCATGGCCTTGGCATTCATTTGAACACCTCTCAAATCATTCTCATTCCATTCATTTTCCTCCTTAGGAACTACAACCTTATTCAGAATTTTAGTAGGACAGAGCGGCCTAACAATAATTTTCCACAACTCATAATCTGATTCTTGAATATAAATATTCATCCCAGCCTTCCAATAATTATAGTTAGACCCACTAAATAAAGGAGGTCTATTGGTCGATTGGCCTTTGGGAAGGAAAGTGCCAAAAAGGGTTGCCATAGATATTACCCTAAGATGATATAAAGTCAAAATAAAATAAAATACTAGAGCAGTAGCTCTGATACTGATTGTTGACCCAGATAGCAACACAAAAGGAGAAGGGGGGGGAGGGGAATTGTGTATCTAAAATATTATTGTGGAATAAAATAAACTAAATGCAACACCCAATAAAATTAAATAGATTGAAGCACACAAACAATAATTATATGACAGAAAATAAAGAGCAAGGGAAGAGAGAAATCAAACACAGAGATTTATAGTGGTTCGGTCCGCAACTTCACGAGCTACTCCACTCCCCAAGTGTCCAACTCGAGATTTGCTGTACTATCTCCAATAGTAACACTTTCTAGCTTTGCAGGTGCTAGAAAAACCTTTACAACGAGCAATGTCCTCAATCGCTCCAACTATTTTTAACTCCTGTGTTAGTCACACCTAACCCAACTAGTTTTGACTCCAGTGCTAGTAACACCTAACCAAGTAATTTTTTCTCACACAAAAATCACTCACGAAAGATAAACTCTCACAAGGCTGTACAATCCCTTTTACAATGATATCTCACAAAATAAACACTCTCAAAAGTGTAGATAAAAACATTATGACACTCTATTTTTCTCTCAATAATAAATGAACTTTGGAGCTCAATATGAATGCCTTTTCTTCTCCAATTCTTTTTTACTTGTTTGTTATAGAAACAACTCCTTTTTATTCTTCTAAATTCTAAACGTTAGAAGACTCATCTTCATATGGAAATTAACCAATCAATTATGGCCTCAATTGATGCAAAGCCAAATTCATCATTTTTCATCACTAGCCGTTCAAAGCTTGAATTGGCAGCCATCTTTGTATATTTGGGAACAAGCCTAGCCTTAATAAAAGCATATCCAATTAGACAATCCCCTTTTTGAATTGGCCATTTGAACCAAGGGATGAATGATTTTCAATTTGCCCAACTTTTGTTTCTTATTGCTAGTCCAATATGCCTTAATTGAACCAACCCTTAATTGAACCAACGAAAAGATTACAAATTGTTGGGATTCCTCCCCGTGTGGACCAATTGGGCTTAGGCCCATAGGGAGTGGATTAGGGTTTTATCTTGTATCTCTATAAGTACTCATTGTAGTGTTGTTTATGAAGTGTGGTAGCACAATGTAGAGAGAGAGGCAGAGAGTGTGAGAGGGGAGCTTGTTGTGGCTCTCTCGGAGAGAGACATACATGAGAGAATTGGTGAGGTTTCATTATTGTGAGATTAGAGTGTGAGTGTGTAACACAAAATTACGAATTTCCTCTGGATTATAGTGAAACCCCCGTGGATGTAGGTCAGATTTGGCCGAACCACGTATATTGTGTGTTGTGTTTCTCTTGATTTTACTATTTCTGTTTCTTGTGGTGCATTGTTGGGATCCTAACAACTGGTATCAGAGCTTGGGTTGAAGCACCGAAGAGCGCAAAGTAGTCAAAAAATCACTCAGAGGCCATTGGAGCACTGTTTGAAGCTTTGGTCAGAGAAAACAGGTGACGAAACTTGTTTTTGATCAGAGGAAAAGGTGCTACTCTTAGAGACGATTCCAATGAAGTGCTTGGAGTCAGTTTTGGTCATCGGAATAGCTCCCACGGTCGATTTAAAAGTCGACGAACGGAGGTGGAGGAATAGAGGCTTAGTGGTCGTGTTTATAGTGGTCGGGTAAAAGATTTGAGCACAGGGTTTTGATGCCCTCAATCAGACGATCACAGATGTAAAAGACCGGTCACCAAAAACCGCCGGACGCGTCGCCTGAAGAACAGCGTGTCAGATCCCACACGGCCATGTGGTGCACGTGTGGGAGATTGTGGAAGATGGTGAAGTGGTGTTGAGTCAGCGGCCATGTTGGATGCCACACCAGCGGGTCAATGCCACATCACTACAAGGGTCATAATGGTCAAAGTTCATGGTTTAAAAAGTCAAAGGGGCCAAGGTCTAGGTCAAAGGGGTCAAAGGGATCAGAAGTCCAGTCAAAGGGGTCAGACCAGCATTAAAAGTGGTCAAACCAGTTCAGACCGGAGGTTCAGTGAAAAGGTTGACTGGGTTCAGACCGGATCAAACCGGATAATAGTCCGGAGGCAGATCAGATTTTGTTCTTTGGCCGGTTCATTCAGATTTTGATCGGTTCATGGCCGGTTCGGATCGGTTCCTAACTCAGTTTTTTGTTCCAGATCCAACCACATGCTCTGTTTTTCGTGAATAGGCTCGGAAGCAGGTTTTGTTGCTGGATTGAGTTTGATTTAGATGTTCAGAGGCGCTTTGGGTTGTGAGGAGGCTGTTCCTAGCTAATTGGACAATTTTGGATTCATTGGTGGGCTTGGATTTGAGTGATTCGAGTTAGATTCTGCGGTCCTAAACACATCCAGAAAGATTGAGGAGGATCAGATGTGGTCAGGTCAGTCGGATGGGATGTTGTTGAGTCAGAGGCAGACCAGGGATGATCATTCGCGTTTGGCAAGTAGGGATACACTCTTTCGAGTTATTGCACGCTGGTTTATGTAAAGACCCGTGTTTTAAAATAATTTGTCTGGAAATAATGTTGGGTAAATGTGAGAAAATGAAAATAGAGTGATGTGGGGTCAATGTGAGCATAGAAATTGCGTTTGGGTGTATTTAGAGCACATTTGAACATGAGGGGTTGTGAGTGTAATTAGGGATATGTGTATAAGGCAAGTTTGGGATGATTTTTCTTGGAGAAAAACACTTCTCTCCCTCTCTTATGGCAGATGTCTCTCCCTCCCTTCTCAAATTTTCTTCACCCTTCTCCCAAAATACACTCTAATACTTAAAACCCACCAAGATCTACACTCAAACCCTTCACCTACATACACTATGGAGCTTGGGTTACGTTGGAATCACTCCGAGAAGTCAAGTTTCGGCTGGGGTTTTGCTAGGAGGAGTAAGGGTTTCACATTTTTTGCTTGATTAAAGCTTAATCTTTGAGGTAGGGAACCCATTTCTACCTCCTCTAAGTGTATATGGTTTGAATTAATGCATGATGTTTATATCTCTCCTCAATTTTCTACATAACTCTCATACCTCCATGGAAATTGGATTTGAACTTGTATAAGCTTGATTCTCCATATTTGTTAGATTGATCTTTGATTAGGTGTTTAGATATGCTAAAATGATGTTTTGTTGTGCTTTGGAACCCCAAATTTGGACTTGGAATGAAGCCCCATCCATTTGAGCCAGGTTGTGATTTTCCACCCGAACCCAGGTGGATCGATCCACTCTCAACAATGGATCAATCCAAAATGCTTTGTTGCACTTTTGGTGCAGAGTGGATCAATCCACTCTTTGCTTGGATCAATCCAGAATGGTCTGTCCTCGGATTTCACTAGAGTGGATCGATCCACTCCCTGCATGGATTGATCCAGATTCCTTTGTTCAGGCAGATTTTTTTTCCAACTTCGCGGGCACGCCCCGGCTTCGTCCGAACTCCGATTGAGGTGATTCTTGAACCGTTGGAAAGCTCTACAAGTCTACTTTCAAACCCAATTGGTTTCATATTCATAACCTTTGTATTTTGAGAGAAATGCCCTTTTTACTATCAGCGTGTCGTATTTTCTCGAGGTTTATAACTCCGTTTTCATGTTCCATTGCTCCGGGCCCTCTTTGGCCATCTCAAAACTTCTCGAATTGACCTCTAAGCTTCGGTAACCTATCATGGTGCATTTTATGCTTTGTCTTGGTTTCCCACGCACATTGGACACGTGTTAATTTGACCACCACCGACACATTTTGAGTTTTTTGAACAAAGATGATTGTGTGAATGTTTTGGACACTTGTGAAAGGTTATTGTGATACGTGAATTGGTTTTGGGCACTAAGTTGAACTTATGAGTCGATAAATGGTAATACAAATGTTAAATATGTGACACGGGGCCCGAAAGGGTATGCCCGGAGTGACACGAGGCCTATATGGCATGCCCGGAAAATGATCAAATGGTTGGAAATGAATGAGATGGATATGGATATTGTGCAAAATATATGAGGTATGTTGTGTGAGTGTCAGACACGAATGACAGGAGTAAATGAAATTTAATTGATTATGTGCTTTCTTCGAGTGACACGGGGCCTATATAGCATGCCCGGAGAATAAATGAATGATTAAAAGAAATAAGATGTATTTGATAAATGTAAACGATGCTTGGGCTATTTCAGATGTTTTGGTTATTTGTGAAGTATTGTGAGATGAAATGTTCGTGTAAATGAATGTGTTTTGAAAAGACTGAACCCACAACATGAAATGTGACTGTTTTGAGGTAACTTATGGATATTCTGGTTTCATTAGATCTTTAAGGCATTCCCTAGATAGTCTATGATCTAGTTGATTTATCTTGCTCTATCTTAGCCTACTCATTTATGTGTATCATACTTTCATGTGCATCTTTCATTCTATATACCCTTAGTGTTGGTAGAAAAGTTTCCTACGAGCTAGTGAGCTCACCCTATCTTTCCCAAGTACACAGCATGGAGCATGATATTGGATGCGTGGAGTGTGATGCATGCCATGAAGATTTTATGAGCATGAAGTTATTTTCTCATCTTCATGCTAAGTACATTTTTGAAAGATAATCTTGTAATTTTAATTTCTATAAGATTTTGACTATTTCAACTTATGTAATAACTTTAAAACCTTTGTTATTTTGTATGGGTACGGGTACCCTTGACTAGAGGCTTATTGTACTTCGACTTTGACTTTCAATGGAAAATTGTTGACTTTAATGGATCCTACGTGGATTTTATTTGTATTTTGGCTTATTAAAATTGAGGGCGTGACAGTTTAGGTGTGCATGGAGGCTCGTCTAGTTAGTGGTAATAGGCGCTTACAAGAGTGATGATTTTTGGGAGATCTGATGGAAGTCTAGGGGGTTCTAGGAAGGCCGGGGATGGAACATTGATGGACCAAAGGATAGGATGAGACTTGGGAGAGCTGACGGAGAGTGGTGAGAAAACCAGGATAGTGGTTGAAGTGGTCGATAGGTGACAGATTGGTGACAAAGAGGCGAGCGAAGTTAGATAGCTACACACCAGGAGTATTGGACAGACTTTGTAGAGATCAAAGGTTGACCAGAGCAATTGGGTGATTGCAGATTCGCGGCATTTGAGTCGTGGTGATCAGTCGGAGTAGCTAGAGAGCAGGGATACATTATCTCAGGTGTTGCATCTTTGTTGATGGGTGCGGATACACTTGTTTGGTAATGACACAGGCACTTACTAGAGTGATAGATCGGAGTTGGTCAACAGTGATTGGAGGCAATCTGGTTCAATAAGATTTGAAGACCTACCATCAGGATTTAAAGTTGTGATTCGACCTGCAGTGGATTGGATGATGGGCCACCATACAGCCTTGTGAGAGTGCAGTGACAGTTGAAGCTGATGTCAGGCATGGTCAGGCAGTATGGGCGTTGAGATGTGAGCAAGGATGACAACCATTGCGGATGCACACAGGATAAGCGTGAGATTATATGGAGGTGTTGCGACCGGGATGGTACTGGATGCGCTGGGAGTCGAATCAGGAGTGTGCAGGAGGCTAGCTAGCAATGGGGATGAAATTGGTTATTTAGGATATGTGTGAGTGGAGGCATCCTAGTTGAGGGGGTGTGGTACTCGGACGAGTGGATGCATTCTTTTTTAGGGGGTGAAGTACTCAGGATTTTCTGATTGGCTGCGGAGTCTGGTTTTGCGAAGATACACTCTTTCGGGTTTATGTACTCTGTTTGGTGATGCATGGATGCTTGACTAGTTAGTGACACAGGCGTTTGCCAAAGGTAGCTAATTGGAGGAGGCGACATGGGGGTGTTGCAGACGATATTGCCCACTCAGTGTGGAGGGGGTGATTGTTGGGATTCCACCCTGTGTGTGCCAATTGGGCTTAGGCCCAGAGGGAGTGGATTAGGGTTTTATCTTGTATCTCTATAAATACTCATTGTAGTCTTGTTTATGAAGTGTGGTAGCACAATGTAGAGAGAGGGGCAGAGAGTGAGAGGGGAGCCGGTTATGGTTCTCCTAGAGAGAGAGATACACGAGAGAATTGGTGAGGTTTCATTATTGTGAGATGAGAGTGTGAGTGTGTAACACAAAATCACGGATTTACTCCGGATTGTAGTCAAACCCCCCTCCCTGTGGATGTAGGTCGGATTTGGCAGAACCACGTATATTGTGTGTTGTGTTTCTCTTGATTTTACTGCTTCTGTTGTGTGTGGTACGTTGTTGGAATCCTAACACAAATCTATTCCTTTTTTTGCTCCCTAGCCGTTGGCACATAGCCATTAATGATATTGAATTTGCCGAGCTTTATGGCCATTTGAATTGCTTTCCAAGTAAAAGCTTGTCCATATTTCCATGATCTTTGAATATCCTTCAACATTTTTTTTCTTCCATTTGGAGTCCTTGAGCCAATAACAAATAGGAAAAGATTTGTCCTTAATCTTTCTCCTTTCAATTTAAATCTTGACTGTTGGAATAGTGATTTGGTGTAGAATCTCTCGATATGTATACCTCAGCCAAATCCTACAAAATACACAATTATTCAAGTGAGTATCAAATATCACAATTTAATTATATTTCTTCTTTAATAAAATGTTTGTTATCATCAAAATCAATAATGTATTTCTTAGAAAATATTTGGGTCAACACTGGTGACTTGATCTGCTTAGAGAAGCAAACTGAAGTAAGCTTATGTAAGCTAGTGAGGATTTCCCTCTAGTCATTTTTAGACATAATGATGCATTTACCAATTCATTTGGCTACCGAGGCCAAGCTTGTTGGGCCAGTTCATTATTGTTGGATGTATCCCATAGAGAGGTTTGTTTTATTTTATGCATTTTTTTATTCTTGTTTTTTATTCTTGTTTTTTTTATTCTTGTTTTTATTCTTGTTTATTCATAACATGTTATTTTCTTTTTTATTTAGTGTTGTCAACTTTTGCAGAAGGATATTTGGCAGAGAGTGTTTGACATTCCACTCTAGCCTTTAGGTACTTGGAGGATGTTGAAACGAAGTTTCATCAAGTGGGTAGAAATGATAAAGAGGATTGTACCACTACTGCAAGGTTACCTATTTTTTCAACTCAAGGACGTCCATTTGGAAAAGTAGTGACCGAAACCTTGGATTAGGAAATATTAGTAAAGGCGCATCAATATATTTTGTTCAATTGTGACACTGTAGATATATTTTCCAAGAAAGAGACTTAAAAGTAATTTATTTTTAGGTGTATCATACAAAGGTAGTATTCTTATTGCTCTAATAATTAATTTGAATGTGCAGTAAACACCAGACCATAATAAGAGATCAAAATCCTCATTTGCGATCGAGTACGGAAAACCCAACTTATGCATAAGGGAAAAATACAAAAAAGAAAACTCTGACCTTTGGACTGAGTATTATAGAGACACCTGACCTTCAATACACGTTAACTAAACATTTGACCTTTGCATTCCGTTATCATTTTACCCCCTCCTCCCATTTTTCGTCCAAATGCTAACGGAGAATCCTACGTGGCACTTGCCTGGCATAAAACTAATAACCTCTCTCCCTCTCTCCTCCCCTCATCTCTCCCTCCCCAAAAACAATCCCCTCCCCTGCCATCCACTCCGCCTCCATGGATTCCATGGCCTCCCAGAATGACACGTGAACTCCCATTCTCCGAAACCAAAATCTAAAATCAATCTTCATCAAGTTTTGGCGGTCTTCTCCGCTGAGTCATAAGAACCCAACCAAATCCGTTCCCGACAGTTGGGTAGTCGGATGAAACGTATTTTCCAATGCATTTTACTTCTGAAATTTTACAAAAATTAGTAAGTTTTGTCTAACTCAAGAACCAAGGCAACAAACTTGCAAGAAACCATAACAAGTTAGAGAGAGAGAAAAGAAGGCAGCGGCGGTTATAGATAGGTGACGGTGGCTGTGGTGGACAGGGGAGGAGATTGGGTTTCGGGGAAAGAGAGACAAGGGGAGGAGAGAGTGGATTTCAGTGGTGGCTATGGAGGGAAAGGGAGGAGATCAGGTTTGGGGGAGAGAGAGACAAGGGGAGGAGAGAGAATTTCAGTTTTTTAAATTTTTTTAGTCAGTTTTAGGAAGAGAGAGAGTACTGGGGGGGCCCAGTGCTGGTTGGCATGACAAATATTATCCTCAAACTCAAGTTTTATGCCAGGCAAGTGCCACTTAAGATTCTCCATTAGCATTTGGATGGAAAATGGGAGGAGGGGGTAAAATGATAACGGAATGCAAAGGTCAAAGGTTTAGTTAACGTTTATTGAAGTTCAGGTGTCTCCATAATACTTGGTCCAAAGGTCAGGGGTTTTTTTGAAATTTTCCCTTCACCCTATGCATAATGAGAAGTTTGCATCATGGTTAGGAAGATACGTAGGGAACAATTGTTGACACAATTAATTGATGCAACAACAGATGAAGTGGTAGAAGGCATCAAAGTTGCTGATATGATATTTTCAAGAAATATACTGGGTTCAACCGAATTCCATACAATCAGTCACATGAAGGAAACATGGGTGATTCGACCATTGGTCAGCCTATATGTGAATCAAATAAATGTTGAACTCATAAGTGCATTTCTTTTTGTTCCATTTTTTTGTTGCTCTAAGTCTGCTGACTTGCCAATACTATCTTGTCATCAATTGGAAATTGGAATAGAGCAAAATGCAGGTAGCATGAAAAATGAAAAAGAGTATGAAGTCCCACTTTTATGTGTAAAGTTTGTGATAATTCTATGTTTCAGGACTTACATGCCAACTGCGGACACTAATACTGGTGTTAGAATTCCAACAACGCACCACACGCAGCAGAAGCAGTAAAATCAAGAGAAATACAACACACAAATATACGTGGTTCGGCCAAATCGGACCTACATCCACAGGGAGGGGGGGTTCACAATAATTCAAGGAAATCCATGATCTTGTGTTACACACTCACACTCTCATCTCACAATAATGAAACCACACCAAGTCTCTCGTGTATCTCTCTCTCCGGGAGAGCCACAACCGGCTCCCCTCTCACACTCTTTGCCTCTCTCTCTACATTGTGCTACCACTACATAATACATAAGGCATCACAGAGTATTTATAAAGTTACACAAACAAAACCCTAAAACCTCCCATCTGGGCCTAAGCCCATCTGGCCTACATGGGGTGGAATCCCAACATTCACCCCTCTAACCCAAAGTGGGCAATGTCGTTTGCAACACCCCCATGTCGCCTCCTCCAATCACCTAACTCTGGCAAGCGCCTGTGTCACTAACCAGTCGAGCATCCATGCACCACCAAACAGAGTACACAAATCCCGAAAGAGTGTATCCTTGCAAAACCAAACTCTGCAGCCAATTAGAAAATCCGAGTACCGCACCCTCCTCGAAATGAATGCTTCCACTCGTCCGAGTACCGCACCCCCTCAACTAGGATGCCTCCACTCGCACATCTCAAACCCAAGATGTATGCGCCCACCAACAAAAGCGCCCGCGCTCACCAATAAAAGTGCTCACACCCCCTCATTGAGTGCCCATAGCTTCATCGCCGCGCTCCGCCACTCTAGCATCCTATCCTGTCAAGATAATGCAGCAACCCTCTGCCCACACTAGAGGCTCACTCCTCTAAATGATCTCACACACCATCTGCGATGAGGCTAATTCCTTCTCTAACACTACATCCCCCACCAAGCACCTCTGCACCCCAAAAATTGGGATACACCTCTCATGAATCCGGGATGTGAACAAATCCTGCTAGATCTCCGTGGCTCAAACTATTCTACCAATTTGACTAGCTCTTGTGTCATTCCCAGACAAGCATCACCGCACCCCAATCGGGCACACCACTCGAATGAATGTATCCCTGCAAGTTAGATCTTCCGCGGCTGATTACAATCCTGCACCCCCTAACCGGAGTGCTCGCATTCGGGCATCCAAAACCCAAATGCTAATGCCCAATCACAGGACATAATCCATGACTCCATCTCTCCACACCAACATGAGCTCATAATTGGAAAGATAATCCGCCACGAAAAACACAGAAGAAAGAGAATACAAGTATGCATCATCTGATCTCCAACTCAATCCCTCTGTCTGGAGCTCCCGTGAACAACTCATAGCAACCAGTCGCCTTATACTTGCTAGCTAGCATCCTGCATGCTCTTGATTCGACTACAGCACATCCAGTACCATCCCGGTCATGACTCCTCGATACACTCCTATGCCTATCCTGTGTGCAGCCGCAATTGGCGCCTCTCCTGCTCACGTCACAAAACACCCATATTGCCTGACCATGCCTGACATCAGCTCCAATTGTCACTGCACTTTCAAAGGCCTGTATTGTGGCCCATCATCTAATCTAATGTAGCTCGAATCACAACTGTAAATCTTGATGATAGGTCTTCAAATTTGATTGAACCAGACTACCTCTGATCACTACTGACCAACTCCGATCTGTCACTCTAGTAAGCGCCTATGTCATTACCAAACAAGTGTATCCACACCCATCAACAAAGATGCAACACGTAAGAGAATGTATCCCTGCTCACTAGCTTCTCCGACTGATCACCACGGCTCAAACGCCGTGAATCCGCAATCACCCGGTTGCTCCGGTCAACCTCCAATCTCTGCAAAGTCTGTCCAATACTCCTGGTGTGTAGCTATCCAACTCCGCTCGTCTCTCTTGTCACCAATCTGTCACTTATCCACCACTACTGCCACTATCTTGGTCTTCTCGCCACTCTCTGTCAGCTCTCCTAGGTCTCATCCTGTCTCCTAGTTCACTCATGTTCCAATCCCAGCTCTCCCAGCACCCCTGGACTCCCATCGAATCTCCCAAAAATCAGTGCTCCTGCAAGCGCCTATTGTCACTAACCAGACGAAAAGAGTGTATCCCTTGCTTGCCAAACACAACTGATCATACCTAGTCTGCCTCTGACTCAACAACATCCCATCCGACTGACCTGACCACGTCTGATCCTCCTCAATCTCTTCGGATGTGTTTAGGACCGCAAAATCCGACTCAAATCACTCAAATCCAAGCCCACCAATGAATCCGGAACCGTCCAATTAGCTAGGAACAACCTCACAACCCAAAACGCCTTTGAACGTGTAAATCCAGCTCAATCTAGCAACAAAACCTACTTTCGAGCCTCCAAATGAAAAACAAGGAGTGAGGTTGGATTCAGAATGTTGAGATAGTCCAAATCGATGACTAGCCCCTTGAACCCTTTGACCCGCAACATCCTCACCCCTTTGACCCTTCTGACCCTTATGACTCATGACCCATGTGAAAAGGTCAAAAGGTTCAACGAGCTAAACCCTTGATGGTGTGGCGCCACGTCAGCGTTGACTGGATGACGTGGCCATTTGACCGAAGCCATGTGGCATCCTTCGTGGCTGTCTATGTGGCGCTGACCTTGTGCAATCAAAGCATGAGATCACCTCCCACCTTCTTCAACCTGCTGCAACGGTACGTCAAAAAATACCCAGCATGTGGATCTAACTTGCGGTCAAACACTAACTTTTACCTACGCATGCGGGCCACCCAGACATCTCCCGGCAACAAATTTTATATCCCTGCGATCGTCTCAAAATGAGGAACAAAACCCTATGCTCCAGAATATTTTCTGATCACGTTTTCTTAGTCCGATCTGAACCAGACCAGTCCGGCCCCATTCGCCGCATTCAATCTACCCATACGCTCTCTTTCGGTGACGAAGAAAATACCCCGAGCACTCCGTTGAACTCGTCTCCGAGAGTAGCACCTTACCTACTGATCAAAATCAAGTTTCGTCACTTGTTTTGTTCGACAAGAACTTCAAACAATGCTCCAATGGCCTTTGAGTGATTTTCCAACTACTCTGCGCTCTCTTGTGCTTCAACCCAAGCTCTAATACCAGTGGTTAGGATTCCAACAATGCACCACACGCAACAAAAACAGTAAAATCAAGAGAAACACAACACACAAATATACGTGGTTCGGCCAAATTGGACCTACATCCACGGGGAGGGGGGTTTCACTATAATCTGGAGGAAATTCGTGATCTTGTGTATCTCTCTCCGGGAGAGCCACAACCGGCTCCCCTCTCACAGTCTCTGCCTCTCTCTACATTGTGCTACCACCACATAATACACAAGGCATCACAGAGTATTTATAGAGTTACACAGACAAAACCCTAAAACCTCCCATCTGGCCCACGCGGGGTGGAATCCCAACAACTGGAACCACTTAGATGTGTCGGTCGTTTACATTTGGAGGGGATTTGAACCTACAAGTGTTAAATTGTAATACCCTGTTTCAAAAATAGCACGTACGTGACACTAATTAGTTTAGCAAACCTTGATTATGGTCTAAAATTTTAATATGGATAAAAAGGGTATTTCTAGTTGACGCTCTTAGGATCGGACATGAAGGTAGCACGGTATAATTTTTAGAGGCTTGCGATTTTTCTACAAAAGAAACGGGCGATAACGTAATGATCTATCCATTTTAATTAGCCTATGTTGACATTTTCAGAATTTTTGGAGACCGAAACCAGATAATTTTTTTTTAAAAGGTCTTATCGTTATTTTTAAAATCTCATTATTTATTTTTTACACGATTAAAGTATATTTGGTTATATTGTAATCATCTTTGATTAAGTAAGCGGAGCAGTACTCTTAAATATTAGTAAGTGATTGTGGCATCATTCCACTAAGGTTGTTTTTTAGCTTTTTGTTAATTGATGTATGTGAGGAAAATGACTTATATCGTAAAGTGTGAAAAATAAAAAAGCCAAAAAGTCACTTAGTGGTTGTGTGTATTGGAACCCGGGGCTGGTATTGTTAGAACACATACAACTTTTGTGCTGAAAGTTTAGATTGGCATACTCTAGGTTCCATTTCGGTATCTGCACTGTGTCTATTTTGGGACTCAGTGATTAATCATGTAGGAAATATATGCTGATCAAATTTGATAACTACGTGATTGGTCTACACTTGTCTTCCAACAATTTAACCACTAATAGCTATAAGTCGAACTACCTCAAAAATTTTCCAAGTAATTATTTCTCACACCCTTACAAAGCATCGTATGTGAAATATGAAGCAACTTCTTCTGAAACTTACTCCTTCCGTTCTTTAAAGGAACCATATGAGAATACGTGTAATTTAAACCCTCCATAAAACATATTTTTCTAAATAACTTGTGTAATAACCCGAAATTTTGTATATAAAAAATTTTGATTTATTAATTGGATTATTTAATTTTAATACTGGTAAATAATATAATTTATTATTTAGTTTAATTAATTTGAATAAATTATATTTAATTTGTTTTATTTATATTTTCCGTGCCGTAAATTAATGCGTGCACACCGGGTATTTCACCACATCACGTCCGGAAGCCCAACTAATTCCCCCAACTCCTATTTCATCCTATTATGACTAGCCTTATCCTATTTAAAACCTAAATTAGGCCTATTTCTATTTTTGAAAAACCTAATAACTCATGTGGCAAATTTTGACTTTGGTACTAACTTTGACTTTACTTTTACTAAACCTAAATTGTATTTTTGTTAGTAAATGAGAGTAAAGGAAGGAGACAAGAAGTTTCTTGATAAACTTGTTCAGTAAGGAAAGGAAAGGGGAGAGAAATTGCTTCCCTCGCCGTATAATTTTACGGGCATATATCTGTACGCGCGTTCGCGCACATTTCGGCGCCCTTTTTCTTCTAAATTTCGGAGCATTATATTTTTGGATTCTCTTAAGAGTATCTGGGAATTTCATATCATACTTATTTATTTTCTTAAAACTAGTATTTTTTTAATTATTATTCGCGGTGCACTAGTTCATATTTTTCGCGCACAAGTCCAACCGTACGGAGTATTTCTCGTCCCAACGGTGGGGAAGTTATCTCCCAATTAATGGGGGCATATCCTATCCTATTATTGATAGCCTTATAAGCCTATTATTATAGGTTTACTTTTACTATAAAGTGCATATATGTATATATGTATAGTTATATATGTATAACACCCCGTGGTTAGTTTCATGTGTATAACTAGTACCCAAAACTACCCATTTATGCCCCAACCTAACGAATCTAGACATATTATGTCATATCCTACGTATTTGGAAACCCTTACTTGGTCCCCAAGTCTTTAAAACCTAGCAATATTGACCTTATCCTACACTAGCCATTCAAGTCTACATTTTTACTTTTACAAAAGGTTTTTGGGACACTTATGGGGAGAGGAGATGGCTTGTCTTTTCGGGGGAGGAGAGCCTCATTGCTTTCACTAAAAATAGGTCCTCTCACTTGTTACATTTCTACACCAAAAATTCTCTCCTCCACCACCTTTGTAGTTCTTCATGTGTTCTTGAGAAATTCGAAGTGTTCTTTGTGAAACTCATCATCAACCACCACACTCCACCATCTCGACCACCCCTAGATCTTAGAAGAGTGCCGTAAATTAGCAAGAAAGCGGTTTGAGTAACTGTTATTCTACTGGAATCCAACTAGCTTATCGGCTTCCGACTAATCATCGAAAATTAAGGTAGATACTTTATCATAACCCTAGATTAGTATTTTCTAGTTCATTTTAATTATGATTTTATTATGATTAATTATGCTTAATTATGTTTAGACGAGATTATGTTGGATAATTAGCGGTTTAATAAAGATTAGACTTTGAAAATCATACTTAGTCGTTACTATACACGATTTGAAATTGACTTATCAAAATGCACCGTTATAATGCCCAATGGACTTTTGGAAAACAAAATTACCCAGTTATAATGCGCAAATGAAAATCGACTTTTCAAATTTACGCCGTTATGCTGCTCGATTGATTTTTTGGAAAATAGCCGACTAAACTTTTTCTTAAAGCAACTTCAAAATGTTTTGACTGTACTTGGACTGTTAACCCAAGGCTAAACACCTTTGAGGGTCTGTCAAAAAAGATAATCCTAGCGCTGTCTAAGAAAAGAATGGTGCTAATAACTGCATTCGTGCGGCCATCCAGCCTAGGACTCTCCTGGTTATCTCATTGTCTAAAGAAAGTCACAAAATGATATTTTATACTAAAGTAACACGGATATCGTGAAATGATTTTAAATGGAAGATTTATCGTGAAACATTTTTAAATGGAGGATTTTTATGAAATTATGGCATGCGCACGTTTTTTGAGACGATACGACACGAAATGTTTTTCGAGAAAATGATCGATTGTTTTCACAAGAAGGATAAAGATGAGAATGAAAATAATGATGTGGTGAAAGTTGAGACGATGCTGCCATTAGAGTCTTGTCTCAGTTCCCCGGGGTGAACTGGTGGTCGAACCTCAATGGTACTATACGGTAGTGTTGGTTAGAGTTTCTCCTCAAATTCCGTGGGGTGAATTTGACAGTCAGAACTTACTTACTACAACACATAGTGAATGGACCTCATAAACAAACTGGTGGGGATTCAGTGATATGGATAGCCGGGACTATGTTGTGTGTGACGCGGAGTTAGCGGACCTCATAACTGCGGGTAGTTGGTATATGGGTGGGCGACCCTTCGAACGGAAAGGTTGGTGACCGTTAGAACGGGCTAATAACTTTCAAGTGATGTGAGATGTTGACATGGTTGAAAATTGAAGAAGAATGTTGTTAAGAGAAAGTGATACGAGATACTAGTACTGTACTCTGATTTTTGAAAAGAAACGAGATACTGATTTTATTAAAGTTGAATTCTGATTTGATTTGATTTGATACTGATGCATTGACACGCATGAACTTACTGTTTTGATAAATGATTTTCAACTATTTACCCGCCAACTTTATTGTTCTAGAATTGCTAGTTTAAGGTTGGGGTAGGGTATCTATTGAGCATCCTCGCTCACGGTGTTGCACTTATGTAACCCTGACATAATATAACAATGTTGCTTCGCAACTCTGACGTATTATGTCTGACTATGTCGACGAACAGGAGGAATAATATAGCGCCAGAGGAGCTGCCGACATGGAGTATGACCAAATCAAGGAACGTACGGAGCCATAGAGTCCAACCGGTTTACCTTTTTGTAATCTGTGAAGGATAGATCATCTATATGTATTTTTGGTTATTATTATTACTGTTTAAGACCGACTTTAAATTGTAATAATAATCCATAACACTATTGCACAAAAATGTGGGGCGTTACAACTTGTCTTTCAACAATTTAACCACTAATAGCCATATAGTCACTACAACAAAAACTACCTATGGCGACGAAATGTAGCGAGGAAACTCAAATTTCCTCGCCAAATGAGTGCTTTTGGCGAGAAAATTGGATTTCCTCGCCAAAATAGGTACCCTTTAGCGAGGAAATCGGATTTCATCGCCAAATGGGTACCATTTCGCGAGGAAATTTGAGTTTCCTCGCCAAATGGTTAACCTTTAGCGAGGAAAATGGATTTTTCTCGCCAAAAGGTAAGATTTGGCGAGGAAAAAAAATTGTCGCAAAAAAGTAGCTTTTTGTGAGGAAAATCATATTTCTTCACCAAAAGGTACTTATTGGCAACAAAATTTGTGACTACTAATTAATTTTTAATTTTTTAAAATTGGGCTATTTTAAAATAAAGTATACAACTATATCTATTATCATATTACACATAGTGTATAAATATGATTAAGCTAGTACTAGTTTAGCCCAACTTCTTGAATATTTTGTCTTTCTCTTATCTCTTTTTTCTCTTTTTTTCTTTTTTCTTTTTGTTAGATATGGAATTTTTAATTAAGAGGTAATTAATTATCCATCCAAATTTCGGATATCATGTATGTTTTCATCCTCCTATTTTTACAGGGTTATATTTTCATCCTCTTGTAATGTTATTTGTCATAATTACCCTTTATTCAATGAAATAAGGACTTCCTAAAATCTAGTTCCTTTTTTTTTAGGGAATAATGGATTTTTCAAATATTGTTAGTTACAAAAATTTCTTTTAATGATTTTGGATAATCACGGATTCAAAAATGGAATGATATTACTTCAGATAATCAGGGATTTCAAAATGGAATGATTTGGTTTCCAAAAATAATGATTAATGGAGAGAAACGTATCATTTTTGCCATAATTATTTTATTGAAAAATTATACTAGCATCATGGTAAAATATCTGTAGTCATGGTAAAAATGTTAATGACCAACAGTAATCATGGTAAATATGAAGTGTTTCATCAAACTTGTATTACCATGTTACATCTAAACATGGTAAATTCAATACATTAATAAGGAAACATGATAAATTAGTTAATAAATTACTACGGAATCAGGGTAACAAAATTCTTATCACATTTTTACTTTAAAAACAGACCATGCATCCAAAAAACATGGTAAAAAAATAAGTCACTTTCAATAAACATGGTACATTCAAGTAAACATGGTTAAAAAAATGTCCCTTCGAATGAACATGGTGAATTTGAATACTATGAATACTCCTAACAAATTTCATGGAAATAATTTTTACTATGAAAACAAACAAATCATGCATCCTCAAAACATGGTAAAAAATATGTCCCTTCCAGTAAACATGGTAAATTCAAGTAAACATGATTAAAAAAAATGTTCCTACTAGTAAACACGGTGAATTTGAATACTAGTCAAGCCTTGAGGATGGTGGACCAATCAAGGGAAGACAAACCCAAACTAGATCGAAAAAAAAGAAGAAGAAGAAATCAAAAAACAAAAATACGAACTTAAGCCGCATCACAACACAGTCGAGCCATGAGTATGGTGGTCAAAGATGGATGGTGGCAAGGTGGTCAACCACGAATGAGGATGGTGGTCAGAGATGGCGGTGGAGGATGTCGACTCCTTGTTCTGAGAAAGAGGATTGTCAACAGCAGCGTTGGACCGCCTGAGTGAAGGTTTTGATCGGTGATCTGGGACTGCGTGAACAACAAATTGGGATGGCAACCGGTGTGAAGTTTTGGTCCCCAAAAATGGCGTAGAGATTTTCCTTTTTGGTTTAAAATTTGGATGATGATTGTGCATAGATTGTGGGATTGAGTTTTTATCACTCAATCCCTTAATTATAGGAATGGTCCTCAGAAATTTGAAAAACCTCCAAATATTTCTGCCTATATATGCAACTTTTAATTTAGTCTTCAATCTCTTAGTATGTTATAATTATATAATTATATATATAAAGGGTATTTTAGGTTTTTTTGAATCTCGGGATGGAAACATAACTCCTAAATAAGCTCAGGATGATTTTTTAATTTCATGTGACTAAAAAGATGATTATTTAAGTGCCCCTTTAATTAATTAGTGGTGTTGATGAACTGAATTTAAAAAGTAAAAAAAAATTATGAAAAGAAGCAAGAGAAAATCACTAAAAATGGAAAAACTTCACAAATTATGCATTACGTTAATTTTTTAAACTTCGATGCAGAATTTATACACTTTTTTATTTATTTCTCTCTTCAATACAAATAATCAAATGAAAATAGATCAAAATATTAGCAAAAAAATTAATATTATTCACTCTGCAACAACTACGTACTCCTATCTAAGAAAAAACTAGAACAATAAAAACCTATATTAGTCCAACAAAAGTTATTGTTAGAAACCCATAGGCCATCAAACATGTTTAGCCCAAAAAAAAAATGAATAAAATGTTGCAGTGCCAAAAATCTCAAAAGCTTGGACACTAATAATGATTAAGAATATAATGTATGCAGCGAAAAACATATGAAAACTACTATATATATATATTAAAAAGTCGAATAATGGAACAAATTACAATGTTGGTGAGATGGATAGGTGTTGGGCATGCCACATAGAGGAGGTTGCAAGTTCGAACTCCCACGCAAACAAAAAAGAGAGTTGGATAGAGAACATCACATTTTTGTTTTCGCGCTACAATTAGCGACAAAAAAATTCGTCGCCTAAAATGTAATTGGCAAGGAAATAATTCCTCGCAAATTCATGTATTCGTCGCCTAAAATGTAGTTGGCGAGGAAATAAATCCTCGCCGATTCCTGTAAATGGGGAGGAAATAATTCATCGCTAATTACCTACAATAGGCGAGAAAATAATTCATCGCTAATTGCCTACAATTGGCGAGGAAAATGATTTTTCCTCGCAAAAGCCTTTTGCGACGCAGTATAGGTGAGGAAATATTAGTTCCTCGCAAATACCTTAGGCAAGGAAAAATGATACTCTAGCGACGAATTTTTTTCCTCACCATAGCATAATTTTGTTGTAGTGAGTCGAATGAACTGGGGGAGGTTTTGTGCACCAACCCGCTGTGCACCATGCTGTGCACACTGGTGCACGGCACTCTGGCCTTGCTCCGGCGATCGGAAACGTTCATATCGTAGAGTTCACCAAGGATCCAAAAATTAGCTTAGTTGTAAATCATTAATTGTCTAATTGGAACACATAAAACTTGGCAATAAGGGGTTCTTGTGGGTTTGAGCTAGTGTTTCTGATCCATTCTTTTCAAGATAATAATGTTGCAATGAGCCACTTAATCATATCCGATCGAGCTTATTTTTTGGAACACTTATTCTACTTTGTGAGCTCTACGAGGTGAACGTGTCCGATCGTTGGAGTGAGGCTAGAGCACCATGCACATCACAGTGAAGAGTGGGTTGGTGCACAACACCTCCCCCCATTCCTGGTCGAACTACCTCAAAAATTTTCCGAGTAATTATTTCTCACACCCTTACGAAGCATCGTATGTAAAATTTGAAGCAACCTCTTTTGAAACTTACTCCCTTTGTTCTTTTTTAAATGATCCATATGAGAATACGTGTAATTTGAAACCTCTAAAAAATATATTTTTCTGTATAACTTTTTAATTTCTTTTATACCAAATTACAGTGCTCGATCTATACCAAATTAAGTACTCTTGAACACTTTAATTTGGTACAAAAAAAATTTAAAAACGTTATACGAAAGTACATTTTTAAACGTTTCCCAAGTAGCAAATTAGTGGATTAAAAACCTCTGAAAAAGAAGTTCTTATCATATCAACGAATGGAATCCATATTATGTCAATATAAGGTAGCAGGAGCTAGCTGTGAGTTCTAGTCCCACTTCTTTAATCAATGATTAAAATTCATATTCACTATATATTTTTGGACATTTTTTTTAATATGATAAAAAAGAAATTAAGCAAATTATAAAAATCGAGATAAAGTCATTAAAAAAGAAATCATAATTCTTAGACATTTGACTAAGGGATTGTTTTCAAATTTCCTAATATATTGCTAATATGGGAGTAAATGAAAACCTTAACTTCCTCTAACATCTTGCAATTATTTAATTAAAGATAACTTTTGATGTTTTTTCTTTACAAAAACAAAAGTAAAATGTCAAATTTAAGAAATAGTCGCCCTCGCTTAACAAAGAATTCCACCTGCTCCAATAACGTCCAACGTGAAGGTCGTAATTGAGACAAAATGTAAATGAAATTATGTGGAAGCGTTCAATTTACCCCCTAGAGGAGTTGAATAGGAGTTTTGACAGTTAATTATCTTGATTAATTCAGATTAACCAAACCACAAGCAATGCAGTGAAAATAAAATGGAGACAAGATACGCACGATTTATGTAGAAAAACTTAGGGTCCTAAATAACACTAACCCAAAACCACGGCCTAACACTACGCTTTATTCTATTAATAAAAAAGAAGTACAGATTGGGAAATAGTAAAACCTTACCCAAAGCCTTTACCTATTATCGCCAATCTCCGATGCTCCCATACCTTCTTCAAGATTCAATGGATGAACCACAGACTTCATGCCCGATATCCGGATTTAGCTGGCTCCGAATCAATCTCCAAAAGATTCAGCCACAACAATATATGGCACCGGGAAACACAAACACCAAATGATATGATATGAAAAGTGTTTTCTTAAAAAAACTAAAAGAACAATAAAAATATATATAGTCTCTCTCGATATTTCCCGTAAAAAATGTGCTTCAAAATACTAATGCATAATAACATAGACTCTCGGTTTTCTTCTTTACGGAAAAAATGTGCATTATGAAAAGAGTTTCTCTTGTTGCTCTCGGAAAAGACAAACAAAAAAATGCACGTTAAAAAATCTTTCAAGAACAACAAATGTTATAGTCTCTCTTTTTCCGTTTAAAAAATGTGCATAGACTATGGTCATTGATGCATCTTTATTTAGGCACCATCAACCAATTCCTTTTCAAGCCTATTGCCGAAAATCTCTCTTTTCCATAAACAACAAGTTTTTTCTTTATTTCTTTCCCCCCAAAACAATCTTTTAATGATGCATATATGGACAAGAAAATTGGCTGAGATTTCATAGAAAAGTATTTGTTTGATAACAATAGATATAGCTCACTCAAATATGCTTGATACTTTCTCTAACAAGCTGGGTTTTTCTCTCTCCTAAACCTGAGAGCTACAGTACACTCAGTGTTTCCAACAACAGGAGTCTTTGTTTGGTCCAGTATTTCCATCCAATCCTTCTGTTTCCTACCTTCTATTAGTAATCTTTATCATTGTCCTTGATCCTTCTTGCTTTATTTACTTTCTCTTTGGTCCTGTGTTCTGTCTTTGTCATTGTTCCTTTTGTCTTTAGTCCTACCATTCTGTGTTCCAGACAGTCTCGGTCATCTTCTAGTACTTGTGTGGTCCTTTATTTCTCTGTTTGTTTCTTTTCTAGTGGTCCTGGGCTGCTATGTCGGATTTCTCAGACTCAGAGGAGATTGGGTCAGAAAGCAGTGGTTCCATTCTTGAAAGTGAGTTTGCTGAGGAGCGTATTGATATTCCTCCTCCACAAGAGCTTCCAGTGTTTTTTGATAGACGGGCAAGGAGTAGTCCTATTGTAAGATTTCCTACGAGAGTTTGGCTGCCGGGTGAGCGTAGAATGGAAAGATTGCTGGTGGGGCATTTTCTGGATCGCCGTAATTTTCACACTCGTACCATGCAGTTATTTGTTAATGAACTGTGGCACACTCGTCAGCCAGTTCTGGTGGTGGCTCGTCATCTGAACTCTTTCGTTTTTAGATTCTATTCCGAGGAAGATTTGGAGCATGCAATATCAAGGGGACCTTGGTTGATTAGGGGTGGCCTATTGGTGCTAGACTACTGGCATTCATACGATCATCTAGAGCTAATTCGGGTTCGCCGGTTTCATATTTGGGTTCAGTTACACAATTTACCATTTGAAGCATTTACTAGAGAAGCGGGTGAAATTATGGGGCTGGCGCTGGGAGGGGATGTTACAGTTGATGTGGATGATGTTTTCCCAAGACAATTCCGATACTTACGGGTTTGTGTTTCTATTACCCCGGATTCTACGTTGGTTCCTGGGTTCTTTCTTGATATTCCGGGTGGGGAACCTCGCTGGATTGAATGCAGCTATGAAAGAGTTTACAAGGTGTGTCGGGCTTGTGGTCGTATTGGGCATACATTTCCACAGTGTGATCTTTCAAGGGAGGAAGCAAACAATCGCGTAGATGCTATGATCAATGGCCTATGTGAAAGATTTGGGTCTGTGGTGCATACTGATGAGAATAGGCCATTATATACAAACCGCATTCGAGCGTTCACAAGAAGTAATGGCCGTCGAAACACGCATATGTGGGCTATCCGGGGAGATGCAAATGATGATGCAAATGATCATGCAAATGATCATGCACATGATCATGTACATGCGGTACCGGTGCATCAGGCCTTAGACGAAGACAATCAAACAAATGTGCTGGGAGATTTGCCTGAAGAAGCTTCAGTTACACTTGATTTTGATCAGTTTTTAGAAAATTATGAGGCAGCGTGGGACTGGGGCTTGCAGAGGTCCAGCTCTGGTTTTTTCCAGCAGGGTGACTTGGTTGTTTTTCCTACGTCTTTTGAAGACAATCCCCAGGTTACTAGTGAGGAAGTGCCCCCTCAAACTGGATATGCAATGGAGTCCGGCCAGAATGGGCTCTCTGAGTTTGCAAAGGCGGTGGGTCATTTAACCTGGATTTTGGATGAGACTGCGCCGGCGGCCGGAGAAATGGATCAGAGATGGTCAGAGTGGGAAATTACGGCGAGGCAGTTAGGAATTAATGTGGGTAGGTGGCTGAGTTATGACATGGCAGTGGAGTTGGTGGAGCATGGATGAACGGGCAATGAAGGTGATTTTGTGCTCGATTTGACTGTGGCAGATGGTGTTATTAAAGGAGAGGTTTCCAGATGTAATGAGGCAGATAATGGTTTGGGCCGGGTTGCTGAAATGAGATTGGAGGATATTGGGCTAATGATTAGGCCCACTATTAATAGGCCATTGGTGATAAGAGAGCCCAGTGATAATAGTTTGGGTGTTAGGCCCATAACTAATAGGCCTTTTTTAATAAGAGATCCAAGAGAGGATGGGCTGGTGGATAAATTAGTAAATATTGGCAATGGGCCCCCTATGGATTCAAAAGGTAAGAGACCAGTGGAAGACTATGAGGGGGACTCAGATTCTTCAATAAATTCAGATATAGGGAAGAGGTTTAAAAGGCGAGAGGTACTGGATAAAGATGCTGCAGGCTGTTCTCATTGGAGTGTAGGGGGACCAGGATACAGTGAGTCAGTGGAGGGTCTTTGTTTACGGCCTAGGCCTTCCTTTGCTAAATGGAAGTTCTATAAGAAGATGAGTAGGAGAACTGTGGGCCGAAAAAGAGGTGGCCTAAAGGGGGTTGTTTTTAGAAAACCTGGCGCTAAAAGAGTTAGATCTCTTTGCAAGCTGCGGCGTGGTGGTGCTTATGGTGATAGTGATGATCCTCTTTTGCGTAAACGGAAGGGTAGGATCCGTAGTAGAGATATTGGCATTTTAAAGAGAAGATCGGTGTCTCCCTCAGTGTCTGGTGCGGATGAGTCTTCGGATTCCTCATCTTCTGAATTCTCGTTGAGTAGCGGGGGGAGTGGCAGGTTTATGGAGGTGTGTGGTATTGATGGGTGTGGGATGGCAAAAAATTCGGGATTGATGCAAGCGGAGGGTCCTTCTTTTATTAGTACTTCATTAAAGCGCTCGGCGGCTCAAGTTCGTGGTTCGGATGATAATGCGGTCAGGGATGGTGAGGAAAAAGCTGTTGCTGTTATCAGAAGAAAGATTACTAATGAGTTACATCAAGTGGTGTGGGACCGTGCTATTTCCATAATTGCTGATCAATTGAGAATCAGACCGGAAGAGGGCAGGATGTTTGGAAGTCCGTCTACTTTATCGGGTTGGAATGAACAAGTTGAAGAGATGGAGTTTCAATCTAGGATAGAGGAGGAGTTGAGACAGTATGTCTGGTCTCGCTGTCTTAATATTGATTTAAACGGAGAAGGGGTTTTAGAGGAGGTTGTCCCTCAACAACCTCCTCAAGAACCATGAAGATCTTTTGCTGGAACTGTAGGGGAATGGGCCAAGCCCTTACGGTTCGAACAGCCAGGAACTTGGCCCAGCAACACGGCGCTAATATGGTGTTTTTAATGGAGACGAGGTGTCATGTTAGTAAACTCAAAGGGATGCAGTTAAATATGGGTTTTAAGTTTTCAACGGGGGCGGATTCGGTTGGTCTAAGCGGAGGACTATGGGTGGCTTGGGATGATAAATACACTATTTCTACTTTGTATTCGTGTTGTAATTTCATAGTGCTCTCAGTGGTGGATGAACGAGGAGTGAAATGGGCTCTATGTTTGCTGTATGGACATCCACGTTTAAGTGAACGAAGGAGGGTGTGGGGCACGTTGAGTGAGTTGTTAAAGCAGTTGAATCTCCCTGTATTAATTGCAGGAGATTTTAATCAGATTCTGTCTCTAGAGGAGAAATGTAGTTCAAATACTAGAAGCGTTGCTGGTATGGATTGGTTGCAAGATTTCTCTCGTGGGTTGGGTTTAAAAGACATTAGATCATATGGAGTATTTTATACTTAGACAAATAATAGGGAGGGAAATGGGAGTTCTTATGAAAAACTGGATAGAGCTATGGCTGACAAAGAGTGGCTACGACTTTTTCCGAGAGCAGCCTCTTTGGTTTTGCCTATTCAGCGGTCGGACCATAGTCCGATGATTGTGGATTTATGTTGGAAGGAAGGCCAGAAGCACAGGCCTAAGAGGTTTGAGGAGGTATGGCTAAGGATGGAGGGCGTTCGACAGATTATAACTCGAGTCTGGGGAATGTCTTTGGAGGGATCAAATGGATTTCAATTGGTGCAAAAACAAAAAAATCCTTATGAGACACTTGCGCAATTGGAAGGATCTGTCATACAATGTGATGAGAAGGAAAATGAGGGATATTCGGGCGGAATTGGAAAGGGTTCAAAGGGAATTAGTGGGTCATGATAATAGCTCGGATTCGATCAATCAGAGGGACACCGGGTATGGACAAGTAGGGGATGCAGAATCTGGAAAATTCAAGGCATTGGCAAGAGAAGATAAGCGCCTACGAGAAGATCTTGATAAGTTGATGGCGGATGAGGAATTATTTTGGGCTCAGCGAGCGAAACAGAGGTGGTTGGATCTGGGCAACCGTAATTCTAGGTACTTTCATAAAATGGCCACTATTAGGAATTGTCGCAATCGTATTATTTGTCTTAAAGATGAAAGGGGAGTTTTTACTTCGGATCCTCATGACATTATGTTGCTGTTTGTTAAGCATTTTCGTAGTATATTTGGAGATAACCGTGTGGGTCCTTCGGCAAGCGCTAGTCAGATTGGTAATTTAGTCAATGGGTCATCCCTAGCTCCCTTTGATTTAATTGATACTTTGAATGTCCGACTCTCAGATCGTGATAGTGCAGATCTTGATAGGCCTTTTCATGAAAAAGAGGTGGAGACCGCGGTGTTTCAAATGAGTGGGTATAAGGCCCCAGGCCCTGATGGGTTCATTGCGGCGTTTTACCAAAAAAATTGGGACGTGGTTGGGAAGGAGGTCTCTAGGGTGGTTTTGTCATTTTTGCATTCGGCGGTCATGTTAAAGGAAATTAATCACACCTATATTACCTTGATCCCAAAGATTCCTAATCCGACATCTGTCAATGATTTTAGGCCTATTAGTTTATGTAATGTTATTTATAAAATCATTGCGAAGGTCCTGGTTAATCGGTTACGTGGGATTTTGGGTAATCTAGTCTCTGAATTCCAAAATGCGTTTGTTTCGGGGAGACAAATTGTAGATAATATCTTTCTTGCTCATGAACTTGTGGAATTCATTCGGCATAGGAAAACGGGTAAAAAGACTCTCTTAGCCCTTAAGCTGGATATGAATAAAGCTTATGACAGAATAGATTGGGGTTTCTTGGTGGCCGTGTTACGCAAGTTGGGTTTTAGTCCTAAATGGGTGGATCTAATTTTTCAATGTGTGTCAACAGTTTCTTTTGCGGTCCTGGTTAATGGTGGTAGATCAGAACTGTTTAGGCCTGTCTGTGGGTTGAGACAGGGTGATCCTTTATCGCCCTATTTGTTTATTTTGGTTAGTCAAGTGCTTTCATCATCCATAGCCTTTCTTAATATGCATCATGTTTGTAGAGGTTTGACGATTAGCCCTAATTCTCCTAGTGTTTCGCATCTGTTTTTTGCTGATGATAGTTTCATTTTTATGGAATTTGATGCGGATCATGTGTATTGGCTTAAATGGTTGCTGGATGAATATTGTCGAGTGGCGGGTCAAAAGGTGAATTTTGCAAAATCGGAAATTTTTGTTAGCCCAAACATGCGCTTGGAATCTAAAGAATTGATGGGCGAAGTTTTGGGTGTTCGGGTGGTGGATAAGCCAGGTATTTACTTGGGGGCGGATTTAGATTTCACAAGGCGAAAGGGGGATTTGTTTAAGAAGGTGTTGGATAGAGTGGGAAGTCGTTTAGCTTGTTGGAAGTCTGAATTTTTAGACTTTGCAGGGAGAGTCACGTTGGTTAAACATTTTTGTCCACGGTTCCAATCTATCTTTTTTCTGTGTTCCGTGCCCCGGGCTATTTTAATTCGAAACTGAAGAGCATTATTTGTGGTTTTTTGTGGGGAAGGGGGGGCGGGAAAGGTATTCCATGGATGAGGTGGTCCAAACTTTGTAAACCGCTTGGTCTAGGGGGTTTGGGGTTGCGTGATTTAAGTTGTTTCAATCAGGCATTGTGTAGACACCCCAATTTTGAACCTGGGATGCGCTCGAGCATTCCCAATGATGAGAACGAACCAATCATAACTGCCCGAAACTTGTGAAGATAGCTTGAATGTGTTCAAAATCAACCAAACACCTCCAAATAACCCAATAAAAACCAAGCCCTGTTAAACCAAGCCAAACCAGCAACTTGCCACCACGAGCATTGAGCGCTCAAGCTTGAGACCTTGAGCGCTCAATCCACGAGAGGCACCTTGAGCGCTCAAGTCCACGGCTTTGAGTGCTCAACTCTGAACCAGTCAAGAATCTGCAGAGTATCTAATCATGAGATCTCATGCAGGGGGGAGCGTCTAACCACTTCCATACGTATTGTTCACGTATAATACACCCTACATTGCTATTTTCTACACCTAAAACTACACCTAGAATACAAACCCACTCTCTCTCTCTCTCTTCTCTCTTTCCCTTCACTCACTCTATATAAACAGCCCACTACCCCTTAGTTCGAGGTTCACCATTTTTTCATACCCCAGTGCACTACACTCCTAGTAATCGTCCTCCCCCTCTCTCTCTCTACAAAACCACTTTCTCATCAAAACCACTTACCAAAAACCATCTGCTAAACCCAAAAGTCAACTGATATACATCAATTAGCTTCATAATCCTGGTGATCCATCCATAAAATTGGTCAGAAATACCCATAATTGCTCATCCTTCAACCCTCAACCAAGTTCAAGACTTCAATCAAGTGTAAAAGGTAGTTTAACAAGTGATTTTCACTGTTTTGGTTCATCTGAGGGTGACTAGTGAGTTCAATTAAGTTCTTTATACTTTAATTGAACTCATGAAGGTCAGAAAGTTGTTCAAAGACATTATCAAAATCTGCGCAGTGAAATTGGGGTTGGCCTCCAAGCCTATAACCTTGGCGCAAGCTCAATCTGTCATGATTTTTTCTCTATCAAGTTTCGAGCTTGCTGTTGGTTTTGATTGTCTTTTAATAGTTAGTTGTGGTCTTTTGGTTCTCAGAAAGTTCATATATTTACTTCAAAATCATTTGCGTGAGTTAAAATTAGATATTTTATGACAATCAAATTCAAAAGTCTCTAAAAATCTTGTATACGGGTATAAAACAGTGTTTTTGGTACCTCTTTCACCCTCATATTATGCATTTATGATCCTGAGAATTATCCAGAACCCTTTTTATTGATGAAAACTAGAAGATCACTTAATGGCTTGAGCGCTCAAAGTCACCCATTTGAGCGCTCCAGCTGTTCTTGAGCAGATTGTTGGTTCTTGGATATTTTGATGATGGATCATGGTTTGAGTGTGTGTGTGGTTTTATTGTTGTGATGACAAATAGATTCCTTCTTTTTTTGAGTATTTTCTTTGTTAAAATATCGTAATTTTCCTCTCTTATCATTATTTATGAGATCAATCTGTTCATTCTCGTTTGATTTTCCATGAGAAACACTCTGTTGATGTTTGATCTTACAAATAATGACTAAAGAAGTGATGGAAAAGCTAAAAATCATAGAAGCTAGAAATGGCATTGAGCGCTCAAGTCATGACCTTTGAGCGCTCAAGTCAATTCTGAGAGGTTAAGCGCTTCGGGGCATCAGCAATTGGCCTTCCCCCCTATGTTGGAATCCGTTTGTAAACCAGGTTTATTAAGCTTCAAACCAGTGATTCTTTGAATTATTTGCCCAATTTTTGTTGTTGTTCATCTATTGTATATATTTGTTGTAATAATTCTTTATTGTTATCATCCCCATGTAAATCACGCGCACAAGTATCCACATTAAATTGGCATGTTTGTATTTTCTTATGGTTAATGTGATTCCCATCCCCAATTCCTCATTTTTGTGATTAAGTTGAACTTCAAAACATTTTCAAAATCCCATGAAATATTAAGTAGAGACCGGTTCACGGACCAAAGAGAGGGGTGCCGTAAAACCCTTCCCCTCTAACCAAACCCCGAATCCGAAAATTTACGGTTTTAAGTAGTGATCGATAAAAATCTTTTCAATTGGCAAACGAGTCATATTTTTATCGGTTTCTCGGATTCGGACCTCAAATCTGGGTGGCGACTCTAACAAATCACAATCTTTTTTAGTAAGATACATACCGCATTATCTCCGTGGTGGCGTCCACAAGTCAAGTGGCGACTCACTGGGGACTTTGGTTAATATATATTTTATTTAATTACACTTGTGCAATTTTTATTACACTTGTGTAATTTTATTGAAATATGTGTTAATAAAAAGTGGGTTTAATTCGAAAAATATTTTGTGGGATTTTGAAAATGTTTGAAGTTTGATTCTTGCATTGCACTTGCATGGTTCTTAGCCCCGCTGGCTTGTTTTGGCAATCGTGCCCGGCTTGCCGGTGACAGGGAATCCCAAAATGCCCAGCAGCCCTCGACCGTGATAAATCACATCGTCACTATCGTTTTTAACAGTAAGAGGCGGTTTTGATTTTGAGTCCGGGGTACCCTCAGTGACCAAAACCAGCCTTTGCATATAGATAGCCATAGAACCCCACGTTTAGCAATCCACCCGTGCGTTAAGTTTACGTGCTCCACCATGTTAATGTGCTACGTGTTACCGCTTTCCTTGCCATGCCATGTTGCATTCATGCATTTGCGTTGTATATAGTTGCCGTGAGTGTCGAAATTCTGTATAGATGTCACGTTTGGTTTTCATACTTTTGCAGTTAGTAGAAGGTTGCTTTGGCCCAATGATGAGTCGTGCATCTCATATGCGCGTTGTTCTTACAAGTTAGCCCTTAGGACGGCCGGACGTGGGAAAATCTGGACCATCAAATTTCTAAACACTGATCTAAACAGGTTTAAGGGACCTTGGCCCGAGAAGGATCAATCACCCTTAGGCATCTGATCTTAGATCATTGTCAGAATTCGTGTGGACCGGGATTTCCCAAATCCAGCCATCCGATATCAAGGACTTATCACTTAAAAGAAAACTTGAGGATCGGGGCAATCTTTCAAAACTAGGTCCCAGGCAGTTAGTAGAAGGTCGCTTCGGCCCGATGATGAGTCGTGCATCTCATATGCGCATTGGTCTTATAAGTTAGCCCTTAGGACGGCTGGACGTGGGAAAATCTGAATCATCAAATTCCTAAACAGTAATCTAAACAGGTTTAAGGGACCTTGGCCCGAGAAGGATCAATCGCCCTTAGGCATCTGATCTTAGATCATTGTCGGAATTTGTGTGGACCGGGATTTCCCAAACCCAGCCATCCGATATCAAGGACTTATCGCTTAAAAGAAAACTTGAGGATTGAAGCAATCTTTCAAAGCTGTCGCATTCAGTCTAGGAGACTTAAAATCCATGGAGTATGAGATACCTCCGGTGTTGGTCGTGCCCGAACGGCCACCCGTGATTTAAACTAGCCTTGTGATCATTTGTATCTGGATTGCAACATCCAAATTGCTTTGTCTCGGATGACCAAGAAAAGTGCTACGGCGTCAACATTTAGGCTTTAGGTTGAAACGCCGTATCCATCGAGTAATGGTTTACCCGGGGTGTTGGATAATCATCTATGCAATGATCTTAAGTGAGATTTGGATCCGGTAGACTAACCCTAAGTTGTACATCAGTCTAGGAGACTTTAAATCCATGGAGTTTGAGATACCTTCGGTGTTTGCCGTGCCCGAACGGCTACCCGTGTTTTGAACTAGCCTTTGAGTCGTTAGTATCTGGATTACAACACCTTATTGCTTTGTCTCGGATGGTCAAGAAAGTTAAGGCTTACGGTCCCAATATTTTAGGCTTTAGGTTGGTAAACTGTACCTAATGAGTAATGGCCTACCCGTGGTGTTGTTAAATCTTCTGTGCAATGGCTCCAAGTGAGATTCAAAACCAGTCGACTAACCCTAGGGTAGCTCTAAGCTAATCGATAGGAACTCACATGCAGTCTAGGAGACCTTAAATCCATGGAGTTTGAGATACCTCCAGTGTTTGTCGTGCTCGAACGGCTCCCCGTGTCTCGGGCTAGCCTTAAGTACATCTGTATCCGGATTTCAACAACCTTATTGCTTTGTCTCGGATGGTCTATTAGGAGATTGGCTCTGATTCCACGACGATTGGAATTCAACCTGCCTGTCACGACTTACCCGTGGTTATTGATTCGCACATCCGTGCAATGTCTTAAGTAAGACCGAGACCGGTAATCTAGATCTTAGGACGACATGATGACGACGCATGCACGACATTTCGTTCAATGAAACCAGGGGCACAATCTGAATTTGACCTTTTTGCTTTACTGTCAGTCCCGAGCTATTGGTCCAAGAAAGGAACCTTCCCGAGCAGAAGTTGACTCAACCCAAACCTCAAGGCATGGATGTTCCAGCTGAAATTGAAGGACTCAAGATGGCTGTGAATAACCTAGGCAATCAAATCACCCAGCTCATGAACATGGTGCAAGACGTCCGTGACCGTCTCCCAGAGTTCCAAGAGCACCTCCAACGACCCGGAAAAAGCCCAGAAATGGCTGCAGCTTTGGCCAAGATCTCTGAACTAGAGGAATCTATCATGGAAGGATTCAAACCTATAGAGATGCACCCTTTGGGGCGTCAAAATGACCACCTCACTCTAGAAGGCGAAAAGGTCTACTCAGAAGGCCAAAGACACCATTTACCAACAATGCAAACACCACCCCCAAAATCCACAAATATCAACCCTAACCCAAGAAATCCAAGCACCATCGGCAAAAGACAAACCAACCAAGACCACAATCCAAATCAACCGGCCCAAAGACCAATCAAGAAAATCCTCCGAATTCCCCACACCTCTGTCCTCGGTCTATGAGGAGCTTCTCATGGTCGGTCTTCTTAAACCACTCTCTCCAACTCCTTTACCTCAAAAGCTCCTAGTTTACCACAATCCAAACGCCTTCTGCGCCTTCCATCAAGTGCCCGGTCATGCTACTGATGATTGTCAACACCTTCATCATGAGATTCAAGATTTCATTGACAATAAAACCATCTCTTTTCTGCCACTAGAATCCAACACCATATCAAACCCTAAACCTCAGCATAAACAAAACCTCAACATCAACGAAATCACCCTCACAAGTGCCTCTTCGAGCTTCACCAAAAATGATCCCAACCAAACTGAGCCAATCAACAAAGTCACAACCCAAGTTAACCGCCCTCAAAGCCAACGAAGAAAATTTTCCCAACTCTCTACGCCTTTGCCCTCGGTCTATAAAGAGCTTCTCATGGCTGGTTTCCTCAAACCACTTCAACCAACCCCACCTCCACAAAGTCCTCCACCTTCCTACAACCCAAATACCTTCTGCATCTACCACCAAACACCCGGTCACCCTATCGAGAGATGCCAACGCCTTCGTCACAAAATACAAGATCTCATTGACAACGGATCCATCCCTGCCCCACTGGTGAATCCAAACGCCTCACCAAATCAATGAAGCATCAATGGCCATGCAATAATTCAATCTTCCACGAGTCTTGGAAGTCTTCAAGCGTCAAATCAAGTTTTCACTTTTGATTGAGTCAGTTTGTATTTCGAGTCTGTTTATGTTTTCCTCGTCTATGTGTCTTCATCTTCGAGTCTGGAATGTCTTGTTGTTGTTGTCAAAAAAAAAAAAAAAATCAAAAATTAGAGTCAACCTTTGTAGTCCCGAACTACGCATGACCTGATTCCTTACAAAGGGATACGTAGGCAACCCTTAGAGGTTCGGTCATAACTATCAAAATAAATGTCATGCTGTTGTGTCAAAATTGTCATCATTAAAATTGGGTTTTTGCAATAATCATTCAACTTGGAATTGTTTTACACCATCATTTGAGAAACATGATAATCACTTCGAAACATGAGATAAATTTTGATTGAACCCTTGCCCCGCACAAGGAGGATTTCCATGGACCACTCTCCCTATCAAGAAGCAATGCATTTGACCGCGAAAAAAAAGCCTGCTGGGGTCGAAAACCCGCAAGGGCAACCGAGGCAAAAATTAAGGCAAATGCTCGCTAGATCAACCTTCAAAATGAGATCTAGGCAAAAGTTAGAGCAAGCATGAGTTCTCCCTATGAAGTTGTGCAATTCAAGATGAAGAAAGGCATTCTTTGTTTGATTTCCCACATAAATATCCATTGCAAGCCCCTTTGAACCTGAATCAATTTCTTTGAAAAAGAACCCAGCTAGGCAGCTATCCCCCACGCTGGGGTGAAACGAAGGTATGTGAAAATTCAAGGCATCACAAGAATGAAAAGTGCCAAACTCATAGGCTTGTGAAATTGTGAAATACATGGGTACAACAAGATGAAGAGCACTGAAGAAATTTGAAATGGAAAAATCAAATGAAATGGAGTGCTCATTTAAAGCAAGAAGAGGCACATGAAAGCACCCATCAGAAGCAAAAATGGCACAAAAAGTCCAAGATAGCTGCTAGCTCAAACAACCCCAAGGAAAAATGAGATTTTTGAGCCTATTATTCTTCCTTCGTTAAGCCCATAATCTTGGCCCCATCATAACCTAGATAAAAGTCCTTTCGGATTTGAAAAAGTGCAACTTGATAGTGAGAATTCAAGACGAAAGGAAATCCTAATCTCCCTTGAAAATCAAAAGTCAAAGCATTGTGCAAACATCAAGGCCATGCAAAGCAAAAATCCAAACTGATGCACATCAATGGTTCTTCATCGGCAGCCCTCTAAACTGGGGCATTTTGAAGGAAAATCAATGAGGTATCATCAGCAATCTGGGGCATGGATTCATGATAAGAAGTCTTGTGTCTTGATAAATAGATTTGAATGAACATCACTTGATGGAGTGAAACAATCACAAAATAAGAATTCAATTTTATCATGACAATTTTGACATTAATGGTGAGGCATGTTTGCCATCTTTCAGAACTTCGAGTCAACATAGTCTTTCATATCTTTCGAGTCAACATGTTCTTGCTCCTATCCATCAAGTCAACATGGTCAATCAAATTCCTCAAGCCTTGTCTATCAAAGTCCATCCCAAAAAGACCAATCAAATTCCTTGGCCTTATCAATCTTATCGAAATCAATCCCCTTGTCAAAAAGGCCAATCAAATTCCTTGGCCTTGTCGGTCTCATCAATGTCCAAAAAGGCCAATCAAATTTCTTAGCCTTGTAAAAATCCACCTCTTTGTCAAGCAGTCAATCATGTAGTCTTGGTATCCTTGACTCGTGGAAATGATTTCAATGCATCAAGAACCTCGTGGGTCAATTGGTATCGATGAGAGGCAAGAAAGAAAATCAGAATTGAGATTCATCATCTATGAAGGCACATCAACCCGAAATTGGGGCATGTCAGCCTAATGCCATTTCTGGGGGAAGCATACACCCAAATCCATGACTGGGGCATAGAAGCCTAAAAGTCTAAAACCAATCCAAAATCCAAGTCTTGCCCAGCTCAAACCCAAAATCTTGGCCAAAGGGAAAGACAGTAAAGCAAAAGAGCCACCCCATTAAGCCTCCTACTTTTTAAAGAAGGAATGTTGTTGTTATTGTCGTCGAGTGTCGATGCATGAGTCACACGTAATCGTCCTGCGGGACAGTTTTCAATCAATGGTCCTGAGGGACAACTTTCAAATCAATTGTCCTGAGGGACAAACTTTTAAATCAATCGTCTTATGGGACAGTTTCTCCATTAATCGTCCTGAGGGACAAACTTTTAAATCAATCATCCTGCGGGACAGTTTTTCAATCAATCGTCTTGAGAGACAAACTTTTAAATGAATCATCTTGCGGGACAGTTTTTCAATCAATCGTCCTGAGGGACAAACTTTTAAATCAATCGTCTTGCGGGACAGTTTTCCAATCAATTGTCCTGAGAGACAAACTTTTAAATCAATCGTCCTGCGGGACAGTTTTCCAATCAATTGTCCTGAGAGACAAACTTCTAAATCAATCGTCCTGAGGGACAAACTTCTAAATCAATCGTCCTGCGGGACAGTTTTTCAATCAATCGTCTTGAGAGACAAACTTTTAAATGAATCGTCCTGCGGGACAGTTTTTCAATCAATCGTTCTGAGGGACAAACTTTTAAATCAATCGTCCTGAGGGACAAACTTTCAAATCAATTGTCCTGAGGGACAAACTTTTAAATCAATCGTCATGAGGGACAAACTTTCAAATCAATTGTCCTGAGGGACAAACTTTTAAATCAATCGTCCTGCGGGACAGTTTTCCAATCAATTGTCCTGAGAGACAAACTTTTAAATCAATCGTCCTGCAGGATAGTTTTTCAAATCAATCGTCCTGAGGGACAAACTTCTAAATCAATCGTCCTGAGGGACAAACTTTTAAATCAATCGTCCTGCGGGACAGTTTTTCCATCAATCGTCCTGAAGGACAAACTTTTAAATCAATCATCCTGCGAGACGACTTTTTCAATTAATTTCAAGACCAGAAATGGTCAACTTTTCAATTAATTACCAGACCAAAATGGTCACATTTTCAATCGTATCATTTGGGATAATCTTTTCAATCATATCGAGATAGATTTATCGAGCCGCCTAGAAAGCGCACCCCAATCATTTTAGCCGCCTAGCAAGCGCACCCCAATCATTTTAGCCGCCTAGAAGGCGCACCCCAATCATTTTAGCCGCCTAGCAGGCGCACCCCAATCATTTTAGCTTCCTAGAAAGTGCACCCCAATCATTTTAGCCGCCTAGAAGGCACACCCCAATCATTAAAGCCGCCTAGCTGGCGCATCCAATCAATCATCACTCATTCTTTCAATCATTCATTCAAATCAATCATTATTCATAAATCAGTTATCCATCAATCATCAATCATTTATTGTGTACATCAATCATATCAAGTTGTTTGAGTATTTGTTCAACCCGTTCGTGTATTTAATCAGTTGTTCTGAGAATTTGTTGTTGACGAACCATTGTGCTGCTAAGACCATCACATTTATGTGTTTGGTTCAATAGCGTATGGATTGCCTCTTTGCTCAGTAGGCGATCACATTTCCTCGATTGTCTCGTTGCTCAGTAGACAATCATCTTATCATTGGCTATCTTGTTGCTCAAGGGATAGCCACCATCAAAATTAGCTTCCCCGTTGCTTAGAGGGTAGTTCCATTTAATCATGTTACGGCATGAGTTGTTTTAGCCACCTAGCTGGTGCACTTGATTGGTTTGTGCTTTGTTTGTGTCATTGTTGATTGCCTCTTTGCTCAGTAGGCAATCACATTTCCTCGATTGTCTCGTTGCTCAGTAGAAAATCATCTTATCATTGGCTATCTTGTTGCTCAAGGGATAGCCGCCATCTAAATTAGCTTCCCCGTTGCTCAGAGGGTAGTTCCATTTAATCATGTTACGGCATGAGTTGTTTTAGCCACCTAGCTGGTGCACTTGATTGGTTTGTGCTTTGTTTGTGTCATTGTTGATTGCCTCTTTGCTCAGTAGGCAATCACATTTCCTCGATTGTCTCGTTGCTCAGTAGACAATCATCTTATCATTGGCTATCTTGTTGCTCAAGGGATAGCCACCATCAAAATTAGCTTCCCCGTTGCTCAGAGGGTAGTTCCATTTAATCATGTTACGGCATGAGTTGTTTTAGCCACCTAGCTGGTGCACTTGATGGGTTTGTGCTTTGTTTGTGTCATTGTTGATTGCCTCTTTGCTTAGTAGGCAATCACATTTCCTCGATTGTCTCGTTGCTCAGTAGACAGTCATCTTATCATTGGCTATCTTGTTGCTCAAGGGATAGCCACCATCAAAATTGGCTTCCCCGTTGCTCAGAGGGTAGTTCTATTTAATCATGTCACGGTATGAGTTATCTTAGCCACCTAGCTGGTGCATATGTTTGAATGAGTAGTTGGTTGTGTCGAATTGATTCGTTTGTTTGGTATTTCACGACCCGGGAAGGCTCGTTGATTAGCATAATTTCGTTTGTATTGTTTGGCATTTCACGACCCGGGAAGGCTCCTCGATCTGCATGATTTCGTTTGTTTGCATATGCCCCGAAGAACTACGTTGGTCTGATCCCTACAATGGGGTACGTAGGCAGCCTGAGTGGCACGACCGATTGATCTTTTAAAGTTTTCCTTTGTGGCTTGAGATGTATCGCGGGGAATGAGTCGGGTTGTCTATGTCTTGGACGTCACTCATACCAAATCAATGGCATCGAGTCTCGTCCAAGAGGGGCAACTGTAGACACCCCGATTTTGAACCCGGGATGCGCTCGAGCATTCCCAATGATGAGAACGAACCAATCATAACTGCCCAAAACTTGTGAAGATAGCTTGAATGTGTTCAAAATCAACCAAACACCTCCAAATAACCCAATAAAAACCAAGCCCTGTTAAACCAAGCCAAACCAGCAACTTGCCACCAAGAGCATTGAGCGCTCAACTCTGAACTAGTCAGGAATCTGCAGAGTATCTAATCATGAGATCTCATGCAGGGGGGAGCGTCTAACCACTTCCATACGTATTGTTCACGTATAATACACCCTACATTGCTATTTTCTACACCTAAAACTACACCTAGAATACAAACCCACTCTCTCTCTCTCTCTCTCTTCTCTCTTTCCCTTCACTCACTCTATATAAACAGCCCACTACCCCTTAGTTTGAGGTTCACCATTTTTTCATACCCTAGTGCACTACACTCCCAGTATCGTCCCTCCCCCTCTCTCTCTCTCTACAAAATCACTTTCTCATCAAAACCTCTTACCAAAAACCATCTGCTAAACCCAAAATTCAACTGATATACATCAATTAGATTCATAATCTTGGTGATCCATCCATAAAATTGGTCAGAAATACCCACAATTGCTCATCCTTCAACCCGCAACCAAGTTCAAGACTTCAATCAAGTGTAAAAGGTAGTTTAACAAGTGATTTTCACTGTTTTGGTTCATCTGAGGGTGACTAGTGAGTTCAATTAAGTTCTTTATACTTTAATTGAACTCACGAAGGTCAGAAAGTTGTTCAAAGACATTATCAAAATCTGCAAGTGAAATTGGGGTTGGCCAAGCCTATAGCCTTGGAAGCCAAGCAAAAATCTGTCATGATTTTTCGTTCTATCAAGTTTCGAGCTTGCTGTTGGTTTTGATTGTCTTTTAATAGTTAGCTATAATCTTTTGGTTCTCAGAAAGTTCATATATTTACTTCAAAATCATTTGCGTGAGTTAAAATTAGATATTTTATGACAATCAAATTCAAAAGTCTCTAAAAATCTTGTATACGGGTATAAAACAGTGTCTTTGGTACCTCTTTCACCCTCATATTATGCATTTATGATCCTGAGAATTATCCAGAACCCTTTTTATTGATGAAAACTAGAAGATCACTTAATGGCTTGAGCGCTCAAAGTCACCCATTTGAGCGCTCAAGCTGTTCTTGAGCAGATTGTTGGTTCTTGGATATTTTGATGATGGATCATGGTTTGAGTGTGTGTGTGGTTTTATTGTTGTGATGACAGTCTAGATTCCTTCTTTTCAGAGTATTTTCTTTGTTAAAATATCGTAATTTTCCTCTCTTATCATTATTTATGAGATCAATCTGTTCATTCTCGTTTGATTTTCCATGAGAAACACTCTGTTGATGTTTGATCTTACAAATAATGACTAAAGAAGTGGTGGAAAAGCTAAAAATCATAGAAGCTAGAAATGGCATTGAGCGCTCAAGTCATGACCTTTGAGCGCTCAAGTCAATTCTGAGAGGTTAAGCGCTCAGGGCATCACTGTTGAGCGCTCAACCCCTATGTTGGAATCCAGATTGTAAACCAGTTTATTAAGCTTCAAACCAGTGATTCTTTGAATTATTTGCCCAATTTTTGTTGTTGTTCATCTATTGTATATATTTGTTGTAATAATTCTTTATTGTTATCATCCCCATGTAAATCACGCGCACAAGTATCCACATTAAATTGGCATATTTGTATTTTCTTATGGTTAATGTGATTCCCATCCCCAATTCCTCATTTTTGTGATTAAGTTGAACTTCAAAACATTTTCAAAATCCCATGAAATATTAAGTAGAGACCGGTTCACGGACCGGGCTAGAGGGGTGCCGTAAAACCCTTCCCCTCTCGTAACCAAACCCCCGAATCCGAGAAATTTCTGGTTTCGTAGTGATCAGTAAAATCTTTTCAATTGGCAAATGAGTCATATTTTTATCGGTTTCTGGATTCGGACCTCAAATCTTGGGTGGCGACTCTAACAAATCACAATGTTTTTCGTGCGCGACACCGCACAATCTCCGTGGGCCGTCCACACATTGCTTGCTAAGACTACTTGGAGAATTCTTGTAAATAAGGATAGCTTGATAGCACGAGTGCTTTTGGGTAAGTATTGTAAGAAAGATGAACTCCTTGCAACTAAGGTGACCTCAAATTGCTCATGGGGTTGGCGCAGCATTTTATGGGGACGGATTTGTTAGTGAAAGGGGCTTAAGTGGGAATTGGGTAACGGTCAAAGGATCAACGTGTTTAGGGATGAGTGGATTAATGGGGCGGGTAATCCGTTTGTAGGACGGAATATAGTGAATTCTCTGGAGGACATGAGAGTGGGATCTTTAATTGATTGGAGATCCTTTTCGTGGCATGAGCCTTTAGTTAAAACTTTCTTTCCGGTTGATGTGGCCAAAAGGATTTTATCTACGTACATTCCGGGTAATAATAGAGAGGATAAAATGTATTGGGAGGGTGCTAAGAATGGTGTGTACACGGTCAAGTCGGCCTATGCTCTCGCAGCACTAGAGAAATATCCAGATCGAGTGAGTCTATTTTCTTCTCAGTGTTGGAAAAAACTATGGGCAATTAATTTGCCACCTAAATATGGGTTGTTCATTTGGAAAGTTCTTCATGGGATTCTCGCAGTTAAGGATAGTTTAATGCGAAGGAACTTAGTGTATGACAGTTCATGTGCTTTGTGCGGGAATGGTAATGAGACTGTGGACCATATTTTCATGCAATGTTTTTTTGCCAGGAAAGTGTGGGAAGCATCTCAGTTGGATTTACCTTTCAATGAGGGGCTGGGTGTAGGTTTTAGAGAGTGGTTTGAGGGTTGGTTTAAGGGGGCAACGGAGGGAAGTTTTTATATGTTGGTTTGTTGCTTATGGAAAATTTGGTGCGCTCGCAATATGGCGGTGTTTCATTACTCAGCCCCTACTATAAGTTATTGTCTTGCTAATATTGATAAAAATTTCTCTATGTTGTTAAAATCTATGAAGAAGGATGGTGATAATGATGGCAATGGATGTGTCGAGACTCACAGCAATGATGCACATCAACCTACTTCGTTTTGTATGGAATCTGGGGATGATGGCTCTCGGATGGTGAAGGTGGTTGCAGATGGGGCTTGGAAGCAAGAAACTTTCCAAGGTGTGGCGGCTTGGTGTGTGGAGGAGGATCATCCAATGCAATGCGGCAGTGGGTACACGATTGTGCAAGCTCAATCTTCAACCAGAGTGGAGGGCTTAGCTATCTTACAAGCTCTTCGATGGGCCAAATCGAGCAACATTACGAAATTGCAAGTTTTGACGGACAGTTTAGAAATGGTCCAAGCTTTGTGTAAGGGGTCTAATGCTAATGTATCTATTAGAAGTGTAGTATGTGATATCCTAAATGTGATGTCTGCTTTTGTTTTTGTTTGTGTAACTAAGGCCACTCGTCAAGAGGTGAGAAATGCTCACAATCTTGCACTTAGTCGCCTTTGTAATGGAGTAACTTGATTGAGAATTATATATTATGTTTATGGTTCAAAAAAAAAAAAATAACAATAGATATATGGAACACAAAATTTTCGTTGATTTAAAAGAGAATCTTTTTCTTCATATCAATATATTTATGAATATGGAAAGTGAAATTTTGGTGAGCTAAACGAAAATAGTTTGATTGATATCAATATATATAGATATGGATATGGAAAACGAATTTTGTAATATCCCAAATTTTTTTAAAAAAATAAAATTTGTGATATTTGTATATACTAATTTTACTAATTTAATTTTACTCAATTTTGACTTTTGTTGACCAATTGCGGGTCTCCTGGCGAGCGCATCGTAATGCATGTTCTACTTTCAAGATTTTTCCAAACGATTCTGGGCACACGGTGACGTTGCCCACGATTTTTCAAGTTCGTACGAATATTTTGATAATTTTCTGAGACCAAAACCCGGACAGTTTGAACACTGCTCGGAGTAAATTGTACTGCATTGTGCTACATCGCGTGCCGCGGGGTCCCCTCCAAATTACTCCCACACTCCACCAACCACACTTCCCTCCACCACCCATCTCACCTACTCCAACACTGCACATAACACCTCACCCCACCACTCATTCCACCTACCACCACCCCATTCCCCTACATAAACACATCACCCCATTTCCCCTTAAAACTTTCGGCAGAGAAGAGAAGGAGAGGTCCAGAAATTCTGGAAAAGAGGAAGAAAGGAAGAGAAGAAGAGAAGAAAAAGAGGAGAGAGGTCACCACCATGTTTTCCCATTCTCGTCAGAATGCGCATCCATTTTCATGGCCAATTTCCTCCTAGGTAAAGTCGTTTTTAGGCTTAGGTTTCTAAACAAAAGTTGTAGAGGGTGTCGAGTACTTCAATTTCGGTATAAGAATCATCCAAATCGGTTGAGTTTTGAGTGAGTTATAGCCTTCCAAAGTTCAGTAAAAATCTCGGGTACCTTTTTCCAGACAGCTCTCTGTTCCTCCGTAAATCTCCATTTTTCTCCTCGTTAAAGTGAATTTCGGGTTTAGGTTCCTTCACGAAGATTGTAGATCACTTCAAGGTCTTCGTTTTAGGTTCAAGAATCACTCAAAAACGTTGAGAAATGACCACGTTATTGCGGCCCGAAGTTTCTGGTCTATTCAAACCGAGTAGCTTACTGACCCTTTACAAATCTTCATTTTTCTCATTGATCGAGTGCGTTTTAAGCTTAGACTTCTTCATCAACATTGTAGAGCACTTCGAGAGCTTCGTTTTAGACACAAGAATCGCTGGAAACGGATGAGGATTGAGCCCGATATCGCAGCCCAAAAATTCTGTTTTCCACTCGAAATACCGCCGGACTTTACCGTCGAGCTTTTCGTCCGGACCAAAGGTAGAAACTCGTACCCACCCTATTCCAAGCTTTTGAATGTGTTATAATGGTCTAGGAGTAATTTAGAGTTGATGGGTTAAAGCCCCAATTCAAGGGTTTCACGAAACCCGAGCCAAAACGCATTGTACGCGAAACTTTATTTTCGTACTTAGTAAACTCTAGATCCATCTTGGTTCATGTTGTTAATTATTCCAAGTATGTCTAATACTTTAATAACTGTTTATATGAGTTTCTCCATAAAATTATTGTGCTTAACCTTGTTCTTGATTGTTGTGTTAAAGTTAGATGTTTAAAGTGTAATTTTGTGAAATTTGGCGCGTCGCATTTTGTGTGTCAATTACTTAAACCTATTTTTATAACCTAAATGTCACTACTGAATTTTAGGAGTGTAAATCTAAATGACTGAATGCCCTTCGGGTGTAAAATGACCATTTTGCCCTTGTGTGTGTAAATTACATAATGTGTAGTTTTATACTTAGTAAGAAAATCAAGGAATTGTGTTTTGTGACAAGTTAGGACTTTATTAACCAAAATAAAGTATTTTTACGTATTTACCATTGTCGGTGGCAAAATTACATTTTTGCCCTTGTATTATGTTATTTTACAAAAAGGCCCCCAGAGTTTGTAAAATTACACTAAGGACCCTAGAGTCGTGAAATTATATTGGGCACCCTTGTACTTACTTAAAATGACGTTGGCGACCCTTACTTCCCTTAAATTACATTTTGACCCCAATAGTTTAGTAAATTACATTTTGGCCCCTGTAGATTGAATTGATTACGTTTAGACCCCTAGTTTTCGATTACTTGAATTTCGTGAACTTGTGAATTGAGATATTTGGTTGTCACCCTTGAGATATTGTTATAGTTTTGCTTCTGCTGTTAAGTGCACTTTCCATAAACGTGTTGAATGTTAGAATGGACAACTAGGTTCCCGGGTTGGGTGATCGTACACGGATATCACATAGACGATAAGGTTAATGAAAAAGTGAAATGAAATTGATTATGGGGAGTCACCCCAAGATTTGTTGAATGGCAGTCAGCCAAGTGATGAATCGATTATGGGGAGTCACCCCAAGATTTGTTGAATGGCAGTCAGCCAAGTGATGAATTGATTATGGGGAGTCACCCCGAGATTTGTTGAAAGGCAGTCAGCCAAGTGATTTTGTTTTGGAGGAATATTTGGCAGCCTGCCAGGATTTCGAAACCCTAGGGTATGACACTCTGTGATTTGCTTCATTTGAATTCTGAGGCGTTAAAAGGATGGATGTATTATAGACCGAGTCACGGCTATATACCTACTGAGGCGGCGATTGTCACTGTGAGCCCAAAGGTACAGGTCGGTCCCCTCGAAATTCATCCTTGTGAGGCGGCTGACGGTTGGATTAAGTAAGTAACTTATACCTTCTGTCGGGGCTCCCAGTCAGGGCAAGCAAGGGGGGAGTATATCACAGTTTGGTCATATTCCTTAGTGGTTAACCGGGAGGAAAGTTCTCTAGGTTGAGAACTTAGATGAACATGTAAGTTAATGGCTAGTAACGAAATCAGCTATGTGTTTAATTTCTGTTCTACGATTTATCTCCTGTTTAATTCCTTTAATTACTGTTTTTCAATCATATATGTTGTACGTGTATGTTAAGCAAGGGTTGAGTGGGTTAGAGTAGCTATTGAGTGATTTATTGCTCACGGTGTTACACTTCGTGTGACCTTGGTATAATACTATGATGTTGCTTTGCGACTCGGACGTATTATGTTAGACTTTGGAGATAAACAGGAGAAGCACTACAGTTTGGAGGTCTACGGAGCTAAGGAGGACACCGCCAGAGATAACCCTAGCATACCTAGTAGTGAATAATTGTACTTGGCAAGGAGATTAATGTATTTTTACTTGGTGAAATATTGTTGTAAAACTTTATTATTTTTTTTAATAAATTTAACGTACCCAAAAATCGGGGTCGTTACAAATTTTGAGGGAGTTTTATAGGAAAGGCAAACGTGCAAAAATATAATCTTTTATTTAAAAAATGTATGCATGATATGTTGTGCAATGCATTTACTTTTCACACAAGTAGATTAATTTTGCAGCGGTCAATTTGGTACAGAAAATGAGAGGAGCATCAAGGGTGCAACTACTTCCTAAAAAATCTACCTATTACTATTCAAAATAAATATACGAATGATGGGTTTTTTACAACCCTGGAAAGTGCCAAAATATCTAACAATCTCCCCCTTTGGCATTTCTGGGACAAAACCAATTGCACTAAAATAAAACTGAAAATTACAACTGAAGGAAACAAACACTAGCCTAAACTAGGTCTATCCAATGAAACTTGAGTTAATTTTCCAATACCTGCAAAGACATCTCAACAAAAACTATGCGACCAAGTACATCTTACAAAAAATAGAATAGGGGTCAGCATATGTAATAAACTCTTCCCTTATAAATATCTCCCCAAAGAAACAGTAGCACGCACTTAAAAATTCTCCCCCTTTTTGTCATGGAAAAACAAAGGAATTGACAATTCCAAGGTGAGACACATGCAACTAGAAAGCATACGAGAGACTTATGCGATATGCAATAACAAGATTCAGGATGGCTATAATAGAAATGTATCGAATGAAAATTTAGGACCATATCAAATCATCAAAGAAGGGGCAGGAAAAAAAAATGCTCAAGCAAATTCTAAACAATAGATGGACACTTTCTATGCAAATATTGCACACAAAATTTAAAACCATCAAAAGATTGCCATTTTTTTTTAATAAAACAAAGTGGCAAGGCAACATATAATCCGAAAAACAAATATTCAAAGGTGAGGCTCAGACAATATGACGAAATTCAAGAGTGCATGAACAAATTTGTATGACGCCAATCCAATGAGTGAATTCAAATATAAGTTGTAACACACAAGATGAATCTATGTCAAAGTGAGTGTGTGACACGCCATAAGAAATTAAGCTATCTATCCAAATATTCATCAATTCTCATGCACCATTGACTGTCAAGCACTCTCCCCCTAACGAAGTCAAACTAAGCACCCATCAATACTAAATATATATGTCCCCCGAAAAAATATAAACTCTATTTTACCCCTCAACTAAGGATTTTATTTATTTATATAGTATTCTATTTTACCCCACTGTCATTTGACGCGAACCTTCGGACTGGATAGAGCAGAATGGATTCGGTTACTAGGCAAGTGGTCCAATACGAATGTCTTCACAAGATCTATCCACCTTTTTACGTGAACATTCGAACTAGATAGAGCCAAATGATCCAGTTACTCAGTGAATGTTTGGATAGACATTTTATCTCAACCACAACAAATGTATTTTCTTTTTCTTTTTCTCCCTTTATTTTTTTGTTATTTTGCATAGCATGACATAAAACTTTGTATCCAATTATGATGCCAAAACAGTCAATCGCCGAGGGAAAAGACAAGACAAACCTAGGTGCATGAGAATCAACTTTCTTCTTTAAGTAATCTCTCTAACACAGACGTGTAAAAGTGGCGATCATAGATTCATAAAACATGCTACACCGAATGTCCAAATGCATCTCATGAGTGGAGTTAATAAGAAATGTGCATGCAGTCCCAAAGATGTGCATATGCTTGAGTCTCATGAATGACTACTCATCCTCAAAAAAATATGCGAAGCCCAAAATTTTTTTTATTTTTTTATATAAGAATCTTTATAAATTTTTTATTTGGAGAAAATAAAAGTATCAACATATAAGATCATGACCCTAAAACTCACATACATGAAAATGCTAAAGGCAAAACAAAAATAAAATTGAAAGGAGTTTTTTTTTAAAAAAAGAAACTAGAAAGACATGTTCACTCTAGACAAGTATAAAAAAAAATAGCATACTAGGATGACATGCAACACCAAACATAATCAATTGAAGTTAAACCAATAGATTTTCTAAGGTACTCAAACCTTTCAAAATCTAACAGTTTAGTGAAAAGATCAGCTTTTTGATCATGCGTGGGAATAAATTCAAGTGTCACGACACCATCTTTAACCAAATCACGAATAAAATGATGACAAATGTCGATATGTTTAGTCCTAGAATGTTGGACTGGATTCTTCGAAATATTAATGGCACTTGTGTTATCACAAAAAACAGTTATTGCACCTTGAGAAATACTATAATCTTGAAGCATTTGCTTCATCCACAAAAGTTGGGTGCAACAACTACCAGTGGCAGTATATTCAGCCCTGTGGTGGACAAAGAAACACAATTCTACTTTTTCCTATGCCAAGCAACCAAGCAGTTACCCAAATAGAAACAACCACCGGAAGTACTTTTCCTATCATTCGCATTTCTTGCCCAATCAGCATTGGAAAATGCGGCTAAGTACACATTAGTATGCTTAGGATACCAAAGACCAAGTGTGGAGGTGCCCTTAAAATAATGAATAATTCACTTGACAGCGATCAAGTGAAACTCTTTAGGGTCAGATTGATAACGGACACACACTCCAACACTAAAAGAAATATTGGGATGACTAGAAGTAAGATATAACAAACTTCCTATCATACTACGATAAAGCGTGGAGTCAACACTAGTGCCCTCTACCCTCAATATCTTTAGCAATCTTAACTGTGGAACCCATGGGGGTACGAGTAATTTTGGAATCTTCCAAACCATTTTTTTTGACCAATTCTTTCGCATATGTGGATTGAGACAAAAATATTCCATCATCCAACTGATGAACTTGAAAGCCTAGAAAGTAAGTCAATTCTCTCATTAGGCTCATTTGAAACTCATGGGACATTTGTGCCCCAAATTGGTTCGCATATCGCTCATTCATAGATCCGAACACAATATCATCAACATATATGTAAGGACCCGTAGTTTTACATATATATTTTTTGGAATAATATTGGGTAAATGTGAGGAATTGAATTTTGACTTAGATGGGTCAATGTGATAGTGGTAGAATGCATTGGGTGTGTTTAAAGTACATTTGAAATTTTAGGGGTGAAAGTGTAAAAGGGTGGGAGTATATAACACATTTTAGTCTTGCAATTTAAAAAAAAAGAAGAAGAAGAAAAACAGCCCCTCTCTCTCTCTCTCTCTCTCTATCTCTGCCAACTCCTCTTTCTCTCTCTCTTCTCCTCCATATTTGCTTGCTCAAAGCTCCAAAAATCCACAAAACTTCAAGTCCCCTTCAATAACCCCACCAAAAATCACATTCTCTACACGTTTTGAAGCTCGTGTTGCATTCGTTTCGCACCGAAAGCTCACAATTCAGGTTGGAGCTCATTGAAGGCTATGGTTTTCCATTTCCCACCCATTTTAAGAAAATTTCTTGAGGTAGAAAGACAAATTTTAATCCCTCTAGTTGTATTAATGTGATGTATAGCATATAGTTTGTTCTTGCTCCTCAAATCCATTGAATTCATGTTTTGCTCTCATAGTGGGTTTGCTTGACTTTGATTTTGTGATCTATGGATTGATGAAGTGTTTGATGCAATTGTTGGTTGGATTACCCTCCCATGATGTCCATTTGTTGCTCTACATATCCAATTTTTAGCGAAAAACCTCACAATTGTCTTTGGGTTGAAATTCCACACCACTAGGGTGAAATAAATGGGACTTTTGGGAACTTTTGAAAGACAAATGGTTTGAATTGATGTTATTGGATAAAATGAACTCTAGGGATCATCTGTTTGGTGTCCCTAGCCATAGATGTACGGAGCCCGCGAAATCCGGCAGGGGAGCACGGAGCCCACGAAATTCGGCAGGGGTTCACGGAGCCCATGAAATCCAACAAAGAGATACTTCCCTATTAAAATGGATGAATGTTTTCTTATGAAATGTTAGTTTTGATGTAATTGGGTTAACTTGGCGTATTTGGTGAAAATTTGACTTTCGGTATGCAAAAATGAGGATTTTGGTAACTACTTGGACTTTGGTTAGATATTTAAAATTATTTTGGGACACTTAGACGTATTTTGAACACTTGGATACATTTTGGTTACTTCGTGGTCGAATTATAGCCTTCCATTCATTTTTAACCTGGTAAATTGGTCGTGTCCATCCTCATACTCATACATTATGCATGTATCATGTTTATACACCTAGTGCTAGTAGAATAGTTTTTCTACTGGGCTAGTGGGCTCAACCTATCAAATTTCAAGTACTCGGCATGGAGCATGAGATGTGGTGCTTGCAAAGTGATGCATGCATGGAGCTCATGAATGAAGTTATTTTCCCATCTTGTCTATATTTTTGAAAATATGGTTTTGTAACTTCTATAGTTTATTGTTTTGACAATTTGACAATGTAATAACTTTTAAACTTTGTATTCATGTGTTTCGGGTTATGAACGCTAGAATTTGTTTATTCAGAATGGTGGAATCATATTATGTTGACTTTGATTATTCGAAGTGTTAAATGTGTGACTTTGGTCTTGTCCCACGTGGATTTTATTTTATTTTTGTGTTATAAAATTTAGGGTGTGACAATATATTTGAGCGATCAAAAGGTCACTCTCAATTTTTTTCAAAAATAATGTTCGGTCCACTCCCCCTTTCACAAAGCCAATATTTAAAAGATAGTCCGTTAAACGTTCATACCAAGGTCGAGGGGCTTTGTTTAAGGCCATAAAAGGCCTTTCGAAGGCGGTACACATGATTTTAGGAAAAGAGGGATCAATAACCCCATTGGGTTGTTCAACATACACCTCCTCTTTAAGGTCACCATTCAAAAAGACACTTTTAACATCTATTTGAAATAATTTAAAATTAAAATGAGATGTAATGGCAAAAAGTAACCTTATAGACTCTAACCTTGCTATGGGGGCAAAAGTTTCATCAAAATCAATCCCCTCGATTTGGGTGTACCCCTGGGCAACTAACCTAGCCTTATTACACACCACTATACCCATCTACATCCTTCTTATTTTTGAATATCCATTTTGTGCCTATGACATTGGTGTGCAAAGGCCTAGGAACCAAATACCATACATTATTATGATTGAATTGTTGTAATTCTTCTTGCATAGCCTATCCACAACTCATCACCCAAAGCTTCTTCTACCTTGTTGGGTCCTAGTGAAGAAGTGTAACAAACATAGTTAGCAATATATTTAGCTTTCCTTCAAGTTAACATTCCTTCATCTAGGTTTCCTATGACAAGATCTTTGGGGTGATTAAGTTTGGCTTGAGCTGATGGTTCTTCTGCATCTAAGGGTACTAGGTCATGTTGACATAACTCCTCATCATGGGGTGACTCACTAACGTCAGACTCAGTTTCAGAATCTTTCTCTTTTTCACTAGGCTCTCCTCCTACATCAAAAGTGAGAATATCAATCGGAGTGCTCACAAGTATCTCCTCTTAAAAGATTTCCCAACTACCCTCATCATCCTCATCAACCTGGTCAAAAACTACATTGGCTGACTCAACTAGGGTAGAGGTGCGAAGATTATATACTCTAAAAACTCTACTCGTTTTGGAATAGCCTAAAAAGATACCATCATCGCTTTTGGAGTCAAATTTACCTAAAGACTCGTTATCTCTCAAAATATGACACGTACTACCGAATACCCTAAAATATTTCACTGAAGGCTTCTTACCATTCCAAATTTCATATGGTGTGAGAGTTGTCCCTGGTCTAACATGCAGTATTAATAGCTTCAGCCCAAAGGTTTCTAGGGATGCGCTTAGCATGAAGCATAACTCTTGCCATCTCTTGTAGGGTTCGATTCTTGTGTTCAACAACCCCGTTTTGTTGGGGTGTGCGCGGTGCAAAAAATTCATGCTTAATACCTTTTTTTATCACAATATCTTTCAATGTTCGAGTTCTCAAACTCACGACCATGATCATTATGGACTCGAGTGATAAGGTACCCTTTCTCATTTTGAATGCGTTGACAAATTATTTTAAAACAAGCATACACATCAGATTTTTCTCTTAGAAACCCAATCCAAGAAAAATGTGAAAAAATCATCAACCATAACGAGAATATATCTCTTACCTCCTAGACTTTCAATACGTGAGGCTCCCATCAAGTCCATTTGAATTAATTCTAAACATTTTGTGGTTGCAACTAAGTTTGTCTTTCTATGAGGGCTTTTTATTTATTTTCCCTTCATGCCCCCACCCCCACCCAACACACACACACACACACAAGTCTTTTGCCCATTGGCAAGCTTGGGCACTCTCCTCACAATTTCATTCTTGGTTATTTGATATAATTCTGGAAAATTTTCGTGTCCTAATCCCTGGTGCCAAATCTCTAAATCGTCAAGCAAGACACGATGACACACACCAGGACTTGCAGTTTCAACACAATAATAATTATCCGAGGCATCAATAATAGAGCAATTATTTTTTGGAAAATTTCACTTCATGTGAGTTATCACAAAATTTCCCTACACTTAGCAAATTAGCCTTTAAACCCTTTACATATAATATGTCATCAAACGAAGGGATAGCAGGCGTGTTTATAGTTCCTTGTCCTACAATTTCACCAATATTACCATCACTAAATGTGACACGACCACCATTATATTTTTAAAGACTAGCAAACAAGGATTTATTTCTGGTCATGTGTCTAGAACACCCACTATCTAAGTACCAAGCACAAGCATCATGAGCCTTAAAAGCAGCGTGTGCTACATGACAAACAACGTCAACTCTCTTCCAAGTTTGCTTTGTTTTAATGTTTGCACGGGAGAAGTGACTGTGTGTAGTTCGTCTTTGAACAAAATTATCAGTCTCTCCATTATTTTTAGCCAAAGTAAACAAATTTTTTATTTCCTCGACGAGGTGAGAAGTTTGATTTTCCAACTAGCTCAATTTCTTTTGAAAATTCTCATTCTTAAAGTTTATGGGAGACTGACACATAAATTGAGGTCTTCCCACATTGGGTTGACTATACCGAACACTTTTATTAACTGGAGCAACAAACAAATTCCCTTTGGTTCTTCGATTTTCTTTTCTAAGAATATTGGGAAAAACGTGGCAAAAAAAGAGGACAGGAGCAAGGTTCAACAGGATGACGTCAGCTCCTTTCTCTGGCGATTAGGCGATTCTTAGCGATTGGGAATCTAGGTCATGAAGAACACAGCCATGGCCGAATTCCAGCAATCCAGTGTGTACCCCCTCAGGGCACGATCTAATTTGACGAGCAATCCCACCTCTCCTACGGCGGTTCTCAGCGGTAAAGCAATCGACTCATGTTTGGCCGACATTAAGCAACCTAACGAGCTTTCCCGCTGAATATGATCTTTTCCAAAGGTAAATACGTCTACAACTATGGTGGATCTTGGGACTACGACTATTGATTCTAACGTAGTTCGGAGAAACCGTATGGGTACTGCTCACTATTGTAAAGACCCAAAATTTCGTGAAAATTATTTTCTATCTATTATTCTTTTAGGTAGTGTAAAGGATTTGGACAATGTTTTAAATTATGTTTCTTTCTAAGTATTATAAGGGTATGTATATCTCGGTGTACCAAGGGTCTAGTAAATGCTATGAATACGTGTTGCGATATTGTGTGGGTGTTTGGAGGTGTTAAAAATGTGTTAGAAATGATCGGGGTTCGATTTGGTGAAGTTGGTAAAAATTTAGAAATTTTCAATCCTAGATACCAGTATGGGTTTTTCCTTGATACCGTATCTAGCTTCAATTTTTCCATTAGTAATCCTACATACCGGTATGGGTTTTTCTTGATACCGGTATCCACCCTCTTTTTCTGCAAATTTCGAGCCCGACACAGACTTCTATAAAAGGGGTCTTATACCCATTTCTTCTCTCAAAACACCACGACACAAACCCTAACTTCATCTCTCTACCTTCTCTCTTCACCCCCACCTCAAATATTGTGATTTTAACCTCATTCCACCACAAATCTTCAACATCTACACATTGGGTTCATGGATCTCACATCAATTTCGGGTTTTTGTACTCTAGGAGTGGAGCTTCGGTAGAAGTGATTTTCGGGATTTGGGGGTTTTCTCCACCTAGGGTTTCACCCTTCCACCATTTTTCAGCAACACCTTGAGGTAGGGGTTTTTACTTGATTGATATGTGATATGATGTTGATTTTGTTGCTATATCCCTAGTGTTGAACATAAATTTCTGAAAATTTTGAGAAATCACCATGGAAGTGGGTTGTGGGCTTCATTGATTCTTGATCTATGTTGTTGGTTGTTGAATCCTTAAATTTGTAGAGGTTTAATCCTCCCCTTGTACCATTTTTGCTGTTTATATACATCACATTTGTGTTTGGACCATTACAATAGACTTTGGGTTGAAATTCCATGCCTTGGGGCAAAAATCTGCACTTTTCGGTATTGTTTGGAGTAAAGCCTAGTAATAACCAAGGTATGAAACGCGTGTTAACTATAATTAGTTATGGAATAAATGTACATGTGGTTAGATGGAAGGGTTAGGAGATCAACGTCATGAGTGTCAATGCTAGATACGCATAAAGCCATGCTTTCGGTGAGTCATCACGAAGAACCCTATGAAATCCAAATAAATGTAGAGAGAGAGAGAGAGAGAGAGATTTTGAAATTTATAGAATCCAAGTGATGAATCGATGAACAAGGTGAACCTAAAGTGCCTTGGACACGTGGGATACATGGGCGCGTGAGGAGCACGTTAGGACAAGTGGGAAGTAATTGACCATCAGTATAGTATCAAGTATATGTACATGTGTACACATGTATAACAGATGTGATAGGTTGATTATTGACGTACTGAGTGGGCACGTGAGTAAATCATGGATACGGTGTTTTGTAGTGGTATTTATGTGAACTTGTAGTAGGCCTTGGTACGTACGAGACACGTTGATGCTTGTGGAATATATTGATGAGTGTGTGGGTAAGGGGGGTACATGGACTTGCGGAAATACTTAGACTAGCGTATGATGGGTGAGTATATTGGTATATGCATGTATGTGTGAAATGTATGGGAACACGGTGATTGGTATGCTATAACTAGTAGGCGTATGTGCGACATTGGTTGGTGTGAGTGGTTGATTATAACGGGTAATCCTGGTAAGAAAACCTTTAGCCGCGTGCATAAATGAGAGATGATAGTCGAATGGTAAAAGTGATTTACTTCGTGTGAAAGTGGTTGGGTTCTATCAATTAGAATATGAGGGGAATGTATGAGCTTTTCATGAGAAGAAAAATTATGGTTTGTTGTGTGGCCCGAGGGATACCCCATAATTGGTTATGGGGAGTTTGGATTGTGGAAATGTATTGGGTGATACGAGAAGGGTTTTTTACTTCAAATGGTAAGTGTAAAAAAAAAAAAAAAAAGAAACCTACTTGTAAATGTTGATTTTGCTTGATGTTCTTGTTCAATACATGTGATTTTGTTTGTATGTTTTCTGAGTCTGGAACCCAAAGGGGACACCTACTGGGCGAAGTGAATGCTCACCCCTTTGCTGTTTCAGGTTTCGCTTGAAGTGCAAGATGGAGTGCATGGTGTGCATGGCATGGTCAAATCATGGCATGAAGGATGATTTGTAACATTGTAACTCTTATTTTATATTTTTGGTAAAACAATGTAATGTTTTTATGTGAAATCCGATGGGGTATTGGGTGTCGATGTAACCCTTTCTTTTAATTTAGAAATTTCTTAAGAAAATGTTCGTTATTTATGATAAAATCGAAGGCGTGACAACTATACAGTCAACAACTCCAGCCATGGAGTGAATCGTGATCAAACCAAGCATAGGGATTCAGGTACTACTTACACCACTCCTACCAAGTTCACCCCAACTCATAACCTATCACGTAGTCTCAGCCTTTCAGATCTCGGGTCGAGCCATGCGAGCATCCTTGACCCCAAAAACCCTAATCTTATCGATTCAACTCCACCAACAGAGGTAGGTCAAACTATGGAGAGTGGTTCTCATCGAGCTGCTATAGCTCAACCAGCTTATGGTCCTCTCAGCCCCTCCAAGTCTAGATCAAGTCCCTTACGCGGGTTGACGGAAGTTTTCCAGGCAGCAGGGCTCGTGCCGGCTCGTATTTCCTCTTTGGTTATAACTATTGAGGAAGAGATGTCACAGTCTGGAGTCAATGTAAGTTTCACAAAGTTTAAGGACCATCTCATTCAATTGCAAGAAGCAGGGCCGGATGTGCCTACAAAGCTTGATATCGAAGGAGAATTTGTCAGTGTCGAAGATCCTCCAGAACCCAAATTAGTTCAACCACCTCAGGGTACTCATGCTAGGAGCTGGACTTCTCTTTTCAAGGCCCAAGCTCCATCGAAGTCCATGAAGTTGGCGCATTATCCAGAGATCCAAAAGGGGAAGGAGGCTTATGTCAGTTTTGATGAATCGCAACTTGATGATGGGGTGGGGAAGCACTGCTTAATTGGGCATTTCTTAGATGGTAAAATGTCTTTGCCGTTGCTTGCCGCTACTACTCGTACTGTATGGAAGGACCATGGCAAGTTTACGATTAAACAGTTAGGTTCATGTTATCTCTTCGAGTTTGAGGATGAATCTGCCAAGCTTGGGGTATTAGAAGGGGGCCCGTATTTCTTTTCGTGGAGATATTTGGTGCTAAAGGAGTGGAAAAGAATGTTGGTGCCAGGCAAAAATCATCCTTCCTCTATACCAGTCTGGGTTAAATTGCATAGGTTGCCACTGGAATTCTGGTCAGCTGTCGGGTTTAGCAAAATTGGTAGTGCAATAGGGAAACCTATCCACGTTGATGAAGCTACAGCCAACAGAAGAAGGATAGACTATGCTCGGATATGTGTGGAGATAGATGCAGGGGATGATCTTCCTACGGATATAGCTATATCAGTTAACGCAGAATCAGTCATGGTTGGAGTTGAGTATCAATGGATGCCACCAAGATGTGAGAAATGCAAAGTATTTGGCCATACCGCAAAGGCAATAAAGGCGCAAGACTGAACCGCTAAGACAACAGAGGAGTGGGTAGTAGTGGGAAAGGGAAAGCAAACTACAAACGTCATTGCCGGGGATGCAGCTAATGTTTCCCTCCCTAACCTCTTGCAAACCCTAGCGGCAAATCAGGTGGGGGATATGAACTTGCTGGCTCCCACTATTTCTGCAGAGATAGCCAGCTCTTCTCATTTTGGAGGTATCAAGGAACCTTTTTCCTCCACTGATCCACTTTCCCATCCCATCCCACCGAGCTCGTGGATGACACACTAAAGTGAAATCATGGATGAGGAAATAATCATGATGATAAGGTGTTGGAGGAGCCACCTACTCAACAGATATAGCTAAGGGTGTTCATCCAATCCCTTCAAACAAAAGGGCATGCTATCACCTACCCAGAGGGTAACAACTTCCCCGAATCCAACAGTTCTAGGAAAGGAGGCCGAGAAAGGAGAGCCGCCTTCTTAATAAGGGCGTACCTAATTTCTCTCTCTTTCTATAAGTATTTTATGTACATAGTTTATTACATTTTAGCCGTGTTTACGCCCCTTTTGGTTGGTTTTAATGACTAGCTCTCTGCTATCCATTTTGGTTGTTGGAATCACTTGTGCCTTAATGATCCTATCAAACAAAAAGCAAAGAAAGGTTTTTGTGAATAAGAATCACTTGTCTTTGATTGGGTTGATAGAGCATAAAGTCAAAGAACCTAATATTAAGAAAATTGTTAATCACATATGTCCTCACCGCACTTCACAAATAATAGTGTGCATGCCCCCATTGGGAGGATCCCGTTAACTGAATCCTAGTGTTACGACTGCCTCTCTCATCCGCCCATGTCCAAATAATACATTCATTGTGAGATTCATGCCATCCGGGATGGGCATGTTTTCCTTACCACTTTTGTGTATGGAGCTAATGATCATATTGAGAGGAGAGATCTGTGGAAAGATCTCCTTTCTAGCTCTGTTAATAATCCTTGGGTGATCCTTGGTGATTTTAATGTGATTAGAGACCCCAGGGAGAGAGTCGGGGGTAACAATCAATGGAGTCATCAGTTGGATGAGTTTAATGATTGCCTATACTCTTGCGAACTTGATGATCTTAGGTTCACTGGGTGTTTCTACACTTGGTCTAATAGGCAGGATGCCTCCAACTACATCTCCTCTAAGTTAGACAGGGTCTTAGTCAATGATAGTTGGATTAAATCCCACACGGGCTCTAGTGCCCACTTTCCCCCTCCTGGTATTTCAGACCATTCTCCTGCTATTGTATTTTTAGCCCCACCTCCCAAATCAATCCCTAAACCTTTTAAATTTTTTGACTTTTTAGCGGACCACCCATCGTTTATGAGCATTGTCCAAGGGGTTTGGAGGAGGATCATTACTGGCAACCCCATGTATTGTGTCAATGAAAAACTTTGGCTCCTTCAGAATGAATTTAGGAAATTAAACAAACAGGAATTCAATGCCATCTCTGATAGAGTGGTGCAGGCTCATTGTGCTCTTGAATCTCTTCAGATGAAGCTTGGGACTAATCCCACTGATGTTGTCTCACAAAAGGAGGAGGAACTTGTTTACAAACAAGTTCTTACTCTTACTAGAGCTGAGGAGAGTCTTGCAAGACAAAAGTCTAGGATCAATTGGATGAAGTTAGGGGACCAGTGCACCTACTTCTTCAAAACGGTTAGTAATAACAGGAACAAGAACAAGCTTACCAAATTTCTCGGTCGACTTGACCATCACACATGATATAGGTGTCATTAACGACACTTTTGTCAACTTCTACACTGGGTTATTGGGCAGGTCTCATAGAACCCTTTACAATGGGAATGAAAGGGTCAATTAGCTACTAGGTAGAAGATTGACCAACTCTCAAAGTCTTGCTATGGTCCAGGATATTACTGACCTTGAAATTAAAGACACCATGTGGGAACTTAATCCCCATAAAGCACCTGGTCCTGACGGGTATAATGCTGGGTTCTTTCACAAAACTTGGCCTATTGTTGGTCATGAGATCACATCTGCCATTAAGAACTTCTTTAGATCTGGATGTCTTCTTGGCAAAGCTAATGCAACGGTTGTAGCTTTGGTCCCTGAAATCCCTAATCCCTGATAATATCTTCCTTACCCAAGAATTAACGAGAGGATATCATAAGTCATCCCCTTCCCCCAGGTGTACTTTGAAAGTTGATATCATGAAGGCCTATGACAATTTCAGATGGAATTTTTTGTGGGATGTCCTTAAGTCCATGAATTTCCATCCTAAGATGATAAAGTGGGTGCAAACATGTGTCACCACTGCAAGTTATACTCTTAGTATTAATGGAGAATCAACATGAAATATTAAAGGCAAGAGGGGTTTAAGGCAAGGGGATCCACTTTCCTCCTACCTTTTTGTCATTGTAATGGAAGTGCTTACTTGTATTCTAAAGGAGAAAGAAGACTACTCTGACTTCCATTTTCATTGGAAATGCAGTAAGAACAAGATTATTAATCTTTGCTTTGCTGATGATCTCATGATTTTCTGCAAAGGCGAAAGAAGTTCTATTAAGCATATTCATGATTCCCTTCTTGAATTTGAGGCTTTATCCGCCTTTAAGCCTAGTCCCGTAAGAGTAGTGTCTTCTTTTCTGGAGTTGATCATTCCACAAGGGAAGACATTCTCTTATTACTAGGGTTTAAGCAGGGTACCTTACCAGTCAAATATCTTGGTGTTCCCCTCCTTACCACCAAGCTTAAACATGGAGATTGCAAAAATATGATAGATAAAATCACAGCTAGGACCAAGACTTGGACTAATAGATATCTAACATATGCTGGTAGAGTGCAATTGATAAAAAATGTGTTAGTCTCCATGCAAACCTATTGGTCTTCACTGTTCATTTTACCTAAAAAGGTTGTTAAGGAGGTTGAAGCTATTCTCAGATCATTCCTTTGGTCTGGTCCAGATCTTAAAAAATCTGGTGCTAAAGTCTCCTGGGAACACTTATGTTCCCCCAAGCAGGAAGGGGGTTTGGGATTCAAGTCCATTCAGGTTTGGAACAAAGCTGCTGTGGCAAAGCATATTTGGTTCCTTATTTCAGGAGGCGAGCAGTCTATGTGGTGTCAGTGGGTGAAGTCATACTTACTTAGGGGGATGAGCTTCTGGGAGGTCAAAGTTCCTAGCAGCCCTTCATGGGTGTGGAGAAAAATCCTGAGTCTTAGGACTATAGTGCATCCATACATTAAAGTCTCCATAGGGAATGGCAAGTCTACTTCTTTGTGGTTTGATAATTGGACCACACTTGGCCCTCTTGAACCTAGATATGGCACTAGAATTATTTATGACTCTGGGCTTCCTAGGGACGCTAGTGTCTCTTGTATTGTTAGAGGCACAACTTGGGCCTTCCCAATTACTCAGACATTTGATCTTAATGAAGTTAGGGGTAGCATTCTTTCTCTTCCGAGTCCTTGTGAGAACTTGGAAGATCAGTATGCATGGACCCTTAACTTGAATGGAAAATTCTCTATTTCCTCCTTATGGAATCATCTTAGGACCTCCTTTCCTAAGGTTCCCTGGAGCAAGTGCATATGGTATCCGGGACATATTCCCAAATGTAGTTTTATTGTCTGGATTGCCATCCAGCATAGACTCTACACTGAGGATAGATTGGTGTTGTTTGGCACTAAATCTACGTCCTCCTATTCATTTTGTCCTGGTGCTGAAAGCCATAATCACTTGTTCTTCAATTGTTCCTATACTACTCAAGTTTGGGAGCAAGTCCTCTCCTCCCTTTTCATAAAATGGACTCCTAGGACATGGGATGGTTGGGTTGCTCATATATCTACAATCAAAGGCAAGACTCTAAAATCAATGTTAATTAAGTTGGCCTTCACTTCAACAATTTATCAAATATGGATAGAGAGAAACGTGCGTAAATTTCAAAATAAAGCGTGTCCTATTTCTGTAGTGGTAAGCAAAATCCACTCTATGGTAAGACACAGAATACTCTCTCTTGGGAAACTACCTAAAGGGGCCCAGTCTCCAAGACTTCTTTAATTGGGGCATTAATTGACTACTTCATCTATTATTTAATTAATCTACATGTGTTATGGTGCTACTAAACTATGTTCTATGTTTATGTGGATTTCAGGTTACATACCAAGCATGTCACTTGCTGCTACCATTTCCCTTCAAGACAAGCTGTTGGGATTGCTTTTGGAAGTCCACTTATATGTCAAAGCAGCTCATGGTCATCTCAAGAGCAAGAAGCTGGGAGTTCACAAAATTCACGGTCCAGGCCAATGCTATTACTTCTAGTAAGTGGGTAAGTTATCTTATTCTTGCAAACCCCTTGCTATGTATGATGCCTTAAAAGGGTTGTTATGAGTTGTGTGTATCTACTATACTGTGTGCACCTTTGTGAGATGTGAGCTAGTATGAGCTTGATGGGTGCGTAATGTCGTAGATATAAGCGCCTAAGTAGGGCGGATTAGCGCATTAGAGGCGCGATTTTATTCCATTTTCCACTTGATGTGGTGTGTTTTTGGTTTTTTGTGTGTTTGATTGTTTTGTAGGGAAACAGGTCGCAAAAGTGCTCGTGAAGTGGACACGCGGCGATAAGGAACGTAAGGAACCAGCGGGGCCCAAGTGGGGACGGCTAAGCAAGCCTGGAAGACACTATAAAGGAGCCGGTATCGATACATGACTTCTCCTGTATCGATACAGATTGCATCAATTGGGAACAGAAGGAATAGCTATCGATACAGGACTTCTCCTGTATCGATACCGAGGGTCACATGACTGACGTTTGATTTTGTTTCCGGATTTTGACTTCATTAGGGATTATAAATACCCCGTTTTTGGGTTAATTAGGGAGGACGAATTTTTCTCTAGGTTTTAGCTTTTCAATTTTTCGGCTACGGATCTCATTTCTTCTTTCGGTTTTATGCTTCCAGTTTTGATTCCTAGCATCCCAGTATTCAGATTGTTTTTGTGAATCGGTAATTAAATTCAGTTTTTCCTTTGCGATTTGTGTTTTTATTTCTTATCGTTCTTATATTTTATTCGTTAAGCATGCATAGATCTAGGTTTAATTTGATTCTTGCAATTTTCATAATCATGAGTGAGTTGTCGCATTGAGTGCGGCTGCGGGGCTAAGGCACTCGCATCTGGCTAGTTGATATCTCACCTCGGGGCCGAATTAAATCATTTTTCAAGCAATTTTGGGAACTGAAACTTTCTAACGAACGAACCCAGGCATTACCGGAATTCAAATGCGCACGGAATCTGGTGACAGGTGGTGCGCATTCGTTAGGAAATTTTTCTCAGATTCTAAAATCAGTAAAAAGATTAATTGTGGCCCGAGTAATTATCGGCTAGGCTAGGTGAGGACGCCGGGTTCCCACAACTGTGCTCTCTTTATTATTTCGCATTTAATCAGTTAAATAAGTTTAGTGGTTAATTAATTAATCTCATAAAATCAAAGGGGTGGCTAGCTAAGAGCCAAGATAAAGTGTGAACCCATCATCTTTGAGTCCTGCACACGTTCGTCTGTCTCTGTGGATTCGACTCCGGTACTTCCGGATTTATTGTGCTACACCGGTCAAGAGTCCTACGCTTGGGACGCGTCTTATTTCTAGTCACCTGGTCGGTCAAGCAGAGCTAGTGTGAGCTAGTGCCCCAGAGTCCTTCAAGAGGGGAGGTAATAAGTAGCGGGGGAGTTTTGTGAGGATTAGATGAGGGAGTTTGGACCCATAGAGAGAGTATTGAAGTGGTGAGGTTCCTCGGGAGTTGAAGGTGAGCCACAAATCATTAGGATTGCAAACATAAACTACTTCCTCTTTTTGGCTTCTCTTATGATGCACTGTCCAGATCACTTTACTCGGTGTTGTATATGCAAATGTAATTGTCAGTACCTAACTGTTGTTGCCCATATTTTGGCTCTATTGTTCCTGTCGAGATTGGACAGGTTCACTGGTTCACTTTTTCACTGGTTACTGCCCAGATTTCAAGGTATTCGGCCCTGTTAGCTCACTGTATTAGCTGCAGCCATCTGCATTCTGCTATTGGTTGCTGGATGCTAGTACATACTTCTTGCTTGCACCTCATGTTAAACTATAGCAAGGGTTGTTGCTATAGTTCTTGCTTGCACTTTGATTATGCTCATTAGGTGGGTTGCAAGGGCGGTTTCAACCAACATACTTATTTGTGTGCACTCGAAATTTTATGTTATACTATAGCAAGGGCTGTTGCTATAGATACTTGTTTGATTATCTGTTAGAGCTCTCACTTGGTTAATATCATTGTATACATTGAGAACTTGTTGTGTTGCTTTCCTTCATCTGGACTGCTGTGTGTCTGATCAGCATCCATGATGTTGGAAGTTCTCCTTCTATCTCTTCCTCTTTCTTTTCTTTTTTTAGCTGCTGCTGTTGTATACACAGTGGCTGGCACCTTGAGGGTGCTCCAATTACGAACAGGTCATGGCGAAATTTTCAAAATTTTCTTCCCAACAGTATATTGGGAGTGTTTCTCCTTAGATTCAAGATCTTGTTTCCCCTTATGAGTGTTTCTTCTCCCTCTTTCTGATGGATTAGAAACACTCGTTCCCATTTGTAGCCTTTTGGCCATCCCACTCCCTCTTTGGCGGTTTGTGCTAGGGAGGTAGTTATTTTGTTACCCAAAAAACATTTCCTTACTTTAGTATTTCTCCTTATTGCCCTTGGCTTTTCCAATCCCAATCCCATGTAGCCGTTTGGCCTTCCCATTTTCTTTCTTGTTTTTTTTCTTTTCTTTTTTTGTCCTCCCTGGGGTATGCCCCTTGTAGGCTGTATATTAGTTTTTACTCTTTTTATTTCAAGCTTGTTTTACCAAAAAAAAAATATTGGGAAAAGGTCAAATGTGACCTTGGACACCACAGTAGTGACAAATGAAAGAAGTTTTCTTATCATGTGCATGATTACTGTTGCAAACCTTCTTAATGGTGATGAGAGATTTAGTAGAAGATTCGGGTTTATCGCACACCACCTCTTTCTTTGCAGTTTCAGATTTCACAAACTTAATTTCTTTCACATTAGCCTTAGGTGTCAATGAAGGTGGATCAACAAACCCTAAGCCGCTTATATTTCTAAAAGTATGCGTCATCTCGGCTATACGGGTTGCACCACACTCATTACGCTTTATGGCTTCAGTGGCCTCCCTAAGGTCACGCTCCAATTCAAAAATCCTATCCTTAGACCCTTCAAGGGCCTTCAAGGCATCCATACACTCTCTCTCAGTTTTAACAAACTTATCAGCTAGATTAGTGTTATAAGTTTTTAATTTTTCAAGCTTAATGATCTTAGAATCAATCTCACTACTATGAGTATTCCTCTCACAACTAATTCTCTCGATGACACTCATGAGCTCGTTATTTTTCTTTGCAAGTTTGACACCCTTTCTAAATAATTGATTATAAGCTTTATGAATAAAATCTATATCATCCTCAGTGGAGACATATTTACTATCATCACTGAGAGTCGTAGAAAGATCAACTATTTTAGGGGATGTGGGACTTAATATTGGCAATATAGAATATCTAGGGCTTCAAAACCCCCATCACTAACTTCATCACTATCGTCATCCCACGAAGCCTTGTACCCTTTGGCCTCTTTCCTTTTAAGAGTTTTGCACACTCTGCCTAAACATGCCCAAAACTGTGAGACTCATGACATTGTATACCTTGGGGTTTCTTAGATTTATTAATAAAATATTTCTTTTCATTATCCCTAGAATTAAAATTCTTACCCCTACTAGTTGAAGACGAAAAATTTCCAGATTTGCGAAGTTTGAAAAATTTTCTAAATTTTTTAGCAAAGAAAGCAAGTTCTTCTTCATCAAGATCATCATCACTTTCTTGTGTCATAGAGGAATCTTATTTAGAAGATTTAAAAGCAATGCTTTTATTAGGCTTAATTGTAGGTTTCTTTGAAAGGTGATTCAATTCAAACGTTTGAAGTTTACCTACAAGTTCCTCAAAAAGAATATCATTAACTTTAGCATTTTCTTCGATAGCGACTACCTTAGTCCTAAACCTCTCAGGAAGGGACCTAAGCACTTTTCGACAAACTTTAAGATTTGGAATTGGTTGTCCTAAAGCATGGAAGGAATTAACAATGTCACTCAATTTAGTGATAAAACTATCCAAACTTTCATCTTCCTGCATTCTCAAATCCTTAAAACGCGTCGTAAGCATTTGGAGTTTCGAAGTTTTAACAGTTTTAGTGCCCTCGTGGGTGACTTGGAGAATGTCCCAAGCCTCTTTCGCAGTAGTGCACGCGAAAATACGACTAAACTTAGTTTTACTCAAAGCACCATAAATGGCTCCTAAAGCTTTAGAGTTTGCCTCAAAACTCTCATTGTCACTAGAAATCCACTTAGTATCCTCCTTAGCCCTCATTTTTTTAGTTGTAGCATCTTCTATGGTTGGGATCTCATAACCGTATCTAACAAATCTCCAAACCCTAACTCCTAGGGAACTCAAATACGTGGTCAAACGGGCTTTCTAGCACGGATAATCATATTACCGTCAAAAAAAGGTGGCCTCGAGTTCGAGGCTCCCTCACATGGTGCGTTCATGTCCATCTAAAATCAAGATTCAACTCAAGTGGTTCAACCTAAACAAAGCAACCAAACTCTAATAACAATTGAAATTATGCAGAAGCGTTCAATTTACTTCTAGAAGGGGGGAATAGGAGTTTTGATAAAAATTACCCGTTTACGAAAAAAATAAATTATTGAATAATTAACTGGTTAATTGTCACGCCCTCATTTTTTAGTAACCGAAATTCATATAAAATCCACGTAGGACAGATCAAAATCGTTGTTGAAAAGTCAAGTCAATAGTACAACTTCAAATAAAGATTTCTCATTTCTATCTCTAAAGGGTACCCAAACCCAAATACACAAGTACCAAAAAGATTTAAAGTTATTACATAAATTGAATATTGTCCAATGATTTAGAAAAACTAAAGTTACATAATCGTCTCCCAATAATATACTAAAGATGAGAAGATAAAACAATTTCATGATCAAAAAGCTTCATGCTATGCATCCACATTCCAAAGCATCCAACATATGTTCCTTGAGCATGTACCTAAAAATGATAGGTTGAGCTACACTAGCCCAGTAGAGAAATGTCTACCAAAACTAAACACAATGAAATGCAGATGCGAGATGAGACATGAGGATGAAAGCTAAACAAGATAACCAAGATTTTACAAGAGTCCAATGAATCACATATAAGTTTATAAATCCCTTGTTATCACCCAAGTGTACCCAATGTATTCCCGATAGCGTCCTCTCTCATAAGTGTCAAATTCGCCTGTTGTGTCGCGTCAACCATTGTATTTAAATTGGATCTTTAGAAATTCCTCGCGACACGTCCATAGGATGGCCCAAGTATCATTCCGGGCTATCTTTCGACCCCGTATAATCTTCCCCTTGGCCAAGGCATAATTCCTCGCGACACGCCCATAGAGCAGCCCGAGTATCATTCTGGGCTACCTTTTGGCCCCGTATCAAGAGTTTCAAGTTTTCATTTCAATTCACGTTCATTGGTTTCGCACAAGTGTCATCATATCACTCATACCTCGAATCGTCATCCAAGTTCACGCATTTCGTCAAAAAACTTCAATTCATATATAACAAGTGTATGACCACGTAGGTGTCGTGCAAAAATCAAACTGAGTCACCAATTATACTAGGATAGGCTAGGGACAAGATATTCAACGAGTTTTGAGGTATAAGAGATGATTACGCCAAGTAATAACACGAACAAGCGACCGAAATCGACGAAAATAAGTTTTGGTGAAGTGAAGGGGGAAGTGGATTGATCCACTATGAGAGTGGATCGATCCAGAACAAGAGTGGATCGATCCACCTTGGTCCGGAGTAAAACAGAAGGTTGTAGATCGATCCGGGTGATGAGTGGATCGATCCAGAACAAGAGTGGATCGATCCACTATGATCCGAACTCCATCAGAAGCTTCTGGATCGATCCAGGAAGGGAGTGGATCAATCCAGAAGCCATACGGGCAAAATTTTTTAGCAAAACAAGGGGGGTTTCCAATGCTTCCAAAACCAACCAAACCAAGGCCAAATATCAACATCAAAGATTTCATGAGAGCATTACTTCAACTAAATTACATAAACATCAACCACAACATACATCAAACTATAACCAACTTAAAACTAGGAAATATATGAATTTTCAAGAAATCATGGAGGATTGATCAAATAATTGGTATCATCTACACACCACACACTTCAAAACACTTAGTAATGGTAGAAATCCCCCTACCTCAAAGTTTAGAAGCTTGAAACCCACCAATGAGCAAAACCCCAACTCTTCCTCTAAGCTCCAAGCGAAAATCACGGAGTCTCGGACTCCAAAACACGCGTAAATGACGAAACTATGGTTGGATGGTGAAGGATTTAAGTGTGGAGGGTGAGTTTGGGGTGGGATTTAAAGGGAACTTGAGAGGAGAAGAAGAGGGAGAGAGGGCTGGTGATTTTTAGAGAGGGAGAGATGGCTGATTTTTTGCCCAAAATCAGCCACATACACACATATACACACACCACTAATTACACTAGCACCCCTTGTGTTTCTTGGGTGTTCTGAAGATGCCCCAATGCACATACTCCCATCACATTGACTGCACATCACTCTATTTTCATTTTCTCACATTTTTCCGACATTATTTTCGGAAAATTATTTTAAAACGCGAGTCTTTACATTAATTGTCTTGATTAATTCAGATGAACCAAACCACAAGCAATGCAGTGAAAATAAAATGGAAACAAGATACGCACGATGAAATAACCCTAAGCCAAAACCACGGCCTAACACTACTGCTTTATTCTATTAATAACAAAGAAGTACAGATTGCGAAATAGTAAAACCTTACCCCAAGCCTTTACCTATTCTCGCCAATCTCCGATGCCCCCAAAGCTTCTTCAAGATTAATAGATGAACTACAGACTTCACTCCCGATCTTCGGATTTAATCGGCTTTGAGTCAATCTCCAAAAGATTCGGCCACAGCAGTATACGGCACCACGAAACACGAACACCAAATAATGTGACATAAAAAGTGTTTTCTTTAAAAACCAAAAAGAACAATATATATATATATATATATATATATATATATATATATATATATATATATATATATATATATATATATGTCAAACTTCTTATCCACACTCCCGGATTTAAGGAAAAAATGGGGTTTTTTTGTGTTGCAAATTTTTTTTGGAAAATCCGATCTGTCCAATGTGTTCATAAGGTGTTTTTTAGGGTCTATGCGAGAAATCTTTAAAAAAAATACCGGGAACGGCTTGATCCAAGCAATTTTCGCAAAAACTGTTGAACACATTGGACGGATCGGATCGTCAAAAAAATATTTGGATCACGAGGTCCGGAAATTAAAAGTCCGGATTAGAAGTGAACCATATATATATAGTCTCTCTCGATATTTCCTGTCAAAAATGTGCTTCAAAATACTAATGCACAATAACATAGTTTCTCGGTTTTCTTCTTTACGGAAAAAATGTGCATCATGAAAAGAGTTTCTCTTGTTGCTCTCGGAAAAGACAAACAAAAAAATGCACGTTAAAAAATCTTTCAAGAACACCAAATGTTATAGTCTCTCTTTTTCCGTTTAAAAAATGTGCATAGACTATGGTAGGCCTGTCAATGGGCCGGATCCGATATCCACAAATTCGAAAATGCTAATACAGATCCGGATCCAAAAATCCGAATCCGATCTTGTAATTTAATTTTTTTTATCTATTCCAGTTAGCTTGCTTGCTTACAGTTTGGATTTGATCTAGATCCAGATCCGGATCCGATAAGCTTGCATCCAGATCCGGATCCGATTTGAATTTCATTACAATTTTCGGTTCCGGATTATCAAATCTGAAATATCGGATTCGGATCCGGATCAAATGTGATCCGTTGACAGGCCTAAACTATGGTCATTGGTGCATCTTTATATAGGCACCAGCAACCAATTCCTTTTCAATAGATATATGGAACACAAAATTTTCGTTGATTTAAAGAGAATCATTTTCTTCAAATCAATATATTTATGAATATGGAAAGTGAAATTTTGGTGAGCTAAACGAAAATAGTTTGATTGACTCCAATATTTATAATGATATGGCTATGGAAAGGGAATTTTTCAAAGAGTTTTATAGGAAAGGTAAATGTGCAGAAATATAATCTTTTATTTAAAAAATATATGCATGATATGTTGTGCAATGCATTTACCTTTCATACAAGTAGATTAATTTCGCAGCAGTCAATTTGGTGCAAAAAATGAGAGGAGCATCAAGCACGCAACTACCCCTTAAAAAATTTACCCATTACAATTCAAAATATATATACGAATGATGGTTTTTGTACAACCCCGAAAAGTGCCAAAATATCTAACAATAAACTATAAGATTAAAACTAACACAACTAGTACTTGAGAAAAGGAATTGATATTTCATTCAAATTAGAGGAACTATTTCTAAAAAGATATCCTACCTCTTTTGCACTTCAAGACAAATGACAATTTCTTTTAACCTGTTAAGCTTCTGAAACTCATACTCCCCTCCACTATGAACAATATTATATGACTCATTTGAAAACTGAACACATTATATATATAGTTTGAATATTTAGTTGGGCATGATATCAGCAACCGACCTCAATTTTCGTGATCTCTTTCAAATTCTTTGTCATATATGGACCATGGTGCTATATGACTACCCACCTGCCTTTGGATTTGGCTTCAAGTCAAATATGTTGATCTTTCGTTTCGGTATATATTGTGAGCTGTAGAGATAGACACGCCACAAACAATGATTTTATATGTTATGGAACGTATTTTTTTGAATATATATATATATATATTTGTCAAATTCAAGAGGAGTTGCTCTCTAATAAATATATCCTACATAAAAGATGGATGGATGGATTTTCCCAAAATATGCATCCCAAATCAATTTGACATCTAACAACCAGGTTGGTCCCTCATAATGTATTAACAAAGCAATGCTACGGATGCATTTTCAAAATATAACTCTTGTTACAATTGCATTCAGAGTCGTTTGATGCAAGTGTGCCTGTATACATTGAACGATCCATAAGTCACTATGTACGGCGTACCTAATTTTGTCAAAGAAAGTGTTTTGTAGAATTGTGTTCTTAGACTTATGGTGGTTTTCTTTTCATACATGCATGCAGTCAAAAACGTCCCAACTTTGAATCAAACAGCCACGTTTCACATGGATTTAGTCAATATATATATATATATATATATATATATATATATATATATATATATATAAAGACTCAGACTCTTGTAAAATCATACTAGTAGGTTTCAACTTTCAATTACTGATCAAAAGATCGATCCATGATCCCATATTCAGCAGATTGGTAACTCCCAATTACCAATGTCAATACTTACACTTTAGGTGAACTTTTCTAATAATGATTTACTCCACTAGTTGCTTTTTGACAAGATCACGATATAAAATAAAAATTCCCATGTTTGAAATCATAAAAACCTATCAGTATTTTGACACACTTTAATACGCAACAACTTTCGTAGATGGTGGTGGAGGTCCTTACATTCATAATTGCCATGATTAGTAGTTGCATATATCCATCAATGGTACATGTATGGTTCGTTAGAAAAGTGAAACATGTTATATTGATCTTAGGGGCAAGTCCTCACACTTAAAAAAAAATACATAAAAAAAAACACCTTACTCTTCTGGGTTACAATTGTGATGTTCTGAACTATTGATCTAGTTTAAATGAGTAAAATAAAAAGGTCATGCAAAATTTCGGCTTAATCGGAGATCGGTAAGTGCTTGATCTAAATAGTTTTAAAAACACTAGTTCTTGTCACAGATTTTGCAAAACTGTTTGGAGCAAGCACTAACCGACATCCGATTGATCTGAATTTTGCAAGACCTTCTATTTTACTTATTTAAACAAGATCAACGATTCGGAACATCACAGTGGGACCTGAAACAAAAATGAGTGTTTTTTATGTGTTTTTTTAAGTATGAGGGAAACCGGCCCCTTGATCTTGATATCTGGTTCTTTCTTTTCAAGTCCTGTAACCCAATTAATACTTGGATCTACTTGCTGCAACCTTTCCTATAATCAATAGCACAACATGTTAGGTGCCTAGATTTTTCTATTCAAAATTAAGGCAACCACTTCAGTAGAGGTGTACATCTTTCCAAGTGGGAATTCAAGCTTCCACATAAAACACAAGCAAACATGATCGAATCAATGTAATTATAGCACTTCTTAATCTGTAAATAACCACTGATAGATCCATTTCCCTTTGCCTTATCTTTCGTATCCTTCAAAAAGTTTAAGTAGCTACTAATCTGGGCCACCCCTTCTATAGGTACACCTCCTGGACCTGTTACCAGCTACATCATGTGATTAATGTCAAGCTATTACGTGTTAGTTATATATACACTATTTTTTTGCCTAAACTATTAATGCAACTACTATCTACATAAATGGCCTCAACTAATACCAAGTGTCCGTTCAAAAAACTAATACCAAGTGGTTCCAAGGACGGAACTAGATCCCCTGTTCCAAATGTCCCCCGTTCCTCTGTTTCAGGGTGGTTTGGGCCGTTGGATCACACACAAATTTTTAAAGCACAAAAAAAAATAAAATTCATCATCTAACGGCCCAAACCCCTCCTAGAATAGAGGAACATGAGGATTTCAAAACAAGGGATCTCAGACGTCGAAGGACTGCCACGTGTTGCTCAACACCCTTCACAACCATAAATTCATGTAAGTCGTTCTAGGCTCCAAATAATTTTGTGGGTTAGAAAGGAGTTGGGACATCACGTGACGATGCCCCCACCCAATAATTTTTGAAGAAAAAACTAAGGAGTACATTTATAACGGCCTAAACAAATGCGAGCAAGGCGAGACTTTGGGCCATCACAATTTTGCTTACATAAGGGTCCAACAAGTTGTGTTGTACTCATTAAATTAATATTGGTCTTATGAAATTATATTCATGCAAATTCAGCAAGTCAAATAAGTAGAAAATTGATTATACGAGCATAATAGGCACTTTCGCGGCTTAAAATGTAAGCAGGGTAATCTCTAAATATTTTTTTATACTTTTGTAGTCATATCCCAAATTTTAATTTCTATCTTGTTGACTAGCAACAATTTTGCTTTTGAAGTTAGCTGGCCTTGTTACAAACAGATGACAACGCACGAAGGAGGAACAACAAGAATTAAACTCGAGGTTTATGGCATTTATGAATCACTTAAATGCAGGAAAGACTCTAGATTATTTTTTTTGGCACGGCAAAAAGAAATTTTTATTGTACGTTACTTAGGCCCAGTTTTCCAAATGATTTTAGCACCCAGTTGCTAAAATCACCATATTTCAAATCAAAAAATGAATTGATTTTGTGTATCGTTTTTCGATTTTTTTCGCACCAAATTAAAGTACTTGAGGAGTTCTTTAATTTGGTGCAAAAAAAATCGAAAAATGATACACGGAACCACTTCATTTTTTGATTTGAAATATGGTGATTTTAGCAACTGGGTGCTAAAATCTTTTGAAAAACTGAGCCTTAAAGGAAGTAGAGGCCTCTATTAAGGTCCTGTAGTCAGCTTCTGTTGATTCGACTGTGATGGTTGTCTCGATCCATCAAGTGACTACAGGGGCAGATGCATGATTTATCATTAGGGGGTCAAGAATTTACAATATTTACTCTCTTCATTTCATTTTAATGGTTCCCTATAAAGTTACATGCAAATTTTCAGATTAAACATTAAAGTTATTTTGTACATGATTTTTTGAGTTTCTTTGTAGCAAATTAAAGATCTCTATTAATTTTTTAATTTGGTGAGAAAAATTTTAAAAATTATGAACTAAAATACTTTTAATTTTTGTCAGAAAATTGCACATATTTTCGCTGAAGAAAAATGGAAAGGAGGGAGTACATTAGCGTAATAAACCAAAAGAGTTCTATTCAATGCATAAAAATCATGAATGTGGCTATGCTCCGCTTTTTCTTTTTTCTTTTTTCTCAGTGAGGGGAGTGTGTTAAAATGGTGGGACCACAATAAAAGGAAAATATCAAAGGAAATTTGGTGAATCATTTGGATAATGTTGTAAATATTTCTAGCACATTTGGGGCAAGTGAAATATTTGTGGAGCAAGAATCACAAGATAAAGACAACAAGATATATTTTGGGGGGGGGGCAAAGTTAAAAAATATCTAAAAAAATACACATATCCAGGAAAGATTTCCGACTCAGGGGGGTTAGCTGCCCCCGTGCCCCTACATGGGGCAGCCCTTGAGTAGCGAGGCATGCCGTCTTTGCATTCCTAGTTGAAATCCGGTGGTGTGCTTATGGTTTGATATAATTTAGTGTCATTGTGTTTCTTAACGCCCCCAAGATTTTGGCACGTTGATAATGTTATTACAACAACCATTAAGTTAAATCTTCAAACTTCAATCCAAATTACAATATTCAAAATCATAATATAAATAGTAACTGGGGTGGTCCTAGGGCGACGTCTATCCTTGTGCCGGATCATTCCCCATGCTGGCAGCAATCCCTGCTCTAACGGACCGGTCTCCACAATAGTGTTCATGTCCGTCTAGATAATCTGTCATAATACATCTGAGTCGCACAGAAAACATCATAGTGTTATTACAGGGTGACACGAATGCAACACCGTGAGTAAAGCCCAGAAGTTCACTATACTAAACTTCTAAGTAGCAATTCTAGAACAATATGTTGTGAAAACAGTGCATATAACTTATGTACAGTAAAACCATGTAATGCCTCATGCTATCAATGCGGATCAGAGTAAACGTGCGCAAAATAATATCTCGTCTCAAGATCTCGAAGTTAGCCATGTGTCGTTTCTCGCAACAATCTTAGTCATTTTTCTCGTTTTATCTCATTTATCGTTAATTTATTGAAAATTCGTTTTCTCAAATCAATGCCTCTTTCCGCATTCTTCTTCAAATTTTATATATCTCACACCACTCGAAAGTTATTGGTCAGTTTACGCCTCCTCTCAGCTGACGTCACCAACCTTTCCGCTCGAGGTCCCGGCCGTCGTGCATCACCGATCTTAACAGCCTGTTTGCACGGTCCGTCCACCCCGCGACTCACACGACATAGTCCCAGCCGTCTCATATCACTGAACTTAACCAGTCTGTTTATGAAGTCCGTTCACTGTGTGTTGTGCACGCTTAGCCCAAACATCCAAGTTCTCTCCGCGAACTGGAAGTGGCACTCTCGTTGCACTACCGCATCACGACCATTCTTCCAAGTTCTCTTTGCGAACTTGAGGTGGTAACTATTCATCTCATCACATATCATTTCATTTCATTTCCCGAAAATCTCATTTCTCGTTTTAAAAATTCATTTTCATTCTCATCTCTAATTTCCCGCAAAACGTTATTCGAAATTTTCAAGTTCGGTGTCGTAATCGTATTGCATCCGTGCTCAACGCCACAGGCAAAATCATGCTCATGCAATATTTCGTAATTTCTTCTAAATCTCATATCTTTTCACTTGGTCATTTTTCCACAAAATCATACAATTAATTCCACCTTTCCTCTAAAATATAATATTCCCTCACATAAAATCACACATTTATTTCACTAACTTTCTTCAAAATAATATTACTAAATCTCTAAATCTCTTTTCTCATCAACTTCATTTTCCATCTTTTCTTTTTATCCTTTCCAAGGAAATAAAGCTAGTCAATTTACTTTCTCTAAAATCAATTAATCACATGCTTCTTTTCTAAAAATTCCTTATCCAAATTTAACTCCATTAATTATGAGTTTCCAAAATATTCCATTTCTTCCAAAAATGTACCCTTTAATTTCTAGGAACTTTTCTTCCAATAATTTCATTGCAAGTCATCTCTTTCTTTAATTAGTAAAAATTTTCTTTCTAGAAAAGTTCATCAACTCTCTCTCTCTTTCTTTATTTGCTTTTTATCAAGTCCACAAATTATGTTCAACATAATCTAGTAAAAATATTTCTAGTAAGCTTTTATAGAAATTTCTCTCTTCAGATTTATTCATTTAAAATTTCATACTTTCTTACAAAAATTCTCATAGTGTATTTACTCTTTCTTTCTTAAAATTTTCTTACTAATTATAGCACACACATTATTTTAGGAAAATCATTTTATTAAATAACCATTTATTGGATTAACAATAAACATGCAATTCTTTCATGAAAGATTAACATAGTCATGCTAGAACTTGTCTAGAAAATTATACAACTTCAAATAAACTTCTAATCACTTCTAATCACTTTGATCTTACTAATCTCACTCCTAATTCCATGAAGAACTATTCTAATTAGAATCTCATTAACATTCTTGTTAATTTTTCAACATGAAATCCTCTTTCTTAAACACCAAGTAACATGCTTATTCACTTATTGTGTGTGTAAATTAACCCAATCAAACTCTAAAATCATGCTTGGAAAACTAATTAGAACATCATAATACAACTCAATAGAAGGTTAGTTTAGTAAACTACTTTAGTTTCCGGGTGTAAACCGGAAGCCGAAAAGCTATTCCTTGGTTGAGAGACTCCTAACTTGCTCACTAATTAGCTTGATAAAAAGCTAATTAGGACTCAAAGAGGTTGGCTAGAAGTAGTAGTAGTTGGTGGTTTGTTGAGAAATAGAAAGACAACACAAAAGAAGAAAGAGTAAATGTGGTACAAAGCACAATAGGTGGGCTATAAATAGGCAAAATTGGACCTCCCTCTCCCCTCTCTCACTCACGGCACACACACACACACACCGAAAATTTTGGGTGTGAGGGGGAGAAAGTTATGCTTGCCATGCACATGGCGAGTACTCTAGGAGATTCTCTAGGTTTAGGGTTAGTTTAGGTGGTTTCTTGCATGTAAAGGTAGAATCTTGGCTGAGTACATTGATGTGAGGGTGGGAAAGTATAGTGGGGGAATATATGCTCCTAGTTGTGTAGGTTTTGTATGGCAACCTTAGTTATAGGGTGTTTGTAGGGTTATATATACACAAAATGCTTGTATGGTGAGGTTATGTATAGGCTACTAACAAAACAACAAGGCTTATTCTAACTAGTTGGGTACAAAATGTAGGCTAGGTGGGAATCTCCCAAATCCCCTAACTTGCTTGTGCAAGTAACCAACCAAGGAATCTTGCATATGTAAGTGTACTTATGCACACTTACACACTCCACCTCATTCTCCTCTCCAAGCTCTCTCTCTCTCTCTCTCTCTCTCTCTCTCTCTCTCTCTCTCTCTCTCTCTCTACCGAATCTCTCTCTCTCTCTCTCTAACTCTAACTTGGTTAGTATCACGATCCTAGGGTTGAGAGATAAAGGAACTAAATGGTACCAAGGCGGTTGGTTAGGGTAGGAATGGCGGTTAGGTAGGTTTCGGGTATTAAACTCAGACCCTAGGTGTGATGGTAGTGTATCGGATGTGTTACTTGGCTTCACATGCGCGTATACATGGCTAGGTTTATATTTATTCAAATCAAAGGAATTAAATAATATTTAATAGAAAAATATTCCAATTAATTCAAAATTTAAATTAATTAATTAAATTTTTAATCGAAATTTTTTATTTACGAAAATTAGGGTCGTTACAGTTTCGGCCCTTATAGTTGTGTGGGGATGGGAGATGTGGATTACTAGATTAGGCTTAATTAGGCCCCATTCCTCTTGTCGTCTTTTTGCTAAAAAAATCAAAAAGTCTCTACCTCACAAAAAATCCCAAAACGTCCCTGCATATTTTTGTCACTGTGAGATTTTCTATCAAATCCCACCCCCTTCTTAACAAATTCATGGCTGTGTCCCTGCATAGCTTAGAAGTACAAATGGCGTACATCTCAATTTCCATAGATAATTGTAACAGCAGGTAAAAGAAGAAGTTAAATTGAAATCGGGAGGAGTTTTCAGGATTGTGTTCTTTTCTTGCCCCGTCGAAGAAACTTGCACAAAGATGAGCAGTGTTAGATTAAAAGAGACAGCTTGAACTAAAGTTTGTACTAGGGTTGGCCATTTCATCCGCCCTGTCCAAATCCGATCTGATCCCCGGTCCGAAAGGATTGGCAATATGGAGATTGTTTACATATAAAATTAACCAATCCAATAATTAATTGACACGTAATCAAAAGTGCCAAACGTTGGCAATTACTTCTCAAAGAAGATACATTGGATTAAAAGGATAAAATTGAGTAAATACGATGTCATCTTGTTTCTCAAATTGGAAAGGCAGTTATTGACAGTTACAAGCCATTGCTAAAATAAAGATTGGCTTTGAAGCCATAATATTAACTGCTAAACACATAAACTCCACGTGTAAACTTGTGAAACAAGGCAATTGGCAGTTAGAACACGTGGAATACTTCTAAGAGGCAGTTATTTCCTTAACATGTTATTATTTGAGTTTGTTTAAACAAACGTGCAGATTTAAAGCTTCTGGAGGAAGAAAGAATTCAAATTCAGACGTGGAGGAAGAATAACTACCAACTCGAAGAGTGAGATTTAGAGTTCGAAGTAAGCCAAAGTTCAAATTCGTTGAGCGGGAAGTTCAAACTACAAGCAGCGTCTATAAATAGAAGAAATTGAAGAGTGAAAAAGCCCCCGGACAAATCTTCAACAAATAGCTATCAAAAAACTAATGCTTGGTTTGTTCATTGGCAAAGTAGTTTAGGATTTCGAACCCAGTTCGAAGTAGATTAGGAAGTAGGTTAGGATTTATCTCGATTCTTCCTATAACAATCACCTTTATCTCGGTTGTTCTTGTAACAATCACTCGTTCGAAGTTCTGTTACTCTGTATTTGAAGTTGGAGACAATTTCAAAGTAAGTTTATCTTTGATTCATAAATCGAAGTATCTTGTTTCTTTATTGTTCTTTGATTTCCTAAGTTTTTTGGTTTGCATTTCTTTACTTATTAAGAAAAATCCTCTTAATTGAGGTAATTGAACCAATAAAACACAATCGTCTGATTAGATTTGGTTTTTCCAAAGTTAATCTGAGGGAGGAGATTGAAACTCTCTTTGGCACGCTCGCACACAATCATTTTCCATTGCAAAGAAGTAAAAGAACCAAACAGAGATTTGTTTGGAGATTGAATAGGATATGGGGATTTGTTTTTGAAAATGTTTGGGGATTGGATAGAGGGTGGAGATAGGCATGTCCCCGCCCTAAATCCACTCCGAATCCGTTCCCCGCTCAATCCCTGCCCCGCTCCGCCCCATCCCCGATCTGCCCTGTCCCCAAAGCCCTGAAATATAGGAGTCTATTCATGAATTATGGAACTTTGGGGTTTATTCATGAAATATATTAATGCTACCTTAGTTGTTGCTATCTTGTTGAAATTTAGTTCAATTTCAATTATGACACTTGTTTCGAGTGATCTGTGGACTGTTTTTCTTGGTTCAGAGACTACTTGAAGGTAGTCAGTGTTGTTCTTTGAATACTTATCATTTACTGCTATCATATTCTGTTTTCTAGGCATATCAACCGTGAGTTGTAGATTTGTAGTCTTTTTTTTTTTTTTATAACAATTATGTATGTTATATATCCACTAGACAACTCATATTGCATTTAATCAATTTTAATTAATTTCATGAATATACACAAGAACTCTTCATAATTTCTACTTTTCTGTACTCTTTATGTTGTTCTACAAAAGAAAAATCTCAGGGGTTGCCCAGTGATTGGATTTTAGGGAAAATGATTTGTAATTAGGCTTCTATAACTATTTACTTGTTACTCTAGGGAAAATGATTGGATCTCCGTGGGGATCCCCGTTCCCCATTTGGAGAGGGGATGGAGGATAAAAATAAATTACCGTTGGAGATTGGATAGGGAATGGATATAAGTAAGGGGTTTGGGGATTTGGGATGGAGATAATAGTCTCCAGCCCCGATCCGTCCCCATGCCCATCCCTAGTTTGTACCTGTTCATTTAAAGAGGATTTTGGGTTCGCTTCACCAGCCTTTAGTCACTTCTTTGTTTATTGTGCTATTGAATTTTCGCTTTTTTTGTGTTTGAAACAAACAGGAAGTGGATACAAAACTGTCCCTTTTGTACAAATTGAAACTTAATTCCACCTGCGGTGGAAAATCTAGGTTTTCCATTACCACCGTCGGTCTTGCCGTGCACTTACTATTATGATTTAAATTGTTCATCTAGTAGAACCAACAGAGTAATATGTCCACGCAGAAAATTAAACTTTGGTTTATAAAAATGACGGTATGATTCTGTCAATAATTGTAAGAAGTTAAAATGTCTATCATCTATTTTATAATAAAAATTCAAATTTTGATATCCCTATCAATATCCGATAATACTAATTTTTGCAATAATATATTACTTTGCAGGCTTTACAAGATAAACGATTCAAATCAACAATAAATGCTTTGTAGAATCCATAATAATGGTGACAGAAAATCCATATATAATTTCTGCCACCGGCGTGATGAATTTGATCTCATAGATTAAATGTACGTAAACGGTCCCTCCAGGGCTTGTCCTTTTTTATGTGAATGAATGGACAATTTATTAGTGGGCACGTTCTGGGATGGAAAGTTCAAAAGAGCTAAATTGGTACATATTTTTAATGTAAAGCCCTACCCGGTATTAACAAGTAGGTTTAACTCCTCCAAGACAACTCCTTCCGAGGAAAGCTATAGTATAAGTTAGTTTGGACACTTGCGTTAGTGAAAAAATGAAGTGTGATTCGGGAAACTTAATTCTATTATGCTAAACACCATTCGATAGGAAGAGTTATTACGTTCCCCCATTTCCTTGATTTAGTGATAGAAGGACAAACTCAGAGACAAATAGGGTAAAAAACTAAAAAATTTATTACAAGCACTCTGGAAAACAAACTTTTGCAAATGGCTATGATATAATATAAAGATTTTACTGTTGGTGACGGTAAAGTCGAATTGGAAGCCCCTTTTCTGGAACGGGCATTGGATTTACGATGATCTTTTCATCCGGAATCACCTTCTCCCACCTAAATCTTTTCACTAAGTTGTGCATGAATGCAAGTACTTCCAATCTAGCATATTCCTTTCCTGGACACATTCGAGGCCCTCCTCCGAAAGGAACGTAAGTGTAAGGCGCCGGCCCAGTCCCGTCAAACCTTGAAGGATCAAACTTTTCAGGCTGAGGGAAGTACTCATGATTTCTGTGGGTAGAGTGTGCACTCCAGTACAACTGCAAGATAATAAAAAGATAGTATATCAATTTTATTTTTTTTTGGTGCGATACAAATTTGTGATCAAAACTTAACATGAAATTTTGACTGACCTTCCATCCCTTGGGAATAGAGAAACCGGCATACATGAAATCAGAAATGGCCTCCCGGAAAGCTCCTGGAAGGGGCGGCGCAAGTCTTAGTACTTCACATGCTACATTCCACGAATACTTCATCTTTTGCACGTCCTCCCAATTCAGGAGCTCTCCCGGAGCTTTTGATTCAGCAATCTTCATTTGCTCTGTCAATGCAAAACAAAATTCCCTTTTGTCAGATCATACATGAAATAAATTAGTATGTTTTAATTCAGAAAATATGCAGCTGATTCATTCTTCAGAGTTTCTACATAGGAAAAAGGGAAAATACAGAGTCCGGGACATCAGTACATGGGTGTAACTGTAATTAAACAAAAAAGAACAGGTCAACATTTTAGAATTCAACTTCCACCTACTGCTGTGTTTTTACTTTTTAATTAATGTACTTTATATTTTTCCTCTCGCACATAGTACGTGACGAGGTATTTGACTTTTGAAAGATATGCACATTACCGTGAGCGCAGAGAAACTTCTGGTTGGTTGTTGGGAAAAGAAATGGAAAGGAATGAAAAATTAAAAAAATTTCTCTTTCCTTTGTTTGGTTCTTAAAGTAAGAGGAAGGAAAATAATTAAATTCCTATTAAACTTTCCTCCCATTTTCTCTCATTTTCTTCTTAATTATTTTCTCTTTCTTTCCCTAACTTCCAAACAGAACCTAAATTTCATCTTTGTTGATAACTTTTTCGAGTGATAAAACAAATCAGAAAAATCTTCTAACCTAAGATCTATGTAATGAACTCCATAGATAGAAACACAGACTTGTTATTCGGGTTAGGTTAGAAATTCTATGTGATGTATTTATTGACAACATAGTTTTTACCATCAAAAAAGAGTTGTTTTCAAATGGCGTCTTTATCAATTGGTATATCTCATGATCACTGTCTATTCCAAATGTATGTCTCTTGATGTATTTTTTTTCAATAAGTACACTCTTTCAAATTGGATATATTCTTTCACATGGAACATATCATTTCATAATAAGACAAATTTTTACATTTAGAAACCTAATAATTTGACAATTTATTTACCACTCATAACTTCAATTAATAAACATAAACTGATATGTAGGCCACTTTATTTAATTTTTACATTCTTCCAATTGTCGTACGTGAATGAGTGATAATTATATAAAGTCATTTATACGTGAGCTAAAAATTTTACAACTTTACCTTGGAAGACCTTTTCATAAACTTCAGGAAGCTCAGCGAGGTACTTGATAATAAAAGTGATAGTAGCACTAGCAGTATCATGCCCTCCAACAAGCAAACCCAGGATCTTGTCAGCAATATCCATCTCTTTCATGAACCTTCCGTCCTCGTCCGGCGTCAACAACATGTGAGACAATATATCTTGCGTAGGCGATGCCTTGTTCTCTGCCAAATCCGCCTTCCTCTGCTTTATGATCGTTAAAAGCTGTTTCCTTATCAAGTTTGACGCCTTGACAGCACGATTAAGCGGGGTACCAGGCAAATCGATTGGGATCGAGAACATACCCGCTGCCAGGAGCTCGAACGGCTCCAAGAATTCGGCCACGTGTTTGGGATCTTCTACGCTTATGAAGAGGCGACAAGCGAGCCAGAATGTGTACAACTTCGAGAGAGGGAAAACTTCGACTACTTTTTTGTTTTCCCAGTCGGAGTTCAAGTGCTTTTGTGCTATAGTGTCCATGATACCTGTTGGATTATGTAAATGAAGAATAATAGATTAGATTGGTAACAGAGAAGGAAACATAAATACTACTGTGCTACAAGAAAAGAAGTAATACAAAAATTAGCCATAGGAAATACATGCCAAACAAAAGAATCATTGACAATGAATTTTTTTGAAGATACTGTACACTAATTCTTTTTTTGACCAGTAAGTCAAATTCTTTTTTTTGCCAAATTCTTTTTTTGACCGTAACGTGTATGCCTGATTAAGCACAGAATGTCAAACAGAGAATATTTTTTTGACAATTGTTTGGATTAGATTGATGTAAATAACTGATATTTATGAAGAATATACCTATATATTTGTGGAGGGCTTCGGCCCTGAGGAACTGCGGAAGGAGTTTCCGCATTTTTCTCATTTCATCATTGGAAGAAGTTTGTGTTGAGGAGGGAAAGACTTTGTCAATAGAACTAGGCCACCATGCCGTGACTAGTCTGTTCTCGTTCGAAAAGAGGAACTTGTTTCCTGGTGCGCTGCACATGACGATCGTGGGAGCACCAAACAACGATGTAGTGAAGGCTTGTGGGGAGAACTTGGCCATTCTTTCAGTGATGAATTTCTCCGGTTGACCTTTCCATCCGTTGGACAAGAAATCATAGCTCTCTCCGATAAACGGATAGCCGGTCTTTCCTGGAGGGAGACCGGAGATTTTGGACTTTGGCTTAAAGATCAAAGCGAATGAGAGAGATAAGAGTATGAAAAGGGCGGCGAAGGGGAGGAGGGAGAACAAAGAAAGATCCATGTTTTTCGTATTAATTACTTGGTGGCTTATGTCTGTGCTTTCTATATTCTAGGCTCCCATCGAGGGTTCTATATATAGGAAGATTTCTTTGATTTTTGCTCTCTTATTTTTTGACCCCCTTCTAGTTTATTGTTCTTTTCATTTGACCCGTAGTATCTTATATGTAGAGTACGAGTAATTTATGGAAAATTCAATGTGTGTTTCATTTAGGGGCCGATTGGATGGTGCTAAAATTTCAAGGGGATAAGTTATAGAGGGAGGATAAAATAAGAGGGGGTATTATTTTTGGAGGGTTGACCCACATTGATGTGAAGTTTATGGAAGGGGATAAAAAACTAGATAGTTTGGATGATGGATTAAATAGGGGATAACTTTTGACTTGATTTGGACGTTTTATAAATAAGAGGGGGTAGATGATGGGAAAAACTGTCAAACGACTGTTTTGCCCTTGTGGTGTATTAAACTTGATTGTGCATTAAATTAATTATATAATTACAAAACTTAATCTATTTAATTAATTTTGGACAATCTGCAGCTATATAAATTTATTAAATTTAAATTTATTTTTTTGTAATAATTTTATTTTAAATTTAAATTGATGGAGGTATTACTAATTAGTTGAGGGGGTCTAGTGTTATTTTTCACCTATAATTATCAGACAAATGTGTCAGTGTAACCATCCTCTCTTCTTCTTCGTCTTTTTTTCTTTTTTCCCGTTCACAGTCTCTCTCTCTCTCTCTCTCTCTCTCTCTCTCTTTCCCAACTCCATGCCCAACCTCATGTTCAAACCTAAAATTGAAGGCTATAACGTGGGATTTGATCTAAAAGCCAAGAGGAAATGTAGTTCTACTCGGTGAGACCTTCCAATCCATCCGAACAAAAACCACCATCGGGGCACCTTGGATTTTCGGTGAAATCTGGTATCAGATCTGTGTTTTCTTTTTTTTTGTATTTGTTTGTGGGATTCTTTTGTGTAGAGTCGGGTGGAGGTTGGTAAGGGGATAAGTAGGGATACAATCGTCAAAATCACGCCCCTCTATAGGGGCCGGGATAATTTTTGGTTAGGGTCAAGGGTGCCCAAATTTTATCCGGGAGAAAGCCCCTAAAGGGGTGAAAATGTAGAAGGGGTGAAAACTAAGAGGGGAGGATTTTTGGGTTGCCAAACCATGGCAAAGGCATAGTACCACTCTTTTCACCCCTGATAATTTTTGAAGGGAGGCTTTACCCCCATCCAAGCAGGGCCTTAAGGGTAATTTTATTTACAGGTCCTAACTTGAGGAGCTTATTATCGGTCCAAGGTTTTTAGGAAAATTAAATTCACTACCAATGCATGGTCCATGTTTAAAAACGGTGTCGTGCAGTCCAAAACTTGGATTGAAGAGGATTCAAATCCTTTTTCGTGGACATATGAGTATTTTTGTTTCTCTTTCATCATGAATTGTGAGAGTTTTATTATAGGGTGATTATCTATATTTTGGTTGAATTTATGTATAATGTAACTTCCGGTTTTTAAAAATCCATTAATCTAGTTTTAATAGGGCGTTTTTTGCCACTTCCTATTTGCATTGTGCATTATGCAATTTTTCTGAGTGGTGGGCCTCTGATATCGAAGTGTATCTGGAATTAAATATTTTATTCGAGTTTGATTCGTTAAGCAGCGATCCTGATTACCCATTTCAAAATTTTATATTTGTTGGATGGCTTTGAACGTGGTTAGAAAACTGTAAACATTTTGGTATCGGTCAAAACAGGCCAACACCTATTAAGTTTGTAAAGTCAGACGTGATCGATAGTGACACGTGAAAGTAAAGTCAGACCTAATCGATTCAAACCAGCATTGGCTGCTATTAATTATTGACTCAAATGCCTCGCTCTCTATATGTCTTGATTCTGTGATACAAATTTGACAATATTGCAATACCTTTTGAACTGATTGGGGGGTTTTTCCACCGATAATTTGGTTCAAGTCAAGAAAAGTATCCATAAAATCTAAACAAGTACACACACAAAACTTGGGGTTCCAATTTCTATCAAATTCGATGGGCACATCCTAATTTTTACTCAGTAGGAGATGGAAGAAATTAAAACACTCGAAAATTGGTCAAGTATGTATAACTCTTTGATACCACATCGATTGATTTATATTTATGTACATTTGTAATATATGGATACATGTACTTTGAGTTAAATGATAAAAAAAATAGTATTTCAAATTTTGGAGGGAAATGAGAGATGATTGAGTTTTTTGACAAATAAAAATAGAGATAGAGAAATGAGGTTCAAGTATGAGTTAATAATAGTAACATACATTCCTCAATTTTACATTTTGAATAAAGAATGATATTTTGATCCTTCAAAATGAATAATAAAGTTGGAGATGATCTTATGCCATTTAGTAGTATTTTGGCTTACTAATCCGACTGGATTAGTTTGTCTTTATTCAAACTTTTTTTACCTTTTTTAAAAAAGTAAAAAAATTCTGATCAAAATCTTAAGGATGTACATTAGAGAAAAAAATAATAATCCGAACAAATACAGATTTTTTGGATTATTTTTATACAATTCAATTTTCACTTAGTTCATATTCTTTAATGTTTTTTTATTATTGTAGTCAAGACAAATTAATAATCCAAAAAAATTACCACAATACTAACAATAAAAATGAATAAAGATAAAATAATCTAGCAAGATTACTAAGCCAAAACAGTAAAACACTTCTTAATCTCACGTGCAAACGAGGTTAATTTCGTAGACATATCAATGCTTTCGATTAACGTTGTGTCCATAAATGTTTATTCAAAAAGTTCTTTTCCCGATCAACATGGGAAAGTTGGCATTGTTTTTGTGTTTACAGTACCTAAATAAGTAAATAAGTTGTCTAAAAAATTTAAAACATAGTCAAAAACAAAAACTGTTACTTTTTTAGCTCAAACCATTTAGATATTTTAAATATGAAAAAAAAAATTCTTCACTTAGCCTCTGTTTTTCTCCGTAAATAAAAAGCATTTTATAGTTTTGATATATAATTATAAATTGGTAACATAATTACAGTTATAGCAGTGGCGGCTGTACACTCGTGCTTGGGTGCATGTGAAGCTACACACCCTAAAGGTTTTTTTGTTTATTTAAATTTTACTAATAGTAATTTCATTCCAGGTTTTGTCTGGATAAACACACATTAAATTAGGCAACTCGCAATTGAATGTTGTGTTACTACAAAACAAATTACACACTTTTAATGACAAAGATTAAAAAATAGAACGAGTAAAAAGAAACTATTGGTATCATCTTGCTAGCTCTTACTTATAATAAGAGTTGACACTAAATCTAAAAAAAAAAAGAGGAGAGCATATATCTAAAATGATTGTGCAAACCTATTCTCACAATTTCACCCACGAGAATAATGAGGAACGTATGCGCCAACTTAATCGTGCTTGGCTCAAGTTATAAAAATTCAGCGAGAACAATTGAAAAATCTAATATATTTTTATTTTTTATCGCACTATTTACATTAAAATATAAAATTTTGTATGTGTATCTATAACTGGTTGATAGAGTGAGTAGAATTAAGGTAATTCTTAAACAATTTTTTAAAAATTCTGCATCCGCTACAGTCCACGGTATAGTATGGGTTCTAGATTTCAATCTGCCTAAATGGGTCCGGTGATGGTTATTGGGTTTTGCTAACCTCCACCTAATAAGCAAATGATAATATACAAATAATGCCAAAAAAAATATGATTTTAATATATATCTCACGGATATTAATTCCTTTTTATATATATCGATAAGTTTTTCTTAGATATTGATTCACTTTTTATATATTATCCTATGCTCTTAGAGCTGAGGTTAACATTTTACCTTGTTAGGTATTTAACTCATTGGAGTGTAAATCTATATTACATTACACAACGCTTTTCTTGAAAATGTCCTATGTGGCATGACAGACTATTTGGCTTCTGCAATCTTCTCTTCCGTCACCCTTGGAATTCGGCTATGAATCTTGCTTACCTTTCCAATCTTATCCACTCTATTTCCGAGAAAGTCAATCGTCACAGTCTCATGGATGGAAATGGGGTGTCAAAATCTTCGAAAAGCCAATTGTCGCAGTCTTAACAGATTCACCATACTTCCATTTCAATTCACTACCGCTTTTAGTTGATTAAATTTATTATTAGAGAAAAAAGAATTGATTATCCATAAATTGGTTGATTACATTTATATGGGTAGTAAACGTAGTTGTCCAATCATTCGTACTTTGACAAGAATGTTGACTCATATATTAAACTATAGGAGATAGTTCTTGCTTTAGCCAAATGTGATGAGGTAAAGAGGTATGAATAGTCAGGGCCGGCTCTGAGTTTTGTGAGGCTTAAAGCGAACCTTTTAAAGGAAAAAAAATGGGCCCTCAATATTTTTTTGCATAGTGAACAATAAGAGAAAGAAAAAAACATTTATACGGAAGGCAATACAATAATTTGAGACCACAAGTACCCAAAATCGAAAACACAACTCTATTAATTACCGAACAAGCAAGATTCAAGATCAATCCCAATTTTAAAGAGTTCAAGGTTCAAGTAAAGTTACCGAGGCATCAAAACATCGTTTCCTTTTTCCTTTTTCAAGGGCTACGAATACGGGAACCTCAAGTCATTGGCAATCCACAAACCCAAACAAAAACAACTTATGTAGACAAGTAAATCAAAAGAAGAGCATCAGTAAAAAGTATTGTGCACGACAAGAAAAATCGGCTTCCAAAGAAAATGGAAACCATGTTGAGAAAATAAGGCCCTATTCATTTCTCAGTTTAGTTTTAATTTTAGTTTTAGTTTTGATGACATCATCATTTCGCTCATTTCTCTCTCAATCTCTCTCAACTCATTACACCTTATGACATCATCAAAACTAAACTAAACTATCTAACCAAACACATCCAATAAAATTTAGCAGAACAAGAAACAGGAAAAAAAATACCCATGAAGAAATCACGAACCTTCAATAATTGTTGCGCTTTTTTTTTTTTTGTCGATTAGGCAACTCATCGGTTGGTGGAATAAAGAAGGGAGGGTTGCGGGATTTTTAATTTTTTCGAGCAGACTAACGGCGTGCTGCTCATGATCTCAACTCCCCATGATGTTTAACTCCTTCATTGACACTTAGGACCCTTAATTTTTCAAAACAATGAAATAGGGGCCAAATCATATTTCATTTGGGCCCTATTTTAAATTAGGCCCTCAAAAATTATTGGACAAATTAAACTTAATTTTTTTATGTATACCTAATAACTATATGAACCTATATTATTTGGGGCCTCCAAAATTAAACAAAATTTGAGGGCCTAAAACAGTTGCTTTACGGGCTTTAGTCCAGAGCCGGCTCTGTGAATAGTCAATAGTAAATGCACAGTAGGAAGGAGAATTGTCACACCCTCAAATTTAATAAACCAAATACAAATAAAATCCACGTAGGATCAACCCAAGTCAAACATTTTCCCATAGAAAAGTCAAGTCCAAGTACAATGAGTCCCTAGTTGAGGTACCCGTACCCATGCAAAGTATTCAAGAGTTAAGAGTTATTACATAACCAAGTTTAGTCAAAACATTGAAGGAAATAAAGTAACAAGATCATCTCCCAAAAATATATTAACGATAGAGAGGATAAAATAACTTCATGTCAAATGAGCTTCATGAGATGCATCCACACACACCAAGCACTCCAATCACGTGCCTTGCCGAGTACCTGAAAAATGATAGGTTGAGCTCACTAGCCCAGTAGGAAAACTTTTCTACCATCGCTAAAGGTATAAAAGATGAAACATGCACATGAAGATGTGATACACATAAATGAATAGGCTAACATAGACCAAAGGGATTGACTTGATGATAAAGTACCCAATGGGTGCCCCAAAGATTGAATCAAACCCAAGTGTCCACGGATTTTCTCAAAAACGTCACATTTCATGTCGTAGGTTCAGTCCTTTCAAAACACCGTCATTTTTGTAAGACATTTCATTTTTCACATCTTCACAAATAACCATTTATTTAAATATGGAATGAATCCCTCTGCCGGATTTCGTGGGCTCCGAACACCCCTGCCGGATTTCGTGGGCTCCGTACACCCCTAACGGATTTCGTGGGCTCCGAACACCCATGGCTAGGGACGCACCAAATGGTGGCCCTAGAATAAGCAAATTATCCTTTTCAAAAGTTTATCAAACAATCAAGTGTCCAAAAACATCCATGTAATTCATTTAGTTCGAAAGCTCGTAGTGTGTCAGTTATGGCAAAGTTAATATGTGTCCAAGAACGTGTGAGATCATGACAAAAGATCATTCATACCAAGATAGATTACCAAAGCTTAAAAGTCAAGTTGAGAAGCTTAGAAAAGACCAATGAAGGACCGAAGCATAGGAACATAAGAATGGAGTTATGAACCTCTGGAAAACCTAACACCTTGATAGGAAAAAGCATATTTCTTTCAAAATACAAAGGATATGAATGTGAGACCAATTGGGTTTGAAAGTAGACTCATAGAGCTTTCCAACGGTTTAAGAATCACCTCAATCAGAGTTCGGACGAAGCCGGAGCGTGCCCGCGAAGTTAGGTCAAAATCTGCCTTATAAACAGACGGGTATCGATACTAAGGAAAGCTAGTATCAATACCGGACCACCTAAAACTGAATAGAACGAATGCGTATCGATATCAAAGAAAAGGGGTATCGATACAAAACCCGTTACGAGCAAAATTTGCAGATTTTTCCAAAATGAAGGGGGTTTCAACCCAAGCCAAAAATGAGATTTCAAACAACAAATAACCATAGAAGAGGGATATATCAACCACTAATTCATGAATTTATCAACCCAATACACAAAACCCAAACTCATTCATGATCCAAACTCAATTTCATGTAGATAATCAAGTTAAACAAGAAAATGGGAACAAGAACACTAACAATGCAATCATTCAACAAATATACACTTAGAGGAGGTAGAAGATTGTTCCCTACCTCAAAGGTTGAGCTTCAAACTTGAGAAAATTGAACTCTTAGATCCCCAAATTGAAAAATCCCGTTTTTGAGCTTCAAGGTGCACGAAGAGTAAGTTCCGGACTTCAAATCACGCGTAGAACAATGTTCCAAGGTCAATTTGTGAAGAGGTTTGATGGAGAGGGAGATTTGTGAGCTTGGAGTGGTGTTAATGGAGGGGAGAGGAGAAGGGGCTGATTTTTGGGAGAAGAAGAGAGTGATTTTTTGCTCAAAAAAATCAGCCACACACTATATATATATACCTCACTAATTGCACTAGCACCCCTAACATTCCAATGTGTTCCAAAGACACCCCAAATGCAATCACCAACTCATATTGACCTCATATCACACTATTTTCATTTCCTCACATTTCCCCAATGATATTTCCGAAAAATTATTTAAAAAAACACGGGTCCTTACAAGAATAAAGTGGTCTAGAGGAAGGGTGAAAAATAGAACAGGTGTGTACAGAAAGGAATAAGGCAGTGGATTGCTCCCAGTCTAATCCGTGTGATACTTTGGTGACCTAGGAGATGGGGATGGATCTCACAGAGAGTGTTCTCCTCTCAACCAGTGACTATCCCTTCTCTCTCTCTAGGATGACATGTGCTCTGCCAAGATTTCACCAACCTCTGAGTATTGAAAGGGAATGTCTCATATTTATAGGCACCTTGGATCAATGATTATGTGCTAGGCATCACCCTATAATACAATGACACGTGTCCTTTTCGTACGGGTGACGTCATCCACCAAGCGGCTGACCCGCGCGATAATGAGCCATTCCCTGGCCACTGGATCTTTATAGCCATTCCCCCGCAATAACGAGCCATTCCTCTTGTTCTTTATAGCCACCAAGCCATTGGATCTCCCTTATTCCCGTTAGGGCAAGGTCGTTGACCTGTTTGGTCGCACCTATATCGCAGTCAAGCCTCAAGGGACCCCCGGGGTTCTGCCTTTAGACTGCAGCTGGTATAATTACCTAGGCCATGCTAGTTGTTTCGGCCATGAGCTTTCTTCTGTTCGGATGGCTCATGGTTGCACAAGCATTGCCATTGTTGGGCCCGGAGTGCGCGCCACTGGGGCGCCCAGCAGGGGCAGTATCGCACCAGTGGCCCCTGCGCAAAGACTTGCGCGGAGTGTGCCAAGTGCTGCGCCGGTATCGTGCAACTTGGGTGACATCTGTCATCATCCTATTGGATGGTCAATGTTGACTCTGGTCAATGAGGGGTTGTGCGCTGACCTCCCCTACATAACCTATTAATGAATATATTTGACAATTTTTGATTTCCTTAAGCTATGGTAGTAATATATGCATGAGAATTTGATTTCCAAGTTTTGTTAACATTTCCTTATCTGTATACAGCTTTAAAGAGAGTTCATCAAGTAAAACGCCGTTAAAAAATTATGACACGCTTCAATGCTCTCGTAAAGCATCGTTAAAAAATTACGACACACATCAATTCAATGCAACATAAAAAAATTGTCCAAAAAATAGAACACTTACTCACTGTTGGAAAAATCACATTTGGTGACTAAGAATTTGGTCCCTAAAAGACCCTATTTAGTCACCAAAGCTCTTCCGTGACCAAAAATAATTGGGTCACCTACCCCTGGTCACAGAAAAGGTATTGGTGACCAAATTTGGCATGGTCACAAAAGCATAACATTTAGTGACTAAAACTTGGTCACGGTTGTATCTTTTTGTTGACCGCCTAAATTTGGTCACCGAAAATTTGTAGTCACTAAATGGTACCTTTCGTTGACCACCAACTTTGGTCACCGAAAATTGGTGTTCACGAAATGGTACACTTTACCTACCAAAATAATAGTCACCAAAAGATAGTTTCCATGATCAATTAATAGCAATGTATAGGTGACCAAACTTTAGTCACAAAATCTTTTAGTTTTTTTTATTTAAAAAATGGCGAATTTGATTTATTTTGCATTGTTTTTATGATATGAAAATCAATCATTCAAGAACCAAATTCAACAAAAAATTACCATTCAAGCTTACAATAGTTTTCATAACCTTTTATATACTCATCTAACACATTCCCTTTACACCAACAGTAGCAATGAGTTATATGTTACAACTTATAAGCACAGGTGCCCAATCTATTATCTAGAATACATCAGATGCAATCACAAGCCCTAACAGATGCAACTACAATGCCCAACTTGTTTTTCAATTGGTATAGAATCAATTTGTCTATGCAATGTAAAGGATCAGTCCCCCCCAATTCATTCTTGCACTAAGTCTCGTCATCCCATAGGATTAAACCTGGCATCAATGAGACATTTAGATGAACATCAAATGGGGAGAGAATCAGTTGCTTGAAAGAAACCGTGTCACCATAATCAGTTATTGAGTTATGCGAAACCAAATCAGAACTTCCATTCTCACTTTCTGATAATTATGGTGATCCCATCACTAAGCAATCAACAGAAGAAGTCACTCATATCAGTAAGAACTTTCTTTGTTGGATGTACGTTCAACTTACTTGATAGTAAACTAAGTCTTGTGCTATAGTTGAATGTATAGTAGCCACACAACTGTGACACAATCATGACGATTGAGATCGTTGATTTCATTGTGTTTGTTGATTAAACCTTTCACGTAAAATATTGGCCTCATCAGGTTTAGAAAGCCCATTCATCGAGACTTAATTGATACTCCCTCCGTCCCCATTTATTTGTCCCTCCTCGGGATTCCAATTTTATTAGGGAACATAATCATTACACTTTTTATAACCTGATTTTCCCATTTTACCCTTCAATCTTCTATTTTAAAAAAATCAGCCTTTTGAGTTTTGATTTGCCACATACTATAAATAATTAGGCGCCAAATGATGATGGGAAGTGGTTTTGATTTGACAATACTATAGTAGGCGCCAAATGAAAAAGGGAAAAGCTGGCAGTGCTCTTTTTAAAAAATTACGGTCAAAATGTCATTTCCAACTTCTGTTTGTACTACTATTAAAACATGGAAGGGCAAAAGAGGAATTTCAATACCTGATGCCCACTTAGTTTTGAACTGGGACCAAAATTTTAGGACAACAAAAAGTAGCATTTGGGACCAAAAATTGGGGACGGAGGGAGTAATAAACTAAGTATCATGTAGTAGTTCAATACACAGTAGCCACATGACTGCGACACAATCATCACGATCAAGATTATTGATTTTGTTGTGCTTATTGATCAAATCATTCATGTGAAATTTTGACATCATCAGGTTCAGAAAGCCCATTAATTGGGACGCAACTGATCATAAACTAAGTCTTGTGCCATAGTTGAATCTATAGTAGCCACATGACCATGACAAATCATGACGATCGAGATCATTGATTTCGTTGTACTTGTTGATTAAATCATTCATCCAAATTTTTGGTTCAATTGGATTTAAAAAACCCCCCTTCATCCAAGATGAATGATATTTCCCCAAAAGTAGCAAGCAAACCAAAATTTATTTGGTGACCACAAGATTTTGGTCACCAAACTGATTATTCAGTGGCAAAATAAATTGGTGGTCACAAAATGCTCTACCTATGGTGAGTAGATTTTTGTTAGTCATTAAAAGTGTTATAATTAGTAACCAGATTATGGTTATTCACAGAAAGATATGGACAATTGGTGACCAAACGTAGATTTTGGTCACAAAATGTTTTACCTATGGTGAGTAGATTTTGGTTAGTCACTGAAAGTATTATGATTAGTGACCAGATTATGTTAGTCATAGAAAAGTTTGGACAATTGGTGATCAAATGCAGATTTGGTCACTAATTGTTCAAAATTTTGTGACCAATGTATTTTTGGTCACTAATTGTTTAATTTTTTTGACCAAAATACAAGTGGTCACCAAAACTGGTCACTAAAGGTGTAATTTCTTGTAGTGACTATAATCTTTGAAATACCTATAACGTGAACAAAAAACTCACGCCGTCGCATCGAATACTAAAACATAAAACAATTAAAACAGAAATAGATACCGGAAGAGGAGCGTGAGAATAATAAGTTCACATTGATGGCTTAACATGAAGTGAGAGACTATCTTTTTAATAAACTACACTTCGTCTTGAAACATGCTTTTCCTAATCTTTATCTGTTACTTTTAATGATAAATGTCTTTGAACTTTCTCATCATCTCATTTTGGAATATCAATGTATCAAGTTAACTTTCTCCATCTTGGAGCATACATGACAATCTAGTGATATTAGAGATCACAAATGGTAAATGTTCAATCTATTTGCATTAATCCTCATCAACTACAAACACTACTTCTACAAGAAGTCGGCTTGGTTGGCGGGTGTTTACATATAAAATTAACCAATCCAATGATTAATTGACACGTAATCAAAAGTGCCAAACGTTGGCAATTACTCGTCAATGAAGACACACTGGATTAATAAGATAAAATGCACCGAATACGATGTCGTATTTAGAAAGGTAGTTATTGGCAGTTACAAGCCATTACTATAATAAAGATTGGCCCCAAAGCCATAATTTCAACTGCTAAACGTACATGCTCCACGTGTAAACTTGAGAAACCAGGCGATTGGCAGTTAGAACACGTGGAATTCTTCTAGGAAGCAGTTATTTCCTTAAACACATTATCATTTGAGTGGTTAAGTCGACGTGCAGATTTAAAGCTTCTGGGAGAAGGGAGAATTCAAATACAAACGTGGAGGAAAGAATAACTGCCAACTATCAGAGTGGAAGTTGGAGTTCGAAGCAAGCTAGATTCAAATTCATGGAGCGGGAAGCTCAAACCACAAGCTACGTCTATAAATAGGAGAAATTGAAGAGTACAAACCCCCGGACAAATCTTCAATAAACAGCTATCAAAAAACTGATGCTTGGTTTGTTCATTGGCAAAGTAGTTTATGATTTTGAACTCAGTTCGAAGTAGTTTAGGATCTCGAACACAGTTCGAAGTAGATTAGGAAATAGATTAGGAATTAGACTAGGATTTATCTCGATTGTTCTTGTAACAATCACCCCTATCTCGATTGTTCTTGTAACAATCACCTGTTCGAAGTTCTGTTACTCTGTATTTGAAGTTGGAGACAATTTCGAAGTAAGTTTATCTTTGATTTATTAATCGGAGTGTCTTGTTTCTTTATTGTTCTTTGATTTCCTAAGTTTATTGGTTTGCATTTCTTCACTTATTAAGAAAAATCCTCTTAATTGAGGTAATTGATAACCCAAAGAATCCAGAAATTGGAGGGAGTGTGTCATCCAACCACTTTATTGAAATGATTGCTACGTTTAAAGAATTGGCTCAGACCCAAAAACTTATATTACAAAAATTGGAGGAGCAATCAGGGCTTAAAAGTGATCCTTTGCCTTCACTTGAGAAGGATAAAGGAGAGGCTAGCACAAGCAAATTCAGGTCAAGACTTGGAAAAGAGCCTATAAATGTAGAAGACATACCAGAATCTTGGTATGAGCCTACAAAAAATTATGATTATCAAATCCCTAAACCTAAGAAAGTGTTCAAGCAGAACACTAATGTCTCATTCGAACCTAACTATGATGGTGTACATGAGGAGAGAGGTTTCAGGAATTATGATTATGGATTCGATGAGTATATGTATACTCCTAGAAATCATATTAATGAAAAGGATAGGACTAGTGCAAAAAGGCCTAATCCAGAGGTTGGAATTCCTAAGTATTCAGGGATACCAGAAATGGGAAGGATACATTCGAAATATCTTTACGAACCTTTTGTGAACCAGGAAGGAGGTTTCAAGCAACCTAGGCCTTTTGATGATCCTTATCAGAGGATTCCAGAGGACCACATGCCTAGAAATGTCACTTGGGAACCACCTGTTAGTTCAAGGGTACCTTTGGGGGAACATCCAACCCTTCGAGATGAAATATTGGGTTTTATGCAAGAAGTTTATGGACCTTTGAACCGGGGGGTACAAACTCAAATTTATAGAAAAACCCTATCCAGAATGGATAGATAAACAGTTCGAAGGCCCTAGGGGGTTTAAAATCCCAGATTTCACTTTGTTCTATGGAGATGGAAAACAATCCACAACTGAACATATTGCTAGATTCACTGCTCAGTGTAGAGAACTAGGCAATAATAGGTTCATTAAGTTGAAATTATTTTCTAATTCTTTAACAGGGACGGCCTTCGAATGGTATTCTAACTTGACACCAGAGTCAGTCCCAAATTGGCAAAGGATGGAAGAATTATTCCATGCACAATTTTATCAAACTGAGCCTGAAGTTACTATGGCCGATTTAGCAAGATTAAAGCAGAGGCCTGATGAGAAGGCTGCTCAATTTATTGCTAGGTTTAAAAGGGCCAGAAATAAGTGTAAACTTCAATTACCAGAGGTTGAGTTTGTAAGAATAGCACAAGATGGTTTAAGTAGAGAACTTAGGAAGAAGTTCGATTCTACTGAATTTAGAGATTTGGTTGATTTAACTTACAAAGCATCAAGATATGAGTCTTTTTTAGAAGAGGATGTTGATAGAAATAAGTCTTCTTATTCAACCTATTATAAAGAACCCATTTATGAGATTGATGCTGCTGAAATTGTTGAGCATGAACCTTGTGTGTGTGACTGTCTAGTTCGAAAGGATTCTTCTATAGTACCAAGAACTAACAAGAAAGCAGATAGTAAGGTTTATTCATTTGATATTTCAAAGGCAGATGAAATTTTCGATTACCTTTTGAAGAAAAAGTTTATCAAACTTCCTGAAAATGTTAAACTTCCAACTTTGGAAGAAACAAAAGGGAAAAGTTATTGCAAATGGCATGCTTTTTGGACTCATTCCACTAAAAATTGTAATGTTTTCCGTGATAGGATTCAGGAGCAAATCAAGAAAGGAAGGATCATGTTTCCACAAAAGGCTATGGGAATCGATACTGATCCATTTCCAAAAATTGAAGAAGTGACTGCCAACACTAATGTGCCAACATCTCTGGCTAAAACTGTCAAGGAAATGTGGCAGAACAAGCAGGTGCAAGTGGAAATGAACTCAGTGCAGTTTAGCAAAGGAAAGCCAAAAGTTGGCCAACCTCGAAATAGTGATGGGAAGACCTACCGTCAAAATATTTCACCAGGAAGTTCTTCTAGCAAGGGCTTTAAGCAATCCCATCTTCCCATGCTCGAGGCATCCTTTTTGGAATGTTTGTGCATGGAATGCAGAGCCAACTATTTGATCTTCAAGGATTTGGATAGACAGGGGGTTGATTTCTTTCCAAAGAGGATGGAAAGAAAAGCCTTGGATCAAAACAATGAAAGAAAGCCTTGGATTAATCCAAATCATGGAAGAAATGAGAGGCCCTGGTCTGTTTCAAAGAGAAATGTGCCTTCTAGTCCAGTCCCACCAGCTTCGAAGTGGGATTATCCTCCTTCGAAGAAGGTTAACACTGGGAAGGCCCCAATGGGCCAAAGAAATGAAGGAGAAGAGGAGCAATTTACTTTGGTGAAAGGGATTCCTGATTGGTTTCTGAAAAGGGTTAAACCAGAACTCTTCCAAGAATGTAGAACCTTTGCTAAAATAGGGAGCAAAATGGTTAAACCTCCCAGTGCTCCTACTGGTCAATGGTTAAACCTCCCAGTGCTCCTACTGGTCAATGGGTAGTTGTTAGAGACCCAAAGACCAAGGCACCTCAAATGATTCCTATGTTGACAAGAACACAGAAAAGGAAACTGCAAAGGAGGTATACTAGCTTCCAAATGGAAGAATATGCTTCCAAAGAGAAACCTAATGGGGGTGATAAGTTCAACCCAAGGTTTAATAGACTTCGAAGAGAAGATTCTGAGGAATCTCTTCGAAGGGAATTTTCTCAATCAGAAAGAGAAACTCTAGAAAACTTAGCTGCAAGAATGAACAGTGAAATTCCTCAAGATAATCCAACTTCTCCAAATTCCTTGGCAAGCTATCAATCTGGCTTGTTAGAAGCCATGATAGTGGAACAGGAAGAAAGAGGAGAGACAAATTCATCTCCTCTTAGATCATTCTCCCCTATGGAAACTTCTCAGAGCGAGCTCTCCCTGAAAAAGATAAATACACCAAAGAGTTGAGTCGAAAAATACCAATGCAGGAAAAAAGTACCATTCAATTTGGGACTTTACCTGAAGTCCAGATTAATATGGTAACTCCTTCATTTATTAACTTTGGACCTTTTGGACCAGATTGTTCTCCGGTTCAAGGGCATTACAACCATCGATTTGCTCCTATGGAGGTTATTGATGTATCAAGTGATGAGGAATACAATCTCACTTATGACAATGGTTGGAATGATAGTTGGGGAGCTTTGATTTCCAAGATTCAAAAGGAAGAGGAGGAGGAGGATTTCATGATTATGGTAAACACAACTGAAGAACCAGAAGTAACCTCCAAAGAGAAAGCAATCTTCATTCCAGAAACAGAAAATGACTCCAAGTATCCTTTGATTGTTGATCTGGATTGTGCTGATCTTTCTTATCCTTTCAAATCACCTTCGAATGATATGAGGCACCATTTAAAACCATTATACATATCTGCTTTGTTTGATGGTATTTTGTTAAACAGAATTTTGGTTGATAATGGTGCAGCAGTGAACATTTTGCCTTCTAGGACTCTGAAGAAGTTGGGAAAAGAAAAGGTTCGACTGATCCCAACAAGCACATCCATTGCTGGGTTCACTGGTGAAAGTAAGAATCCCAAAGGAATTGTTTCGATACGCGCTGAAAAGTTGGCCAAGTAGAAACCGACATGACTTTCTTTGTGGTGGACACTTTTACAAGCAAGTATAATGCTTTACTTGGTAGGGATTGGATTCATGTCAATGGTTGCATTCCATCCTCAATGCACCAAGCCTTGATGATTGTGAAATATGAAAATGGGAAAGAAGTGGGGGTCGAAGAGGTGAAAGTAGACCCACACCCCTTTAGTACTTTAGCAAATTGTGCAGAGGCAGAGATGTATAAGCCTGAAATCATCCCTCCGAAAGTGAAATTGCACAAAAATCGCCACCCTCCATCCAATGTATTGGAAATAGGAGAATTGGCGAAACTCGAATCCAAACTCAAACAAGCAGCTTGATTATGAATCGGATAATCCACTGGATGAAGTCGCTTGGATGTGAGTCCAAGATGAAGTTCAAGAGGCCAACTCTTTGGCCTTAGTTAAGTTTATGGCTCTTGAAATAGAGCGTAGATTACAAGAAACAAATGATTGGGAGGAATTGTTGGTCGAGAAATCGACCGGGGTTGAAGCCAGTTGAGTTCGAAGAGGCCTTTATAGGTCATGTCGAATCTCAAGATCCTGTGGAAGAAGTAGAATTGGGAGAAGGAATTGTTCCAAACACTATGCAAATCAATAAGGGGGCTTGATCTTTGCTTGAAAGCCAAGTTGATCAGCAGTTGCTTAAAGAGAACAAAGAATGCTTTGCTTGGAGTTATTAAGAACTAACGTGTTTGAGTAGAAATTTGGTTGAACATAGATTACCTATCAAACCTAATTGCAAACCTTTCAAACAACTTCCAAGAAAAATGTCTCCCCAAACCATTTTCTTGGTTAAAAAGGAAGTTCAAAATCTTTTTAAATGCTTTGGTTTTTATTAGAACAAAGAAGATATGTAGAGTGGCTATCAAATATTGTTCCCATTTGTCAAGAAAAATGGGAAAATTAGGGTGTGCATTGATTTTAGAAACTTGAACACTGCAACCCCTAAAGATGAGTACCCAATGCCTGTAGTAGACATGCTTGTGGATAGTTCTGCAGGGCACAAAATCATGTCTATTATGGATGGACATTCAGGGTACAATCAGATTTGCATAGCTGAGGAAGATGTTCATAAGACAAGATTTAGAGCCCCCGCAATCTTGGGACCTTTGAAGGGGTCAAGATGCCTTTTGGGCTTAAAAATCTTTGATGCTACTTATCAAAGAGCTATGAACACTATCTTTCATGAGATAATAGGGGGTTTTCTGGAATGCTACATAGACGACATAATTGTCAAGTCAGGACCTATTGATGATCATGTAGAACACCTGAAAATAGTTTTTTCAAAGATGAAGCATTATCAACTAAAGTTGAATCCTGCTAAATGTGCTTTTGGAGTAATGGCAGGTAACTTTTTGGGATATCTAGTTCATAGCAAAGGTATTCAAGTTGATAAAAATAAAGCTAAAGCTATTATTGAAGCAAAACCTCCCTCAAACAAGAAAGAACTACATAAATTTCTTGGTCAATTGAATTTTCTTCGAAGATTTATATCTAACACTGCAGGGAAAACTAAAGTCTTTTCTTCTTTATTGAAATTGAAGGATGGAGAGGACTTCGAATGGACATAGGAGCATGATGATGCTTTCAAGGCCATCAAGGAGTACCTGATCAATCCACCAGTTCTTGTTCCACCCAGGAGGGGAGAGCCAATTAAATTATATTTGGCAGCAAACCATGACTCAATAGGAGTTTTATTGGCTCAAGACAATGAGGAAGGGAAGGAACAAGCTATCTATTATCTAAGTAGGTTTCTTAATGATTGTGAAATTAGATATTCTACAGTAGAAAAGTTATGTTTAACTTTGTTCTTTGCTTCGAAGAAACTTAGGTACTATATGATGCCTAGAGTAACTTATGTAATTTCTCAGACTAATGTTATGAAGTATATGTTGTCCCAACCTATACTCAGTGGCAGAATTGGGAAGTGGATTGTATCTTTAATTGAATTCAGTCTAGAATATATTCCTCAGAAATCAGTCAAAGGGCAAGCTCTGGCTAACTTTTTGGCTGATCACCCAAATGGAATTGAAACTCCTGAGATAGGAGATGTTAATGCAATAACAGTCAAACCATGGAAAATGTGGTTCGATGGTTCGAAAACATCTCAAATGGCTGGAATAGGAGTTGTTTTGGAATCTACTCAAGGTTCGAAAACCAAGTTTGGATTTCGAATAAATGAAGGGGAATGTACTAATAATCAAGCAGAATATGAAGCTCTAATCACTGGTTTAGAACTCTTGCTTACTTTGAAAGTTGATATAGCAGAAGTGTTTGGAGATTTCAGTTGATTATAAACCAAGTAAATGGAGAATTTGGGTGCCACAATGTTGGTTTAAAGGTGTACCATGAGCATGTGAAGTCGTTAATTCAGCAATTTCACATGATTTCTTTTACATATGTTCCAAGGTTCCTCAATGAAGAAGCTGATGCATTGGCTCAAAGAGCATCAGGATTCAAGTTTATTCCTGAGGACAGTAAAGAGTTCTGTCAATTAACTCTAAGAAAATCTTTGCCAATGCTTAAAGATAGAAACATGAACTTCGAAGTATGTGAAATCACTTCTGCTCCTAGTTCGAACGACTGGAGACAGTCATTAATGGACTACTTAACAAGACCTAATGCCAAAACAGATAGAGCAACAAGGCTAAGATCTGTCAATTACATCATGTATAATGGGAAACTGTTTAAGAGAGGAGCAGATGGATTACTGCTTAAGTGTTTAAACAAAGTTGATGCTTTTAGGATTATGGCAGAAGTTCATGAAGGTATCTGTGGAGCTCATCAGGCAGGAATCAAGATGAGATGGTTGATTCGAAGGTATGAATATTACTGGCCTACTATCTTAAAGGATTGCATTGACTACGCAAAAGGGTGCCAAGCTTGTCAAAAGACAGGGCCTCTTAAAAATTACCGCCATTCTTGAATCGCGAAAGATGTAATTAAACCCTGGCCATTTAGGGGATGGGCAATGGATATGATTGGTATGATTTACCCTCCATCTAGGAATGGAGACAAATTTATACTAGTTGCTACTAATTACTTCACTAAGTGGGTGGAGGCTCAAGCCTTTGAGAGTGTCTCTCAAGAGCAAGTAATTGAATTCATTAAGAATATCATTTATAGGTTTGGATCTCCAGAAACTATAACAGTAGATAATGGATCCATTTTCGAAGGTAGAGCAGTGAAGGCTTTTGCAGCCTCTCAAGTAGTGTCCTTGATTAACTCTACACCCTATTATGCTCAATCAAATGGTCAGGCTGAATCAACCAACAAGATTATCAAAAGAGGCATCCAAAGAATGGTTGATAGGAACCCAGAAGAATGGCCAAATTTGCTGTTAAATGTGTTATGGGCATATCGAACCACTAAAAGAACCAGTACTGGAGCTACTCCTTTTGCTCTAACTTATGGGCATGATGCTGTGTTACCAATGGAGATTGTGGTGAAGTCACAAAGAGTTGCTTCCCAGAATGAACTGGATATTGGAGCATACCACCAAGCCATGCATATGGAGCTCGAAGGGATAGATGAAGAGAGAATTAAAGCTTTAAATCAGATCTTGGTACAAAAATTAAGAGTAGCCAGAAGTTACAATAAGAAAGTGGTTGTTCGAAGCTTTGATATAGGGGACCTAGTATGGAAAGTAGTGTTGCCTATCAAAGAAAGAAAGCAAGGACTTGGGAAATGGGCTCCAAACTGGGAGGGACCTTTTCAAATTCATAGAGTCCTTAGAAGAGGGGCATATCATTTAAAAGATTTGAATGGTTATGTCCATAGAAGAAAGATTAATGGGAGATATTTAAAGGCCTATGTCCCAACTATATGGGAGTCCTTTAACAGGAGATAAAACTATAAAGTAGTTCATCTCTCATTGCTTGTGCTAATCAAGGTAAGCATTAAGCACAAACAGATTTGTCTTGGTTGGAACTCATTAGTTCAAACAATGAGATTAACATTCCAAGCAAATGAATAGCTATGAGATTAGTAAACAAAAGTATTTCATTGATTAATTCATAAGCTGTACAATTATGTCTGTTAAGCCAACTAATACAAAAGCACCCTTATTACACACAAACTCATATACGTCTCCTAGATCAGTTGTTCTTTGCAGTTGGTTCTTAAGTTCTCTTATAGGCCCAACTGTTGAAGAAGCCTTGTTCATGTAAGTTTGCATATGGGAAGTGGTTTGAGCAATCTCCCCTCTGACTGCAAACAAAGCCTCTTCAAGTCGAGCCTCTTCTTCCCTCAATCATGTAGCTTAGCAAAGATTCTTGATCATAGGAGGAAATCACAGTTTGTGCTTCATCTTCTGCATTGGCTAAAGATGCCTTCCAACTCTGTCTTTGAAGGTGTCTCTCTTGGATTTCACAGAGTTGAAGAGCTTTTACTTAGAATTCAGAAGCCTTAGACAAAAGTTGTGCATGTAACTCTTGAGAGGCAGGCTTCAAAACCCAAGCAGCTTGACAACAAATGCTCAAATACATCTTCAAATCCCCTTCAGCAATGGTTTCAAAGTTTAATCTTGAAAATTGTTGGAGAATCTCCCTCAATTCCTGAATCTCTTCTGGTAAGAAAGTAGGCTTGACCAACTCAGATGCAGATGAGCCTTTTTCAACCTTGAGTTGGATGATAGGAGATTCTGGAGAAGAAATTGGAGCCTTGGGATTGGTGATTCTTTGGCAGAAATCACTCACTCTTGACTTGAACTGCTCCAATGAAGAAATATCACCAACAGGAATGCTAGTAGAAGCACCATTTTCCTGCTAGAAAGGAAATGGCCGGGTAAGCATAGTTAGGCTTGATCCTTTGAAGAAAGTATAATGATCTTGAATTTGAACAACAATAATATATAGTACCTCAGTTGGATGGGTTTGTCTTAAAGGAAGTTGTTCTGTAGGAGTATCAGTTCTTGGGACTGGATCAGGACCTGCTCTCTCAACCACTATCTCAGGTTGATCGGTGATTTTGACAGTTGAGATATTTGGTGCAATTTCAGGAAATAAACTCGTGTCACCTTTTGAGGTAGAGACTTCGAATTGAACAGGTAAATCAGCAATATGTGGCTCAGGTACAGCCTCAAGTTTAGAAGTTGTTTCCTGTGTGAGACTCTTGCTCAATGGAGTAGGGATATGAGCTTCAGTTGTTTTAAAGGACAAATCAAGCTTCGATTGAGGTTCTACAGCTTCAGGCTCAGGTGCTTGTGTAGGTGACTTAGAAGCTTCAGCATGCTTGAACTTTGTCCTCCTTTCTGAAAATAGATCAACGTATAAAATTGAGAAACGTGAAAGTAAATCCAAAGGGCCATAGTGAAATTAAAAACATAACAGCTTACCCTTCACAAATTGGCCTATAGTAATGTCTTCTATCTCTTCTTCTTCTTCTGGTTCTTCAGTTAATATTATTCTTCTCCGTTTCAAAAGGACAAGAAAGTAATGGTTAGTAAGAGCACAAAGTTAACAGAATTAGATAAGATAAAAGAGATACTTGACTTCGAACCTGGAGAAACAGAAGTTTGAACAGTCTCTCTCTCTCTTCTCACCCTTTTCTTAGGGATAGATTCTGCAAGATGAATAGTAAGTAAGAATCAGAAAAGAATTAAAATTGCTGAAATCACACAAACAATGAGAGACTCACCTGATGGAGAAGGAGGAAGGGTTCTTGTTTGTTGAGATCTAGTCACAATTTGTGGTACTGATCGAAGTGGTTTAACATTTAAAGCAACAGTTATCAAAGCAGAAGATTGTATATCTGGTGTTGTTTCCCTTTGTTCTTGTTGGGATTTGCTTTTTCTTTCGACACCAAATCCATCATCCGATACAGAAAGTGAACTAGAATGCGTCTCACCTTCATGTGTAACAGAACACCCAATATGGTTTGCAAAACCTTGTGTTGAAGGGGTCTGAGTGTATAGATCCATAAGGTTATGCCACCAACGGGAAAAGTTAGTAAAAATGGGACTATCCATTGAAAATTGGAAGGGCTTGAAGGTAGCTCTAGATTTTTTGTACTCCACATTTAGACGTGAAAGTACATTCCTATCCACATTCTTCCTAACATAGAGAGGAACATTAACTTCTCCGGGATAAGGACATGGAATGGCTTGTACCATACCAAACCTGTCTGCAACCGAAAGGTGACAATAAGTCTCACAAAGGAGTCCGTCATGCGCGCCACCAATAATCCCACCTATGAAAAGCTCTCTTGGAAGTAAAATACTTCCCCAAGCAGCAGCAAAAGTATTGGCACCCCTATTTTCCATCATTTCTTTTATCTAGGAGGGCCCAATACTCCAGTCAGTGAAAGGTTGAAATTCTGTTTCTTCCTTATCTTCCCTCATTTTGAGAAAGTATTGCAGGTATGCATCCAACGATAGGGGTCAGTAGCTAAAACTCTAAACTTGTCTCCATAAATATTAACAGGCTCTGAAAGGGCAACTGTGAAAACAGGGAAATATGCCACAATCCATAGTTGTAAGAACCAGAGAGGGCCTCCTATGTTGAAATTGAGTGGTTTGGATTGGCTATCAGATCCTATCTTGTAAACATAGCCCAAGAAGTATGAGGCCAAATCGAACTTCTCACCCTTAGAAAGACGATATGCCAAAGGAGCAAATTTGAGCATAATCTTCCTGCCACTATGGCAAAATATCATTTTGCATAAAGTATATAAAAGATATGCAAAAAATTTCCTGTCAGACACTGGTTCACCAAACTTGGCTTTAGAATGAAGAAAAGTCCCATATGATGCATATGAACCATCAGTTTTCATGACTTTCAATAATGGAATACTAATAGAATCAGAGATGTCAAACATTGGACCAAATGGAGGAAGTCCAGTAAGAAATGATACATCTAAAACTGTAGGTCCCATCATTCCACAGTTGAAACGAAAATAATTGAATGATGCATCCCAGAAAGCTAGGGTAGCGTGTATGAGAGCAGGGTTCTGACGGATACCATATTGAAGCAGTGAAATGATGTGCCAAAGCCCAGTTTGCTCTAGCTCCATTTTCGTATGCTTGAACATGTGCTCAGTCCATTCACCCCAATCTCCATCTTGAACTGGCCAGCATGTAAAATTCTTGGTAGGCCATGCTACAAAATTCAGTTCTTGATCTTTTATAAGTGTACCCTCCATAAGATGGGATAGCATGATGTAAACTTGAGGGGAAGATCGAAGAATGCAGGCCCCAGAATGTGGGTATCAACTCTGTCAGGATTTGTAATAAAGATCTCTTTATGCAAATCACCTGTCGGGTTTGACGTTTCTTCTTTAACATATCTTCGGATGATGAGAGAAGAGGTGCCCGTTGTTATGCCACTTTCAGAAGCCATGGATGCAGAGGTGAGAGAGAAAGAGAGGGAGAGCAAAGTGTTTGAAAGTTTGAACACGTAATGAGAATGATTTCAAGCCCTAGATTTATACGTTACGAGGAAGCGGTGCAGCGTTTCGGGCCAGATATCCATTTTAAAGTTATTGGGCCTATGATTATTTTTCGGCCCACGTTTGGTTTCAATTTTTGGTTGATAATTACTTTCAAATTAATAAATCATTTCATACTTCGAACCACTTTTTGGTTTATTTTCATGAAATGTATTTTATTCTAAAGAGTTCGAGTTGGTTTAAAGCATAATTAAGTGCTTCGAAAAGCATTTAAGAATGCATAACAAGCTATTGAAAGAACTAATATTTCATTGAAACTTAAGATATAAGGAAAGTACATGCTACAAAATCCTATTACACAAAGAGAACTAAGCATCTGCTGGTGGTGAAGCAGCTGTTGGAGTAGGAATGATTTGGAAATAATGAGGAAAGCTCCAAGTCACTAAGGCATGGAATCTTCCCCAAGTAAAACTGAAAATTTTTTTTTCCATCATTCTAACTTTGTTTTCTTCATCAATTTTGAGCTTTTTCTCAATCAATGGCCTGATTTTCAAAATCAAAGTCTTGGCTTTGACTTCGAACTTGGCCAATTTGAGAGCATTTCTTTTCATATGACTTTTAAACCTCCTTCGAAGCCTCGTAGAAAAATCAGTAGGCATTTCGAAGGAAGGTCCTTTCAGGTTTTCCACCTTTTTATGAAGTTTAGAGATCTGATCATGAAACACTTCATAATCGTGAAGGTCTTGATTAAACCCAAACGAAGCAGTGTTATTCTTCATCCACATTCGAAGCAGAGGGAGCTGACTCAGAAAAGAATGAAAGAAAGGGCTAGTTTGAATACTACATTGAAGAGTTTCGCAAGCCCATAAAAAGTTCTTAAAAGGTATGTCCTCTTCAAGAATACCTACATCCAAAAAAGCAAAAGCAGCCAATAGCTCTTTGGCTTTGAGGGAATCAGAATGGGGATAAAGAGAATAAGAAAGGTTAGCATGATAAGGAGTAGGGTCGAACTTGATATTCTTTAGCTCTTCGAACCAATCCGTATTCTTAGGAAGGTCTCGAAGGGAAAGATTGGCAGGATCAATGAAGTCTCCTTCGAAATGAGGCCTTCGAACCTCATGCAACCAAAGATATAAACCGAAAGTCTTGCCTTCCCTTAAAGCTCTCCATACCCAAAGAAAGCCCTGACCTTTCATCTTCATGGACTTTAAATAAGCCAGGGGTTAAACAAGTGGCTATGAGACTGTCAAGTAGCATTATGTTGGGATCTCGTCTGATGAAGGGAGATAAATATTTGCTCATAGCCAATGAGCGATAGTGGCTCCAACCTTTATAGCCAGCAGGATCATCCATTCTTACCACCACTATCTCAGATGGTAAACCCCATAGAAAGGGTTTATGAGCAGGAGGAGATGGAGGATTCCATGGGTCAATGGGCTCAGAAGTTTCAACTTGAGCCACTGTATAAGATCGATCTGTTCGAATCTCACCAACAATGGGCGTCACAATGTTGTTCGTTTCAGCAGAAATTGGGTCATTTAGAACCAAATTTTCAAAGGCATTTTGAGTGTTAGAAATATCAGCCATGGTTGAATTCAGATTAAGATCAGTTTGTAAAGAAAATTGGTAATGGATTTTTACCAGTGATTAAGTCTTTTTATAAGCAGAATTTTTAGTTTAAAACGATTCAAATTCTGGCAAAATGGAGAACGTGAGTATTAACTGCCCACTATCCATGAATCTCTCATAAGAACGAAGAGATTTATTGATAATTGCATCGTGGGATGTGATTAAAACTGCCAATAACTTTTGCTTTGGAAGCTTATAGGAATTCGAAGCGGTAACAGGCACATTAACACTTATTCAAATCCTTTGAACAAAGATGTTAATGTGGGGGGTATGTTTACATATAAAATTAACCAATCCAATGATTAATTGACACGTAATCAAATGTGCCAAACGTTGGCAATTACTCGTCAATGAAGACACACTGGATTAATAAGATAAAATGCACCGAATACGATGTCGTATTTAGAAAGGTAGTTATTGGCAGTTACAAGCCATTACTATAATAAAGATTGGCCCCAAAGCCATAATTTCAACTGCTAAACGTACATGCTCCACGTGTAAACTTGAGAAACCAGGCGATTGGCAGTTAGAACACGTGGAATTCTTCTAGGAAGCAGTTATTTCCTTAAACACATTATCATTTGAGTGGTTAAGTCGACGTGCAGATTTAAAGCTTCTGGGAGAAGGGAGAATTTAAATACAGACGTGGAGGAAGGAATAATTGCCAACTATCAGAGTGGAAGTTGGAGTTCGAAGCAAGCTAGATTCAAATTCATGGAGCGGGAAGCTCAAACCACAAGCTACATCTATAAATAGGAGAAATTGAAGAGTACAAACCCCCGGACAAATCTTCAACAAAATTTATCAAAAAAAAAACCGATGCTTGGTTTGTTCATTGGCAAAAATAGTTTAGGATTTCAAACTTCGGTTCAAGTAGTTTAGGATCTCGAACACGCGCAAGTAGATTAGGAAATAGATTAGGAATTAGACTAGGATTTATCTCGATTGTTCTTGTAACAATCACCCCTATCTCGATTGTTCTTGTAACAATCACATGTTCGAAGTTCTGTTACTCTATATTTGAAGTTGGAGACAATTTCGAAGTAAGTTTATCTTTGATTTATTAATCGGAGTGTCTTGTTTCTTTATTGTTCTTTGATTTCCTAAGTTTATTAGTTTGCATTTCTTCACTTATTAAGAAAAATCCTCTTAATTGAGGTAATTGAACCAACAAAATACAATCGTCTGATTAGGTTTGGTTTTCCAAAGTTAATCTGAGGGAGGAGATTGAAACTCTCTCTGGCACGCTCGCACACAATTATTTTCCATTGCAAAGAAGTAAAAAGAACCAAACAGCGGGGTAGTAAATACTCCCTTTGTCCCAATTTCTTGGTCCTTCTTTCCATTTTTAGATGTCCCAAAATATTTGTCCCACTTCTAAAAACATCCATCAAAATTGGGTTACTTTCCAATTTTACCCTTAAAAAGTATTTTTCCTATCTTAATTGGCTAGTCTATTATCTTTTATTTTATAACTATTTTTATGATTTTGAAAATTTTGTATAATAAAACTAATTGATATCTATCCAACAAGTTCCATATTGAATATGTTTTGACTTTCATATAATAAATTAGCTTCACAAATTTGGTCATAGTAATATTGACTGGATTTAGGGGCAAAATAGAAAAGTCAATACAAAGTTTTCACACCCCTTAAAAACCTACTTTCCCAAAAGGGGCCAAGAAATTGGGATGGAGGGAGTATTAAAGAGAAGTAAAATTCATTTAAACTATGTTCAGAACGTGTTGATTTGTGCCTTCAGGCATGGATAAACCCTAGTAAGTCAATAACCCATTAAAAGTTCTACTTAGGCACAAGCCGCCAAACTTATCTAACCCCACCCCTTTGGTGGGCTTCAGACATCTTGAATAACAGTTGATTGTCGGCCCATTCGTAGAAGTCCATTTCATTCTGGCATGCCGACACATAATTATATGACGAAACTACGCAACTTGTTGGGCCTTCAACACCGACAGAACAATGTCGAACCGAGAAATGAAGATCGATCAATATCAAGACCGGCGCGGGGATAACCCAAGTCGTCCCGGCCTGGAGCAACAAATTTCTTTACTCTATTTTTTTATTATTAATGTTAGTTTTTAGATAAGTATTGGGATTTTCTATAGGGTTGCGTAATTTGTCATCTTTAGTCAATTTTTTTAACATTTTAACAATCTTTTTTTCTTTTTTCATAGAGATACGCAATACACAGCTAAAAAGTAAAAATAATAAATAAACTGATAAAAAAAAATTATTAAAGACAAAAAACCATGAATGACAAAACAGTGATAACTTTTAGGGATAACTAGAATTGCAAACCAAACAAAGCCACTTTGCATATCTCGGACCTAATTTTCAATGAATAAAAATCACATTCTTTGTACTTTCTTTACTGTACTTTATCTAATGAAAATAAGAAAATACACCTTTTGAATCCAATGACAATTACAGAAAATCAAAATTCCAATCATATCAAAATCCAGATTTTTTTATTTTGAACAAATGCAAAATTACACTTTTTTTTCTCTGAAAATGATTATTTCAGACACACCCTTGCCCTTGACATAAAAACCAGCTCTTGGCAAAATCCAACCATCAATTACCGGGATTTTTCATCCCCTAAATCGATATTTTTGAAAAGTTATTTTTCTATACTTAGCCATGTTTTTTAGAGCAGATGAGTATTTTTTTTAGTTCCTTGGGCTCTCGAGTCTTGTCCTTGATTTATTGGTCCAATAATGTGAAACCTACCTCTGTCCCAACATATTTGAGGAGAACTGATTACTGGAAGAAATGAAGGCGTCCACTTCTCAAATATGGTAAAAAACAAGAAGAATATGCTTCAAAAATGTGAAGAGAAATTATTTTCTTTGAATTAGACCATGCTAATCATAAAGCACTATAACCAGGTTAAGCTAAAAGCAAATTGTAACCTCTCTTTTTTTTATTTAATTGCTATGTCTTTCTGTTTTGTATGACTTAATAGTAAGTGGGCAACAAAATTTGGAGTCGAACTTGGACAACCCAAACATCAAAGCCGGCCTTGGTCGCTATAGTCCCAAAACTGTATTTCTTCTGGTAACAGAAAAAAATTCTTTTTGTAGATTTAGAGACCCGTAAATTTGAACCCTATTTCAACTTATTTATGAGTAATATGGATTAATTTTAGTCAAACTTTAATCATGTCTTTTCTTGAAATGCTTGTATGGATGCACGTAAGATTGGTGTGCCGGGTTCTGTGGATTATGGGGTGATGTATGTTGTGATTGTGAAGGTGTTTGGGGAAGTTGGGAAGGTATTGGTTTCTTGTGACCTAGCGTTGTGTTGTAGAATAGGACGCCCCAAGCGTAGGCTAGATCAATTATAGCATAATGCCTAGAAGAGTGGGGTCGAATCTACAAGGACCAAATGTTTACAACATGAGGTTTGACTTGCAATGAGATTTCAGCGTTAAGACGGCCAACTTCTATAGTAGATTTGTTTCTAATATCTCTCTGTGCCTCTACTAAGCTTGAAATTGAAGTTTTGACGATTAATTAAAAGGGCTCGGGCTAGGAGTTCAAACCACCCGTAACTTAGGCCGTTTAGAACTTCTTGATTATAACTCAGGTGGGATTCAATGACACTTGATCCCATCCGGAGGATATGACATAAAACCTAATTTTCTTCTCAAACACGGGGTTTGCAAATAGAAATAAACTCAGTCAAGCATTTCATCGAACACCTAGGGTGCCATGGTTCAAAACATTGGTGTGTGCAAAATGTATTGTCTACACCCAATCAAGGAAGTTAACAACGCTAAGTTTAGACCAAAAATATGAGTTTAACCCATTCACAAACTCAACAATAAGCCCAAAATATAAGAAGCCATTAATGAACCTAAGTCATGGATGATAATCACCGCATGACCGAACCTATACGAGTACTCACTCATATTGAGCCAAAGCATTAAAAGAACTAAGAAGGAGACATGAAACATGACTAAAACGGAAATAAAACAGAGATTTATATAGCAAATGAAATGTTCTACCACGTTAACTGAGTGAGAAGTAGCTTAAACTAAAGATTAAAGCCCCAAATCTAGAGAGGAGGAAGTACAAATGCATAAATGAAAAGAGAGGTAAAGAGAGAAAGAGGAAATGTACGATAACCCTAAAAATTGATGTTGGGTGGCTTTTATAGTCCCCAACATCATGTACAAAAGGTCTAAATGCCCCTAGAGTTAAGCTATTTTGGGCACAAAAATTTGCCAGAAAATGCAGGGGATTCCGATATCAATACACCTATTGATACCAATATCTGGGCTTTAAAGTTTCTCTCTGGGAGACTGATACAAGTTAGTGGTATGCATACTAATACCAGTATCCACTGAGCAATTTGACTTATTTTCTTCTCTGGGCCTTTTGGTCTTCTCGAGTCTTGTTCTACGCTGCATCACTTGCCTCTCGGGGCCTAATGGCGGGGTGCCACGTGGCCTTGGGTGCTTAGGCACCCCATGATTAAACCATGGCATCAAAAACCTGCCTTTATGCTTTAGTTTCTCCTGAAACTATCAAAACACACCCACAAGCAATATCAATCGTATAAAACCCAAAATATGCATGCGTGTTTGACAAAAATGAGAGAGATAAGCCTCATTATTTACACCATTGGGGACTTATCATTGTTTGTTCTCGAGAGTTATGTCAATGCTTGGAGAAAAAAAGTTTAGAAATTTCCTAGGAGGTACCGGTACTAGCTTTTTTCTCAAAACTGGTACCATTTGATTAGTGGTTGATTTTTGGTACGCGAACCAATTCGAGCTTTTTCTCAGAACTGGTTCCCATATTCCAGTAGCCTAAAAATGCTTCTTGAACCGGTTCTAAGATTTTCTTAGTACCTGTACAAAGTGCAAATTTTCACAAATTCTACAACACGATTAGGACTCCCAGGACTATTTATCGTTTTTCACTCCCAAAACCATGAAACCAACCCTAAAATTGCCCCTTTACCTTCTCTCTTCAAAATATCTACCCAAATCCTTGAGCTCCCACCTCAATCCACCTCAAATCTACAAGATCTACGTGTTTTCAACATCAAATTGCACTTGGATTTTGGGTTTTTATCACTCATAGGGGTATAGGCTCAAGTCATGGCTTTATTCTGTGTGTGTGTTTGTGTGTGTACACAAGTGAAATCTCACCCTTGTAGCTCATTATTTACTTGATTTAGACTTTGGATCTTATTTTCAAACTCAGAAGGAGGTGGTTCTAGGTGATTGGAGGTCGGCTCTTGGGTTGTGCTAAGGTTTTGCTCAAAACCCTTTTGAGTAGGGATCTCCTCCTTTTTCTAAGTGTTAATGGTTGATTTGTAGCATATGCTCCTAGTCTCGATCATCGATTTTGCAGTTTGGTTGCTATTCTTGAAAACCCATGTTCTTAGTGTTCAAATAAAATGGTTGATGCTTGATCCTTACTTTTGATTGTATTACCTTTGATTTAGTTGAAATCCATCAATAATCTAGTGTCGTAGAGTTTGTTTTGATGAGAAGTAATTGAGTTGAAGTTGGAATGTTTTTACTAGGGCCAACATTAGGTGTGTCCCTCGGCATGGGTAACGAGACTTGTGAATCTCGCATACTAGCACCACCATTAGATGTGTTGTAGGTCATAGGTAACGAGGCCTATGAATCTTTGTTACTAGGACCACCATTCGGTGCACCCCTGGGCATGCGTACAAGGCTCCTGAATCTCGGTTACTAGGGCCACCAATCGGTTCATCCCTAGGCATGGGTAAGGGAATATGGGTCCCAAAATTCTGGGGTATTGAGATTTTGAAAACTATGAACGTGAGATGAAAGAGGGACATGTTTTTGAATTGATACGTGGACTTGACAAAAAGGGAGTTTTCTTTTAAGATACGAGACACTTTGGTCCAACACTTGATCATATAGCATCGTTTCCTTTTATTACTTGCTTATGCATCGTTGTATCTTTTTCGTGCTCATACCATCTCATTTGCATTTAGTGATTGTAGATGATTTCTCTATTGGGCTAGTGTAGCTCAACCCTTCATTTTTAGGTACACATCAAGGAGCATGAATTGAGAGTGCATGGAATGCTTGACATCTTTTGAAAGATTAGAAGAACGAGTTATTTGATCATCTCATGAATCATATTCTTGGTAGATATAAACTTGTAAATTCATTTCTCTCTTTCAACTTGGATCAATGTAGGCCTTGTTTGGTTGGGAGTTTTGAGGGAGTTTAGTTTAGTTTTGATGATGTAAACAAGTGTAATAAGTGGAGAGAGATAGAGAGAAAAGTGAAAAAAAATGATGATGTCAGCGCAAAACAGAACTTGACAAAACCGGAGCAAAGCTCCCAACCGAACATGGCCGTAATAATTTAGCCTTTTAAATCATGTTTCTCATGGGATACAACTACATGATTACTAAACTTAGACTGTGAGATGCTGAGATAAGACTTTTGAAAGTAGGAATTTTGGTATTCTCTTATTTGAAAAATGTCTATTTATTATGTTAACTTTTATTTGAAAAATGTCTATTTATTATGTTAAAAATCAAGGACGTAATAGTAGGTATTGGAATTATAAATGGAAGTTATTTCAATTGTTTTGTTCTAATATTTTACACTTATTGTTATAAATACTTTCAAGAGTAATCCCCAAGTAAAATATGAATGTTGTTGTTGTGGTTGTTGATGTTGGTGTTGTTGATGTTGTTGTTGTTGTTATTATTGTTGTTGTTATTGTTGTAGTTGTTGTTGTTTTTATTGTTGTTGCTGTCGTAGTTGCTATTGGTGTTGTTGTTGTTGTTGTTCTTATTATTGGTGTAGCGTTGGGGTTGTTGGTGTTGTTACTATTGTTGTTATTGGTTGGTTTCGCTGTTTTTGTTACTATTCTTGATGTTGTTGTTGTTGCTGCTACTGTTATTATTGTTGTTCTTGTTATTGTTGTTTGTGTTGTTGTTATTGTTGTTGTTGCTGCTACTATTGTTGTTGCAGTTGTTATTGTTATTGTTGTTGCTGTTGGTGGTGTTGCTCCTATTGTTAGTTGTTGCTGCTCTTGTTAGTGTTGCATTGTTGCTGCTACTGCTATTCTTAGTGTTGTTGTTGGTTTTTCTATTGGTAATGGTGTTGTGGCTACTGTTGTTATTACTATTGTTACTGTTGGTTTTGTTATTGTTGGTGTTACTGTTGGTGTAGTTTGTGTTGTTGGTGGTGTTTGTTTTGTTGTTGTTGTTATTGTCATTGTGGTTTTCATTGTGGTTGTTGTTAATGTTGGCTACTATAGCTTTTTTGTTGTTGATGTTATTGTTGTTGATGTTAGTGTTGTTGTTGTTGCCTTTTGTATTGGTGTTGGTGGTGTTGCTACTATTGTTGTTGCCACTGCTACTATAGCTAATGTTGTTGGTGTTGGTGTTGCTACTATTGTTGGTGTTGTTTGTTTTGCTATTGTTATTGCTATTTTTGGTGTTGGTGTCGGTGTTATTGTTATTGTCGTTGTTGTTGCGAGTGTAACTATTTTTGTTTTTGTTATTGCTGTTGTAGCTGTTTTTGTATTAGTGTTGGTGGTGTTGCTATTGTTGTTATTGTTGATGTTGTTGCTATTGGTGTTTTTTGTTTTGTTGTTGTTATTGTGGGTGGTGTTGTTGCTGTCCGTTTTTGTTGTTGTTATTGTTGCTGCTCAAATTGTTTTTGTCGCTCGTGTCATTGTTGGTGTTGCTATTATTGTTGATGTTGCTTTTGTTAGTATTGGTGTTGTTGTTGCTGGTGTTGTTATTACTATTGTTGATGTTGTGGGTGTTGTTGCTGGTGTTGATGTAACTGTTGCTGTTGCTGGTGGTGGTGTTGCTTTAGCTGTTGTTGTTGGTGTTGGTGGTATTGCTACTGTTATTGGTCATTGTTGTTGTTGTTGTTGCTTCTGTTGTTGGTATTTTTGTTGGTGTTGCAGTTGGTGTTGTTGTTGGTGTTGCGGTTGGTGTCGTTGTTGTTGCTATTTTTGTTAGTGTTGGTTTTGGTGGTGTTGCTGCAATTGTTACTATTGTTGGTGGTGTTGTTGCTGCTACTGTTGTTGTTGTCGCTGTTGTTTCCGTTGTTGGTGTTGTTGTTGCTATTGGTGTTGGTGTTTGTGTTGTTATTACTGTTGTTGTTGTTGCTACTGTAATTGGTGTTGGTGGTGTTGCTATTCTTGGTGCTATTGCTGTTGTAGGTTTTGCTATTGTTACTGTTGGTGTTGGTGGTGGTGGTGGTGTTGGTGCTGGTCCTATTTTTACTGTTGCTGCTAGTGCTACTATAGCTATAGTTATTGTTAGTGTTGGTATTGTTGTTGCTATTGATGGTGGTGGTAGTATTATTGATGTTGTTGGTGTTGCTACAATTGTTGGTGGTGCTGCTGTTGTTGATGTTGTTATTGTTGTTACTGTTGTTGCTTTTGTTGCTATAGCTATTGTTGTTACTGTTGATATTGTTATTAGAGTTGGTGGTGTTGTTACTCTTGTTTCTTTTCTTTTCTTTTTTTGGTAAATCAGCTTGAAATAAAAAGAGATCAACCGAATATACAGCCTGTAAGGAGCGTACCCGAGGAAGGATAAATGATAAAGTATAAAGAAAGAAAGGAAAAGTGGGTACTCCCCAGCACAGCCCGTCGGGTGGGATATTAGGTAGTTCTTGCACTATATGCAAGGATAGATATCAATATGAAAAATGTTATGAGGTACAAAGGATGTCTACTGTCACGCCCTCATTTTTTTACAAACATAAATAAAAGAACCTCAAACAATAAGTAAGTTAAAAGATAAAGATTTCTATAAATTTTAGAGATTTCCATAATTAGAGTACATCCTTAGCTCAATGGCTATCAAATGTTTGGGCACCCTTGCCCCAAAGGTGAAATAAAAATAACATCATATGATTCAAATATTTGGGCACCCTTGCCCCAAAGGTGAAGTCAAACAAAAAAAATATGTTTGGGCACCTCTGCCCCCAAGGTGAAGTCGAAATAATATCTCATAAGTTATTACAAATTCAAAGTCAAAAGATAACAAAAGAAATTAGAGTTACATTAACATCTCCCCAAAAGAAAGTTTAATGCGTAGAAGATGAATAAAATGACTCTATGCCATGTATGCTTATCATCCAAGTCGTGCATTCTAAACTATGCATGATCAAAGCTGGGTACCTAAAAATGATAAGGTGAGCACACTTGCTCGTAGGAGATCTATTCTACTAACACTTGGTATATGAACATGATGCATGCACATGGAGGTAAGATATGTCAAATGAATATTCATGTGTGAGTCCAAATATCCAAGTCATGGAGGAGGAATTTAGAAAGTTTCAACGTACACAAGTGATTTCCAAGTATCCACCCACAACTCATCTTTTCAAAAGTCCTTTTTAAGTATCCAAAACATGACACAAATATCCATTTCATTTCACCCAACCACCCAAGTTCATCACACAATTCAAAATCAAGTTTCCATAACTAGTTTCGTCAAAACCTTAAGGATAGTCCAAAAGTTCATTTCTCATTTCTTTCATTGAAGAAAAACCATCATGTCTATTTAGTACTAGGAATTTTATTCCTCTGCTGGGTTTCATAGGTCCCGTGTGCCTCTGTCAAGTTCTGTAGGCTCCGTGTCCCTCTACTGGGTTCCATAAACCCCGTATGCCTTTGCCGGTGTAAAGACCCAGAAAATTTAATTACTTTTTGAAAAATCACTTTTTGGAGAAGTTTCGATTTGGTCGATAAAAAGTCCCGGTAATTGTTCCTTGGATTTTTCTAATCAAAATGAAATGGTATAATCAAAAGTTATTTTTGAATAAGGCAAAGTCATCTTTCGCCCAATTCATTCGGAGAAAAATGTGCCCCTTTTCGGTTTTGTACTAAAAGTGGGGGGATGAGATTTTGATATGATTAGAATTTTAAAATTTTGTAAATGTCATTGTTTCCAAATGGGGGGGGGTACTTCCTTATTTTCATAAATAACTTAAAGTAAAGAGTTTTCTTTACTTAAGTTTGGTTTATGAAAATAAGTATTGTGATCACATATTAAATACGCAAGTCACATTTGGGTGTGTAGTGTAATAAGAGAATTATATTAGTAGTGTGTGGGGGTAGATTTGCAAAAAATGAAAACATCACACTCTCTCCTCCCCCTCCACCCGATCAGTTCCTCTCTCCCCTCTCTCCTCCATTGTTGCTCACTCCAAGCTCAAATTACTCCCTCCTCACTCAACCATTTCAAACACCGAGGCCATTTTCACGTTCTACGCGCCGTGGGGAGCTTGGGTCACCTTGGATTCGCCCCGGGGGCTCACACTTCAGTTTGGGAGGTTCTAAACCTAGGGTTTTCTTCTATCTTCATATTTGAAGCTTAACCCATGAGGTAGGGAAACAATTACTACCTCCTCTAGTTATATACTTGTGATTTGTTGAACATATCTTGTTCATGGCTTCAACTTCTTGAAAATTTCTGTTTTTCCTCTTTTTATGGGTTTTCCTCATTTTGATTTTGTGATCTACGAAAATGGTTGTTGATTGATGAAATTGGGAGTGGAATTGACATCCCTCCATATTTAATTGTTGACTAGCATCTCTAATTTGAACCTAGACTATCTCATTTGCATTTGGGTTGAAATTCCACACCTCTATGGTGAAAATCTGCACTGTTGCCCCTGTTTTTAGCTATTGCCCCTGTTTTCTAGCAACTTCTCTAGATTTTCTGGGTGGTTTTTGGCCACCCTTTGACGTCTGTTTGACCTACTATCGCCTGGAACTTCGTATATTTGATATGTAGCAATGTGGTAACCCCAAAACTATTTCGAAATCATTAAACTACAATTTTGACACGTGTTTTTATTGGACAATTCGTTATACGTATTAGACACAAGGCATATATTGGATTGGTTACCCCCTTTGGCGAAAATTGTGGCATTTCGAAAGAAAGGGAACTTTGGTGAAATGAAATTTGAGAAATGGATTGTTATGAAAGTTTTAATGAAATGTTTGTGATAGTGAGGTATCTTACACCAATGCCATCATTTGGTAAAATTTTTTATTAAGGCACTTGGGACCTGTGGAACCCGGCAAAGGTATGCAGGGCCTATGGAACCCGACAGAGGCAGGCGGGGCCTACAAATACCAGTAAAGGCACGCGGGGCCTACGGAACCCGACAGAGGGATTAAATCCCTAGTACCAATGAAAATGATGTTTTTCTTCAATGAAAGAAATGAGAAATGAGATTTTGGACTATTTATTGTGTTTTGTCGAAACTCGACTTGTGGACTTGGTTTTAAACTTGCATGAGTAACTTGGGTAGTTTTGGTGAAACAAAGATGGAAACTTAGGTCGTGTTGAGTACTTGGAAATGAAAATATTTTGAGGTACATATGGTATTTTGGTAACAATGGATACTTGGACATGGTTTTGGAAATGTGTGATACTTGTTGATGATTTTGACAAATTTAATGAACTAATGGGTACTCTAGGACACCTTAAAATCTTTTTGGACACTTGTTATCACTTTGGAAATCTGGGTACTTCTTGGACACGTATCCCTTGTTTTAGCTTCAGTTGTGTTCCTTTGAGCATCTCTTATCTTGGCAAACCACATCATGTGCACTCATCATATTTATATGCCTAGTGGTTGTAGTATGGTTTTCCCTACGAACTAGTGAGCTCACCCTATCTTTCCCAGGTACACAGCATGGAGCATGAGATCGGATGCTTGTGGAGTGATGCATTATGTGAAGCTTATGCATGCATGAAGATATTGTTCCATCTCAAGTTTTGTATTTTGATAAATGCCCATGTAACTTTTGGTTATTCAATCTTCTAACAATTTGGACTTATGGGATAATATTTGATTTCACCTTTGGGGCAAGGGTGCCCAAATACTTGATTTGCCAATTGGTTAATGATGTAAATTTTGAATGGAAACCTCTTTGGGAGGATTTATGGAAATATTTTATCTTTTGACTTGTTAAGTGTAACGAATTTCCTTATTTTTGATTTTTATAAAAATGAGGGCGTGACAGCCGGGTTCCATAGGCCCCACGTGCCTTTATCAAAAATTTTACAAAATGATGGTATTGGTTTAAGAACATCTTATTATCCCAAACATTTCATCAAAACTTTCATAACAAGTCCGTTTTCTAAATTTCATTTCATTACTTCACATCTTTCTATAAAAAGGTGTTGCACACACCCACCCACACTTTATAAAAACCATCAAACTTTCATGTGATGTAAAATGACATATTTGTTTATAAAATCAAAGTTCTTGAGTCAAACATAGTTGAAAGTGATGCCAAAAGTCGATTTCATGAAGGTATAAGCGATTGGGGACCAAACGGACATTAAAGGGTGACCGAAAACCACCCCAAACACAGGGGCAGTGGCTGGAAATTATAGAGGCAGAAGCTATGAACAGTAAACTGTGCAGATTTTCACCCTTAGGGTGTGGAATTTCAACCCAATCACAATAGAGATAGTTTAGGCTCAAATTGGAAATGCTAGGCAACAATTAAACATGGAGGGAGGTCAATTTCACTCCCAATTTTCAACAAGAAAATTCATAGATCAAAGAATCAAAGTAGGAAAACCCACACAAATTGGGGAAAACATGAAATCCAAGGAGATTGAGGTCAAAAATCAAGTATATGCAACAAATCATAAGCATATAACTAGAGAGAGTAGACATTGTTCCCCCAACTCAAGGATTTGCTTGAAAAATGAAGATGAAGGAAACCCTAGGAGTAGAAGACCCCAAATTCCGAATTTTGTGCTCCCGGTGCGAATCCAAGCTGACCCAAGCTCCCCTCGATGCGTAGAACGTGAATATGGCCTTGGTTCTTCAAGAGGTTGAGTGGGGAGGGCTAGATTTGAGCTTGGAGTGAGTAAAAATGGAGGAGAGAGAGAGAGAGAGACCGGTGGGTGGGGTGAGGGAGAGAGATGAGAAGTTTTGTTTTCTTGCAAATTTGCCCCACACACTACTTATTATAACCCCCTAATTACACCTCACACTCAAATGTCACTTGTGTATATAATATGTGACTACAATACTTATTTTCATAAACCAAACTTAATTTATTTATGAAAATAAGGAAGTACCCCCCATTTGGAAAGAATGACATTTCTAAAATTTAAAAATTCTAATCACATCAAAATCTCATCTCCCGACTTTTAGTACAAAACTGAAAAACGACAGATTTTTCTCCGAATAAAATGGGCGAAAGGTGACTTTACCTTATTCAAAAATAATTTCCAATTATACCATTGTGATTAGAAAAATCCAAGGAACAATTACCGGGATTTTTTATTGGCCAAATCGAAACTTCTCCAAAAAGTAATTTTTTTTATATGGGTTCTTACATCTACTTTCATTCACAGTCTGCAAGGTGTAGTGGGCTAAAATATAGCAAATTAAAGGGATCTCATGGAGAAAGCCCAGTTAAACGAAGCCCAAGGAAAGCTAGGCCCAACATTGGGATAGATAGGAGTAAGCCTACCGAGACAGCATCAGCCAAGATGAGTCGGCGTCTTGGCCGAGTTGGACCTTGATCTGGACCATTCATCTGAGATAGATGAGATCCAAGGTGACTCAGAAGGAGACCCGAGTAACTGGTGATGTCATGTAAGGACTCGTAATTTTACATAACTTTTTCGGAATAATAGTGGGTAAATGTGAGGAATTAAATTTTAACTAAGAGGGGTCAATGTGATAGTGGTTAAGTGCATTTGGGTGTGTTTAATATACATTAGAAAGTCTAGGGGTGAAAGTGTAAGGGGATGAGAGTATTTATACATTTTGTGCTAGCATTTTGAATAAAAAAACAGCCCTCTCTCTCTCTCTCTCTCTCTCTCTCTCTCTCTGTGCCTCTGCCGACCCTCTCTCTCTCTCTCTCTCTCCTCTCCTCCATTTTCTTGCTTCAAAGCATCAAGATTCACCAAAACCTCAAGTCACCTTCATAAACCCCACCTAAAATCACCTTCTCTACGCGTTTTGAAGCTCATATTGCCCTCATTTCACACCAAGAAACCCCATTTCGGGTTGAAGCAAATTGGAAGCTAGGGTTTTCATTTACCCACTCATTTCAAGCTCAAACCTTGAGATAGGAAGAAAAATTCTACTCCCTCTAGTTGTATTTAGGTGATATATAGCATATAACTTGCTCTTGTTTCTCAAATCCTTTAAATTCATGCTTCGCTCCCATGGTTGTTTTTTTTGAGCAAAATTTTGTGACCTATGCCTTGAGCACTTGTTTGTTGCAATTGATTGTTGTTTGACACTCCCTTGAGGTCCATTAGTCACGCTACATATCTAATTTTTGGCCTTTAAGCTTCATATTTATGTTTGGGTTGAAATTCCACACCTACAATGGTGAAAATCTGCATGCTTTTTTTTGCAAGGGCTGCTGCCCCGCTTTCCGTAAACCGGCCCCCTCGCTTGGGGTGGTTTTAGGCCACCCTTTGATGCCCGTTTGGTTCCTGATCGTCCATATCTTCGTGTTGTTGACTCATATCATCATTTTGAACACCAAATCCACTTTGAATTCATAAAATTTACCCTTGGACATATGAATTAACAAATTTGATGTTTTACGTATCGGACACACGTCGGTGGATACATTTTGGTGAAAATGGTGAACTTTTGAAAAGAAATGGGATTTTTGGGAACTTTTGAAAGACAATGGTTTTAATTTGACCTTATTGGATAAAATGAACTCTAGGGACCACCCGTTTGGTACCACCCGTTTGGTGTCCCTAGCCATGGGTGCACGAAGCCTACGAAATCCGGCAGGGGTGTACGGAGCCCATGAAATCTGGCAGGGGTGCATGAAACCCATGAAATTCAGCAGAGGGATATTTCCATATTTAATGGATAAATGTTTTCTTATGAAATGTCGGTTTTGATGTAATTGGGTTAACTTGATGTATTTGGTAAAATTTGACTTCCGACATGCGAAAAATGAGGACTTTGGCAATAACTTAGACTTGGTGGGATACTTAAAAATGGTTTTGGAACATTTAGACACATTTGGACACTTGGACACATTTCAGTTACTTCGTAGTCGGGTTATAGTGTATTGTTCATTTTAATCTTATACACAGGTCTTATCCATCTTTATACTCATCCATTATGTATGTATCATGTTTATACACCTAGTGCTAGTAGAAAAGTTTTCCTACTGGGCTAGTGAGCTCAACCTATCAATTTTTAGGTACTCGGCATGGAGCATGAGATGTGGTGCTTGTGAAGTGATGCATGCATGGAGCCTACTCATGAATGAACTTATTTTTTCATCTTTGTGTATATTTTTGGAAAGATGGTTTTGTAACTTCTATAGCTTATTTTTTTGACAATGTAATAACTTTTAACTTTGTATTCATGAATCCAGGTTATGGATGCTAGTGGACAAAACTTATTTATTCGGAATGGTGGAATCTTATTATGTTGACTTTGAATATTCAAGGGTTAAATGTGTGACTTTGGTCTTATCCCACGTGCAATTTACTTTATTTTTTTGTGTTATAAAATTGAGGGCTTGACATGTCATATATGAGGTCATCAAGGTGGTTAAGTTGAGCAATATTCTTGTGAAGGCCCGTTTGCATGCTACAATTGTCCCTACATCATAGTGACGGCAGCAGAACTTTTATGCTATGTGTCAATATATGATTCGAGGCTATTGTTGTTGGATTTGCTATTGTTGATGTTGTTGTTACTGTTGTTGTATTTGCTGCTGTTGTTGTTGGAGTGTTATTATTTTTGTTGTTGTTGCTACTGCTGGTGTTTTTGTTGGTGGTGGTGGTATAATTGTTGTTGTTGTTTTCATCGTTGCTAGTTGTATTGTTGTTATCGTTGCTAGTATTGATGTTATTATTGGTGGTGGTGGTGGTGTTATTGTTGGTGTGGCTATTTTTTCGCTACTGTGTGGTTGTTGCTGTTGTTATTGTTGATAGTGTTGTTGTTACCTGGTTGCTATTATTGGTTTTTTTTGTTGGTGTTGTTGTTGGGGTGTCGTTGGTGTTGTTCCTGTTGCTACTATTGTTGGTGTTGTTCTTGTTGCTGCTATTGTGGTTGTTATTGTTGTTGTTGCTAATGTTAGTCTTGTTGTTGTTGTTGGAGGTGTTGTTGTTGTCGTTGTTGTTGGTGTTTCTATTGCAACTGTTGTTGTTGTCGTTGTTGCTGCAGCTGTTGATAGTGTTGGTGTTGTGGTGTTGCTATTGTTTTTGGTGGTGTTGTTGGTTTTGGTGTCATTGGTGTTGATGTTGATGTTGGTGTTGATGTTGGTGTTGGTGTTGGTATTGCCGTCGTTAGTGTTGTTGTTATTGCTATTGGTGTTGCTTTTGTTGTTGTTGTTTGTATTGTTGCTACATGTTTTGCTGCTGCTGCTGTTGTTATTAACATTGGTTTTGTTGTTGTTATTTTTGTTGTTGTTGTTGTTGTTTGTGTTGCCGTTGCTGCTGTTGTTATTGTTGTTGTTGTTGTTCTTTCTGTTGTTCTTGCAGGTTTTAGTGTTACTATTGCCGTTGTTTTTGTTGCAGCTGGTGGAGTTGCTATTGTAGCAGTTGTTATTGTTGCTCATACTGTTGTTATCATTTTTGTTGTTTGGTTTTTGTAGGGTTACTATTTCTATTGCTTTTTTTGGTGTTGGTGTTGTTTTTGTTAGTGTTATTGTTGTTGGTGTTAACAATGTGTTAGTTTTGTTGTTGTTGTTGTTGTTATTGTTGTTGTTGTTGTTCTGGCGTTGCCGTTGTTTTTATTGTTGCTATTGTTGTTATTGCTATTGTTGGTGTTGTTGTTACTGTTGTTGCTATGGCTGTTGGTGTAAGGACCCACATTTTTACATAATTTTTACGGAAAAATGTTGGGTAAATGTGAGGAATTGCATTTTGACTTAGATGGGTCAATGTGATATTGGTAGAATGCTTTGGGTGTGTTTAAAGTATATTTGGAAGTTTAGGGGTGAAAGTGTAAAATGGCGGGAATATATAACACATCTTATACTTGCATTTTTCAAAAAAAAAATAGCCCTCTCTCTCTCTCTCCCATTGCCGACTCCTCTCTCTCTCTCTCTCTCTCTCTCTCTTCTCCTCTCCTCTCCTCCATTTTCTCTTGCTCAAAGTTCCAAAATTCACCAAGCCTTCAAGTCCCCTTCAAGACTTACACCTAAAATCACCTCATCTACGCGTATTGAAGCTTGTATTGTGTTCATCTCGCACCAAGAACTCATATTTCGGGTTGGAGTTCATTGGAGGCTAGGGCTTTCATTTTCTCACTCATTTCAAGCTCAAATCTTGAGGTAGGAAGACAAATTCCACTCACTCTAGTTGTATTTATGTGATGTATAACATATATCTTGTTCTAGTTCTTAAGTTCCATCAAATTCATGAATTTCTTCCATAGTTGATTTGTTTGAGCTTGATTTTTTGATCTATGGATTTAGTACTTTATCGATGCAATTGTTGGTTGAATTACCCTCCCATGATGCCCATTTATTGCTCTACATATCTAATTTTTAGCATAAAACATTACATTTGCATTTGGGTTGAAATTCCACACCTTTTATGGTGAAAATCTGTCATTGTCTGACTGTGGATCTGCTGGCCCTGTTTTCCAGTGGTTGTCCCCTGTTTTAGGGTGGTCTTTGGCCACCCTTTGATGCCCATTTGGTCCCCGATCGTCCATTTCTTCGTGCTTTTGACCCGTACAACCATTTTTGAACACCAAATTCACCTTCAATTTATAAAATTTACACTTGGGCACGTGAATTAACAAATTCTATGGTTTATGTATCAAACACGCATCGGTTGACACATTTTTGGCGAAAATGGTGAACATTTGGAACAAATGGGATTTATGAAGGTTTTCGAAAGACAAAATGTTTTGAGATGATTGAAAGACATAAATGTGAACTCTAGGGATCACCCGTTTGGTGTCCCTAGCCCTAGGTGTACAGAGCCCACGAAATCCAGTAGGGGTGCATGGAGCCCACGAAATCCGGCAGGGGTGCACGAAGCCCACGAAATCCAATAGGGGTGTATGGAGCCCACGAAATTTAGTAGGGGGTGCACAGAGCCCATGAAATCCGGCAGAGGGATACTTCCCTAGTGAAATTGATGAATGTTTTCTTATGTAATGTCGATTATGATGTATTTGGATTAATTTGGCATATATGGCAAAAATTGGTTTTCGGTATGCGGAAATGAGGATTTTGGTAACTACTTGGGCTTTGGTTGGACACATACATTTATTTTCGGAACACATGGACATATTTTGGACACATGATCATGTTTCGGGTACTTAGTGGTTAAGTTAAAGCTTTTCGGTCATCCTAATTTTATACATTAGTTGTGTCCATCATCATACCCATCCATTATGCATGTATCATGTTTATTCACCTAGCGTTGGTAGAATAGTTTTCCTACTGGGCTAGTGAGCTCAACCTATCAGTGTTCAGGTACACAACATGGAGCATGAAGTTGGATGCTTGTGGAGTGATACTTACATTGAGCTTAAACATGCATGAAGTTATTTTCCTATCTTTGTGTTATATTTTTGGAAAGATAGTTTTGTAACTTCTATCGCTTATCTTTTTTACTATTTGGCAATGTAATAACTTTTAAACTTTGTACTTATGCATTCGGGTTATGGATGCTAGTGGATAGAACTTTTTTATTCGGAATGGTGGGATCATATTATGTTGACTTTGACTATTCAAAGGAAATTGTGAGACTTTGACTTGTTCCACGTGGATTTTATTTATTTTTGGGTTATTCAATTTGAGGGTGTGACAATTGGTGGTGTTGTTGTTATTGCTGTTAGTGTTGTTGCTCTTGTTATTGCTCTTGTTGTTGTGTTATTGTTGTTGGTGTTTATTTTGCTGTTGGATTTGTTGTTGTTGTTTTTGTTGTTATTGTTATTCTTGTTGTTGTTTTTTCAGTTGTTAGTGTTGTTGTTGCTGGAGTTGCTATTGTTGTTGTTGTTGCTGTTATTGTTGGTGTTGTTGCTAGTGTTGCTATTACAACTATTGTTGTTGCTCCTGCTACTGCTGCTGTTTTAATTGTTGTTATTAGTAGTGTCAGTGTTTTGGTTTTGCTGATGTTTTTGGTGTTATTATTATTGTTGCGGTTGTTTTTGTTGCTATTGTTGGTGTTGGTTTTGTTGTTATTGTTGGTGTTGGTATTGTTGTTGTTGGTGTTAATGTTGTATTGTCAGTTTTGTTGTTGTTGTTGTATTGTCGTTCCTATTCTTGATGTTATTGATGTTGTTGTTGCAGTTATTGGTGTTACTGTTACAGTTGCAGATGTGGCTGTTGATGTTGATGTTGTTTGTGTTGGTATTGTTATTGTCGATGTTGCTGTTACTGGTGGTGTTGTTGTTGGTGCTATTGTTGTCGCTATTGATGGTGCTGGTGCTGGTGCTACTGTTATTGTTGCTATAAGTATTGCAAATGTTTTTGTTGTTGCTGGCATTAGTGTTGTTGTTGCTGTTGGTGTTGTTACTATTATTATTGTTGTTGGTGTTGTTACCATGTATTTTGCGAGTGTTGTTGTTGTTATTGCTCTTAGTTTTATTGTTGCTACTGTTATTGATGTTGTTGTTGTTATTTCTTTGCTTGCGGTTTGTCTCCTAGTATTTAGTGTTGTTGCTATTATTGATGTTGTTGTTGTTGTTATTTCTATTCTTGTGGTTTTTCTCCCAATATTTAGTGTTGCTATTGTCACGTCCTCAAATTTAATAACTCAAAAATAAATAAAATCCACGTAATTGCCAAGTCTTCATACCCGTAAACAAAATTTCAATTTCCGCCAAATATTCCAAATTGAACTCAAAACGTGTCATTTCTAACATTTTATAAGAAAAACATTCATCAGTTTAATAGGGAAGTATCCCTTTGCTGGATTTCATGGGCTCCGTGAACCCTTACCGGATTTCGCGGGCTCCGTGCACCCATGGCCAGGGACACCAAACGGGTGATCCCTAGAGTTCACATTTATCCATAAAATATTTTCAATTTAAAACTCATCTCAAAACTTTACAATTTGTCCCAAAATTTATCATTTGCATCGAAAAGTCAAACCAACTTTTTACATTATCAAAACGATGCCAAAACATGGTTGGAGGGATGTACAATGTGTCCAATATTCAAGGGAAGAATCAAAGATGAAAATATGATATTTTAGCGTTTCCCAACCGGTTGGAGCTTTTTGCCCAACTGGTTGGACTAAAACAGAGACGAATACAAGTTTTCAGAAAATCCCAACTGGTTGGTGGTTTTTGCCCAACTGGTTGGGCAGAGACAGATTCGTGTGAAAATTTCAGAAGTGCCCAACCGGTTGGTGGTTTTTACCCAACTGGTTGGGCAGAGACAGATACATGTGAACACTTTAGAACTACCCAACTGGTTGAAAGTTTTTGCACGACCGGTTGGGGAAACCCAGAATTTCTGCGGGTTTCTCTCAAAACATGAAACTTCAATCCAATAGCATATATGAAGTTTTAGGCCAAAAGTGGATATGTGGAGCAACTAATAGACATCAAGGGAAGGTAAATCAACAATCAATTGCATCAAACAAGTACTCAAATCATAGATCACAAAATCAAGCTCAAACAAACCCATTTGAGAGCAAATGATGAATTTGAGTAACAAGAACAAGATATATGCCATACATCACATAGATACAACTAGAGGGAGTAGAATTTGTCTTCCTACCTCAAGATTTTAGCTTCAAATGAGTGAGGAAATGAAAGCCCTAGCCTCCAATGAGCTCCAACCCGAAATGTGAGCTTTTGGTGCGAAATGAGTGCAATACAAGCCTCAAAACATGTAGAGGAGATGATTTTAGGTGGGGTTTATGAAGGGGACTTGAGGTTTTGGTGAATTCTTGAGCTTGGAGCAAGCATTAATGGAGGAGAGGAGTGAGAGAGAGGGCTATGGCTGATGAAGAAGAGAGATGGCTGATTTTTGGTAAAAATGCAAGTTTAAAATGTCTTATATAGTCTCAACCTCTTACACTTTCACTCCTAAACTTTCAAATGCATATTAAACACACCCAAATGCACTCTCCCACTATCACATTGACCTCTCTTAATCAAAATTCAATTCCTCACATTTACCCAACATTATTTCGGAAAATTATGTAAAAATACGGGTCCTTACAACTATTGTAGCTGTTGTTGTTGCTGCTCCTGCTCTTGCTGTTGTTTTCTTTGTTACTGTTTGAAGTGTTGGTGTTGTGGTTTTGTTGTTGTTTTTGGTGTTACTGTTGTTGTAGCGGCTATTTCTGTTGTTATTGTTAGTGTTGGTGTTGGTGTTGCTATTGTTGTTGTTGAAGTTGTGTTGTTAGTTTTTTTGTTGTTATTTTTGTTGGTATTGTTGTTGTTATTGTCGTTGTCATTGTCGTTGTTGTTATTGTGGCTGTTGTTGTTGTTATTATTGTTGCTGTGGTTGTTGGTGTTGTTATTGTTGTTTGTGTTGGTCTTGGTATTGTTATTGTCATTGTTGTTGTTATTGGTGGTGTTGTTGTGGATATTGTTGTCATTGTTGGTGGTGTTGCTATTGGTGTTGGTGCTATTGTTTCTGCTCCACTTGCCAAAAGGGTCAATGAATGTGACAGGGGGAGAACCTGACTCGTCATCATTAAGGGTGATAACGTTAGAAAAATCGGGCTCGATCCTTGGCTTGTTTGAAACAGGGAACAATCTCTAAAAGGCTCACTGCTAGTACTTTCACCAGACAATTCAACCACCTGATCAGAGTTTGGCTCACTCTGAATACTTTCACAGCAAAGAAAGTTAAAGGTAATTCCAAGATAATTATTCGAATAAGATGCGTCATAATTTGGTTAGGCAAAAAAAACCTCTGGATAGAAGAGTGTCTTACCCCAACACGACCTCTCCCCCTTTGTAAACGTTTGGTGTGTTTTTGTACCAGGGGTTTGGTGGAGGATGGAGATACGTGTTATGATGTGGTAAAGTGGCTTGAGGATGTTTAGAATATGTTGGAAATGAATGGGGGTCAAATTGGTAGTAAAAGAATGAAATTTCAAAAAAATTCAGGGATACTAGTACCCCATTTTTCTCACTACCGGTATCTAGTTTATTTTTCTGCAAATTTTGTGCGCAATTTAGGGGTTCTATAAGTAGACCCCGTTACCCATTTTCACCCCCACACCCCCGATTTAGAGCCCTAGAGCCCCTCCCTCCCATTTCTCTCTAGAAATTACACAAAATCATTTGATTTCAACACAAACCCACTTCCAATCTCGAAGATTCTCGCATTTCTAAGCTCGATTATCACTTGGATCATGAATTTCTCTCTCTCTAAAGTAAGGGTTGAGTTTCTTGAGCTTATTTGTTCTTGTTCCACGTTTTTCCCTCTCTCTTTGATTGTGAGTGTAACCTCACCCTTGTAACTCATTTTTTAGTTGATCTTGTCTTTTGAACACGTAGTGGAGCTTCGGTAGAGATCATTCTTGGAGTTTGGGGTCAAAATTAGTTGGGTACTTTAGGGTTTTTCTCAAAAGGCATCTTGGTAGGGAAATTTGTACTTCTCCTAAGTGTAATTGAATGTATTGTGTGTGTATTGCTCTCACAAGTAATTAATCTCTCTTGTTTCATGAAAACCCCTTTGAGAAACCCAATTTATAGTCTCATTGATTTGATTAGAGCTTGATCTATGATTATTATTGATCTCATTCTTAAATTAGTTGTTACTTAGCCTATTTGTTGCTTGTTGGACTGATTTTAGGTCTTGGTTGCAACTAAAATGGTGCCCATGTGAAGTTTCCCCAAAAATTGATTTTTTGTGCAGTTTCTAGGTTGTTCGGAAAATCCGCTTGGGTGGCTTTCATAGATTTTGTTCCCGAATTCGTTTTGTGTTCTTGTCATTTCTATTGCACTTGTTTGGTTTCTGATTGCATATTTCACTTGTAAAATTTGATTTCTCATTCCGATAACTCTTAGATACTAAAAGAGGATTGTGGAACGTGTGACGATATATGTAGTTGATTGTTAGATGATTTAATGGGGGAACAATACATCAAACGAGGCATGGTCATGTTTTATGTCAAGTAGTGGGTACAAGACACTATTGGAAAGGTGATGTGAAATGTGGGTTACGTTATGATGCATGGATTATATTGACATGAGGTTGAGGTTAGAACTTGTTAAATGAAATTGTGAATGTAAAGCATGATGACAAGGGGCCCGAAAGGGTATGCCCGGGGTGACACGAGGCCTATTTGGCATGCCCGGAGTGACACGGGGCTTTTATGGTATGCCTGGAGTACAATGAATGAAATGAATGGATAAGAAGTATGATATGAATGTTTAGGGAACACATATGGCGTGTTGGGTACATGTCTAGTACGTTTTGGGTATGAGAGGTGATAGTAAATGGAATCTGGTAGTTTATGTGTTGTTTTTAAGTTCTTTAACCATTTAAATTTCTTAATCCTTGTCCCATAGCCTATACTTTCTTTGTCTGTCGCTCACATGTATTTCATTGCAGTTATGATTTGTAGACTTTTCTCTACTGGGCTAGTGAACTTTTTAGGTACCCGGTAAGGAGCATGAAGTTGGTTGCTTGAAGTGTGCTTGCATGTCTAAAAGAGCATTGGAGGTGTTACCTCATCATCATGAAACTTTTATTTTGATAAAAATGATTTTTTAACTAAATCGAGTTTCATCTTTTGCCACTGGATTGTAATAACATTTAAAACTTGTGTACTTGCATTTGGGTTTACGGGTACCATTAGACAATTGTGGGCTTTGACTTGGACCGTGGACTTGTTGACCATCCATGTGAAATTTATAAAATGTTTTATCTCTCAAATTTTGAGGGCGTGACACTAGCCCAGGAGGATCTACACCGCTTATGCCCAGAAATTTGAGTGTTGTCTCAATGTCAAGGATATGAGCACCCGTAGTGCACTACAAGGTGGCCCTCGTTGATATTCTCCACTGTAAAGACAAAAAGGAACAAACAAAATAAGAAACATGAAAGAAATTACTGGAGCAAGAGAATTAATAAGGACAAAAAGAAGAAACTGATGTGTATGCCCAAAAACATGGGGGCAAGGAGGACCCACTATGTAGCCATCCATGTCCCTAGGAAAAAAACCGATAAGGAAGTCATCATTTTCACCATGAAGAGAGTTGGGAAGATCAGTCACCAAACGATGATCCTTGTCCCGAGTCTTGAAGTACTAAGTCCCATGAGTGGTGGGGACAACGCTGTAAAGGTGGCGAATGTCGTGCTGTCCCAAATTAGTGCCCAGAATGTTGTTTAGGGCCACCATCCCCATAACCACACGATAAAAATTGGGGCAAAGTTGAAGAGGGGTCTAATGACAGATATTGCAAATTCAAACCAACAATGGGTGGAAAGGAAACCTGAGGCCTCCCTCCACAACGGCGCACATAGAGGGAAACATGGATTCTACCCTTAGTTTGGTCTCGGGTATCGGTGTCTAGAGGGGCAAGAATGAGATTGACATCATTGGGGATGCCATAACGACAACGAAAGGCCATTGTGAAAGAAGACACACCCACAGAAAACCCTAAAATTGACTGTGCAAGATAGAAACACAGAGTGTAATGAAAGACTTACAGATGCTCGAAGATGGATGGAGAAAAGGCATGACAACTATGGCTCTCTCAAAAGGATACACTCTCCTAAAAGGCAAGAATATGGAAAGAAAAGAGGTCTGAAAAAAGTCTTATACCTTTTCGGATTCTAGGTGGTGGTTGATGATGTCATCCAAAACAATAATGTTTAGTTTCACGCCACTTCAGAAAAGGGGGGGGGGGAACATCAAATCAAAAATTAAAAGGATGCATTGATTCAAGACACCTGAAGGACAAAAAGGTGCCTTGGAAGTTACGTTCACGCTTGTAGGTTCAGACCTATCACTTGGAAAGACTGCACAGCAGATGACACGTGTCAGGCATATTAGTACAAAGTGTAAAGACGGTACGAAAAGATAATGCATCAGAAACTACTTGTCATAAGCTTTAGCTCGTCAAGCGTGCATATGCATGGACGACCAAAAGCTGGGAAGCAATTGTGTGGGGTGTTTTCCCAAAATCATAAAAGTAGCAGAAACAAGCTCAGAGAAACCACCACGTGTCTCTACAAGTGGCAAACAGTACGAAATGGAATATGGATGACCACCAATTCCATAACTCAATATATGGCAATTGTGAATTTGCTCTTCGGACGATGCAGTTTGAACGACCCAGTATGGGATAAACCCCACAAATAGACTTTCCTTGCGAAGATAAGGAAAGGAAGGAATATTTGAAGATATCCTAATAAAGAAGAATTCGATGTGAAAAGTAAGTGAAAAATAATCACCTATATGAATCACACGAGCTTCATTGTCCAGTAAGGAAGAATCCCAAACTTGGAAGGATTCCTATTAAAGAAGAATTCCACGTGAAAAGTAAGTGAGAAATAATCACCTATATAAGAAGATGAATCTTAAACACAAGAGGTATGCGTTTCAACCCATTTCATATAAGCACTCTCGTAAAATACATCCTCCAGTTCGTCAATACTAACTTAAGCATCAGAGGGCCCTTGCCGCCTAGAGGCAAGGGTGTTCTGACAATTTGCTCGTGCCACAGGATCGTGGTTGCTCCATACGAAGAGGATTTGATCTCATAAGTGTAAGTAAATAACTTCGTAAATTTGTCCCGTCTTACACTGGTGCTGTTGCTAGTGCTATTGTTGCTGCTCCTCTTGCCATAACTACTGCAAATGTTGTTGTTGTTGCCGTTAGTGTGTTGTTATTATTTCTATTGGTGTTGTTGCTATTGTTGTTGTTGTGTGTGTATTTCTACTATTGCTATTGTTGTTATTGTTATTGTTGTTTGTTTTGTTGCTGTTGTTGTGGTTGTTGTTGTTATTTCTATTCTTGTTGTTGTTCTCGCAGTTGTTAGTGTTGTTGTTGGAGTTGCTGTAATTGCTGGTGTTGTTGCTAGTATTGATATTGTAGTTGTTGTTGTTGCTCCTGCTCTTGCTGTTATTTTTGTTGTTTTTGGTAGTGTTGGTGTTGTGGTTTTGTTGTTGTTTTTTTGGTGTTATTGTTGTTGTTGTGGCTATTGCTGGTGTTGACGTTGTGTTGTTAGTTTGGCTGTTGTGATTGTTGTTGTTGTGTTGCCATTGTTGTTATTTTTGTTATTGTTGTTGTTGTTGTTGTTGTTAGAGTTGTTGGTGTTACTGTTACTACTGTTGCTATGGTTGTTAGTGTTACTATTGTTTGTGTTGGTATTGTTGCTGTTAATGGTGGTGCTTTTGTTGTTGGTATTGCTGCTAGTGCTATTATTTTGACTATTGGTGCTGGTGTTGTTGCCATAACTATTGTAAATATTATTGTTGTTGTTGCTGCCATTAGTGTTGGTGTTGTTGTTGTTGGTGTTGTTGCTGTGTGTTTTGTTGCTATTGTTGTTATTGCGGTTGATTTTGCTGTTGTGGTTATTTTTGTGTTGTCGTTATTGTTATTGTTGTTGTTGTTATTGATGTTCTTGCTATTGTTAATGTTGTTGTTGCTGTTGTTAGTAGTGCTGCTGATGGTGTTGCTATTGCAGTTGCTGTTGTTGTTGTTGCCCCTGCTACTGCTATTTTTTTTGTTGTTGTTGTTGGTAGTGTTGGTGTTTTGGTTTTGTTAATTTTTGGGGGTTATTGTTGTTGTTGCATCTGTTTCTATTGCTGTTGTTGGTATTGTTGTTGTTATTATTGGTGTTGTTGCTGGTGTTGACGATGTGTTGTTAGTTTTGTTGTTGTGTTGCCGTTGTTGCTACTCTTGTTGTTATTACAGTTGTTGTTACTATTGTTCTCATTGGCTGTTTTATTGCTGGTCTTGTCATTGAAGCTGTTGTCATAGTTGTTACTGTTGCAGGTGTTGTTTGTAGTGTTGATGTTGTGGTGTTTTTGTGGTTTTTGGTTGTGTTGTTGTTGCTGTTGTTGTTGGTGGTGTTGGTAATGTTGTTGTTGCTATTCTTGTTGTTGTTGTTGTGGTGTCGTTGTTGTTGTTATTGTTATTGTTGTTACTGTTATTGTTATTGCTATTATTGCTATTATTGTTGGAAAAGTTAGTCTTACTGTTACTGGTGTTGCTATTACAACTGTTGTTGTTGTTGCTCCTTGGCAGTGTTGGTGTTGTGGTTTTGCTTTTGTTTTTGGTGTCAATGTTATTGTTGTTGTTTCTGTTGTTGTCGTTGTTAGTGGTGGTGTTGCTGTTATTGGTTTTGTTGTTGGTGGTGTTGCGATTGTTGCTTTTGGTGCTAGCATTGGTGTTATTTTTACTGCTGCTGCTGGTGCTACAGTAATTGCTAATGTTGTTGTTATTGTTATTGTTGTTATTACTGTTGGTAGTGTTAGTGTTGGTGGTGTTGTTGCTTTGTTGGTGTTATTGTTGTTGGTGTTATTTTGTTACTGTTGGTGGTGTTGTTGGTTTTGCTTAGTGTTTCGGGTGCGAAAAACGCTAAAAAAATATCATCAGATGAATCAATGAGTTTTGTTGGCTCGTAAAAACAAATAACACACGAATTAACAAGTTTTCCTAACTCGAGAAAGCTAAGCAAATGAAATGAAATCATCTCATGAATTAATAGGTTTTTCTGGCTCGTGAAACACTAAGCAAAATCATCATCACATGAATCACTGAGTTAACCTAGCTCGTGAATGCTAAACACAAAACACACGAATCATTGAGTTTTTCTAACTTGTAAAATGTTAAACAAACAACGTGCGAATCAATGAGTTTTCTTGGCTCGTAAAACACTAAACAAAATCATCATCATATGAATTAATGAGTTATCCTGGCTCATGCTGTTAAAAAAACAATATACGAATCAACGACATTTCAAATTTGGTGAAATGCTAAGCAAATGAAATCATCACATGAATCAACGGGTTTTTCCGGATCGTGAAAAATTAAACAAACAACACACGAGTCAACGAGTTTTCCTAGCTCGTGAACCATTAAATAAATAAATGCGCATGAACGAGTTTTTCTGGATTGTGAAATGCTAGCAAAAATCACCATCATATGAATTAATGAGTTTCTTTGGCTCATGAAAAGTTAAACAAAGAAGAGATGAATGAACGAGTTTTCCTTGCTCAAGAAACCTAAGCAAAATCATTATCACATGAATCAACTAGTTTTAGGCTCGTGAAACGTTAAACAAACAACACATGAATCAATGATTTTTCATGACTCATAAACGCTAAGCAAATGAAATCATTTGGTGAATCAATAGGTTTTCCAGACCTATTGTGAAATGCTAAGCAAAATCGTCACATGAATTAATGAGTTCTCCGGGCTCGGGAAACGTTAAACATATAAGACATGAATCTACAAGTTTTTTTTGGCTCATGAGATGTTAGACGAAAACCACACAAATAAACGAGTTTTTTTTGCTTGTGAAACGCTAAGATAAATTTTCACATGAAAACAAGTTCTCTTGGCTCGTGAAACGTTAAATAAACAACACACAAATCAATAAGTTTTCCTCGCTCGTCAAACGTTAACCAAATAACCCACGAATTAACATGTTTTCCTGACTTGTGAAATGCTAAGCAAATGAAATCATCACGGGAATCAATGGATTTTCCCGGCCTGTGAAACATTACACATGAATCAACGAGTTTCCCTGACTCATGAAATATTAAACAAACAACACACAAATCAACTAGTTCTTTTGGCTTGTGAAACGCTAAGTAAAATCATCATCATATGAATCAATGAGTTCTCCTGGCACAGAAAGCATTAAATATACAACACACGAGTCAACGAGTTTTCCTCGCTCATGAAACGTTAAACAAACAATGCACGAATCAAGAAGTTTTCCTTGCTTGTGAAACGCTATGCAATAAAATCATCATGCGAATCAACAAGTTTTCCTGGCCCGTGAAACGTTAAACAAACAATGTAGGAATCAACGAGTTTTCCTTATTCGTAAATTGTTAAACAAACAATGCACGAATCAATGAGTTTTCCTAACTCGTGAAACGCTAAGCAAAATAGAAAAATTATCATCACACGAATCAACAAGTTTTCCTGACTTGTGAAATATTAAATAAACAACGCAAGATCAGTGAGTTTTCTGGGCTCTAGAAATGCTAACCAAAATCGTCATAAAACAAATCAATGAGTTCTCCTGACTTGTGAAATGCTAAACAAATTAAATCATCACATGAATTAACTAGTTTTCCGAGCCCGTAAAACGCTAAGTAAATGAAATCATCTCACGAATTAATAGGTTTTCCCAGCCCATTAAACGCTAAGCAAAATCATCATCACATTAATGAATGAGGTCTCATTGCTCTTGAAACGTTAAACAAACGACACACGAATCAACTAGTTTTCTTGACTCGTGAAACACTAAGCAAAATCATCATCACATGACTCAACGGGTTCTCTTGGCTCGGGAAACGTTAAACATATAACACACAAATCAACAAGTTTTCCAGACTCGTGAAACGTTAAATAGATAACACACAAACGGATGAGTATTCTTGGCTCGTGAAATGTTAAAAAAAATTATCATCACGTGAATCAATGAGTTTTCCTAGCTCGTGAAACATTTAACAAATACACACTAATCAACCAGTTTTCCTGACTCTTGAAACGTTAAACAAACAACACACAAATGATGAGTTCTTCTGGCTCATGAAACATTGAACTATTTAACACACAAATCAATGAGTTATCCTAGCTCGTAAAACGTTAAATAAACAGCGCAAAAATCAATGAGTTTTTCTAGCTCAAGAAATGCTAAGCAATATAACCAAATTATCATCACATGAATCAACAAGTTTTTCTGGCTCTAGAAACGCTTATAAAATCATCATCACACAAATTGACGAGTTTTCCTGCTCATAAAACGTTAAACAGATAATGCACAGATCAATGAGTTTTCTTGGTTGTTGAAACCCTAAAAAATTAAATCATTATGCCGAATAAATAGGATTTCCTTACCCATTCACACAAAGCAAATAAAATCATCTCGCGAATGAACAACTTTTCGGGTCTGTGAAACCCTAAGAACTAGGGAAACGCTAAGCAAAATTATCATGAAACAAATCATCCTGTTTTCCTAACTCATAAATATTAAACAAACAACATACAAATCAATGAGTTTTCTTGGTCGTGAAACTTAAGCAAATGAAATCATCTCGCGAATCAACAAGTTTTTCTGACCAGTGAAACACTAAGCAAAATCATCATTACATGAATTAATGAGTACTCCTAGCTCGTGAAATGTTAAACAAACAACACACAAGTCTACGATTTTTCCTAGTTCGTGACACGTTAAAAAAAATCATCATCAAATGAATCAATGAGTTTTTCTGACTTGAGAAACGTTAAACAAACAAAACACGAATCAACAAGTTTTCCTGGTCGTGAAATTCTACGCAAATGAAATCATCTCGAGAATCAACAGCTTCCCCAACCCTGGGAAACATTAAGCAAAAAATATCATCACATGAATTAATGAGTTCTCTTGGCTCGTGAAAAGTTAAACAAACGACACACCAATCAACGAGTTTTTAAGGCTCGTGAAACATTAAACAAACAACCCACAAATAACGTGTTTTTCTGACTTGTGACACGCTAAGCAAAATCATCATAAATAAGTCAACAAGTTTTCCTGACTCGTGAAACGTTAACAAAAAATGTACAAATGAATGAGTTTTCCTAACTCGTGAAATGTTAAACAAGCAATAAACGAATCAACCAATTTTCCTAACTCATGAAATGGTAAGCAAATAAAATCATAATGCGACTCAACAGAATTTCTCTGCCTGTGAAATGTTAACCAAACAATACACGAGTCAACGAGTTTTCCTAACTCGTGAAGGTTTAAACAAAAAAAGCAAAAAGCAAAGAGTTTTCCAAACTCGTGAAACTTTAAACAAACACACGAGTCAACGAGTTTTCCTAGCTCGTGAAGTACTAAGCAAATGAAATCAACACGTGAATCAATAGGTTTTCCTCGCACGTGAAACGCTAAAAAAAAATTATCATCACATGAATCAACGAGTTCTCCTGGCTAGGAAAATGTTAAACAAATAATACACGAATCAACGAGTTTTTCTAGCCCGTGAAACTTTAAGCAAAAAAAATCACGAATCAACAAGTTTTCCTGGATCGTGAAAGGCTAAGCAAATAAAACAATAACGCGATTCAATGGGTTTTCTTGGCCCGTAAAACATTAAACAAACAACACACAAATCAATGAGTTTTCCTGACCCATAAAACGTTAAACAAACAACATTAGAATCAATGAGCTTTCCTGGTCGTGAAACTCCAAGCAAATGAAATCATCTCGCGAATCAACAAGTTTTCTCGGCCTGTGAAACTCGAAGCAAAATCATCATCACATGAACTACCCTATGAAATGTTAAACAAACAACACACAAATCAATGAGTTTTCCTAACTCGTGAAACGCTATACAAAATAATCATCAAATGAATCAATGAATTTTCCTAGCTCGTGAACTTTAAAAATACAATGCAAGAATCAACGAGTTTTTCTGGCTCTTGAAAAACTATACAAATGAAATCATCATGCGCATCAATATGTTTTTCTCCTCCCGTGAAACGCTAAGAAAAATCACCAACACATGAATTAATGAGTTCTCCTAGCTCGTGAAACGCTAAACAAACAACACAAATGAACAAGTTCTCCTGACTCGTTAAATGCTAAACAAACAACACACGAATGAACAAAATCTTCTAACTCGTGAAACGCTTAGGAAATAAAATCATAACGTGAATAAATGAGTTTTCCAAGTCCATGAAATGTTAAACAAACAATACACGAATCAAATATTTTTCCTGACTCGTTAAACATTAAACAAGCAACACACAAATCAACAAATTTTCCTAACTTGTAAAATGATAAGGAAATAAAATCATAATGTGAATCAACAAAATTTCGCGGGCTGTGAAACGTTAAACAAATAACACATGAATCAACGAGTTTTCCCAGCTCGTGAAACTTTAAACAAACAATGCATGAATTAACGAGTTTTCTTGGCTCGTGAAATACTAAGCAAATGAAATCATCACGTGAATCAACGGCTTTTCCCGCCCGCAAAATGCTTAAAAAAATATCATCACATTAATCAACGAGTTCTCCTAGCTTAAAAAATGTTAAACAAGTAGCACACGAGTCAACAAGTTTTCTTGATTTGTGTAACCTTAAATAAATAATTTACAAATCAATGAGTTTGCCTGGATCGTGAAACCTAAGCAAATAAAATAATAATGCAAATCAATGGATTTTCTTGGCCCGTGAAACATTTAATAAACAACACACGAATCAACAAGTTTTTCCAACTCATGAAACGTTAAACAAATAACACATGAATGGACAAGTTTTCTTGGGTTGTGAAACGTTCACATGAATCAATGAGTTTTCCTAGCTCGTGAAGCTTTATAAAAGAACACACGAATCAACGGTTTTCTTTGCTCGTGAAACTTTAAACAAATAACACACAAATCAATGAGCTTTCTTTACTCGTGAAACATTAAACAAACAATAAATGAATCAACAAGTTTTTCTGACTTGTGAAACGTTAAACAAACAATAAATGAATCGACGAGTTCTCTTGGCATGTGAAACTTTAAATGAATAACACACAAATCAACAAATTTTCCTGACTCGTCAAACGTTAAACAAACAACACATGAATGGACAAGTTTTCTTGGGTTGTGAAACGTTCACATGAATCAATGAGTTTTCCTAGCTCGTGAAGCTTTATAAAAGAACACACGAATCAACGGTTTTCTTTGCTCGTGAAACTTTAAACAAATAACACACAAATCAATGAGCTTTCTTTACTCGTGAAACATTAAACAAACAATAAATGAATCAACAAGTTTTTCTGACTTGTGAAACGTTAAACAAACAATAAATGAATCGACGAGTTCTCTTGGCATGTGAAACTTTAAATGAATAACACACAAATCAACAAATTTTCCTGACTCGTCAAACGTTAAACAAACAACAAACAAATCAACATGTTTGCCTGGCTCATGAAACGTTAAACAAATAATAAACGAATCGACGAGTTTTCCTGGCATATGAAACTTTAAATAAACAACACATGAAAAAACGAGTTTTCTTGGCTCATGAAATGTTAAACAAAAAATGCACGAATCAACGAGTTTTTCTTGCTCATGAAATGTTAAATAAACAACGCAAGAATCAATAAGTTTCTCTGGCTCTAGAAACGCTAAACAAAATTATCATCACACGAATCAATGAGTTTTTTTGGTTGTGAAACTCTAAGAAAATGAAATCATCTCTTGAATCAAAAAGTTTTTCCGGCCTATGAAACTCTAAACAAAATCATCATCACATGAACTAATGAGTTCTAGCTCGTGAAATGCTAAACAAACAACGCATGAATCAACGAGTTTTCCTAACTCATGAAACGCTAAGAAAAATTATCATCAAATGAATCAACGAGTTTTCCTAACTCGTGAAACTTTAAACAAACAACAGATGAATCAACGAGTTTTCTTGATTTGTGAAACGCTCATCACACAAATCAACAAGTTTTTTCCCCTGCCCATGAAACACTAAGAAAAATCATCATCACTTGAATCTATGAGTTCTCATGGCTAGAAAAATGTTAAACAAATAACACAATAATCAACGAGTTTTCCTCGCTAGTGAAATGTTAAACAAACAACGCTCAAATCAACGAGTTATCCTAGATTGTGAAATGATAAGCAAATAGAATCATAAAAAGAATCAATGATTTTTCCCTGACCTATGAAATATTAAACAAACAACACATGAATCAACGAGTTTTTCTGGTTTGTGAAACCTTAAAAACGCACGAATCAGAGGGTTTGTGTAGATTGTGAAACGCTAAGCAAATAAAATCATAATGCGGATCAATGGGTTTTTCAAACCTATGAAACATTAAACAAACAACACATGGGTAATGAGTTTTCCAGGCTTGTGAAACGTTAAACAAATAACACACAAATGGATGAGTTTTCCTCACTCATGAAACGTTCAAAGGAATAAATGAGTTTTCTAAGCTCTTGAAATGTTATACAAACAACACATGAATCAACGAGTTTTCCTGGTTTGTGAAACATTAAATAAACAACAAACGAATCAAGAAGTTTTCCTGGCTCGTGAAACACTAAGCAAAATCATCATGACATGAATCAACGAGTTATCCTAGCTTGTGAAAATTTAAACAAACAATACACGAATCAACAAGTTTTCCTGACTCCTGAAACGTTAAACAAACAACAAACGAATCAATGAGTTTTCATGGCTCGTGAAATGTTGAACAAACAATAAACCAATTGACGAGTTTTCTTGACTTGTGAATTGTTACACAAATAACACACAAATGAAAGAGTTTTCCAGGCTCGTAAAATGCTAAGCAAAATCATCATCACATGAATAAACGAGTTTTTCTGACTTGTGAAATGTTACACAAACAACACACGAATTAACAAGTTTTACTAGCTTTTGAAAACAAACAACACACAACTCAATTATTTTTTTCTAGCTCATGACAAGTTATATAAACTACCCACGAATCAACGAATTTTCCTATGTCATGCCCTCGAAATTCAATGAATAATATGATAAGAAATTTCACATGGACGGTCAACAAGTCCACGAGCCACATCAAATTCCAAGTTGTCTAATAATCAGAGTCAACATCAAAAGGGTACAATAGTCTATGGTTACCCATCCCCCAAACCAAAATACACAAGTCTTAAAGTTATTACAGATCCAAGTCAAAAGATTTAATATGAATGAGTTACAAAATCATCTCTTCAAAATTATAAACTCAAGATGATGAGGTAACTCCTCTTTAAGCTTTCAAAAGATGTATGCAATCACTTCATGCACACCCAAGTCATGCTCCGTGCTGGGTACTTGAAAAATGATACGTTGAGCTCACTAGCCCAGTAGAGAAATGTCTACCAAAACTAAACACAATGAAACGTAGATGCGAGATGAGGCATGAGGATGAAAGTTAAACAAGATAACCAAGATTTTACAAGAGTCCAACGAGGCACATATAAGTTTATAAATCTCTGGTTATCACCCAAGTGTGCCCAAAGTATACCCGATATGTGTCCTCTCTCATAAGTGTCTAATTCGTCCGATGTGTAACGTCAACCATTTTATTTAAATTAGATCCTTAGAAATTCATCGCGACACGTCCATAGAACGGCTTGAGTATCATTCCGGGCTACCTTTCGGCCCCGTATCAAGAGTTTCAAGTTCTCATTTCAATTCACGTTCATTGGTTCACACAAGTGTCATCATAGCACTCATACCTCGGATCTTCACCCAAGTTCACGCATTTCGTCAAAATCTTCAATTCATATATATCAAGTGTATGACCATGTAGGTGTCGTACAAAAATCAAACTGAGTCACCAATTATACTAGGATAGGCTAGGGACGAGTTATTCAATGAGTTTTGAGGTATAAGAGATGATTACGCCAAGTAATAACACGAACAAGCAACCGAAATCGAGGAAAACAAGTTTTGGTATAGTGAAGGGGGGAGTGGATCGATCCACTATGTGAGTGGATCAATCCACTTTGGTCCGGAGCAAGACAACAGGTTGTGGATCGATCCAAGTGATGAGTGGATCGATCCATTGTGCGAGTGGATTGATCCACTTTGATCCAAACGCCGTCAGGAAGGTTTTGGATCGATCCAACCCAAAAGTGGATCGATCCAGAGACCATTACGAACAAATTTTTGACAGCAATAAGGGGATTGCAATGGGCTTCAAACCACACATGGTTATGATAAAAAAATCAACACCACAAGCTACAAGAGGGTATTACAACAACTAGTTTACGTAGGACAGCAACAATAAGCATTCATCAACCTCCAATCAAATCCATGGAACTAGAAAATGGGTTTTTCAAGAACATAAGAAGGAATGATCAAAGATGAGTGTAATCTACACATCACACACTTCAAAACACTTAGTAATGGTAGAAATTCCCCTACCTCAAGGTTTAGAAGCTTTTGAACAAAAGATGAGCAAAACCCTTGCCTTCTCCCCAATGCTCCAACTGAATCTCCTCCTTCTGAAGTGAAATGAACTATACTTGGGCTTCCAAACACGCGTAGGAGTCTAGTATTGGTGAAGGTTTTGAAGGAAATAGAGGTTTTTGGGTGAAATTTGTGGAGAAGATGAAGAAGATGGGAGGAGTAGAGAGAGAGAGACATAGTGTAAAGGAAGAGAGGGGTGCGTGTTTTTTGTCAAAAATTTGACCCTACACAATATGTATACATAATCATACTTGCACTAAACCCCCCCATGTTTCCAACATGTTTTAAAGACACCCCAATGCATATACCCCCATTCACATTGACCCTATATTGCATTTTGAAACATTTCTCACACTTTCCTAACATTATTTCTAAAAAAATTAATATATACCTAAAAACACGGGTCTTTACATCCTGACTCGTGAAACGTTAAGCAAACAATACACGAATGAACAAATTTAATTTTTAAGCTCTCTCTAATAGATCACGTGATGGCCATAAAATCTAGTCAATACCTGTAGAAAACTACAGCTGTTTTATGTGTTTCAAATCTGATGGCTCATTACCCAGTAAAAGTAGGGCTATATAAAATGCATTTTAGTTTCAATGGGACCCAACCACATACCTCATTTCCACATGAAGAAGTCCTTAGCTGTAGTTTACCAATTTATGTGCACATGTTAGGGCCCACCAAGAACTACAGCAACAACATCAACAAAAATAACAACAACCACAACAACAACAACAATAGTAAGACCAACACCAACAACAGTTACAACAGTAATAACAACAGCAACAAAACAACTACAATAGCAACAACAACAATAACAATAGTAAAAGTAGTAACAACAACAACAGAAACAACAATAAGTGCAACGGCAACAACAACAATGACAATAGTAGCAACAACAACCATAACCACAGTAACGACAAGACTAACAACAACAACAACAACAACAACAACAATAATAACAACACCAATAATAGCAAGACCAACAACATCAATATCAACCCTAGCAACTTCAGTACCAATAACAATAGCAACAGCAACAACACTAACAATAACAACAATAACACCAACAACAGCAACACCACCACCAACAACAAAACCAACAGCAACAGCAACAACATTACCAACACCAACAAAATGAACATCATCATCATCAACAAGAACAACAACAACAGTTGTTATTGTTTGTAAAGACCCAGAAAATTTAACTACTTTTTCAAAAATCACCTTTTGGAGAAGTTTCGATTTGGTCGATAAAAAGTGCCGGTAATTGTTCATTGGATTTTTCTAATCAAAATAGTATAATAGAAAGTTTTTTTTGAGTAAGGCAAAGTCATCTTTAGCCCATTTTCTTCGGAGAAAAATGTGTCCATTTTCAGTTTTGTACTAAAAGTGGGGGGATGAGATTTTGATGTGATGAGAATTTCAAAATTCTGTAAATGCCATTGTTTCCAAATGGGGGGTACTTCCTTATTTTCATAAATAAATTAAAGATTTTAGTCTTTACTTAAGTTTGGGTTATGAAAATAAGTATTGTGGTCTCATATTACATACACAAGTGACATTTGGGTGTGAGGTGTGATTATGTGAGTATATTAAAAGTGTGTGGGGGTGAAATTGCAAAAACATAAAACTTCACTTCTTCTCCCTCCCCAAACCCGATCGGCACCTCTCTCTCTCTCTCTTCTTGTCACGCCCTCAAATTTAATAACTCAAAGATAAATAAGATTCACATGGAATAAGTCAAAGTCTCACAATTTTCTTAAGATAGTCCAAATCAACACGATACAATCTCACCATTTCGAATAACAAGGTTTATCTACTATCGTCCGTAACCCGAATGCATAAGTACAAGGTTTAAAAATTATTACATTGATCAAATAGTCAAAAGGATAACCATATGGAAGTTACAAAACCATCTTTCCCAAAACAAAATACAAAGATGAAAAAATAACTTCATGCATGAACGCGCTCCATATAAGTGTCACACCACACGCATCCAACTTCATGCTCCATGCCGTGTACCTGAAAATTTATATGTTGAGCTCACTAGCCCAGTAGTAAAACTATTCTACTAACGCTAGGTGTATGAACATGATACATACATAATAGATGAATATGGAGTGAGCATGACCAATGTACAAGTTAGAATAGACGGAAGGTTATGATTCAACCACAAGGTAATCAAAGGGTGTCCAAGTGTCCTAAACGTATCCAAGTGTCCCAAAACGTATCCAAGTGTCCCAAAACCTTGCAATTATCTAACCAAATCCAAGTAATTTCCCAAAATTCTCATTTCGCAAACCGAAAGTCAATTTTGTCAAAAATACCAATTTTGTCCAAATTCACCACAACCGATATTTCATAAAAAAAACAATCTTCAACTTTAATAGGGAAAATATCCCTCTGCCGAATTTCATGGGCTCCGTACACCCCTGCCGGATTTCATGGGCTCTGTGCACCCATGGCCAGGGACGCCAAACGGGTGATCCCTAGAGTTAATTTTATCCAACAATTTCATATTAAAAATCTTTGTCTTTCATAAAGTCCCAAAAATCTCATTTCTTTCAAAGGTTCACCATTTTCGCCAAAATGTGTCAACCGGCGCGTGTCCGATACGTCAAACATAAATTTTGTTAATTCATGTGTCGAAGGGTCAATTTTATGAGTTCGGTGTTCAAAATGATAGTATTATTCAAAGATACGATGAAATGGACGATCAGGGACCAAACGGGCATCAAAGGGTGGCCTGAAACAACCCCAAAACATGGGATGTTCTCTGGAAAACAGGGGCAGCAGCCCTAAAACAGGGGCAGTGCACAGATTTTCACCCTATTGGTGTGGAATTTCAACCCAAACTTAAATGTAAGGTTCAAGGCCAAAAATTGGAAATGTAGAGTGACTAATGGACCTCAAGGGAGTGTCAAACAACCATCAATTGCAACAAACACAAGCTTAATTCATAGATCACAAAATTATGCTCAAACAAGCCAACCATGGGAGCAAAACAAGAATTTAAAGGAATTTAGAAACAAAGGCAAGTTATATGCTTCATATCACATAAATACAACTAGAAGGAGTAGAATTTGTCTTCCTACCTCAAGGTTTGAGCTTGAACAAGTGGGTAAATGAAAACCCTAGCTCCCAATGTGCTCCAACCCGAAATGGGGTCTCTTGGTGCAAAATGAGAGCAAGCCAAGCTTCAAAATGCGTAGAGGAGGTGTTTTTAGGTGGGGTTTATGAAGGAAACTTGAGGGTTTTTGGGAGATTTGAGCTTGGAGCAACAAAGAGTGGAGGAGAAGAGAGAGAGAGAGAGTGTTGGCAGAGAAGAGAGAGAGAGAGGCTGATTTTTTTGAAAAAAACTGAAAGCATAATGTGTTGTATAGTTTCACCCCATTACACTTTCACCCCAAAACTTCCAAATGTACTTTAAAAAGACCCAAATGCATTTAAATGCTCTCTCTTCGACCCCTAAAGTCAAAATTTAATTCCTCACATTTACCCAACATTATTCCGGAAGATTTGTGTAAAAATATGGGTCCTTACACTTCTCCTCCATTAACAACTCCTCCAAGCTCAAAACTCTCCCTCCTCACTCAACCCCTTCAAGAACCTAGACCATTTTCGTGTTCTACGCACCGTGTGGAGTCCGGGGTTCATTGGTTTCGCGTGGGAAGGAGGTATTTCGGATGGAAGCTTCATAACCTAGGGTTTTGCATTTTCTACACATTTGGAGCTTAAACTATGAGGTAGGAAGATAAATTTTACTCCCTCTAGTTGTATTAATGTGATGTATAGCATATACTTTGTTCTTGCTCCTCAAATCCATTGAATTCATGTTTTGCCCTCATAGTGAGTTTGCTTGGCTTTGATTTTGAGATCTATGGATTGATTAAGTATTTGATGAAATTGTTAGTTGGATTACCCTCTTTTGATGTCCATTAGTTACTCTACATATTCAATTTTTGACCCTAAGCTTCACATTTATGTTTGGGTTGAAATTTCACACCTAAAATGGTGAAAATCTGTCATTTTCTGGACAGTGTAGCTACTGCCCCTGTTTTCAAGAAACTGTCCCCTGTTTTGGGTGGTTTTAGGCCACCCTTTGATGCCCGTTTAGTCTCCAATCGTTCATTTCGTCGTATATTTGACCTATACCATCATTTTGAACACCGAATTCACTTTAAATTCTCAAATTTGACCCTTGGACACATGATTTAATGAATTTTTTAGTCTTATGAATTGATCACACTTCGGTTGACACTTTTTGACAAAAACGATGAACTCTTGGAATAAATGAGACTTTTGGAAACTTTTGAAAGACAAATGGTTTTGAATTGATATTGTTGGATAAAATGAACTCTAGGAATCACCCGTTTGGTGTCCCTGGCCATGGGTGCACAGAGCCTGCGAAATCCGGCAGGGGTGCACGGAGCCCATGAAATCCGGCAGGGGTGTACGGAGCCCACGAAATCCGGTAGGGGTGCACGGAGCCCATGAAATCCGGCAGAGGGATACTTCCCTATTAAAATTGAAGATGGTTTTCTTATGAAATATCGGTTGTGATGAATTTGGATTAATTTGGCATTTTTGGCAAAAATTGACTTTCGATATGCGAAAATGAGAATTTTGGGAACTACTTGTACCTTGGTGAGATACTTAAATCTATTTTGGGACACTTGGACACCTTTTGGACACTGGGATACGTTTTTGGACACTTGGAAACACTTTGATTACTTTGTTGTCGAATTATAGCCTTCCGTCCATTTTAACTTGTACATTGGTCGTGTCCATCCCTATACTCACTCATTATGCATGTATCATGTTCATACACCTAGCATTAGTAGAATAGTTTTCTTACTGGGCTAGTGAGCTTAACCTATAAATTTTCAGGTACACGGCATGGAGCATGAAGTTGGATGCGTGTGGTGTGACACTTATATGGAGCACATTCATGCATGAAGTTATTTTCCCATCTTTGTATTTCATTTTGGGAAAGACGGTTTTGTAACTTCCATATGGTTAACTTTTTAACTAGTTGATCAATGTAATAACTTTTAAACCTTGTACTTCTGCATTCGGGTTATGGTTGATAATAGATAGACCTTGTTATTCGAAATGGTGAGATTGTATTGTGTTGACTTGGACTATTTTAAGAAAATTGTGAGACTTTGACTTATTCCGCGTGAATTTTATTTACTTTTGAGTTATTAAATTTGAGGGCGTGACATTGTTGTTGCTTCGATTGCTGGTGTTAGTGTTGTTGGTGTTAGTGTTGTTACTATTGTTGTTGTTGGTGTTGTTGGTGTTGTAGATATTATTGTTGTTACTACTCTTGCTCTTGTTGTTGCTGTTGTTTGTATTGTTGCTATTGGTGTTGTTGTTGCTGCTGTGGCTTTTACCAATGTTGGTGTTAATGTTGTTGTTTCTATTGGTGTTGTTGTTATGTTGTTTGTGGACGGCCCACAGAGATCATGCGGTGTCGCGCATTATAAAAGATTGTGTTTTGTTAGAGTCGCCACCCAGATTTGAGGTTCGAATCCGAGAAACCGATAAAAATATGACTCGTTTGCCCATTGAAAAAGATTTTACTGATCACAACGAAATCAGAAATTTCTCGGATTCAGGGGTTTGGTTACGAGAGGGGAAGGGTTTTACGGCACCCCTCTCGCCCAGTCCGTGAACCGGTCTCTACTCAATATTTCGTGGGATTCTGAAAATGTTTGAAATTCAATTTAATCACAAAAATGGGGAATTGGGGATGGGAACCATGTAAACAATAAAAACGTAATGAAAAAAAATGCAATTTTAACGTGGATGCTTGTGCGTGATGATTTACATGAAAAAGGGAGATTAACAATAAAGAAAAATTACAACAAATATTTACAGAAATTAACCACAACAGAAACTATACCGCAACTCCAGAAATCATGAACATGAGACTTAATCTGACTTACAATCTGGATTTCGAAATAGGAGTTGAGCGCTCAAAGATGAGGACTTGAGCGTTCAAACCCTTCAAACCAGTTTGAGCGCTCAAACTTTATGGATTGAGCGCTCAAGCCAATTTCTGGCTTCTGTGATTTTCTACACTTTCATCCCTTCTTTACTCTTTATTTACAAGATCTAACATCAATAAAATGTTCTTAATGATGAATCAAAGGAAAAATAGACAGATTGATCTCATAAATAATGATGGAAAGAAGAAAATCATCAAGTTTTAACAAAAGAAATGCTTGGGAATGAAAGAAAGAAGTGAATCCAGATCATATGCATAGCAACAAAATTCCACTCACGCTTGAGTTTTAGTAAACCATGATCCATCATCAAAACATCCAAAAATCAACAACCTGCTCAAGAATAGCTTGAGCGCTCAAGTGGATAGCATTGAGCGCTCAAGCCATTACATGACTTTCTGATTTTTGTTAAGGAAACAGATTCTGGATAATTTTCAGGACCATAATACATGAGATGAAGGTTTATGAAACTGGAAAATCACTGATTTGCTCTCGAACATTAGATTTTCAAAGGTATTGAAACTTGATCATCATAAAATAGTGAATATATACTCATGCAAAAGGTTTTAAAGTAAAAACAAGCTGTTTTAAAGATTATATGAGCATAATTTAACTATTAAATGATGATCAAAATCCCAAATAAAGGTTAAAGTTCAGCAAAACAGAAACTGCCTAGAATTGGACTTGAGCGATCAAGGCCTGAGACTTGAGCGCTCAACCCCTGCTACAACTGCAAATTTTGATAGTGTTTTAAACAACTTTTTGGACCTTTGTGAGTTCAATTCAAGTATAAAGAACTTGATTGAACACACTGACCACCCTCAGATGAACCAAAAATAGTAACAATTACTTGTCTAACTACCTTTCCACTTGATTTGTAGACTTGAACCTGATTTTTGGCTTAGGGATGGATGATTGTGGTTGTTCTGGTTAGTATCTGGATGGATGGTGAAAAGTATCAGGTTAATTGATGATTCAAAGGCTTAATTTTGAACTAGGCAGATGGTTTTCATCCGTGGTTTTGATGGAGGAAGAGTGGTTTTGTAAAGAGAGAGAGAGAAGGCACGATTGCTGGATAGAATATCAACTGGAGTACTAAATTGGTGAACCCCTGAATAAGGGGTAGTGGATGGTTTATATAGGCAGTGAGTGGAGGGAAGGGAGGAGAGAGAGGAAATGGGTTGTATACTAGGTGTAGTTTAGGTGTAGTTTTAGGACAATGTAGGGTGTATTATACGTGTAAAATACGTATAGAAGTGGTTAGACGCTCCACTCTGCATGAAATCTCATGATGAGATACTCTGCAAATTCCTGACTGGTTCAGAGTTGAGCGCTCAAAGCCGTGGGCTTGAGCACTCAAGGTGCTTCTCGCAGATTGAGCGCTCAAGGCTTTTTGATGACAGACTGCTGGTTTAACTTGGTTCAACAATGCTTGGGTTGGTTTAGGTTATTTGGTGATGTTTGGTTGATTTTGATCAGATTCAAGTCATTTTCACAAGTTTCGGGTAGCCATGATTGGTCCATTTCATCATTGGGCGTGCTCGAGCGCATCCCGAGTTCAAAATTGGGGTATCTACATTGTTGTTGTTATTGGTGTTCTTGTTGTTGTTAGTGCTATTGTTGTTGTTGGTTTTGTTGTTATTGGTGTTGTTGTTCTTTGGTATTCTTTATGTTATTATTCACGATGTTGCTCTTCTTTGCTTGCTATTGGTGACGGTGTTGTTGTTACTGTTGTTTCTATTGTTGTTGTTATTGTTGTTGTTATTGGTGTTCTTGTTGTTGTTAGTGCTGTTGTTGTTGTTGGTTTTGTTGTTATTGGTGTTGTTGTTGCTGGTATTACTGTTGTTATTACTACTGATGTTGCTCTTGCTGTTGCTATTGGTGACGGTGTTGTTGTTACTGTTGTTTCTATTGTTGTTGTTATTGTTCTGTTATTGGTGTTCTTGTTGTTGTTAGTGTTGTTGTTGTTGTTGGTTTTATTGTTATTGGTGTTGTTGTTGCTGGTATTACTGTTGTTATTACTGCTGATGTTGTTGTTGCTGTTGGTGACAGTGTTGTTGTTACTGTTGTTTCTATTGTTGTTGTTGTTGTTGTTGCTGCTGTTGTTCTTACTGTTGTTGGTTTGCTGTTATTGCTACTGCTTTTGTTGTCGTTGTTGTTGCTATATTGTGGTTATTATTGTTGGTGTTGGTGTTGGTGTTGCTGCTATTATTATGGTTGGTGTTGATGTTGCTGTTGTTGTCGTTGTTAATGTTGTAGTTGTTGTTATTGGTGTTGGTAGAGTGGTTGTTGTTGGTGTTGTTGCAGTCATTGGTACAATTGTTGTTTCTATTGTTGTTGTGGTTGTTGTTGTTATTGTTGTCATGTTGTTGTTGTTGCTGCTGTTGCAACTGCTCTTGTTGCTGCTATTGTTGGTGTTGCAGTTGTTATTGCTGCTACAACAACAATAGAACCAACAACAACAATACCAACAATAGTAACACTTACAACACCAACAACAACAACAGCAACAACAGAAGTAACACTCAAATCGACGAGTTTTCCTAACTCGTGGAATGCTAAGCAAAATCATCATCAAATGAATCAACGAGTTTTGTTGACTTGTAAAATGTTAAATAAATAACACACTAAGTACATGAAATCATTATGCGAAACAACAGGTTTTTTCCCACTCGTGAAAAGCTAAGAAAAATCATCATTATATGAATCAACGAGTTCTCCTGGCTCGTAAGATGTTAAACAAATAGCACACGAATCAACGAGTTTTCCTGGCACGTGAAACCTTAAACAAACAACACATGAATCAACGAGTTAGCCTGGATCGTGAAACACTAAGCAAATAAAATTATAACACGAATCAATGGGTTTTCCTGTCCTGTGAAACATTAAACAAACAACACATGAATTAAGAAGTTTTCCTGAATCATCAAACCTTAAACAAACAACGCATGAATCAACGAGTTTGCTTGGATAGTGAAACGCTACGCAAATAAAATCTTAATAAGAATCAACGAATTTTTCTGCCTTGTGAAACATTAAACAAACAACACCCGAATCAATAAGTTTTCCTAGCTTGTGAAAACTTAAACAAATAACACACGAATGGACGAGTTTTCCTGGCTCGTGAAACGTTCACAGGAATCAATAAGTTTTTCTAGCTCTTCAAATATTATATAAACAACACACGAATCAAAGAGTTTTCGTTGCTCGTCAAACATTAAACAAACAACACACGAATCAACGAGTTTTCATTGCTCGTGAAACATTAAACAAACAACACACAATTCAACAATTTTTCCTGACTCGTGCAACATTTAACAAACAACAAGTGAATCAACAAGTTTTCCTGGCTAGTGTAATGTTAAGCAAACAATAAATGACGACGAGTTTTTTTGGCTCGTGAAACATTAAACAAATAGCACATGAATGAATGAGTTTTCCTAGCTATTTTTTGGGTTGTGAAATGCTGAGAAAATCATCATCACATAAATCAATGAGTTCTCTTGGCTCGTGAAATTTAAATAAATAACACACAAATCAATTAGTTTTCTTGGCTCGTGAAACATTAAGTAAACAATAAACGAATCAACAAGTTTTCCTGACTTGTGAAATATTAAACAAATAACACACGAATGAATGAGTTTTCCTAGCTCGTAATCTTGGTATGGTGGATGTTATTTGAGTGGTGAGTGTTAGTCCGAACGTTTGGAGGATGTAATCTAGGCGGTGAACGCAATTTGTGAGTGTGGCGTAAGTTGGGTTCAATTATTATAACATGATCTTGGGCGATTCTGTGTGTGTATGTATCATTGAGTTGTTTGGAGAAAATTCAAAATTTGGGTGGGTGATTTCTTGGTGGTGAATGATAATCTGGGTGGTAGGAGGATGTAATTTGGGTGCTTGGTGGTTGGATGAAGAATTCTGGGAGGTATTCATGGATTATGTTGTAGCTGTAATGGAGGATTATGGTGTATATTGCACTACTTGTTGATTAATCTTATCAAGTCTGATTGCTCCATGAGGTATCGAGGTAATATGGAAGGCTCGACATTTCTCCTGTGACTGTTGCTGCCCAAGACGTAATCCCTAACCCATGTGTTGATTCATGAGGCTTGTTTTCATTTATTTTTCTTATGTTTTATAGTGTTGATTACTCTGTATACTTCCAAGGATGTCAAGCACACAGAAAACTTTTGTCCCCAGATTTTAAGAACATGGAAATATGGCTTAAGAAGATAGTTTTAGATAGTAAATTTGATTGATATTCCATGTTTTGCTAGGAGTTGGCTGCGTTTCAATTCTTCATCACATGATTCAAATTTTTTCTATGACTTTTATTTTTCCTATTGATAGTTGATTGTTCTTACTTTTTTTTTCCTTACAGATTGATGCTTTGTGGAGTATCCTACTTTTTGTTATGGACTATGAAGATCAAAGGTGTTGGGATTTTGGTTGTGCACACTATAGAACGACGACTATGATGGATTTAAAGCCTCCCATTTTCCCCCTCATCAGCACACACGACATTTCCTGTTTACCCCGACTTTGTTTTTTTATGTTCCAACAGTGTAGTTTTAGCACCTAGTTTGCACTGTAGTTTGCTTGGTTTCACCTAGTATGTAGGTGTTAAAACTATATCTTTTTTTGGTTCTAGCACGTACGTTTGCTTTTTTTGATTCAATTGAATTTTATTTCAGATACTTGTCAATTTTGATATTGGTTAGATTGGTTTTATATAAACTATTTCTTTGATATGTTTATATATATATGTTTATATATATATATATATATATATATATATATATATATATATATATTCACATTTTGCTTTTCAAACGGGATCACGGAAATGGGATGAATTCCGGACTTCAAATATGAGCCGTTGGATCTCATCCAATGGCTCGGACAAGAGATGAACGTTTAAGGGTATCGTGGGTCTCGAGTCGGGTTAAAACAAGGTTCGCGAGTCTTGACTCGGGTCAGTATTACAAATGGGTCAGCACTTCTCCCCTCATTTTTACGTGTTTGAGAGAGAGAAAGAGAAAATGGCGACCATGGCGATCGAAGGTCTCTTAGATCGCGAAAAATAACTCCCCGGACTAGGTCTCTCTCTCTCGATCTATCGGAAAACCCTTATTTAAATTTCTTTTTTAGTTCGATGAAATCAATTCAAACGCAGACGAACAGTGGAATCAAAGGTCTCTCTCTCTCTTTGGTTTGATTTTATTATCTTGTTGATGCAATTAGAGTTTAAGTTAGGGTTCGATTTGTGAGTTAGGTGTGGATGCCCCTCCAAAGATCTCTCATCGATTAGAATTTGCCACCTGGGTTTTAGCGGATTGTCCCCAAAGAACCAAACTCGATTGACTCACGCCTTATTCAATGGATAAGGATTATTGGCCTGTCATCACCATATATCTTAGGTTTGGGAGCTCAGTTATGAGAGGGGAAGGGATTTGCGACACCCCCCTCGCCCAGTTCGAAGACCAGTCTCTACTTGACTTTTGTGGGATTATACAACAAATATATGAAACTCAACTTTGAACAAGTACGGGAAATGGGGGATGGGAGCCATATAACGATGATAAACATGTCAATGGATTATGGTGTATGCATGTGATGTGCGAACTACATGAGTGATGATCATGATAGAGGGATGCAAATTATAAACAACAACAAACAGTAGAGAAACAATCATTAATGCATGCTAAACAGGAGTTAAAAGCTAAAAATAACATAAACAACACACATAATGGACTAAACCAATCTGACCCTCCCTTGGAGGCTTTAGCACTCAAAGAGGATGGTATGAGCGCTCAAACCTCTTTCTCCCACACATTCTCATGATGCTTTCTAATGATTCTAGTTTTGATGAAACATGTTTTGATCTCTATGGTTTACTCAGAAATAGTACTGGAATGATTGAACAGAATTACATAGCCGTGTATCCATGATTTAAAAATCACATATAACCCTAATGAGATGAATAACACATAAGAAATAAAGATCCAACATTAAAAGACAATATTCCAGAGTATTCAATGCTCAAAAATCAAGCTTGCTGGAAAATAACATTTGATGGACCAAAAGGCAGGTTGAGTGCTCAAAGAGAGACTTTGAGCGCTCAAACCATCTACTGGATTAGAGTGTTTTTGTACCATTATGCTCTCATTTGGACCATGAACAAGTTCAAAATGATGTATTATGATGCATTTGTACTTGAAACTTCATGAACATGGATAAAATAAACTTGAGGTGTCCACACGAGTGGGAAATGAGTATTGGGCCATGCATAAGCATGATTAGAGTGAGAGGGACATAGAGGATTAGGTTTGCTAAGCCAAACAACAACAACAACAACAACAACACACACACTGTAATGAACATATAGCAGGATATGGAATTGAAATATACAAGAAACAAGTGCAAAACATAACAGAGTTTGAGCGCTCGAAGGCTATGGCTTGAGCGCTCAAGCCCCATTCTAATTCTTTAAGCTTTTGTGACTTTCAACTCATTTTTTGGTGTTTGTATGAACCTCAAGCTTTTGATCATTGTTAAAAAGAGTGAGATGGACTATTTGCTTCATGAAATAGGATCATCCATGACTTGATGTCACGCCCTCAAATTTAATAAACCAAATATACAAGATATCCACCTGGAACAAGTCAAAAGTCTTACAATTTCTCTTTAAATAGTCAAAGTCAACAAATACATTCTTACCAATATGAATAAATGAGTTCTAACTACTAGCGACCATAGCCCGAATGCATAAATACCAAGTTTAAAAGTTATTACACTAGCCCAAATAGTCAAAAGGATTAACATATGGAAGTTACAAAACCATCTTTCAAAAATATTAGACAAAGATGGGAAAATGACTTCATGCATGTACAAGCTCCATGAATGTATCACTTCACAAGCAACCCATCTCATGCTCCATGCCGACTACTTGAAAATTGATAGGTTGGGCTCACTAGCCTAGTAGGAAAACTATTCTACTAACGCTAGGTTTATGAATATGATACATGCATAATGAATGAGTACGGGAATGGACACGACTAATGTACAAGGTTAAAATGAACGGAAGGCTATAATTCGACCACGACGTAATCAAAATGTATCCAAGTGTCCCAAAATGGGTCCAAGTGTTCCAAAACAATTTTAAGTATTCAACCAAAGTCCAAGTAGTTACCAAAATCTTCATTTTCGCATATCAAAAGCCAAATTTTGCCAAATATGCCAAATTAATCCAAATACATCATAACCGACATTTCATAAGAAAACATTCATCAATTTTAATAGAGAAGTATCCCTCTACTAGATTTCATGGGCTCCGTGCACCCCTACCGGATTTCGTGGGCTCCATGCACCCATGGCTAGGGACACCAAACAGGTGAACCCTAGAGTTCATTTTATCCAATAATATCAATTCAAAACTATTTTTCTTTCAAAAGTTCCCAAAAGTCCCATTTATTTCAAAAGTTCACAATTTTCGCCAAAAATGTGTCAACCGACGAGTGTCCGATACATAAACCACGGAATTTCGTTAATTCACGTGTCCAAGGGTTAATTTTATGAATCCAAAGTGGATTCGGTGTTCAAAATGGTGGTACGGATCAAAAACACGAAGAAATGGACGATCGGGGACCAAACGGGCATCAAAGGATGGCCGAGGGTCATCCCAAAACAGGGGATAGCCTCTGGAAAACAGGGGCAGCAGCCCAAAAACAGGGGCACCAAGCAGATTTTCACCTAGAGGTGTGGAATTTCAACCCAAACACAAATGTGAAGTTCTAGGCAAAAAATTTGACATGTAGAGTAACTGATGGACATCAAAGGAGTGCAAATCATCCATCAATTGCATCAAACAAGTACTCAAATCATAGATCACAAAATTTAGCTCAAACAAATCCACTATGGAAGAAATTCATTAACTTGATGGAATTTAAGAGCTAGAACAAGTTATATGCTATACATCACATAAATACAACTAGAGGAAGTAGAATTTGTTTTCCTACCTCAAGAAGTTTGCTTGAAATGAGTGGGAAACGGAAAACCCTAGCCTCCAATGAGCTCCAACCCGAATTGTGAGCTTTTGGTGCGAAACGAATGCAAAAAGAGCTTCAAAACGCATAGAGAATGTGATTTTAGGTGGGGTTCTTTAAGGGGACTTGAGATTTTGGTGAATTTTGGAGGGTTTTGGTAAGAGAAATGGAGGAGAGGAGAGGAGAGAGAGAGAGAGAGAGAGAGAGAGAGAGAGAGAGAGAGAGAGAGAGAGAGAGAGAGGGCTGTTTTTTTTTTAAAATGCGAGCACAACATGTGCTTAAATACTCCCATCCTCTTACACTTTCACCCCTAGACTTTCTAATGTATTTTAAACACACCCAAATGCATTCTACCACTATCACATTGACCTCTCTTAGTTAAAATTCAATTACTCTCATTTACCCAACATTATTTTCGGAAAGTTATGCAAAATTACGGGTCCTTACACTTGATGATGATGAAACATCACTTTTATGACTTTTGGGTTCATTGATCAACAATCGCAGTAAAATAAACTGACTTGAAAGAAGATGAACCAACAAACAACCATAATAATGATGTTACCAGCATAAGATATGATCAGAAACCACAAAAACATAAAAAGGGGGTCAACAATTTGAACGCTCAAAGTACTTGCATTGAGCACTCAAGCTGTTTTGGACTGGGATTTTGTAAAGTGTTTTTCTTGATTATTTAAGACCTTGTGAGTTCATTAGAGGTATAGGGGACCTCAATGAACCCACTAGTCTTCCTCAGGAGAACCAACCCGTAATTGATTACATGGTTTTCCTACCTTTTGGCTTAGATTAAAGATTGAACTTTGTAGTTTAGTGGATGGAGGAGCTAAGCTTGGGCTATGGGTGCAATGTGGGTGATTTTGAACAGTAAAGTGGGCAATATGAGTCTGATTAGATGGAGTTTGTATGGATTATGGAGTGTTGTGGTTTCTAGAGAGAGAATGAAGGGGGTATAGTTGGTTGAGTGTGTTTTGGTTTGGATTGAGGGATAGAACTGATGTAGGATGTCTGGAAATGGAGTTTTAGAGAGAGTGGGCTTAGGATCAGAGTGTGGTATAGTGTGTAACCTTTGTAAATGGTGTAGATAGGTGGTTTTATAGAGAGAAATGGGGGTGGGGGGGAAATGGATTTATTTGAACAAGAGGGCCTACCAAGACAATTTAGGACCCCCTTAGGGTCTACTAAGTGCATGCGAGCAACAGAAAAATGATTGAGTGGCTGTCATGTAGTCAGAATCTCATCATTAGATGCTCTGCCAGCAACAAACTGGACAGGGCTTGAGCGCTCAAACAGGGGGTTTGAGGGCTCAAACCCCTTTGAGCTCAGTGGTTGGTTCTAGTTTATTTTGGTGTTTTGAGGGGTATTTTGGTCATTTGGGTTGGTTTATGTTATTTGGGAATGGTTTCGGATGGTTTGTGATGGTTTAGGGCAAGTTCAAGCCTTTTTCTCAACCTCGAGGTATTCACGGGTGGTTTTCTCATCATCAGGAGTGCTTCGCAAGTATCCTGGGTCAAAACCGGGGTGTCTACATTAGGGTTTAATTAATTTAATATCGATCATCAGACAACTACATCTTACTAGTATTTATTCGTTTACATAACCCTAGTTACTCGAACCCTAACTCGCATTCAATGTCTACCTATGGATTTCTCTCTCTCTCTCTCTCTCTCTCTCTCTCTCTCTTACTGGTTTTGCTTGAACTAAGGGTACATGAATTTTAACCTTTTTAGATTTTTTTAAGCTCTACGGAAGTTGAATTTGGTATTCCTACGAGGGTGCTCTTGGTAAAGTTTTAAATAGTAATATGCGATGCAAATTTGCACTAATTGCCTTTGTGATTGGAAAATGATAGATCTGAAATAGGTAACTGTTGCTCTGTCGGAATTCTGTCAATCTTGTTTTCCCATTAAGATAAACTTGGTCCCAATTATTCATAGTTGTGTGACCTGCACATACTGGTTTATGGTTCATGCCAACTTACTAGCATTATGGAAGGGGGTTCCATATACTGATACTTTTGTGTCCCTATCTTTCTTCCCTTGCCAACAGCCTTGGAGACACATATATTGATACTTTTGTATTGAAAGTAAATGTTACACATTTAACTTCTGATTTCCAGCATTCTTTTTTGTATTGTTGGTCAATGATTTCCAACAATTCTTATAGATTGTCTTCTTTGTATGGATTGGTCATTCATGACACCCAAAAAGCGTGAGGAAGAAACAAAGAAATAGGGTTTTCCGATTTCAACATTTATCAAACAAGTCATGAAGTATGTATAGGTTTACATAGACATTTGTTTTCACTTAACCATAGGCACTCTTTAGTCCATTTGTGCTCATTTGGATCCTCCCATGGAGGGATTTCTTTTAGTGAATGTTGTCAGAACATGAACTAAAATTACATGGACCTTTTCTTTGCTTTGTTCTTATTTGGGTTCCACTTGGATTTCTTCATTTGAGTTCCACTTGGATTTCTTCATTTATTGCCTTCCAATACAAGTCCCACTTGCCTTCCGTTATGAGTCCCAAGAAAGTCACTTATCTTAGCTTTTTATCTACATTGTTCTCATTTATTGCGTCTCTTTTACAATTTTGTTATTTATTGTAGATGTGCGGTTGATGAAGGAAAAGTTTGTCATGCTGGAAAAATGAAGTTTCAGTTGGAGGGAAGGATGCATCATCAACTCCTGCTTTTTGTTTGGACTATAGTTGTTTAGAATTTGTACAGACGTGGAGCTGATCAAGTATGCATCATCAACTCCTACCTTTGTTTTTTTTTTTTGAAATGTCAGAGAGATGAATTTTGTAACTTGTACTCAGATGATGTAATTACCTTATACGATCAATAAAAATTCAGTTCAAGCTTTCTTTTTACCTATGAATGTTGCAAGGTTGCCATGTGTTGGACTATATTTGTTGAACCTGTGTTACTTGAATAGGTTGTGTCTATATTGTATCGTGTCCGTATCCCGTATCATATGTCAGATTATTTTTACAATAATCCATAGTGTATTATGTCCTCATCATGCTTCTTAGCATGTAACCGAAGGTTTTGCTTGCTAGTGAAACTAATTTGAATATACTTGATTTAGATTTCTGGAGTTCACTTTGATTGTATTTGATAAGCAGGATGAATATGACTTTGATGTGGGGTGAATGGATAATTATGACTATGAGTATGCATTTATTGCTGCTTTCTTTTGTTGTTGGCTGCTGAATTGAGACGCAGTGACGTTGGGCTAGGCCAAGAAACAATAGCACCCTGTCAAATTTTTTCTAGAAATAAACTAATATAGCAGATTTTTGGGTGTGCCTGGGTTGTTGACTTTGTTCTAACTAAAGTTCAATTTTTTTTGATGGTCTAGGATCGCTAAAGTTCAGTTTAGAGCATATCTGAAGTAATCTAATCTGTGTTGCCCTGTAGAACATAATCAAAGTTGGGGACAATCATGGAAGTTGGCAGCACAAACTCATATGAAAAATAGCAGTTGGAATCAATAGAACATAGAAGAAGATAGAAAATTCCATGAACAACCATCCTTTTCCAAAACTAAATATACATTAGTACTATAGAAGAAAGGTTAGGAAAATCATATATTTGACAAAAAGTCATCTCCTTTCATTCAAGCCTAGTTCATCACTTTCTTACAACATTAAAAAAAAAAGTTGCAGTTACAACTTCATGACAGATACAACTTCATGGCGGATACTTGCCATTTCCAACAAATACAGTCTCTACTCTATTCCTTACTTCTTATTCACATACAAAACAAACTCAGAAAACTTATTGTTTCCCTACTCTACACTGAATTTCCCAAATGTCTCAAGTGCATTAAACTTGCTATAAAATGGCACCATTTCAATGTTGACCGACCCGAATCGTCACCGGTGAAATAAGGCTTGTCCCCAAGCTCTCCTTCCAGCAATTTGAAAATCTCCAAGAGTTCTTCATTGTCTCTCTCTTGATCTTCCCCTTTGGTTCTTAAATCCTAAATCTGCTCATTCTTCACATATCTGTTGAGAATGGTAAATATGAACAATCAGTTTGCAAGAAAATATAAAGTAGTATCCTGGAACATAGATTAGACAGATTGAACGAACACTATGTCTCAAAACAAGTACGAGAGTTTTCAAATACTATGTCTCAAAACTACAAGACTAGCCATTTGTATGTGGTAGAATGGTTATTTTGGGACTTTTAAAATGATTCTAATTGCCCCTAATTTGACAATACTCCATTGAAACCATGAAACCATATCCATGAGACATATGCGAACCAGAGTGGTCTCAAATATAGCCCAGAAACTTGTGCCTAGTTGAATTTACCATTGTGTAAAACATTAATGGACTAAGCGAAGCAATGACAAGCTGTGAGTGGATAATGTTTCCAACCCTTGTGAGGGTTTGTTCTCTCTTCTTTTTATTTTAAAATCATTAATCAAGAAAACCATGACTAACCTATCATAGAACCTCAGCATCTAATATGCTTTGGTTGAATATCAATATTCAATACTAACTCGTCTTAGAGAATCCTTACTATTATCTTTGCGCATGGGTAGCAACAAAGGATTATCAAAGGTATAACAAGTAGTTAACACATCTCAACTATCACAGTCCCGCTCGAGTGGTGTTCATTGTTGTCGGTGGTTCGATTCTTCGATTGGGCCTTCTAGGGTATCGATTACATCGAATTGAAAAAGAAAGTTCAAATAGGGTTTTTTAGATAGATCGAGAGAGAGAGAGAGAGAGAGAGAGAGAGAGAGAGAGAGAGAGAGAGCTAGTTCGGGGAGCTATTTTTCTCAATCTGGGAGACCTTCGATCGCCATGGTCGCCATTTTCTCTTTCTCTCTCTTCTCTATCTGAAACACATAAAAATGAGGGGAGAAGTGTTGACTCATTTGTAATACTGACCCGGGTCAAGTCCCGCGAACCTTGTTTTAACCCGACTCAAGACCCGCGTGACCCTTAAACGTTCGTCTCTATATCCAACGACTCATATTTGAAGCCCGGATTTCATCCAATTTCTGCGATCCCGTTTAAGAAGCGGAATGTATATATATATATATATATATATATATATATATATATATATATATACACCAATGTTCCCATCCACTACTCTTACCATCCACACTTTTCATTTTCCAATCAAATTTTGATGATTGAAGCCATCCAATGTGTTTAAAACATGTTTTTAAGGGTCCCCACGAGAAATCATCAAAAAAAAATACCAGGAAGGGCTTCATTTGGGCAATTTTTGATAAAACTGTATTTAATCGAAAACTACTCGGATGAAGCTCTTCCCAATTTTTTTTTTTGGTGATTTGACTGGACGGATCCGATCGTCAAAATTTGACTGGAAAATGCCTTGTCCGGACAATCCCGGACCGTAGCTATCCCGGATGAGAACCGGACTCCATAAAATATATATATATATATATATATATATATATATATATATATATATATATATATATATATATATATATATATATATATATATATATATATATATATATATATATATAATTTGGGAGTCCGCTAATGAATTTTTCTTTCCAAAATGATTTAGTACAATCATCATGGAGCATTACTCTAGATGTGGAAACATCTTTATACCATCTAAAATCACTTAGTGTTGGACACTGTAGGTTACTTAGTTGATCATGTATTCTAGAGGTAATATTACTAGGTGTACCAACAAAATGGTTAATTATGGTATATATTAAAGTATTTATTCCATCAGATTCTCCCATACCAATTTCTTCATTAAATATTGGGAAACCGTTTCCATCCATTTGAATAGAATTTTGGATTTCATCACGAGGCTCAATGGTGAGGTATTTATCCCACCAAGATTTTAACATTCCGGTGAAACCAGAAGTTAATAAGTCTACAATTTCTGGTTTAGTATGATCAAAATTACTTAGGTAACTATTAGCAACCATTGTCATAAATTTAATTTTTCTAATATTTGGTGTTCACTTAAACCATCAATATTCCATTCGTATAATTTATTTGAAGAAACAGAATTAGAGATGTTCTTAGTCAACCAACAAGAGTAATTGAATATGATAAGTTAACTTATGGAAATAAAATTAGTACTATTCAAAAAGGAGTAAGAATGTGCATAGATATAAAAATTAGTAAACAAGCCCAAAACAATAGAAATAAAGCTAAATATGAATTAGGCAATTTTTGTGAACAATATGGTCTACCTCCAGTAGAATCATCTAGGAGAAAGCACAAATTAAGGATTTTAATAGAAATAACAAGTGTTCTAAAAAAAGTAAAAAACAACTGTCCAATGACAAATATTATGAAATGCCAAAGTACCAATTTAGTAAAAAACAAATTACAAAAAAATACGACAAAAGTAATATTACGTGTCACAACTATGGCAAAAAAGGTTATTATAAAAATGAATGTAAAGTTAAAGAAAAAATTAGTCAATTAAAAATATCTGATAGTGATAAAAAAAATCTAAGTAATTCTGATAGTAATTCAGGAGAAGAGAAAATTAGAACTTCTTCACATTATCATTCTTTCAGTGACAATTCAAGTGAAAATCAAATAGGAATAGGATGTACTGATAATTGTTGTAAAAGAATTAATGTACTCACTAAAGAAATACCAGAAGAAGATTTATTAATTGATTTAATTGGTAAAAAAGAGGATTCTGAGTTAAAACAACAATATGTTAAAAAGCTCAAACAACTTTTAGTACAACAAAGTAAAAATCCTCAATATACTAAACCAATAGTAAGCATTAATGCTACTATAGATAGATTTAGTAGAAAACAAAAAGAAGTTACTTTACTAGATTTACAACACAAAATAAATCAAATTAAACAAGACATTATCAAGATAAAAGAAAATTGCAAAAAGTTAAAAGATACTATAGCTATATTACAGCTAAAACAAAGTTTTAAAAATTTTGAAGACGAAATCAAAATCAGTCATTTGACGAATCTCTAGAATTAAATAGTAAAATTCTACACAAAGATGAGTCAAATAGTGATCATGAAGAAAATGAGCACCAGGAAAATAATTTAGAAAATAATAGATTAAATATAATAAATCAAATAAACATCCAAAAATGGCATGCTAAAGTCAAGTTAATAATTAATGATTTTGAGATTGAAGTCACTGCCCTTATCGATACTGGAGCAGATTTAAACTGCATACAAGAAAGTTTAGTACCCACTAGGTATTATCAAAAACAATTGAACAATTAAGTTCGACAAATGGTAGTAGAATGCGTACTAAGTATAAATTACCAAAAGTCTAGGTTTGTCAAGATAAAGTTTGTTTTAAAACATCATTTGTCCTAGTACAAAATTTAACTGATAAAGTAATTTTAGGAGTACCTTTTATTTGTTTACTTTATCCTTTTACCACTAATAATGAAGGAATCACCAGTAAACCTTTTGGTCAAAAAGTAATTTTTAAATTTTTAGCAAAACTTGAACAAGAAGAATTAAGATAGTTAAAAAATTACTTTGTTTCCCCGAGCTAATATTCTGCTTGATTGTTTTACAGATGACTTCAAACCAGCATAAAATGACTTTCGGATGGATCACTCTACCAGTGATTCCTGATTGAACAAGTTCCAAGTTTAGAAAGTTAAGTTATCTAGACAGCATTGATAAAACCCAACAATGTCTCTTAGACAACATCTGGAGTACACATGGAAATAATCAAAAGTTTTTAAGAAGCTTAAATAGTTTAAGTATTTACTTTCTTGAGCAAAACATTAAGCAGACTAGAGAAATTATTCTCTAGATCTTCCGGTGGAGTTTCTTTAAACCCATCTCTAGCAAGCAATTCAAATACAAACTTATCTTGCGAGAATTGCAAACCAATGCCCCCAAGTAAAATTTCAGATAATAGGTGTCAACAAATCAAGGATAAGGTTGCTATCTTACGCCAACAACAATTAAAAGCAACAAAAGAAGAACATCAGTTACAAGTTTATCTAGCCTCTTTTGCCCCACTGGCAATAACCAGAAAAAAATAGTCATCCCCACTGGATGATGGTGAAAGCGTGAGTATGTCTTTCCAAAAGAAAGCAAGTAAAATTTTAGCTTTACGCAAGACTTTATCCCTTTTTCCTGAGTCAATTCCCCCTGAAATAGACTTTGACATTCAGCATTTGGCTAGACAAAAAGGTCACTACTTTCAAGAATTCCTGTTTGAAAGCTTAGTCAATCTTGCGAGTCAAACAATTCTTGGTTTATCAATCACTTGGGATACCCTCTACTACAAAAATCAAGATCAAGTAGAGTGTCACGCCCTCATTTATTTTTTTTTTAAAACATAAATAAAAGAATCTCAAACAATAACCAAGTTAAAAGATAAAGATTTCCATAAATAGAGTACATCATTAGCCCAACGGCTATCAAATGTTTGGGCACCCTTGCCCCAAAGGTGTAATTAATTAACATCCTGTGATTCAAATATTTGGGCACCCTTGCCCCCAAGGTGAAGTCGAAATAATATCTCATAAGTTTTTTTTACAAACCCAAAGTCAAAAGATGGTAAAGGAAATTAGAGTTACATTAACATCTCCCCAAAAGAAAGTTTAAATGCGTAGAAGATGAAGTAAATAACTCCATGCCATGTATGCTCATCATCCAAGTCATGCATTCCAAACCATGCACGATCAAAGCTGGGTACCTGAAAATGATAGGGTGAGCACACTTGCTCGTAGGAGAACTATTCTACTAACGCTAGGTATATGAATATGATGCATGCACATGAGAGTAAGATATGTCAAACGGTTATTCATATGCGAGTCCAAGTATCCAAGTCATGGAGGAAGAAAGGAAGAATTTAGAAAGTTTCAACGTATCCAAGTGATTTCCAAGTATCCACCCACAACTCATGTTTTCAAAAGTCCTTTCTAAGTGTCCAAAATATAATCCAAATATCCATTTCATTTCACCCAACCACCCAAGTTCATCACACAAGTCAAAATCAAGTTTACAAAACGAGTTTCGACAAAACTTTAAGGATAGTCCAAAACTTCAATTCTCATTTCTTTCATTGAAGAAAAATCATCATGTTCATTTAGTACTAGGGGTTTAACCCCTCTGCCGGGTTCGATAGGCTCCGCTTGCCTCTGCCGGGTTCCGTAGGCCCCGCATGCCTCTGCCGGGTTCCATAGGCCCCGCGTGCCTTTATCAAAAAAAGTTTACCAAATGATGGTATCGGTTTAAGAATATCTCATTATCCCAAACATTTCATAACAAGTCCGTTTTCCAAATTTCATTTCATTATTTCACATTTTTCGATAAAAAGGGTGATGCACACACACACCCACGCTTTCTAAAAACCATCAAACTTTCATGTGATGCAAAATGACATATTTGTTTATAAAATCAAAGTCCTCGAGTCAAAACATGGTTGCAAGTAACGCCAAATGTCAATTTTATTAAGGAATAAGCGATCGGGGACCAAATGGACATCAAAGGGTGACCGAAAATCACCCCAAAAACAGGGGCAGTGGCTGAAAATTATAGGGGCAGCAGCTATGAACAGTAGTCTGAGCAGATTTTCACCCTTAGGGTGTGGAATTTCAACCCAATCACAATAGAGATAGTTTAGGCTTAAATTGGAAATGCTAGGCAACAATTAAACATGGAGGGATGTCAATTTCACCCCCAATTTCACCAATCAACAAGCAAATTCATAGATCAAGAAATCAAAATGGAAAAACCCACACAAATTGGGGAAAACATGAAATTCAAGGAGATTGAGGCCAAAAATCAAGTATGTGCAACAAATCATAAGCATATAACTAGAGAGAGTAGACATTGTTCCCCTACCTCAAGGATTTGCTTGAAAAATGGAAATGAATGAAACCCTAGCCCCAAATCCCGAATTATGTGCTCCCGGTGTGAATCCAAGGTGACCCAAGCTCCCCACGGTGCGTAGAACGTGAATATGGCCTTGGTTCTTGAAGAGATTGAGTGGGGAGGGAGAGTTTTGAGCTTGAAGGGAGTAAAAATGGAGGAGAAGAGAGAGGGAGGATGAGCCGATCGGTGGAGGAAAGAGGGAGAGTGAGATATTTTATTTTATTTTTTTCAAATTTGCCCCACACTACTTATTATAACCCCCTAATTACCCCTCACACCCAAATGTCACTTGTGTATATAGTATGTGACCACAATACTTATTTTCATAAACCAAACTTAAGTAAAGATTACTTTAATTTATTTATGAAAATAAGGAAGTACCCCCCATTTGGAAACAATGGCATTTCTAAAATTTTAAAATTCTAATCACATCAAAATCTCATCCCCCCACTTTTAGTACAAAACTGAAAAACGGCAGATTTTTCTCCGAATAAAATAGGCGAAAGATGATTTTGCCTTACGTAAAAATAACTTCCGATTATACCATTGTGATTAGAAAAATCCAAGGAACAATTACCAGCATTTTTTTTTGGCCAAATCGAAACTTCTCCAAAAAGTGATTTTTCATACTGATTCTTACATAGAGTGTCCAAAAATTGATCCCCTTTGCAAAGAAATACTATTAGAGCGTATGGATTGCAAGTGTAATTTAATCTTTAGTATTTCCAAAGCTTGCATTAATCTTACAAATTTCCAAGACCTTTCTTTAACCTATAAAGGATAAGAAGTTCCAATTACCCCAATGACCTTGCTAGACCAAGGATTCCCTAGACAATTGATTATTACTTCCCCTGAGCAAATTGACAGAGTCACTAGGAAAATGCCAGTATGCATCAACAATATCTTCGCCAAGTATGGAGCATTAAGATGCCAAGTTTAAATAAGAAGTAAAATGCCTGAATGGACAAATTTTCAAGCATAGTACCAAGCACAACATGTTATGTACATCTCCGCAAATTGGCCATTCAACAGTTTCCATGACCCAATTGTGTTAATAGGGCATGAATTTCCTACTTGGATATGTTCTCAGTCAATCAGAAAGCAAATCAGACAGCATCTTGCCTACTCAATAGCAAGTCACCTTGGAGATATTGATGAGCCCCTCTTTGGAAGCATTCCTAAATTAATTTTTGAAGACCCAATTCAGAAAATTAGGTCCATTGATTTTATTCAAGAAGTCCCATTTATTTTTCATACCATATACAAAATGTTGGTAGAATACTATCGTAGTTCGATAGATATTCATGAATTATCAAATCAAGAGGATTTTGCACAAGATGATGGGCAAGATTTTTCGCACAATCTGTCAGAAGAGGAAATGCAAAGCATTGACAACATGATCGAATTTTGAACTAGTCATCATCAAAGTCAGAAAAGTTATTCGAAAGAATAATTTCTAGCCACAAGATATCATCAACAAGTCAGGAGAAGACCAAGTCAGAAAATTTCATTCTTTTCCTTTTAGACTTTCGTTACATAAGTTTTCTTTCTTTCCTTTGTTCAATCTGTCTGTCTACTCTAGCATGCTCTTCTACTGTGTCTGTGCTTCCCCCCCCCCCATTGGTATCAAAGCCAAGTAGGTAATTCTTGAGTTAGAACTAATTTCATCTGTAAATTATTTTTGAAACTTAGAAAATTCAATTAGTATTTTTTCCTTGTTTATCTGCGTTTGAGCATTCTGTCTTTGGCCACCAAAGCATGAAGCCTTGTTAGATGTGTAAGTCCTAAGAGTGAGGCAGTTGTGAGGATTTGGTCACCAATTGGGTATGAGTGTATACATGCTAGGTCTCAAAAAAGATAACTCTAGGAAAAAATATTAAGAGAAATTTTTAAGTGAAAAAGATAATGAATAGATTATTTAGGTGCAATTCTTCAACTAGCTCAATGGCTTCGATATCGTCCATACCAGACATAGTAAACGAAGAAGAACATGAATATCAAGATTCTACTACAGACTTAGGAAATTGGAATATACCAAAATTTCTAGTAAAAGAAATTTATAAAACTAGTTTTTTAGAAGATACTTTTAAGACTGATCAAGTAGCAAAAATTGTAGAACAAGTTTGTGTAATTAAAAAACAACAATAAAGATATGCTCTTTTAGGTATAGAATCAGTTCAAAAAACATATAGAAAGAGGTTATAATTTTGTTCATGTAGGTTTAGTACAAGTTGCAGTTAAACCCCTAACACGAAGAGGATTTAATTCTTCAATTTTGTTAGCTTTAAGAGATAGTAGATTCACATTATACAATGATTGTTTGTTAGGCTTAATGGAATCTAGCCTACACAATGGTCCAATATATTTTAATTGTTTTCCTAATTTACCACTTAGTTTAAGAGATAAAAATATCCTGAAAACTTTAACTTTAAATATTCAAATTGCTGGAGTAATTACCAATGTGCTCGAATGAAGTCACTCAATTGCTTTAGTTTATCGTATTTATTACAAGTGTATGAAAACTAATTTAAATATTCATGCCTTAGTTAAAAGTCCAAAAGACAAAACTTTACTCATACAAACTAGCATTGCTGATGTTAATATCCAAGTACCAAAAACAATTCAATGGAATAATATCCAGTTACCAACCAGTTGACTTAGTGAGAATGAAAGTTATCCACAAAGAATATCATTTAGTAGATGTAGATTATATCCAATAGTACTTAGATGTTACAGTTAGAATTAGTTTTGATCAACAATGAGTTAACACTCCCCTTAAAATTAGAGAACTTAGTAGGTCAGAAAGTTCAACAAATATACCTAGGCAAGATAGGAATTTGCTAGATCCAAAAGTTAGGTTAAAAGGAATTGAAACAACTTCACAGGGTAGTAAACCTTGTTACTCAACACAATCAAAATTTGAAGATGAAGAAACATCCTAGGGATCACCAACCCAAACTGATTTTGAGGAAATAACCCCTCATCCCATAGATAAAAGTTTATTAACTATACATAGAGATTTTATGATAGATGTAGAAAAGTTGTTCCGAGAATTTAAATCAAGAAATAATGCAGTAAAAAGAAAAGAATTTTGTAATAAATATAATCCTAGCCAAACATTTGAAATAGTAAAAAATTGGAGACAGTTCATGAACAATACAAGAACATAAATTCAATTTTTTGATTATTTAGAAAAATATTATAAAATGTTAGCACTATAACAAAAATTAAATGACGAACATCAAACAATAATATGATTTTTGCTAGTCACCCTCCTTTAGATTCAATTCTTATTGATTACAAAGGATTGTCTATTACAGCATCCCCATTTAAGTTACCAAGTGGAGAAGTTGAATTTAAAAAAATAATAGAACAAAATAATTATACTAATCAATGTCTTAAAACTATAAGTAAACAATTAGATAAAATAGAAACTAAAATTGATGATGAGTCTTTTAGCAGTACTCTCTCTTCTAGTAAAATCATAGAAAAACTCCTTATATGTCTTCCTGAAAAAAGAATTAAGGCAATCAACACCACAAAAAATCAGAACCAAAGTATTGAACAAATTGAAGAATTGCTAGCTAAGTTAGCCCTTAAAAAGGAATCGGAATCAACATCTTCACAAATAGTAAAATTTAAACAAGAATCTCAAGTAATAGAAATTACAAAAGGAAAAAATCATAGCACAGATTCTAGTAGTCAAGATACTAATACATCATATGATGAATTCACACAATTAGAAAGACAATTCTCAACCCAAGAAATTAATCGTATCTATAATCCTAAAACAAGTAAGCCAAACTCTGCAAGTCTTACAAAAAATTGACACTCCCGTCCAACTCTCCGTGATCTTCAATTTGAAGAACGAAATTTAGATAATCAATTTTATGTTTCTTCAAATAAATTATATGAATGGAATATTGATGGTTTAAGTGAACACCAAATATTATAAAAATTAAATCGTATGACAATGGTTTGCTAATAGTTACCTAAGTAATATTGATCATACTCAACCAGAAATTGTGGACTTATTAGCTTCTGGTTTTACTGGAATGTTAAAATCTTGGTGGAATAAATACCTCACCATTGAGTCTCGTGATGAAATCCGAAATTCTATTCAAATGGATGAAAACGGTTTCCCAATATTTAATGAAGAAATTGGTATGGGAGAATCTGATGGAATAAATAGTTTTATATATACCATAATTAAACATTTTGTTGGTACACCTAGTAATATTACCTCTAGAATACATGATCAACTAAGTAACCTACATTGTCCAACACTAAGTGATTTTAGATGGTATAAAGATGTTTTCACGTCTAGAGTAATGCTCTGTGATGATTTTACTAAATCATTTTGGGAAGAAAAATTCATTAATGGACTCCGAAATTTATTTTCTCACAAAATTAGAGACATTCTTAGTCAACCAACATGAGTAATTGAATATGATAAGTTAACTTATGGAGATATAATTAGCACTATTCAAAAAGGACTAAGAATGTGCATAGATATGAAAATTAGTAAACCAGACCAAAAGGATAGAAATAAAGCTAAATATGAATTTGGAAATTTTTGCGAACAATGTGGTCTACCTCTAGTAGCACCATCTAGGAGAAAGCACAAACAAATTAAGAATTTTAATAGAAATAACAAGTATTCTAAAAAGAAGTAAAAGACAATTGTCCAATGATAAATATTATAAAAAGCCAAAGTACCAACATAGTAAAAAATAAATTACAAAAAAATATGAAAAAAGTAATCTTACGTGTCACAATTGTGGCAAAAAAGTCATTATAAAAATGAATGTAAAGTTAAAGAAAAAATTAGTCATTTAAAAATATCTGATAGTGATAAAAAAACACATACTAGAAATATTTAAAATAGAAAATTTGAGTAATTCTGATAGTAATTCAAGAGAATAGGAAATTAGTACTTCTTCAGATTATCATTCTTTCAATGACAATTCAAGTGAAAATCAAATAGGCATATGATGAACTGATAATTGTTGTAAAAGAATTAATGTACTCACTAAAGAAGATTTATTAATTAATTTAATTGATAAAATAGAGGATTCTGAGTTAAAACAATAATATGTTAAAAAAACTCAAACAACTTTTAGTACAATAAAGTAAAAAGTTCCAATATACTAAACCAATAGTAAGCCTTAATGTTGCTATAGACAAATTTTGTAAGGACCCATAATTTTGCATAACTTTCTAGAAATAATATTGGGTAAATGTGAGGAATTGAATTTTGACTAAGATGGGTCAATGTGGTAGTGGTAGAATGCATTTATGTGTGTCTATAATACATTTGGAAGTTTAGGGATGTAAGTGTAATAGGGTGGGAGTATTTAAACACTTTGTGCTTGCATTTTTACAAAATAATAGCCCTCTCCCTCTCTTAGTCTACCGATCTCTATCTCTCACTCCTCTCCTTCATTTTTTCTTGCTCTAAGCTCTAAAATTCACAAAACCTTCAAGTCGCCTTCAAGAACCCCACCTAAAATCACCTCCTCTATGCGTTTTGAAGCTTGGATTGCGCTTGTTTCGCACCAAAAACTCATATTTTGGGTTTGAGCTAATTGGAGACTAGGGCTTTTATTTTCTCACTCATTTGAAGCTCAAATCTTGAGGTAGGAAGACAAATTCTACTCCCTCTAATTGTATTTATGTGATGTATAGCATATAACTTGTTCTAGCTATTAAATTCCATCAAGTTCATGAATTTCTTTCATAGTGGGTTTGTTTGAGCTAAATCTTGTGATCTATGATTTGAGTACTTGTTTGATGCAATTGATGGTCGATTTGCACTCCTTTGGTGTCCATTAGTTACTTTACATGTCCAATTTTTGGCCTAGAACTTCACATTTGTGTTTGGGTTGAAATTCCACACCTCTAGGGTGAAAACCTGCTTGCTACCCCTATTTTTGGGCTGCCCCCAGCTTTCCGCAGGCTATCCCCTGTTTTGGGGTGGCCGAGATGCCTGTTTGGTCCCCGATCGTCCATTTCTTCGTGTTTTTTTATCCATACCACCATTTTGAACACCGAATCTACTTTGAATTCATGAAATTAACCCTTGGGCATGTGAATTAACGAAATCCCATGGTTTATGTATCGGACACGCGTCGGTTGACACATTTTTGGCGAAATTGGTGAACTTTTGGAATAAATGGGACTTTTGGAAACTTTTGAAAGACAAATGGTTTTGAATTGATATTATTGGATAAAATGAACTCTAGGGTTCTCTCGTTTGGTGTCCCTAGCCATGGGTGCACGGAGCCCATGAAATCTGGCATGAGTGCACGGAGCCCACGAAATCCGGCAAGGATGCACAGAGCCCATGAAATCCGGCAGAGGGATACTTCCCTATTAAAATTTAGGAATGTTATCTTGTGAAATGTCGGTTATGATGTATTTGGATTAATTTGGCGTAATTGGTGAAAATTGGCTTTCAATAACCAAAAATGAGGATTTTGGTGACTACTTGGACTTTGATTGGATATTTAAAATTATTTTGGGACACTTGGATACATTTTGGACACTTGGATACACTTTGGTTACTTCTTGGTCAAATTATAGCCTTCCGTTCATTTTGACCTTATACATTTGCCGCGTCCAACTCCATACTCATTCATTATGCATGTATCATATTTATACATGTAGCGTTGGTAGAATAGTTTTTCTACTGGGCTCGTGAGCTCAATCTATCAATTTTTAGGTACACAGCATCAAGCATGAAGTTGGATGCTTGTCAAGTGATACTTACATGGAGCTTTAACATGCATGAAGTTATTTTCTCATCTTTGTATTATATTTTTGGAAAGATGATTTTGTAACTTCCTTAGTTTATCATTTTTGACTATTTGACAATGTAATAACTCTTAAACTCAGTATTTATGCTTTTGGGATTTGGCCTTCGTTATTATAACTTATTGACTATTTTAGTGAGAATGTAATATTTTGACTTTGACTATTCAAAGGGGTAAATATAAGACTTTGGATTTATCCCACGTGGATTTTATGTATATTGGGATTATTAAATTTGAGGGCATGACAAATTTAGTAGAAAACAAAAAGAAGTTAATGTACTCTCAAGTGGACGAATCGTACCAAAGTATAGTTATGCAAGAGCAAGGTCGAACCCACATGGACTCGTGTTTTTTTTAATACAAAACTAAATAAATTTAAAATTTTTTAGACCCTAACCTAGTTCCAAAATGTCATGAATTGATTTGTAAACTAAAAATTAAACTAAGAATGACAAAAGAAAAATAATTAAACTATAACAGAAAAGAAAGTGAAGATTACTGTCGGAAAAAAAGAAACTAGAGTTTCGGAATCCACACCCATATATTCATAGTGATTTTTTTAACAAACTCTGATTTATTTTTCTCTAATTCTGTACACAGTAATTTGGTGGCTAAACTCTATTACTACGGAAAATATTTTTGTTAAGCTCGTTTTGAAACAAATCAATTTATGTACGCCCTTCCTCGCCTAAAGGTTCACAACATGAAAAAAATTCGATGTATCCGTTAATAAACAAATCGCAACATATATCCAATACTTGAAATCAAAATCTAATGACCGGGAAAAATATTTAACTAGTACTCCAATCATGGAAAAAACATGATTGAATCCATATCCAAAACAACTAAATTAAATTAAAAGGAGGTAAGAACGATTATCCAATGAGATTATGCATTAAGAAAAATAAATCGAGAGTTTGTTTTTTATCACTACTAGACACGAGGTTTCATCCTCCACCTTAGTTTAAACGACTAGGCGCTCATGGAGTATGTGAACGTATTCAAATAATAATAAAACTCCATTACGGAATAACTTTAGAGCAAACAACGAATAAAAGATTTATGCCCAAAGCTCCAGCCGTGTTCTCTATTTTTTTCTCTTCCGTGGGACAAGTGAAACCCTACTGCTGCTGCCTTTGTTTTGTTTCCCGTCCGTGATATCTCCAGCCGAAGTCCCCTCCTCAAAACCCTACTGTCTTTCCATATATATAAGGTGTCGAGAGTTGTAATGCTAACAAGATTCCATTCCCTAATCAAACCCTATATTTAAGGCAATGAATTGGATTGCCTAATCTCAATTTCTAATTTGTCTTGGCCTCCAATCCTTCTTAAGTAGCAATTCTTGTAAAAAGCCCAATTAGCCATTAGTGCATCAGCAACTACGGGTAAGTTGGACCCAATTTCGAAGTAATTTGCCCATCACTTGAAGCCCCAACGTTGATAGAGTACTTAATTTTCGAACCCCTCAATTCCTTTGTAGCATGCGACGGCACTTGCTTTATGATGACTGACTCAAACTCTAGGTCGACTCTGCACTAATAATTTCAATAGCCAGAAAATGTATTATTATCATCTTTTCCTGCAAAATTAATAAGTAAATGTAAAAAATAAAAAAATAACAATAATATTTCATTAAGCACAATAAGAACTAACAATACGTATTATAGGGATTTCTAAATGTCTATATTTTGGGCTCATCGGATAAATTTAGTAGAAAACAAAAAGAAGTTACTTTACTAGATTTACAACACAAAATAAATCAAATTAAATAAGACATTATGAAGATAAAAGAAAATGATAAAAAAAATTAAAAGACAGCATGGCTATATTACAGCTAAAACAAAGTTTTGAAAATTCTGAAGACAAAATACATAATCAATCATTTGACGAATCTCCAGAATTAAATACTCCCTCTGTTCCATATTATTTGCCCCTTATGGGAGTCCATGCATTTTACACGCAAAAAATAATGTACAAGCATAAAATAAAATTCTACAAACTTTACACCAATTTAAATATCTCTTTGAGAAGAAAAAATTGGTGTAAAATAATTATAGTTATCCCTTTAGTCAAAAGTAAAATAATTAAAATAATTACAGTTACCCCAAGTTTTCGAAAGCTAGAGAAAAGTTACCCCTTTATTCAAAAGTAAAATAATTATAGTTCACATTGCTGAGTCATCCCGCATTGGTAAAATAATTGTAGTCTCAGGTCCTTTGGTTATAAAAGGATCCTTGTAGTTTGTAATACAAGTAAGTTTGATAGTTAGTTTCAGTTTTTATTCTCTCTAAATTCTTTCAATTCCTTAGTGAAAGCTCTTTTGAGCAAAGTCATTGTTCCCTTGTAATTCCTACCACCCTGTTATAAATCAAGTCACCGAATTCAAGTAAGCATCTGTTTTCATTTACTTGTCAATTTTCAACACTATTCACATACTATTTGGGTACAATTTAGCACTATTTGACACTATTCACTACTATTTATATTGCTTTCATTCTTTTCCTTTTAGACTTTCGTTACGCAAGTTTTCTTTCTTTCCTTTGTTCAATTTATTTGTCTGCTCTAGTATGTTCTTCTACTGTGTCTGTGCTTCCGCCCCCGTTGATATATATATATAATATACAATAAACTTCCGGTCCAAACTCCCGGACCCTCTTAAGTTACGGACCTCCACTTTCCGGACCAAATTTTGACGATCCGAAGAGTTAGATGTGTTTAAAACGTGATTTTAAGGTCCCATGCGAGGATTTGGCAAAAAAAAAAATACCCGAAAGAGCTTGATCAGAGAAGTTTTTCAAAAAAACACTAACTTAAATTACGTTTTAAACACATCTAACGGTTTGGATCGTCAAAATTTGGTCCGGAAAGTAAGGTCCGGACGGTAGGTCCGGATTTAGTGGTTTGGATAGGAAGGAGAATCTCTATATAGATATATATACTATATATATAAGAGAGAGAGAGAGAGAGAGAGAGAGAGAGAGAGAGAGAGAGAGAGAGAGGATCCGGTCAGGACTCCCGCATTTTATAAAATGCAAACCTTCCCTCTCCCGGCAAATGGTCAAGATCCGAACCGTTGGATATTTATCCTACGGTTTGTTATGAAAACTGCTTGGATGAAGCCTTTCCCGGTCATTTATTTTGCCGAATCTTTGCATAGGCCTTTGAAAACGCATCCAATGGTTCAGATCCTGATGATTTGGTCAGAAAATGGCCGGGAGAGGGGAGGTCCAGATTTTATTAAAATGCGGGAATCCTGACCCGATCCTCTCCGATATATATATATAGTAAACTTCTTATTCGGACTTTTCATTTTCGGACCTCATGATCCAAACATTTTTTTGATGATCCGATCTGTTCAATGTGTTTAGAAGGTGTTTTCAAGGGTTCAAGCGAGAAATCTTTAAAAAAAAAATACCGGGAAGGGTTTGGTCCAAGCAATTTTCGCAAATATATATATATACATTTTTTGCGAAAAATGCTTCGATCAAGCTCTTCCCAGTATTTTTTTTTTTTTTGAAAATTTCCCGCTAGGAATCTTGAAAACACCTTCTGTATACATTGGACAGATCAAATTTTCAAAAATAATTTGCAACACAAAAAACCATTTTTTCCTTATTTCCGGGAGGTGTGGATTAGAAGTTTTTCGTATATATATATATATATACACGACACGGATCCTATCAAGGATCCCGGATTGAAGATTTTTGGGTGTTTTGGAGGTTTTAAAACGTAAATTTGCATGATCCGAATCGTCCAATGTGTTTAAAACATGTTTTTAAGGGTCTCATCGATAAATCATCAAAAAAAATTACTGGAAAGACCTTGATCCGAGTAGTTTTCACAAAAACTATACATATACATATTTGTGAAAAACTATTTGGATCAAGCCCCTCCCGATTTTTTTTTGGATGATTTCTGAACTACCTGTAAAACTGTAATGTAATATAGTGAAAGATCACGGTTTTATCCTTTTCCATCATGGTTTTTCTCATTTTTAATCATGATTTTACTAGAAACTGAGATGATTTCTCTATAAACAATCATGGTTTTCAGGAAAAACAGAGATGTTATGTTGTCAAATATCACAATTTTTTTTAATCTTTGTTTTTTATGAGTTTTCATCGCAGTCAAGAACCGACCGTGATTGAAAGATGAAAAATTTTCATCGCACTAGGTTAGATTACGGTTTTTCAATCCAAATTAAAAGTGAAATATCATGTTAAAAGACGGTAATCTTTGCAATTTTTTTTTTAGTAGTTACACCACAACCCAAACCCAACAGACGCCACTACCTCTAAATTTGTTAATGAATTTTTTTTTTTTCGACGGTGACTGTTACCACTTGTCCTTCTTTGCACTGTCCTTGTCACTTTGCCAAGTTATTTTTTTCCTCTTTTTGTCGAGTCCGTTGCTATCGAAGGGCCTCGTCACTCTTACAGTCGTCACCCCAAATTTTTAAGTACTTTCATCTGACCAGTGACTACTCTGAATTTGTTAATGGTGTTTTTTTTTTTGAAAAAAGTTTACGTGTAATGTAAACGGTTTGCCGTTTTGAACGTGTAATGTTTTGCCATTTTTATCACGTAAAATAATCCCAGAAAAGTACTCCAGTAGAATTCCTAGAATTCTGCCTCGTCCAAGTTGAGAGAGATTTTAGTGAGTCCCGATATTGTAGCCTTGGGATTGGGATACATCCACCAAAAAACACATCCACCTGGTCTCTCTCGTAAGAACACGTCAATCGGCTTGAAAATGAAACGTGTCCTACATGCAATAAAATAAGCCATATAATGATCATACATGTGCACTATACATTTACAAAGATTCCCATTCAAAACCCCGGAACTAAAATAGAGTACTGAATAGATCGATCGGAGAGGCAATTAAACCCCAAAAAAAATAAAATAAGTGAGAATGGCTCAGGCAATGTTGACGAGGAGTTCACAAAGTGATTGTAATGATGATGATCAACAAGGTGAGAAAAAGTTGAGGCTGTTGAGTGGGCACACCATGCCAGCCGTTGGATTGGGCACTTGGAGGTCTGGTTCTCAAGCCACCAACTCTGTCTTCACCGCCATCGTTGAGGTACCCTCTTGTTTGTACCATAAATTTTAAAATTCACACGTGGCAAAGAAATTGGTTACGAGTCATTTTGATTTTAATTCGGATTTTAATTAATAGCCGAATTATCTATAATTTAGGTAATAAGTTTGTTACCTAAATTATAGGAGTTGATGTTTATCTAAAACAAGTGGTTAGGGCCAAAATTAGCATGTGCTAAAATTGCATTAAGATCATGGGTGGTTATTTTCGGCCAATTAAGGGACACATGTCACCTTTTCACACATCTTCAAGAGGATGCCGAAATATATGCAAAACATGGCATAATGGTAGAAGATCGTGGGCAGTTACATTTTTGGAAGTTACGATTGAATTCAGAGGCTATAAATAAAGGCCTCCGTGCAACATTGCAGGGGTTCCAACACCAACAACGCTCACAGCAGCAAAGTAATTTAGTCTTTATCTCCTGACTCTCGCATTTAGTCGATCAATCTTTTCTACCTATGTCTATCTCATACCTCTTTCCCGTTCTGTCTTCCCCTTCCTCTGGAATCTTTTCTTCTTTTATGTAGTTTCCTTCAAGTGTGGAAGTCCTTGTTCAAGACCCCACGAACCTTTGTAACTTTAGCTCGAGTTTCTCAATTGCTTGAAAGAATTTAGTTAGTATATTCAGGTGCTTTTCTACATTTTTCTTGGAGATATACCTCTCCTGGCACGCTTTTGCATCTTCTACATCACTCGGTGTTGACCACTCCCGCTTCTCCTATTCCTGGGGAAATCGGTGGACAACACCTCTTCACTAAATTCACCTCCTGTGTTCCACTTATTGACACTCCTAGGTCAGATCAATGTATGAGCGAGAGCTTGAAAGTATGTTCGGAAAATTGGGCTAGCGGCCAATGCGCTCTTGCCCCAGTCTACATGTTGTTGCAATCTATTGACATGAAAATGTTAAAGCGAGAAGTCTAAAAATGAACAAAAATACCCCATTTCTCTTCGCTCTGTCCCGCGCCTCTTTCTCTCTGTCGTTCAACATAACAAGAAAAGGAGTCGACAGATTGGGCTCCATTACCGCACCTAAATTGCTCTAAGTGGCGGTAAGTGGTGGACATAGGATTACAAATTTTACCTAGTTTTGGACCAATCTTCAATAATTTAAAAAAAAATCCAAAATGTATTATAAATAGGAAGAAAATTGGGAGGAGTACACCCCGTCCCGCCCTGGTTGCCATGTAGAATCAAATTACCAGTGAAACTGGGCCTCATCCGAAAACAGAAATGCTAGATTCCCCAGAAAAGTTTCCTATCCAACACCTCGAACATTGAACGCACCATCAGGTGGTCCTCTCTCTCCGTCACCCCCTCAGCTCCTTTCTCTATCTTTCCAATTCCTTAACGGTAAACACAATACTCTCCCTCAGAATCCAAATTTCCAACTATTGCAAAATCTCTGCAACAAAAATAGAAAAACACGTACAACTAGGAGGGAGGGACTGTGAGAGAAATATGTTTCTTCAACTCCTAACGAAAAATCAACCGATGAAGGAAAGAAAAATTATTTCCAATTTTTAGAAAATTTGATACTAAATTGTTTCATTTTCCTATCTACCAATTTTTGCCTCACCCAAGTTGCACTTACAGATCCAAGATCTGAAACATATTTTGAGTAATAAAGATAGTTTCCTTTAACTCTAGGAATTACATGTCACTTTCTCTCCATCTCAATAGTGTAGGTGCTACTAAAGACACTTTGCAAAGGCAAGTGATTTCACACCCCATTTTTTGATAAACAAATATCTTTATCTGTTGATTTTTTTTAATATATGAATAATTGATTCACACAGGTACCCTTGTTTGTTATTTTTTAGGAAATATACCAAAGATTGAATAGCATAGATACCCTTATTTGTTGATTGTTTTAGGGAAAATACAAAGACCACAAATACCCTTATCTGTTGATTTTTTTAGGGAATATACAAAAAGCACAGATACCTTTATTTATTGATTTTTTAAATTGGAAAAAAATTGATTAGCACAATTCTCTTATTTGTTGATTTTTTAGGGAATATAAAAGGATTGATAGATACATATACCCTTATTTGTTGATGGTTTTGGGGAATATACAAAGAATTGAATGATTAGAACAGGCACCCTTATCAGTTGAGTAGCACATGTACAATTATCTGTTGATTTTTCTTGGAAATATCCAGACAGTTGATTAACACATATCTATTGAAGCTCAATGGACAAATTAGAAGGCAAATAAATATCAGATGGACATTAATAATTTATGTGGAATGGACTCTACAATCTAACATCAGTCAACCCACAACTAAAATAGCTGAATGAAAGATAAGATGAAACACAACATTATTGATCTTAGTAAGAAAACAAACAAGATCGAGACATATCAGAAGTTCTCAAATCAAAATCAACTCCAAAAACTACCAAAAATTAACAGTAATTCAAAGATCACGTAAAATGAATTCCTCGACCAAGTCCTATCCTCTAGTTGGCTGGACATCGCCGGAGCAACCACCCTTAAGTTCCCTAGAACCGTTTCGCTGACGCCGATCAAATTGCCTAAAGGTTCAATTTCATTTTAAGAACGTTCGCCGACACCGATCAAATTGCCTAAATGATCATTTTTATCTTGAGAAGTACCAGTCGATGACTTTGGTGTTAAAGCACCAGCAATAGCATGGTGGTGTCAAAGTAAGATTATCAAGGTCAAAAACAGAAACAGAGAGAAAATGAAACGGTGGAAAAAGTTATCAAGGCTTACCCATGATCTTAGTGATTCCGCAGAGAGAGAAAATGGAAGTAAAGTGACGATGGGTGAGTAAGATTGAGAGAGAGAAGAGTGGAGGGAGTGAGAAAGTGAGAGCAAGGTTTATTAGAGAGATGCTGAAGGGGGATTGGTTGTGGGGGAAGACAGAGAGAGAAACTAGTGTGTTTCGACTTGGAATGTCCACAACTCCACAGGGTTAGTCAATTTGAGGGTATTTTTGTAAAGCGGAACTCAAATGTCCTGTGGCGGTAAAGAAAATTTACATTTCCTAATTATGGCATAGACCCTTATAATATGTCCTCCTCGCCGAATCTCCCTTTGTTTTTTGAAAAACATTTATAAACTACTAAATATGAGACCCAAGCTTCATTGATAAGTATAGTTCAGGGATGATTTTAACTGTTGTCTATTGAGAAATTAGTTTCAGTTAACCCATCAAAGCTATCGACAAGTGATTTTAGTTTAGCTCATCATAGCTAGGTCTTCGTAGCTTTCCTCATGTGGTCAAATATTCAGTCCATTCCACCAAACACCCCTGCCTATTGTGCCCCAAGGCACAATAGGTTGATGTGTTCTCTCTATGGGTATCGTTCGGAGCTCTAAAACATTATCTAAACCGTTAACTTTTTTTGTTTATTAAGTTGATTGGATATTATTTTGTTGTTTGTTATTGAAATCATATTTGCTCTTCATTTATTGAAGGAAAACATGATTCTGGTACCAAGTTTCATGTTGCCGATGTCCTGATTAACATGATTTTTCTTAGAGATGTTATATGCATCGAGAGTTCTACAAAATTAATGGTGCGGGAGCCCGTTTCAGGACAAGGCCCAAATAGGAGGGCACAACAAGATCCTTCTCCAATTCCATCACCTCCTTTAGTGGCCGTATTGATGGAGAGTATTAAACTCTATCCACTCATCCTTCAACTAACCCTCTAAAACTTGGTTGATTTATTTTAGTCTTTTATTTTATTTTTTTCTAAATATAGACTATATAGTTTCAAGTGAAATATCTTATTAAAATCTCATAGTAGTTTTGTTTTCTACAGTATGTGACATACCGCTCTCTCTTTAATGTGTGTTTTTGAGCTATCTAGTTTCCTTTTTTATGTATGCTTATTGAGTAAGGAATACAAAAGTTTTTGGGGAAGAAACTTTTTTGCAACACCCCGGCGCACGGCCGAAACCTATAACCTTAGCTCTGCCACTGCTGATGACCACTATTTCTTGAGTTAATCTTTGGTGGACAGAAGAAGATTTATACTTATTGGCCAAAGGTAGCGCTAAGTAAACTTTTTGGTACATATAAATTGGAAAATTTAATAACATGCATTATACCAATCTAGATCAATTGGACCGAACAATACCGCCCAAACATGTAGCAGGGGCTCTAGAAATTCATAGAATGTTGTTTATAAACATATTCATAGAATGTTGTTTATAAACATTTACAGTTTACTACTAGTAGAAACAGTAGCTATATATAAACAAAAAATATCTATTAATGTAGGAAAGGTTAGAACGTCGGGTGACACGGGAGTTGACCTGCCTATAATAACTGGCCATGTGGTTCGTATAGCCCCAAAGGACACGTCATAAATGAACTACTAAAAATGGCCACCGCGAAGGTAATAACCTCATGGAGGAATGTGACAGAAATAGAAATACCCTACGGAAGTAGATACGAGTCTCGAGAAAGGTTTCGGCGCGAGCCAAAGGGCTTATGACCATGCCAAGCATAGTGGGAACAGGGGAGAAACAAGTGGCTTGGTGGCTTTAAAGGATTAAGGATCGCCGTGAGAGAATGGCGTGCACTGAATTAGCCCAAGGAATCTTCCAACGGCCAGTGATGTCACCCACGTCGCCCATGTATACGGAGAGAGCATGTGTCACCATATTATTGGGGAAATGTCTGCAAACCAATGATTGGGTGTAGATCCCTATAAATAGGGGATATTCCTTCACAAATGAGAGATGATTGATTCATGCTCAAGGCACGGAAATCCTAGAGGAAGAAAGTGACTCAGAGCTCTGAAACTGAGAACATTGTTCTTGCTAGTCCTCATGAGCCTGCTTTCCCTTCTAGGACTATGATTTAAGGATGATGATGACCTAAAACGTGAACGGATCGAACACTGCTACCTTCTCTTTCTTTATATTTGGCTTAATCCTTCACCCTTACACACAATCTCTTATTCATTACTTGACCATTAGTTATTGTTTGCCTCTCCAAATTAATTTTATTTGACAACAACAAAGAACATCTCCTACAATTAATATCGACAATTCCACTCAAAAATAGCAAAGTACAAAAAGATATTGCAATAACCTTCGACGGGATTCTTAGTTTTGAAACCATTGCATAATAGACTCATTATTAACATATAAATTGGAAAATTTAATAACGTGCGTTATACCAATATAGATCAATTGGACCGAACAATACCGCCCAAACATGCAATGGGGGCTCTAGAAATTCATAGAATGGTGTTTATAAACACTTACAGTTTTCTACTTGTAGAAACAGTAGCTATATATAAACAAAAAAATATCTATTAATATCGTCAATTCCACCCAAAAACAGCAAAGTACAAAAGATATTGCAATTACCTTCGACGGGATTTCAAGTTTTGAAACCATTGCATAATAGACTCATTATTAACATATAAATTGGAAAATTTAATAACATGCGTTATACCAATCTAGATCAATTGGACCAAACAATACCACCCAAACATGTAGTGGGGGCTCTAGAAATTCATAGAATGGTGTTTATAAACACTTACAATTTACTACTTGTAGAAACAGTAGCTATATAAACAAAAAAGATCTATTAATATCGACAATTCCACCCAAAAATAGCGAAGTACAAAAGATATTGCAATTACCTTCGACGGTATTTCAAGTTTTGAAACCGTTGCATAATAGACTCATTATTAACGGTATCAAATACACCACTCTCAATATAAGTATACAATCAATCATTCATCCACTAGTACCATTCGAGTGCATAGATTGCTCTTCATGCAATTCATTGTTGAAGAACTTGTTTCAACTGTTGTAATGGCAACATGAAGAGTCAATATGATTTTCTGACCAAGAGAAGACCGGATTTTCTTTTTCTTTTTCTTATTCTTTTTTTTTTTTAGCTTATTTTATCTAACTATGGATTGTAATTGGGTTGTTCAAATTAGCTTGATTTGTAGGCAGGTTTGTTGGGCTGGGTGTTCAAGAGTGTTAGAGTTGGGTATTAAAAAAGGGCTAATGTAAAATTACTACATGGATTATAGATTTTAGTGTGTCAATTGACCACTTAGGCTTGTTTGGGGAGCCGCCACTCAAAAAATGTAAAGCTCATTTTTGTTTTTGCTCTTCTTCTTGGCTCTATCATGGGACCATGAGAAACGTTAAGACCCAATAGGTATCAACGAGCTAGACTTGGTGTAAAAGCTCATGTTAATAGGAATTTTCGGGTGTTTAAATTTCTATGAGACCTAGTAACCCATTGATGTGGGACTATCCTTTCCCGGCGCTGCATTTGTACACAATATCTTGCAAGCTATATGAGGAAATGAAGAAGGTATGTAATTGGTAAATCAATAGCCTTGATCATAACAAATTGATATATATATATGCTTTTGCGTCTCTTTGCACTAGAGAAGAAAACAGAGCTTATAAAGAGCACAATATGGATTCTGTATGCCAATTCATTTCTATCTACACAACGTTTATCGAAACATAAGAATCTCAAAGTTCATGTGTACCCCTATGTTGTTTAGACTTGTGGTGTTATTGACACACCCACACAGCATAGGAATTGCTTTGGGAAGTGCAAGTTGCCATTTTTTTGGCAAAATATTGAATCAAGGGATTCCGTATTGCTAATTCCCATGACTTTTTACCATGGCTATGCAGGCTGGTTACCAACATGTTGATACTGCTTGGGAGTATGGAATTCAGGAAGAGGTCCAATATCACCTCCCATTATGCTCCTACTTTTACTCTCAAATAGACATATAAGAACAAAATCATGTGTTTTGATCTGATCTTCATAGATGAATGATAGTTTCAACGCCTTCCTCTTGCTTTTGCTTTTAGGTAGGGGATGGGATTAAGGCAGCTATGCATGCAGGAGTGGAAAGAGAGGATCTCTTCATCACATCTAAGTTATGGTGAGAATATTTGTATGAGCTCAAGAGTTTCCAAAATGCATGGAATCTATGCACAAAAGAGGGTATAATTACTATATAATGCTCTCATGGGTGTAGGTCCACAGTTCTGTGGCAGCACCCTTTGTGACTTTTGAAAAGGCGTGCAGTTTTCTATCAAATTCTTTATGCCTAGGTTTTTTTTGTTGATTCCAAGAAGGATTGTAAATATTTTCTCCTGTTCACAAAGAAAAAAAGGAGGATTGTAAATTGTGGTATCGACTGATTTGAACAATCCAGGCTTCGAATTTTGTTCAAGTGCTAGCAAAAGCCATGAATTTATGAATACTTGTGCTGGAACATTGCTAGTCAAAGTTCAATGTTTGTAAAGTTTTTTAACCACTAATTTGAAAGCTTTGGAGTCGAAGAAATTTTGAGCAATGCTACTGTAGGGTTCATGTTGCCCCTGTGCATTTTTTGTGTAGTGGTGTATGCATTAGGTATATTGGGCCATATACCTAAATCTAATGGCCCAATGATCCATTACATATCAATCGGTACCTTGAAATTCATTACATATCCAGCTCATACAATTACAATGATTTGGAATCTGGATTTCTAGTCTTTACAAACTATAAAGTCTAGCATGCAAATCAAAACATAGAGAATCGTTTTCATGGTTTTGAGGTCGTGAATGTAGGTGCACTGAATTATCTCCACAGAGAGTTCGGCCAGCTTTGATGAATACTCTCCGCGAGTTGCAACTCAACTACCTCGATCTCTATTTGGTGTTAATCGTTAAACCTTGCCCTTGTTTTAGATTCTATTACATGTGTATTTCTTAAGTACCTAACATTCTGTATTTTGTGTTAAAAGATTCACTGGCCATTCCGTTTAGAAGACGGGAGCAGCAGACCTCCAAAGGCAGGGGAAGTCTCGAACTTTGACATGGAAGGGGTTTGGAGAGAAATGGAGAAGCTTGTCAAGGATAAACTGGTTAGGGACATTGGTGTTTGCAATTTTACACAGAAGAAACTCAATAACCTACTCTGTATTGCCCAAACAATTCCTTCCGTGTGCCAAGTGAGTTTGAATTGTTTGAATGCCTTCTTTGTATATTTTTACTTCTTAAGTGCAGAGCCAGGATATGAAAACTACTCCCTCCATCACATTTTCACAATCCTTTTTGGGGATTCCAACTTTTTAAGGGACCATAATGATTTCTCCAAAAAGTTGGAATACCCAAAAAGTATTTCACTTTCCAAATATGCTCTCCGATTTTTTGAAGTTTGATTGATGGAAGTAGTACTAGTTCTATCAAAACAAAAGGGCAATAGTGGTATTTTATTGAGTTTCTATTAATATTTATGGAAAGTGGACATCCATTTTGGAAGGGACTATCAAAATGGGATGGAGGGAGTAAATTGTTATGTTTGGGGTAAGTTCGGAATTTTCAGAATCATTTACCACTGATACGGCGATAAGTCATTGTTAACATCAAATTTTGCTTCTATTTTGTATCTAAGCTGATGGTCTCCGTCCTAGCTTATTTAGCAAACTTGTGCAGTTTTTTTTTATATGCTCATCATATCTACCATGAAAAGAGGAAATCTCTTTGAATTGATGCTTTCCTCTACTTCTTCCCCATAAGTCCTTTATGAACCTATCATCCAAACAGTATTTTATAAAGGACGGCAATCTTTATCATCTGATCTTTTGATCTCAGATGGAGATGCATCCTGGATGGAGGAATGATAAAATGCTAGAGTTATGCAAAAAGAATGGCATCATTGTAACTGTAAGATCATACAACTACCACCATCTGTCCTAGTTATGACTAAGCAGATGTGGGCTTGGTTCTTACATTACCGGTTTGTTATGTTCACGGAATATTCAGGCGTACTCCCCATTGGGTTCGCAAGGGGGCGATCGCGATCTTATCCATCATCCTACGGTAGAGAGGGTAGCAAAGAAGCTGAACAAGAGTCCAGGGCAAGTGCTTGTGAGGTGGGCTGTACAAAGAGGGACTAGTGTTATTCCGAAATCAACCAACCCTGACAGGATCAAGGAGAACATGGATGTCTTTGGATGGGAAATTCCAAAGGAAGACTTCGAAGCCCTTTGTAGCATTCCAGTTCAGGTACTTTTATTTGTCTTATTTGGGTTAGTCATCTTATTGTCGCCATTTTCAATATGTTGCATTATGGGTGCAGAAACGAATTTTGGAGGGTGAAAATATGTTTGTGAACAAGACAGATGGGCCTTTTAAGAGCATTGCAGACCTGTGGGATCAAGAAGACTAATCGTTCTCCATGATAGTGTTTCTTATTCCCCCTTTGATGAAGTGATCTATTTGTTACTTTGAATTGTTTTGATGTGATTTATAAAATCCATAGGTATGTTGGGATTTCAAATTGGACGTGTTTTACCTGATGCGAGTCATGAAAGTATGTATGTTCTCATGGAGCTTTTATACTACATGTTAAAATGTTAATATTGGCATGAAAATCTTTTGTTTTAGGTGGTGTTACTTATCCATTCAAATGCTGGTAGAGTCTGAAGGTTGGAATGTTAAATTTAGAATTCGAATTAAAATCTTTCAATATTGTGATGCTGGTGAATAAAGCGCGTTCAAATAAAAATCTTTCACTGTACGATGGTTATGAAGAAATTGCCCTTGTGATGTTTAGATTTTAAACTCTCGACACTTGACAGATTTTCAACTTCTTGTCCTCAAAGAGAAGGAACAAGGAGCATAAGGAGAAGAATGTGATACAAAACCTAGGAATCCACTATTATTCTGGCCAATGGGAAAAATGATGGGTTCAAAGAGAACAAGAAGTCACATTAAAGTCCCTAGTCCTTGAAATCATTTGTCATTCTCCGGCGACCAAGACTATGACTCAAAGATCGAGTAAGCCCCGTTAATGTATTCCGACGAGGGCTTGCTCCGATTTTGTAATTTATTACAGTGTCAAGTCCGTCATCACTCTCTATGGTCTTGAAGTGAGGAACAACTCCAACCTCTGAGTAACTTTTACTCGATCGACTTGCTTCGGACATGGATTTGGTTAACAAAGGTCGTTGGTTTTTGAGAAACAAGCACACGACAGCACAATCGTCGACCCTGGAATTTGGATACTTATGCCTCCAGGCTTTTACAGCACGATCTACCAAGAGTCTAGCTGCTGTGGATCTTTTCCTTGCTGAAGCGACAATCTCTGCGACCTCATCGTTTGATAGAACATCCCATATCTACAAACAAAAAAGCCAAATGCTTTATCTTGAGAAGTTGATATTATAGAGCTGAGAGCCCAAATAATTTTGCTTCATCTTGAGAGGCCAAAATAATTTAATGTCCAGATTAATCACAATGTCAACCCCGTAGTTGTTTGGGCTACATGCCTACATTCCTTGTGAGTACTCACAGGTATTGCATGCGCGAAGATATTCCGTTGCTAAATTTACACCATACATATTCTTTTTTGATAACCGGACGTCCTGGCCAGTTTGCTCTACTAATTTGGGGACTCTGTGGTAAGGACCGCCATATAACTCTTAGTGGCCCTAAGAGTTTGCTGGCAATGGAAATCGAACCAAAGATCTTAGGTGGGGCAAACCCTTAAGTCCTAAAGCAAGACCACTTTGCCAACCCCTTCAAGTTACAACATACATATTTTACATTGATAAAATCTATGGGTACTAAAGGGGAAGGGTACCAAAAAATGTACAACAGCATGCAGGGCCCACTTTTTTATCCCACGCAAAAAATTTGAACTATTCAATAATTTTAAAATAATTTTTTGAAGGTTCATGCAAAAATTCAGCTCAATTTGGATATATGTAGCAAAGAACTTCTAGACCATGCTCGTACCATCTTTTGGACCATGCTCCTACCATCTTTTAGAGGAAGTCAAGAAAATTATCCCAGTAGACCAACTACGTCTGTGTCTTTTTGTTCTGTTAACCCAAACCATGTTTACACCTAAAAGAACGGTATAATATGATTGAATAACGCTTGGTTTAATATTCTTACCCCATCAGTTGCTAAGACCACAAACTCATCACTGCCAGTGAGCCTCCTGTAAGAAACTTCAGGTATTGAAATCAGGCCAAAATCTTTCAAGCAAAAGTCTCCGAAAGCCCTTGCCATTGCTAGACCAGGGCAATTCTGCTCAGGCATCCACATTCGGAACACTTCTGGTTCTTCATCCATTGCAAATACCCTGCCCTCACAGTTCTTAATTCTTTCCGCTTCCTCTGGAAATATAGTTACCGTACAGAAATCAGAACTAATTTCACCAGAACTTAAAGACGGGTTCTGCAAGAACCCCTTATAGTAGTTATGATAGCATAGTAAACAGAAAAACAGCTCAAAACATACATGATGTTAGGTTTTCAGCTTTTAAATTTTATGATAAGAGATTGAAACTTACTTGGAAGATTTGGTTTTAAGTCGATAGTGAGTTGAACAGAAACAAGTTGATCATCGTCCGCTCTACTATAAAGAACTGCGCGTGAATCCCCCAAGTTTGCAATCACCATATGATCTCCCTGAAAATTCAATGAACAAGATCACCTTCTAATTAACTATGTACTATTTTAACATATAAATAGGTTCCTCATCCAAATTTTCATATCAAACCATACCTGTTTGAGTACAGCCACTGCTGTTGAACCACTGAAGTATGTATCAATACTAACATTCGAACAAAGATTTTCGTCCATCTCTTCAAATGCCTTGATTAAAGTTGACTTCCATGAACCAAAGAACGGGTTGTGATGAACATCTTCACTGTGTTCTGTGTCTTTTGGATAATTGTTGTAGTGGAATCCATTAGTTTGTGACTTTTTGAAGGAGGAGCACAGCTTTAATGGTAAAGAATCACGGACTTGCTGTGACACTTTGTGACCCGATGGCCCATGTCCATCGAACACAGCACAGAGGTACATGTCCTTCTCACCATTGAAGTTCTGAAGATAGCAATTTGAAAGTCAGCCTATATTTACACATCCACCACAAGTGATCACTAGTTTTATTTAGTTTATCCAAATAGGTTAGCTTCATTGTAAACACATTAGCCAAACACTTAAAAACACCAAAAACTCATCATCAATAAGGAATACAGACCCAAAACAGTTTTTGCAATCATATTCACTTTTATTTCGTTATCCTTGCGTAAAAGATACGGTAGGAGGTGGAGCGTGAGACAACTCTCCTTGTGAGTGACCAATTGAGTTATACTTGCATGTGAGCCAGAGAAGGGTCTATACCAGCCCAACAGACGGCTAAGGCGCAACCAGTCCCTCAATGTGGGCTTGATTCACAGGCTGACCTTAGTCCCACCAGCGGTATAGAAGTAAGGAGATGATAGCTTCGGATTAATGGCCAAGATTTTCCCCAAACATCGCCAAAACCCATGTTCTCCTCGTCACCAAACCACACAGAAGTAAGCTCCTCAAAACTAGATCTCAACAATTTTGTTTGCAATTGTATCACCATAAATAACATCACCACATGAAGATGTTATCCAGAATCAAAAAAGTTCAATTAGCTGATCATGTATAAACAGATTAAAACAATGTCGCAACACATTTGGATGAGATGGACAGTATATAACACGAAATTTAAACAATGTCAACACATTTGCATTTTTCATTCATATCAATTTGACCACAAAATTTCATAACACAAACCACGAAAATTCATTAAAGGAGCCACAAAAGTTCGTAAAAATAAATTACCACAAACTTCATATCTCGGACCACAAAAGTTCATAAAAAGGAGGCACAAAAATTTGTAAAAGATGTGTGTACCAGAGATTTTCCCTTCATTCAAACCATTCACAAACACCTACGTGTACAAATAGAAAATTGCGCTCAAATTCAATAAGCTTGGCCCTAACATATTCTCATTGATATAAAGATACACAATTACATATGCTCATATCTACCAAAATTGCCTTTTGAGTTTTTTTTTTTACCTCCAAAACAGTCATGGCATCTTGATTAATCCCTTTTCTTCCTTGTTGAGTGAACATTGATATAAACCTGGATGATCCTTCCACCCTTGCATTTTCCCCTGAACAATCTGAATTGGGTATATCTACATGATCATCCTCCTTTTTAAGCCTGGTTTTTTTCTCATTATGCCTCTCCTCCTCCATAGACCCTTCAATCCTCTCTCCGGTACTACAACATGACCCCATTTCCCAAAAAATCCAGAACCAGCCCAACAAATTTGGGTGAAATTGGTTGAATTCAGTGGGGACAAAAAAGGATTTTCTTTGGGACCCAGGTGGGGTATGTGGGATGGTAGGGAGAAATGGGTTGAATTCAATGACAATGCTGTTTTGATGAGTGGAATTGGTAACATACAAAACCGACAGGCAAACAAGGATGAAAAGGGGCAAATTCTGATGGTTTTACATTTCAAACATGCATCCAATTGAATTAAATACATGCTTGGCATTTTGGAGAAAAACCAAACGCCGTGCTTATCTCAATGCCATGTAAACTCAAACAACCTATTTTGGTTTTGGCATTTTGAGTAACCATGTTATATTTATCCAATTTACACTTTTATACCGGAGTTTTGACTTATCTTTATCCTAATTTTAATTGGAAATCGATGGATCATAATTTTTTTTTTAATTTTTTGCTTACGTTGATATATTAGTAAAGTTAGATTATTATGCCAGGCTAACGTCACTTCACCAATTTGAAGCTACAAACTCATACATTAACGGCTAAGTGTCCACTCACTCAAAACAACTTGTGAGTTTTTGAAAAAGTGACTTATTAATTTGTAAAAGATGTTTTTAAGGTTAAATTTAATATAATTTTTGTTGAGTCTGATGAGATACTCTAAGTAGTGGTCCATCAATGGTGGTATTAGACTATGGGTCCCTGTAACGACCCGGAATTTTAGCACTATTTTTTTTTTTTAGTCTTATTAATAAAACTTTTGTAATGGTTAAATTTATTTTTTTTGTGATTTAGTGGTCCTAATCCCATTACACTATCCGGTTACCCAAATCAAAAATCCTAAACTACATTATATCCCAACTAAACCCAAAACCCATGCACATCAAATTTTAATTTCCATCAATCTTCCTATCACACATATCCATCACTCTCATGTCTATCGTTGCTTAGCCAGCCAACACCACCCCCAAAACCATCCCCCAACCCATGGTTAATAGCTTAAACTCTTACCATTCCATTACCCATGGGATTGTCAACTTAACCATCCTTCTATATCAGCCTACTCCTCCTCTCCGAAAATGACATATACCCCTCAAAGACTTACATTTTCACTCCACATCTCTTCCTTCTTTTCTATTTTCTTTTCTATTTTCTTTGTATCGAGAGAGAGACAGCCGGGTAGGGGAAGAAAAGAAGAAAGAAAAAGAAGAAAACTAAGGAAGGAAGAAGAAGAAGTTCGGTCCGTTCGACGCGACCGAGGCCCATTCAAATCACTCCGGTTTAGCTTAATCTTCGGAGGAAAGGTAGGTTACGTCCTACTGAACCCATTGGTATATAATAAGTCGATTTTCGTTGAGTAGAAATAAAACCCGAGCTTTTCGTTAGTTGCACGGTAGTGTAAATTCGTTTCTAGCCTTTCAAGCTACTGGGCCCCATCCAAAATAATCTGAACCCAAATTTTTCTGTAATATAAATTTAGTTTATTTCATAACGAACGTTTTGATATATAATACGTTGATTTTCGTTGAGTAGAAATAAAACCCGAGCGTTTCGATCATCTAGGAGCAGTGTATATGCGGTTTTGACCTTCTGAGTTACTGGGTCCCATCCAAAATAATCTGAACCCAAAATTTTTTGTGATAGAAATGTAGTTTATTTTATAACGAACGTTTTGATATATAATACGTTGATTTTCGTTGTGTAGAAATAAAACCCGAGCGTTTCGATCGTCTAGGAGCAGTGTATATGCGGTTTTGACCTTTTGAGCTACTGGGTCACGTCCAAACCATTTCAAATCCAACTTTTTCTTTGACATAAGTGTAGTTCATGTCCTAATGAATATTTTGATATATTACTTGTAAATTTTCATGGTGTATAGACAAAACCCAGACGTTTCGATCAGTAGAGCGAATAGTTATCAACCCACTCAGTAGAGCACTAGGTAATCAAGTGAATAGTTTGGACAACTTTCAAAAACAGTTTGAGCTGACAAATTAGGGTCACTCTGGTCAACTACCCAGGCCAAATTACAATTAGGCCCGAATTTTGATAAATTATCGTTTAGTCCCTAAACTTTAGATTTCTATCATTTTAAATCTCAGATTTTGGTTACTTTGTATTTCAACCCCCTCAGATTGTGAAATTTTGTATCACGCTAGATTAAATATGATTTAAATTGATAACCAAGTGCGGACTGTGCTACTTAAATGTACCCGTGATTATCTCTTGATCATTTTTGCAATCGTACTTGTTCATTTGTTAGACATGTTGATTTTTATTATTGCAAGTTGTTTTCATTATTTTTATCATTATGTGATTTGCATGACTTAGCTGTAGCATTGCAAATTATTGTGCAAGTAATGTAGATGGGGTAGTAGACCACTGGGTGGTTGTGGTTTTCGAGAAACTTTGTACGTGTTTTTAAATAAGGAAATGGGAAATGAAAATGTGTGGAAATATTGTTGAGCTGACGAGCTGTGGTTCTGGGGGTGACCGGAGTGGGCCCCGGATGGATGAACATTTTGAATACGAAACCTTAGATAGGACATGGTGGTGATTGACTCTCAAGAATGGTCGGGCTATAAGGGTGGCACTGTGCTTGCGTCGCAGCCCGGGGATGAGTTGTGGGGCCGCACTCCCGGTGAATCTTGTTTATCGTGCCTTGGGGTCATGGAAGTGATACTCGGGTATATAACCCATGTTCTCTGTCCGGATCTTTGCAAGGGGGAGTCGAATCACACCAGTTGGCCTATGCTAGAGGTTGAAGGGTAGGATGGATCTCGTGGATAAGAATCCTAAATGACACGTAGGTAAATGACTAGTAATTAATCAGTAATGTTATTTTTGATATCTCATGTTATTCGTTTATTATGCATGTTTATCTGTTAGATACATTGGGTTAAGTAGAGTAGGATATTCCTATTATGCTTTTTAAGCTCACGGGTACTTGTACCGCGGTGATTTATCACCAGGTAATGAAGACGGAGCTGAGGGACCGTGCAAGCAGACAAATTTCAACACCATTGAGGAGAAAGCCAACGAGAATTGGTTTCCGCATGCTTAGTCGCTCTGAACAAAATTAATCGACTATTTTGAAAGCTTCAAGTCTTATTGAAAATTTTAATATTTTGACAGTTTAACTTTAATTCGATATGGTTGTAAAACTATAACAATTGCTTATGGTACGGTTTTATGATGGATTATGGAATCTTTTGTGAAAATGTCTTTTAAATTTATTTTAACGTTTCCGAAAAATCGGGGCGTTACAGTTCCAGAATTGAAAAGCCAGCCTTTGGCAGAAAGAATGTGCAAGTCATGGTAGAGGCCAAAGGTGTCCCATCAAAACAACTTTGTATGCATATACACACAAAAATTTAGTGCTAGCCAACAAGTTACAAGTACCTGGGCCAGACACCCTGAGGCTGGTTCAGTTGGGTTCTAATGTTCTATCATGGTATTAAGTGGTTTGAAGCTGCTCTTTGCAATTTTTTATGTGCGATTTGCACATTGTTAGACCTACTTTGGGTGTCTGAGCCCCTAGTTAGCCGCAATTGATCATCTAACTCGTTCAATGTAGGATTCATCAATCAAATTTTGAATGCTTTCGGATAAAATTAAACATGATTTGAACGGCAACATGACTAGTCTCTTGCTCGAATAAAATTTATCATGACAGCTGCCAGGGAAATTTTCTGAAAAGAAGAAGCAATTGTGTGCTACGGCCTTTTCTGATGCACTTTGAGGATCTACAAGAGGTCAACTTCATATATAAACAGTCCACGTATATAAATCGCTCTGTGGGGCTTTCTATGGATCGTTTTCGGGCAAACTTTAATAATCGGAATCGTTCGTATTTTAGTACTCTTCAAGACTATTAGTTATGCAGGAAAATAATGTTCATAAAATTTCTATTAATATGTTCTTGAACAAAATGGTTGGAAAAAATAAATTAAAACCCTAAATCAAAATCTACAATATCATCTGCATTTGTGAAATTGAAAGAATTCTTTTATACCAAGTCAAAATTTGTTACTACAGTCCTATCTTTTATGTTTTAGTAGTACGTCCTGGATAATCTTTCGAGTAAAAAATCCACCTTAATAATTAAAAATCACAATAGTGACGTAGGTGTGTGACTCAAACCAGGTCACTAATTAATTCTTCAAAATCAAACTTCTTCACAATATCCTTCTAAATGGACAAAATTGCGAATCCATTTAATCTTTTTTGACATGGTTAATTGGCCAGAAATAAGTTTTTATCAATTTTGGTTAGGATTTTTGAACCCTACAACGCCCTACGGATCTTGGGAACAATGAATCCCAGAACGAAAAGTGCAGTCATGCGTAGTGAAAAACGGAAAGAAAGACGAGACACAATTGTGTGCTACGTATGCCACCTTTTTTTACTCCTTGTATTTTGGATTATTTTTTGTCTTTATTCAAAAAACTTTAAGTTTGGCTAATAATTTTATACTTTTTAGATTTCTCTCATTGAGACCAACCAAGAAACCACCAAAAATCAACTGAAAACTAACAAATGTAAAAAAAAATTTTGAACAAGGACAACGAAAAACCGAAATGGTTTTTTCACCCAAAGGTGCTCGGCGCACTTTGAGGATCTACAAGAGGTCAACTTCATAACACTCCTCATAGATGATCAAAATTGTTCACATTTTAGTACTCTTCAAGACTATTAGTTATGCCGAAAAATCGAGTTCATCAAATTTCTATTAATGTGTTTTTGAACAAAATTTTTGAAAAAATTAAAATTAAAACCCTGAATCAAACCCTACAATTTCATCTGCATTTGTAAAATTGAAAGGATTCTATTATACCAAGTCAATTTGTTACTGCAATCATACCTTTTATGTAATTAATCCAAATTTTTAATAAAATTTAGGATTATTTAATTTCGTTTTAATTACTTTATTTTGTTATTTAATTCCTAATTGCATTTAGGGCCCTTAATTTGCTACAAATTCGACCCTAAGGCATATTTACATTTTAATCGCGAACATCACATTTTTATAAATTCATTTTATACGTAATTATACACATTCATACACGTACATAAGTAATACTAGTACACATACACACACATGTGTGCATATATGCCTTTTATACATACATACTCACTCCGCACTCCACCAACCACCCCACTACTTCTTCCAAATCAACCCAACACCACACTCCACCCCCTCCCCTGCAAAATCAGACCTCCCTCCACCTTCTCTCTACCTCCAACAACCCCAATCAACCTTCTTGCCACCCCCCTCACATCCCGCATGGGTTTAACCACTCTTTTACTCCACCCCAACTCAAACACTCCACCCTCAACTTTCATAAACTCTTCCATTTCATCCTTCACTCTCTCACACTCCCACACATCATCATTACACAGAAAAACAGCAAGGAAAAATAGAGAAAGCTTTAAGTTTGGCTATGGAGTTCTAGAGAGAGAAAATAAGGCCAAAACTTGGGTTTCCACCTCCAAACCCAACGACATTCAATCTTCTTCGACAAGCTCATCCATTGCACTCCTAGGCATCCACATTTTACCATCCAAGCAAGCCAAGTCGGCCCAAGAAGCTCCCTCCGCCGGTTTTTCGCCAAAACTCATTTTTTCGCCAAATCTTCGCAAAACAAGGTAAAGGCTCTTACCCAATCATTCCTAAGCATTTTTATGTGTTAGAATAGTCTAGGGGTAGTTTTTCGGTCAAGAGTTAAGGCCCAAGGTGAAGGGTTTCACGAAACCCGAAGAAAACGCAAGTTACTCTATTTTTGCTGTGACGATAGTCCGGACCACCATATCCCCGTCCGGACTATGGGTACAAAATGTTCCCTCCAACTTTGATTTAAATTCTATAATTACAGTTTAGCCCATTGTGTTCCTAGTTTCGACGTTCTTGACCCTAAACCATGTTTTTCATGCATATTAAGCCCTAGATTCATTTTGGTTTATGTGTTTAACTTCTCAAACATGATTAGGACTTATTCAAGTGTTTGTGTGAGATTTAATGTGTTCATGCTACGTTTAATCTTGTTCTCGTTCTTGGTATTAAACTTAAGGGTTAAAATGTAGTTTTATAAAGTATGTAGCTTAATCTACAAAGATATTTATGTTCCTAATTTTTATCAATTAAATGTCATAAGTGGAAGTTTATGAGTGTATCAAAATTTCTAAAATAACTTTCGTAGTGTAAAATGACCGTTTTGCCCTTTATTAGTACTCTTATAAAAGTTTGGACTTGCTAAAATTCAAGGAATATCTTTTGAGTCAAGTTATGACATAACTACCTAAAATAAAGTATTTTACGTGTTTACCCTTTGTGGTGGAAAAATTACAATTTTTCCCTTGCATAAAGTTTTATTTACAAAAGGCCCCAAAGTTAGTAAGATTTCGCCAAGGACCCTAGAACCGTGAAATTACTTTGATTACCCTTGCACTTACTTAAAATGACACTGGTGACCCTTACTTTCTTTAAATTACATTTTGACCCCAATAGTTTAGTAAATTATGTTTTGACCCCTATAGTTGAATTTATTACATATTGTTATCGCTTCGCTTCTACTGTTAAGTGCACTTTCCATAAATGTGTTGAATGTTAGAATGGACAACTAGGTTCCTCAGGTTAGGTGATTGTGCGCGGATATCACATAGACGATAAGGTTAATGGAAAAGTGAATTCGAATCAATTATTGGGGAGTCACCCCAAGATTTGTTGAATGGCAGTCAGCCAAGTGATGAATTGATTATGGAGAGTCACCCCGAGATTTGTTGAATGGCAGTCAGCCAAGTGATTTCGTTTTGGAGTAATATTTGGCAGACTGCCAGGATTTCGAAACCCTAGGATATGACAATCTGTGATTACTTCATTTGAATTCTAAGGCGTTAAAAGGGTGGATGTATTATAGACTGAGTCACGGCTATATACCTACAGGAGCTGACAGTTGTCACTCGTAGCCCAGTGGTACAGTCAGTCCCTGGGAAATTCATCCTTGTGAGGCAGCTGACGGTTGGATTAAGTAAATAACTTGTACCTTCCGTCGGGGATCCCAGTCAGGGCAAGCAAAGGGGGAGTATATCACGGATTGGTTATAGTCCTTAGTGGTTATTTGGGAGGAAAGTTCTCTAGGTGAGAACTTAGATGAATATGTAAGTTAATGGTTAGTAATGAAATCAGCTATATGTTTAATTTTTGCTTTAAGATTTATTTCATGCTTCTTCCTTTTTTTACTGCTTTTCAATCATATATGTTGTACTTGTATGTTTAGCAAGGATTGGGAGGGTTAGAGTAGCTATTGAGTGATTTATCACTCACGGTGTTACACTTCGTGTGACCCTGGTATAATACTATGATGTTGCTTTGCGACTTGGACGTATTATGCCAGACTGTGATCAAGCAGGTACTATTGGTGTCGAAGGGGACGGTTATTTCGGAACCGAGAGTTTTCTAAGGGCTGCTCACCTTTATACGGCTTGGCTTCGCTATCGCTCCTATGTAATGGTATAGCTGACCAAGCTCGAGGGAGCCATAGAATCCAGAGTTGAACCTAAACCTATAGAATCCACCCCTTTATTTTTAATGTTGGATCGTAATATTAATTTTTCAAACCGTACTAAGTATTTTGTAATGGGTTGCACCCACGTTTTCCAACGTGTACTCTGATGGAAACTCTTTTTATTAAATTAATTCTAATTAGTTGTCTTAATTAATGCTTCCGAAAAATCGGGGCATTACATTTTAGAATTTTTAGTACTACATACGAGGACTATCTTTCAAATCAAATATGGAACCGGGGTGGGTGCCATGCACAACAACCCTCCGGATCCATAAAAAATTCCACCTTAATAATTAAAAATCACACCAATGTAGCAGTATGTGATTCACACTAGGTCATCTTAAGAAGAAATCGTGTTCTACCCGCCTTTTTTTTACTAAGATCGATGCACTTTGAGGATCTACAAGAGGTCGACTTTATAACACTCCTGATATATAATCGAAATTGTTCACATTGTAGTACTCTTAAAGACAATTAGTTATGCCAAAAAATCATGTTCATCAAATTTCTATTAATATGTGTAGGGGAGGTCAGTGCGCAACCCCAAATTGACCAAAGTCAAAATTGACCATCCAACAGGATGATGACAGGTGTTGCTCAAGTCTCCGTGTAAGTCTCCGCACAGAGACCACTAGCACGGAGTATCCATTGTTAGGCACCTCAGTGGCACGCACGTTAGGCCCAGTAAGGGCAATGTTTGGACGACCATAGGCCATCCGATCTAGGAGAAAAGGCCCATGGCCCAAACGGCTAGCGCAGCCTTGAGATATGACCGAGAACGCGAGAAGCTAGTCTAATATAGCCCAAGTAATTATATCTGTTGCGATTTGAAGGCAGGATCCCGGGGCCCCTTGAGGCTTGACTACGGTATAGGCGCGACCGAACAGGTCACGACCTTACCCTAATAGGAATAAAGGGAGATCCAGTGGTTTGGCGGCTATAAAAGAACAAGAGGTTCGCTACGCGAGGGGTGGAGTAGAGCGCCACCGTGTGGGTCAACTGCGCGGTGGATGACATCACCCGTGCAGTCAGGTTGTACGAAAAGGACACGTGTCCTTATATTATAGGGTTATAGCCTGACACCTAATTATTGGTCAAAGATGCCTATAAATACGAGACATTCATTTCCACAATACCCAGAGGTTGGTGATTCTTCGCAGAGCATATGTCATCTTAGAGAGAATTAAAAGGGTAATCACAGAGTGGAAGAAGGACATTCTTCCTTGTGAGATCATTCCCCACACTACAAGAACTTTCACAATTCTCAACTAACTGTTTGGTCAACTAAGGTTACCATTTCAGTCAGCAAAAGGTTTTGCCGACCAAATTTTTAGTCGGTGAGGTTTGTCAGGTAATGATTGTCGGCAAAGTTATTTCCCGACTAGAAAATTTTTAGTCAGCTTCCGTAGATCTTTTGCCGACTACTATTACTATTCCCGACCAAAATCTTAGTCAGAATTTCTATTTAGTCAGAAAATGTTTAGGTATTCCCCAACCAAATATGTCGTTGGAAAATGAATAGACATTCGCCAACTAAATTTTTAGTCGGGAAATGCATAGACCATCACCAACCAATTTTTTAGTCAAGAAATGCATGGACTATAACCAACCAACTGTTTAGTTGGGGAAAGCATGGACTACCACCAACTAAATACTTAGTTGGGAATGTGTTCACTATCACCAACTAAATCTTTAGTCGGTAATTTCCTACATCAGTTTGTCCCCAATTGTAAATTTTCAAATCCCAGAATTGGCTATAAATTTTTTCCCCATTTGATTTCTTGCAATCCTATAGTAATTAATACTCCTACTAAATAAACAAATTTGCAGAAATAAATCTGAACTTTAATAAATAGAGGTGTCCACCAAATACTTTGAAAACAACTTGAATCCAAATTCGTAAAGTGAATAACAATACATGTGAGCGTAACAAGAGGAAAATAAAATATCCAATTCTAGTAACAAAATGTATCCAAACCCCTTACGCCATAAAATACTAAAAATTTCAAGTTCAACAAACAGATAACCAAAAAGCATCCAAGCACGTAGAATCCACACTAGAAATCCAACTTTTATCTTCAAAGTCAATAGCCAAAAGAAGAACGGTGGGATACTCCATTAAAGCGTTGATCTGTAAAAAAAGAAAAAGAAAAAAAAAAGGGAACAATCCGCCATTAGTATTTATGAACTCGTCCATTGCTCAAAAAGAACATTTGTATAACTCAACCAAATAAACTCATCTCCATATGGACCACCAACAAATCACAGTCCACAGATCCAGCAATACATACCATTTCCAAGCTGAAAGCGATGTCAAATAAAAATTCTTATCTAAAACTAGGGTTTTGCAATAATCAAATTAAGCAAAACTTAGTTAAGTTCTCAAGATACATAGGTAGATACATCCAATCGTAGAAAATCACCCCTCATTTTCCAATCAATCACCAACAAATCACAAATTTAGAAATAAGTACAAATTTCATAGAGAAACGATGCGGACTAGCTGACCAGCAAGATTCTACTAGCTATTTAACACCTCACATGTACAAAGAACTTTTTAGAGTTTTCCAAGAGTGTCCAGACCATAATCGTTGAGAAAAAATAGGCACTTAAATTAAGTATTGGATACGTGTCCAGAGAGAGTCGGTGTGTCCGACACTGGCACCTAGCCTCCATTGAAGTGTTTGTGCTGCATAGCTACTAGTAGAAAAGTTAATTCACAACAGTATTTTGTGCCAAAACAAATATAACAAAGACCCAATTTCAAAAGACTCATTAAATTCTTCATTGGGAGAACTGAATCCAGAGCAGCATTCCATGAAAAAAAAAAAGGTGACTTGAGCTATCTCAATATATTTACTTGCACTTGAGATGGACAACCAATTATAAAGTAGTTTTCCCTACTTGCTTTGTTAAAGATTTCCCGAAAAGGATTCCTAATACTTGGGTAAGCATAATACCATCAATATCATTTGGGTAAGTTGGCATCACTTCTGAATATACAACCATCAAAGCAAATGAAATTACTGAAGCATTTCATACATAGTAATTTCATACAATATAGCATTTAAAAGCAAAAATGGGAACATAATTCATGGTAGCAATACTAAGATAAATTATGCATAAGTAGTGTCTTGAGTAAAAACAACTACAAAATTGAAAAGGAGGGCATCTGAATTATTTTTTCAGTCTCCTTTCAGTAATAGGAGAAGTTTGTAATACCCCAAAGAATTCTAACTAGCATTCATAATAGAAGGTTACGATCTCTATAGGTTAATTTTTCGCATCAAGAAAATCATTTGTTCATAGCTAGATAGGAAACATCAAAAAGAGATCAAGATGCAGAAATTTCACACAAGAGAATGATTAACTACTTCTAAAATGATCTACAGCTTCACATAAGCAGAATGATTAACAATACCTGTGGTCTCTGAGTTTTGGGCATGACGTAGCCAAAGAACCAGTAAAACCAACACCTAGAACTGGGGAACCTATGACAATCATCAAAAAAAAAAAGTACTGTAAGTGATGGCAGCACAGGTATATGTGTGCTACTCTCTGAGTTAATGTTTTCAGCTAAGGTGGGTATCTTGGCAACTATTAAATAGATGTTGAAAAGACATACATTGTGCCATGCAAAATAGTTAGATGATTGAGGTCAGACCTTGACATTGTGAAAAAATTTCAACCATTCAGTTTGCAGAGTGGCCTTGGTCATTCAACAAAACGTTTTCGAGCAAAGGAATTTTTCTTATAGACTCATTGTTTGAACTTCAACCTATTTCTCCCGCTAGAAATGCATCCCTATGATTGAGTATTGTAGCTTTACCCTCGGCCTTAATTGGATACTAGATGGCATGGGCTTTTATGCCTTTTGAAATTATAGTACTAATCCGGCTTCACAAAAAATGACAATCAACAAATTACATTTAGACCTAGTCTTTACAATCTTACACATATATATCAGTATTGAATTTGCAAAACTAACAAAACACAAGACTCATCCCAAGTTAAAGCTACGAGACAGAGCTGGTTTAGATATCTTTAGAGCGCAATTGTAAGCTAATAGCGCCATTCCCTTGGCAGTTTGACGACTGCCAAATTGATTAGGAACCTGCGAAAATAAAAGCAGACAACCCAAAATTAGGGATTAATTGTGCACTTTAATCAATGAATCAGCTTCTCAAATTTGGTCAATAGAAAGCTAACCTTGCCAAGTAGTTGGATCATGGACATTCTGGAATAAGGAACGAGACATTGAAGAACCGTATTTGAAGCTCCAGGAACGGACATCAGCAAACCTAGCGCTTGATCATGATCATTTAGAGATACTAATATACGTATGTATTGGTGTGTAGATGTATCACACACACACATTTCTCATCAACTAATCAAAGTGACAAAAATTAGGGGGAAAACAGAAAGGACTTTGAAATCATGAGAATACATACCCTTGGAAAGAATCAATCGGATGAGAGAGTGGGACTGAACCATCTTGTGGACGGCCCACCGAATTTAGTTTAAGTTTGTGTTTGAAAAGATTGTGATTGTTAGAGTCGCCACACAGATTTGAGGTCCGAATCCGAGAAACCGATAAAAATATGACTCATTTGCCTGTTTAATGGAAAAAGATTTTACTGATCATTGCGGAACCAGAAATTTCTCGGATTTGGGGGTTTGGTTACGAGAGAGGAAGGGTTTTACGGCACCCCACTCGCCCGATCCGTGAACCGGTCTCTACTCAATATTTCATAGGATTCTGAAAAATGTTTAAAATTCAATTTAATCAAGAAAATGGGGAATTGTGGATGGGAACCGTGTAAACAATAAAAAAAATAAAATAATGGATAATGCAATTTTAACGTGGATGCTTGTGCATGATGATCTACATGAAAATGGGAGATTAACAATAAAGAAAAATTACAACAAATATTTACAGAAATTAACCATAACAGAAACTGTATCACAACTCCAGAAATCATGAACATGAAACTTAATTTGACTTATAATCTGGATTTCAGCAAGGAGGTTGAGCGCTCAAAGATGAGGGCCTCGAAAGGCCAAACTCTTCAAAACCGGTTTGAGCGCCAAACCTTATCGATTGGCCTTCGAAGCCGCTTCAACTTCGGTGATTCTTTGCACTTTCATCCCTTCTTTACTCTTTATTTACAAGATCTAACATCAATTTAATGAAGAATCAAATAAAGGCAGACAGATTGATCTCATAAGTAATGATGAAAAGAAGAGAATCATCAAGTTTTAACAAAAGAAATGCTTGGAAATGGAAGAAAGAAGAGAACCCAGATCACATGCATAATAACAAAACCCTACACACGTTTGAATTCTAATAAACCATGATCCATCATCAAAATAGCCAAAAATCAACAAACTGCTCAAGAACAGTTTGAGTGCTCAAGTAGATAGCATTGAGCGCTCAAGCCATTTCATGGCTTTCTGATTTTTGTTAAGAAAACAGATTCTGGATGATTTTCAGGACCATAATACATGAGATGAAGGTTTATGAAACTAGAAAGTCACTGTTTTGCTTTTGAATACTAGATTCTTAAAGGTCTTAAAGCTTGATCATCACAAAATGGTTAATCTATGCTCATGCAAATGGTTTTAAAATAAAAACAGGTTGTTATAATGATTATATGAGCATAATTTAACTGTTAAACGATGATCAAAATCCCAGATAAAGCTCAAAGCTCAAAGAAAGCGTAAACTACCTGAATTGGACTTGAGCGCCAAGCCTCAAAGGCTTGAGCCAGCCAACCCCGACATACAACCAAATTTTGACAATGTTTTTGAACAACTTTTAGACCTTTTTGAGTTCAATTCAAGTATAAAGAACTTGATTGAACACACTGGTCACCCTCAGATGAACCAAAACAGCAACAATCACTTGTTTAACTACCTTTTATACTTGATTGGAAGCTTGAACTGGATTGTAGGTTTTGAATGAAAGATTGTTGAGAAATTGGTTAGTTTATGGACTGAATTGTGTAGAGTATGAGGTTGATTGTTGAACACTGGATGAATTTGGTTTTTACAGATGGTTTTACAGATGATTTTCTGTGGGAGGAGAGTGGGTTTGTAGAGAGAGAGAGGGAGGACGATTCATGAAAGTGAATTAGAAGTCAGAGAGCGAAAATGGTGAACCCCTCATAAGGAGATAGTGGAGGGTTTATATAGAGTGAGTGGAGGGAAGGCGAGAGAGAGAGAGGAAGTGGGTTTGTAGTTTAGGTGTAGTTTAGGTGTAGTGGAGGGTATTATACATGTAAAATACGTATAGAGATGGTTAGACGCTCTGCTCTGCATGAAATCTCATGATGAGATACTCTGCAGATTCCTGACTGGTTCAGAGCTGAGCGCTCAAAGCCGTGGGCTTGAGCGCTCAAGGTGCTCCTCACAGATTGAGCGCTCAAGGCCTAAGGCTTGAGCGCTTAAGGCTCTTGGTGGCAGACTGCCGGTTTAACTTGGTTCAACAATTCTTGAGTTGGTTTAGGTTATTTGGTGATGTTTGGTTGATTTTGATCAGATTCAAGCCATCTTCACAAGTTTCGGGTAGCCATGATTGGTCCATTTCATCATTGGGAATACTCAAGCGCATCCCGGGTTCAAAATCGGGGTGTCTACACATCTCGAAGAGAATCAATCGGCAAGAGAGATGGGACTAACAAGTGAGAGGAGAGATGGACAAGAGGGAGAAATTTCTGTATACCTGCTCGTGTTTGGTTTTGAGTATTTTGCTACTCCCTCCGTCCCAATTTCTTGGTCCTTCTTTCCATTTTGGGATGTCCCAAAATATTTGTCCAACTTCTAAAAACATTCATCAAAATTGGATCACTTTCCAATTTTACCCTTAAAAGTATTTTCCCTATCTTAATTGGCTAATCTATTATCTTTTATCTTTCAACGGTTTTTATGATTTTGAAAATTTTGTATAATAAAACTAATTGATATCTATCAAACAAAATCCATATTGAATATGTTTTGACTTTCTTATAATAAATTAGCCTCACATATTTTGTCACAGTAATATTGATTGGATTTAGGGACAAAGTAGAAAAGTCAATACAAAATTTTCACACCCCTTAAAAACCCGCTTCCCAAAAGGGGCCAAGAAATTGGGACGGAAGGAGTAATTGAACAGGTTTAGATCAGGTATGGTGTGCTCCACAGTCCATACGGTGCCGTTTTAACCAAGAGTCAACATTTCCCGACTAAAAAGTATTTGTCCGGAATTTATGTGCGCCCGCCAACATTTTCGCGGAAATGTTTGAATTGGCGCCCAAACAGGAAACCCAACAATTGCCGGCAAAGTTTTTGGTCGGGACTACATGTAATGACCACCAACATTTTCCACGAAAAAATTCAATTGGTGCAAAAAAATTTTTCCGCAGCTAAAAAAATACTCTCGTTGTCCCATAAAATAAGTTCACTACGAAAAAACATGCAATTTTTGGGAAAAAAAACAACGATATTTGTTTTTTGCTTTTCTCATTCAACCTTTGGGTGATGTCCTTCTCCTTTCTCGATGTAACTTTATGGAGTTTCATCTATAAAACTTCTTTTGCTGGCCAAAAAATAAATAAACATTAAACAAAAAATTCATTACTCTAATGGGCAGAAATTTGTCATCACATCGAGTAGCCCAAGAATTGATCGTGGCGTGAGAACGAACTAAGTTCTTAGCGTGAGAGAGAAGTTAGGTTTACTAATTTGGGGGAAATCGATCGGGGGAAACAGCTTGGTTTTGGCGGAGAAGAGCGCCCTCCAATTTTTGTGGGCCAGTGAAAGTATTTAGTTCCAATTTTGAAAAAAAAAGAAAAAAAAAAGGTGAGGGTATTTAGTAATAGTTGGAGGGTTCCGTAGTGACTTTGCTTGGTACCGAGTCATTGGTTGTGTGGGGCTAGCGGGTCCAGACAAATGATCTGATCCGTTCAGTAATTTTAAAATAATTATTTGATTGAGATACTAGAAAACTGGCTCAATTGAATACTTATAAGTAATGGAATTTAGGATATTGGATACTAAATGATATTTTTCGTCTAATCAAATGTCTAGCGATATGTATTTACTTCATTATAGTGCAAGATAATTTAATTCATATCGCGCAAAAGACAGACTGTACTGATAGCAAAAAAAAAACTCATGTGGGGCTCAAGGGTACTCTTTAAGACTTAAATGCCATCAGACATTTTAATATCTTCCGATCATGTGTTTGGTAATATCCAATGATTTCCATTTTTTATGACGACGATGGAATAAGAAAAATGTGAAATCCTGGACGATTTAGATTGATCATTATAAAAACAAACTCGGCAATGGCCTTTAGAATCTATGCATTCAACTTACTTGATAGCAAACTAAGTTCTGTGGAATAGGCACCGGATGTATAGTGGCCACACGATCGCGATGCAATCATGAAGATCGAGATCATTCATTTCATTGTACGTTTGTTGATTAAATCATTCATGTAAAATTTTGGCTCGATCGGGTTTATAGAGCCCTTTCATTGAGATGTGATTGATAGAAATTAAGACTTGTGCAGTTGTTGAATGTACAGTGGCCACACAATCGCTACATAATCATGACGATTGAGACACTACCACAATTTTCCCCATTGCCGACTAAAATTTTAGTCGGAAAATGTCGTAATTTAGTCGGCAATAGTAATTTTCAAACAAAAATTTAGTCGGCCCGTTTAGTCGACGGAATGAGGTCGGAGATTGTAATTTCCAACCAAAACAAGTTTGGTCGGAAAAAGTTTTATTTTGCCGGCTAAATATTTAGTCGGTGAAAATTAATTTTTCTCCGACTAAATATTTAGTCGGTGAATATTTTATTTTTCCCCGACTAAATATTTAGTCGGTGAATATTTATTTTTTGCGACAAAATTATTTAGTCGGTGAATATTTTTTTATCTCCAACTAGATTATTTGGTTGGTGAAATTGTTTTATTAATGTTTTTTTTTTTGGCAATTTTAATCCGAGCTCGTATTCACTACAAGAAATCAGGGTTTTTGAGAGGAAATTTCATTCGTCACCAAGTCCCCACAAATTGGTAGTCTCCAAATGTTTTTTGTGTCCAAAATTTTTTTTCCTCACCAAAAAGGTTTTTTTTTTTGTAAGGAAATTTAACTTGTCGCCAATGGGTGAACCCTTTTGCGAGTAAATTCATAAAATACTCTTTTAGCGACAAAAAAAAACCCTTGCTAACTGTAAAGCAGAGAGCTCTTTAGGTGACCAACTTATACGCAGCTCTGAGTTGGATAAATGTTTGTCTAGTATGGCATGTTAAGTCCTTTAGTCCATTTGCAGCACTTATGAACAACACGTTTCTAAACCACTTATGAACATGTTTGAAAGGTAACATGGGTCTGCATCTTAGTCCAAAAAAAGGACACATGAGATAGATATAATCAGAATTCACCAATAATGCCAAAAGATAGATTTTCTAGATGTGCCTCAACGTTCATATAAAAAGCAACAAAGTAACTACTTCAGACACGGATAAAGTATATACAAAAGTTTATCATAAGCAACAGACTAACTTCCGTGTGAAACACTTTAATAACAAGCAACCATAGAACTAAGATGCAGACCTAAGTTACCTTCAAACAAATAGTTAAGATGATGCTAAGGCAACACTTAACATTGCACTGTTCCCCATATTTCTAAGTTTCTCAAGTAGATACAGAAGGAACCCTTTCTGAAACCAATTCAAAGTTAAAAGCTAGGGGAACTAATCTACTCCAAATAGCATAACTCCATGCTTTCCACATCTTTCTTTGTTTTCATGGTACTGTAGACTTACCAACACATAATTTCAAACAAAAATACCCAACTAGTTAGCCATAAATTCCTTTAAAATTAAGCTCCCTTGGGGAGGGGAAGCTCCCTTGGGCATGACCATATGGGCTCCCGCCCCGCCTGTGGAAAAATAAACATTTTCAATAAACCTCCCTATAATCAATGGTGTTCTTACATATTCTTAGGGGGAAAAAAAAACCAATCTCCTGATAGGATGAGGTAAGGGACTTACCGTGACGTAGTAAGCCTTCTTGATCTCAGTTGCAGATGCATTCACACTGACGCCCAATATGTCATAGTCCTCCCTGTCCTTCACCGTAGCTTTGAACCTGTGTAGGCAGCAAAACCCAACTTTAAGCATGTCCTCTTCAGAGTCATTTTCATAATATTCCATATGTGACATTCCAATTTCCACATATATATCCAATACATTCTTTAATAAACCTGTCAATTTGGTCTCCCTCTCGTTCTACGTCAATCTGGCCATAAGCACTGGGATTAACCTCAATTGGTTAAGAGATAAAGAAATTTGTGCCATGCTTTAAGCAATAACTTACAAGTGTAATAACAACATCTCGGGCTGCAACCTTCAACTCCTGGTAAAAGATTAGTTCTGAAATGCTATCGGGTATTATATAGCCGTAAAAGATTTTCCTAAGTTCTACTAATTAAAGTTTGAATTTCTAACTTGAAGTCAAGGGTAATTCCAAGCATCTACGTTTCAGAAATTTCTAGCGTAATGGGAGCAGAATACTCCAAAATCCTTTCTAAACATTCTATGACTCCTTACCTCAAGAATGGACGATTATGTTCTAAAACTCGTGTTCTTTTGGCATAGTAACAAGTATGGCATCGCTATAAGCACCACAAGAAACTTCATACCAGGTGTCCCCAAAGTAATAGTCGCATAGTGCAAACTACAAAAATGAAATTAAATAACTGGACAATAATGGAATAACTTTTTTAGATATTACTGCAAGTTGCCATTGTCATTTCGATCCTTTTTCATAAATTCTTTTACCGAATTTGCATTTATCCTTCATTAGAGGCATCAGAAAAGCGTTAACATTATGACAAGAATCCCAAAAAGTTCACTGAGGGCAAAACAAAGTTCGAAAAAGGCAACTTTCATCCTCTTTTTTTGTTCAAATATGACCATCTTCCAAATCCGGCCCATGTTTTTATAATTCTTTTGATTACTCTCAGTCCCATTTAACAAAATGAGGCATATAGATCAAGATGCAAATCTTTGGCACTTGGAGATACGAAATCAACTTTTTACACCATTTTAAACAGGAGGATCGACAAGTATCTATATTAACGCATTAATCACAACAAAAGTATATGTATGAACCCATTAATTGCGAGAAAATAACCAAATAATTTCACTAGAAATGGAATCATTAACTCACATTTCATCAATTTCGGCTTCCAGCTAGGTAAGTATCTATCCCATTAACTGCATGTGGTAGTCAACTAAGAGTTCAACGAGGACCCAAAAAAAAAAAGTTACAGGAAACATAGCATATTTTGATCAAAACTAAGGCAGTCCACTCAATTGATGTTTTTCTCAACAGACAACAAAAATTTCAAATCCTGAGAAGAGATTGGAGTAAAAAGGAATTTCGGGATTCATACATCCTGAGAAGAGATTTTCAGCCAATTAGGTGGTGTCCTCTTGTATGGAAGTGCTGAAGCACATATACCCTTACTATAACAAAATATATAAACAGAACAGCGATCAAAATCACATACATATATGAACACATACAGATCCATGAGTATAAATCAATGCAAATAAATGAGAGTGAGAGACCCTCGACTGTGCATGCGACCCGTGTTGACGGCGGCTGTAAGGACTGTGTTGCTGCTACGACTCTGATTAGCTGAATACAGCTTACTCGAAGCACACAAACCCTAGTAGCATCTCAAATGAGAAGGGAAGCTAGGGTATTATATGAGTTCCATTAATTACATATCGGTGGTCTATGGTGGACGGGTGAGGAGACCGTGAGGGAGAGCCGGAGAAGGGGGATCTGATTTTGGGGGAGAGTTAGGGATTTGGGATCTGGGGATCTGATTTTGGGGGGAGTTTCTAGCGGGAAATCTAATTCACCACATTTTGGACCAAAAAAAAGTGTATGTGGTTGTGTGTGTGTTGTGCATGGCATTAACATGTACGAAAATTCATGTAAAGTTACGATGCATCACTCGAGGGCTTTTCGAAATTTTTTTTGAAAAATCGAAACGTCCATGTTTTTCTTAGGAGGGATTATATCATTCACATTAAAAATTAACTAAATTGATTATCTCTATACGCTCGATCAAAATTAACAAATATTTTCCAACTAACGATTCTCACGTCTGCAATCTCCCGATGAAGGGGTTTTCACAATCTAATTGGCCCTAAATTTGGTGAGGTTCATTAAAACACCAAGAAAAACAAAATAGTCAATGTTGATTGCCGTAATTGTGCATCAATCGTGTGGCTAATGTACATTAGACTATAGCAGTAGATATTGGTCCATAACTAAATAAGTTCAATGTATAAAATTTAATGGTGGATACTGGTTTGTTTTTTTAAATGTTTGATCTAAACCAATACAATTTAACATCTTATTAATTCTATCATTGTCCCCGAAATCGATGATCATCCGATGTCGGTAACCACACGATCGGAACACATTAAGTGTTTCTAGTAGCATTTGAACACTATAATGCACCAACTAAATGCCATCTAATCTATTTCTTAAAAATTTGAACCAATAGATGTGTGTTAAAATGTGTTTTTAAGGTTCCATGAAAGGATTTGAAAAAAAAAAAATTACCTAGAAGGGCTTGATCGGAGCAATTTTTCATTTAGCGATTTTATGAAAAAATGCTTTGATCAAGCCCTTCCGGTTAGTATTTTTTGCCAAATCCTCTTAAAGAGCCTTAAAAAAACTTTTTAAACACTACTAACAGTTTGGATCATTGAAATTTTCTCCGGCCCGGCCCGTTTGACACCCCTACCTATAGTATAGAATAACAAAAAAAAACATCATTGCCTTCTAGCGAGGGAAATTTCTATTTCCACACAAAAAACCTGTAGACATTAAAATATACATATACATATATATATATATATATATATATTATGATTTCTTTAACATTGACAACCCAAAGATGCGGGCCCAATCAAATTTTCTTGGGGTCAAAAGAATAATTCTAATATATATATTTATATATATTATGATTTCGTTAATATTGACCTAAGTTAATTCTTATTTGGAAAAAAAATCAATCAAGGAAGATTTTTCAAATTAAGATCTCTCTTTGAGCCTATAAATAGAGGCTCTTGTTATGAAGAAAGGACCTTTTCTTGACATTCTACAAGAGCTTTCAAGCACTCTCAAGAGTCCAAGAAATTCAAAAGTCATTCTCTCTCAAATTTCTTCCCAAAAATCCCACACTCAACAACTTGGAAAGAATCATCAAGCACTCAAAACACGCGTCAATTTCTTTGCAAGTTTCTACCTAAAATCATACAACAAACCAAAACTCTTGAAAGTTTTCAAAGACCAAACTCTTTTCAAAGGATTTCTTTGGAGTTCTTTCAAAGTTTAAACCATTGTTCAAACTTTGTTCTTCAGTTCATTCAACTCGAAGATTAAAAAAAAGTCACCGTTTGCGCGATTCAACAACAAGCATCCAAGCCGTTGGAAAGCCATCAATTCTGGAGATTGAATCAGAGGATTTTATTCTTTTCCTTTGTTGAAGGAGCATTTATTAGAGAATTGTACTCACATTTAATTCAAAATCAATAAAATTGTATTTTTTGCATCTTTTTCTTGTTCTTTATTGTAGGACCTGAATTTGTGAGTTACAAACCCTTTTCTTTTTTTTTTGGCGGGGTTTTCAATTTCCTCGCAAAATGGTTAAAGTTTTTCCGTCCAACTAATTTGTAATCAAAAAGCACCATCGCCTTTTAGCGAGGAAAATTTGATTTCCTCGCAAAATCCATGTCAGGGAGTCTGGAGCGTCTTTATTTTTTCTTTTTCATTTTGTTTAAAAAATGAATTGCCTACTAAATATTTAGTCGGAAAATATAAAAATTCCCACCAAAATTTTCGCGAAATTTTTGCAAATCGTTGAATTGGCGGAAAATTATTATTCCCCGACTAAAAAAAATTTAGTCGGCAAATTAGAGATAATTTCCAAGTAAATATTTGGTCGGAAAATAAATTTTTTTTACTATTTCATCAAAAATTGCTTGGATCAAGCCCTTTTTGGTCATTGTTTTTGCTAATTTCTTGAGGAGACACTTAAAAACACGTTTTGAAGACATTGAATGGTTTGGATGATCAAAAATCAATAGGAAAATTTCTTCTTTCATTTATTTTGACAAACCATATTTATTGATGATAAAAAAAAAATCATAATCAATGTTTTTTTCCGGCTAAAATATATTTAGTTGGTGAATTGCAAACAATTTCCGACTAAATATTATTTAGTTGGTAAATTTATTCTTTTGCCGACTAAATGTTTGGTCGGAGAATACTAATTTCCCCACCAAACTATACACGAAAATTTTCGAAATGCCGAATTTTGGTCGGTGAATTGCAAACAATTTCCGAATAAATAATATTTAGTAGGTAAATTTACTCTTTTGCCGACTAAATGTTTGGTCGGAAAATACTAAATTTTTCCGACTAAAAAATTTTGGTCGGTGAATTGCAAACAATAGTGTTATTTTTTAAAATAGCACTATAATACCCGAGTATGCTTTGGCTTAATAATCCTTTTATTTTAGATTTATCTTTATTCAAAAAAATTCACATTCGCTTGTCTAACGTTAATTTTTTAATGATTACTAATTCATTTTGACAAGAGAATTACATCAAAAAATTGTGATCGACAATTTAAAGAAGGCCTCATTCCACTAAGGTTTTTATATTTTAAGTATTTATTTTTCTCTTTATGAGACCGATTATTCTTTCATAATACATTATCTTTAACTAAAAAAATAGTATACTTATTTCAGTTATAGAACGGGCCCGAAGTAAGAAAAGGTGAAAACAACCCGAAGAATCTCTTTATTTTGGATTATTTTTGTCGTTAGTAAACTTTTTAAAAATTAGATCAGTTTCATTTGCCTCTAGAGTAAATAGTTGATCCTATTATATGATATGGTACTATACTATAAAATCTGATAGTTTTTGCATCAAATTTTTATCGCGTAATCTAGCTAGGGGACAAAAATGCGCGATTGTTGGCCGTTTCAAATGTTTTTACTGGTTATTTCCATTGAAAGTCAATCAAAGACCAACCTCCTCTTCCCCTAGCTTAATTGAGAAATGGTACAATCTCTTTATATAATCAATGTTTTTTCCGACTAAATATTATTTAGTCGGTAAATTTATTCTTTTGCCGACTAAATGTTTGGTTGGAGAATACTAAATTTTTCCGACTAAACAATTTTGATCGGCGATTTTGTATAATTTCCGACTAAAACAAATTTAGTCGGTGATTGAGATAACATTTACCGACCAAAATTATTTTAGTCGGCCAAACCTTTGAATTTTTTCCGACCAACAAAAATTTATTTAGTGATTGGTGGTAATTTCCGACTAAAACTATTTAGTTAGAAATTGAGGTGATATTTTCCAACCAAAATTTATTTAGTCGGAAATTGAACAATAATTTCCAACTAAACATTATTTAGTCGGTGATTTTAGCCGGGAATGGTGTAAATTGTTGTAGTGAGATCGTTGATTTCATGGTGCTTGCTGGTAAAATCTTTCATGTAAATTTTTTGCTCGATCGGGGTTAGAAAGCCCCTTCATCGGGACGCAATTGATAGTAAACTGAGTTTTTTTTTTTTGCAGTAGTTGAATGTATAAAGACCATAGAACCGCATTACAATCATGATAATCAAGATTGTTGATTTAGTTGTACTTATTGATTAAATCATTCATGTAAAGTTTTTAATATTATAACCGCTTATAATTATGTGATATAATTGATGATATCTTTAAATTGGTCTTTAGAAGATAGTATATTAGCATAATTACATGTAGGCCTAAATAATTAAGTTATACAATTGCCGACTAAATTTTGGTCTGGAAATAACAAAATTGCCCGCCAATATTTTCGTGGAATTTTGAATTTGCGCAAAATATATATATATATATATATATATATATATATATATATATATATATATATATATATATATATATATATATATATATATATATATATATATGGATCAACTTCTAATGAGGGATCCCTCATTTTATTTAAAATGAGGACCTCATGCTTTCCGACCAAATGTCGACGATCCGAACCGTTAGATGTGTTTAAAATGTGTTTTTAAGGTCCACCGCGAGGATTTGTCCAAAAAAAATACCCGCAAGGGCTTCATCTGATTATTTTTTGTTAAAAACGCTATATATAACTTTTTTCACAAAAACTAATCGGATGAAAGCCCTTTCGGGTATTTTTTTTGGACGAATCTTCGCGGTGAACCTTAAAAACACATTTTAAACACATCTAACGGTTCGGATTGTCAAAATTTAGTTCGGAAAGTGGAAAAATTGCTTGGTCCTCATTTTATTTGAAATGAGGGATCCCTCATTAGAAGTTGATCCTATATATATATACTATTTTAAAAAGCGACAATTGCCAACTAAATAATTAGTTAGGAAACACCAAAAGCTCCCACGCAACATTTTCGTGGAATTTTGAACTGATGGAAAAAAAACTATTTAATTAATACGACAATTGCCGACTAAATAATTAGTCGGAAAATGCAAACCGAAATTTGCCGACTAAACAATTAGTCGGGAAATGCAAACCGGAAATTGACGACTAAATAATTAGTAGGTAATTAATTTCCCACCAAAAAACTGCTTTTGCACCATACCATCCCCAATCACAAAGGATTTCAGTCGGGAAATAGATGATATTTACCAACTAAATATATTTGGTCGGCGTTGAAAATACACTTAGCCAAACAGATTTTAGTTAGTCGGCAATTGTCATTTTTTTGCCGACTAAAATGATTTAGTCGGAAATTGTGTCATTTCTTGTAGTGCCATCTCCTAGGTCACCAGGGTAATATATGGATTAGTCTAATAGCAATCCTCTGCCTTAGTCTTTTCTGTACACACCTGCCATGTTCTTCACCTTTCTCCTAGATCACTTCATTCTCATCTCTATTGTGTTTATTGTTGACTATCCTTACCTCTCCAGCTCATTTATTCTTTTTGAATATTGACCAAGCAAGAACCATCACCTAAAATATGTTTTGAACAAAATTGTTGAAAAAAATGAAAATCAATACCCTGAATCAAAACCTACAATTTCATCTGCATTTGTGAAATTGAAAGGATTCTGTTATACCAAATCAATTTGATACTGCAATCATATCTTTCAGTCTTTTTTAGTAGTACATACCAGGATTATCTTTCAAGTAAAAAATGGAACCGGCGTGGGAGCCTTGCACGGCAACCCTTTGGGGATCCGTCAAAGATCCATCTTAATAATTAAAAATTACACCAGTGTAGCATTATTTGATTCAAAGTAGGTCACATAATCTTTTTTGGTTCAATAATCAAGTTTTTGAGTCAAGTTGCGGGCACTTCAAAAAAAAAAAAACACAGCTTATTTATATACCGTCCGTCAGCTTAATTGTCAAGAAGATGACAATGGGAAATATGATTTTTCTTTAAGAAAACAATGCTTGTTTCTTGCCTTGTTGCAGAATAATTTGAATTGTCCTTCCCTTTGTTCTTCGTTCAAATCACAGCATTCCCTTTTATTCACCAAAAAAATGGCGAGTACTGACCATCCGCCGAAGATTGGCTCGCCGGCACCAACAGCACCCCCTGCCAGAGACGTGGAGAATCAGACGCCGGAGTCGGGGTTTGGGGTCCTGAGACAATGGAGGAGATGGGATTTGCTCAAGAGAGGGTCCTTGTGTTTACGAGGATTTGGTTTACTATTATCATTTCTTGCTTTGATTATCATGGCCACCAACAACTACGGAGGTTGGGAAAATTTCGACCGATATGAAGAATACAGGTCTCACCCTATCCACTCTCTTTCATAATTCCACACTCTCTCTCTCTCTCTCTCTCTCTCTGATCTAATTCATGAAATGAAAGAATATATGTGTGTAAATATTCCAAATTAGTTGTCCCTGCAAACAAAAAATCAGCTTGCACCTTTAAATATATAAACAAATTGTAATAAATTGGTCGTTCAAATTCGAAGTAACTTGAACTATCAAATATATACAAATTGTTAATGTATTTATCGATAACTGCTCAAGTTGACCCTTTTCACATACATTGTTCTTAACAAGAAATACGAGATTAATAACTTGAATTATTGTTTTAGAATCTAGATCCCATCAAGGCCCGAAAAAATCTCTTATTGACTTTTTTGGCTTTGCCGATTTTTTTGACTTTTTTTTTCATAATATCGAAAAAGTCGCTCCTTACTTAAAAAGCCCCAAAAGCCAAAAAAGTCACAATAAGAAGAGAAAAAAATAATACATCTTAAAGGGAAAAAAAGTTACAAAAAATACATGCTCGAGTGCTTTTAGTAGTTAAGTTTTTTAAGTTTTTTATTGTCATAATTTGATGGGTCTGACTCGTAGTGAAGAGAAATTTAATGTTATGTGTCACTTGGCTGATCGAAACCATTCAATTTTCCCAGATTCATTTTCTAGGAGACCCTGACAAAATGCAATTCAATATATTAGTAACTGCTTCATCTAGAAGTTTGTTTATTTTGTTTGAAAATTTTGAACTCATAGATCAAATGCTTACAAATATCTCAATAAGCTGAATTTTTGTCTAGTCTCTTAACAAATGAATTTGAACCGAATTAATGGTTTTGTTTATCATAGTGAAATACAAAATAAGTATACCCTAACGAGGGTGAACAAAATTGCTCTCAATTCAGTAGTGAGGTCTCCCTATGCGTTAAAAACTAAAAAGTGCAAGAACTTCACTTTGCAATGTTATCTAGGGGAATCAAAATCAACAATAAGGTACTGTTCAGAAATTACCTTTGTATTAAAGGCAGTAATAATATTAAAACTGCTTTTGATGGTGTAGGATAGGTTCTTGGAATATAGTCAAATAATCTTAATTTGGGAAGGCAAACAATAACTAATGATTGAGTAGGAATAAAGAGTGTGCAAAGTGGTGAAGAATTAGGCAAAATACACAAAGAGAGAAGGCAACAGTATTCAATCCATTCTCCTTAGATTATCATCATTCTTAAACCACAGCTCTAGTAGAAGGATGGGCTTGCGAGGACTAGCAAGACAATGTTCTTGGTTCCAGAGCTCAAAGTCACTATCTCTCTCCAGGGTTTTCGTGCCTTGAGGATGAACCTATCTATCTCCAAATTGAGTGAAGGAATGTCTCATATTTATAGGGATATGCATCCAATCATTGGGCTACAAAAATTTCCTTAATAATATGGTGACACGTGCTCTCTCAGTATATCTGGGCAATGTGGGCGATGTCACTAGCCGTTAGGAAGATTCCTTTGGCTTATCCACTACACGCCTTTCCCTTGCAGAGAGCCTTAATTCCTTAAAGCCATCAATCCACTTGTATCTCCCCTATCCCCACAATGCTAGGGATGGTCGCGAGCCATTTGGCTCGCACCAACACCCACTACAAGAAAAAACACATTTGGCGACCAAATTTGGCGACCAAATTTTTTTGGTCGCCGTATGGCACCCCTTTGGCGACCAAATTTTTTTGGTCGCCGTAAGGCTCCCCTTTGGCGACCAGATTTTTTTTGTCGCCTATGCGATGGCTTTGGCGACCAACTTCTTTTTTGGTCGCCGTATGGCACCCCTTTGGCGACCAAATTTTTTTGGTCGCCGTAAGGCTCCCCTTTGGCGACCAGATTTTTTTTTGTCGCCTATGCGATGGCTTTGGTGACCAACTTATTTTTTTGGTCGCCGTATGGGCTCCCCTTTGGCGACCAAATTTTTTTGTCGCCTATGCGATGGCTTTGGCGACCAAATTTTTTTGTCGCCTATGCGATGGCTTTGGCGACCAACTTCTTTTTTTGGTCGCCGTATGGGCTCCCCTTTGGCGACCAAATTTTTTTGTCGCCTATGCGATAGCTTTGGCAACCAAACATCGGCTTTGGTCGTGGAATGTTTAGTACCAAAAACTATACAACGTGAAAAAATAATATATATAATAAAATATAGTGCAATACATAATTTATGATAAATAATGTTATACATTTGTCAATGTAAAAAGGAATATACGAAAAGATAATACATATAAATTGTTTCTAACAAATGGAACATAAGTGCAAAGGTAGTCCAAAGGGTTAGGTGTTGGGTGATCAATTCTTGGCAGAGGCGTATGTGGTAATGTTGAATGCAAAGGTAGTCCAGTGGTTAGTGCCAAAAAATATATATAATAAAATATATTATAATAATATATATAATAAAATATAGTGCAATATATAATTTATGATAAATAATGTTATACATTTGTTAATGTAAAAAGGAATATACGAAAAGATAATACATATAAATTGTTTCTAACAAATGGAACAGAAATGCATAGGTAGTGCAGTGGTTAGGTGTTGGGTTAAGAAGTGGGAGGTCGTGGGTTCAATTCTTGGCAGCGGCGCATGGGCAGATTTTTTTTTTTTCGTATGAACCTTCGGCGACAAAATTGTTTGGTCGCCGTCCCCGTTGGCGACAAAATTGTTTGGTCGTCGTCCCCGTTGGCGACAAAATTGTTTGGTCGCCGTCCCCTTTGGCGACGAAATTGTTTCGTCGCCGTCCCCTTTGGCGACAAAATTGTTTGGTCGCCGTATGGCTCCCCTTTGGCGACAAAATATTTTTGTCGCCGTATGGCACCCCTTTGGCGACCAACCAAATTTTTAGTCGGCGTATACTTTCCCAGACGACGTTTCGGCGACAAAACTGGGCGACTAAAATATTGGTCGCTAAAGTATTAGGGCGACTAAAAACAACCCTTTGACGACAAATTTTTTGGTCGCCAAATGTGTTTTCTCTTGTAGTGACCTCTCTTGAGACTTGTAATGACTTCCCTGCCCCTGCCCCTGCCTTTGCCTCATGGCCAGGTGCAGTCACGAGCTCAATATGCATGCTCGCGTAGGCGTTAGCTCTTTCCCGTCGTGCCAATTCCCTTTCTTGAGGGCGTCACAACAATTGAATCCTTTAGATAAGGTTCCCTTGCTTGGGTATCCATTCCTTAGGACATTCGCGAGTCCTTCCGCAAGGGTATACCCTTCACGGTGTAACTTTATTTACCACATGGCAAGCCATTATAGGTTGGTCAACTGCCCAGTCATCAAACGCGCTAACCTTTCCTACATATAGTGTCAAAATTCTAGTGCATAAAAAGTTTATACTCTACACATGTATTGGAGTTTTGACACGCACCAACAAAATCAGTTTTGACATATATTATCATTTATCGTCTATTAATTAATTTGTTCTAATTCTTGGCTTATTCTCAAAACTTGACTACTATTGACTCATTGCGCTTTACAAGACAAGTCATTCTTTCACAATATATCATTCAAGAAGCCAACTTAAACTAGTTTCTAGTTATTATGTGATAGTGCGGTAAAGAAACATAATCCCTTTCTAAAAAAGTTGTCCACATTTCAAAACGAAAACTTAAAAATTATTTTTGCCGAAAAATCCATAAACTTTTATGGAAGTTACTAGATACCAATGTTTTCTTTTAAAAATTTACTAAAAATCTTTGAATTCTTAACCAGATCTTGCTTTGCATGCTCGATAATTTTTGTATGGAATGGAGAGAAAATTAAAGATTTTGCCATTATCATGTTGAATTTTCATATTTTAAGGTCATGTTAAATTGGGATAATAATTAATTAAATATGTTTTTAAGAGAAATTATGGCGAATAGGTTAGGAAAGACCTTTGTGAGCATGTGATCTTTTATATATGCAAAAAAAAAAAAACCCTATCTCTATGTGTATATTTATGTGTGGAGCTTCAAATAAACACATTGAACGGTTTGGATCGTCAAAATTTGATTGGGAAATGTGAAGTCCGTACGGGTCAGCATGGGAAATGTGTGGAGTGTCACGCCCTCAATTTTAATAAACCAATATATATATATATATATATATATATATATATATATATATATATATATATATATATATATATATATAAATTCCACCTAGGATGAGTCCAATTTTAAAAGTCAAAGTCAGAGTACAATGAGTTTCTAATCATGGGTACCTGTACCCATGCATAAGTAACAAAATTAAATACATATTACATTTATTAGGTTTGTCAAAAGATTTAAGAAATAGAAGTTACATAATGATCTCCCAAAATATACAAACTATGGAGAGGATAAAATAACTTCATGCAAAAGTAAGCTTCATGCTATGCATCCACACGCCAAGCATCCCAATCATGTGCCTCGCCGAGTACCTAAAATTGATAAGGTGAGCTCACTAGCCCAGTAGAAAAATCATTCTACTAACGCTAGGTGTATAAAGATGATAGGTGCACCGAAATTCGAAATGATGTGAGTGAAATGAGCAAACCATGTTATGATAGGTCAAAATAATTTACAAGTGACCACAAAACACCTAAGTTTCTAGAGAATCCCAAGTGTCCATTATTTTCCTCATAACCGTGATCAATCATGTAGAGTGTCCAATTAACCCTTTTTACACCAATAACTCCCAATCTAAATTTTTCATCAATTCATAACTTAAGAAATATATTGAGTTACTCTTCCGAGTCTTTTGGACCTCGTGGAACCCATGTCCAAGTCTTCTGGGCCTCGTGGAACCCATGTTCAAGTTTTTTGAGCCTCGTGGAACCCTTCCTAGCGACTCACCAAGCGGTGGCCCTAGTGCATCAATTTATAACCATTTAATACAATTCATTCACCAAAAAAAATATGTCAAAATTGCCTAAGGTGGTGCGTGTCCATTTTGTATCGTGACGTGTCCAACCATTTTTTGTATTAAAATCTTATTAAAGACAATAAAATCAATTTGTGAGTTATCTCAATGTTTGAAGCCATATACACGATGATATAAGCTAATGGGGACTAACCAAGCATCAACGAATGATCCCAAATAAAATAAAATATTTCTTTGAGTAAATTGATGGCTTAATTTGTTCGGACTAAGACCACTAAGTTCCGGGCAAAGAGGACAGATAATGAAGGAAAATCCAATAGACAATTTGTCTGAACCAACCAAATCCTTGTCTGGACATAAGAGACAGATTTTGAAAAAAACTTAACAAATTTTTCCCAAGGAAGGAGATTTCAACCCAAGTGTAAATATGATGATTTAAAACTCAAATTAAAGGTTCCAAACAACAACCAAACATGGAGGGTTGATCAATCATGTATCAATTGAGTGATTAAACACCAAAATTCATAGATCAAGCACCCAATTAAAGAGAAACCCATTTCTATGATGAAGATGATGATTTTCTAGAAATTTAAAGTCAAGAGCAAAATATATGCAATAAATCAACTAGATACAACTGGAGGAAGTAGAAATGTGTCCCCTACCTCAATGTTTGAGTTCCAAATGAGAAGGAAGTGCAAGCCCTAAGTTGTTCTTGCAAACCCCAACCAAAATGTGTTAGCTCTAAGCAAAACCACGGAGTCCCGGACTCCAAAACACGCGTAGAAGATGAAAATTAAGGTGAATCTTTAAGAATATAAGCGTGGAGAGTGGATTTTGTGGAGAGATGAGAGAAATGTAGAAGAAGGGTAGAGAGAGGGAGAGGGTCGGTGTAGTGTGGAGAGGGAGAGGAGTCTTTTATGTTAGAAAAAATCTGATGTGCACCCCTTAAACATACCCCCTAAGTACACCCTAACCCCCTAGTATTTCAAATGTGTCTCACAAACAACCAAATGCACATACTCACTTCACATTGACCCTGTATTGCACTTCAAAACATTTGTCTCACTTCCCCAACATTGTTTCCACAAAATTGTTTAAAAACACGAGTCTTTACATGGAGCTTCTAATAAACACATTGAATAGCATGTTTTTGAAGTCCGCACGGGTCCGCATGGGAAGGGTCCTTATTAGAATCTCCACATGTGTGTGTTGTGTGTGTGTGTGTGCAACAAATATCCAATAAGGACTCCCTTAAACTCTACAACGCGAGATTTTTTATTCCGTCAAAACGGCTCGGATCAAGCCCTTTTGGGTTTTTGTTAATTGACGAATCCACGCATTGGACCTTAAAAACATGCTTTAAACACATCTAACAGTTCAGGTCGCCAAAATTTGATTCCAAACGAAAAATCTAGTATCTTAGCCTATATAAGGGAGCCCTTACTAGAAATGCCTCATATGTGTGTGTTTGTGTGTGTGTGTGTGTGTGTATATCCGTGTAGGGGGGACCTTCTAATAAATACATTGAACAATTCAAATCATCAAAATTTGATCAGGAAACATGAAGTCCTGCACGGGTCCACATGGGATATATGTGAAGTTTCTAATAAACACATTGAACAGTTTGGATCGTCAAAATTTGGTCGGGAAACATGAAGTTTGCATGGATCTACATGGGAAGGATCCTTATTAGAAGCTTCGCGTACATATACAGGAGGAGTTTCGAATAAGGGACCCTTATATAAGTTTCCATGCGGATCTAGGGCTATTTTCAACTTTTCGGACCAAATTTCGACAATCCAAACGGCTCAATGTTTTGAAAATGTGTTTTTAAGGGTCGAAGTGAGGAATCTCCAAAAAATAATACCCAGAAGGGCTTGATCCGAGCAGCTTTTCATAAAAACTGTATATGTATAGTTTTTATCGAAAAATGTTCGGATAAAGCCCTTCCAGGTACTTTTTTTTTATATAAATTTCACGCGAGGGCCCTTTAAAACACGTTTCAAAAATATTGAATTGTTGGGATCATCCAAATGTGGTCCAGAAAGTCGAAAATAACCCTAGGTTTGCATGGAAACTTATAGAAGGGTCTCTTATGTGAAAGGGGGCTATATATATATTTCATTGACACAACCTTTGACATAACAAATGTAATACACTCATTTTGGAGTCATACTCAAATGATCGGACTGTTCAATTAGTTTACAACATGTTGTTAAGAGTTCCCCTGAAAAATCAATTCCTTCGGATATAAGGGTTTGACCAATATTTGTCCTTAAATTTGACAAGATAAAAACTGGATGATTCGATCATGTCAATCAAGTTCTTATCGATGACATCCGAATGAGTTGATTTTTCACAAGTAATTTTAAAAAAAAAATTTAAAAAAATTAACGACTCCAATTATTATCGTGGGACTCTGATTATTTATCGTGTCACTGGAACCAGCCGTATGTGTGTGTATATCCAAAATGTATACATATATGATGACATATAATATGTTATTATCAATATATGTATAAATGTAGGAAATTGATATTAATTAGCACTCCCATTTTTTCTGTTCACACTCATTTCTTTGTCTCTACATATAAAGTGCAAGAGTAAGATTACCTAATAAAGACAAAAAGGGAGTGCCAATAGAGGAAATGAAAGTGTCAATAACACTTCCCTAAGTGTATTGTCGATTTTTCTATTCAAGAACAGTTCAAATGTGTAAATAATGGGTGGTGTTGTTTTTTTAAAAAGAAAAAACATTGAATGGTTAAAAGGCAAACAATAGTATCTGATAAAACAAAGCTCACATGGATTGCCGATTCGCCGTCCATATGTATTGGGAATACGGATTGAATTTGTGGGGTTTTGATTATTCGCAGGTATTTGTTGGCAATAGCGATTTTGTCTACCCTGTACACAGGAGCACAAGTTCTGCGGCAAATTCATGAGTTGTTTACTGGAAAACAATTATTTTCACCACGGAGTTTGGCGTTGGTTGACTTCTTGGGTGATCAGGTTCGCCTTTAATTTGATTCAATTTTACAAGGACCGTTTACTGTATTCTTCTACCAATGTAACGAGTGTAATTTTGTCTCTTTGGACAAATATGCCCTCCTTGAAAAGATAGACTTATTTGTCGAGACTTTGGGTTCCCGTAGTGGCCTCAATTGTGGGCCCTTAGAAATCTTTATTTGGGATCAAAATCGTTCATTTTTTCTTAGGATTGTTGAGCACATTATGGATACCAAAAATTATAATAATCAGAGATTGATAGACACACAATTGAGACAAATTTTTCTGACAGTGTAATCTCCAAATAAAATTGACCATCCATATGAATGGTATCCGAATATAAGGTTATCAATATCCAATTAATTTGATTTTTTACATGATTGATCTACTCAATTTTTTTGACAAATTGTACGGTTCCGATCCCAAATACAGATTATATTGATCCCATAATTGATGTCACGATGGGAAAGTAGAGACTTGGTCACTACAGTACCCCAAACCTGTTTGGTTGAAATGATGTAAATTCCCCCCTTGTAATACGCTTTTTGGTAAAGATAACATTACTTTTTGGTGGGATGACTTCACATTGTGGTGGGGCCTACTCCATTTCAACCAATAAAATGGAAGATTTTGTTTACTCTCTTTTAAGGAGGATGAACGTGAACAAAATTTAAAAAAATAGGGGCTCCGTCCTGTTTATCTACTTAACGGACTTCTAAAAAATAAAACTTATTTAAGCCATTTACAGATATATGTTAGAATATAGTTTTTAAATAGAACAATTTTGCAAAAATATTTTCAAACATTGAATCAAGAAAATTTTAGAAAATATTATTTGAATTTGTTTTGAAACAAAACATTTGTAAATTATATTAGAAAGTCTAATCGAGCAAATCCCAGAACTCGAATAGAATGTAGGCTGCAATTGTCCTAAAAGATAAGTAAACTAATATTTAAGGCTATTTAAATGAAATTTGAAAATTAATGGAACTGCAGATTGTGGCGTACTTGTTGATATCTGCAGCATCAGCGGCAATTCCCTTCACAAATGGAATGCGACAGGAGGAAGACAACATATTCACGGACTCCTCTTCTGCTGCAATTAGCATGGCTTTCTTTGCATTCCTCGTGCTTGCATCTTCCGCCCTCGTCTCTGGATATAAACTATCGACTCGATCTTATGTCTGAGTAAAAAGCTACTTAATTTGTTTTGTAACAAAGTCTTTCTTTCCATGCATGTTACTAAATTCAGCTGAGAGTGTAAGAAATATGTTTAGCCCCACTTAACAATTTTGAAGACTCAAACTCAAGTAATTAGTGAGAAAATTCAAGTATTTATTCAATGATTGCTTATGTTGGAACAAAGTTTTGTTATTAGGATCATTTTTCTTATTCAGGTGTAAGTACTGGACCATCTAGTAGCTCCTGATTATAGGGTCAATTTGGATTTTCAAATGATCTCTTATATAGTCCATAATTTGACGTAAAATACAACTCACTACGATTTCATTGGGCGATTTAAATGGTTCTTTTGTAAACGATGATGTGCTTATCGCCCCACCCTAAAACTATGGAATCGGGCATAAGCAAAGATTTGGTCAAACCTTATTTATTTTGAAGAAAAATGAGTGATTAAAGTTCTGATCATATATGACAAATGCTTTGTTCATACAGCTACATATGTTCGAGGTTAATAAAATCTATTAGGGGTGAAATCGGTTCGGTTTCAATCGGTTCGGGGTAATTCTATCCCAGACCGATTGGGTTCGGTGTATGACTTATGAAGACTGATCCCGACCGAATGTATGAAGGGACTAATTTCGGTTTGGGGTGGCTCGGTTCGGTTTGGAATTTCGGGGATTTCGGTCTCGCTGAAATGGGCCTATTAAAAATTTTACTTTTGGGCTTCAAACCTTCTAAAAGCCTAACTGAGTGAGAAATTTGTAGATGGGCTTAAAAAATGGCTCAGGGGATGGTGCACTGCACAAAATGCACTGCACAGTGTAGTGCACCATCCGACCATCCATTTCGACAATGGATTGCTCGGATGAAATCCGAATAGTGAATTGAATCCGACCGTCAATTGTTTGGATTAAATCCGAGCCATCCATTATCGAAATGGACGACCGGATGATGCGCACTGCACCGTGTAGTGCATTTTCTGCACTACAAGGACCCCTCGACCTTCAAAAATTTACTTCTGGGCCTAAAAAAATTGTTAGAAGATTTTACATTTTTTACTTGACACAATTCCAAAAAAATTTCTGATCACATCCAATCATACATGCCAAAACAGGAATGTAAAGATAACAAAAACATGAAAATGGGATAGGCCTACTGCCTCAAATGGGCCAAGAAAACATTAGAAAACTGATCACCTTATTCACCACGAGAAGTCAGAGATCTGACCAATTCAATTTTTGATCTCATACATGCCTACTGCCTCTAATGGGATAGGCCTACTGCCCTAATTCAAAAAACATGCAAACAGGATACGCCTACCGCCTCAAATGGGCCAAAGTTCACCTTACAAATCCCTTACAAGCTAACATAATTTCCAGCATCACAAGACACAAATCAATACACAACAGTTTCCATTGTTTGTTGAACATACCAAAAATTAAGAACACAAAAGACAATCAAGAAAAAGCAGAAATTCCAGCTCCACCGTGATAATTTTCACCACCAAACACCATATCCAGCCAAGCATGTCCTCAGTAGCAAAAATCAATGTCAGTTTCAATGTCCTCAGTAGCATGGCATGTCAAATAAGCCTATAAAAGAAGAGGCACACTCCAAATAAGAAGTTTCAAGTAACAATCAAAACCCATGAAAGCAATTTGGCGAAACCAATCAGCTAATACTTAAGATAGCAATCTAAACTACACTAGTAGAGGCTACATCTAGCACATGATGAAACTTAGGCAGCATCATACTTAGTGTCCTCATATTGTTAGTGTTACATGTCAAGAAAACTAACACTTCGAGAAAGAGTCAACACTTGCTCAAACTCATCAACAAAACCACTCATCACAAACATGCAACTGATGGTTTTCCCTTTAAAAACACTATCTATCAAGAAAAATTTACCTTCCTAAGTGTAAAACCTACTACTAAGTTAAAGCTTAGCTCATAGTTACAAGGCACACACAACTTCAAGCTACTGTAGGATGCAAAAGCCTTCACAGTTTGCACATAGAGGCACAGACGTTTCCATAGAAAAATAATAACAAACCCATGCTCTGAGATAACAAGGTATCCAACAAATAACAACACATCAAGCTCAAATAATCCCAAAAGCATCACTAACATAAACCACACACACACACACAAGTGAGAAAATTCAATTTTTTAGGCAGAATTGATTTACCTTTTGTGTCCACTGTCCATCCAACTTAAACACTTGAAAAATGAACTAATTAAAACCAACAGTGGAGAGTGTACTCGGTACCCCAATGAAGTTCTCCTTAGTCATAGCAGCAGCCAACAACCCCATACTTCTTAGTCTTACCACTTGGGTCCATGATAACTAAGTACAATAAAACCACACAAAAAAAGCGCACAAGTAAATTATTCAACATATATAGAAGTAATTAAAATAAAGAAAACAAAAAATAAAGAAAGCAAAGAGTAGTACCTGAATCCAATTGCTCCACCTCATCAAGTTTGATTTTGGTTGGTTTCTATATCAAACCTTTCATTATCATCTTCACTAGCCTCCAATAGATACTTCTCTAATTCTGATTTGCTTGCCATGTTTGTTTCATTTTGTTGGTGTATCTTAAAAAGAGATTTCAAAGATTTTTGATCATCCAAACCATCTAAATCCTCTTTATTTGATGCTCCCCCGACCTCCTCTCGACTACGCACATTCACACTTGCATTGTTCCTCACATACCATTCAAACAATTCGGTAATCCCATGTGTAATCTTATCCCTCATTTCACTTACTAACTTCTTGTCAAAACCCAAAGTATTTAGAAAGCAAAATTCAAAGAACCCAACTTTTCATCGAGGGTCAAGAACAACTGCATACAACATCATTGGGTTAATCTTTCCAAAAATTCCCCAATATTATCAAACTTTGCACTCATACCACGGGCCAAAGGATACAAAACACTATCATTGGTAGCACACAACTTCTTGACAACTTGTTGAGTCAACAACATTTCATCAAAAAAAAGCATTGCAAAGGACATACAAAGAACCCGAGAATTTTAATGTTCCAACATAAAAAACTTTAAGAAATGACACATACAACTTAACCTTATCTCAATCCGTTGGAGTTGGAGGCCCAACCTTTCCTTTCATCCTCCCTTTCCCTCTCTCTCTCTCTCTCTCTCTCTCTCTCTTCAATCATCCCACTATCAACCGGAAAGTCCCAATACTCTAAATCATCAAATTCCTCATCAATCTCCTCCTCTCTCACATTTAATTCAAAGGCCGTGTTATCTCATAATCGCTCAAAAGCCTTATGATAAATTAGAGCCATATTCAACATGAAATATGTATAGTTCCATCAAGTAGGCACATCCAAACAAGGTCTAAGTGTACATACTCTTTTTGAACACATGACCAAAATTCTTCAATCGTATTCGGGGAAGACCTGACATACCTCACAACATTACGCACCCTTGCAATAGAGCTCTCAATCTCTTCTAATCCATCACACAAAATTAGATTCAAGATATGTGCGGAACATCTCACATGCAAGAAGTTATGATTTAAAACGGTGGTCTTCTTATCTTTGGTCTTCCTCTTCAAGTAAGCAATCAAAAAATTATTAGAAGATGCATTATCAACTGTCACAGTTAGTAACTTGTCAATCCTCCAATTCAACAACTTGTTCTCAATTATTCTACTACGAGTGTCACCCTTATGATTAGGAACAACACAAAAAATTGAGAAGCCTCTTTTGGTATTTCTAATTTTCATCAATGAAATTCCCAGTCAGACGCAAGTAATTCAAGTTTGGGGCAGAAGTCCAAGTGTCCGTAGTGAGACACAACCTTTGGCTCTTAAGTTTTTTCTTCAAAGATTTTCTATAAAGACCGTATTTTTAGTAGTTACAATATTTAATTAAATATAATACATATAAGTTTTATTGGCATGCTATATATATAAACAAGTTTCCATATGTATTAACTCCCTAGCATTTCCATTTATACATTTATACAATTATTTGCTTCCCTAAAATTAGATTTTCCTAGATTGCATATTGCCTAATCAAGTTTGCCTTTTTAAAATTAGCTTTCTAAGTAAGATAGAAATCTTGCCTTTTGTCTTCATAATATAATTCTCCGGAAAAAAAAATCCTCCCAACTTCATTCCCATATGCCATTTCCTTCCTATATGGCTTTTCCATCTTCTAATTACTCCCTCATTTCCTTTCTTATTTTTCTTCGTTCTATAATTTCCTTTGCCTTATGCTTTTTCTTCTTCTCTTCACCTTCCTTATTCCCTTCTTCCCCAATACTTCAAAATCTTGGCAACAGAAAATTTCCCCCTTCAATTGTCATTCCACATACAACTCTCTCTTAGGCCCTCATTCTCGGTTTGTCTCTTTTCATGCGGTAAACATTCTTCTTTCTCTATTGTTTAATTTTCATAAGTCTCTCTCATAAATAATATCGTTTCTTTCACAAATTTAAATTCCGAGAACGTAACCGTTCAACAACATTAAATCCTATCACGTTCATAGTGCGCTATAACTTCGGAGGGAAGGTAGGACATTAAATCTCACTTTTTACTTAAGTATACTATTTTTTTGTGTTTTCGTGTATCTACATATATCTAAATATAGTGATGATATGAATATGATGTGAAATCATTTTTTGCAGTTTTGTTTCCAACCGATAAGGTTTTGTAAGTCTAAAACGGAACCAAAGAGATGAAAACTATTTTCTTGTGCGCTGTTCTGTTCTGCTGATTTTCGGGTATTTCTGTCTTGATTTAGAGAAAACATGAATCTTCAAAGTTGTAGATCTCGAAAACTTAAGCAACTTCCATATAGAACTTGTTTCAATCCGAGGCTCGTAGGATTAACTGTGATTTTTCAAAGTTGGTTGAACTTAACAGTTTTGAGACAGATCCACTGTCCAGCTTAAAACACTATTTCGTTTTGTTTAGGATTGGATTTAGGCTTCGATCAAAACAGGGAACTTGTGTAAAATTTGATGATATATTTTACTGTAAAATTTCGTGATTTTCAGAAACCGTTTGCTATTTTTAGTGGCTGGATTTATAACCGACATGTATGGCTCGAGATGGTCAATCTTCATTAAATTTTCATTTCATGCTATAGTGGATGCATGTGTTTGCTTACGGGTGTTTTGTTAAACCATTAAATTTGGGTAAATAATTATTGTGGTTAAATTAATAAAGTAAAAGATTAGTGTTCACTTATCAGATTTGGGGAATGGGACGTGTCTTGTAAGGACCCATGATTTTTAATCATTTTTTTTGAAAATAATGTTGGAAAATGTGAGAAATATTTTAAAATGCAAAACGAGGTCAATATGAGATGCATATATGCTTGAGGGCGTTTTTATAACACATTAGAAACATGAGGGACTTAAATGCAAGTGTGTGGGTGTATATATGGACCATTAGATCTGATTTTTGGGGCAAAAATAACACACCTCTCTCTCTCTCTAAGGGCAGCAGCCCCTCCCTCTTCTTCCTCCCCATTTTCTCTTCAAATTCCACCACAAATCCACCTCCCACACTTCTCAAACTCAAGATTCAACCGCATATTCATCATCTACGCGTGTTTGGGAGCCCGGAGTACCATCTTTTCGCACCGAGAGGGCCAAATTCGGGATTGCTCAAATTGGGGATCTAGGAATTCGGTTTTGGGATCTCATTTTTGGAGCTAAATCATTGTGGAGGTAGGGGATTTCTATCTTCTCTAAGTGTTTTGAGATGTTTAATGTGAGTGGTGTAACCACATTTGATCATTTTCTTCAATTCTTGCAAGAAAAACCCATTTTTCATGTTTCTTGTTTTGGTTGGGTTTGATTCACGTTTTTGATGTTGTGCTAAGTTAATTGTGTTGTTGTTTCATTACCTTGAATGCCTTTGAGTCTAATTTTTGCCTTGGAAGTGATTGGGTTGAGCCCCATTGTGATCTAAGTGAGAAAAACCAGGTTTGAATTCTTTCCAGAACACTCGGTATCAATACCCCTTTCATGGGTATCAATACCCGCCGCTCGTCCATTGTTTGGTGCTTTGTATCAATACCCCTTTCATGGGTATCAATACCCAGCGCTCTACATCCATTGTTTGGTGCTCTGTATCAATACCCCTTCCATGGGTATCAATACCCAGCGTTCTGTCTATTTCTTTGGTGATCTGGTATTGATACAACTTTCATGGGTATCAATACCCAGCTGTCTGTAAGGCAGATTTTTGACCCAACTTCGCGGGCACGCCCCGGCTTCGTCCGAACTCCGATTGAGGTGATTCTTGAACCGTTGGAAAGCTCTATGAGTCTACTTTCAAACCCAATTGATATCATATTCATAGCCTTTGTATTCTGAGAGAAATGTGCTTTTTCCTATCAAGGTGTTAGGTTTTCTCGAGGTTCAGTAACTCCATTCTTATGTTCCTATGCTCTGACCTTTGTTGGTCTTTTTTCTAAGCTTCTCAACGTGAATTTTAAGCTTTGGTAATCTATCGTGGTATGAATGATATTTTATCACCATTTTCCCACGTTTTTGGACACATATTAACTTTGTCATAACCGACACGCTACGTGCTTTCGAACTAAGTGAATCACATGGAATGACACGGGGCCCTCACAAGGGGTATGCCCGGAATGACACGGGTCCTACTGGAAGGATATGCCCGAATGACACGGGCCCTCACAAGGGGTATGCCCGAATGACACGGGTCCTACGGAAGGATATGCCCGAATGACACGGGGGCCCCACAAAGGGTATGCCCGAATGACACGGGGCCCTCACAAGGGTATGCCCGAATGACACGGGGCCCTATGTAAGGGTATGCCCGGAATGACACGGGGCCTATATGGCATGCCCGGAATCTTAGTAAATGATGAAATTAAATGAAGCAAGGGGTGTGTGAGTGAGTTGGACACTTACGGAATATTGGGTAATGTGACGGACACAACGCACACCCGTTAATCTTGGTCGAGCATATGGGATTCTAATTGTTTACATCTAAAATTGGGGCTTCCGTGAGTATATTGTGAAATCTCCTTTTTGTTGCATGCACTCCATTAGCATTTCATCATATTTAGATTTGATAGACATTTCCTACGAGCTAGTGAGCTCACCCTATCTTTCCCAGGTACACGGCATGGAGCATGAGATCGAATGCTTGGAGTGTGAATGCATGACATGAAGATTGTATGATCATGAAGCTATTTTCTCATCCGTATACTAACTAAGTTTTTTTGAAAGAAATTCTTGTAACTTTAATTCCTCTAAGCTTTGACTATTTCAACTTATGTAATAACATTAAAGGCATTGTTATTTTTGTATGGGTATGGGTACCCTTGAGCAGGAACTTATTGTATTTGACTTTGGCTTTCTATGGAAAAAAAAATTGTTGACCTTAATTGATCCTACGTGGATTCTATTTGTATTTGACTTATTAAAATTGAGGGCGTGACAACTTGGTATCAGAGCTTAAGGTTCAAAACTTAGGAACCGTGGGGAGACTATAAGTCTCGGGGGTTAACCTATGGCATAAAGCTTTTTCATGAAAGGCATTTTCACATACATTGTGTGCTTGCATGGGTGACATTCATCTACGTGACATTGCATGCGTGATTACGTAGTGTAGTGTTTGACCTATATCGGGAAGAATTTAAGGCTTTGGCCTCAACGTGGTATTATTGTTGACACATATGTGAGATGGAAGTTTAACCTCATAATGAAAGAAAGGTGTTGATTGTAAGGTTTATACGCTAGTAAGGAAAAATGTTATGTGTGTTGGGTTTGGTCACAGTGGTTTAGGAATGACTTGGGGGATTGATTTGAAGGGTGACTGGCCAGCACACTTCAAAACAAACCTCTATTGTCACTCCATTACCTCGTGTGAGAGTGTGAAGGTGTGCAGAAACGTACATGTAGTAGAACAATAGCTAAAATTAATAAGTGTGTTGTATTCTTTGCTTGGAAACATGTGATTCATGGTTTGATCTATGTGATAAATTATAACTGTGACTAGAGTTGAGAACGTGTAGAATGGAATATTTGTTTGATACATCGAGCGTTATTTATTTCAAAGCTGTTGCAACTTATTTTATGGTATCAAAGTGATGTGTTACAAGTCATCATTCTTTTGGAGTCGGTGGATTTATTTCTGTTGCATGTGGAAGTTTGGGGTCCCAATTGACTGGGTATTGCTTGTTGAAAATGAACTGATTGGAAATAAAGTCTTAAAAGTGGTGATCCTAGTAAGATCCTTTTGGATTTGGTTACGACACTGGTCGGATTAGACTCTTGTTTTACGTTGGAACATAGTACATGTGGGTTTGCTGGAACTTAAACGACGGAATATAGTGGGGCGACAGTATCACCTAGTATGAAGAGATTATTTTGGTGTGAGGTATTTGGGTTGTCGATTGTAGTGATGCCTAGGGGATTGTATCACTAGGTTGAAGGGATTCGGCTAGTCTGGTTAGCATAGTTTATATGGTTGATAGTGTATCATTATGTTGGTTGTCCTAATAAGAATTTATCTACTATTAGGTTAAATGGGACCAATTTTCTCAACTAAATGGGGTACAACAGTTTGGTCAGAAGTGAATAGCAATAAGTGTAGATGAGACTAACTCGTTGAGGTAGTTAAACTAAGAATGTACTTTCCTTGTTGGTTTAGGGGAAGTAGTTATTCGTGGAGTTCATCGAAAATTTAAAAGTTTGGGTTTTGAGTAAGCAAGTTTCTTTTCTTGTGTTACCGGTAGGTTGGTTAAGGTATTGGCAATGGTCACGGAGTGTTGGGACGTGAGAGTTTGAGTACAGAATGAGTTATTGAGTTTTGTGGCTATGATTGGTTTACTAGACGGCAGGGTGGAAACATGAGGTGTTGTGATTGGATTTTAGTGGTGGTTCGTGAAATTATCTTATGTTTGTGAGAAAATCAGAAGCACTAAGGTGTGAAGGGAACTAAGTGGCAGGATGGTCTTAAGGTTAATAGAGAGAGAATGTTGACGGACTTGGAATTATTACATAGTGCTAGTCCCGTATTATGGGAGTAAATTTGTGAACTTGAGAAGATAGTATGCATTGTGAATTGATCGAACACCAAGGCTAGAATCTAGCTAGTTGAATATGACTGTGAGGATAATATGAATCAAGGTTGGCATATTATAAAGGTTATGGATGGGTGCGTGAGAGACGTTAGATATTTTTTTTAGATGACGGATGTGGAGGTACTTGGTTTGATCCTTAGAAGTCGTTCTATACTTTCCTTAATCCATTCTTCGAATAATTAGATTTAACAAGGATGTATGGAGACATGAGACTTGATTACTGGCTAATGTTTTACTTGAGTTTTCAAGGTTAGTTGGACTAAAGAACAAGAGATGGACGGTTAGGTCATATGACCGACACTTGGTGCGTGTGTGTTTCTTTGAGTAATAAAGAGTTAGAGTGTGGAGACTTACGTTTTGAGGCTGAACAGAAAATGTCGATAATCTTAGGGGTTGAGAGAACTTGGGGTGCATGATTTAGGTTGGATCTGGGCGTATTTGTCATAATGTGTTTGCGTTGGTTTGTGTTTGGTCGATGGTGGAATGGGTTGTCCCCTCCATGTTTGTGTGGTACTACTTGGCCAAAATTGGAAACGAACTAATACAATTTATTGGTGATCGGCGTTGTGGAATATAGATGAGCAATATATTAGGAAACTTGGTGGTAGTAGAATTTGGTGAGAAAGTGAGTGTCCCAATACAAAAAAAAAAAATGGGTGTATAGGTTCCGGTCAGAGAACTGAGGGAAGGTTGTGAGTTCCGTCTGGTTAAGGTTCGGTCTCCGAGTGCAAATTTGAATGAGTTTAAAATTGCTTTGAAAATAGGAGATCTTTATTGGGTAAAAATGTGTGATTAATGGTTTGTTGAGCATAGCAAGGAGTAAAAGACAGATAATTCTTTTGAGAACCAGGTGAAGCATCATGTGATAGGTAGGTTTAGCCTTTGATGATTTTTCCTTTGATGGTTAAGATGGGTCATTCTCTACTAAGTTGGTGAGTTCGAATGGTGTGCCAAGCAGAAAATAATACTATGAGGTTTAGTTTGTACGATTAGTTAAGGAGGCTTAGATAGAGTCACATCAGTGATAGAGTTGAACAGTCTAATTAATTAGATCTTAAGTAATAGTCGGGATAGATAAAACATCTGGAGTTGAGGATTCATAATTTTTGTTATGGGTATGAGCTTAATTGAGAGGCAGGGGTGATAGCAAAATGGTAAGATTGGAGAAGTTCAGGAGTAAGAATTGTGAACTGTTTGAGAATCCAAGATCAAAATTATGGAAGAACAGTCTTATGAGTAGTATTATGTTGTAGGACTAAAATTTTCTCAGAGTTTGGTTTCTTAGTTAGTTGTTAGTGTGGATGGGAACTCCAAGAGTTCACTAGAAGTGGATGCGAGAGTGAGTCTAAGCAAATTGGAGTCATGGTGAGGTTGGGTGATAAATCTTGGGATGACTGTCATGAGGAATGAGGAGTTTATTTCCCATAGGTAAATCGTGTCGATGAACGATAGTTTGGCGAAGGAAGTTAGGTTCATATTGGGTGAAACTTTTGAATTGTTTGGAAATGTTTAAGGGTGAAATGGGCATATTATTAACTATGGGGACGTAGATAGAAACTAGATTGCACGAAATATTCAACCTGGGAGATGATGTTCTAAGAAAATTGTTTGGGTAAGGAGAATAAAGTTAACTTATGTTGTACTCTAGTCACACTTTTATGATATATCCTGAGAAGTTAGATTAGGCACACCACTTGGAGAACTGGTGACGACGTCGCAAAGATTTTAGGGTTCATCCCAAAAATAATAATCATAATAATAATAAAGATAAAGAGTAAAAAAATAAAAAATAAAAAAAATAAAAATAAAAATGAATGATGGTATAAAAAGGGAGTTTCATGGCTGTGGTATATGAGAATATTTAGAGAGATTTGAGTAAAAGAGAGATCATCAATGATGTGGCATGGGATAAAAAGATTTGAATTTTTGGTTAGACCAAAGCACGTTATGAATGATAGACGGCAGTATAGTATGGAGAGAAAAAGTTTGAAATTTTAAGACTGGGGTGCTAGAGTGATTGGTGATGAATGGACTACGACAGAAATAAAGGACTCGAGGAGCTTAAATTGGTTGTTGTCATATAAGATTGATTAGTCTTGAACCTATTTGAGTAGTACTAGTCTGACAAACCGGGGTTAAATGTGCATTGTTGATATTCTCAATGGGTGCGGTGACAAAATATGAGTTTCGATCGATATAGCTAAAATTTTACTCTTAGGAGTAGGTGCTACTGTTTACAGGATAGAGGATCCGCAATCTTTTCGGCCTTTGACCTCTAGAACTTTCTGTTAGACAATGGATAAGTGAGTGATAGGATAGTTGGGTAGAGCATTTGGAGGTCCCTAGATTATTTGAGAGATCGAGTATAATGCAAAGGGTAAGGGCACGAGTAAAATCGTAGCAAAAAAAGGTGTGAGAGAAAGGTAGCGAAGATTTTGGAGTTTAGTACGTGTGTTTTAAGGAAGTTAATCGTAAGCTGTTTCGTATCTTAGAGTCATCTAAACCTGAGTTAGAAACCGATGAATCTTACGAAAATGAATGGACACGTATGGGGGTAGGAGTATTCGATTGGTGCGGGTTTTATGAAATAATCTTGGGAGTGTAGAGTTGACATAGACAAAGGGAGGTTGAGGTGAAAGTGAAGTGTTTAGAATTGATTATTGCATAAATTGGTGTGGGTTCTTATTTGGATTTCGCATTTGCTATTGGAAGGTGTTAGGTACCTGTGGCATGTCACGTTTGGTAATATATTGTTTGTCTCGCTTGAGTATCCGAGGTTATCTACTATCTAAGCAATGTGAGTATTTAGTTATTTTAGTCGTTTCTTACCGGACACGTGTCCACTTTTATGCTGGATATACGTGAATATATATGATTGGTCATTTGAGCAAATTTTGAGGACAAAATTTTTCTAAGGAGGGTAGAATGTAAGGACCCATGATTTTTAATCATTTTTTTTGAAAATAATGTTGGAAAATGTGAGAAATATTTTAAAATGCAAAACGAGGTCAATATAAGATGCATATATGCTTGAGGGCGTTTTTATAACACATTAGAAACATGAGGGACTTAAATGCAAGTGTGTGGGTGTATATATGGACCATTGGATCTGATTTTTGGGGCAAAAATAACACACCTCTCTCTCTCTCTAAGGGCAGCAGCCCCTCCCTCTTCTTCCTCCCCATTTTCTCTTCAAATTCCACCACAAATCCACCTCCCACACTTCTCAAACTCAAGATTCAACCGCATATTCATCATCTACGCGTGTTTGGGAGCCCGGAGTACCATCTTTTCGCACCGAGAGGGCCAAATTCGGGATTGCTCAAATTGGGGATCTAGGAATTCGGTTTTGGGATCTCATTTTTGGAGCTAAATCATTGTGGAGGTAGGGGATTTCTATCTTCTCTAAGTGTTTTGAGATGTTTAATGTGAGTGGTGTAACCACATTTGATCATTTTCTTCAATTCTTGCAAGAAAAACCCATTTTTCATGTTTCTTGTTTTGGTTGGGTTTGATTCACGTTTTTGATGTTGTGCTAAGTTAATTGTGTTGTTGTTTCATTACCTTGAATGCCTTTGAGTCTAATTTTTGCCTTGGAAGTGATTGGGTTGAGCCCCATTGTGATCTAAGTGAGAAAAACCAGTTTGAATTCTGCTCGTAACACTCAGGTATCAATACCCCTTTCATGGGTATCAATACCCAGCGTTCTGTCCATTGTTTGGTGCTTTGTATCAATACCCCTTTCATGGGTATCAATACCCAGCGTTCTGTCCATTGTTTGGTGCTCTGTATCAATACCCCTTCCATGGGTATCAATACCCAGCGTTCTGTCTATTTCTTTGGTGATCTGGTATTGATACAACTTTCATGGGTATCAATACCCAGCTGTCTGTAAGGCAGATTTTTGACCCAACTTCGCGGGCACGCCCCGCCCGGCCGTCGAACTCCGATTGAGGTGATTCTTGAACCGTTGGAAAGCTCTATGAGTCTACTTTCAAACCCAATTGATATCATATTCATAGCCTTTGTATTCTGAGAGAAATGTGCTTTTTCCTATCAAGGTGTTAGGTTTTCTCGAGGTTCGTAACTCCATTCTTATGTTCCTATGCTCCGGACCTTTGTTGGTCTTTTCTAAGCTTCTCAACGTGAATTTTAAGCTTTGGTAATCTATCGTGGTATGAATGATATTTTATCACCATTTTCCCACGTTTTTGGACACATATTAACTTTGTCATAACCGACACGCTACGTGCTTTCGAACTAAGTGAATCACATGGAATGACACGGGGCCCTCACAAGGGGTATGCCCGGAATGACACGGGGTCCTACGGAAGGATATGCCCGGAATGACACGGGGCCCTCACAAGGGGTATGCCCGGAATGACACGGGGTCCTACGGAAGGATATGCCCGGAATGACACGGGGCCCTCACAAGGGGTATGCCCGGAATGACACGGGGCCCTCACAAGGGGTATGCCCGGAATGACACGGGGCCCTATGTAAGGGTATGCCCGGAATGACACGGGGCCTATATGGCATGCCCGGAATCTTAGTAAATGATGAAATTAAATGAAGCAAGGGGTGTGTGAGTGAGTTGGACACTTACGGAATATTGGGTACGTATCGGACACAACGGCACACCGGTTAATCTTGGTCGAGCATATGGGATTCTAATTGTTTACATCTAAAATTGGGGCTTCCGTGAGTATATTGTGAAATCTCCTTTTTGTTGCATGCACTCCATTAGCATTTCATCATATTTAGATTTGATAGACATTTCCTACGAGCTAGTGAGCTCACCCTATCTTTCCCAGGTACACGGCATGGAGCATGAGATCGAATGCTTGGAGTGTGAATGCATGACATGAAGATTGTATGATCATGAAGCTATTTTCTCATCCGTATACTAACTACGTTTTTTTGAAAGAAATTCTTGTAACTTTAATTCCTCTAAGCTTTGACTATTTCAACTTATGTAATAACATTAAAGGCATTGTTATTTTTGTATGGGTATGGGTACCCTTGAGCAGGAACTTATTGTATTTGACTTTGGCTTTCTATGGAAAAAAAAAATTGTTGACCTTAATTGATCCTACGTGGATTCTATTTGTATTTGACTTATTAAAATTGAGGGCGTGACATGTCTGGTATGGGTCTTGAGTCATGCGCAGTTATACTTTTATGTAGCTTTGTTGTGTGATCAGGCGCCGAAAGTATACTGTGGGTGGGAATTGATGCCAAATAAAGATTGATCAATGGGAGATCAATCGTGAGTCATGCACAGTATACCCTGAGGTAACTTTGCTATGTGATCGAGCACTTGGGTATACTGTGGGCAGAAGCCGTTAATGAAAATTATTTTATTCGAAGTGGGAACGAAATTGGTGAAACCTTGAGTTTATGACAGAGTATTAAATCTGCTGAATTTATATTGTTAAGAAATGTTGTTCTATGTCTTAAATTAATGTCTCATGTGTTTTAACTGCTGCATGACTATATTTTCGTAAAGGGTAGTTTTGGTGTCCTATTGAGTGTAATTTTACCACTCACAATGCTACTTTTGTGGCCCCTGGTGTCTCCAATGCCAGGTATAGAAGGAGAAGAGGAACCGCTTGCTCAGTTTGAGGGAATGGAGCAGCAAGAAGGTTACAAAGTGTCGGAGTCGTGGTTGTACCAGCAAATCTCTAACTAGATGGCTCTGTTCTTTCCTTTTAGTGAATTTTTTAAAAATAAATGTTTAAGTTTTCCAGACAATGTTAAAGATCTTTTTATTCTGGGTTATAATAAAAAAACTAACTTTTAGCTTTCCGTATTTTTAGTAGTTCGGTTCGAGTCCCGCGGGTTTTTTTTCACCCCTAAAATCAATGGCTCGAACAATCAAGTAAAACTAATGTGAATACATTTTATATCCCATAAGAGATCACATGAATGGAATCTTCAATAGAAATAGAACTATGATTAACAAGAATTAAATTCTTAAGAATTTTCTTCGATAGGAATAGGAATATGATTATTAGGAATCGAATTCCTAGGAGTTGGATACCTGAAATAATTTCATTTCGGTATTTAGATTAATTCAGTAATCATACGTGAGAAACAATTATTCTAGAATTTATTAAAGCCAACATTTCAATTTCTTAATGAATGAGCTAGGAATCTAAGATTCTCATAGGGTAAGAGACAGATCAGATTCCCACTCAGTTTGGGGATGTGATTCCTGGTTGAATATGTCATTAGGAATTACATTTCTATTCAGGTCTCTTCCAAATGTCAGAATCATAGAAGCGCTATCACATTCTCATTTCTATCTCTTCCATACATTGGAATCATAAAAGGAATGTATCAAATTCTCATTTCCCCTCAAGACTACTGCCATCCAAACTGAGCCCTCAATTTCAAACTTTTTGCACTTATATACGATATGGAAGTTCTAACAACAGCAAACAAACTATGTTAATTATGAGAATCCATAAAAACTAAGACTAATGTACAACTACTTAAGAAATAGCCCAATGATATTCGGGAATTTTTTTTCTCACTATATCCCAGACTATTTCTCTCTAAAAAACCCTAGTCATCTTTCTTCCTTCCCCTCCCTCCTCCTAGGCTTTTCACTATCCTAAAGCAGTGGAGGGAGGAAAGGGTTTAACTCGTGATCCCGGCCAGCCTAGGGGTGAGCCTAGCAAGTCTCCACGCTTGGCCAACCAGACAAATAATTAAAATTACAAACTTTCTCTATTTACTAAACTTTGGCTTCTTTTAGTCGGGGCCACTTAACCAAAAATTCAAAACATTTGATATTTTTAAAGTGAAGGATATGGAACTTATGCAATTATACATAAAGAGAAAAAAAAATTTGACATTTCTAAAGGGAAGGACAAGAAACTTTGCAATCTAACATAAAGACAAAAAATAATTAATGAAATATCACTAATTTTTAGAAGTTTTAATTTCGAGCAGAAAATTCAAAAAAATCAATTCTTACCTCCTGGTCAACCACCACCACACCTCTACCCAAACACTTCAGGCAACCCAAAAATTTAGTGACACTTTACTAATTTTAAAATGTTTCAATTTCATACAGAAAATTTACAAAAATCAACTCTTGCCTACTGGCCTGACCACTGACCCACCTCCGGTCAACCATTTCCGGTGACCCAAAAAATTAATAACAATTCATTAATTTTTAAAAGTTCCAATTTCATACATAAAATTCACCAAAATCAACTCCTGCCACTTGGCCGACCACCACCTCACCTCCAGCTGACCACTTCCGACAACCTAAAAATTAGTAATATTTCACTAATTCAATCTCTACATTTAACAAGCCCTACCAAGTTAATAGAGATGGATCATTCAATAAACAAAAATGATAGGTACACCCTCTTAACCACTCTCCACCACACCCTCTCTCACATGTGTGGTGGAGAGTGGTTGAGAGGATGTCTACCTATCATTGTTCTTTGATAAAATATATCAAAAAGGAAGTGTTCCCTCTATAATGTACTTTAAACATATACAAAATGTGGGATTTCGTATAAAAATGCAATAATGAATAGAATATACAGAAAGTGTAAATGATGGTGTTCAGTTTAAAGGGTGGCTTGGCCTGTAACAATTGGTTGCGGTGATTCATCAAATGTCTCCGCTTTTTCGATTCATGGAATAAAAGTCTGAAACCAAACTCAAACTCGATTCATGGACTAAAAGTCTGAAACTAAAAGTCTGAAACCAAACTCAAACTCGATTCACGGACTAAAAGTCTGAAACCAAACTCAAACGTCAAAAAAATTTCTGAAAATTTTCTTTTCAAAATTCATCTAAACAAATGCATTTTTTTTTATTCATGGACTGAGAATGTGAAACCAAACTCAAAACCTGATCTTAACCGCATCTCTGATCTTCAATTAATCTCAAACCAAAGCCGGATACACCATCAACGATGCCGGGGAAAATTGCGAAATTATAGACCTAGCCCAGTTTGCAGTGAAGAAACATAATGTAAAAGAAGAGAATCTCAAGAGCATGTTTGGCCGCCTGTTTATCTCATTTTCGCATTCTCTTTTTTCCCTTCTGGGTGTTTGGATCAAAACATCCAAAACTCATTCCGGCAAAACAGTTTTTCCAATTCTGCGTTTCTAAGCTATAAGTGTGTAGGGGAGGTCAGCGCAACATTCCCTGTTGACCAAATTCAATGTTGACCAACCAAGAAAATAATGACAAGTGTCATCCAGGTGGCTCGTCATCCACGTGACACGTGGCACACTCCGCGGAAGCATCATTGTTAGAGGTGGGCCACTGGAGCGGGGGACGAGTGTCCGCGCGGGGGGCCACTATAGCGGGACCCTCTTGCGCGGAGTCCCCCAGTGGCGCGCACTACATGCCCATCCAGGGCGGTGCTCAAGCAGTTATGGGTCATCCGAATAGGAGAACAACCCACGACTCAAGTGATTGGTGCGGCTCAGAACATGAGCAAGTACGCACAAGGCCATCACCACTTAGCCCAAGTAATGATACCTGCTGCGGTCTAAAGGCAGGACCCCGGGGGCCCCTCGAGGCTTGGCTGCGGTATAGGCGCGACCGAACAGGTCACGACCTTGACCTTATGGGAATAAGGGAGATCTAGTGGCTTGGTGGCTAAAGAATAAGAGGATCGCCACGGGGAACGGCTACCGGCTCGCCACAAGACGCCACCGCTTGCCGGTGGTGACGCCACCATACTGACGGCGGGTTGTGCGGAAAGGACACGGTTATCATATTATAGGATTACTGACCGCACCTTGTGATTGGTCCATGGTGCCTATAAATATGTGACATTCCCTTTCGAACCCAGAGGTTGGTAAAATCTTGGCATAAGCATTTGTCATTCTAGAGAGAGAAAACGGCAGTCATAGAGTGAAGAACATTCCCTCTGATTCTAGCCCCATCTCCTAGGTCACCAAGGGTTTTCTCACGGATTAGACTGAGAGCATTCTCACGCCTTTAGTTCTTTTCATCAGCACACCCGCTTCTATTCTTCACCCTTCCTCTAGACCACTCTATTCTCCTCTTTCTGTGTATTTACTGTTAACTATCCATACCTCTCCAGCTCATCACATCAGCAAGAACCATCACCTACATTCAGGCGACTCTGCTGGGGAGGTTGCTTAGTTGACGGTAAACACGAGAAGTGGTCTACAAACTTCAGCCATGGCAGCACCAACGAATCAAAACAACCCCGTTCTTGAGGACAACCCACTGGTAGAAGATGCTACATCTAGTCACGGAGGGAATGAAGGGGGAGCAAACCAAGGGCACCGACCATGGAAGTTATCCATGCCATGCAAAAATGGAATCCTGCATATTCTGACGGCTTCGAACCGTATTGTTTCGCCATACGAGTCTTACGGAGGTCATTCACTGGCGCTCTACCTAGGGCTCAACCAGCGGTGGTGGTGACCCGGCCAGATCCATCTTTGAGTCCACCCACATCAGTGCTTCCCACGAAATGACACAGCTCATAGGACTCGGGGATGGCACCGCCTTAGGTGGGTGGCCCAGCGCTCAAGCTACTTTTGCGACCGGTGATCCTGTTCACCCTACTTTACCTTAAAATCACGGCCTCGCAGACCCGAATCGGGTTCGGGGTACACGGAGCGGTACGTTAGGGGAGCATCTTTGCGGCCGGCTGGTGACCCTAAGCAGAGGTACAAGCCCTCTTACAAAGAGAGAAAACCAAAGCAACTCTTCCCTCCCTCCCTAGCCCAGACATTCAGCCACCGTACCCAGTGGCCATTCTCCAAATGCCATATCCTGAGGGATACATACCACCAAAGTTCATTAAGTTTGACGGAAAAGAAGGTAACGCACAGGAACACGTCGTGCGATTCATTGAGACCCTAGGGGCATTTTCTGGAGACACGAACCTGAGGTTAAGAGAGTTTTCCAAATCTCTAACCAACAAAGCTTATACATGGTACGTCAACCTCGCGCCTTACTCGGTGTCGTCCTGGGAAGACATGGTTAGTCGCTTCTATGCAAAATTCTTCCAGACATGCGAGAAGATCACCAGTCTGTCCTTGGTCAAGGAAACACAAGGCCCCAGTGAGCACATTATCGATTACATCAAGCGGTTTCAGGACTGCGCAGTCGATTGCCTTGAACCAGTGGACGAGGAGTATTTGGTGGAAATATGCACATCCGGGCTCCTGCGCGATTATCAGCCATTCTTGGTTAATGTCAAGATCCAAACGCTTATAAATAGCCCTACTTGAGGCAAAGATATAAGTTGCGCCACACCGCATGTACCATCCACGCCTGGATGTACTGAAGCAAAGAAAGTCCCACTCCGTCGCCGCAGCTGCGACTTCCGCTCCTCCTTCGCGCAAGTTGCAAGGGGGACGAGGCAGCGGCGGACATGCTAGCGGGCGCGGCGGATGGGGCGGAAGCAGTAACGGCCGTGGAGATTGGAAGAAGCAAAAAACGTACAAAGAAAGCTCAGGGGCCCCGGATTACCCTTGCAGCATGGAGGAAGTCAAAGCACTAGTAAAAGAATGGATTGCAGATGGTGGACTCACGCTGCCAGACATCGAAGTCGCGCCCTCGCGCGCGGATCGAGAAAGTCCTAACTACTGCATGTTTCACAGACACACCAAGCACCCCACCAGTGATTGCTGGACTCTAAAGAGGATTTTCAAGAAGAAGATGGATAACAACGAGTTGCGGATTACCACGAAGGCACAGGATGTGCGCACGCACCCCTACCCGGACCACGGGACGGCCAACATGGCTGAGTGTTTCAAGTTTGTACGAGACATTGAAGAAGAGGATTATGGCTGTGAGTACGATTACAACTGCGATTATGAGCATAGTCAGGGGTTTGACTATGAAGAAGCCTACATGACGTCGTTTTACGACGACCTTGATGAGATCGCTGGGTACGACACTCCAGCAGTGTCCCCTCCGGATCCAGAGAGCGGGGTTAAGATTTTACAAAATAGCACGAAGTTCAAGCACTTTTACGATGGAATGGGGTTCACACCCAATGCGAGGTTTCTGATGACGAAGGCTATTATGGCTATCGCGCAAGAGGGCCATGAGGCCTGCGCGGCGCAAGGAGGGTCTCTCCCTAGGACGATCAAAGACGAGTCAAGCGCCAATTACATTCTCTTCGAGGTCGATAGGAAGGTCCCCGCACCCACAACAAAGTCGTTGTACATCATCAAGGCGTATCAAACGGCATGGAGTCGAACGAGCCTTCATGGATGGCGGGGCATCCATTAATATCATGCCAATGTCGACGTTGCTAAAAGTGGGAATCCCAGAAGAGCGGATTGTGAAATCCCTGATAGGGATAACAGGGTTCCAAGGGGACAAGAAGGAGTCACTAGGGTATGTAATCGTCGACCTCGCAGTTGGGCCCATCTGTACTGCCACCAAATTCCACATCATTGATGCTCAGACGAATTACCACATAATCTTGGGCTGCAGTTGGATGCATCGCTTTGCAGTCATCCCATCCAGCTATCACCAGTGCCTGAAAGCGATCTGGGCTGGTAAGAAAGTGACGGTCGCAGCATCAGAAAGGCCTTTCGAAGTAAGTGAAGCACATTTGTCCGACTCGGTGTACTTCACCGAAATGGAGGAGTCACCGAGTGCTGTGGTTACAAGGCCGTCAGGAGTAAAACTGCCCAAGTGGGAAGACATCAAAGATGAAGGAGAGACTTCCACGGGCAAGAGAGAGCCAGTTTCCAAAAGCGCCTCAGGCCCAAGGAAGATTACCAAGGTCAAAGAAGGTGGGAAGACAAATGTCGGGCTTTTATGACGGACGGCGGGCCGACGCCAGACCGAAAGCATCTCACCCAAGGGTGCCTGGAGGCAATGGGAGCCGAGACAGATGAGATGGTCAAGCCAGAGCCAGCCCCGGAATGCATGCAGGACGGACCGAAACCACAGCCAGAAGTACTAGAGGAAGTTGACCTCCGAGAAGATGAGGGTACCCCGCGGCCTGTCTTCGTGAGTGCGGCGCTCGATGTTGGGATAAAAAAGCAACTCATTCAGCTGTTGCGACGATACAGCGATGTATTTGCTTGGCATTATGAGGAAATGCCCGGGCTAGACACTGAATTGGTGGCACATCATCTGAACACTTTCCCAAATTCTAGGCCGATCAAGCAGGGCGCTCGCAAGTACCAGCCAGAATTAGAAGAAAAGATCAAGGAAGAGGTCGAGAAATTGAGGAAAGCGGGATTCATTCAGCCTATACAATACCCTCTCTGGCTTGCCAACATTGTGCCAGTGAAGAAGAAGAACGGGCAAATACGCGTATGTGTCGATTTCCGCAACCTCAACAAAGCCTGCCCAAAAGACGAGTTCCCTTTGCCACACATCGATACTGGGTCGACTCCACCTCGGGGCACCAGCTGTTCTCATTCATGGATGGATTTAGCGGGTACAATCAGATCAAGATGGGAGCTGAGGACGCACAAAAAACCGCATTCCGGACACCGCTAGGTAACTTCTACTACACTGTCATGCCTTTTGGCTTGAAAAATGCTGGCGCAACATACCAGCGCGCAATGACGGCAATCTTTCACGATATGCTGCATCACATTGTTGAGGATTACATCGATGACCTGGTCGTTAAGTCGAAAGAGAAGCTTGATCATTTGAAGCACTTGGAGACGGTGTTCGAGAGATGCAGAAAGTTCAATATGAGGATGAACCCACTCAAATCTTGGCGTTGGGGTCGTCGCTGGGAAAAATCACCCGATTCCTGGTCCATAGACATGGAATAGAAGCAGACGACGCCAAGATAAAGTCTATCAAGGAAATGCCCCCTCCGCACTCCCAGCGAACGCTCAAGAAGTTTTTAGGGCGAGTATCATATTTGCGCAGGTTCATCCCAGCCCTCGCGGAGATCTCGGCACCCTTCAGCGACCTGCTAAAAGGGAAGGCAAGGTTTGAATGGCGCTGAGCACCGGTAAGGCATTTGAAAGAATCAAAAGTCGTTTCGACCTGCGCCAAAAACCATGATCGCACCCCAGAAGGGCAAACCCCTAATTCTCTACCTGACGTCCACCCCGAGATCCATTGGGGCCTTACTTGTACAGGAAGTGGATGGCGCTGAGAGGCCAGTGTACTACATCAGCAGAAAAGTGCAAGGAGCAGAGGAGCGGTACACGCCGGTGGAGCGACATTGCCTGGCGCTAGTGTTCACAGCACAGAAGTTACGCCATTACTTCCTGTCATTCAAGATAAATCTTGTGACAAGGAGTGATCCAGTGCGCTACTTGCTATCGAGACCAGCTCTTTCAGGGAGAGTGGCCCGTTGGCTCTTAGCCCTAGCAGAGTTCGAGATATCGTGTGTTGCTCCCAAGGCAATTAAGTGTCAAGCACTAGCGGATCTACTTGCACAATTCCCAAGCGGACAATGCGAACCCATCCAAGAAGAACTGCCAGGGGATGGTTTCGAAGCATTAGCGGCCACGTCAGTCGCATGGACGCTAAGCTTCGATGGGGCCGCAGGAGGTGGCACAGGTGGCGCGGGAGTAGTCCTTGCTAGCACGGACGGCCAGAGCGAATACCTCGCATACAAACTAGCCTTCCAGTGTTCAAACAATGAAGCAGAATATGAGGCTCTAATCCTGGGACTCCTGGCAGCCATCACGAAAGACATAAAAATCCTTAAAATTGTGGGGGATTCAAAACTTGTAATCCTTCAAATTGAAGGCGTCTTCGCACTGAAAGAACCAACTCTCGCCCCATATAGGGCTACAGTACAAAAGCTGATGCAACGCTTCGACAAGGTGGAAATTGTTCACAAGCCCAGACCAGACAACAGATTTCCCGATGCTCTTGCCACGCTGGGGTCAAAGGTCGAATTCAATGAAGAAAAGATAGCCATTGAGATTGTCAAGAGGACGGGCCCGGCCGTCGCCGACGAAGTAACCAAAGAACAAGCTGCAGAAGAGTGGCAGGAAAAGATAGTGAAGCAATTGGCAACAGGACAAGGGGACTTTCCTTTGGTAGAATTGGCACAATTCACCATGATCGGGAAGAAGTTATACTACTGCGGCCCTCAGGGGTGGCTCGCGCGGTGCATCGGATCAGAGGAGGCCAAGAGTAGGTTGTGTCAGATCCATGACGCAACTTGTGGAGAAAATGATGTCTCTTTGTATCGAAGGGTTCAGAGACAAGGTTACTATTGGCCCAGCATGAAGAACGACGCCGCGGAGGTGACCAAGAATTGCGAAAAATGCACCCTAGCCACGTCAGTCCAAGAATGCTGTTTTTCGGTGGAACAGGATTGGAGGCAAAAATACATCGATTACATCAATGAAGGCGTGTTACCTGTGGAGAAGGAATATAGGAGGCAGATTAAAATGTCCGCGGCACGGTTCTTTGTAAAGGATGGAAGCCTCTACAGAAGAGCCCTGGATGGCATCCCTCTACGGTGCCTTTCCAATGAAGAAGCAGAGGAGGTGCTATACAAGGCTCACGAGCTTGAGCATCAGGGCGGACGCAAATTATATGAGCACATCATCCACTTGGGATACTACTGGCCGCGAATGGAGTCTGACGCTAAAGCTCATGTGCGCCGTTGTCACGCATGCCAAAAATTTGGAAATTTGGTCCATGCGCCCGCGGTGGAGCTGCACGCGATTCATGCGCCCTATCCCTTCCATACTTGGGCAATGGACCTCGTTGGGCCTATCTCCCCGCACTCGCGTAAGCACCAGTGGATTTTAGCTGCAACGGAGGTCAGCACTAAATGGGTGGAGGCCATTCCCCTTAAGAACGCGACAGGCGCGGCAGTAGCCCAGTTCATTAAAGAAAACATTGTTTGCAGATTTGGCATACCAAAGGTCATCCTGTCTGACAACGGGACCCCGTTCGTTAACAGAGACGTGGGTACATTGCTCCAATCCTACTCCATAGAGCACCTGACTTCGACCCCATATTATCCTCGGAATGGCCAGGCTGAGGCCACGAACAAGTCACTGGTACGCATTCTGAGCAAATTGCTGGATGAGAAGGGGGGGACGTGGTCAGACCATCTGGTCACCGCGCTCTGGGCCTACCGCACAGCCAAGAGAAAGGCCACGCGAACTAGTCCCTTCAATTTGGTCTATGGCGCGGAGACAGTACTCCCAGTCGAGCTAAGTGTTCCCTCCGCGCGGCTGGCCCTGTCCGCAGAAGCCACTGCCGCGGAACGGCGCGCAGACCTGGAAGCACTTGAAGAGAGGCGAGAGCTCGCCGCAGAGCATCAAGCCAAGTATTGGGAATCAGTGTCAAGGTTCTACAACAAGAGCGTGGTACCGTGGGAGTTCAAGGTTGGGGACCTGGTCTGGAAATCTACAACGGATGTAATGAGGAATGTTAAGCTCCCCAAATTCACTCCGAAATGGGAAGGTCCGTACCATGTCATCCACGCAGGAACGAGCGGGCATTACAGACTATCCAAAGTCTCCGATGGGTTCCTAACGGGGCCCATTAACATTAAGTTCATGAAAAAGTATTATCCCTAAGTTACTCATGTTTGATTTTTGTTGCCCTTTTACACTGTGAGCATTGTTTCGTTGTAATGTGAAGTTAATGAAATGCTTGTTCAATTGTATAACCTTACGAGAATTGGTTCTATGTGGTGACGAGATAAATGATAATCTTGATGTAAATGCCAAGGAACATGCGTAAAAAGAATTGTGCAAGAGCTGAATCAATACCAAAACATAACTTTATTCAAATTGTGGTCAAGTCTGCTACAAAAAGAAAAAAGAAAAAGAAAAGAAATACAGCAAAATCATGGTAAAGGCTCAGGAAACAGGCCCTTAGTCACAGGGTCATCCCTCTCAAAGATGTCACCGCCAGCAGCTTCATATTCTTCCTTCTCGCGCAGAAGGACCTCAAGTTCGGCTTGACGATCTCGCGTAGCCCGTCTGCCTCGCAAGAAGCATCGCGCCATGTCTATCTTCTCCTGCGCTCAGTTGATCTCTCTTTTCTTTGCTTCTACCCGAAGGGGGAACTTGAAGGCTCGGCGGGAATTGTGCATACGTTCCAAATGGGCTATAAGCCAGCCGACCTCCAGACCTCCCAAGTCCTGGAGATCGAGGAGGGTTCCCTTCGAAACCTGCAGAGACAACTCACCAAACTTCTTCAGCGGGACAGTCCGCAGAGAATCGATGATCTCAGCCAGGCGGTCTAGTAGCATCCCACCCCCTAGGGCACTCCTTGCCCGGACGTTTCGCAAAAGTCTCCGGATGAGTCCGCAGAACCGTTTCCAGTGTAGGGAGATTGTTGCTGGCAATATGGAAAGACAAGAACGGTTTCATGAACTCGGGAACTGGGGACGGTACCTCCACATGACAAAGGAGAGTCAGCCATGTCTCGGAAGGGACCGACAGCCGCCGCTGCGTTGTTGTTCTTCGCGGTGCAGCGGACCGCCCTCGCCGAAGCTTTCCTCATCTTCATCAAGGTGAATGGGTTCTTGCTGCGCTGCAGCCGTTGACCCAACATCCCCCTGTGGATCGCTCAACTCAGCCCCACTATCATCCCCCTTCTCAAATGCCTGGCCTTCAGGAATAACCGGAAGTCGCTCAGGCTGTGGCTCTCCCCGCGGAACTGGCTGACCTGATGTTTGTGCTTGGTGAAACGCTTCCTGCGCAGCCCTGATACTTCCCCGAGGATCCACAGCAGATTCCAACTCTGCAAAGTTATCTTTGAACAGTTCATGAATTATAGGATCAGCAGTGGAACAAATTCTCTATACTATGGATGGTGCGCGGCGGGCTTGGCCCCACATGAATATCATCCCCAATATTACGAAATGTCTTTGGAAGAGTCATGGCGATTACCTTTTCGGCCGATACTTGGTGTTGCCCGGTGAACGGTGAGAGTCTTAACTCATTGTAAACTGAGAATAGAGGTCGCATAAGATCCTGCTCAAAACCTTGGCCGAAACCTTTAGAGGAAGCCTCCGAGCTATCCTCTCTCTGTGGCTCTTTCCCAGGGCGCCCCCCGAAACGCACTGCCCTTGCCTCGTCTTCAGAAACGCTTACGGCATGCGGGCCCAACAAGTCAGCAATAGGGGGACTCACCCGCTCCACGACTCGATCATCATGAGAAAGCGCGCTACCGGCCTCGCGTAGGTGCGACGCCGGCAGCGGCGATGCGGATGATGGCGGAGGTGGGGCCGAGGCAACCTGCTCCAGCGTCACCACTACGCCGCCTTGGCGATTATCACCCCGGGGAGGTCGCCACCATTGCCAAGCATCGCCGGCCGCCGCGGCCGAGTAGAGGTCTGCGTGGCCCCGCTCAGCAGCCCCTAGCGCGAGCCGCCAAAGTTGCATGATCTCAGGTCGTAATCCTCGCCCGCTCGGTGGAGCTCCCGGGAGGACCCTCGCGCCTCCAAAGAGTCCGCCTAAAAATAGTATCAATTGCAAGTAAGTCAGTAAACGAAAAGAAGCAGGATAAAGATACAGGAGATGATTAAGAATAAGGTCGTGATACACATGCGCACCGCGACGATATGGCCGCCGCAGGCGGCCTCAGCCTCCTCACTCACCCCCTAGGGCACAGGCCCTGCGCCGAGATCCGGGCGACACGCCGCGGCCGCCAAATGCATCACAATAGCTGGCTCTAAGGGGGATACTTCGTGGATACCCCTGGCAAAGGCCCAACGACTCGCACTGCGCCACCTCCCAAGTTGCGGCTTGGGAGAATGCGCAGTAGAATCGCTTGAAGATAACGCTGGCCGAGCCTTGATCAAGGGGGCCCAACGGCGTAAAAAGAATCCAGATTCCTACGCCAGTGGAGGCGAAACTGCGTAGAAACCTGGGGAGGGCCCAAGGACTTTGGAAAACGCCAAATGGTAACCCCAGCCAAAATAACATCTGCGTAAGAATGCAGATACTGGTTGTAAGCTTCCCGAATTCCAAATGCTCGCCCCCCACCGAGGGAACCACCAGATCAGATTCCCAATTGGCGGCCATCCCGGCTCCTCACCAGAAATCATTGTTTCCCATTTATCAACACCAATTGCGGGAAAGTGGGCTGGGCGACTCAGGCAGTACACACCAGCAAGGAGATTCCGCTTGCGAAGATCACTACGGGAGAAGTCCACTTCCCCTGGAATGTCCGGGACATAGTTGCAAACACCGTCCAAAGTCTGCGTATAAAGGCGCGGATAGAAGTGACGCTCGTCATCCAATTATTCATCCCAGAGCTTGGCCGTGGACGTGCCAACGAAGAATGATTGGCCACAGAGGCCCTTGAAGGGTGAACCGCAAACGCCCGTCGTCCTCTTTCACCTGACGGCCCCTGCTATCCAAAACCGGCACAGATTTCTGCGCCGCGAACTTCCTCGCTTTAGAGGCCACAATTGGGAAATGCTCGTGACACCAAATAGCCAAGAACTCGGGTGTGAACCATACAGTGATGTCGTGAGCGCCGAATCAACGCCAAAATCCGCTGGATATGCGTCCAAATTCGGGCCGATAGAGGTGCCCAAGAAATAAAGGGCCCAGAGGGAGTCTGTCTCCCTGGGCCATCCGCACCGCAAGATGAAATGTGAAATCGCTGGGTGCGTCGATGGGGAAATCTGGCAGTATGAAGAATGAGAGGAAAAATGCGATGAAAGCCAGCAAATACAAGTCACCTTTATACTCCTCGATGGCCCCGGGGCGCGCACTCCCTTGGCCGGGCGCTGGCCGAGATCCTTGAAGAAATGCCGAATCCAAGATCCCCAAGAGGTCTTCTTTGGGTCAGTCATGACCCTGCGGCTTCCATTCCTGTCCCACTGAGAACCTCGATGGCCCGCAGCTTTATAGGCCAATTTAAGACGGGCCACTGATTCTCGGGTCCGCACGGGCTTTACACCAAGGTGGGCTCGAGCCCCCGTCCAAGCAAGCAAAGAGAGATGTAGGAGTGCACTGGTGTCCTGGAGAGTGGGTCCAAACTCACCCCATGGGAATACGAAAGTGTGAGTATCACTACTCCACCTCGACATCAGAAAGTCGAGATTCTCGTTCCTCCTGCTTAGAGTAAGAACCTGGGAGATCTTGAGGGGCTCCAGGAGATGAGTGCGCTCAAGAATTTGCTTGTAATGAGCCGCCCTCAATCACCTCCGAAACCCATTCACCCAAATTTCGGGGGGGGCAGAGAGGGCGAGTATCGACAAATAGAGAAGGGAAAATCCCCCCTCTCTAGTCGAAGGCGAAGAATGGACGAGGGTGGCACCATGTCCCCATCCTCCAGCGGTGCCTCCGGATGAATGCACGTAACGCTACCAACTCACCACCCTTCCGATCTGTAGACTCTACCCTCCGCCAAAAAGGGTCACCCTTGTCGTGAAAGTACGGGGCCCTACGCCATTGATCGGCTGAAGGAACCGGACCCCCAGGGACCGTGGGTCTGCCACCTACCACTTGTTCACCACGAGTCATTCTGACGGAAGGAGGGTGTAGTTCTGAATGTAGAAGTACGGAAGTTGTAGAATATGAGGGCTTAAAGGGCTCTGGTTTTTGGAGGAAGAAGGAGAGGAAGGAGAAGAAAGCTTTTAGAGAGAGAAGCTCTGAAGGATTCGTAAACGAGTGAGAGAGACGAAGTGGAAGGAGGGTGAGATATTTATAAGGAACGGATGGGCCCCGAACGGTCGCAATCAAGCCGTCATATCCGTTGGAAACGTCGTCCGTAATGACGGCCTCGGATAACGGAAACGGCGCCGGACAAGGCTGGCCGCCCAGCCGTAAAAGTTGTCGAACGGAATCCGTCAAACAACGCCACGCCAGCAAGTGAAGGTCACGCCACGCCGCCGCTGTTCCACACGCACGGGGCCGCTGTGGGAGGTCACCAACATTCCCTGTTGACCAACCAAGGAAATAATGACAAGTGTCATCCAGGTGGCGCGTCATCCACGTGACACGTGGCACACTCCGCGGAAGCATCATTGCTAGAGGTGGGCCACTGGAGCGGGGACGAGTGTCCGCGCGGGGGGCCACTATAGCGGGACCCTCTTGCGCGGAGTCCCCGCTGGCGCCAAGCTACATGCCCATCCGTGGCGGTGCTCAAGCGCCATGGGTCATCCTAATAGGAGAACAACCCACGACTCAAGTGATTGGTGCGGCTCAGAACATGAGCAAGTATGCACAAGGCCATCACCACTTAGCCTGTGTAATGATACCCGCCGGCCATGGCCTAAAGGCGTGACCCCTGGGCCCCCTCGAGGCTTGGTTGCTGGGTATAGGCGCGCGACAGTCAAACACACGACCTTGCCCTTATGGGAATAAGGGAGATCTAGTGGCTTGGTGGCTAAAGAATAAGAGGATCGCCCGCGGGGGAACGGCTTCGCCGCAAGACGCTAGTTAAAATTGTAGGTGGTGACGCCACCCGCATCTGTCCAAAGTTGTACCTGGAAAGAACACGTGTTATCATATTATAGGATTACAGCCTGGCACCTTGTGATTGGTCCATGGTGCCTATAAATATGTGACATTCCCTTTCGAACCCAGAGGTTGGTAAAATCTTGGCATAAGCATTTGTCATTCTAGAGAGAGAAAACGGCAGTCATAGAGTGAAGAACATTCCCTCTGATTCTAGCCCCATCTCCTAGGTCACCAAGGGTTTTCTCACGGATTAGACTGAGAGCATTCTCGCTGCCTTAGTTCTTTCTGTGCACACCTGCTCTATTCTTCACCCTTCCTCTAGACCACTCTATTCTCCTCTTTCTGTGTATTTACTGTTAACTATCCATACCTCTCCAGCTCATCACATCAGCAAGAACCATCACCTACAAAGTGAAAAAGAGGTGAGGACCTACTTTTTCATTTCTCATTCTCTTTTTCATTTTCCCATCATTCCTCCCTCCCAATCCTGCCCCTCACCCTTCTGTATTCCTGAGCAACAAAAAACACCCCTTCTCATCTCTGCGGAAAAAAAAAAACGATCGACAGCGATCCACTCTTGTTCCAACTGATATCTGTTTGTTCAAAAAAAAAAAACTGATATCTGTCAAAAATTCTCACCAAATGTGTGCAAAATCGAAAGATAGGAGATCCTTACTATTGCAGTCGTGCAAAATCTTGCTACCATCTTCGTTGTCTGCAAAATCGAATGGCATTGTGCGAATTTTTTTGTGTGGGTTTGGTAAAGAGAGGGGTCACGGGGGAGAGAGAGGGAGAGAGAGAGAGAGATATGTCTGTGTGCGTGGGTTTGTTTTAATATTACCGAATTCTACATCACCCTCCGTGCAATTGACGTGGATTCTTTTCTTTTGGTAGGGGTATTTGAGCAAAAACAGCAGCATAGCTATATGCCCTTTTTATCTATTTTAGCTTACCAAAAAGGGAGAAATCAGGTGCAGCAGCTTCGCTATTCACTACTCTATCACTGTGCATCAGCAATACCCCAACAGTGTTCGGCACTTCTACCGTGCCACTGTTCCACGGCAATACTGTACTTTTTTTTCTCTCTCTCCTCTATTCTTCTCCCTTTCAGCTTTTGTTTTATTTTTTATTACTTCTTTCACTCTCTCTCTCTCTCCTACTTTTTGTACATTTATAGTAATATTTTATGTAAGTAGAGAGAGTAATAGAGAGAACTGTTGTAATGTTGAAAAAGATGTAAAGGTAAAGTGAAAAATATGCACTGTTCACAAGGTATTTTTACTCAAATTATGTCTTAGCTGCTGCAGTTGCTCTTACCGAACATTTTTACAAAGGAAAAATTTTGTTGTTCACCAAAGTCTTCAATTCACCACTGTATTGGCGCCGAGGAGGAAGTATTTGCACTGTTGACCTCCAATGAACAAGGTTTCCATCAAAACATAGCATTCAATTAACGGCAGCGACACGAATTGAGGAAAAGCAATGACCATATAGAATGGCGGTAATGGTGGTGGGACGCCATTGTTGGAGAGAGAGAGAGAGAGAATGGGGAAGTGTATTGCTTGTGGGTAATTCTGTCCAAAAAAAAAAAAAAACTTGGTTGTGTCCTTATGCTTGGACAGTTAAAAAATAGATGGACGTCTTCGAAAAAGAAAAAGACTGATATCCTGCTGCGCTCGATTAAAAACGTTTTTAGGGATTTTACACTAATTTTTCCATCTTTTATTTCCCTTTTTTCCCTATTTACTAAACTTTGGCTTCTTTTAGTCTTTTATTTCCCTTTTCTTTTCCCTCTATTTTTGTTGTTTGCTCCTTTTTTCCCCTCTCAATTCATAATTTTACGAAAACCACATTACTCAATTACTTACTTTGTTAGAGATTTTGAATTTTACAAAAACAACAATAATGTAGAGATATTTTCTTACATTAGATTAAAAAAATAACCCAATGGTGGAAATTAAGATAAATAAGCGAAGCTAACTCGGTTTGTTATTATTTTCACACAAATCATAGTTAAAAGATGAAGTAAATAAGCGAGCTAACATGGAATTGGCGGCCGGTAGATCACGCTGATTAGTATACTAGCAGGCACATCAGTGCATCGGCCAGTATTCTTCCCAACACTAGAAAACAGAAAGCTAGTTACTCAAAATTAAACGCCAAAGTGAACAAATACATCAAATTAAACCCAACAGAATGCCTCGTGGCCTTTGTAACTTACTCCCTCAGAAGTAGATTTGTTTCGATTTGGTTGCTTTGTGATTGAACTCACGAAACCCTAAAACCTAAGTTTCGATCATGGGGGTTTTGCCCTAGGGTGTTTTTACTCGCTCGGATGTTGGGGCTTTTGAAGCTCGGATATTTGGGAGTATTCTTGCAAAGCATTAAAGTGTGGGAACGAAGAATTGTGTGTTAATTTTGAGAAGCAAAGGCTCTTTTTATAGGCTAGCAAAGGAGAATTCCCAATCCAATCAAAACTCAAATTGGGAGAGGTTTTGCGCGAGCCAAATTCTATCTACAAGAGTCCTGAACTTAGTTTTTTTTTTGGGTGAATTTGATTGTGTAGGTTTATTTAATTTGTCGTCCTGAACTTGTTTGCAAAGCAAATCGGTGTAATCCGGACGACAAGGAAAAGGTTGACTCTTGATCGGGCTCTAGTTGTAAAGCTTCTGGAAGCAACTAATTTGCCTGCCGGTTGATGGATGTACCAGCCAGTTGTTGCATTTGGCCAAGGGATTTTTGGTTTGTGATAAGAGATCAGTTTTTGCAGGCATACAGAAGAATGTACCAGCCGGTTCATCAATGTACCAAGCGATATTTTGGCTGGGTTTTAGATGGTTGTGGTACAAACCTTTCACCAAGGTTCTTTGATTCACATGAGTCCACCCAAAGCATTTAGGTGTCATTTTCATCATCAGGAGCCCCCTAACAGTGGTACTTCAAATATCTACCTAGCCAATTTAGAATGGCTACATTCACAACCTCCACAGTCGTGTTGAAACCGCAACCAAGCCTCTAAGTGGCTTCCCCTCTAGCCTACCAAGTCAGCTGGGGCGGACCAAATCATCTGGGCCTGCTTGGGGAGTCGACATCCATCCTCGTCATGTTGCCACTCTACTGGCATCACGATCGATCCCTTTATTACCTCTTGTCCAAGGACTTGGATGACATAGAACGTGGCCCAATCGGGCCACATTTTGATCTATTTTAAGCCATTTTTGAAATACGCTCGAGCTGCGTTGGACTGAATTTGAGTTTCATAAATATTATACCTCTGCACACATACTTGGTTCACACAAGGTTCCGTGATTGGAATCTTACTGGAATTTGTTCGGTCGAAAGGATCTCGATCGAGGGACTAAAGTGTTAATTGTTCGAAGTCCATCAAGCAAGAGGTCCACAGCCCATGTGGTATGGCTCGCCAAGAAGTGGGCCAATGCATAAAGAGGTCCACTGGCCCAAAAGGGCCCGCAATGGGGCACCTTCGGTTTCTATGCTTCTATAGTCCAAAAGCTCCACATAGGCTTAAAAGGTGACATCAATCCAATCCCCCCACCAGTCCCATGTCACCACCATGCCACCCCAGGGTTAAGCCAACATCAGTACCCAATCATCATTAGCTTGGGTCATTACTGGTGGTCGAGGTCCGGGGCTTGGCTTTGCTTTACTTGTTCTAACTCCATCGGGATTAGGTCACCATCGAGTTCGATCCACCCTCGAGTTTGGACTATCATCCGGGTTGGGCTTCCTAAGTGTGGCTCCTGGGTTTGATCTACCGGGATTGGCCAACCCGACTCTCAACTCCCGGTGATGGCCCGCTCAGTTCTGGGCTCTTAGGATTGTCCCTCTGAGTTATGGGCTCTCAATTCTTTAGCTCAGGGGTTCGGTTCTTCAGGTAGTGAATCATCTGGGATTAGGCTTCCAAACTTGAGCTTCATGATTCGATAGGCACTTTGAGCCGAGGTTCTAACCTGTCCAGTCTTTCAAGTAATTCTTCATCCTTGGGTAAATTTTGTTATTCTTGAATTTCGATAATAGTTTTGTTAGCCTCAAATTTCAATCCTCGGTTTCCATGTGTCTTTCCAAAATTCGTACCATGTTTTTGGGGATGAATTTTACCTCTAAACCGTTCAAAAAAAAAAAACTTGAGCCCTAAAAGGAGGCAAACCCCTTAGTCTCAGTCCTTGACAACTAGGCCAAACCCTTAGGATTAGGAACAACAGGATCATATTCCAAGACCACTGCATAATTTACTCTTACTAGAATGCGTTTTGGGGTTTTATTTGTCATGCAAGAATCTTACGATGATGAACATCCTAATTGTGTATTGTAGTGGGCCAAACAATTGGGATGACATACTCTGACTGGGCCCTCAAGCCCAGTTTAGCGTGGGCCCGACCCTCTATATGGCCAAAGGCCCTTAACGACGACATAGTCACCTAGTCCAAATGTAATGGACAAGTTGAGGCATTGGGTTGGGTCGCTATAACAACACTCAATGGATGAAGAACTTTCATTGTGCACCTGCTCGGACTAGTAACGTGGCACAACCATGGTTCAGTCGCATGGCTTAGTCACATGTTGTTCAACATTGTGGAGTCCTAGCAAAATGTGTCGGTACTTGAAGATTTGTCACGCCCACATGGCACTGCCCAGGTCTTGCCACATGATGTCAATAGATAACGAATAATAGGAAGATGCTTGATTAAAGTGTGGTTAGGCCATGTGGCACCCCTCAAGCCCCGACACTTGACATATCAGTAGATCATCCTCGGCGGTATTGTTCTTGCCACGTGGCATTTGTTTTGTTTCACCACATGGTGCGGTCCCACATCTCGCTCTTGCACAATGCCTAGAGGTCATTTTGCACGGCATCTGGTCAAAGGTGGATATCGACGAAAAGATTGTCACTAACATCACCATAGAACAAGATCGGCACGCATAGCCTTCACATCCAAGGGTAGGCACTCCTATAAATACTAAACCATAAGAGGTATGATTTCTGGTCGTCAACAACTAGCAAGGCACTATCATGGTTCTTTTTTTTTCTTTTTCTTTTTTGCAGAGATAGGTGTGAGATGGTGTTTGGTTCTTTTACTTCTTTGCAATGGAAAATAATTGTGTGCGAGCGTGCCAGAGAGAGTTTCAATCTCCTCCCTCAGATTAACTTTGGAAAAACCAAATCTAATTAGGCGATTGTGTTTTATTGGTTCAATTACTTCAATTAAGAGGATTTTTTCAACAAGTGAACAAATGTAAACCAACAAACTTAGGAAATCGAAGAACAAAAGAGAAACAAGATACTTCGATTAAATAATCAAAGGTAAACTTACTTCGAAATTTGTCTCCAAGTTCAAATACAAGAACTTCGAACAGTTGATTGTTACAGGAACAATCGAGATTAATCCTAACTACTTCCTAATCTACTTCGAACTGTGTTCGAGATCCTAAACTAATTCGAACTGAGTTCGAAATCCTAAACTACTTTGCCAATGAACAAACCAAGCATCAGTTTTTTGATAGCTGTTTGTTGAAGATTTGTCCGAGGCTTTTACTTCTTCAATTTCTTCTATTTATAGACGCTGCTTGCAATTCAAACTTCCCGCTCAATGAATTTGAACATTAGCTTGCTTCGAACTCTAACTTCCACTCCTCGAGTTGGCAGTTGCTCCTTCCTCCATGTCTGAATTTGAATTCTTCTAATTCTTCCTCCAAAAGCTTTGATTTTGAATCTATACAATTGTTTAAACAAACTTAAATGATTTAGACGTTAAGATGAATAACTGCCTTTCTATACGTACTCCACGTGTTATAACTACCAATTTGCCTTGCTTCCCAAGTTCACACGTGGAACTTATATAATTAGCAGTTAATCCCATAACTTCAAGGTCAATTCTTCCCAATAACGATGGTTTGTAACTGTCAATAACTGTTTTTACATTTGAACACGATACAACATCGTATTTATTCAAATATGTTCTTTTAATCCAGTGTGTCTGTATTAACGAGTAATTGCCAACGTTTGGCTTTTCCCATTACGTGTCAATTAATTATTGGATTTGTTAATTTTATATGTAAACAGATGGCTAGAACCAGATCCGACTAAAAGAGTTCAACCAGGAGAGTCTAGATTGAACAACACCCCACATGGATTTTGCGAATTCTATCAAAATCATTAATTATGGGAAAAAAATCTCAATTTAATATTTATACAAAACCTCCATATTAATCTTGTGCATAAAAGAAAAAAAGAAAAAAGGACCGCATTATCTTCAAAAAGAGGAGAACTGACTTCTCTCATTATTATAAATCCTTTTTGTGTACATTATATAAAATTTATCATTAGAAGAAAAACTACTACCTCTGTTTCTTTTTAAGTGTGTAGCTTTGTAGTTCCAACTTATTAAGAAAATATCATTACATTTTTCACATCAACTTTTACATTTATTTTCCACTATTGTCCTTGATGGAGATATCATTATTAAACTTTACCTACTAACTTTTCAAAAATGAATTTACTTTGAAGGGCAAAATAGGAAATATAACAACTTTTACCCATTAACTTTTTAACATCACTTATTTAGGAACCGCCCAAAATAGAATACACTACTCTTTTTAAGGAACGGATGGAGTACTCCATTTGATATGTTCAATAAAAGGATATGATCATCAAGAATTTTTTGCTTTAATTGTCTATTTGATATCAATCAATCAATACTCTATACAAATGTAATTTGCCTACAAAAGCCTTCAATCCCTCGGTTCTAGACTCTCCTTAAAAGTCGGTTCTCCTTTTTAACTCTCAGGTACATGAGGCTCCTTCATCCCACTCAATCACTATCCTATTTTTACTCTTTTTTTGTTTTGCAAATTAATTTTAATTCTCTCACCACTACTTCATACCCAAGTTCCCATTACTAGTAGATTTCAAAGGGAAATTATTCTGGCCTTGTTCGTTTCCCTATTTAGTTTTAGTTTTAGTTTTGATGACATCATCATTTCTCTCATTTCTCTCCCTATCTCTCTCCACTCATTACTAGGGATGGCAACGGGTAGGGTATGGATCGGGGGACTCTATTCTATCTCCTATCTCCAATTGGAGAATCATTTACCATCCCCGCTCCAATCCCCACTGGGGATATTAGATAAGGCACCAAACCCACATCCCATTGGATATCGGGGTTTCCCCAAATATACCCATATCCAAACCAAAATATATAAGAAATTAATAAGAAACCAAAGTGCAAGCTCGATAATTCAAACCAACAAATAATTTAAAGTAACAAAACTTTAAATTATTTTATTATAGCCTCTAATGTAAAAAAAATAACAATAATCTAATTAAAAATCAATCCAACCAAACATGAATTTCTAAGTTTCATAAAGTGACAAACCAACAAATTTAAAAAAAATAAAAATGAAAGAACGAGACATAGAAGGACATTATTTGAAGGAGCCAAAAACCAGTACTCTTGAATCTTGATGCACCATTGCTTCGTTTTTTTTATTTCTTCATCCCTGCTTAATCACATGAAAAAGGGTGCTTAGAAAAATATTGTGTATATTTAATATTTAATAGGAGAATCTAAAGAAATAAATTACCACATGAGTGACACATGATTCGCCTGCCCAATCTACGCATCATATATGGTGGCATAGCCTCGTGGATGGCTCACCTAAATAAAAACAAAAAACAAAAACAATCGCAACATAAATATTAGGAAAAAGTAAAATGAAAGTTGAAAAAATAGAACACTATAAATTGAATACCTTGTATCTCCTCTCAAGCCCAAAGCCAACTTTTTGTGCACACATTAAAAGCTTCTAATGTTTTGGATGAAGCCTACTACGATGTGGGCTCACCAATCTACCACTAGCACTAAATGCCACTTTTCGGAAATAAAGGATCTTTGGAATGGCCAAAAGATCCCTAGCTATTACCCTCAGTAAGGTTGGATACTTAGGTGCATTTGATTTCCACCAGCCCAATACATCAAAACTCGGGGTTCTTGGCAAAACATCCTCCTCAAGATAAAGATCCAACTCTGATCTCACATTATATTCTCTTTGGCTTTTCTTTCTACTAACAAACAAATCATATTCAGAAAGTGTCGTAGAATTCTTCAAGGGCTCTTGGCTAGAAGAGGAGCACATTGTAGACTCACCCCCACCCTCTCTTTCTAAACGTTGTCTACTTTGGTACTCACTTAGCAAATTGTGACAACATTTGCGAACTTTCTCAATTTCTTCCGGGGCCATATCTCCAAAAAGTTTATCAAAATAGAACTCAAGCACTGTCATCTTATACCTAGGATCCAACACAGCGGCAACTCCAACAATGCCATGTATACCAGACCAATATTTATCAAATTTTACCACCATTTTTGGGGCCATAGATTTGACCACAAGATCAGTAGAAGAAAGCCACCCCCTTAATTCTAGTCTAATCTCACATAGATTTGGAAAACAAAGATTGGTTGTGGGATATTTAGTACCAGAAAATAGTTCTGTCACTCTAAAGAATATTTCCAATTTTTCACATATAGCTTTCGCAAAATCCCACTCACAATCACTTGGCAAAGTTTTGTAGTGTGAGTCTCGTTGCTTCAATCGAGAAAAAACTTCTTTATAAACCATTGCTGTTTGAAGCATCAAGTATGTAGAATTCCACCTAGTTGCACAATCAAGTCCTAATTTCTTCGTACTTGGAATACGCGCATTGGCGGGTCAAGTTTCTTCAAATTTTTCCATCCTTTTTGGGTGTTGCGGTCCAATAAGCTACACTCTCCCGAATTTTCTCAACACCTTCTTTTATCACATCTAAACCATCTTTCACAATCAAATTCAAAATATGCGCACAACACCTCATATGAAATAAATCCCCACCCAATAAAAGAGAGCTACTATCTAATTTTTCCAACATGCTTTCAACCATGGCATCATTGGTCGAAACAGCTTATTGACAAAGGATGCAAGAAACTTTTCTATCTAAGTTCCAATCCATCAAGCAATCCATCAAAGTATCGCATAGAACATCCTTCGTGTGTGGGCATGGAACATAAATAAACCTAAGATACAACATGAATGAATAAATTAGAAACAAGCAAAATCAATCTAAAAAAATGACATCTAAAATAATTATGTAATTTTGTTGTTAAAGTACCTCAAAATGCGGCTTTGCATTGACCATGAATCGTCAATAAAATGTGCGGTAACACCATGAACCCTTTCTTTTTGATTACTTGAGGTCCACATGTCAGGTTGTGATAGCCAATCTACTTTGGTTGCCCTCCACTAAACTCAATGTCTTCACCTTTTCATAGTCATAAATGTTCAAGACAACCTTTTTTATTGTGTTCCTACAAGGCAACTTAAATAAGGGTTGAAGTGATGCCGAATACCTCTTAAAACCAAGATGATCCACAATCGAAAGAGGGTATTCATGCATTATTATTGCACGCGCAAGCTCTTTCCTAGCATTTTCTTCATCAAAAGCATAAGTGGACAATAGCGGTCTGTCTCTATTGAAATTGTTTGTCAAAAGTTTTTGTCTCAATGCCCCACTCTTATGTTGTTTTGTGTAGTGCTCTTTCAAATGAGAAGTTCCAGAATTTGAACCTCCAACTAAATGTTTTTTACAATACTTACAGATCGCCTTCATTTTCCCATTGATTGTTTCCCTTTTGAAGTGTTCCCAAACCCAACTCCTTAATTTACCAGATTTGGGATCTCTCATGGGTACTTCACCAATATTTTCAGCCACCATGTTTTCAGCCACCGTCGATGGTGCATTGCTTCGATCCTCAACCATAGTCTCCACTCCATCAATATTGATTATTGTAGACATTGGCAACCTAACCCCCCCAAAAAAAGGTAATCAAGCCTTAGGATAATTATTAAACAATCAACCTTTCGATAGTTAAAAAACAATCAACTGATGTAATCATATGAAGGAGAGGAACATTTTAAACTATAAACAAGAGACCACAAACCTTATTAAACTGCTGTAGGAGAAGCACAAATAAGTTTCGTTAATTTGAATTAGTGTAATAGCATTGGTATATAAGTTGTAAACATAAAAGGAAAACCTAAATTTTCTTAGAGTTTTTTGATATTTCTTTTAGGAACTAGAATATGTAATGATATTCTAAGTATATTATGTAGTTTATAATAGGTAGCAATTGATATGATTTGCATTATTATAGGTAGTAATTGACATGATTTTCTCTATAGGTAATTATTTCTATAAGTAAATAATACCCAAGATTCTTTATGTGCATATAATATAATATATACATATATAGTATATATAATATACATATATATATAATTTATATAGTATATATAACCGGGTACGGGGCGGGTATGGGGTGGGTACGGGGATTCGGGGGCGGGGATAACAAAATCATACCCGCTCCATATCCGACCGGGTATTTTTTAAATAACACCATACCCGTTCTTATTGGGGAATTTTTTGGATAAACCCCGCCTCCAAATGGGCGGGGCGGGGCGGGTATCCATTGGATATGGGGAAATTGTCATCCCTACTCATTACACCTACTGACATCATCAAAACAAAACTAAACTATCTAACCAAACACAGCCTCTATGTTTTTCTCTTATGTGACTCTCCTCCCTCCCACTCTTATGTTTGTTCTATTTTTCCTTTTTCCAAAATGCTCTCTCTCCATTAGCTGACACCAACATTTCCATTACCAGCTGATTTCAGAGAAAAAATTTCCACATTACTCTTTCTTGTATTTTTCCAAATTACTTTCTAACCCCAACTTGACACAAATACTTCTCCCTACCACTCCCATTTAACTAAAATAATAAATAAATATTTTACTCTCTCCGTCCCATTTTAAGTGCTCTCTACCAAGAATCGAGCTTTTTCAGAAGTAAAAATTATTACTTTAGATTTCCAAAATTAACCTTTAAAATTGTAAAGTTAGTTTAATGTATTTATAATGTTTGTAACTTTCAATATGGAACTCAAATATACGTAATATGGATCTTGTTTATAAATGTCAATAAGTTTCATTATAAAAAGTTTGCAAAAAAATGTTATAAATCTTATATATTATTGCAAAATGACTTTTTGTGAGGAGGATCATGGGAGCGACAAGTGGCATGAGTTGATTGGTTTGTCGTTTAGGGTTTTGAGAGAAGAATGTGACTTAATTACCTGCATCAAAGATTTGTTAAAAATCTCATTTAAATTTGAAACACATATATCTTGCCTTAAATAACAAAACAAAGAATCTTTGATTCTATATTCTATTCTAGTCAATAAGTTATCAATGAGAAAATAAAAAAGTAAAATGTAAATTCAATAATAGAGAGTCTGAATATATTATGAAAATTCTTATTTAATTTATTATAGAAGGTAATCGGTGTACATATTGAAATTAAAGTATAACAATATTAAGAGGAAATTAGTTATCTATGGTTTGGGAGGAAAAAATAAATTCTTGCAAAATTGGATCACGTGACAAAATTCAAATTAGCTCAATCTCAATTGATAAGATTAGGCAAATATAACTTTCGCTATGAAAATATAACTTTCCAAATGAGGCTTATGCAAATTTAAAATTTATAATTAGCAAAATTAAATTATTTCTTTTATATAAATTTAAAATTTAATAATTAGCAAAATAGAAACCTCACCAATGTCTATATCACAATGAATATACACAGCCTCTAAACTCGCACATTAGGGCATATCAAGAGCATGATTAGGAAGTGAGGCAAATCACTATGGATTATTCTGACACAATTGAAATGTAAGGGTTACACATACATTAGGGAGTCAATAAGAGAGAAATTGTAGAAAATGGACAAATGATTTTCAAAATTCAATTAACATGAAAGAATTGCGGAGCAAATTGTGAAATTTGGGGCAAGAGAGAGAGAGAGAGAGAGAGAGAGAGAGAGAGAGAGAGAGAGAGAGAGAGAGAGAGAGAGAGAGGCGTTCAAGAAGAAAATAAGTGGTAGTGATCTTTGCTGTGCTTCGGAAATTAATCATAGCTGTTCATTAAGCTACTATTGGAAACAAAAATAAATAGCTTTGATTTATAGAAACTTTAAACACTTTCTTAACCATAAGATTAGAAATGAAAATGTTAGGATTTATAAGGGATAGAAAAACCACTCGTCCTTATTATATAGATACTTTTTGCCTTTCCCCAATTACATGCATCATAAAAATATATATAACTTCAATTATTTTATTAAAAGTCACATATATGAATTATGATTTTATAGCCGATTCAATCACATATATGGATTATCATTTTATAGCCGATTCAATCAAATGCATGGTTTATTTTTTTTATAGCCGATTCAATCACCATGAGAAATTAGAATAGAGATGGCAATTATACTCATACCCATGGATACCCGATCTGATCCAGTCATTTGGAGGTGGATATTACCCACTTTTTTTACCCAATAGGATTGGGTATGATAATAATTATATAATACCCAGTTACGTATGTGGAGGGTATGATTTTACTATCCTCATCCCTAAATACCCGTACCCACCCATCATACCCGTTACTCATTATATATACATCTCTCTTGAACAATTATATATATATATATATATATATATATACACCAAACTTCACCTCCAAACTCCCGGATTCTGTTACCGTCCGGACCTCCACCTTCCCAATTTTTTTTGAAAATCCGAACTATTAGATGTGTTCAAAACGTGTTTTTAAGGTCCAACGCGAGGATTTGGCAAAAAAAAAATACCCGGAAGAGCTTGATCGGAGCAGTTTTTGATAAAATGCTAATATAGCGTTTTTATGAAAAACTGCCCCGATCAAGCCCTTCCGGGTATTTTTTTTTGCCAAATCCTCGCGCTGGACCTTAAAAACACGTTTTGAACACATCTAATGGTTCGGATTTTCAAAAAAAAACTGGGAAGGTGGAGGTCCGGACGGTAGGTCCGGATTTTGGGTTTGGATAGGAAGCTTACTCTCTCTCTCTCTCTCTCTCTCTCTCTCTCTCTATATATATATATATATATATATATATATATATATATATATTTTACCTTAAGTCATTGACGAATAATCCTTTTTATAATTTTGTACTAGCCACTTTGTTACTTATGTATCTTTGTTGTATTTACTTACATTTTTTTTATACAAATTGCTTTATGATGTTTTTTGATGTACACTTTTTTTTGGCCATTGTGTCAATGTATTAGTCTGATACTACTAATATCATGAAATTTTGTACATAATATTGTTATATATTTAGATATCTATTTACCTAATGACAATTTCATCCCTTAAGATTTTATTAAAAAAAAATAGTGATTACCTCTTTTTCGAAGTGTAATTGGGTATTACCCATTCAACCATTATCCATACACCGTCAAGGACCCAAAGGGAAACAAACCGATGACAAGATGTCAACCAGTATGCATGCCGAGAACAGCAAGAACAAATGCTGCCTAATGTAAACAAAATAAAAGCCTCAAAAGCAGCACAACGACCTCGTCGATAGCTCAAAACATCATATCTGCAACAACCCTGATAGAATGATACATGAATCTGACTACCGACAAACCATACCAAAAACCTATCCAATATTAAACCAAGCCGAACTATCCAGCTGATATTCACAGGCAGTCAATCACACCTTTTTTTTATAATTAACAGAGTCCTTGAGAAAACCTTTGAGAAAATTTATAGTAGCAACAGCAAGCCAGAAGATGACTCAAGTGTGGGCAGCATTTTTAGAGATAATTTTCCCCCAGGAGCCCAATAAAATCCCAGGAAGCATGACCATTATAACAGAGAAATGCCTAGCAAAATGAAGCATCATGTAGCACCAAGAGCAACTTCAAATCTGATAGAAGACTAACCACTAAAAACATGGATGCTTCCAATACCCAAAAAGCATAATCATATTCAGAAAAAAACACCAGCAGCCCAATAATTTCCAGAAACATAGATCATTTAAGGATCAACCCCAGTAAGGAGCTCTAAACCCAGATACGCAAGCTGCGAACAACAGAAAATGAAACACCTAGCATAGTGGCAGCAGCATTCCAATTGAGCAGTAGGCTTGATGAGGTCACCACATTCCAACTCCTTTCAAACTTAAGATTTCAAGCACCTTCAATTCCTTTGTGTATACCAGTAGCAGAATAGAATAAAATGCAAATCAGGCAGTACCCAATGATAGATCACCTTCAACAACTAATCAAATGTGCATCCCCTTGATTAAGCTTGTCCTAAAGAAGTTAAGACCCAAGACCCCCTAGAGATAGCATGGATTATGCTCGTTATCTTGAGCAATCTTCTCAGCAATTTTACTTATTACTTCTTTTTTATCTCCATCATATCCAATACTCATTTCCTTGTGGATCATCCATATAGCTTGAGCCTCATTCAGAAGAATCCTGTTCCTATTGCCAATACCCTCTAAAGAAATTAATGCAGATAGAGCAGTTGCAGCCATAGCTGACCTCAAAACTATGCATTTTTATTTATTTCTATCACCTTTTTTATTCTGAGGGTTAACTTCTGAGAAGCCAAGAATGTCGTTAATGGTTTTTCTCTGCATTTTCCCTTTAACACCTTTGCTAGTTGCTTTTATAGGAATTATTTGATTATCGTCCTCCAAGTGGTCAAGGAAATTTTCATCCTTCACCACTTTACCTTAATCCTGAATAGGTTCAGGTTTAGTAGGTTCGCCAACCAAAGAACTAGGAGCAAAGAGAATGAGAATCATTACCATTAATGATTTGTGGGCTCCTCAAAACTAGTTGTAGCCCACTCTCATTTAATTCCTTTTCACACCTATCAGCAATTTGTGCTTGTCCTCAACCACTTTTTCCAATTGCAACCTATCTCTTAATGCTATATCTGCCCTTCCTCAATAATCTCCACATTATCTGCTAGTGACTGTACAACTTCTGGAATTGGCTTGTATTTACAATTATTTCCATGAACACCATAACTTTCCAAGTGGTTATCTTCGATCTCATTCTCAACTTCCAAATTATTGTTAGGAGTAGAAGAAATTCCATTATCATCATCACTTTCATTGGGTTGGAATTGAATAGGAGAATCTTTAACATAGCAGCCTAAACAATTGCAGTTACTTCCCAAGAAAGTGTTTATAACCATCTGATCTTCAATAACACGAACTTGAAAAGATTTATTGTTATTTTTCAGCTCCACAACCTGTTTGATTGTTTCCATGACATCTGTGGAAATTAGAACTTTACCAACATATGAGAGACCTTTAACTGTCTCATCACTTACTAAGATTACATCTCCTCATATTGAGCCCAACGTCATGAATGTATCAATGTTCCATAAGTAAAGGGAAACCCCATAACCTTTCTTTTTTCTTTTTCTTTTTTTTGAACTGCAACCCCATAACCAATGAGCCATACTAATCTGGAGTTTGAAGTGGCCATATTTACCTCCCATTTTTTTGCTTCTTTAAAGCATTCTTTGAGCCAAGCAAACTTCCCCTCACACCATAAGGAATCTCTCTCCTCGAAGCTCATGAAAGTCAGAATTACTTTATATCCACCCATATGCTTAACCTTAATATCTTCATATCCCAAGTTTCTGATTAGATCTTGAACATAAACCATGAATCGATATGGTAACAATTTGGCAATAACACTTCTACGAAGCCATTCATTACCTAGTAGCTTGACTTTGATTGAAGTTTTTGAGTTTTCTTTGTAGTGGAAATCCTTATATGAAGTACCAACTTCAGATTTTACCCCAGGCTTCTACTTCTTGTTTCCCGTATCTTTTTGTTTCCATTGAAATGAAATTCTATTTCCTTTATTCACTTTGTGATAATCTTCATCAACCTATTTTCCCCTAATTGATTTTCCAATTCAACCACTCTCTTCCTAGATTGGTATTTGGCAATGTTTACCACCAATTCGTGGCCCTAAAACCAGAACCCGTTAGTCTTGGATATGGCTGTAATTGCATCATCTTTAAATGCAAATCTAACAAAACCAAAACAAGAACTAGAGATCTTACTCTTTTTATTTGGTACAAAGCATTCAACAACTTCACCAAATCGATTGAAGAGGTTGTATACCCAGATTTTCCTCATATTAGCTGGAAGGTTATCCACAAATACTATAGTGAGCTTTTCTTTTTCAATTTTTCTATCCATCCTCTGAAACCCAAAATTCCATCTCAACCCGTTATCCTTTTCCATCTTACTATATCCACTTCTTGCCATACATTTTTGAATTAGGAGGAATCAAGAACACCAAATGATGAAATCCTACTGTAATCAAATGGAAAGCAAAGCACGGTGATGGGATTTTTCCATACCTGTTCAAAAATTCCCAGAATTCATCGTGTTCATCTCTTAAAGAGTATGTAATAATTACTACAAAACATGAGGTTTCATCCTTAACCCTAGTCTAGAAATCTAACCGCTCATAGATAAAAACATACCCATTCGAGACATGATGAAACTTCCTTTCTTTTTCTTTTGCCACAGCCGTAGTGTTCTAGCCGAACTCCTTTCCTTATTGCCGCCACAAAGACCCACTCTCCCCCCCCATAAGCAACCCTTCTCTTCCTTTTTATAATCCACCGAATAATCCATAAGGGAAGAAGAAATTCTTTCCAATAAAATTCACTTCTTTCTTTGGCAGTATGTTACTAATACTTCTTCCATGTAAATCCTTCTAATTTCATTTCCTCACTAGTGGAATTAGATCATGTCCAATACTTGCCGTATTTCTTACATGTGAATTCCTATTTTTAATCAAAGACTTTCCTTCATAGCCATTTATAAATCTTCTCTTGATTCCAAATCTTAATCAAGCTCATTTTGTTCGTGAATATCTTCTCCAAGATTGCCTTCGGATTTTCCTTCCACACCAAGTAAATCTGACTCTGTGCTTTTTAAATCTAACAGCCGAAATCAAAGAAATTATCATCTTTTTTCCTGCAAATTAATAATTTAATGTAAATAATCAGAAAGATAACAATAATATCCATTTAAGCACGATAAGGGACTAACAATATGCAATTTAGGGATTTCTAAATGTCTATATTTTGGGCTCATCAAATACCCCCAAACCTATATTTTGCTAGTCCTCGAGCAAAAGAAATTTTAAAATACTATAATGATAAAATAAAGAAATGAAAAAAAAACTAAGTAATCCTTTTTCAGAGGGGTCCGATTGCATTTAGCATATGCAACAAGCCTTTGAACCCCTAGGTTGCCCTAGTGGACGAGTTATAGTCTCGTGAGGGTTTGCCGTGAATTTACCCACAAAATTCAAAAAAATAATATCTCATAAGATTTATGAATCTTATCATCCAAATGCACCATGTTCAAAAACAAAGCCATGAATTTCACCAGCTTAACAAGAAAAATACTCAAAGTCTCAAATACTAGCAACAAGTAAAGACATCCATGTCACTCTAAGTTTGAAGTGTGTGAGAAAGTTAGCCACATAAACACAATTCTAGCGTCAGAGACGAACATGACTCAATTCTCTATCAGAAATACGCTTTGACTCAAATCTCACTGGAGAATGCACTCAACAAATAAATCACTCGACTTTGGTGCTATTACACTCTCAATTTATGTGCGAGGAGAATGTATGTAAATCAAATCCAAAGTATCTCACACATAGTCGTGTTATATGAAAAACGCTCAATTGAAAGGATAAGTAGTCTCATGGAAAGGAATGCTAAATGCTAAGAAATAAAAAAAATCACCACAATATCATCCCCATCGACCATGTTCACTTTCAGACCATACCATCTCAAGATCAAATAGGACTTTTATTGGGTTGTAACGTAAGGGTAATGGTAATCATAAAAATTAAGGCTAAAGGTGAAAACTAAACAAGATGTTTTGAGGACCATTGGGACAAACATAAAGCATCAAGGGTATAAATATGCAACAATGGCACGCTTCACTTTGAATTTTAGCACTGGGAGGATTTCAATTTTTTTCTTTGAATTTTTTTTTTTTCATCCTCCTCTTGTACAATTTTTTTTTTTTTTAGGACAATCTTTGCTCTTTTTTTTTTCTTTTTTTTTTTTATTTCTTTCCTCATTTCCTTCCATCAACTTGCCTTTCCTTCAATAAAAAGATCCCAATCATGCCTCATAACAATTTGGATGGTGGAGTTAACAAATAAATGGTTAATGTAAAGGCTCAACTTGGCTCCTAGAGATTGATGAAAAAGAAGAAAATAATAAGGCTCAAATAAACAAATGATGGCCTAAAATCACCTCTCAAGATTGGTATAGTCCTCCAACTTTCATGATTTCAAGGGATTTTAAGTGTAGCATTTCAATTTGATGTTTTCTCAGCACTCAACCAAATTAAAGAATAATGAGACCAAGCAACAAGATATTGCGATTCCAAAGAAAATTAAGAGTAAATGTCTAATAACCCTCCAATAAAAAGAATGGCCCAAAAGCTCACTGGGTTATTAGTCTCCACAAGTTATCCTCAAGATCATCAAATCATGCTCACTCATAAACTAAGAAAAGTACTCATGTGGCCAACGTGAAGTGCAATTTTTTTTTTCCAAACATGAAGACATGAATACCTTACAAAGAAGCTAACATAATAGACTCCAATATAATTCTCATGCTTAGGCAGCAAATATTCACAGCTAAGTGCTCTCACTCAAAGCATAGGATAATGAGGACAAATTGGCATGTTTTTTTTTATAGTTTTTTTTTATTAATGTAAAAATACAATTGCAGCGAACAAATTTTTTTTCAAAAATAATAGTCCCTCCCCCAAACCTAAATGATGCATTGTCCTCAATGTAGTAAAAATAAATAAATCACGATAAGTTTAGGGAATTACCTCAAATGATAAACAAATTTCTCTTTTATTTCCTGCAATTTGGTTAGTGACAAAAGAAAACAAACAAAAACGAGAAAAAAAAAATGATGAATAACAATTAATTACTAATAGTGGGTAAGCACAACAATAATCTTGCTTCTTTTATCCGCTTCTTGTAATTAACAATATATGGATCGTCCCAACCAAAGTTATACGACACAAGCAAAAGTAATTGTGCAAATTGTGCAATCGTATGTGGCATGTACAGAGCAAAAATGGGGGCAAGATCAGCATACCATGGAAATATTTGTTTGAATAGCATTGTCTCTAAACAAGACTTATGAGTTGGAAGTAAAGGATCAACTCCGAAAATAAAGTCCCCCTCAACTTCATTATTGTCACATCCACAATCATCAATTTTTGTCTCCCTTTCCTTGTGATCGCCATGCATAAAAACAACAATTGAGGCAACCATTATTGGCTCTAAATTTTCAATTTCATGATAGAACGATGAAATTTCCAAATCAAATTTAGGCGGCTCCATAATAGGTGTGAGCGGTGGTGACACAGGTAGTGGAGGAGAGATCTCGTTAGCTTGCCATTTAGCAATACTCATAATAGGAGTCGAGTCTAACAAGGCATTGACTTGCTCAATAGATTCATCAATATCAATATCACAACTAAAATGAGCTAAGCAAGACTTTAAAAGATCTTCACTATTTGACTGCGTCGAAGTCTCTTGACCCAAAGAGTTATTCTCCGTTTCTGAATCTGATGGACTATTCTCCACTAGTATGCTCACTTGTTTATCTAATTGTTCCTTAGACTCAAATGTGAGAATGGATTCTACATGTTCCTGCCATCGGGGGAAGTCTAGGGTGCTAGGTGTGACAAACTGCCAGTTTGGATTAACTACAGATTCACTAGAAAAGTTTTCTTCCTCCTCCTCCCTCATTTGATTAGCCAATTTCTCCATTTGATTTCCTAATTTTGCAATAGCTTGAGCATGCAATTTAGTAATATTTTCTAATTCTGCTAGGGATTGAGTGAGAGTGTTATTTTCCATTTCAGCTATGAATCCTTTAAGAGTCTCCTCTAAGGATGACTGTTGTTGAGGAGAAAGAAGTGTAGTCATGTTAGATTGAGTTGGATATGATTGTGTAGGATATGAATTAGTAGGGGGTAGATAATTTGAGAAAATTGGATCATGTGATTGTAAAAATTGTCCACTGACATTTGTATGTGATTGTTGTCCACTCCAATTATTAAAATAATTCCCTTCATTTGGATTATTGTATGCCTCAAAAAATGGGTTACCATATGGGCTTTCAAAAGTATTTTGTGAATTAACTTGCTCAAAACAATGCCTAGGAAATTGAAACATGGAAGGACACGTTGTTGTTGTATGCAATGGGCTACCACAGTAGGAGCACACACAATTAGGAAATTGATTGTAAAAATTCATGCTTCCGCTCTAACACCTCTACCAATCAATGAGCTAATCGAAAAGGTGAGAAAACAACAGTTATGGTAATCACCCCGTGGTGGTTATGGAAAGCGCTAACACAAGTAAATACCTTCAAGGCAACTTTCTGTGGTTTCAATGTCAAAGATAAAAACTTAAGTTCTATAATAACAATAAACTCTAGTGGTACTACCTAGACAAAATAAAACAATAAAATAAGCAATAACATGAAAGAAAAAAAATGCAACTAATGGTAACCAAAATGCAAGTTACGAATGAACCCCCTTTTTTTTTCGTTCTTTTGTTTTTCGTTTTTTTTTTTCGTTTTTTTTTTACATATGATGCTAAACTATAACTAGTAGAAGAGTGAAAACCAATTCAAACTATCTAGATTTCCTAAAAAATATATATATTAAGACCCCGGCAACAGCGCCAAAAACTTGTTGTGAAATTTTAAAGTACTCGCAAGCGCACGAATCGTATCGAAGTATAGTTATGCAAGTGCGAGGTCAAACCCACAGGGACTTGTGATTTTTTTAATAGGAGAACTGAATAATCCAAAATTGATTAAACCCTAACCTAGTTCCAAAAGTTGAGATGGTGTGCTTTAACCTACAAAATTAAAAAGCAATAAATAGAACAAATAAATAAGTAGGCTACGGAAACAAAACTAATAATGAGAAAAGTGACTAAGGTTTCAGAATTCACACTCATGTACTTATAGAAATTACCAACAAACCTTTATTTATTTTCCTACTTTTCTTCACAGTAATTTGGTGTCTAAACTCTATTACCGTGGAAAATGTCATCGTTAAGACTTTTAGAAAAACAACTTATGTACGCTCCTCCTCGCCTTAATGTTCAAGACCAAAAAATCATATGTATCTGTTTGCAAACAAATCACAAAAGATATCCAGTACTTGGAATTAAAAGCTACATAACAGGGCTAAATAATTAGCTAGCAATCTCAAATCATGGAAAAAACATGATTGAATCCATATCCAAAATCACTAACTTAATTAATATGAGATTGGAGCGATTACTCAATTAAATCAAGCATTCGGAAAATAAATAAAGAGTATGTAATAATTACTACAAAACATGAGGTTTCATCCTTAACCCTAGTCTAGAAATCTAACCGCTCATAGATAAAAACATACCCATTCGAGACATGATGAAACTTCCTTTCTTTTTCTTTTGCCACAGCCGTAGTGTTCTAGCCGAACTCCTTTCCTTATTGCCGCCACAAAGACCACTCTCCCCCCATAAGCAACCCTTCTCTTCCTTTTTATAATCCACCGAATAATCCATAAGGGAAGAAGAAATTCTTTCCAATAAAATTCACTTCTTTCTTTGGCAGTATGTTACTAATACTTCTTCCATGTAAATCCTTCTAATTTCATTTCCTCACTAGTGGAATTAGATCATGTCCAATACTTGCCGTATTTCTTACATGTGAATTCCTATTTTTAATCAAAGACTTTCCTTCATAGCCATTTATAAATCTTCTCTTGATTCCAAATCTTAATCAAGCTCATTTTGTTCGTGAATATCTTCTCCAAGATTGCCTTCGGATTTTCCTTCCACACCAAGTAAATCTGACTCTGTGCTTTTTAAATCTAATGGCCGAAATAAAAGAAATTATCATCTTTTTTCCTGCAAATTAATAATTTAATGTAAATAATCAGAAAGATAACAATAATATCCATTTAAGCACGATAAGGGACTAACAATATGCAATTTAGGGATTTCTAAATGTCTATATTTTGGGCTCATCAAGTGTCAGCTCGACATCCAAACCCCAGGCACAAAAATCAGTTCCTCTGATGGAGACGATCACAATATAGCCTTTCTAGTCACGGATTGTCCTTTATAGAAGCCGCACACGCGGCCAGAACTATGAGCGTGGGAAGCCCATAAGATCCACTCTCGTTTAAATTTCTAATATTCTAACTGTTATTTCTATGGTATGTTAAATGTTGATGGTGTATAGGTGATATAGTTGTTCCTTATCCTCCTTTTGCTAATTTGTTTCCATATGAAAATAAATGGAAAGTCAAGGCTCAATTAATAAGGATGGTACAAGTCATTACTTCACATCGTGTGACACTCAGATTATTTTTACTCGATGAACAGGTACTTTAATAACTTATTCAATGCAATTAATACAAACTTAATATGATAATTCAATGATTGTGATTTATATACTTTTCCTCTTTAGGGTCATGCTATGGAAGCAATTGTAGGGCCTAAAAAAGTCGACTATTTTAGAGCCTATCTCTACGCGGGAAGGGTCTATTTTTTAAGGGGAGTCGATATTTTACCAGTTGCTGAAAAGTTTAATTTTGTCCCATATCATTACAAGATGTCTGTCAATGAGGATATAAGAGTTGACCAGGAAGTCTTCCGATGTGATGAAATCCCTCTTCATTGGGATTTCAGTGTAAGATTATCAAAGATCCATAAATTCCTTGTCAAGATGAGCAAATGATAGGTATGTTGTTCTTCTACCATTTTACTTGCGTAGTACACTATAAGCATGAGTAAACATCATACACTAAATTTGAATTGCCTATATATTTTACTTTTTTTTTATCTTAACACGATTGCTATTTGTTATGTAGATGTGCTTGGATTGGTTGTTAACGTCTCTGAAAGTCGAATTACTCCAAATAAACGATCTATGGTTAAAGACATTGTATTGCTTGATTGAAGGTAATTTATATGTTTGTTAAATAAATTCGTAAGATTTGCATTTAATCTTTATTTCTTTATGACAAAATTGGTAAACAATATGACATTTGTTCGACTTACGTTATGAGATGAATTCGCAACAAAAGATGGGATGCATCTGGAGTAGGTAAAACCTGACCACTCCAGTAAAGGGCATAACACGTGCCTTTATCACTCACCACGAGAGGGTAAGTAGCTCGGCACCACATAGGGAAGCCCTAGCCCTTTGCCGAGTTGTACTGGCCATGAATAAGGTCAGTATGGTAAAATAAATTAAATACATCAGGATGCCTTAGCTCGGCGTAAGGCATAAATGGATGCCCCTCATATGGCCAAGCTAGGAAAGCTTCGTGTATAGCTTAAATAGCATTCTGGAATGCATAATTCAGCTCGATGCGATGAGCTGGGCTTTGTACGAGTTATTCCGAGCTACGTGGAAGCACGGCACTCCCACGAATAAGGCAGTGAAACATTCTAAAATAATCTATGGCAGTTCCTTATGGGATAAGGAGCAATCTCGTAAACCAAGGGATTGATATAGAAGTCTTAATGTGATTAGGAATGAGCCTCATATAGGAAAGAATCTTGTATGGAAAGAAGTACTACTACGAGACGAGATCTGGAAATATTTGGAAGCATGTGGCTAAAAAGTCCTATTAGGAGAAGGATTCCTAAAGAGAATAGGAAACGAGGGGCACGAGATGTCTAAGATGATGAACGTCTGCACCTATAAATATGAGGCAATAACCATGACAAAAGGTACATACGCTGTGATACCCATTCATACACATTGTGATTTGAAAATTGCAGTATGCGTTACTAACTTAGGCATCAGAGGGCCTTTGCCGACGAGAGGCAAAGGTGCTCTAACTCTTTTTCTATCTTGCAGATCTAGGATTGAATCAAAGAAGCACGTGATCCAGGGCTACGTGAATTTTATCCCCGTACAACATTTGCTTAATAGTCTACTCAGTAATAATGTTTTATATGCTACGGGGTTGAAGGTTGAATACTTTCATGGTATGTGATTATTATATATACTATTTTTAAACAGTTTTTAAATTAATAATTCAAAAATTAATTGTTATTTTATCTTCTAGGTCCATAACTCAGCACATAATCAAATTATATGTTAACCACCACTTTCGTACAGCAAGCCTCCGTGAATGATAAGTTTAATATATATAGATATATTTTTCTTGGTAATCAAGTTAAATATAAATTAATCATTCAAGCATGTAGACACTTAATATACGACTTATATCATTACAATATGTTAACCCTCAATCTACAACATAGAATTAAGATGAATGTTATTTTCCTTGCAATTGTTATCAATAGGACTAACAATCCGACTTGCTAATCTAGGCTTGCCAATGACAAGCACGTAAAGAAGTTGGTAGTGTGGAATTGGATGAATGAATTTTCAATTTACGAGTCAATATTAATATCAAATGCAAAGAGGATCCACGTAAAGGAGTTTGCGTCTATGCCGAACATAAGATTTTTTCGTGTTTGATTTTGTGGTTAATAGTTTTGTTCCATTTTATACCTATGCCTCAATTAATGAAATATTTGTGAAGTTTCAACATTTTCACATCACTAGACACATCGAGAAAATAGATATTGAACACCTATGGGTTAATTTGTGCAAGATCTATTTTCAAAGAGTGGAAGATCAATACGGTCATTATATTTTTAATCGACGCAAACAAGAAGATGCCCATACAATAACTAGGTATTAAACATTCTTTAAAAAAACATCCTCATGTATAAGGTATCATACTCAGATGGTTTGAATTGATTGCATAACTCTTTAGGTATAATGTCAAGATGACGGTAAAAGACTCTACTGGATCAATGGAGATTTTGGTAAATGACATGAAGGCAAAATTTATCTTGCGATGCGTACTGTCCTATTTGATAAAAATTATGTCACAGGTAAAATACCAAAAAATTAAATCTAAATTCAATGAACAACTACGTAAACACCTTACTTTGTATTGTTTTAACACAATAATGGGGCCAACATGTTACAAGAGTACATTTCTCAGTATCATGATCGTGCATCATATACATTCATTATACCAGCTCCAAAACCTCAATGTAATGAACAATGTACTCCTGTGGTGACATACGTGTTAACAGTTGATTGGTCCGAAGAATGTTTGTACCTATTCAAAGGTAATAAACACAGTTGTCTTCATTGTCAAATGATAATAAATATAAAGTGATGTTGTCTAATATGTCTTGATTTTAATAATTTTTTAATCTTATACATGTAGGACTATCGAAGAATGACAAAGGAGTATTAGAATCATCATGATGACAACTTTAGAAAGGCATTGAGAATCATTATGACAGTTTCAGCTATTGGCTTAAGTTTCAGAGATATTTGTTTAGTTTACTTCTACTGGCTTGTGAGTAGATGTCATGAATTCTTCCCGAATTGTGACAATTTAAAATAGGTCGAAGATTGTTTGGTTTGAATTTTGATTAAGCATGTGCACTTGGATTTGCCCCGTGCATAGCATGATGTGCATTGCACGGGTTTCATGCTAGTTAAAATATAATGGACAAACCAATTGAGATGGAAAGAGTACTTTTTAAGGATAAAACTAGGAGTTTGGCATATTTTTATGGATGTTTATGGAAAGTGGAGCATTATTTGGGACATCATAAAATGGAGAAAGAGACATTTAAATTGGGGACAATGGAAGTACTTTTTTATTTTCTATTTGTTTTTTGCTTTGTTTATCTCACATTTTACACAATTGCAAATTCTTGTTCAAACTTAAAATTTTTAACTCATAACAATAGCGTGCTTCGAAACACTGAGCTAAAAAAAATTAAACTATTTTGTTTTACCCACTAGCGTTGTGTCCTTTGATACCAGTGTATGTTGTACGTCTGTGCCATCAAATAATGTACAACGACAAGATGACCGAAGGGCGGTGGGCCATGCGGTAACCCTCGAGCCCCACCACCATGCACAAACAAAAACATACATTAGTCGATCATCCCTCGACGGTACAACTTTGGCATGTGGCATTTGTTTTGTTTTGCCATTTGTTCTCATCCCCCGCCTCATACCTGCATAGTGGCTAGAATGCGACATCTAGTTAGAAGGTGGATGTCAACAAAGAGATTGCCAATGATGTCACCACGGCACAAGACCGGCATGTGTAGCCTTTACCTCCAAGGCAAGGTGCTCTTAGATAAATATTGCAGTGATAAACCATAAAAGTATGCCTTCTCTCACTGATTTGTCTTTCCCTTCTTGTTTTGGGACTGATTTAGCCATTAGAGTGCCTTCTGGTTGTCAACAACTAGTGTGCTTCCCATCTTTTGCAAAGACAAGTGTGAGAGGGCTAGAACGAGATCCGACTAGAGGAGCTCAACCCAGAAGAGTGTAGATTGAACAACATCCCAAGTGTATTTTGCAAATTCTATTGAAATCATTCAGTATGGAAAAAAGATCTCAATTTATAGTTGTGTGCAACTGTTCAAACGATGAATTTATTGACATATATTTACAGCTAACAAGCGTTGTGCTCAATGGCGTAGTCAAGAATTAGGGCAAGTAGAGGCACCTTTTTACACATACTTCAACCAATAAAACAACTTTTGTACTAAAAATATTACCAAAAAAACTAACATAATTGTAAAGAAATTTAAATAAATTATCTTACAAAATAATTGATTGAATTGTCTTAGTGGACTAAGTGTACGACCAATTCAATATGCTAGAACTAAATTGCAATATTTATCAATACGCTTCAATTAGAGAGGATATATATATATTGATTTCCACACCCCCTTTTTTGATAAGTGCATCCCCTTTTTTTTGCTTTTTTTGTGTGAAAATTAAAATACAAAAGGAGCGATGCACTAATCAAAAAAAGGGGCTGTGAAAATCCTTTTCCACTCCAAAATCTCCCAATTTAAATTACATTGTGGGTTCTATTAACAAGGAGAAATAAACAAGACAACCATAAAAATTGTAAATAATTATTGAAGTATAATGCTTATAGGCCATTGTTTAGCCACTTTTGAATTTTGGACATTATGTGTTCAAACCGTAAGTGGTGGCTATTTTTGCATAAGAAATCTCATTTCACCATTGTATTAGAATTGTTATAATGTTGATATGAATAGATTAGAATTCGATGGAATCTAAAATATAGAGAGTGATTAAAAAGAGAATATTTCATAAAAGAAAAGGATGATAATTTTTATTTTTTTTAAAAAGACTGAGTGCACTGGGCCTAGGCTTCCTCAACAACTGGTTGTGCTTGTTCGATGCACAAGACCCAAAAAACAAAACGATGAAAGAATAGAGTTGAGAAAAAAATATTAATATCAACATTGTTCCCGTTCTATAAACGAAAAGATATTACATATCTAAATTTTATAAGTTAAAATTTAAATTACTTGAAAATTTTGAAGTATTAGCTTTTATTTATGTTCTTTATATAAACCTTCTTATATAAGAGCCAAGGATGGCATGCAATTTTTGCCACTTGTGGACGAAAACACCCTTCTTTTTTTGGTGGGTCAAGCTGTAGGCTTGGGGTCAGTGTAGGTATTTTGTACTCCATTTTTTTATTTAGTTTTCTTTTAAATTCCACCAACTCATTGACATTACCAAAAAAGGTTGGTGCTTTTTTACACACTTTCCTCTTTTCTTCTTCTCTTCCTCCTTATTTCCCGCATAAAGTGTGCCAGCCAACAGTGGTGTGAGACTATTCTCAGGCACGGAATACGCGTTTGGTGTACTTGTGTATAGTCGCAAAGTTGATTTTGGAAGCCACTCCGGGCTCTGTACCCAGTTTTCACGTGATTTATCATATTTTCCCCGGATTTTACGTAGTTACCGTTACGGTTGGATCGGTACCAAGATAAAATCCCTTCCCCCCCTCAAGAAGCTCCTCCGCTCAAGACTCCGTAGACCCAGAGGATGATTAGGAAGAGGCGGAGCCGGCTGCCGGTGAGAATGCGGCCAATGTCAGAGGAAGAACTGAAGAGGTTTATTCTCTTCTGTGGCGTCGTTTGGGTATTCTTTGCAGGGCATACTACGAGTCCAGATTTCTCTCGACACTAGCAACATCGAAGCTTCTTTTAAACTTAAGCAGTGATGTTCTATTGTAAACCCCCCTCTCTCTCTCTCTCTCTCTCTCTCTCTCTCTCTCTATCTCTATCTCTCTCTCTCTCTCTCTATCTCTATCTCTCTCTCTCTCTCTCTATTCATCAATCTGAAAGCTTAACTCCCTTTTCCTTCTTTTTTTCTCCATAGGCCAGGTAGATCATATCTCTCTTACCTTTAAATAACCATCTCTTCTCTGTGTTTTTTTTTCAATCGTTGTGGATATTCAAACCAATAGATAGTTGTTGCCTTGGATTTGTAGGTCTCCATATTACCAGTCGACGATTGATGTTTCTGAGTTGTCTTCCAATGTTGCCAAGCTTAAAGGATCAGATGGTCAATTAAGAATGACGCACCAATTGTGAAATCAGATTTTCTTACCAGGTAAAAATCAACACCTAATTTGATGGTATCGAAGCCCTAATTGTTTGTTGCCTAATGAAACCTAAAACTCGGACTGAAAGTCGAACTTGCTAAAAAATGGTTAACTCTACTGTAGTTTATATGAATATGTAAATTATATGTGCTTCTACTTTTTTCCCTTTGAAGGTGATCATGACTGAAAAAGGAATATTTAGTTGCTTAGTGAATTGGTATACTTGCATCATGATTTTTTCGTTGGGAATACTAATACTAGATTTCTAAAGGAAATGTTCCAGTTGTTAGAATAAATCAATAAATCTTACTTTTATTTTTTTGAAAAAATTACGTATATATTTACTTTATTGCTCTTTGCAGTGAAGTTGTACTTGATAAAGCAGCAATGGGTTACTCAACTCTCCTCTGTCAAGGTAATTTGAGATTTTTGGCCTCTTTATTCATGTTGTGCAGTAGCTAAACAAATTGGTTGAGTAGGATGCAAAGGTATGCGATCTTACATTGCATAAGTTGGAGTTGATAAATTGTTTTTTTGAACAGTAAGAAGGTGAGAAATTGTTACATCTTGCTGAATTTCTTTTCCCATTCTATTATTCTCACTAAGATTTTTTTTTTTCTTTTTCAGTTTGGTTTTTAAAAGTTGTTACATGCTGAGACCTTTTGTCCTTGTGGGACAAGTGGTTTCCTATGTTGTAAAGAAATGCTAGAATTTGTATGGTTCATGTCAAATGATGAACATAAATGAAACTCATTAAGATTTAAGACCATCTTAAAATGCTAATTACTTACCATGTAGGTGGATCACGCTTTGGTTTATATGTTTCGCTAAACGGAAAAGATGAACAATTTGATGTTCTCATGCATAGACACGACGATAACCATGTATCACTGTACATTTCCCTGGTAAATTTTTTCTTCATCACTGTTTTTCCTGGTTGTGTTCAAAGTCATGTGAAGTATTTTTCCGCCTACTTTTAAGTTAATGGTAGTGAAATTGACATCAGAGTGAATATACTAGGAAAAAAAGAACCCTTTTCCACAAGTTCCGACTCTTGATTTCCTTCATGAAAATTCATATCAGTTAATTTACTTTATTTTGCTTTGTTGAAAAATCACATTAGCACAACTCAGGAAAAATATTTTTCCCAATAGTGTCTTCTATGTTTTTGCAATTTCAAGACCATGGGAGCTTGACTTACAAGGTCACGAGGCATAGGTCTGCCTTTGCAGATTCTCAATAGACATTTTTCAATGTTTTTACCTCTCAAATCAAATGCCTTTTACAAATGTTCGATTTCCTTAAGAAACAAGCATTGGCGTCGTTGTGCTCCATCATGGGATTTAGCTTGATGTCGTTTGATTTAATGGGGTAAAGCATCAATCAATCGTATTTCTTTATTTTTCTTAAAACTCTGCATACATATTTTAGTTAATGTTTTGAACATAGGAAATAAGGCAAAAATTGGAGTAAAGCTTCCATGCTTTCATGTACTTGCAAAACAGAGGGTATTTTTATGTGCTGCTGCAACTTCATACCAACCAAAAGGATTAGGACAATAGAAAACATTGAAAAAGAAAGAAATTGCAACATTTATATGAACTGATGGATTGATATCTTGGAGAGTTGTAGACAATGTAGACTTTTACTCAACATGCATTTTTGCTCTCTTTGGGTGACACCTTGCTCTCATCAACCTATAATTTGGTCTGCCCCATCGATTTCATTTACTTTTCCATAACTTCTCATTGGTTCTGATTTGTATGACTCCAAAATTTCTAGGGCGTTGATTATATTGCTTTGTTCAGTTACCCATTTTGGTGGATGTCAATGGTTTAAATTTTATGGTTATTCTGCTTGTATTTTTTATGGACTTCTGAACAAGTCTTTGCATATAATGTATCAGAGTCTTTTTGGTTGATACTACTAGGATTAAAGTTTAAACATTATAGAATGTTTTCATGCACTTGGTTAGTTGCTCTCAAGTGTTGTTCGACACCAAGATTCTTCGTGCATTCATGATAGACTTTTTTATTTGTAATGTGGAGTCCTTGTTCAGATGGTATGTGCTTAAAGAGTTACTGGGCATATTTGAAAAAAGAGGATATGCAAACTAAGAGGCTATATTTGGAGAGAAAAAAGAGATTGCAAGGTAAAGTGAGAAATTTGAATAGAGGGTACAATTAACGTAAACCTTACGCTCAAACTTTTTGAATAGAGATTGCATTTTCACCAGATTCAGTGAGGCATTAGATGAAGTCCCTCTATCATTGTGTAAATTTGTGGGACCATGGTTGCGATTTTCGGCAAATTGTTTGCTAAAATGATTCAGTGTATATGTATTCATATATATTTATATATTCGAGAATTATTTTCCTTCGTTCTTTTTATTTTTTGCACTTTTTGTTAATTAAAGTGCTAATTGACTGTTTTGGTGGAATGGGCTTGTGCAGAATTTGAGAGGGAGGGAGTGAGGGGTTAATGCAGAAATTGTGGATCGAGAAGACAAATCCTCATTTCTCTCGCTTGTTAAAGCATTTGTTCTGTTCTTGCTGTGGTTGAAGGTTTCTACAACTTGAAGCAGGTTAGTATTTCACATATTTTTGTATTTCGTCAATGATTTATTCTGTGTCTTGTATAGAAGGGCGAGGGATGGGAAGTTGTGTGGAGTTTGGTTTCTCCTTGTGGAAGGTATTTCCTGAGCTGTATAGTATGACAGTGGTTAAAGAAGGATGTAATGGGAGCCATGTAGTCTCTTCAAAATTAAGAACTTGAGGCAACTAGTTTTTTTCTAGAGGTTATGTGCTTTGTGATAGGAAAGGAGACAAAGGGATGTTAAATCTTCTTTTAATCATTAAATATTTATTTTCTAGTCCTTTTTTGTTTGGGATGTGTATGTTGGTTCTCTGCTAGCATATGTGTGAGCAATTTTCCCGGGATCACTAACTTCAGAATCATGATTGCAATGTAGCCGTGGTTCTGTAAGGACCCGTAAATTTGCATAATTTTTTTTTCTGGAATAATGTTGGGTAAATGTGAGGAATTGAGTTTTGACTAAGATGGGTCAATGTAATAGTGGTAGAATGCATTGGGTGTGTTTAAAGTACATTTGGAAGTCTAGGGGTGAAAGTGTAAAAGGGTGGGGGTATATATGCACATTGTATGCTTGCATTTTACAAAAAAATCAGCCATCTTCTTCTCTTTTCCAGCCATACTCCTCTCTCTCTCTCATTTCCTCCATTGTTGCTTGCTCCAAGCTCAAGAATTCACCAAAACCTCAAGTCCCCTTCATAAACCCTACCTAAATTCACCTCCTCTACGCGTTTTGAAGCTTGTAGTGCACTCGTTTCGCACCAAGAACCCACATTTCGGGTTGGAGCTCATTGAAGGCTAGGGCTTTCATCTTCTCACTCATTTCAAGCTCAAATCTTGAGGTAGGAAGACAAATTCTACTCCCTCTAGTTGTATCTATGTGATGTGTAGCATATCTCTTGCTCTTGTTGTTCAATTCCATTAAAATCATGATTTTCTCCATAAGTGGGTTTGTTTGAGCTCAATTTTATGATCTATGATTTGAGCATTTGTTTGATGCAATTGATGCTTGATTTGCACTCCTTTGAAGTCCATTTGATGTTCTACATATCCACTTTTGACCTAAAACTTCATATATGCTATTGGGTTGAAGTTTCATGTTTTGAGATAAACCCGCAGAAATTCTGGGTTTCCCCAACCGGTCGTGCAAAAACTTCCAACCGGTTGGGCAGTTCTAAAGTGTCCACTTGAATCTGTCCTTACCCAACCAGTTGGGCAAAAACCACCAACCGGTTGGGATTTTTTGAAAACTTGTATTCGTCTCTGTTTTAGTCCAACCAGTTAGGCAAAAACCTCCAACCAGTTGGGAAACGCTAAAATATCATATTTTCATCTTTGATCCTTCCCTTGAATATTTGACACATCGTACATCCCTCAAACCATATTTTGGCATCGTTTGGATAATGTAAAATTGATTGGTTTGACTTTTTTCGATGCAAATGATAAATTTTGGGACAAATTGTAAAGTTTTGAGATGAGTTTTAAATCAAAAATATTTTATGGATAAATGTGAACTCTAGGGATCAACCGTTTGGTGTCCCTGGCCATGGGTGCACGGAGCCCCAAGGAACCGAAATCCAGGATGGATGGAGCCCATGAAATCCCATGAAATCCGGCAGGGGTGCACGGAGCCCAAGGAAATCCGGCAGGGGTGCACGGAGCCTAGGAAATCCGGCAGGGGTGCACGGAGCCCAAGGAAATCCGGCAGAGGTGCACGGAGCCCATGAAATCCGGCAGGGGTGCACGGAGCCCAAGAAAATCCGGCAGGGGTGCACGGAGCCCACGAAATCCGGCAGAGGGATACTTCCCTATTAAAATTGATGATTGTTTTCTTATGAAATATCGGGTTAGTTGAATTTGGATTAATTTGGAGTATATGACGAAAATTGGCTTTTGACATGCGAAAATGAGGATTTTGGTTACAACTTGGATTTTGGTGGAATACTTTAAATTGTTTTGGAGCACTTTGGCATATTTTGGGCACCTTGACACGTTTTTGGACACTTGGACACGTTTTTGGACATTTGGACACCCTTTTGTTACTTCATGGTCGAGTTTAGCCTTCCGTTCATCCTAATCTTGTACCTTGGCCGTGTCCATCATATTATACACATTCATTATGCATGCATTATGTTTATACACCTAGCGTTGGTAGAATAGTTTTCCTACTGGGCTAGTGAGCTCAACCTATCAATTTTCAGGTACACGGCATGGAGCATGAAGTTGGATGCTTGTGGAGTGATATTTATTTGGAGCTCAAACATGCATGAAGTTATTTTCCCATCCTTGTAATATATTTTTGGAAAGATGGTTTTATAACTTCGATAGTTCATCTTTTTGATCATTCGGCAATGTAATAACTTTTAAACCTTGTACTTATGCATTCGGGTTTTGGTCGATAGTGGATAGAACTCGTTTCTTCGAAATGGTGAGATTGTATTTTGTTGATTTTAAATATTTAAAGGGAAATCGTGAGACTTTGACTTGTTCCACGTGGATTTTATTTACTTTTGGATTATTAAATTTGAGGGCGTGACAGGTTCTCTTCTCATTACTAGGCAAATTACAATTCCATGTTTGCTTCCACAAAGCTGAGTAAGAAAGATTACTTTGTCCTTCATTTGGATTTTGGTTCGATAACAGTAATGAATGAAGCCAACGCATTACTAGGCAGATTACAATTCCCAGCAGAAGTTATGACTCTCTTCTATTTAATTACGTAGTTTCTATGTATGGTGAATTAGATACCGTATAGAAATTGTTCATTTTGATGTCTCCATGTGATATTGTTTATGAATGAGGCTTCCCTCATTTGAATTGGGTGTTCATGCTCACGTCAACATTTTCACCTCTTAGATATGATGCTATGCTTGCTGAAGCTGAAAAGTTACATGTATCTTCTTGTTTACCAAATATGAGTTGTCTTTTACTTGTACTTTTTGGCTCTCATAACAAACATATGATTGGGAGTTCAAAGGAGCCAAGTCAAGCCAAATAAATGGTTGATCAAATTAGTCTTAAGAATGTAACGAGCTTCAAAATTTGTTCAAACTTTGTATGATCATTTTTCTTGCAATCTTACACATGTTTTAATTGAGCCGATCACAAATGAAGCTTAAGTATCTTTGTTTTTATGCAATCCAAGAGTGCATCTAAGCTTTTTCAAGACAAGTTTAAAGAACTAATGAGCTTCAGAGTCAGTTCAAGTTTTGCTTGTACACATAACAAGCTTTAGCAAGCAAGGGTTTCCTTTATTTAATTTTTAATTTGTTTTAAAGTGTTTCCTTCAAGGCATGTGCAGTTCTATCAACCATTAAGGAACAATAAGAGCGTAAGATAAGATCCTAAATTATAAAAGCTAAGATCATAGGTGTACATCTCTAAAAGAGAATAAAAAAGGATGGACCAGATATAAATATATAATGCACACTAAAGTAATCCAATTTCGATTGATGAATTAACATGGTACACTAAAGTCTAAAATAGTAAGCTAAGAGAACACTACTAAGAAGGGTGCTTGTTGTGTTGGATACCTAAACTCTCCAAACATTCTTGGACATCGTGTTAAATAATCATCCAAGCCTGTCTTGTCATTTCTTTATTTTTCAGAAAGAGACATCTTTAGACACTTGATAGTTTGGTAGCATCCCATTCAAACCAATAGATGCAACTGTGAAGAAAAACAGTAGAACTGTTAGTGGTGATATTAGAGGGATGGGAAGGCATAAACTAAGATGGATGTCGTAGTAAAAATTTACTCCCTCCGTTCCATAATTTTGGTCCATCTTTTCCTTTTTGGTCACCCAAAGAAGAATCTATGAAAAGGGAACATGAAGACTAAGGGAACTCTAGATGAAGGGAAAAAAAGTAGCTTTCAACCGCAAGTACGTACGTAGCACTTCCAACTACATGCAAATAATTCAAGTAAGTTGTGAACTTGGTTTATAGATGAGAAGGGTATACAACACTTATTTGGTGCACGAGATTACAAGTAGATTTGTGTTTGGTGATCTTTTTGAAGATAATGCACATTTTCATCTCATTCAAATAACACATGCTTCCTTTTGGAGACTCAATTTCTAAAGATTATTTTCTGCATTGGCTCCCTAAATGCAAATTAAATCTATTAAGCTTGCAGTAAATTGGTCATATTGTGTACCTTGAGCTCCTACGGATTCAGTTCATGCTCTGGGAGGGCAATCCTCAAATCAATTCAATTTCGCATGGTAGGATGCAATGCATGCATTGCAACTTTAGTTTTAGATGCAAAGTAACTTTCTGTATGTTGAGTGTGTCTTTAGTTCGACAGAGCATGTGCAAGGGGGGAGAGAGAGAGATTCTTTTCCCAATATCTTAATGTGGTTCTACCATTGTGTCGTGCTTTATTACTCTTACAATGCAGCTTGTAGTTAATGCTTTTACCAAGAACAGGATAAAGCTTTCACTAATGGTTATGTTTTGCCATTTTGGATTTGTGTAGGCATTGCAATTGATGGAGTACATGTTTGTGCTTGTTTCTTCCTCAATGGAGCTTCAGGTTATAGTATTTGGTGGAGATAATATGGTCAAAGATACACAAACAAATTATGCTCCAATGTTCTCACTTATGAATAAACAGGTCTTGGTCTTGGAACAAGATGCTCGTGCATCTTCACTTTTCAACCCAGCTATAACGAGGCAAAAAGAGATGCAAAGAGATGGTAATACAACCATATATAAAGCAAGAACTATAACAAGTACAAGCAAATTGCTCATCGTATTTTCCAAAGCTTCATGCTCATTGTAATTTACTCATTTTTCAATCCCCACCCCCAAAAAAAAAAAAAAAAACAAAAAAAAAAACAACTTAAGGCCTGAGCGATTATATGTACTAAAAATATACATTCATCTATTCTTTGAATGAGTTTTGCTTACAAAAACATAAGATATTAAGATGATTCCTTTTGAGGTTTAAGTTGTTTAAATATAAGTTTTTGTGATAATTTATTTTTTCCCCTTTTCATGCCTTTCTTTGACAGCCAAGTGGTGAAGGTGGTGCTACTTGTGCTCTCAAAAGCATTGATTTAGCGAGGGATAGTACTTGAAGCAGTAAATCAATTGTTTTGCAAATTTATAGCGAGAACAAATAAGTTTCTGCAGGTAAGGCCTCTTGCCAGATTGTAATCCATCTATTTGCAATAAACGTTATGGTTCCGTTGACATACGTGTTTGCAAGTGCATACATGCATATATGGATGATGAATTGTCTCTTAGTTTGCAAGTGTATACATGCATATATGGATGATGAATTGTCTCTTATTGATAGATTCCTTCGCAATGATCTATGCAGATTTAACTGAGAACTGCCCCGATGTGCATTTCAAAATCATCTTGTCCTCTACCCTCGCTCAAAGGGATACCAAAAATCTGTTCCACATCTCAATCCACAAAAGACTGTTTAATCGAGGGTTCCCTCCACGCCATACGACTCATTTCAATCAGCTCAATAACCATCATCAAATTATTTCCATCTTTCCAAGTTAAAATTTTTGGAAAATGCTCATTGGTCGTCCCAAATCTTCACCTTCTCTCCTTTGCCAACTCTCCATCTCCAACCCTTCATAATTACCTCCATACTTGCTAAGATGCTTTGCCACGCCCAAGATGAAAGCAGTTTCGAATGCGCCACAAGGAAAGAGGAATTAGGAAAATACTTGGCTTTGAAAACTTTACAAAACAAGGAGTCATCACCAACTGACAATCTCCATCGTTGTTTTGCCAAGATAGCTAAATTAAAGGCTTCCATATCACGAAAACCTAAACCACCCATGCCTTTAACCTGCGTCATCCTTTCCCAACTCATCCAATGCATCTTCCTTCCATCTTCCGCCCCACTCCAAAAGAACTTATCAATCAAGGAATTTAACTTCTTACATAAGCCAACCTGGAGTTTAAGACAAGTCATGGCATAGATTGGTAGAGCCAACAAGATGTGTTTAGTTAATACCTCTCTACTCGCATGGTTTGTGAAATTCCTTGTCCAGCTCGCAGCTTTCTTGACCACCAAATCCTCAATATACTTCAGTGCATCTCTTTAGAACTTCCAATTATGTACGGCATTCTGAAGCACTTCCCTTCCTCTGAACTATTACCGAACCCCAAAATACGTCGATATTCTCAGTGTAACAAATGTTCCTAATCAAAATAGAAGACTTAGCCACGTTAATGGACTGACCTAATGCCCTTTTGTAAAGCTCCAGAATATTCCTAATTTCCTCACTTTCTTTCTTATTGGCTTTGCAAAAGACCAACGAATTTAAAAGATTATCATCGTGCTTAAATGGGGAAATGTATGCGTTTTCCAACTTAATTAAAGGGCAGATAGGGTAGCCAATTCCTTGGCTAGGTGTAGGTAGTTCAACAAGTAGACCGTGTAGCTGGGATGTTTTTTCCCCTTGCTTTTGGTTTTGTCTTGCACAAAGATGACTATTTGATCTAATGGTGCCTCTTTTTCTTTGCACAGCAATAAAATTTTGTCTTCTTAGGAAACAAAAAGAAACAATCTCCATTTCCCCTATCCCTGGTTCAATGAAACTCGATAATCTAAAACCATGCCATCCATTTTCAATGTAATTGACTATGTAATCTCACTATTAGAGATGCTGCAAAAGTGTAATGCACCTCATATCTCTACCCACAAGCCCAACATGCTTCACAAAATTTGACCTATAGCTACAAGATCCATAGACCTGTGGTGATTATTCTTATCCTCACCGTTTTTGGCTTGATGAGAAATGATTTCTATATGCTTTTGTGATTGCACGGTGTAAATGCATTACACATTTCTTCTCCTATTTGTTTGTCATGGATAGTCTCCTCACCATTTTCACAATGATCATTTGTGTGCATAGTGTTTGCCCAAGGTTCATGCCATTGGTATTCTACTTGCAAGGCGATCTGCATCTACACTACTTTGTTTACAGTATAATGGTTAGTTTGAACGCAACATTTTTTGTGGTCACCATGAATCATAAAAAGATATGTTTATTACATGCCTATAGAGCGCAATGCATTTGTTTGAAGATTTGCCTACTGCTTTAGTTTTTCTTTGTGGTGTATCCATAAAAGGATAGGTAAGGAAGAATAAAGAAGAAATGATCAAGAGACGGAGAATTTATTAAATAAAAGGAAATTTTAGATGAGCATTCTTTATGATTCATGCTCATTTCGAGGTAGCGTGTTTAGAGTAAGACCACCTGTACTGAAAATAAATTAGCATAATTTTAGATGAGCATTCTCATTGATTTTCTCTTTCAATTGGATCTTTGATTCGATAATTCTTTTAGTTTAGTTAGGTAATTTGTTTGGTTCTGTGATCAATTAATTAAGTTCACTTAAGTCAAAGATGGAAACTTTTTGAAAAAATTGCAATTTCGTGGATCTATGATCTAAATTATTGAAATTGGTTATGCAGATGTCATTAATGAAAACATGTCGGTCTATAATAGGTTGCTACATGATATTTTGATTGGATTTGTATTTGGAAACTTTGATTTACTGGCTGGATGTTTGGCAGGAGCAAAGTTGATAAGAAGAGCAAGAAAATAAGAGGAAGAGGAAGGTCCAAGCATTTGAATTGCAAAAAGTAAACCACACAAACTTAGGCATATTGAGAAGCGTCAGTAGTAGGCTTGCAATTTTCTTGAACCAATAGAACAAGGGAATGCACCGGTAGTAGAAATAGAGTACTATTACAAACCATCAAAGACTTTGAAACCACTTCAAATTATAGCAGCATCACAATGCAAATCAGACATAAACTACACTAAGTAAAGTGGCATCGTAGTACTTCTCCTGGTCCACATTTGTATGCACAAACCTAAAATGAACTACAAGTGGTGTACTATTCTTCCTATTGAACAAGAAACTAGACCAACTAGTTAGGATTTTAAAGCAGCATCTTGTCGAAACAATGGATGTAAGGCATTGATTAATAGCATGTGTTTGATCCGGAAAGGTGAGGTCCGCACCAAATTTTAATAAGGAATCCCTTATGAGATCATGATCCTAGAGAGAGAGAGAGAGAGAGAGAGAGAGAGAGAGAGAGAGAGAGAAAGAGAGAGAGATGCTAGGAATGTCTAAATTTCATTTTTAATCTAATTTTATTTTTGTTATTGTAGGGATAACTCAATAAATTCTTGAACACATGCAATTGAAGAGTGTTGCTTTACATCAACTATTTCAGAAATTACTGCATTGACGCCACTCGAAACAGGTTTAAATCCTTTTAATCTGATTTCTCAATTGCTCTAATGTTTGGTAATCATTTGTCGAAGTTTCGTACCGGCTTAATGTTGAGTTTGATTTGAGCCTGTGGTAGTGAAAGGAAGATGGTATAAAACGTTGATATATGAGGTTTATAATAATCACACATAAACCCAGAAGTCTCGAAAAAAAGAAAAAATAAGGCTTTAAAGAGAGTTAAAAAGGAATGGAAAAAATACCATTAAAAGCAAATTCTATTTTAAAATATCAACAGTGCCATGATACATCGATGGCGCCATGCCACTGTTGAACAAATGGAACCTTTGGTTTTTTATTTTGTACACAACAGGTGGTTGGATGACCAAAAGAAACTGAGAAAGTCTCCCTTGAATCTTCTATGTAAGTAATCAGCATTGTTACTTGCGTCTTCTTACCTTGAGGGACTTGAGAAATAAATTTATATAATTGTTAGTAGACTTATAATTTCAGTTCAAATTTTGCTTCTAAACCCTTTTGTTTCTTTATGTTTGTATTCTTCTTGAACCATGATAAATGTCTTCCTTTTGTTGATAATAGATTTTTGGATGGCCTAGGGTTAGAGAAGGGTACAAGAAAGCTTGTGAATCATGAGGAGAGGAGTAGGTGCTGCGGGCGTCGGTTGATGGATGGTTGCACCAATGAGGCTTGTTGTTGGTGGATCTCTTTCTAATAGCCTTGTGAACTTGTCGAGGCTTGGTGCTCACCCTGAAAATAGCTTGCTATATATAATATTTTGAATGCCACACTAATGAAATCAAGAATTTGAGTCAGTAGCAATGCCATATGTCCATAAGCTTCTGAATGCTTATTGAAATTATAAGAGGGGCAATGCTTGTAAAAGTATCATAGTCTATTATAATCTTTGTATTTGGCAATTTATGGGATAGAAAGATTCTCTTGTTTTACTTAGCAGAAAGATCTGCCTACTCGACGAGCCATTGAAAATCAACAAGTCATTATCTTGCTGGTTCATCAGACCAGCTACGCACTCACGTACCTTGTCCAGTAATTTATCATTTGGTTTAATCCAATTTATGATTGCTTAATGAAGTCCAGATATTCGGGACCAGACTATGGGTACATAACCCATTGCACAGAAAATTTACAGATTGAGCTTAGGGACCACTTTTTGGTCCCACACGAACAATCCGAGCCATTCATTCATCTTAAAATTAAATTCCGAAGGGCCCGATGAAAATTCAGCTCACTTGGACATCTTTAAATGCTTGATCTAAGAGTCCCCTATCACTTAAATCCTTCAGAATTCAATTTTAAGATGAATGAACAGCTCGGATTGTTCGTGTGAGACCCAAAAGTGGGTCCTCGAGCTCTATCTGTGCAATGGGTTATGTACCCATATAACTACCAAGATATCCCACTCCTTTTATGATTGAGTTCATTGTGTTATATCTCCACCTTCATTTTCAGGTATGGTTTAGTGAGTTGTTCTCTTGGCCATTTTTTCAAAAGTCACTTGCAATGGTTGCTACACTTTGTGGTCCTGGTAGAGAAATCTTGGAAACTTAGTTCTTAAAGGGGTTTCTTACTGCTGATGGAAGTATGTGATGGTTGAATAGGTTATGGTAGATGTCATTAATCAAGTAGGTCTAGACGTTAAGTAGGCTATAAGCCCATGAGTGGTTATTTTTCTCCTTTACAGTTTATTTCTGAGCTTGGTCCTAGAAACGGAGCATCTCTAAAGAGATCCTTGGTAGGAGTTGGATCCATCTACACTTGTAAAGACTTGTCGACAGCTCTCTCTTTCTCTCCCTTCATAGTTTTTTCTTTTTCCTAACTCATACATGCGCATGGTTTGGTTTGGTTATACATACGAGCGGTTGGTCAGTTGCAGCCAACGCGTAAGATGATTCGTGTAGAGCTGAAAGAAGTTTGTTTGATTCTTTGACATTTGCAATATACTATACTTCTTCACCAATTATATCTAACAACTTGAAGTTTGTTGCTTGTAAGTGTTCTACCACCGTGGGTGTTGTACTATTGAGTTCCGCCAATTTGGGAAAAGTGGGAAGAACGCTTGTCATTTCCCTTTATCATGTGGTTATGAGTTTCATTTGTCATCTTCTTTATCACAAAGGCATTTGCCACATGTAATACCTCTCACTTGTAAGAACTTGTTGAGTGATTCAAACGTTTTTAGATTGGTGTTAAAAGGAAATAGGTAGCCCGTCCAGTATGCTACTGGATACTTTTGGGGTGCTGCATGAGAGTCATTTGTTGCTACATAACTTGGAAATTGACAGCATATTGGTACATAGCTCCAATTTTAATATAGACTTGCGTATTTTGATATTAGGCTTAGATGATTGAGAGCAAATTTATTCATTTTACGGATGTCATTGTGTAGTAGTCTTAGGAAGAAGTGTTGCAACAATGGCTCTATTTCAGCTAAATTTGTTCACGTTCTTGGCCTTCCAATAATCACTATAATAATTGAAATATCAAAATCAATGAGCACATGATAATGTACAAAATTGTGCGCATAATCCACAATGGGCAATAAGTGACGTGCGAAGCACGTCGGTTTCAACTAGTATAATAGAAGCCAAACTCTCCACGTCCCAAAAATCTCACATACAATGCTTCTTCTTTTCAACATCTCAGGCTCTCACTTATAATTATCACTCTTCCCACATTTTTCTCTCTCCCCCACGGAATCCGGGGATTCTGTAGTGCTACATCCAACCAGTTGATCTTAGTAACCAACAATTGAGATTTCATCTCAGCAATGGACAACTCAAACCATGTAAGTGCCGAGATAAAATCAAGACTATTAATTGTGTAATGAGGCTCCGCACTACACGATCTACAATTCCACCCCTACCCCCTGTTTCTCTCTCACACCCATGTTTCTCTCTCCCTCTTTTAATTATTGACTAAACTCTCTCTCATCCCCTCGTTTCTCTCTCTATATATAAATAAAAAAATCAAAAGTATGTAAATGATTAGGGGTTTGGAGAGATTATTCGATGACATTACGCCAAAACACGGAAGGTTTTGTTTGGATAAATTGAAAAAACTAGTTTTTTGATTTTTTTTGGTTTTGTCCTTATTCAATTTTTTTTTGTAGTTTTTGGTTTTCGGTCAATTTTTTGTGCTTTCTTGGCTTGTCTCAACAAGAGGAATCTAAAAAGTATAAAATTATTAGCCAAACTTAAATTTTTGTGAATAAAGACGAAAAATAATCCAAAAAACCGGTTTTTTGAATGTTACATTCGTCTTTATTCACAAAACTTTAAGTTTGCCTAATAATTTTATACTTTTTAGATTCCTCTCGTCGAGATAAGACAAGAAATCACAAAAAATTGACCGAAAACTAACGAATACAAAAAAAAATTTTGAATAAGGACAAAACCCAAAAAACCAAAAAACTAATTTTTTCAATTTACCCAAACCACCTCATAATCTCTCTTTTGTATGGCACGATGATCCCACTACACCTAATAATTACTCCGTTTATATACCCGCCGGCTGAGTTGTCAAGAACAAAGATAACAATAGGAAATTGAAAATAAAAAATTCATTCATATTTCTTGCCTTGGTGGGTTTCGAAACTCTTCTTTTGTCTTTCCCTTTGTTCTTGGCTCAAATCACAGCTTTCCCTAATACTCAGTCACCATTTGACGCTCTCAATTGAACGAGAAAAATGACGGACGACACGACAAAGGCGGCCCCGGAATCGCCAGCGCCGCCTGCCGGGGACGTCGAGAGCCAGACTCCGGCGACAGGGTTTGGGGTTACGGGTATCCTGAGACGGTGGAGGAGAGAGGATTTGGTGAAGAGAGGTTCGCTGGCTCTGCGTGGTTTAGGCTTCTTGTTTTCTCTTCTTGCTTTTATTGTCATGGCCAGTAACAGTCACGGCGGTTGGGAAGATTTCGACAAATACGAAGAATACAGGTCTCATCTAATCCAATAAACTCTCTTCCATAATTTCCTTCGATTTATTTATTTATTTATTACTACCCTTTCTTCTCAAAATTAAAATAATAAGAAAAATAAGGAGAACACCATTTTGGTGTGAAATTCAGATTTGAATTGAATAGATTTATGATTTTTTTTTTTAGTTTCGTGTTCTTAATTTTTAGGGAACACAAAAAATTTCATTTTCTTGTAAAATTTAACAAGTTCTTAGACAGAGCGCAAAAGAATTTTTCCGTTTTATAATAATTCATGGTGTGAAAGAGGATGGGTCTTGTTTAATTTCGAAAAAATATATTCAGAATAAATGCATTAATTATGAATAAATGCATTAAAAAGCAAGAAAATAAGGGAGTACACGAGTTAAATAAACCCCAACAAACATATATAATTGTGAATATGGATGAAATTGTGGAGTTTTGATTGTTTGCAGGTATGTATTGGCCATAGCGATTTTATCGACGCTGTACACAGGGGCGCAAGCTCTGCGGCAAGTTCAAGAGATGCATGCTGGGAAACAATTTTTCCCACCGCGGACTTTGGCCTTGGTTGACTTCTTTGGTGATCAGGTTGGCCTCTAATTTTTATTCATTTCTAAGGGTACCGGTTTTGTTTTGTTTATTTTTTTTGGAACTGCAAGGGTTCCGTATTTCAATCATGCGAATTTGACGGGGGGAAAATCATTGTGTGGGAGGGGTGGCTTAATTTACAATTCATGGCTTTTGGGAGATTTCCAGACGTTGAATTTACGCAGACGCAAGGTTTCCAAGAAAGGAATCCTCTTTCCTGGGAAAGGGTAGGAAAGGAATAGTCTCAAGTCACATAGGATACTAGGATCTATCAAACAACTTTACGAAACACTTCCCAGAAATTGTTTTTGCAAACAAAAGAGCCCCACATTTCCATATCATAATCATTTCTTATTGGAGACATTTGGCTATTCCTTTCCTCTCTGAAAAGTTGGTCGCTAATTTCTGGATGTTGGATATTTCTCTACAAGAAAAGGTTCCAAACACACATCATGTTTGATGTCAATTCTATACTTTTTTCTCTCTTTGACCGAATTCTTGTAATCATGTTCTTTTGGCTATGTTGTGTTAGAGTAACATTGACATAAAAGCTAAAAACTCAAAAATCCGATACAATGTTAAGTTAAAATTCTCCAAAAAGATCGGATACTAAACAGTGGCTTTGTCATTGATTTTTGAAATTTTATGGAACTGCAGATTGTGGCGTACTTGTTGATATCTGCAGCATCATCGGCAATTCCCTTAACAAATAGAATGCGACAGGGGGCAGACAACATATTCACGGACTCCTCTTCTGCTGCAATTAGCATGGAATTCTTGGCATTCATTGCACTTGCATTTTCCTCGCTCATTTCTGGATATAAACTATCAACTCAATCTCACATCTAAGTAAAGCTGCTTTGTTTCGTTAAATTCTTTTGTTGATTGTTGCATATTGTTCTGTTGATTGTTGCATATTGTTCCATTGCTCACCCCACGTCATACCTTGTATACCTGATTTTGTGTTTGTGTCGATAGTCATTTATCTTCTATATATAGTTGAATATACCTGCCCAGTGTTCAAGTGTTCTGTTCTTCTCAAGCGTAGTCTTGATGTTGTTATGCATTAAAACATTCGGTTGGAATTACTTTTTGAATTATACAGTAAATTTTTTGTTTGGGAATCTCTGTAGCATAATTTTTCTTTGTTCCTTGAATTTTATGTCATCGGATATTTGTTACAGAAGATAATTGTTATTTCAGTTGATAAGTGTAACTAAAAACAGTGTTCCCTCGAGCTTCTTTGTATGGAAACTTCATTTGGTAGGACAACGAAAGGGTACTTCATTCTAGGAAACAACAATGGAAGCACAGCACAGCACGGTAGCCAAATCAGGGGTAATATGTTGTCCCGAGTCTGAACTATACATATCTAGTCGTCCATTGCCCAAGGGAAACACTTTAAAGGAAAATTTGATTGAAGGGAGAACACCGTTCAGTCTTTCATTAAGGGTTTAGCGGCTTTAGCCCCCACATCTTTATTTCAATTTATCAGAAACCGAAAACCTTTGTGGGTCAGAAACCCACAATATTTCACCATGTTCAAATTGACCAAAAAGAAGCATATCATGATAGATCAGAAACCTAAAACCTTGTTATAAAATATCGCAAATGTGATCAAAGCTACAAGACATAATAAGCAGAAGTATCAAATACTACTCTCTACCATTACTTTCTAATGACCTTGATTGCCGGCCATGATAAAACTACACAACACAGCTCTTTTCTTAGAGAGCATCCAGAGTTCATTTAACATTGATTTCATCAGGGATTTTTATTCTGTCAAGTAAAATAAAATCCCCATCCATAACACACATGATGATGGTCCTCTGCATCTTCCAGAATCATTGTTGAGTGACGAGGCAAAGCTGAACCTTCCCAACCAGACTGAAGCTTCAAAACTCCTCACTGAACGTCTACAAACTGTAATTTCCAGCACTTCGGGTCCAATTCAGCCTGATGGAAAAAAATTTCTTTGAGTCCTACAGAGAAGGAAAATAAACAGATACAATCGACAAACAATTGGTTCACTGGAATGATTTTGGGAATGAATGGATCATTTTGGCCTCTTCTTTTGAAAGGACAGTTCCATTCCAACTTCATTTCAGTAAGCCTGACTCTACCTCGTTAATGTTTTTTTTTTTTTTGGAAGGCTTGCCTTATTACTGCTCAAACGATAGGTTTTTGAATTCACGCAACAAACAGTTACAATCAGCACTAGGTTTGAAATTTGAATGAAAACTGAAAGATGGTAAAAGAAAATAGTAGGACATACCTGAAGTACCTTCTCTCTCCACTGAAAAACACAGCCACGGGCTTCTAGATGTTCAAAAAGGGGTTTCGGCAAAAATGACTTAAAGGAGGCCTGGAGCTTCACTTTTGTAAGTGCACCACAGGCCAATAGAGCAGCTGCCAACCCACTCGGAGTTAACCTTTTCAAGTGCAATATAGTCATGGTTTGTAAGCAGCTGATACTAGCAAGCGACAACAGCCCTAGTTCTGTCACTGAGGTATAAGACAAGTTTATCTGCATATAAACGAGAAATATGTGTTAGATACCAATGTCTAATCAGAATCTCAGAGAGAGAGAGAGAGAGAGAGCATACTTGTCTGAGATTTTGAGATAAGTGAGCAAGTGGGATCATTCCTGTGTCGTTAACATTGAAGCATTTCTTTATGTCGAGCTTGATGAGTTGCTTACACCCAGCAGCAATTGCTGTTATGCCTAAAGACGTAATAAGGAAACACCCTCGACTTTCAAGCGTGTTCAATTTAGAACATTTTGACAAGGATATCAAAGATCTGTCAGTGATGTCTTGACAATAGGCTAAATTAATCATCTCAAGGCCAGGGCAACCAGCAGCAACAGCCAGAATGCCAGAATCCATTATTCCTGCCGACCTGGAAAAAAGATCCACGTTCACATAATTTGGACACTTAGACAAACACTTAAAGCTTAACCTATATGAATAAAGTTCAAATCTCAAACCTGTACAAATCAAGCTCCATAAGTTTTGAACAGCCCATGCCAATATGGGAAAGGCCTTCGTCTGTTATATTAAGGCAGATTCCGAGTTTTAAGCTGGAGAGTTTGGAACATCTTGAAATGGACTTCAAACCTGTATATACCCAAATACGATGAAGTAACTGACAAATCCGACTGTACAGACAGAACTCAGAAGCACTCAAGAAGACTAAAGTGCAAACCTTCATCATCGATTTCATTATCTGTGAGGTCAAGCTCTTCGAGAAGATGACATCTTTGTCCAATTAATACAAAAGCTTCTTTTGGCACCAAAGTACATGACTCCATTTTGAGGGATGTAAGAGAGGTGCATGAATTTGTAATGTGGGCAATTGAGACGTGAGTGATCTTGCGGCAGCATGTGATATCTAACTTCCTCAGGTCTTTGTGTCTTGTCACTAAGGAAGAAAGACCTTCGTCTGTCACACCTGAGCATTTACTTAAGCTTATCTCTCTGAGTGATACGCACCAATTTCCGATAGACTTCAGCCCGGAACATGTGACTGGACAACAATCTAGTGTGATTGATTGCAATGCTGAAAGCCTTTGCAAGGTATCAGCAAGAGCAGGAGTGACCTGAGCCGGCATCCAGTGAACAATGAGCCAAGTGAGAAAGAGAGACTTAAAAAAAAAAGGCACCCCAAATATTTAGAGGCAACGGAGTTAAAGAACTTACAGGAGAGCCATATGCTAATATAAGCTGCCGTAGACATCCAGTACCAATTGTTAGAGAAGATAGGCCCACATGACTAACATTTTGACAACTTGAAATATCGAGGGTCTGTTGAAGAAGCCATAAGTTCATGAATTACAAATCAAATGACAACTTTGGAGGAATGTAAATTTATTTCAATGGCAGAGATAACAGCATCATCTTGAAACAAAAGAGTCAGAGAGATGAAGTTGTCTTTTAAAAGAAATCAAAAGGCATACTATTATTTCTTCAATGATAGGTACCTCTAATGATTTGCACCCTTGCTTGAGGACGGCAAGGCTGTCATCATCAATACCAAAGCATCCCTCCAGAACCAGATTTTCAAGATATTGTAGCTTCAAGATTGATGGTAAGCATTTATTGGTGATCTGCACACGAAGAAAAATGGGAAAAAAGATCAATACATGTTCATTACAAACATAAAAGAAGTAAAACATACATGCATATGAACCAAAAGAGGAATCACATAATTTGAGTAAAAAAGAACACCTTGAGAGAATCCTGAGGGGTATGGAGGTTCAGAGTAAAACCAAGATTTCACAACACAAAATATATATATATATCTTATCCTCAATAATCAATTGAATCAGATTTATGATGATGCAACAAATATCCCAATTTTTTTGTCATGTGGATATCAAATTATGGGTTGAATAACAGATCTAATCATCACATAACAATTGAATCGTCATAGAATTCAACTGTTTTCAGTTTAAATGAAAGACAAGGCACTTGCCATAAGAATCTTCAGTATAAGTATTTTATGCACAATTACTAAGTTGCACACGATGGTTGTGAAAGGGATAAAGACACTATCAAAATTATGAAATTTGATAATAAAATTAAGTATTTCTGCAAAACTTTCACATCACATTCTAACCTGTGTTTTGGCCTAAACAGTTGACTAACTTATTTTTTCGTCTTTATTTGATTTTTTTTTTCGCATTTTTTAGTTTTGCATCAACTTTTTGTGTACTATTAGTTCTTCTCGGCGAGAGGAATAAAAAAAGTATGAAATTATGATCAAAGCTTAATTTTTTTTGAATAAAGACAAAAATAAGTCAAAATGTCAACTTTTTACACTTTTTTTTATAAATTGAAAGTTCTAGGTCATAATCTTTTACCTTTTTGGATTCGTCTCACCGAGATGAACCAATAATACTCAAAAAAATCAATGCAAAACTAACAAACGCAAAAAAAAAAAAAAAAAAAAATTCAAATAAAGACAAAACAAAAGGTTAAGTTGGCTTTTTTAGTCAAACCTCACCTAAGGAAAATAACATCAGATCTCACACATAAGATATAATAGCATGCTAAAGTATATCATGATTCAGGACATTATCACACATTCTAGAGGCTGCAAGGAAGATGTAGTTCACCAGATCTTATTAGGTTTATCCGTCAACTTGTAGTAGTTGGTTATACTTCTTGCTCATTACAACTAATCAAACAATATGCATTCCATCTTTTCAACTCCTTCCATCTTTTCAACTAAAAATGCAAAATAATTTCAATAACATATCGAGCTTCCAGATCAAATAAAAGGCCTTTTTCAATCATAAACATGGTCAGTATTCCATTGTCGTGGCAGAGCCAAAGTCATGAATGAATGCATATATTCTGAGCAAGATAAACATCAATACTGGGACTTAATAATCTATTTTCATATCCACTTCTTCTCTATGTTTCTAGGCAGGTCACATCTACACAACTCTATGGTATCCAACATGAATAAAACCTTCCCTATATACTACACATACTACCATATAAAAACATTTAATTCATATGGCAAACACTCAATCAACTTTTCCTCTATGTCATAAAAAATTAAGCCATGTTTCCAAGGCACATAATCCTTCCAAGGCCCACGTCATTGCATAGGCTTACAAAAATCGATTTCTATATCCGAGACAACTATGAGCCTAATGGCCTATCATCATTCCATCAAGACAAATTGCATTTAAGAATCCAACAAGAATACATCCTTCCTGTAAACTAAACATGCTTTCACAGAAGAGATTTAATTCATGATGCATCACCCATGATAGAACATTTTCCACATTCACTAATTAATTTGGACTTCCAGGAAAAGCCTTGGTCAACTCTAACAAAACTCTGAAAATCGCAATGAAAAAGCAGTATAATAACCAACACCCTGCTCAAATCAAATGAGCAAAATATATGCAAATAAAACTTAAGATTCCACAAACTTGACTTATTGAAGTTAGTTGAACTGGCCTATTGAGTAAAATTGGGTTGATATATTATGAGAGAATGACCTGTCTTGTGAAGCGCAATAAGCCAGTATTGAGAATTAGTCAGTCAGGTGAAACAGACTCTAACTTCAGATCCAAACCTGTTTGATTGTAGTTTCCTAATCAGTCTTCAGGACTTTCCTTCTTTTTTTTTTTGGGCAAACTGGTTTTGAAAGTAAAAGACTCATTAGACTTATATTGTTCTTCTTGTGGACATGGTTTCCCAAAACACTTTAACAAAAACAATATTCATGTTCATCCCCATCTAAAAACGGTCTCTTTTTTTCCAAAAAACATTTCCTGAAAAAAAAAGCTCCGAAAACTGACAACCAAACAAATTTAAACAGTAAATCCAAAAACAGATTCTGAAAACTAAAACCAAATAGGACCCAATAAATCAGAAAATGCCCATAAATAAGACCACACATAAAAACCATAGCACTCACAATCCATATCTAAGCAAAGGAGAATCTAAAGAAAATTGATTACCGGCAAGTAAGAGAGATCCAAGCTACGAATCTCCTTACACTTAACAGCAATCAAACCCACACCCAAATCACCAACACCCAAACACCACTTCAAGTTAATGAACCTCAACTTCCTACATCCAACTGCAATACAGCCAATACCCATATCAGTTATCCCCTTGCACCTCGCCAACGACAGCCTCTCCAAATTCTCGGCCCTGGCAATCGCGGCCGCAGCCGAATCCCTCAACTCCGTCGCGTTGGACAGATCGATTTCCACCAGGTTGGAGCACCCCGTGGCCAAACTCGACAGACCCACGTGGGTAAAGAACTTGGATCTGGAAAGATCGATGGACCTCAGCATTTTGTTGCAAACGGAGGAGATGGTAGAGAGAGAGGCGTCGGTGACACGAGGGCAGAGAGAGAAGTCGAGATGGGTTATATAAGGGTATCGAGTCAGGGTCTTTTTTAGGTGGTCTGGGCGGAGGGGTTTGAGGGTTGTGCGGTGGTGAGACTCGGTTGAGAAGAAGGATTTGCAGACGAGGGAGAATGATTTTTTGTCGAGTGGGTTTTCATTGAGTTTGTCTAGGATTGAGAGGACGAGTTCTTCGGAGATGAGATCGAAAGAAGAGTTGTTGCATGCGAATTCGTTGGTTGATTTTTGCCTCTTCATTGTGTTGAACGGATGAACGAGATGCGATTTTGGGGGAGGAGAAGGTGAAGATTTATGGGGTTTTTTTTGCTTTTGTGGGAATCTTTGTTTTATGAAAGAGAGTGGTTGGAGAATTGGAGAAGCAATCAGTACTACTCTGCGTACCTGTTTACAGAAAAAGACTCCACCTTCTTGGTTGGTTTAGGTGACAACAGAGGGAGGAAGAAGGATATTCAAATTACAACACTGTCCTTTTGGCTCCTTGCCGATGTTTGGTACGGTGGGGTCCACTTCTTTTCTTACGGACATAAATGCCCTCTAGGTTTGAACACGGGCTACTTATTAAAATGGTGATATACTTGAGAAGTATAGAGAAAAATTAAGAAAGGGGAAAGAGTTGACCAGTTGCACGGATTTCAAACCGCCCATTTATAGAAATTTTCAATTTAAATTCGAAAAAAAATTATATTTGGAGTGATCCCACGAGTTGAGAGTTGATATACTTGAGAAGTTTTCATAATTGAGGATTTTGAAAACAGAGATAAACCAGAATACAGAAATAGTGTTGTCACGTACATATAGGTACAATTATTTTCTTTTTCTTTTCGTAAAATTTTAATACATGCAAGGTCAAATATGCAAAATATCATGACATAAGCCTATTCTTTGGAGAAAAAAAAATTCAACTACCCAACTTCTTTCTATATCATGACATAAGCCTATTCTATACGTACAATTGCTTCTTTCAAAATTTATGTTTAAAAAAAATTATATTAAGGTGTTGTTCCTCCCATTGGCTTTTTGGGCACTTTTGTCTTTTTGATCTTTTTGCACTATTTTTAAAGGGAGGTTTTTAATACAAATCATTTTTCCTTTCATGTACTCCCTCTCCCCCCTTTTTAAGTGTTCGTTATAGGAATACAAGAAAATGTATAATTTCAAACTCCCCAAAATATATTTTTTGATATAATTTCTTGATTTGTTTTGCACTTAATTAAAGTGTTCGCCGAGAACTTTAATTTTGTGACAAAAAATGAAAAACATTCAACGAAAGTGCATTTTTAATGTCCACAAAATACAAGTTTTTCAAAGAGAAATTTAAAAAAGGACGGCGAGAGTATCAACTATAAAAGCATATACAGGAAAAACAACATAGATATTGTCTATAGCATATGGACATGGAAAAAAAAAAACTAACAATACATGTGTTAGTAATATCTCTTAAGGCTAAATTTTCTCAAACAGATTTAGCAACTCAATTGCTAAAATCAATCATAATTTTAATATTTGGTAAACTAATTTATGTAGTATGGTTAAAATTATTTGAAAAACTCAGCCATCAAAATTTGAAGAAGCAATTTCTCAGTCTTTCCAATTTGAAAGCGGTGGCGTTGTTCACTTGTTTTCGAGAAAACAACTTGCTTCTCAAAGTTATCTCCCAGTCAATTGACCTGTACGGATTAATTTGTTCCAGGATTTCAGCATCCAATTTCATTAAGATCCGGAGGAAGGTTCAATTCAATGTACCTAAATTTGGAGTCATGATAGGGGCATTTTTGTCTTTGAAAACACCAATGATAAGCCGTACTGCAAAGGACAGAAAGGACGGAAAGGCGTAAGTAGGGGTAGTATTGGTAATTGAAAAGTCAAAATCCAATGAGTGATACTCCTATTTGGGTCGGGGTCATAAGCGAGACCAGTTGTATTCAGTGGAGAAAGTATGTGAGGAAGGACATATTCGAGTCCGGAACGGTACGAATACATTTCCTCGAACAAAACGTCACCCCACTTGAAATTGGGTAAATTTCGCTCCTGCCCCCCTGTATTCATTCCGAATCACACTACTGCCACACCCTGACAGAAAATGGGGTTAAAACTCTACTCCCTCCGTTCCACATTGTTTGTTGTACCAATTTCACTTTTTTATTTTTTCAAACAATTATCTATATTTCAAAATTTATAATAATTTTTTGTAACTTTAAAATGTGTTTAATATAATTAATTGAGATATATTAAACAAGATTCATATTTCATATAAAAATCACTATAGATCAAAAAATATAGATAATTTTTTTAAAGGTCCCAAATAGTAAAATGGTACAACAATTTTCGTTGGAGGGAGTACGATTTTATAACACCAATCAAAGTTCAATTTCCGTTGCACCAAAAAGAAGAAAAAAAAATACCAATCATTGTTAATGGAATGCCCCTAAGAATTTTCTCATTTTCTCCTTCTATACCGTCTCTTTCCCTTTATTATTTACCTAAATTTCACCAAATATCGTAATAACAACATCGACCTACCATTAGTAAAGGGGGGAGAAAACTCTCGTTGGAACCAAACATCTACTGTACCATCGTCGTCACCAACCATACCACTTCTAATCAAATCAACTACTTACCTAGATTTTTTGTTTTTTTTCAAATTGAGGTTCCAAGAAGTATATGCACGTAGTATTTTATTTTATTTTATTTTGCTATTATAATTTTTGTTTGAGGATTAAAATTCAAGTGATTGTTGAATTTTTTTAATAAAGCAAGGGAAAATATGCTAGTAAAAGACCCATTTCGAGAAATGTCATGTTTTTCCAGTGGGTCAATTAACGGTTTACTAACAGATGGACTGGAGTGTTGCCTTAGAATAATAAAGTGAGGGAATGCAATGTAATTTTAGAGAGTACAGGGGTGACAATGTGATTCAGATAGAATAAAGGGGTGTCGGTGAAATTTATGCCTCAAAATATCATTAGAAAAATCAACATAGATAAATTTATTTGGTGGAGAATTGGGGGCATAAAACAACGAAAAATATTTTAATGTGAATAAGAAATAAAAAGATATTCTCCGGTTTTGAGGAGGTGTTGCCGTACTTATGAGCGGACAAAAGAGTACGCACCTTACCCTGATAAGAACGGCCAGAGAGAGAAAAAAAAATATCATAAAAAAACAAACCAAATAAAGTGGACTGGAGTGGAAAGTTATGCCTGCTAGACTAGTTGGGAAGATTCTAATTTAAAAGTCAGGAACTATGTTCTGGAAAATAAGGAATCGATTGCAATTTCTTTTTTCTTTTTTCTTTTTTCTTTTTTAAAGTGATATTGCCACTTGCATTTTTTCTATTGGCACTTTTTTTTTGTCTTATAAAATTACTCTTCTACATTGTAAATAAAAGCAAAAAAAAAAGTGTGTCAATAGAGAAAATAAGAGTGATAATATTAATTCCCTCTTTTTTGTTGGAAAAGAAAAAAAAAACGTGAAAACATAATTTTAGTGTAGATAAAAACTGTCACGAGACAACTTAAATGTAATAATCTTATTTGATAGACCCATTCAATTTATTTTGCAGACAAGCCTCTGTAAATAAAGAATTTGGTGGATGATATCATGTCATATATGCGGTGAATAAAATTGAAGATAAAACACAATAATATAATATATACTCCAACCCCTCTCTGTGTATGAAATTTGATGCGAGGAATATCCTTTTCTATGTCATTTCTACGGTTTGCGATATATTATCAGAAATTTTTTTAGTGAATCCATATTCCTATTAGCCTAGCACCCTACCTATAACAAAGTACAGGATTTTTTTTTTTGTGCCATGCAAAGTTGCGAGTTGTGAATATGCTTTTCTGTCCTTTCATTGAAAAAATAAATAAATGGAGAAGGTTAGAGCCAAGAAAGGAGCAAGCTTTTTCTCTAAGGGAGGTGATGACTCATGCAGGCCCACCTCATGCAGGCCCTAATTGCAAGAATAGTACGACTCCGTGTTCCTTCCGTGTGTATGGACCTGGGCCCACTACTTTCGCCTCAATACACCGTAATTGCGTAATACTAGTACATATATTGAGACTGATTCTCGCTACGATTTTTCAATTAACAGCACACTAGGCTAACAATAATATAATAAGAACACAAAAAAATATAATTTCTACTATCTTTTTTTTTATACACTTTACACATTTTTATACACTTTCCACATATTTTAATACATTTTTTTAACGACAGCCCAATAAGTGAGAAAAACTTGAGTGTCAAATGGATCAAGAATGCTAATCTTCTGCCTGCCAATAGGTAGTGACATCCAAAAAATATTTGGTCGGCCCAGTTTTAAAGAGAGAAAATTAGAGAGATAAAAAGAGCAGAGGGGGAGGAGAAATCTGAAATTGTCCAAATACTTTTAAACGCGCGAGATGCTTGTACTAAAAGACCACATATGCATATACCCGCTTGGCACCCAAACTTTTCTCCCAATTAGGTTGATTTTAGAATTTTTCTTCTCATTACGTGAATGTCCATTACTTTTTTTTCTTCTTTAATGCAAAATGTGATTGGCTAGCTTACGCGCATCTTTATATAATGCCTACAATTCCCCTATCAATCATTTGTGCTAGTAGGGAGAATCAAATTTGAGCTTTTAGAAAGAGCTAGCTCTAAGTCTCAGGTCAAGGCTACTTCGTCAATCTCCTGCGGCCTGTTTGCTAGCGAAATATTTATATGAGGAGCGAAATGAGATATGTAATAGAGATGAAGAGGTGAATATGGTTAGAGGAGATATTATTTGAGAAAGGGAGACTAAAATTACCTGGTTTTGTTTTGTTGTTGTAAAAAGAGGTATGGGGAGTTGGATAATGTAAAGTTGCGTGAAAATTTCATTTTATCCCAACTAAAAATCAAAAAAAGGAGAAAAGTAGCGGCCACCTGTGACTCTCTGCATTGCACCTCAGTCACTCTCTCTCCCTCCCGCTCTCTCCTCTGCCCGTTCAAGTGTCATTGACTTGACAAGTTTTATGGTTTTTCTTTAATCAATTTTTTTTTTGTGTTTTTTAATTTTGCGTTAAATTATGGGTTTTACCCAAATATTATGGCGGTAAGTGCATTTTAGGCCAATATTTTCTCCAATTTGGATATTGTCATTTTTTGTGGGCCATATTTTGTTATATCTAATTCCAACTTCTTACCTTGTCATTTTTATTGTATTTTACATGTCTTAACTTGACGTTTTATTTAACCTGACATTTTATTTCTACATTTCTCCTAGATAACACCACCTTTTCACCAATTTAGGACGTACACCGGTTTGTTACCATGGACCACCGCCATGTGATGCCCCAACACCCTTATTTACGACACTTTCTTATTGAGCTCAAAAAAATATGTGATGAATTAAAGTGTTAGATCACATCTGAGTCACGCGTCGTGAGTTTATCTTGTTGACAAAAAAGAGAACAAGATGGATACAAAGTTACTCACTATTGATTGGGAACTACACCTAAGCCATATTTTCCTAAGAATCAATAGTTTCGCCAAGGTAACACCTTTTCTGTTTTTCTATAATTGGATGTTCGAGCAAGTTTGTCCTAACGGGATGGTGCTGGGGGTGTCAATAGTGACAGTCGCCCCTCCAAGAAAAAAAAAAACTCTCTACATTATATAAAAAAAAAATCAAAATTTTTTCTATGAATTATATAGGCTCACCCTTGCGTAGTGAAATTTTTGGCTTCGTCCTTGCCCTCACCTTGAAGGGTAGTTTCTAAGAAGTGCTAAAAGGGCTCAAATTGTCGTACAATAGTTGATGTATGTGAGAAGAATTGCCTTTCTTAAAATTCTTTTTTAGCCCTTTTAGCACTTTTATTCAATTTGGGAAACTCTCATTGACCAATTTAGGTGGTGTTTCTCCTCGCTTTTTCCTTTCTAAATTGTCAATAAAAGTCAAATTATTTCTCTTATTATGAATTTTTGGACATTTTATGTGAATAGAAACTTTTAAAACATTTTAGACAAAAAACCCAAAAAAATTGAAAAAACTAGGAGGGATGGGCCCTTAGTTGTCCTTAGCAAACCAACTGAGCAAAGGCCGATGCAAGAATTATCACCAGGGGGTTAAGAATCTACAACATTTACTCCATTCATTCCATTTTGATGGTTGTCGACACTCACTTTTCTTGGAGTCACCACCCGAGTTTGAGGATCGTCACCCAAGAAACCGAACGTGATAATGACTCTCGTGTCGTATTTCGGAAAAGGTTTTATTACTAGTTCATCGTGACCATAATATTCTAGGTTCGGGAGCTAGATTACGAGAGGGGAAGTGTAACGGTCCGTTATTTTATTTTATTTTAAAGTCATTTAAATTCTAAGTTTTATTTACTTAACGTAAGTAGACCTTACTACTACATTTTGTTCACATTTATAGGTATGTATATGTATATAGATATACATGTATGTGTAACCATTTAGTTCCCTATTTCATTTACTTCCTAACCAAATTCCTAAGTAGCCTAACTAGACATCATTCCTCTCCATCAAAATGTCAACTTCCCTTGTCAATTTATATGTTTAACCATTTTTGTTTACTATTTGAAATCAGCCTATAACATCTCAACAACACCAAGGGGGAGTTTCCTCTAACCAATGGACCATGTTTTACCTCTAAACCCATGGGATTATGCTCTACACCCACTCCCCTATAACTCTTCCTCTCCTAATCTGAAATCTACAGCATTCTCTTCACTCCTTCACATGCAAATACTCTACCAATCAAAAAAAAAATCAAGTGAGAAATAGAGAGCTTAAAACTTAGAGCATTAATGGAGTTTCTAGGAGAGAGAGAGAGAGAGAGAGAGAGTTGGGTTTTAGGGTACACATTTCTACACACTCAAATCTTCTCATACACTCCCAAGCACCCTCAAAACACTCCAAATCACCAACTCAAAGTGTCACGCCCCCACATTTGTGAAACATAATAATAATAAATTCCACGTGGAAGTCCACACTTCACACGGTCAAGTCGAAGTCAAAATAATTTCACCGGGTCAAAGTCAAATATTACAACAAGCTACGGGTACCCATACCCCAAATGAATTGAGTAAATACAAGAGTTATTACATATCTCCTTGTCAAAAGATAAACCAAGATTAAGTTACAAAATCATCTTAACAAAAGTAGTGAATTCAAAGATGATAAGGTAACTCCATTATCGCTTCCAAAACATGTCATGCAAGCACCACATCATGCTCCTCCGGGTTGATTACCTGAAAATTTTTAGGGTGAGCTCACTAGCTCGTAGGAAACGTCTATCAAATCTAAATATGATGAAATGCTAATGGAGTGCACGCAACAAAAGAGAGATTTCACAATATACTCACGGGAGCCCCAATTTTAGATATGAACAATTACAATTCCATATGCTCGACCAAGATTAACCGGTGTGCCGTTGTGTCCGATACGTACCCGATATTCCGTAGGTGTCCAACTCACTCACACACCCCTTGTTTCATTTAATTTCATCATTTACTAAGATTCCGGGCATGCCATATAGGCCCCGTGTCATTCCGGGCATACCCTTACATAGGGCCCCGTGTCATTCCGGGCATATCCTTCCGTAGAACCCTGTGTCACATCTTTCATTCTTTCATTTACACCTCACGTTCATCCCATGTGTTTCATTTAGTTCGAAAGCTCGTAGTGTGTCGATTATGGCAAAGTTAATATGTGTCCAAGAATCGTGAGAAATCGTGACAAAATATCATTCATACCATGATAGATTAATAAAGCTTAAAAGTCAAGTTGAGAGGCTTAGAAAAGACCAATAAAGGCCCGGAGCATAGGAACATAAGAAATGGAGTTATGAACCTCGAGAAAACCGAACACCTTGATAGGAAAAAGCAAATTTCTCTCAAAATACAAAGGCTATGAATATGAGACCAATTGGGTTTGAAAGTAGACTCGTACAGCTTTCCAACGGTTCAAGAATCACCTCAATCGGAGTTCGGACGGGCGCGCGTGCCAGCCGTTGGATAAAAAATCTGCCTTATAAGCATCTGGGTATCGATACCCATGAAAGGGGTATCGATACTAGATCACTACGAACTGAACAGAGAGATAGGTATCGATACCCGTGAGAGGGGTATCAATACTAAGACGTTACGCGCGAAAATTACAGGTTTCAGACTGATTTTTCTCACTTAGATCACAATGGGGCTCAACCCAATCACTTCCAAGGCAAACATTAGACTCAAAGGCATCCAAGGTAATGAAACAACAACACATTTAACTTAGCACAACATCAAAAACATGAATCAAACCCAACCAAAACAAGAACATGAAAAAAAATGGGTTTTCTTGCAAGAAATGAAGAGAATGATCAAATGTGGTTACACCACTCACAATAAACACCTCAAAACACTTAGAGAAGATAGAAATCCCCTACCTCAAGAGTGATTGGGCTCCCAATGGAAGATTTCAAAACCCTAGCTTCTCCTACTCCAAGCTCCAAGCAAATGTTCACCTCCCGGAGCGAAACAAGCACAAACCAAGCTTGGAAACGCGAAGAGGGACTGATTTTGATGAAGGGTTATGAAGGTTTTTAGTTGGGATGAAGTGGTTTGAAGCTTTGAGTGAGAGAGCAATGGAGGAGTAGAGAGGGAGAGGGAGTTTGGCTGTCAAAGAGAAGAAATGGGCAGATTTTTGGCCCTAATCCCCTACACCCACTCCTTATACACTCTCCAATAACTACAGAACAAGCCCACCATTCACATGTGTAAATCAAATAAACCCCAATCACAAATAACACATAATTACTCCTCATTTAATCACTTTAAATTTTATTTTTTCAATATTAATTTACGAAAAACAATATTATTTTACTGGTCTTTACACAAAGCCACCCCCAAGTTCTTCTTGCCGGTCATCTTTGCCGGTGTCGGTTTTGCCAAAAATATCATTTCCTAGCCTTGATCTTCGGAGGAGAGGTAGATTAATTTTTACCCACTTTCCCTAAGTATATTATGATGTGTATTAGTTGTTTTTATTGTTTAGAAGTGAAACAAAATGATACCCATGCATCAAAATAGGCCAAACCCGTTCACACTCTGTTTTCCCGAAATTGGTCGAGCAAAACTAATACTCCCTCCGTCCCAATTTTATAGTCGCTTGTTCTATCCTAACCGGATAAAAACACGATTATATCTTTCAATCGGTAATACATTTTATATGCAATATTGATCTTGTTTGATAGATCTTGATTTAATCTAATAAACAAAGTGTTCAAAATCACTTAAAACATTATAGATTATATGATATAACACTTTTGAAAAGTGGCACAAACTCCCATAAGAGACTATAAAATTGGGACGGAGGGAGTAGCATGCAAAGTGATAACCAATAATGAGTTTGAATGCTATCTTGGTTATTGCACTCTAACCCCTTTGGTTTGCATGATTTACATGTCAATGTTGAAATTAATATTTATACCCCTTGTTCTAAGACCTCACGCTTGTTATGTTATTTCCATTGTAGAAAACTTTTGCTCCAGTTAATATTATTCTCATGTTGTGTGTTAACTATATAACTGTGTTCCACTATGATAAACTACTGGAATTTTATTAACATTAACAAGTTCAAATTGATTTAGAATTATGTTAATTATTATAAACCGTTTTGATCAAGCCCAAGTGTTTATTGTAGTAATAAAATTCCTTTATATTGATATACTTGCTAAAATGACAAAGTGTAAAATAAATTTTGCTATTAAACTCTAAGTTTCATAAATCCCACTAAAATCCTTAAAAAGGATTTTTTTTATTTTTCTTGGAAGATATTAGTGCAATTAGATTATCAACCCTCCTGCTTATTATTATTATTTTTAAATTATTTATTTTATGAAAAATACATATGTTGAAAAATATAGCGCTTAAACCCTCAAACAACGATAAGTGGTTTTAATGAATTTATGTGCTAAGTCTCAGAGAGTTCAAAAGTCATTTGGACCAATCCCAAACCTTTACATCAATTACTTGTATGCTATCAATTGTTATGCTCTTTTTAAATTATGTATTGTTCGATTGCAAGTTATTTATGTTTTTGGAATTTTAGATTGGACAAATAGGTTCTCAGGTTTGGTGTTCGTGTGTAGAAATCACATAGACGATAAGTTAATAGGAAAATTGAATAAGGATTTCGAATGACATTTGATGTTATGGATGGCAGTCAGCCAAGTGATTTCAGTTTGGAGGATTATTTGGCAGCCTGCCAGTATTTCGAAACCCTAGGATATGACAATTTGTGATTACTTCATTTGAATTTTGAGGCATTAAAAGGGTGGATGCATTATAGACCGAGTTACGGATATATACCTACAGGAGTTGACAGTTGTCACTCGTAGCCCAGTGGTACAATGAGTCCCTGGGAAATTCATTCTTGTGAGGCGGCTGACAGTTGGATTAAGTATGTAACTTATGCCTTTCGTCAGGGCTCCCAATTAGGGCAAGCAAGGGGGGAGTTTAATCACAGATTTGTCATAGTTCCTAGTGGTTATTTGGGAGGAAAGTTCTCTAGTTTGAGAACTTAGAAGAAAATATAAGTTAAAGGCTAGTTAATGAAATCATTTGTTTGTTATTTAATTCTGTACTTTCTTTCAAATATGCATGAACTGTGGTTAATTGTAAGGTAAGGGTTGGTAGGTAGGAGTTATCTATTTGGTGATTTATAACTCATGGTGCCGTTATGGCCCTCACATTTTACGCTAGGTATTGAAGAAGAAGGAGGAGTATACTGCCAGACAGAAGAATTCCCTACTGAGCAAGTAGCAGCAAAAGAGTGGGATCTAAACCTGAACCTCTAGAGATCCAATACCTCCTTTATTTTGTGGGACAAATGTAATTTAACTTTCCCAAGAAAAGTACTATATTTATTTGTACTCAAACTAAGACAATTATGTTATTTCCGTTGCTTAATTAATGAAATCCTTTTTATTTATATTAATCATTTATTAAGTGATTTAAATTAATGCTTCCGAAAATTGGGGCATTACAGAAAGAGTTTTAAGACACCCCTCTCACACGGCATGAGGGTCGATCTTTACTTGATGTTTGTGGGATTTCAAAAATATTTTATCACTCAAATTTATTCACATAAAGGGAGGGAAACAGTTTAACAAGGATTGAAATGCAATAAATCACATAAAAGCATGATATGAAATGTTTTTGAAAATTTGGACCAAACTTATTGGGGTGCCCCAATAGGTATCTGAGCGCCTGGGTATGCATACGGGCACTCAGGTACCCTTCGGGACTCCAAGGTTTTGAATCTTTGCTAGATTTTGGCGATAAAAGCCACCTGAGCCCAGATTCAGTATGAGGAACTGGTCTGAGCCCAATGGCTCCCTTCAAATTGAACAAAATGGTGACCTTTTTAAAGGTTTTCTCCCTTTTTAAGTTTGAACAAACGCTCTTTTGTTTGATGTTGGAAAAACAGTGTCTGAAGTGGAGTTTTGTCCAAGAAGCTTGATTTAGAAGTGTGTGCATTTGTTCAAGCTCCTTTGTTTGATGTTGGAAAAACAGTGTTTGAGGTGGAGTTTTTGGCCGAGCAGCTTGATTTAGAAGTGTGTGGGTTTGCTCAAATCGTATCTCCCTCATTTTGAAACGGATTGAGACGTATTATATCTCAATAAAGAGAGTTTTGAATGTACTAGAAAATAGTGTTTGCTTGGATTTGTTTTGAAAAGGCTTTCATTTGTATTTTTGAAATAGAAAGAGCCTCGTTCGAAGATTTTGAGACACGTTTTGATCCATATCATCGTTGAGGAGCCTACCTGCCACTACTTAAGGGTATTTGGAGGGTTTAAATTGGGGTGTTGTGGACACCCCTCCGAAAATCGAGGTGTCTACAATGGTCTCCTATAAAAGTACGTGCAAATTTTCAGATAAAAAATTAAAGATCTCTATTAATTCTTTAATTTGGTGAGAATAATTAAAAAATTATGAATGAAAATACTTTTATTTTTTGTCTAAAAGTTTCACGTATTTTCATCAGGGACTATCAAAATAGGATGGAGAGAGTACATAAAAATAGTAAACCAAAAGAGATCTATTCAACACATAGAAACAAAAAGTGGTGTATCATGTTATGAGAGAGAGAGAGAGAGAGAGAGAGAGAGAGAGAGAGAGAGAGAGAGAGGTAAGTTAAAATTGTGAGAGCAAAGAAAAAAAAATTACTATATGCTATGTGGCTATACTTTGCTTTTTGCCAGTGAGAGAGAGTGGGTTAAAATAGTGGGACTACAAAAAAGGAAAAGATCGATTCGGTGAATCATTTGGGCAATCTTGTAAATATTTCTTGTTACATGGGGCAAAATCTAGAGAATACGTATAGGATCCTGAATTCCTGGGGCAAAATTGCAAAAATTTCCAAAAATTTATTTACATGTTTGTAGGAAATTCCAATCAACCCTGCTTGCCACTACGCAGCGGAGATTCTTTTATTTGTTAATATTTTTTTCGATAGGCATTTATTTGTGAATACTTCAGAAACTTACACAATAACTGGTATATGTTCATTGATATGCCTTATTAGTGCATGTTCCACTAAACTGATTTATTAGCTAAATTAGTTTGTTACATTTTATGAGAGATACCATTTTTTCACAATACATCAATTCAAATTTCACTGTCAATAAATTAATTAGTAAAGCACCCTTTTAATTTAATTAAATATTGGTATTACAAAGAAGGTGTAGGGAGTCGGGAGCTAGATCACCAGCTTCGGATTAATATACATTTTATATATGAATCGGATTCTCCATCATCCTCGCATAACACAAGCCTTGTGTATTTTTAGTTAGCATAGCTGCAGGTGAGCCAATAAAATAAATAGCGAATCGTACAGAAGAATCTTGAATTCGTACTAGTACAAACTTCATCCCGACCGGTACATATTCCACCAAATTTTGAAGCGAAAGAAGAGTGTGTTTCTGAACAAAAAATAAAATAAGGAGAAGAGTGTAGAGGGTCAAGATAATTCTACACCATATATGACTTGTGTAAAGTTTAAACTATTGTATTGTTCAAGATGATATATAACATGATTGAAACACCCATGTCCTGATTTGGCTAATTTGAAAAAATTGGTTTTTTGATTTTGTTCTTATTCAAAAATTTTTTTGCATTTGTTAGTTTTCGGTCAATTTTTGTAGTTTCTTGGCTTGTCTCGATGAGAGGAATCTAAAAAGTATAAAATTGTTAGCCAAACTTAAAATTTTGTGAATAAAGACGAAAATAATTAAAAAAAACTAGTTTATTTTGATTTATTGGCTTTAATATAAAAAAAAACTATTACTTTTAACCTTAATTTTATACTCTTTGGACTCGTTTTTACGAGATAAATCCAGAAACCACAAAATCTTGATGCAAAACTAACAAATACAATCTTTTTTTGAATAAGAACAAAACGAAAAAAACGAAAAAAATCAGTTTTTTCAATTTAGCCAAATCAGTAAGTACGGATTCACCTAAACCGATATATTTTTTCTCAGGAAAAATATGTTTTACTAACCAAAGCTTGATGAGCGTACATCGGATCGAAGTTAAAGATTATAAATCGCAGCATTTAATTTTTTTAATTAATCCCATCCAAGCATCTCCTCAAATCATCTGCTGTAAAGTACTATAAAAAAACACACTTAACTGGTTTGAAAATGTACGGTAAATGATACTACCAAGTTTTTATGTAATTCTACGTTTTTTTTTTTTTTTTCTCGAAATCAATTTATCAATCGGGTGTATCACACTCTCTGTAACGATGGGCAACAATTAGAAATATATATTGTTACCTACTTCCAAGTTTTTGATGCGCTACGGTTAGATATTAGGCTCCATTTATCTTGACCTAAAATGTTTTACAATGTAAAATAATTTTGTGGAAATTATTTTTTGTTCATTTTATTTTCCGGTGTTTCGTTGATACTTGAAAAATATTTTTGTTCATTTTATTTTCTGGTGTTTCGCCCACTTTTTTCGTGTTATGTTTTCATCATTTGAGTGTGTTAATTAGCTTTCTTAACCTTTTACTATAATATTGGGTCATGTTAACGGGTGTCATAGTGCACCCTTTAAGGGTACAAAAGTATATTTTTGTGGGTTTCACTTGTACAAAAAAGTACACTTGTACGTTAAAAGTATATTTAAAGATGTACTTTAAAGTGCAATTGTACTTTTTTGTACTCTTAACGGGTGCACTATGACACCCGTTAATATTTCCCTAATATTATACTAGCATGAATCCGTGCATAGCACTGATACATGAAATAAATGATGTGTTTTGCCTTTTTTTATTAGCTAAAAAATTGTATTTTAAATAACAAAGTGCATAGAATCGTTGGATCAATTAAATTAAAGAGCATAACCATTTTATTTTCTATATGCTCCTCTTGACTCTAATTTCTCATGGTGATTTAATCGGTTATAAAATCATAATCCATATATGTGACTTTTTTACAAAATAATGGAAGTCAACACCATGGAAAAAAATGTGCCACAATTTTTTTTATGATCGATATAATTGAAAAAAAGAAAAACTATAGAAGTATAAAAGTTATAACTTAGATTTACATCTTTATGCATGCAAATTATGCAACAATTTTCATAGCATAGTTAATTCTTGGTGTTTTGATTCTTCCATATACTCAGTGAGAAAATGATAATTGATGTGTCAAAGCACATTTTGATGCAAGAAAAAATTGTGAAAAAGGTACTCCACAATTAAGCCTATGGTAGCATACTAATAAGTTGTGAGGACAATAAAAAAAGATCCTCCAAATCTCTGATTTCGCCTTTGTATTGGTAATTTTTATTAATTGGTGGCGAATAATTCTCATTTATTTGTGCAATGAATTACAGGGCTGCACAAAAAAATCGGTGAACCATGAATCTGGTCCGGACCGAACCGATCCGCACATTTTGGATTTTAACCGTTGTTTAATGGTCCAGACATGGATCCAAAAAAAAAAAAAAACCATGACTCTCGGTCCAAACATGAATTTTGATTTTGAAACTTTGGATTAACCGATCCGGACCTTGAATTTTTATTATATATAATTTTTAAAATATATATATATATATATGTACGTATGTATGTATGTGTAAATAATTCTAACGCTTTCATAAATATTGTCAATTTGATATAGGGTTATAATGTTATCTCCTAGAAAATCTATGAGGTAAATTGTCACCCCATTTGATGTAATAATTCCACTGTCGTGCATTTGTATTGGACTTTAATCAATTCAGTAGTTGTTCACTGAATTTAGTAAGTGTTCACTGTTTTTTTCCCTATTAAACAGTCTTTGTTTCTATTCCACTATGTAACTAAACTAAGCTACATGCTTTCCATTGTTGTTTGTTTAGGCCTTAGTTGTGCCATCACATGCTCTAAGGTATCTCGGTTTTTCTACCTTGGATTTTTTAGGATTTTATTTTAATGAAACTGTTTGTTAATTGTTTACGTATGACATGTAATCCGTGGATAAAACTAGAACCGATCTTTGACTCGTGGATCGGATTGGAACCGAACCGTGAGACTTTTGGTCCGGACACAAATTGTATTTTCTAAAAACCGTGACTTGCGGATTAGGATTAGATTCATGACAATCCGATCCAGACTGTGTACACACCTAAGCATTGAATTATACTCGTCATTCATCCGTTCATTATCATTTCTACATAGCAATCAATTTTTGTTAGAAATCTTGGAGCAACAAAGTTCAATAAATTAGTATATCTAATACATCTTAAAGAGATAATAATTAGAGACAATGAAAATTAATAAAAAAGAGAAATGTTATTTGAGCGGAGTATATGTCCATTGAATTTATACTCCACTCAAATAAGAATCTCTTGAAATTAAACAAACTAAATCGGAGAAGAGATAAATAATAAATAATAAAAGACATGACTGGAGCATACACTTAGGAATGAAACTCAAATCGAAATGATATATTGTAACACCAAGGTGTTTAATTTTGCATAATCATGATTTATTAAATAAATTTTGCTTAATTAAGTACATTATCTCTATGTGTGATGTGATGTACCCAAGTTATTCTTGCATTATGAGTCAGGTGCATGATTTACGTGTTATATGTATGATTTTGTGCTAGGTGTATTTAAGTAATTAGAATTTTATGTGGGGAAAAATATTAATTACACAAAAGTCATGTATTGGGCCAGATGGAACATTTTTGCACCACACATTATGAGATATTTTTATGCTTAGAAGAGAGAAAAATCAGCCCCTTCCTCCCTCTCTTTCTCTCTCAAGAAATCTAGAAAGCTCTCAAGCCATGATCTAACCCTAGAATTCGTAAGTTTCCTTGTTTCAAGTTGAAATTTCAAGTATGAGCATACATATACATGTAAATTGCATTTGTATATATGGTGATAAGGTGAAGACCAAGGGTAAAAGCCCTAGGTATGTTCTAGAGAAGTTTGACGAAAATCTGTCCAGAGATTCTCTAGATTTTATACCCTAGTCACAATTTTTTATACATAGCTAATCAACTCCAAAAATTACGAAATTTGTATGGTAGGTTCTTCTACGAGCCCTTTACACTCTGTAAAATTTTCAGGTCGAAACTCCTTGAAATGAAGTCAAGAAAAAAAAAAACACCTTTTATGGAACCTTTTATTTGAACAGTTTTTGGTACGTGCCCTCACTACGGCATTGTGGTAAACACCTTTTAATAAACGAAGTCATAGATCCCGATCGAATTTCGACGATCCGAACTGTCCAATGTGTTTAAAAGGTGGTTTTAAAGGTCCTCGCGAGAAATTAACAACAATCACTGCGGCATTGTGGTAAACACCTTTTAATAAACAAAGTCATAGATCCCAATCGAATTTCAACGATCCGAAATGTCCAATGTGTTTAAAAGGTGGTTTTAAAGTCCTCACGAGAAATTAACAACAAAAAAAAAAAAAACGGGAAGGGCTTGATTTGAGCAATTTTTTATAAAAATTGTATATGTTCGTTTTGATGTAAAACTGCTTGGATCAATCCTTTTTTGATATATTTTTTAGCTAATTTCTCGCGGGGACTCTTAAAAACACCTTTTAAACACATTGGACAGTTTGGATCGTTGAAACACATCTAATGAGGGCTCCCTCACTTTGCTATGGCGAGAGACTTTAATTTCCAGATCGAATTTCAACGATTCAAATCGTTAGACTGGTTTAGAAAGCATTTTTTTGGTCCAACGCAAGGATTCCATATATATATATATATATATATATATATATATATATATATATATATATATATATATATATACAACATTTTTTTGGTCCAACGCAAGGATTCCATATATATATACACACACACACGAAAGGGTTTTATTTGAATAGTTTTTTATAAAACTCATTTTCCTATAAAATTGTTCGGATCAAGCCCTTCGCAGTATTTTTTTTCATGAATCCCCCATTTTCAAAAAAATACGTTTTGAACACATCTAACAATTTAGATCATTGAAATTCAATCCGAAAATGAAAGTTCCTCACCAAATCAAAGTGAGGGAACCCTCATTAGAAATGCTCTATATATACCTATGTGAGTGTGTGTGTGTATACAAGAAGTTTTTCCTATGAGGGCTCCCTCACAAAAAAAAGTGAAGGAAAACAGTTGTGAGCCGTTGGATCGCATGAAGAGCATGAGATCCAATGACCCACAAATATTTTCCGGCACTTTTTTTTATGAGGGAGGCCTCACAGGAAACTTCTTTCACTCACACACACACACACACACATATATATAGACAGGCTTGTCGTTAAGGTTTAAATAGTGGGTTTAATGTGTTTATTTGAATTTCGGGATGAAAACATAACTACAAAAAAGGATCGGGATGATAACATAAGTCCAGATGAGCTGGAGGATGATTATTTTTTAATTGCCCCAAATTTGTTTTGGATTCTTGATTCATCTCGATAAAATGAATCGAAAAAATTTCAAACACAAACTAAATTTTTTTAATGAAGACAATTTTTGATACAAAAGTCTGTCTATTTTGAATTATTTTTATCTTTTTAATTGTCAATTTTAAGAAATTAGATGTCTTTGAATGATTTCAGTGAAAGGTTAGGCGTTATAGAAAAACCTAATTTTGATACTCTTAACCAAGTCACAAGTTACATCTGGGTTAGATTCTTTTCCATTACATCTCTATCGATGCTAAAATAGATAATTCACCAATGCAATTAAGACACTCAATATTGTTAATCTAATAATTAGGTGTAGCATTATCTCGTTTTGAGTGCAATCTCGAATTAATTAGTAGTATAATTTTGCTCCTATTACGCTTAAGAGTTGAATTCGAGGGAGTGAACTCCCCTAGTTAAGGGTATGCTAATTACTAGTAACAGGCGAAATCCTCTTTTATTCTCTTTTGGGAGAAGAATTCTCGAGACACGTGCCTCGATCTCGAATACTAATTATAAATTTTAAAATTAGCCCAATTGAAAAATGTGTGAAAATGTATTAAAATATATGAAAAGTAAATTGAACTACTTTTTTTTTTTGTTTTGTTTTGTTATTATTGGCAGTAAACTGCATTGACAATATGACTCATTATAGAAGGACTCATTTGAGAAAGTTGGGCAAAAAATAGGAAATGTGCATGGATCTTCCTTTTATGTATATGTTATTTTAACAAAGTTATAACAAGTTCAGCAGCCCATTGTAGACTAGTTTAATGATTTGGATCCGCTATTCTTGACAGGTTGATTAATTTTTTATTAGGATAGAGACGGATGAGCCAATAAAATTGCAGGTTGTATATTATATCAAAATTTGGTAGCATAAAAAAATCCAAAATTTATCTAGACAGGTATATAGTTTTTTCGAGGTTGGGTCAAAGATAAGCTAAAGTATAAAATACATAAGTCAAGATAGTACTCCTCCATATGAGTAAAACACCAGTATAATCTAAGTACGGATTTCAACCCAATAAATTGTTTTGTACGGCAATGAGTCCTTTCTTCAATTTTCCCCCACTACTATTAAAAAAAAGATACCATTAGCGTGTTTGCCTATTCAAGTTTTTGACTTGTCGGCATAAAAATACTTTTGCCTCTTCAGATCATTATAGGAGTATATATATATATATATATATATATATATATATATATATATATATAGCTCATGGTTCCACGATCTCTGACCGGAAGAAAATAGGTGTTTTTTTGTGTTATAAATTGTTTTGGAAAAATTTGAGCTGTTCAATGTGTTCAAAAAGTATTTTCCGTGATTCATGCGTGAAATCTTCAAAAAACAAATACCGGGAAGGGTTTGATCCAAACATTTTTTGCAAAAATTGTATATTTACAGTTTGCGAAAAACTGCTTTGATCAAGCCATTCCCGGTATTTTTTATAAAGATTTTCCGTATGGACCTTTGAAAACACGTTCTGAACACATTGGATGACTCAGATCGTCAAAAAAATGCTCGGATAATAGAGGTTCGGAATTCCGGATCCCAGACTAGAACCGCGTTCTATATATATATATATATATATATATGAGTGCGAGAGTGCGAAAAGCGAGTCTTGTGACCACCAATTGTTGAAGTTTGGAAATCAATTTATCGTGTGCCTCCTACTAATCAATCTGTAAGTTTAAGCTAAGATACGATTTCAAAGCTTTCCATACCCCAACACTTAAATGAAAAATGAAAAATGAAAAAAGAAAGAAACAGTGATGCAACTTCAAAGTTTTCTCTGTTCTATTTTGACCCCACCCCTAATTAGTCCTGAAGAAAAGTGAAAAACAGAGAGGATAGAAATCTAGTGGAGTATAATTGAACAACAACAATATGAGTGATGCAAAATGTTTTTTTTTGTTGCAAAATATTTTTTGTTCTTCCATTGTTTTTAATAATCGAAAGTCTCCACATTTTTATAGAAAAAGATTTCAACCATAATTAATGCAACAAATATAATGCACGAACTAAAAAAAAAAAAGATAAGCAAGTGTAGATCTCAGGAATCATCTCTGGTGGAAAATCTTTTACGTGTTCTATGGCGGTGGAAAAACAAAAGGGGAATGTGAGGATAAGGTAAACTTAGGGGAGGGTAGAATGGTAATCTAGCATTTGAGGAAAAAAGTAGTATGCAGAATGAGAAGTAAAAAGCACCTAAGGAGCTCTTTTTCACTTGGCTCCCAAACACCTAAAAGCTCAAAAATGGAAGTTGACAATATAACTTTAAAAAAAATTGTTAAAGCAATATTCATACACATTTTAATACTATAATAAATAAATTGGGGCAAAATGGTAAATAACTAATCCATAACTCATTTTCATCATTATTCTCCCAAACAATATCCCTCTTCCAAAATGCATTTTGCACATTTCTCCCAAACACTCCTCCCAGATTCAAAAAACATTTTGACCATAATCTAAAAAGTCAAATAGCCAAAAAATTAAAAATGAAAAACTGAAAAGTAGGCTCCCAAACATCCTCTATAACAATAATGTCCGTTCATCGACTTTTTGTGGTTCGAATGTCATTATCAAGGATGATGCTGCAACAAAATTTTTGAAGTAAATAAACACAATAGATTTTGCTATTTTAAGAATTATTAGTATAGTATTAAGCTGTAATTCTAATAGCGTCAAAACAAACATCGGAATGAATTAGTAGTACTCTACTTCAAATTAGTGTATTTTTTGGTCTCCGAACCACAAATGTTATGATCCCAGAAAACCCTTCACTAGATGAGTTTTTTTTTTTTGGCCTGCTAAATAGTGTATATTTAGAAACAAATTGTTCAAGCCTAGGTAGTTGAAATTTTTTTATTTACACACAAATATACATATATATTTCAATTAACTATGTAGAAATTTGGTTTCTCTGATTTTAGAGTGTAGAGAGTAGTACATACAATTTCATCAACTCACGTGTATATGATAGATTTAAAGTAATAGATTCTTGTTAGTACGAGTCACGACCTGATAAATCCTTAAAAGCTAAGACTTAACAACAAATTTGAAGGAAGCTGCTATGCGTACGGAGAAAAAGTACAGATTATCTTAGGGACTCATTTTTGGGTCCCACACAAACGATCCGAGTCGTTCATTAATCTTATAATAATTTTTGGAGGGGCTTCACGAGAAATCACCTCATTCAAAAAAAAAATCATTGAAACAGGGTGGGGTTTAGATCAACCACTTACGCACGTCCAATTGAGGTGATTTGTCGTGGGCCCCTCGAAAAAATTATCCTAAAATGAATGAAGGAATCGGATTGTTTGTGTGAAACCCAAAAATAAGTCCCCAAGTTGATCTGCACGTTTTTTGTTCATTTTCTTTCTGTCCCCTTAGGATTACCGAAATTTGAACTAGAGATGGTCGATTGTATTGGTGGCCGAGACGCGACGGTGCCCTCGAGTTCAAACCCAGATTGCAATAGGCTGGGTCCTTTACAAAGGAGGCCTTTGTCGACCAAAACTTAATGTTGGGTCCTTCCTTGTTTAAAGTTTGTGGAGGCCCATCAATTTTTTGGTCGGCCTAATTTATTTTCGGCCCAAATAGAATTATTTTGTGGGTAGAAGATCCTAGACTTTTGTTAGGTGGGACTCAGGTGGGAGCACATGCTTGGCATGCGATTACTTAGCTTCTTTTGGAAGCCAATAGCCAATGTTTTGTGTTTGGAATCTGTACCATCAGAACTCTCGAGAAAGAGCAGATGGTGAAGGGCTCTGTGTGATGCGGTCCAACTAATCAACCCTAACTAATAATTAACCGAAACACTATGCTCTGATTCTATCTTATGCTTGATACAGAGCTTGTCTTTAGATGAGAAAACTTGTCTTGGTTGAGAGGCCCGGTGAATCAGCTATTTGATAACCAAAAGGAACAAAATTATAAACTGTTTACCCATGACTTTTTCACGAACAAAATTATAAACTAGTAGGTGTTGTCGCTCCTAGTACAATTTGAAAAAATTCTACTATTATACCGAAAGAAAACATATATCATCTAATTATAGAGTCTCATCCCTACTCCAGAGATGTAGCCCGTCCCTGTACGCAAATATCCTGACTCCATCGATCCTTGATCAAAGATTGATTTATCCTTGAGTCATTGGTGATTTGTGTGGACTGGAGGCAGTAGATTCCACATTCCAGTTTGCACTTGCCATTTCCGTAACTGCCATTCCATAACTTCAAAGCCTTCTTTTCAATGTCCCATTTGTACATTCCTCATTTCCTCAAGATCTTCCTCTCACAATTTCCCACATCTTATGTTTCTTTCTTAGGTTTACTCTTATGTTCTCTAATCCTTGGGAACTTTTAGGATTTGTATAGAGTACACCACTCTTCAAAATTTCCTTCTATTTGATGTTTGCAAAACGGGACTCCAAGTTGAATCCATAACGGAATTGATTCACGGTATGTTTTTCCCCATTTGAGTCGAACAACTGTTCTTATTGGACCTTTTTGATTTGCGATCATCCCTTTTACTTCCTCTGTCTTCAGTCCTTCAATTCTATTTCTTTGGAACTGGAAAAAGACCAGGAGGAAATTGAATACTCATTATACTTTCAAGGGAATTAGATGGTTTTTTTCTTCTTGTTTTTTTGGGGGGGAAGAATCAGATAAAAGGAACCACCCTCATGAGAATTTGAATAAATTATCAAGTTAGACTTGCACACACATTGTGTGTGCCTCAACCTCTAGTTACAAGAATGAAAAACCAGATTAGAATAAGACTAATCTGGATAGCAATAACTAGAAGATCCTTGGATTTTTGCTCCCTCCTGTCTTTTCCCCTGAAATATGAATTAGTGTGTCTAGTACCTTTATATTTACAGGGATTTTTTTTGATTTCCTTACAGTTATGACCATGTCAAGAATGACCTCCCATTGCGGCTGCATACTCAACTCGGAGATCAGTTGGAGATTGAAACTTGTGAGTGGATTTAATGTAAATATTTTAAATGTGTAAGTGTTTGTACCATAAATTTTAAAATTCACACGTGGCAAAGAAATTGGTTAGGAGTCATTTCGATTTTAATTCGGATTTTAATTAATAGCCGAATTATCTATAATTTAGGTGATAAGTTTGTTACCTAAATTATAGGAGTTGGTGTTTATCTAAAAAAAGTGGTTAGGGCCGAAATTAGCATGTGCTAAAATTGCATTAAGATCATGGGTGGTTATTTTCGGCCAATTAAGAGACACATGTCACCTTTTCACACATCTTCAAGAGGATGCCGAAATATATGCAAGACATGGCGTAATGGTAGAAGATCGTGGGCAGTTACATTTTTGGAAGTTACGATTGGATTCAGAGGCTATAAATAAAGGCCTCCGTGCAACATTGCAGGGGTTCCAACACCAACAACGCCACAACAAGCAAAGTAATTTAGTCTTTATCTCCTGACTCTCGCAGTTAGTCGATCGATCTCTTCTACCTATGTCTATCTCCTACCTCTTCCCCGTTCTGTCTTCCCCTTCCTCTGGAATCTTTTATTCTTTTATGTAATTTCCTTCAAGTGTGGAAGTCCTTGTTCAAGGCCCCATGAACCTTTGTAACTTTAGCTCGAGTTTCTCAATTGCTTGAAAGAAGTTAGTCAGTATATTCAGGCGCTTTTCTACATTTCTCTTGGAGATATACTTCTCCTGGCACGCCCTTGCATCTTCTACACCACTCGGTGTTGACCACTCCCGCTTCTCCTGTCCCTGGGGAAATCGGTGGACAACAGTAAAAAAGGATAGATCTGCCGTAGTGATAAGTTGGTCACTTGGTCTGTTGCAAAATTGTGGTCTCAAAAGAATTATATTCAGCAAAAAGCCCATTCAGTGTATAAAGAACATTATCTTCATCCGACATATAGGAGAAGCAACTAATGCTCGTTGAAGAAGAACAACGCCCATGGGAATGAATTATCGCTACCAGTTGCTATGAAAACTAGAAAAACCTTCACTAGAACAAGCTTTCTGGGACGGAGTACTATTTTTGGGGTAAATTACATATACCTCCCCTGACGTATCTGACAATATCACAGACCTGCTTTATCTGAAATTACACTGAGATCCCCTGTCAGGCTTGTCTGATGGATGCCGTTAATCGATGGAATTTTTTGACGGTTTTGCCCTGAATAATAACACTAGTTTACTCCCAATGTTTTGAACTATTTTCCTCTTTCAATTGTCTTCCAAAGATAACGCCACCCTTTCTCTTGGTAGCCACCACCACCACTGTCCCACCCATGGCAAAATCCCCCATCTCCCCAATTTTTCTCACATTCGGTCCATCATGATCATCATAAGTAATATATATATACACATCATTATTATTTTTTGAACAGAAGCCAAATGCCTTCTGAAAAGCCAAGTGGCACTTACAAGGATTGCAACCCAAAAAACATTGAAAATAATCTAGAAAACAACCTAAACAACAGATGATTAAAAAATAGCTAAGCCCAAAGTAAGGATGCCATCTCAGTCACCAAATTGTGAGCACAAAACTCGTTAACCCATACTGCGCAACGCAAATCTACCTTGGTGGGAAACCGAGCCAAAGTCGGGTTTTCGGTGAACCATGGATGAAAGATACTAAACTCCTTACAGATTGTGAAGATCATGATCAGATTAGAACAACGACAAACAAGGAAGCAATCCAGACCCACACACACAAAAACCAAACAAAGGAAAAAGAAAAAACGAACATGTCTACTCCACGAGAAATTGAGTCACCCCGAGTTGTGACGAGTCGCTTATTGCCCACCACCAAACCCACCAGATTTGGGGAAACCAACACCAGTACTAAAACTGAGCGAGAAAGGCCGGCACCAAACCACTTGAGCTCGACACCCTCCTTATTGGTCCACAAAAGTTGTCGCACCAGTCCATCCTATATCACCTCCACCACTCCGAGACAGTGCCAAGTGTGCCGGATCGACACTACTGGTAGATGACGGCAAAGGGATTGGACCACACCGGCTCAAGGTACGAAGCCACAAAGAAGACCCGAGATGGGTGGCGTGAACACACTAAAGGGAGGAGTTGAGGGGCAAAGAGAGCACAAGGGGTCAAAAAAAAAAAAGGGATGCCTTATCCTCCCAAGAAAGTTAAAGAGTTTCTCTCTCTAAAGGAAAAAGGGCTCTTTTCTCTCCACCCTATTATTCCCTGTGCATTTCAAATTAATGCATTTGAAATAAAATCCCCATAGCAATATAGATCACTTTTTAATTAATCAATAGAGAATCATTTGTGGAAATTGTCGAGGTTGGAAGATGAAATTCCTTCATTGAGTTCATGAAAGCACTCTGACTAAGGCCATCTCTAGTGTATTACCTAAAAAATGTTTGCTAAAGTGAAGACCTAAGCATATGGGGGCCCTATTTTATGTGCTAATAACTTAGTTAGTTAGCAAATGAAGAATGCACTTTAATGAGCTACATATATATATATATATATATATATATATATATATATATATATATATATATATATATATTCATTATCTTTTAGTCTTTCATTTCTCTCCTCTCTCTAATCTTAAAGTTTCTCTCTCTCTCTCTCTCTCTCTCTCTCTCTCTCTCTCTCTCCCCCCTTAAGTCTCTCCCTAAATTTAGGTAGTGACTTGTGCATTTTAGGGAGTGAGAGGTGCCACCTAGGATTTTAGGTAGTCAATTTATGTGCACTGAGAGCATTTTTTGAGTTTTTCTTAGATAACTAGTTAGATCACTTTAGGATACTCGTTTAGGTAGTGCACTAGAGATGCCGTAAGATATTAGAACATTAAATGCTTGATTATGTGTAGCTTGACGAGGTGGGTTTGATGAATTAGAGATTTTGTTTTTCCATCTATGATTCGATTAATTCTGATGCCATTAATGTCGGATATGTAGACTTCTCCAATGTTCCTTGTTCCTAATGAGATAGTGTGATATAATGGTTTTTTTTTTCACGGAAATAAGAAAATTATATTAATGAAAGTTCAACGACACTTACAAAACAGAATTCATTACAAAAATCTTGGACAAAGCTAAACTAATCATCTAAATATAGAACAAGAAAAACACAAGGCAATCGATGTGTTTCACCCTAACCCAGACATGGCTTGACGCAAACAGTGACACTTACTAGATTCATACCTAGAATCAGCATCTCTGGAGAGACTTAGTGCTAGTTGAAGATAAAAGATAACAAATACCCAGACGATCGGATAGACTCCAATCAAGTATGCTCACACCAATGAACTCCCAAAAACTACAGACTTTCAAAACCACCACGAGTTGCCCTACCAACAATATCATATTGGGTAAGAACACTGTTGGCATAGATATCATTGTAAAACAACTACGCCTGAAAGTACCCAATCTGTAGACGAAAATTCATCTGAAGGCGAAACTAACAACTCTCACAAAGCGAGAAACACAACTCTCTCAGATTAGACGACAAGTCGTTGATCTGGAGAGATAAAAGAAAAAAAGAAAAAAAGGAATGAACAAAGAAAAGAAATAGTACCATGGCTCAAGCCATAGATATTGACTGATCCAAAATTGTTGCTTGATTTTTGTCTATTGATAAAATGCGACGGAGCCGATCAACATAGATGGAGTAAAAATAAAGGGGACAAAAACAGAATAAAAAACACAAAAGGGATGGATTTTTTTTTCTTTTCATAACTCAAGTGTCTAGGCAACTTAAGACTAATCTTGGGGACCCAATCCACTGTCCACTTGCAGGGATCTCAATTAGCCAATGAAATTGAGAGCATTCAAGAGATTTAGAAGGGATGGAATCACGATACTATAATTTTTGTGGGAATAAGACATGTAGATATTTGTCAACCGATAGTACAAGGTGCTTTGCCTTAATATTTTTTAGATTGATTTTTGTTGTTATTAAAATTTAATTCATCTTTGCTAATTTTGCTTCTTTTTTTTTTGGATTATTGATTTGTCTCAACAAATAAACTAAACTATTAAAAAAAATGATCAAAACCTTGTAAAAATTTGCTAAAGACAAAAAAATAGCTGAAAAATTAAAGCTAGGGTCTAGGTTATTATTTTTTTTGGGTAAAAGAAAACCTTAAAATCAGGAGTAGAATGAGAATTGAGAAATATATATACCTGGGCAGTGAGCTATGGATGCGGAGATTAATTTCATCAACCGTAGAGGATAAGGGCAAAATGGGGAAGTGATTAAAGTAGATTGCTGAAATACTCTATTTCCGTTAGTCGATGGGGGGTGGGGTACTTTGTTCTTAGCAAATGAACCATGAGGGAGCACAATGTAATTTCAGAAAAAGTAGGGAAAATCCTTGGAGTTGTCAGAAACCTTAGGGGAGGCAGTTGTAATTTACCATTTTTTTCCCTAATCTTGAGTAGGAGGTGCTTAACAAAAATGATATTAGTATATCTAACTTGCACCCCCACACGCACACCAAGGTGATGTGGTAGACAAGAAGAAGCCCAATGTGTGGCCAACTTGAAATGATGGGCTTCTCTTTGTCTGCCACATTACTTTGGTGTGCATTTGAGGTACAAGTTAAGTGTACCCATAGCATTGTTGGGTGCTTAAACAGTCGTTAAAGTATATAAAATATAAATTGGGAATTGAAAAGTTAGTTAAAATTTGGTGGTGGAGCCAGGATTTTAGACCGAGGGAGGCCGACTTAAAAGTACTACTTTCAACCCAAAATGTACTTAGTGTATCGTGTAGATTGTGTAGTACATTACTATATGACATTATTTTATTTTTTATCGACAATTACAATGGCCGTATATATTTAATTGCGTCAATGAACGAAATTGAGAAAATTTCACATGACAATGTAGAATTATTCTAATTTTTAACTATATCAAATCAAAACTATTTAGATTTTTGGAGATTTATTATACTTCCGTGCTACATACTTCCGCCCTTGGCTGGAAGGTAGTTGAGGAAGGATGTCAAAATTTGACACCCACACCATTGGAGTAGTTTGGCAAATTTGGGTTTGTGAGTACCAAATTTGGGTTTGGCTCCAAAATTGGCACCCACCATTGAAGATGCTCTCATGACCTACCACTCCTCTCCTCATTTTTACAACTTAAGTATATATGCGACCAAAATTCCAAACACAAAAGACACCAACATTAATTTCAACACCAACGAGCTCGTGAATCACGTAGTATAAATCTAGGACTTTTATGAAGGCCGAGGAATATGAAGGGAGAGGAATAATGGGATTTTTCAAGGTGTGGCTGTTTGGTTTTTTTTACTTCTTTGCAATGGAAAATAATTGTGTGCGAGCGTGCCAGAGAGAGTTTCAATCTCCTCCCTTAGATTAACTTTGGAAAACCAAACTTAATCAGGCGATTGTGTTTTGTTGGTTCAATTACCTCAATTAAGAGAATTTTTCTTAATAAGTGAAGAAATGCAAACCAATAAACTTAGGAAATCAAAGAACAATAAAGAAACAAGACACTTCAATTAACAAATCAAAGGTAAACTTACTTCGAAATTGTCTCCAACTTCAAATACAAAGTAACAGAACTTCGAACAGGTGATTGTTGCAAGAACAATCGAGATAGGGGTGATTGTCACAAGAACAATCGAGATAAATCCTAATCTAATTCCTAATCTACTTCCTAAACTACTTCGAACTGTGTTCGAGATCCTAAACTACTTCGAACTGAGTTCGAAATCCTAAACTACTTTGCCAATGAACAAACCAAGCATCAGTTTTTTGATAGCTGTTTGTTGAAGATTTTTCCGGGGGCTTTTCACTCTTCAATTTCTTCTATTTATAGACGTAGCTTGTAGTTTGAACTTCCCGATCCATGAATTTGAATCTAGCTTGCTTCGAACTCTAACTTCCACTCTGATAATTGACAGTTACTCCTCCTCCACGTCTGATCTTGAACTCTCTCTTCTCCCTGAAGCTTTAAATCTTCACGTTGGCTTAATCAAACTCAAATGATAACGTGCTTATGGAAATAACTGCTTCTCAGAAGTATTCCACGTGTTCTAATTGCCAATTGCCTTGTTTTTCAAGTTTACACGTGGAGCTAGTGCGTTTAGCAGTTGAAATTATGGTTTCGAGGCCAATCTTTGTTTTAGTAATGGCTCGTAACTGCCAATAACTGCTTTTCTACATCGAGAAGTAATACGACATCGTATTCGGTGCATTTTATCTTATTAATCCAGTGTGTCTTCATTGACGAGTAATTGCCAACGTTTGGCACTTTTGATTATGTGTCAATTAATTATTGGATTGGTTAATTTTATATGTAAACAGTGGCCCTAGATGCTCTAATGGTGGTTGGTGACCTTTTCTATTTTGAGTAGAATATTTCCTCTAAGGTATTTTCTTCAGGGTAATGGTGGTGAGTGCAGTTTTGGATGGCTGGGCTGGAAAAGCCTTCGTTTTGTTGCGTTTTGGCTTGGTTATGTCCATTTCTAGGTGGTGTTGGTTTTTCCTTGAGTGTTGCCCATGTCTGTTCCTATTCTGCAGTTTGTTGTTGTTTTGTGGTTTCCTGGTAGTATTTTCTTGTTAGTAGGTTTTGGTTGTTGGTATATTTTGGGTATGCCGTATGCCCCCATAACTCCGTAAGTTGACGCATGGTTTCGCAAACAAGGGTTGAAGCTTCTTCATTTTGACTTTTTAGAGAAAGTTCACCCCATTGTCATTTGCATTGCCATTGCCCTAACTTGGCATATTCTTGGGGAAAATGCAGAGCAAAATTGCCTTGCTAGCTTCAAATGGCACCATATATGACAAAGGATTTGGAAAAATGTCTGGTGGTGAATTGATTTGGGACAAAGGCAATGCCAAAACATAAAGGCAACACCTTGCCATTTTTTGACAAAATGACACCATTCATTGTCAATAAATATCAAGACGACTGGTAAATTTGACTTTATGGGTGTGGTTGCTCCAAAAGTCCACCCATTGTCATATATGATGCCTAAAAATGGCAATGCCATAATTTGGCACTGAAGATGACATTGCCATTTCTTTTACTACATGCAAGCTATTTGATTGGCTTCAAGCAATGGGATGAGTTTTATTCAATCCATTAAAAATAATAGCGAACCGTTGCAACAACATTGCTAATTTTTTGTTTTTTGACATTGTAGCAAACAAAAAGATGGCTTTTGCAATTTCATTTTAAAATCAGACCTTCGTTTGCAATTTCATTGTAGCAAACAAAAAGATGACTTGCTTTCAGACCATCTTTATGGTCACATTTTAGCTACCAAACTCTTACTTTGAAAAATCTTCATTTGACTATTGAAATGCACTTTTGTGTAGCTAAAGGTGGTATAGCATTTTGCAGTATTGTATTGATTGATGAGATAGAGAAGGTCCGATTTTAATACTCTTACATTTTATTTTTTTGTCTTTTTTCCAAGACAAACACCTTAAAATATCAAACTTGTCGTTTTTTTTCATTTGTTTGCCTAAAATATATGTACCGCATATTGTTGGGTCTCAGCGTTAACACTTTTTTGTTGTATAACACGTACTTAACAAATATAGTATTTTTTAGAGTCAAATGGTGATGCTCTAAGGGACTCAGAGGCTCCACTGGGACTTTGAGTACAAGATCGCTCCTGTGCCCTAGGTCCTAGTCTCATCGTGAACTCGAAAACATATGATTTGCTGTTATGTTCCTCAATAAAAACCAGATTTAACCAGATTTGTTTATAGAGTCAACGATGTCAGATAAAATTGTATACTGTGTTGTGGTTCACATCTTGCTATTCAGATCATATTTTTTAACACGAGACCAGGGCCAGCCCTGAGCTAAGGCTCAGTAGGCCGGCGCCTTAGGCCTCCACGAAAAATGAAAAAAAAAGGCCTCTAAATATTTTTTACCACCAAGTATGTAGGCCCATTTTAGGTTTTTTCCGTGTTAAATACATGCATATAGTTTTGAAACGGTGTTTGTTGACTTTATATTTAGTTTCGTTAGCATTTTTAAGGGCCTTCATTTTCAAATTTCGTCTTAGGCCCCTCGAAAGTCAGGGCCGGCCCTGCACGAGACGAGGCCTAAGCTCACGGAGTCCCTTAGGAGGTGAGAGTCGTGGGATACAGACCGTTTTTCCAGGAAGTTGACTTAATAATGGGAAACAGTTCATCATCAGTATGAAGGTAAAAAAAAAAAAGAGAACATCTTCGTTATGGATGTGGCGCAAATTATTGGGTTTGCGCCACCTATTGTGGGTCCTACCGTTCTATTATTGCAGTAATTAGATCCATTCATTTTGTAGGTGCCTGCAAAATAACGTATTCTTGCAAAAAATCAGCTTTTGATCGGATATCGAAAGTTGAATTTTGGTTCAAAAAATAGACAATCATCGGTATTTTAACGACAAAATCCAGACCGTCTATTTTTTAAACCAAAATTCAACTTTTGACATCTATCGATGGCCAATCAATTTGTTTTGTTGTGAGGATACATTATTTTACGAGCCCTATATGGTGAACGGTTGAGATTATTGCAACGATTGCGCAGTAGGGCCCACAAAAACTGGTGGCCGAAACCCCATGATTTGCGCCATATCCATAAAGTAGACGATCTCAAGAAAATTAAGTTAATCCATCCACTTGTGAGTGGTTGAATTTTACCTTGACATAAACTTTTGACAACTCGTACGAAGACAATCTCAAAAAATTATTGTAATCCATCCACTTGTGAGTGGTTGAATAATTGAATTTTACAAGCTTTTGACAACTCGAACCCATTGCCTATAAAACCATAGATCTCACCAACGGCCAAGAGCATTCCTCGTTTCTCTCACATATAAACACTCATCTTCATATTTTCTTCTAGTGTGATTGATCATGCCTTCTTCTCCCTCCTCCGCTAGGTACTCTCTCTCTCTCTCTCTCTCTCTCTCTCTCTCTCTCTCTCTCTCTCTCTCTCTGTGTATTGCAATAACCGCTCCTATAGTCCTATTTGGAGGCTACGCACCTCCTTAAATCTCATGAAATTTATACCAATTTGTATAAAATTCCTAATACTCGTATAATTGAAGATTGATAACATTTACATCGAAATTCTTACCGTCTGTTTAAATCAAGTTCCGTAGCATAAAGATAAAAATTTCACTAAATTTAAATTAATACTCTGAATCCATGTCCAAATCCAAATGCATGCTTTGAAATAGTAAACAAAAGGTCATGAATTCAAGACAGATGCTATGAATTGTTATGCAAATTAATGTGTTGAATTCAAGTGTTTATAATTTGTATTGTTGCATTTCCCTTTAATTATACCCCTCAAACCCACATATGTATAGGATAATAATCTGATTTAATATACTCCCTCAGTCCCAAGATAAAAGTTGAGTAACACAAGATAAAAACACTAGTCCTGAAAAAAGATTTCATTGTTTAATTTTTTTTTAAAAATTTCTTCCTTCCTATGTATGCATTGTGAATATAGGTTGGAGGGAAAGATAGCAATTGTGACCGGTGGTGCTAGAGGGATTGGTGAAGCAACAGTGAGACTCTTTGCAAGTCACGGTGCTAAGGTAGTCATAGCCGATGTTGAGGACACTCTTGGAATTGATCTTGCGACCTCACTGTCTCCGTCGGTAACCTATACACATTGTGATGTTAGCTCAGAAGAAGACATCGAAAACTTGGTTCACTCAACGATTTCTTGCTATGGACGCCTCGACATCCTCTTCAACAATGCTGGTGTGCTCGGAAATCAATCCAAGCACAAGAGCATAGTTGACTTTGACGCGGATGAATTTGACCGCGTGATGAGAGTCAACGTTAGAGGGGTTGCCCTGGGAATGAAGCACGCGGCGCGCGTGATGATTCCGAGAGGGGGTGGAATTATCATTTCCACGGCTAGTGTGGCTGGAGTCATGGGAGGGATGGGTCCACACGCTTACACGGCTTCCAAGCACGCGATTGTTGGGTTAACCAAGAACTCGGCCTGTGAGTTAGGGAGGTATGGAATCCGGGTTAATTGCATTTCGCCTTTTGGGGTGGCGACGGAGATGCTGGTTAGGGCATGGCGAAGAGGGGATGAAGAAGAAGAAGATGATGAGTGCATGAATTTTGGGGGACCTCGCGAGAAGGCAGTGGAGAAAATGGAAGATTTTGTGAGGGGGTTGGCTACCTTGAAAGGTCAAACTCTTAGGGCTAGAGATATAGCTGAGGCTGCCCTTTACCTTGCGAGTGATGAATCCAAGTATGTAAGTGGTCATAACCTTGTTGTGGATGGTGGGGTTACCACATCAAGAAATTGTGTTGGGTTGTAGCTTAGTAGTTTTTGATATTGGAAAATTCGTCAGGGTAGATTTGGTCCATTGTGTTGTGGTAACATGTATTCATATATGTCGGTTTGCGAGAACACATGTACGCTGTCGCCATCATAGGCATATATGAGTTCCTTCATCAATCAGAATACAAATAGTCATCGACTTATATAGATTTCATTGTAATTTTTTGATCAAGTTACCTTATTATAATTGCACTCTAAAAATTTATCTTATAGGAGTAATTTGTCTGAATATTATGTTATGTGTAAATTTAAATACAAAAAGATACATTTTATAATGAATATATGAAAAAGAGTAGTGTATCAAATGGGAAATGGAAGGCTCTTTAGATTTTAAAGCAAGTATGAAATATTTTTCTTGTAGTACTGTCTACACCTAACCTTGTTGAATATATATATATATATATATATATATATATATATATATATATATATATATATATATATAGAGAGAGAGAGAGAGAGAGAGAGAGAGAGAGAGAGAGTCCCCTTCTAGTCCGGGATCCAGACTTCCAGATCTCCATGATTCGAGCATTTTTTTTTATGATCCGAGCCATCCAATGTGTTCAGAAGGTGTTTTCAAGAGCTCCCGCGAGAAAGCTTCAAAAAAAAATACCGGGAAGAGCTTGATCCAAGCAGTTTTTTGCAAAACTGCAAATATACAATTTTTGCGAAAAACTGCTTGGATCAAACTCTTCCCGGTATTTTTTTTTGTTGAAGATTTCTCGCGTGGACCGTTGAAAACACCTTTTGAACACATTGGACAGCTCGGATTTTTCAAAAAAAATTTGCAAAACAAAAAATTACGTTTTTTTTTTTTAAAATCCAGGAAGTCCGGATAAGAAAATCACTTTAAGAGATCTGAATTTCAATCCATTATTGACAAGATAACATGGGGATGACCAAATCTTTTACTTGATCTCATGGAATATGTAGAGGTCAAAGAGACAGTTGCTTGTCAAAAGGTTGATTTCCTTCAAATAGTGGTTTCCTAACTGGACCTTTCCCATTTGTTTTTGGAGTAAATGTGTAGTGATGAGTCAAATACTTGTAGCTAGCCAGGTTGTCATTTTGGAGAGTCCCCAGACAAATACTACTATTATACTCTACAAGAATCAAGATTAGGAGACTAACGAAATCTCGTTTGATTCAAAAGTTGAAAACAAGTTGTTCATCCTCGGGAATATATATATCCAGCACCGGTGGTTTTATAAGTACTGTATGATTTTTTTAAGAAAAATAAAGTGGTGCAACAACAAACTACAAACCACGTCTTCTACGCCCTCCGATCAGAGAAAGCGTTTATCCTCTTGCAGTTTTGCACCAAGTGTTGCGGCTCGCCGCCCACATAAAAACTATCTATTTTACTGGCCAAAAACGTAGTATTAATTTAGAAGTTTACTTATTAATTTATGTGGCCTAGCCACTACTACAAATTCTTTTACCCGTTCCAACTTTACGCACATCTTGGATGCACCATTGGCTCCACTGGTGGGATGAGTGGACGAATGAGTTTCTTGTTTGATATTTGATAAAATCACCCTTGATTTTATTAAATAAGGATGAAGGTTGATAAAATCTCAGCTTTTTTACATTCAAATACTATTTCTTTGATTAAATTGATTTTACTTTTACTTTGACCCAAAAATAAAAATTATTGACCCAAATATATTTCCTTGATTGTAAAATCACAAAAATAATTATTCACCCAAAAATATTTCCTTGCTTAAATTGATTTTACATTCAAATTATTATTGACCCTAAAATAATTTTAAGGGTCACTTAGCCAAAAATCCAAAACATTTGTCATTTTTAAAGAGAAGGACAAGGAACTTTTGAAATCGAACATAAAAACAAAAAATATTTGACATTTTTAAATGGAAGGAAAAGGAACTTTCGCAATCGAACATAAAGACAAAAAAAATATAGTAAATTGTTACTAATTTTTAAAAGTTCTAATTTCTAACATTAAATTAAAAATTCACCACTCAATCTCTAGCCAACCACTTCCGGCGACCAAAAAAATTAGTGAGATGTCGCTAATTTTTAAAAATTCTAATTTCGAACATAAAATTAGAAAAATCACCACCCAACCTCTGGCCAACCACCATTCCACATCTTGACCGACCACTTCCGGCGACCCAAAAATTAGTGAGATGTTACTAATTTTAAAAAATTCTAATTTAGAACATATAATTCAAAAAAAATCATAACCCCACATCCGGCCGACCACTAACCCACCTCTGGCCAACCACTTCCGGTGACCAAAAAAATTAGTAAGATGCCACTAATTTTTAAAAAATTTAGTTTCAAATATAAAATTCAGAAAAATCACCACCAACTTCCGGCTGGCCACCACCCCACCTCTTGGCCGACCACTGCAACTAAAAAAATTAGTAAGATGTCACTAATTTAAAAAAATTCAAATTTCAAACATATAATTCAAAAAAACCACTATTCCACATCCGGCCGACCACCACCCCACCTCTGGTCGTCGTCCATTTCTGGTGACCAAAAAAATTAGTGAGATGTCACTAATTTTTAAAAACTCTAATTTCAAACATAAAATTTAGAAAAATCACCACCCAACCTCCAGCCAACCACCACCCCACCTGTTGGTTGACTAGCCGAGGACTTCTGCCAACCAAAAAAATTATTGAAATCTCACTAATTTTTAAAAATTCTAATTTCGAACATAAAATTCAAAAAAATCACCACCCCACATCTAGCTGACCACCACCTCACCCCTTGGCCGACCACTTCTGGCAAGCAAAAAAAATTAGTGACATCTCACAAATTTTTAAAAATTCTATTCTTGAACATATGATTCAAAAAAATACCATCCCACATCCGGCCGACCATCACCCCACCTCCCACCGACCACTTCCCGCGACCCAAAGAATTAGTAACATCTCACTAATTTTTAAAACATGTAATTTCATATAGGAAATTAAAAAAAAAAACTCCTACCTTTGACCACCTCCCCACCTCTGACATTCCGGCTACCAAAAAAGTTAGTTACATTTTACTAATTTTTAAAAGTTTTAATTTTGTACAAAAACTTTTAAAAAATGACGAATTAGTCAACTCCTGAAACTAGTGACAACTCACTGAACTTCATAAAACTTGAATACGATTTATACGCTTTAATTTGTCAATATTATTATTTTGCATAATATGCATATATTATGATCCTTAACTTAGGGAAATGATTTTCACACCCCCTATTTTGATAATTGCACCCCCTTTCTTATCCTCTAGCAAAAATTTTCACGCATAAAAGTTTCATTACATGACAAGAAAGAGGGTACAGTTATCAAAATATGGGATGTGAAAATCACTTGTCTTAATTCAACCCAATTCAGTCTTCTAATTCTTGATGGTCAAAACCAAGATATAATAACCAAAGAGGAACCGAGTGGTGGTTGAGCCCGGACAACCACCCTATACAAATTTCAAATTATCTTTGAAATCAAGTGATTTTGATTTTCAAGATAATTTGATTTTCAATTCAAGATAATTTGAATTGGGACGGTGTTATATATATTTTCAAATTTCTAATTTTGAATGCACATACAAAGATAATTTGAAAATCAAATCATCAACCACCCAATTCAAATGACAGAGTTACATGATGTTCTTTTGTTCGAGAACGTGTATGATAGTACATGAGAGTGTGCTATCATGCTATGTTAGGTGGGGGGAGATATTTTGCCTATTGTACTGAATAAAAGAATGTCGCCTGCAATTTTAGATTACGATTTTTATGGTGATAGCACAATAGGTTTTATATTTTGCGTTTAAAATAGTTACAGATACACAATATGCATTTACGTAATTATACACTACTATCATAGTTTAATAATTGCATGTATCGGTTGATCAAAAAGTATAGTACACATACATGATAACCCTTTTGATCATATTTTGCAATTTATAAGGGCATAATTAATAGGGCCACTTATTGTGTCTTTGTGTTTGATTGCAAATGTCCTTGTCTTTATGCTTGATTGCAAATGTTCCTTGTCCTTCCCTTTAAATAGGCAAAATATTGTGTCTTTAGGTTTGATTGCAAATGTTCCTTGTCCTTTCCTTTAAATAGGCAAAATATTATGTATTTATGACTAATTATTCCAAAATAATTTAAGTAAAAGTAAAATGAATTTAATTGAATCACAATTTCTTGGCTTAAAATATTTCCTTGATTAAGAATGTTTGTGAGAGGGGAAAGGTGGATCATAGCTGTCATAGTCCAGATCCTACGTCCGATTAGATGCATGATAAGTTTTGGTGGGATTAAATAGTGAGGGAGGTAAGATAAAGGAGTATTAATTAGTAAGGGTGGACCCACATTGATAGGACATTTATTGTAATACCCCGACTTTTCGGAAACATTAAAATAAATTAAAAGGAAAATTTCACAAAAGATTCCATAGATCCATCTTAATATCGTACTGAAAGCAATTGTTTAAAATTTTACAACCATATTGAATTAAAGTTAAACTGTCAAAATATTACAATTTTCAATAAGACTTGAACTTTTCAAAATGTAATCGACTAAATTTGTTCAGAGCGACTAAGCATATGGAAAGCAAGGCTCGTTGGCTCTCTTCTCAGCAGTGTTAAAATTTGTCTATTTGTACGGCCACTCAACTCCGTCTTCATTACCTGGTGATAAATCACTGCAGTACAAGCACCCGTGAGCTTAAAAAGCCCAATAGGAATATCCTACTCTACTGAATCCTAAATATTTAACAGATAAACATGCATAATAAATGAATAATAGGAGATAGCAAAAAGCATCACTGATTAATTACTAGCCATTTACCTACGTGTCATCTAGGATTATCAACCACGAGATCCATCCTACCCTCCAACCTCTGGCATAGAGGCAACTGGTGTGATTCGACTCCCCTTTGTTAACATTTGGAAAAAGGACCTGGGTTATATACTCGAGTACCACTCCCATGACCCCAAAGCATGAGAAACAAGATTCAACAGGAGTGCAGCCCCACAACTCATCCCTGGGCTGTGACGCAAGCACAATACCCAGGTTATCCACCCATTGAGGCTCAATCATCCAAAAACAACCAAACCCACTTGTTTCTCACATTCTCTCACTAGAATATACGATCATTCACTCAAAGCCAACTCAATCCAACCCACATTTTTCACATTTTGTTCTAAACTACCCATATTACACCAACAAACCCACCCAACACACATTCATTTATCAATCACCCAAGTTCAAGCTTAAATCAAAGCCAAAAGGTAGAAATCTATGTGAAAGCCACGGGTTGGTCATCCTGAGGGAGACCAGTGGGTTCATGGAGGTCTTCTATACCTCTAATGAACTCACAAGGTCCTAAATATCCAAGAAGATGGCTCTCAAAAGAAAGACTAGGGACACTGGTGTGATGTCAGCCAACTAACATTCGATGCCTAAGTCAATTGATTTATCATGTGAAGCAGAGTATTGCTCAACTAATTGAAATACTAGAACAACGTACCTCATTCTTAATTACATGAATGATTATGAAGGCATTTGTGGTGGTTGAGTCCCATTAAAACTAGGATCCTTAGCTCTCAGCTAATCATTCTAGATCCTTTTAGTTTTTGTAGTACATTAGGTCTTTTAATCCTAATTGGAATTGGAATTCCAACATATCCAGGAAACTGGATGGATAAGTCTTTAAGCCTCTTGGGTTTATCTTGTTTTTATAAATTAGGAGCTGAGTCCCTTAGGACTTCTAGACCCCTTAGGGTACCTGATGATACAATCTTGTTCATTTTGTCATACTAGGCAAAGCTGGTCTTAATGACCGAGTTGAGCTCAAGCGGCTGGGCTGACCTTAGGTGGTTAGTCTGGACTTATCAGATACATAACACAAAATTATCTGTCGCCCACCTGTAACTGATAGAGGTCACTAGATTGGAGGTTTTTTCTACAAACGTGAGATTGTGTGCCTTCTTGAGGCTGAAACTTGGGCTCATGTCCCCTTAAAGAGAAAGACTTCATATCATTTTAAGCCACGACATTAGAGAGGTGGAAATTTAGATGGATTCCTCACAAATTGTATGCATCAAGATGCCAGAAATAATATTCATCGCCTTAATCCATGTTACAAAGTCCTCAAGAGGACATAACATTATCAACTAGAGTCAGAGTTACAATTCGATGTTGGGCATGTTGGCGCATTCAATTTAAATAATCCATGTTACAAATACTTGATGGTTTTTCTATGCACATCTATCGGGAGAGTAAACGTGGCAAATGGGTGGGTTTTGGGTGGGTTGTGGGCCAAGGGTCAATATTAGGCGTGTCAAAGATGGGTTAGTCAAATACGGGTCAAGTCATACCCAAACCCACCCATTTGCCAAAATACTATGTTAAAAATGGGTAACATCTTTAGGCCATATTTGGATGGGGGATATGTCTCTCCCCCACACACACACACACTCACGCGCGGGCGTGCTCACACACCGAAAAAAAAATTACCCAAAAGTTATCTGGTTGGAGAGAGGGAGATTATTTACAACTTCACCCTCCTTATCCCCTCTTTGTCCATCTCTTTAATTCTCTCTCCCTTTTCCCTTTTTCTGTTGATTGACTTTGCAATCGTCCAACGAACTGCCGATGCCAACTTTCCCCGTGGAAACCCAATAGATGAAATTTCCTCACAAATTTATCAGATTTGACCTTTGGTACAATCTGCATCCTTGATAACACAAAGATCGGGTGAGAGATCTGTGTGTGTGTGTGTGTGTGTGTGTGTGTGTGTGAGAGAGAGAGAGAGAGAGAGAGAGAGAGAGAGAGAGAGAGAGAGAGAGAGAGAGAGAGAGAGGATGGATAGTTGTGGGTCGGCACTTGGCAAGCCCTAATTTCAGAAACACACACATACACAGAGGAGGAAGAACAAGAAGAAGAATAGGAGTAAATGAAATGGTTTTTGTAATTTCATGAAATGCTTTTGGCAAAGTTATTTGTTTCAAACAATTGGATTTTATCCAATACATCTCCATCTTTGACAATGCTGTGATCTCACCCATGTGATTTTTTTCCCCTCTGTTATAAATGAACATTTTGTGATATTATTATATTTGGTGATGAAAAGGCCTACACATGTAATAATTTCAGAAAATAGAATATGAACAAATATAAGAAATAAAAAGAGTAAGTTAATTATTTTATATCAACAATTAATAAAAAGTGTAAGTTAATTACAATGCATTTCATTATTTTCGCAATTTATATAAAAAATATAAGAAATAAAAAAGAAACAAATATAAGATATAGGATATAGGATAATGGATAATGAAAATAAAAATTAGTTGGATACTAACAATTATAAAAATAAAATTGCATAACAACCAACCATTCAAATATACTTAATTTTTTTAAAAATATTTAAATTAATTAATTTTTCAATGAAATAAATTATTATAACTTCAAATTGTCCAGAATTAATTAAATAGATTAGATTTTGAAATTATATAATTAATTTAATCTTAATCAAGTTTGAGACATCATAAGGGCAAAAGAGTCATTTGACAGCTTTTTCCATTATCCACCCCATTTTACAAAATATCGAAATGAAGTCAAAAGTTATACTCTTGTTTAATCAATCATCCAAATCTACTTTTTTTTTTTTCTCTTTTTATAAACATCACATCAATGTGAAACAACCTTAAGAAAAATAATACCCTCTTATCGTATCCCCCTCTATAAGTTATTCCCTGAAATTAATCCTCCATCTAATCGGGGCCTTATAGGTCGATTGGATTTTGGGTGGATTAAATATGGAGAGTGGATAAAATAGTAAGGCCCAAGGGGTGTTAGTTGGTCCGGCCTCTCAAATTTGTTCCAAACTAAGGCAAGGCACTGGGCCCAGGATTCCTAATCTGGGCCCAAACTTAATCCGGGCATTATGACCCCATACAAACGGGCTGCTAGAGTTTAGAACAACCCATCAAAGGACTGGACTCCAATACTGATGGGAGAAGTCCATGAAATATTGAAGGAGAACCCACCTGTACGGATGCTGACATGAGAGAGAGAGAGAGAGAGAGAGAGAGAGAATGAGTTGAGAGATTTTGTATATGGATATTTTCCATGTTCACTATCACAACTCAATTTGGCCTTCTTACAATCCAGACATATCCCTCTATGTGAACTAAGCCAGGTCACCGACGGACTGCGGTATCTTCCAACATTCCAAATACATAGGACAGCTAAATATTTCTCCACGATCAGCCATAACTGGAAAAGGAATATTAGTACACTTTATGGAATAGCCTAATACCCACAAAATGGAAAAGGTCAAAGAGCAACGAAAGCAAGAAGAATGCTGCGTGATTAGTGCAAGATATATTCACTCTATTTATGTAAGTTTTAAGGTTAAATTAGAGTATATAGCTCTACTGGACCTTAGCATTATTGTAGGAGAGAAAAAAAGACTTCATCTCAAGTTAATGGGGAATGAAGTTTAAAAACAAGAAATGTAACGAAGCAGTCAAGCGGGTAACTGAGAAAAAGGAATTCAAAAGCATATAGATGCATAAAATTTGTTTTAAAAAGTACATTTGTCACACATGATACAATTTTCTAACTGGTAATATCTTCCCTCTGAATTAATGGAGGAATGGGTGGCATTAAACTGCAAGACATTCTACTAAATAAATCATCCACCACCTCAGGAACCTCGCCATCTGTTTTCTTACCGTTTCTGGAAAATCTGCTTTCACCATGGGAATCCTCTGTTTTAAGCTTGGACAGTAGCATTGGGCTGTTCCAAGGTTGAGGACTAGGGGTAGATGATAACACAAACAACCCATTTTCACGAGGCAAAGGGGTCAGCTGGGGCTTGTTCACATCCATCTGCTTTCTGCAAAACTTATCTTCCGAAATATCATAGAAATCCGCAGTCCTAACTTCTTGAGCAAGTGAGCACCAACAACAACACAGCCACAGTGCACAATCTGCAATTGCTGGTCTTCCACAACATGAGTTGTATGCAGGCAAATTGAATTTCTTTCTCATTTGGATCCTCCAAAAGCCTCCATAAAGTAAACCAAAGACACAAAGCACAACTCCAGTTAATCCCAAGGCCTCTCGGACAATCTCATTGTCAATGTTTACGGCAGCCAGGGTAAATATCCAGAAAGGAGCCGTGCAAAAAAGGAGGAAAGTCGCCAAGTGAACATATGTGTTTCCAAATCCAAGTCTCTCCATGTTCCATCCGAAAACACAAAAACAACAGAAAAGAGATAGATACGCTAGTTTAATATCTTCCCATAAGTTGAGCACCCCACCTCTCCAAATTGGATTGTTCTCAGCGGTTCTTTGGCCCTTGGTTGATGCAAATGAGAATCTCTTCTCCAAGGACTTGGCATTTACATGGCTTGAACAATTGCTGCCAACAGTGAGGATTTGATCCTGTGCTTCCTCGTCCACTTCCAAATCATACTCTCTCCCAAGGGGACTAAGTATCGAGTACAAACCAGCAATTGCGGGTGTGGCAATCGCAACAAAGAGGCATACACCAACTCCTATGGCGGGCCGTTCAGATCGTTTATAACCCAAATTAAGGGCGCACAAGGCGTACTGAGCAAAGCAATTCACATGGAGAAGAAGAATGACAACCATCATATGCGTCCACTCATGGGGTTTGTAAGTGCCATTCTTGCAGTATATTATTCTGAGTTGGGCGATATCCTTGGGGTTCCATCTGCACAGGAGGAAAAGGTGGTGGAAACGCTTTGGGTGTTGGTACAAACACATAAGAGTGAAGAGAGCGTTGATGATTTGATTATTGACCTCAAACCACTCATTTCTTTGCGCTTTGTTTGGCAAAACACCGTTTAACATTCCTGTCATGACCAGAAAGAGGATTGCCCCTGAGACAACAACACAACTTATCCACAAAAGAAGCGACATGTTCAAAGGCTTCCTTATCCATTCTTTGCTTCTATTCCATAGAGAAGCCCAATCAATTTTCCACGAAAAAACCCTATTGAGATGTTTGTGACGGCTTTTACCAATACAATAAGGTACAGATTGGGAGATTTTGTCTCTATCTACTCCTATCTGACAAAATTTACCTGAGGGGGAAACAAACCCACCACCAGAACTTAAATTCAGGATACTAAATCTACTAGGAAAATTTGTTTTGATGGATCCAATATGCGGATCAATGTCTCCCAATAGCCCCTTCCTAGATGTTGAGGCGGAAAGAGGGATTTGAATATTTTTTCTAGGACCATTCTGTCTCCCATTACTGGAACTTAACTCCCCAAGAAGCTCCTCGAATCTACCCTCATTACCGGCTGAAACCATCTTACCATTAAAGGTATGATTTCCTAAAATTCCCAGATACAGACAATCCAAAAATCTGACACCCATAAATCATTATCTCAAATAGTTGAATGCATTTCCTAGAATTCCCACTGCGGCCGTGACAGAAAACATGGACATCGCCGAAACTCCCTGAATACATATCAACATATCAAATAATATAGTAAAAAGAAAAAGATGCTGATTACATCTGAAACACTTTACAGAAGAAATAAACCTGACAAAGAAATACAATAATCTCAACTTCATAATAAGTTGATGACTACAATTTTCCATATGCTACAGGAGCTGGAGATAGCCATTAACAAATTTCCATTGAAAGTAGGACGCTAGCCACAATGGTTATAATATCTGCTCATCAACTACTTCTAAAATTTAGTTTGTAGCTACCTTCGCAAAAGTTGGGACAAATGACCATAAATGCAGTTACCTTCACAAAAATCGAATTAAACCTTAACAAAGTAACCAATTCACGCAGTGCTGGTACTACTGTGACTATAGAAGAAAATCTATTAACACGCATGGCTAGCAATGTACTCCCTCCGTCCCAAATTGCTGGCCCTTTTTGGGGTTTCGTGCATTTTGCACACAAAATCTAATGTATTAGCATTCCTTTTTTTACAAAAAAATTTATAAACCAATTTAAATCTCATTGAGTAGAAAAAAATGGTGTAAATTTTTTTTTTAAAAATAATTCTCAAAAACACATCATTTTTTGCGTGCAAAATGCATGCTTCCCCAAAAGGGGCAAGCAATATGGGACGGAGGGAGTAACAAGTTGCCTCTGGGTGGTCAGTTGCTCTCCTGTTCGAATGTTTGGTCGTCGTTTAGGCCGGTTGAGAGACATACCTCACGGAGAAGAAGAATAAACTTCAAATCGGGAACAAAATCAAACTACATATTGCTGATAAGAAATATGAGGAATATATAGCTGATAATCACCCCTAAAACCCAAGGTACCAAATTCATGAACAACTTCTACCACTTTTCAAGTTTTTAACAGAGCCCGAAACATCAGCCACTAATTATGTTACCTAAGCAACAGATGCAAGTTGAATTCAATTTCAAACAGACAAAGTTATGAGACAGCCATATATAAGCAGGAAAAAATTACTACAATAAAGCCTGAAAAGTGGGGAGAAACAAAACCCAAAATTCGGATGCAGATAACCGAACTAAAGAAAGGCCAAATCTTAGTCTATTATGATGTCAAAAGGCTCATAGAAGGCAATAGAAATTCAAGAAATTACACAGTTTCAATTCCCACTTTTCTTTGTGGGATTCTCGCCAACCAAACAAGGAGCAATTAACAAACAGATGGTTTTTGTACCGTAAATCAGAAGAACGAAACATCGTAAAAGCAATTAAAATACCTGTAGCATTTTCAAGTAGCAGAAACCATTTTTATCGATGTTTGAACATAGGGCTTTGGATCCACCGCCATTGCTCATTACCTTACCCGACATAGAAAGTAGAAACACAAGGGAATTTTTGAATTGTGGAAGGATGCCTTCGACGATTTCGACTTTAACTTTTTCTATCGGTATTCGGCATGGCGCTTCACTCGAGACTCATGCTGCTTTCTACTTTTGCTTTTCACTTGTTTCACGGTTAATTTCACTAGCCTCCCTGAGGTTTTCAAGAAATGCATGTATCTACCTTAAATTTCGATTTCTTTTAGTTGGACCTTAAATTTCTCCTTGGAATGAAACTTTCCTTTCCTCATCTTTGAAACTATCGCTATCTCTTCATTTTTTTCCCCTCGTATTGCAAAAGACTATTATCAAGATCAATTCTTCTGGTCTTAATTTTAAGAAGTAAACGATATAAATTCGATTAACAGAAAGTATCATATGACATTGTAACACTTTGCTTTTGGAGCCTTGGAGAAGTAAAGATATAAATTTGAAAAGTAAACGATATAAATTTGATGTTTGAACTACAATAACCACGGTGAAAGTGATGATGGAGCCTTGGGGAGAACCATGTGACATTGTAAAACTTTTCTTTTGGCCTATAAAATGTGTTGACTCACGTATTAAAAGCAATTTATCAATAATTGCACATGGCGATGGCTTAAGCTACTTTGAAAATATTGAAAAATTGTGTGCCCTAAGATTGTCCACTTGCGACTACAAAACCAAGTCCAGCTACTACGAATTCACCGCACCTTATATCCTGAATACTAAAAGTTTTGGGGTCTTCTTCTTCTTGTTGTTGTTTTTTTTTTTTTTTAGTCAGTTTTGTTCTAGACAAGACAAATATATAATTGACCAAAGGCAATTTAGAACGTGTAGTTCTCGGATAATCCCAATGAATAACAGTTTGTTATTAATCTATAAACTCCTTCCCCACTCCCACCTTCCTGATGCCTAAACAAAATGTTGCAAGATCTGGCCATGGCTTAAGACTCGGCCCTTTGAAGCCCAATCTAGATTTATCATGGTCAATTTTCTTCTTTGAATTGAAATGGAAAGGGAGAAGGAAATGAAAAGAACACTTCCTAGTGGACATGTTTGGATGCAAACTGTTAGAAAAAGGGTCTTAAAAACCTTTTTAATATAATTTTATATGTTAATATCTTTAATAATTAATTTGCCGATTATTTTTGATTATTTAAGTTCCTATCATGTGCAATGTTTTAATTGCATTTGTGGTTGATTTTACTATAAAGATCGCACCCTGAGTATTTTATTTTCTTGAATCATACATTTCCACTCATTACAATGAAAGTTCATTAACACACACTCTCGAACGAAGTCCTGTAGAAATTTACAATTATTCAATATTCAATCTTAAGATACAATCGTAGAACATGGACGGCGTAAAAACAGAGGGACATGAATTTCGGATGACACTCAACTCAGCTGGTATACTAAAGAATTACTACTTTTTCGACAATGAAACAGTCATACTATGCACCATAATTTTCCCATGATGGCGTAGATGGTCAGCGAGATGCTCTGCTAATTTATCAAATAAATCAAATAGATATCCAAAATGACTGGGGAATAGGGGTTCATTAGCAGCTCTTATAATACTTGCAATTTTTTTACCACTCTTATGCTCATGTTCTTCGTCTTTGGGGTCCGGGGTCCCAATTTGTCTCAGAAACTTCTAGGCTTTCAAGAGTAAAGTGTCCCTCCTTTTGAATTATTGCTTTCACTTCATCCTCATAAGATGCATAAGAAGGTATGTGGAATGAATTCACATCTTCCTTTCGAATCAGTCCCTAGTGTCGATTATGCATAACGATGAGTAAAAGGCAAATGCACATAGATAATTGGGATAGCTAGCTAAAACACTCGTGGCTTCAATTAAAAAGACAATGAGTAACGCATAGCAAATTGAGTTAATTACAAGCAAGTAGTTTTTATTCGTAGCCAATGTGATGCAAATTTGAATTAAATATTGATTATTAATCTTGTTCTAAATATGTTATGATTATTTCACAACAGTATTTGTTTTCATTTGCAAAGTAGAAAAAAGTACGCTTGTCCAAGTTCATGCAGATAAACATATTTATAGATGTGGCACAAACTATGGGGTGTGCACCACCCATTGTGGGTCTCATTATTTACGGATGTGGCGCAAACTATGGAGGTTGTAGCACCCATTAATTGTAGGTCTCACATTGCAAATTATTACAATAATCTAAACCGTTCATCTTATAGGGTCCGCAAAATAATGCATCCACAAATAAAATTAGATTGGTTAGACATTGATATGTATGTCAAAAGTTGAATTTTAGTGTAAAAAATGGACAGTCATAGGCATTTTAACTTAAAAACTATTGATAGAATCTAGACCGTCCATTTTTTAAATCAAAATTCAACTTCTGACATACCTATAAATATCCGATTAAGCTGATTTCCGTAGATTCATTATTTTGCAGGCCTTACAAGATGAACGGTTCAGATTATTGCAATGTATACTTGATGGGTCCCACAAAAGCCCGTGTGGGGATTTACACCTCATCCGTGATTAAAACAATCCCTTGTAATTATTTTTTCAAGAATGTGTGTTCTTGGCACCCTTTAAATTTTGTTAGAATATAACACTTATTTTACGGTTCTTTTTTTTTTTCTGCACGGCAAAAAATAATTTTATTAATTTTTGAAAACAAATTATAAAGATTAAAAAGACCCAAACACAACAACACGACGGAGCACGAGCAGCGAAATGCCCGAACAACTATAATCGCATGCCGGCTAGGACCAAAGGGAAAAAAAATAACAATTGATTGGCATGCTGCCAACCAAACAGAAGGACAACAAGACAATTCCTAAAGCACCAGTATCCCAAAACCTCATAGGTACAGCTCAGAACCTCATAGATCTTGAAAGAAGCACAAAAAAAACACCAGTATTTTACAGCTCAGAACCTCAACAAGGCACTTATTTTACGGTTCGTTTGATGAGTGGAAATAAAAAATAAAATGTATGAACCCAAAATTAGAAAACACGTAAGTTGAGACTTATTTGTGCGTGTGTTGGATTTCTTTCAAAATTGCTCTATTGTTGTTTACTTTGTCGGTTTTAAATAGTGCCAAACATCAATAAATAAAAAATGTGTAACGTAATCTAAAAATGGTTACTTGATAATGATTTTTTGAAGGGACTCTTGAGGCACTCCAAAAGCATGACTTTTTATTTTGTGGACATTCTCAACTTTTAAAAAAAAAAAATTGATCGGTTGGAGTCTTAAAAATTTTGGTTAGAATTTTCTAAATTATAGGTAAGTGAGTTGTAAAGAAAAATTAAATAGGTAACCTTTGTATCTTATCATTATTTCTATTTTAACCATAACCATAGTTCAGGCAAAGTAAACTCCATGAGTTATTTTTTTGAACAGTACTGCATGAGTTATTACCAACCAAAAAAAAAAAAAAGAGTACTGTAATCTTCACCATTTTTTTTCTTTTAATGGGTGAATAAAATCGGACTCCATAATCTATACATAACAAGGGTATTCGAGAATTTTAAAAATAATGTTGTCGTTCACCGAGCCCACCCTTTTCAAAACAATCACCAAAATATCTTTTGGAAGTCTCGGAATCCTTTCTCGTTAAAACCGAACGTGATATAAAAACGATCAATTTCTTTTTTCAAAGATTTTTTTTTTAAAGCATTGCTATTTCTTGAATGGCAACAAAAATATAAATGACTTCTCGGCCCTTATTTTTTTGCTGAAATTAATAATCTAAGATCGAAACACTGTTAGTGAGAATGCGTCTAACCTTAGATACTAAGTCAAAAAGTGATTATGTGAGCGGCCCCTACAATGCACTAGGATTGCAAGTGGGATCTTCATTACTCCTGCATATAAACGTTAGAATCATACGCCCTCCAGCTACCATTTCCTGTGAGCGACATCTTAGAAATGTTGAGAAGTCATTCTCAAACTGCTTCAAGAATAACTCAAATACTTTTCGAGCTATTGTCTTTGCCATGAACATATTCTTCTCATTCTTTTTTTTTTCAGGAACCTATAATTACAATTGATAATTACATCAGAGTTTCAATTGGAGTCTAAAAGTAAAACCAACATAACCAATTAGAGATATGTGGAGTAGTCTCTAAATTTTAGCAAAGCATTAGTACAAGTGAACAATTTGGGAAAAAGTAACACTTTTCGTTATGTGCAGCCCAGTAGCCCATGGCCATGGAGATATTGAAAAAATTAGGGTTCTTTAATAATCTGTTAAATAAACAACCCTAATAGTATGAATGTGAATCAATAAGTTACCCAACACAAATCACATAAACAATCAAACAGATGAATGCACGATATATGTGGAAAACCCCTGAATGGGTAAAAATCATGGGAAAGAATGAAATCACTATAATCGTTGTGCAATTATAGATATACCTATCCAAACGAAGTAAATCCTTACAACGTTCTAAGTATCACATGCCGAGTCATACGTACACCGCACCCAGTAATCTTGATCGCCAATGCCTTGAATCGCACAAGCCTTCCAATTCTTTGCCTTTCCAACTCTACGAAAGGGCTTAACCCTAGCTGCCACAGATGTTTGGAGGTGGAAAATATGAGTGTTGGCCAAGTAGTATCCACAAAACCCTAACCAACGTTATATTTATAAGCTTCAAAATGTGCTTGAGTAGGTTCGGAGTTGGTCAAGCAAGTTACTGAAGGCAGCCCATTTGCTTGATGTGTAGCTTGTATGTTGCTTGAGTAAGTTTCTTGAATTACATCAAAATAATGACCGCAATAAAAAGAATTACATATTGATTTCCTTCCACACCTAAACAGACACTCTAAATAATAAAATTACAACTCGATGTAAATGTGTGTTTTGTCAAACGGAATTGCCAAAATAAAGGAATCCGAAACTTGGTCCTTATGGATATGATTCATAAGAGAGAGTACTCTAGATTTATTAACTAAGCTTGGTAGCTTCTTCTTTTTTTTCTTTTTTCTTTTTTTTAACTTGGGTGATAGCTTAAGTTAGTAATATTGCGCGATAAAGTTTAACATGGCCAAATGTGATTTCCTATTAAAAAAAAAAACAAATTAGTGGAATAATAGAATAGATCTATGTCAGCATATGTAGGTACTATAAAAAAATAAAAATAAAAATCAAGAAAAGTTAGTTTCCCAAAGTAAGTTTGATCTGAATTACAGTACTATACTAGAATGGATATGGAAAATATTAAACGCTCAAAAAATATAACAGTAAATGAGGTTCATATTCGATTTAGTGGGAGGCACATCCTGAATAGTAATTCCGTTTCATAGACGAATAGCGTTTCTGGAACATAATAATGAAATGAGTATTACCTGAGAAAGCCAATGAAGACAATAAGATGAATGAACAAAATGTAGGCTGTTGCTTGGGAAAAACCTACAATAGAAAGACTCTGGTACGCCTGATATGAAACAATTAACAAGCTCCATCGATGCATTTTCTCCACTGTCCCTATGATTTTCTTTAAGATTCTTGTAAAATGTTGGGAGCGACTTGAAAATTGATTTGAAGTAATTTTTTGGAAGATCATTTATATAAATTTCTAGTTCAGCTGCTTTGCAATGTTGAGTGGACATACTTTGAATTGTCCCAAAAAAACCATCGTCCTCTCTCTCTCTCTCTGTACCAGAGCTTTGCCGATTGAATCAAGGAGACTGCTCAAACGCAAGTACTTCCTTGTCTATCTCTCTCTCTCTCTCTCTCTCTCTCAAGGAGACAAATCTATCCTTGTCGAAATTTTTGTGTTTTTATGTGTTTATTTATGAAAAATTCGTGTTAAGCTTTTTCAAGAATCATTATTGTATTTGATTTTGAAAAATGTAATTGGTCAAAATGGGTTTGAAAGAGAGAGAGAAATAGATACTCTTGATATTAATCCCAAAATTTAGTTTAGAGAACCAAACATGTGATTAGCCAAAACATGGAATAACTAGATGTTAATCCTTCATGAATTAAATAGGGGATTGTGAGATATTCAAGACTAAATTAGTCCTAGGACAAATAGTCCAGGAATATTAATCCTACCTATTTTAGTCCGTGAATCAAACAAGTCCTTTATAAGGTGCACTACAATTAAACGTGCAAACAATGGTGTAGTCAGAAAATTGTTACAGTAAGGGTACATTTAATTCATAAATGCCAATACTTTTGTTGTGAAAAAGAATCTTCTTTAAGTATCTAACATGTCTTGATTTTTATTTGAAATGAATTTTTTTGTACTTACATTTTATGGGTAGATGTGCCTCTTAGCCTATTTGATTGTGCCCCCTTCGCTTCCAAGGGGTGGTCTGGGATTCGCGTCGGTGAAGGATTGGGGTTCCGTAAACACATTATAGTACGTTGTGATGTAAAAATTCAGTTAATTGAGACTTGTTTGTGAGTAATTAATTATTCAATGGTTTTGGGGCATCACCAGATGGTGCCCTAACACCCTTCTCCATCACTTTTTTTTCTTTATCGGCATTAATTCATCATATATTCAGGTAAAACTCATATATTTAGTCTTGAATCCCATGTAAATATGTGCAGGAGAAGTACATTATAACACTAAGTAATGACACCCCAAGAGCACTAATTAGTTTTTTGTATTAAAAAAAAGTGACGTATCAATTTATAGTTTTTAACAAAAAAAAAAAATCCTCCAAAAATCCAGGTCGACACTGGTCCATAAGTAGTTCCGCACTGCGTGCAAGGCATGTTTGAATGTTCTTATAAGGGAATTGTAGGAGATTGGATCATGTTAATGTTATATTGTTGTAGTGTTTCTTACTGTAATTAACCGCGGTATTCGGGAGCTTTTTTCTTCTGCCAACAACAATACGAAAGACAAAGTAAAGACCTTTTTAGCTGGGTCATCCTTTTTCCTTGTGATGCAGGGAGAGTTATGGAACATTATTATTTTATCTTATAATTTCATGGATCAGTCGAGATGTACTAAGTAGGCCCTATTTGATAACCATATTAACCCTTCAGATTGGAGTACTAAGTAGGCCCTATTTGATAACCATATTAACTCACATAATACTTTGTTTGGTGACTAGAAGAGGGACTACTAATCTGCGATTGGACTATCAATCTCATAGGACTCGTAATACTTTGTTTGGTAACAAAAAAGGGTTTGGACTATGAGTGGATTTTTCGTCAGACGACTCCTCTTTCTCAAACAAATTAGTGAAGTACTCTAATTTCAAAACTATTTGTAAAAATACTTCTTAATGCAATCATGAATTGCGCTTTTCTTGTAAAATGCAATTCCAAATTGAGCTTCTCTTGTAAAACGCAATCCTAAATTGCGCTAAGAAGAATTTTTACAAATAATTTCCAAATCAGAGTATTTCGCCAATTTGTTTGGGAAAGAGGAATAGTTCACGAAAAAATTCACTATGAATCCAATGAGACTGCTTACCTGGCCCATATGTATGTTTGAGGATGCGGTTCTAGTCTGGGATCCAGACTTCCAGACCTCCATGATCCGAGCATTTTTTTCACGATCCGAGCCGTCCAATGTGTTAAGAAGGTGTTTTCAAGGGTTCAGGGGGTAAATCTTCAAAAAAAATACCGGGAAGGGCTTGATCCAAACAGTTTTTCACAAAACTATAAATATACAATTTTTGTGAAAAATTGCTTGGATCAAACCCTTCCCGGTATTTTTTTTGAAGATTTCTCGCGAGAACTTTGGAAAACACCTTTTGAATACATTGGACGGCTCGGATTTTCCCAAAACAATTCACAACACAAAAAAAACACCCATTTTCTTCCAGTCAGGCCCTAACTAGAACCATGGGCTATATATATATATATACCAAACTTCCGGTCCAAACTCCCACAACTTATTAAGTTCCGGACCTCCACTTTTCGGACCAAATTTTGATGATCTGAACCGTTAGATGTGTTTCAAACGTGTTTTTAAGGTCCCTCGCGAGGATTTGGCCAAAAAAAAAAAAAATACCCGGACGGGCTTGATCGGAGCAGTTTTTCATAAAATGCTGTTATAGTGTTTATATGAAAAACTGCTCCGATCAAGCCCTTCCAAGTATTTTTTTTGGCCAAATCCTCGCAAGGAACCTTAAAAACACGTTTTGAACACATCTAACGGTTCAGATCGTCGAAATTTGGTCCAGAAAGTGAGGTCTGGACGGTAGGTCTGCATTTTGTGGTTTGGATAGGAAGGAGACTCTCTCTCTCTCTCTCTCTCTATATATATATATATATATATAGGGTAAACTTCTAGTCCGGACTTTTAATTTCCGGACTTTTTATACAAAATTTTTTTTGACGATCCGATCCGTCCAATGTGTTCAGAAGGTGTTTTCAAGGGCCGTCGTGGAAAATTTTCAAAAAAAAACACCGGGAAGGGCTTGATCCAAACAGTTTTTATAAAAAAAATATATAAATACGGTTTTTATAAAAAACCGCTTGATCAAGCCCTTCCCAGTATTTTTTTTTGAAGATTTCTCGCGTGGACCCTAGAAAACACCTTCTGAACACATTGGACGGATCGGATTTTCCAAAAAAAATTTGCAACACAAAAAAACCCCATTTTTTCCTTAAATCCGGGAGTGTGGACTAGAAAATCCACCTATATATACATATATATATATATATATATATATATATATATATATATATATATATATATATATATATATACTAGGTACAATGCTACGTGCGTTGCACGAGTGTTATGCCCGTGTTTTTGTTGGTGTGCTGAAATGAGGTATTAGTATTGTAGTAAATAAGGTATATGAAGATTTCGAATGTAATGGGCAGTGTATGAGGAAAAAAATTTAGGAAGGATTAAAAATAGCATTTTCTTTTGACGCAATTTTGATTTTTTGCTTAGTGTGCAGAAAAGACATAGAAATTGCAGGATAAAAAGACACTCTAGAATTTCTCTTACATTTGAACTGATAGTTAGCTGTCATGAAAATCATTAACATTACTATATTAGACTATTGGTATTCGCTAACTAAGTGTGGTCAGCATTGCAAAGACCATAAGGTTAGTGTTGGTTGATAAATGGTTCATCAGAGGAATTTTTGTAAATGCCATAAAAATATTCCTGGGCATATAAATTTAAGTTAATTTTGCTGAATAATAGAAGATGTAATGAACCTATTGCATGTACTAATTCACATATCAAAGTGTTATAGGAAAGATGAAACTAATTCACATATCAAAGTGTTATAGGAAAGAGCATATCAAAGTCATTTGATAACATAAAAAGATGAAACTAATTCACATATCAAAGTGTTATAGGAAAGAGCATATTTACAAACCAGCTGAAAGAAAGTAGGATAGTTATATACAGGGCCATTACAAAAGGTATAGAGATTAGGTAAGAAATAAACCAGAATGTGCAAGAGATTTATTTCTTACGTAATCTTTTGCTTAATGGACAGTGCTGGAGAACTGTTTTGATATCAAAATTCTCTAAGAATATGACTTTTGTCTGAGCTAGTCATTTTTAGGTTTGGTTTTGGGGTTGGTCTCAGTGTCCATCTCTGTGCTTTTGTCTGGTGTTCTGTTGCTGGAGTCTGTGCTTGAACTTTGTGTGATATAGAGTTCACCTCTAGCTTTTTTTTGTGGAGTTGATGGAGTCAGGGCCAGTGGATGCTTCAAAGCTGGTGATTTTGGAATTTGTGCTGAATCAAAGATTCCCTGAACTATGAATTTGCACTGATTCAAGCCACCATAATCGCTCATCTCGGCTCTGAGGCGTATTGTGCAATCTCGTGGCTGAGATAATTTTTCAAGGAGAGGCAGTGGTAGTGAGCCCTGTAATTGCTTTAATTAGTATTGAAGTTATAAGAGGAGTAGGTATGTATTGAGCTGAATATAATAAGGGTTTTTACATCCATTGCTGAGGTATCTATGTCTTTTGCTGTGATCCCATAATATTGCTCTGAAACTGCAGCAAAAACCATTGCATCAACTGAGTCTGTCATGTCTGTGAGCATGATCTGGAACTTGATTCTGCAATGAGTAAGAAGTTTTTGTTAGCAGGTATCAATTAAAAGGGCAGTTTTTATTGAGTATAGATTGCTATGGTACATACTTTGGCAAAGCAGTGACTTTTTGATTGCAGTAGTTGCAGAAGAATTGCTCATCACGAGATGCAGTTGTTGCTTTGCAAAGTGAGCAAGTCAAATAGTAGAACTTCTGGTGTAGGTCAGCGACACGGACTATAGCATTTACATTTCTGATTTCAGGCTATAACATGCGAGGAGAAATGGTAAATGAAAGCCATGTTAGTGTTTGAATATGCGTATAGTACTTTGAGGAATTTGTGTAAGTGATTGATTCAATTTAGATTTTAAAAGATAAGAATATAGAAAATATAGAAAAGGATAGAATTGCCTATTAAGCAGTGTATAAATAAGAACAAAATTGACAGGTGCAAGTTTTTGTTCAAGGGTAAATTCGATGTAAATGGTCAAATGAGAAAATAACTTAAAATTGAAATGTTTGTTTATAATCTATTGAATGTGCATTTATTTGGAGACAAATAGCTTGTGGTTATTGTACCTTGTCAACTGAAGCTGGGAGATCAATTATGTTGACAATTTCATCTGCATGTGGCATTGTGAGAGTGATATTTGGTGTGTTGTTCCGTCCTGGTAAAGGTAAAGCTTTGATTCTTGCAGAGTTTTCAAGGCACCTGTAGAGTTTTCGTTAGTATAGATTTAGTTCATTGGGTATATTATTGTGGTAGTGTTTACCATGTTTGCAGTACTGCAGCGTGCGGTGTTGGTGGATTGAAGATAAAGATGCTGGAGTTATGAGTTCCAAGGCCAATACCTGCAGGAGTCTATAGTTAGTTTGTTGAGGAGCAATTAAAATAGTGTGTAGTGTGGGCGTTAGTTACTAACCATAGTATGATGCTATCTTGAGGTGCAGTCCTATAACAATCAGAAATGTGCCTGGTAGATTGGCCATTTCATGGGCTTCAATCTCAGCAAATTGATCCCAAATGGAGATAGTTGTTGGGCGCAAGCTGTTGGCAAGAAAATAGAGGTTATAGTGGAGCAGAGATTTGGTACTATATAAGTGAATGCAGAATTGATGTAACCTTTGATCAATGATCTTGATATCTGCTACCCAAGAGTTTTTTGGTTTGCGGCGTTCTCCGACTTCTAGGATAGCGAATAGGACATCTGAAAAGTGTTGGATTTGTTTAGTTTTTTTATAGTATAAGTAAAAGATTTCGAGAACTGATATAAAAAATTGGTATGAATCATTATGATAAAATTTAAATGTACCTATTTTTGGGCCAGATTCTTTGATGTGCTCCAAGTCTGACAGTTGCGTGAAGTTATACTTCAATGATCTCATTGTTAAGCCATCAATTTGTACTTCTTCAATAGGAGTTTTTGCACTGAGCGTGAGCTGGTAAGGAATTTCCAAGTATTGATATGACAGAGGAATTAATGCAACAGTTGCATTAGTGATTGAATAACAGTGATATAGCTTCAGATTCTTGTGCAGAATGCTAATGTTTGAGCCATAAATTCCAGCCTGCATTTTTTCTCCCTGTGTAAGTGTGCTCCAATTAGTGATGATATGGCATTAAATTTATCTATATGAGTAGAATATGGTAATTACCTTGGAGTTTTGAAGAACAATTCTTTGGAAAAGGGTTGTTGTTTTGCCAAGTGTATGAGGAAGTGCTTTCTCAATGACCATGCCAGATGTGCTGTAGTAGTTGATACCAGGTTTTATCTCACTGAACTGCATGTAAGTAGGGGCCATTCCTGTAATGGAAAAGAAGCATTAGATTCGTTAGCATCTGTTGCTTTCTAAAGAAAGCATATATGTTGTGTATGTTTGGAAGAAAGAAGAGATTGTATAGTGTAGATAGAATTAATAAAGCAGAAATAATGATATTACCTTTGGTGATTGCATTTAATCAGTAGCATGAATCGTTAGTATAATATATGCAAGCTTTATGTTACAAGATGCAAAATCAGTTAGTATAATATATGTGTTTAAGATGCAGGCTTTATGTTACAAGATGGTAAATGTTGACATAAGTGAAATAAAGAAAACGTGCAAGCTTTATGTTACAAGATGTAAAATCAGTTAGTATAATATGTGTTATTTGTAGCAGCTATAATTACAATGGAGAATGTAAATATGCATTGGTAAAGGAACATATAATATTATTCGCATTGTGCCTCAGCTAGAAGTTCAGTATAAACTATGTTCTTTGTTTGGTGTGAGGACAATGGTTTATCGTCTGTAGGCAAAATTTGGACTCTAATATTAGTAGCTGTTGTTGCACGTGACATTCCCACATAAATTTGGCCGTGTGAAAAAGTTGGTTGTGGCAAGTAAATGCCAACTCTATTGAGGGTTTGGCCTTGGGCTTTGTTGATTGTCATTGCAAAGCATATTCGAATAGGAAATTGTCGCCTACTGAATTCAACTAGATATTGTTCAGCATTATTGGGTTGCAATGGGATTCTAGGTATGAAAACAGTAGTTCCCTTCCTTTCACCTATTGCTATTTTAGCCTGGATTACATGCTTATGAAATTCTTTGCATATCAACCTGGTTCCATTGCATAATCCCTTTGAAGGGTTAATATTTCGTAAAAGTAGTATTGGGGCATTTTTCTTTAAGATTAAACGATGAGGAGGCATTCCTGGGGGCGCAATTGAATTCAGAAAGTCAATGTACATACCTTGCTGTGTAATATTAGCTGTTTCATCATAGCTAAGATAGGTATGCTCTTGACCTGGGAATTTTGAGAGTATTGTGTCATTTATTTCATCAACTACCTCATTTTTGGGTGTGAGAATAGCTGATGTGCTAAGCATTGATGCATTAGACTCAGGAGCATCGATAGAAGGGAAGACAAAATCAATGAGGTCATTTAGAGAATGGCCACTTGTTGTTGGTTCCAAAACCAAAGAAGTTGGTAATGTGATATTCCCATCAGCATTTTTTTTTTCTAAACCATTGCCAATTCGAAGTATATATTCACTGAATGCTGGATCTTCCCGTGCTCGCATATTAAGCTTCAATCTTTTTTTAACAAGTAAAGGCCAAATGTATGATCGTACCAAACTTGCATTCATGCATTTTTCTTTTGTTCCTTTTGGGACAACGGGAAGAACTTGCCGAAAGTCTCCTCCCAAAACAATAACCTTTCCTCCAAAAAGTTGATCTTTTCCTGTAAGATCTCTTAAAAGATCATCCAATGCTTCAATATTTTGTTTTATGGCCATTGATGCCTCATCCCAAATTATCAAAGTAGCTTGTTTCAATAATTGAGCTAACCCACTCTGTTTCTTGACATTGCAACATAATTTGCCAGTAGTTGCTATTGGGATTTTAAACCTTGAATGAGCAGTTCTTCCATTAGGCAATAGCGATGCAGCTACTCCAGAACTTGCTGTTGCCAATGCAATTTTTCTCTGTGATCTGACGGCAGCTAATAGTGCTCGGTAAAGAAATGTTTTCCCTGTACCTCCAGGCCCATCTATGAAGAAACTCTTTGGGCTTTGTTCCATAACTGCATTTAGAATTTCCTGAAATGCATCTTTTTGTTGTGCATTGAGCAAATGTATGCTTTGTAGATCTGATTCTAAGATCTGTATATTGGTTTCATCCTCTATTTCCTTTGGTACTGAATTGTTCTTGCTTGTTGTTGAAAGCAAGTGATCCAATTGGAAGTTTGCCAAGTTTTTACCAATTGATTCAAACTCTGAATTTAATGCTTGTAACAAAACTTGGCGTGCTTCAGCTTGCGATATTCTGTGGCTGAATACATAATCTTCAATCATCTGTTGCTCAAATCTATAGAATAAGTCAGTGGAGTTGATAGGAGCACAATAAACAAGGATTGTACAAAAGAGCTCGCGCAATGATGTTGGCATTTGATATACAGCTGCTTCTTCTAGGCATTTTTCATTGCTTTTGTCATCATGAAGTATGCCATATGAAGTAGCAGCATCTCTAAAAGTTAGGAAAATTTGATCGTTGATCGTCCTCAAATCAGTATATGATTTTGGTCCTTGAACATGGCAGACTAATAATCTTAAGTAATATCTCTCTCCTTCTGCAGGATTAGCTGTTATGATTCGTCCGATGACCTCTTGTTGTTGACGTTCTTTCCAAATTCGTGATTGCGGTAGCCAAACAAATGCCTGAGGGAAGTCTTTGTATAAGAGGTGCAAATACTTTGCCAATGTATTATGCTCATTCATCCAGAAAAATTGAGTGAGCATTGTCCTTTGATAGTAATTTTTGTTGGCTATTGAACTCAGGTTTGTCTGGTTCTTGAAGTTTATCATTTGGCAATCCTGTAAATGCAATTGCAAACTTAGAACAGCTGGATGCATCTCATGTAATGGGAATTTGAATATGCGCCATATAGCTTCTGGTGGGGATACCCTTCTTGCTGATTGAAATTGCTCAATTTCATCAATATCGCCTTTTGCACTTGCACTAACTAATTGGTACATGATCTTATCATGGCCTTTGTATATGTATTTGTAGAGATATTTGACTGCCTTAATTGCGAACAAACTTCAACATTTATGTGGCAATCTAGTAATGCTAGTAGATATGGATTATGTGGAACAACCCATCTATTATCTAGCATTTGGCCTCGAACATTGACAGCATCTTCAGTTTGTCGCCGGCGATATTGTGGATATCCATCTGTGCTAACCATTGTTTGCTCACAATAATTCCGAGGATAATTGTCTTTGCATTTTTCATCTCTCATGCATGGATTGGTTCCATTCAGTACACCACAAGGGCCATGCATCATATGCTTCAAAACCATTGCATATAAGTGGGGTTGTTCTTGTTTGCTTGGTAACTCAGCTGATATAAAAGAATCGAATCTGTCAGCATTGTTTAGCTTATATGCTTTCTTCAAAATGATCAGCATATGGACGTGAGGCAAACCTCGCTTTTGGAATTCAATAACAAAGGTGTATGCTGCAACTGGACCAAATAAAGCTTTCTTAATGACCTCATTCCTTAAGTACTCAAATTTGCTACGGAAAATTCGTGCAAGCAAATCAGGCCTATTCTGAGCTTCTTCATAAGATTTGAGCTCAGTTTTGATTTCGGGCCAATTAGGGTTGCATGTCATTGTTATAAATAAATCTGGCTTTCCATAGCGTTCAACCAATGCCATTGCATCCATATATCGCTTTCGCATATCTCTTGGACCTCCAACAAAGGAACCAGGTAGAACAATTCTTTTTCCAACTTGTGAACCTTCTATTTCTCCTTGATTCACGCTATCTATGATTCCTTGATACAAATCTGCCCTTATTAGATTTTGATTCTTCCTAAAGTAATCTAATCTTGAAGTTTCTATTTCGACATACATGTCAACAACAAATTGTTGCAAAAGTCTCCCTGATTCCAGCAGTATTGATGTTGTTGATTCTCGAATCTGTAATCGGTATGCATAGAATTCCCTGGCAGACACTGTGTTCCCTTTGTGAGCATTGTCTTCGTATACTGTTGATGAGCAGAATTTCTTAAAGATCATGAATGTATGAAGTTGGACGTGTATAAATCTATATCATGAAGAAAATTTATATCACCTGTTGCCTCTGTTGCTATCAATTGGTTTGCTGTTCTAGAATGGCTAGGCAACACTTTCCCTTGGCCAATACATGGGGTAGATCTTGTACCCTTTTTTCTTTTCATAATTCCTTCATGCCAACCTGGTTCACCTTGAGGGAATAATAATGGATATTGTAGGGAATCAAATAAACCATAGTAGTATCTTATTCTTTGGCTGTGACCATCTTGTGTTTGAACTGTAATTTCTCTTTCCCTTGGATCATCGGCATCTAGATTTTCATTCCAAATTAGTCCAACTTGGCCGACTATAGGTGCTGCAGATGTTGTGCTCTGAATCTGTGGATTTGTCTTTAACTTTATTTGGCAACTCTGTATATCATGAACATTCCTTAGGCTCCTAAAAAACCTAGAGTAAGGGTTTGGTTCTAAGATATTTATAAGGCGATCTATGACAGGAAGCTCCAATTTGTTTTTTATGGATTGCCTATTTGCATGCTCATGCTCTGTGTCGTAGTAATATAGCTGAAGGTATGACGGTTTGCCTTGCGAAGGATATAAACTATTGATGTAGTGGTAGATTTGACCTTGAGCTCGAAATGTATAGATTCCATTGCAACGCTTGGCGCAGTCTTCATCAAGAACAATTCCCATCGAAGTGAAAGCAAAAACATCATTGTATGGCTTAATATATTGACGGAAATGTTTGGATTCTGCATTTGATGCTGAATATAATTCCCGTAGTTCATCTAGCATTGTCGTCGAGTAAAGTGATACAGCACCTTTGCTGCAGCAGAAAGTTGGTGGCTCATATGGGAATCTTTTTGCACCGCAAAGTAAGCAAGAGGGAATGATAGGTAATCTATGTGGTTCGATTGGTATATGATGTTCTTTGACAATACTGAGAGGTATGAAAGTATCCAAAGCGAGACCTATATAACATATAGCTAAGTTGTAATAGATGTTTAAGGCTAAAGTTTCTACCTTATGGAAATTAGGCGATAATAGAATTTACCAATGTTGACGTCATACAGCATACCTATATAAAATGTGAAGTAATATTAAGATATAATTTAGGAACAATTTATGTATTATATATATGGACGAAGAGATAATTGCCATACACAAATCAGCATCTATGTTTGCAGTCAAATTTGTTGATGTTCCAATCTTGGTAGGTGCCTTGAGGGTGGCTGACACACAGGTAGTTGTCTTGGGTAGTTCATGCACTGGCACTGAAAAGAGTTCAGGTCTCTTACCTTTTGCCTCTGCTGCCAGAATTTTTCTCCTCTCATCCATTACTTTTTTTTCAAGATCTGGTAATTCAGAGTATGTGGTTCTGTATCTTTTTCGCTTAGGCATCTGTGGTACGCGAAGGAGAAATAATGTTCCTCACGAAATTTACAGCATATTGCGAGAGAAATGGTGTAAAGTATACTGGTCTGTGCTTTTAGACTATATATTGTTGTTAAATATCGATAAGTTTCTGATCAAGTGTAAAATGGTATTTGTCATAATAATAAGGATAGAAATATGTCATGTGAGAGATTAATATGGAATGAGCAAAAGTGTAGCAGTAAAATATTTACATATATCATGAGCAAACAAATATGTGCAGAATATAAAAAGTAAGTCAAAGGCCTCAGGAATTACCTTAAAGTGAAGAAGTAAATTGCAGATAATGCGGTTGCAGCTGACGAAGATGCAGAAGCAAGAGTTGTTGTGCGTTAATGCGAAATCCGGAGGTGGGCTTTTGTTTTCTACTTTCTCTGATAGGAAGGGTAAAAGCTTTCTTGGTTATGTATATAGAGCCATTGGATATAGGTATAAGTGTTGAAGTTTTTTGTGATAAACTCTGTAAATAGTGGCCTCTAATTGTAGGAGTGAATGAGTGGTTTAGAATTATCACTAAGTTTAAAAATAATAAAATTTTATATGTCAGGCAGAGGATAAGAATAAGTGTTCAATTTCACATCCAAAAAGCAAAATATCTTGGCATAGATTTTGTTTATATCTCTATATTTGAAGTACAAGTTTGGTTTGTTTAGAATATTATTTTTTATTGGTTGTCTTAATGAAAATAGATATGAAAGATAAATTTCTTGTTATACATATCTAGCTGAATGAAAATAGATATGAAAGATAAATTTTTTGTTATGCATATCTAGCTAATAATATTTTTTCTTCGAACTGTTAGTATGCAATTTTTTGTAATTTGAATATTTTTTTATATAATTTGACCTGTTTTATGTGTTTAGAAGGTGTTTTGTAAAAAAACTATGTAAATTAAGCTCTATGTAGTAAATTTTTTCTTTGGATGTAGTTTTTTTAAATGTTGGAAAATATTTTTTTAACGTAAGAGATGGTTTAGATTTTCTTAAAAGAATTTGTAACACTCAAAAAATTATTTGTACAATTTCAATGTAGGAGTTTGTTGAATAAACCTTGGATATATGTTTAGAAATAGTATTTGGAATACATTTTTATTTAGGATTGCATTTTTTAGGAAATTTTTTTTAATTAAGTCATATAGTAGAAAAATTAATTTAGAAATCGGCTGCGTTAATAAATTATCTAAGATGAACGGCTTTTTTTTTGCTCTTTTTTTTTTAATAATTATTTGTCATAACTATTGATTTATATTTTTTTAACGGAAGGAAGATAGATTAGTGATGTGGTTTTAGTTTATATTATATATGTATATATAAGATTTGGCTGTGTTTGGATAAAATTGTTGCCTAAATGTAAGTGTTAGTAAAAATTTAGCTAATTAGTTTTAGGTTCTTGGCTAAAGCATATATGACAGAAAGTAGTTTAAGGAAGGGATTAATTTTTGGTTTTTTAGTAGAGATGTCTGGTAATAAAACTTAGAATATGGCATATAATTGATAGCATAGTTATGGAAGTTGGGCTTAATAAAATGAGTATATAGAAGTCATACCGTGTTTGTTGAGTGACATAGATGCTTAGATTAATCTTGCTGCATCATTAATATACCCTGCCACAGTTTATATTTTTTTTGTGAAAATAATGAGCAATGGAATAGAAAAGTATAGAAATTGTAGTATTATTTAATTTAACTGTAATACTTGTAATTATCTTCTTAAAGAATGAAAATTTTATAATGTATAACATGTATGCATTAGTGCAGAAGTGGAGGCATGAAATTGTGATATTGATTTTTATATTGGATAAGACCAAAATTTTGAATTTGATGTAAGAAACATAGAACTGAGCAAACTAAAAATAACCGATTATATCTCGAACATTGATAGCCAATAGATTTGTCATATATACATTGACCAGTCTTAATAACCTACTGAAACTATGGTAGAGATCAGATACGTAGTTTTAGAGGGAAACGAGTTACAGAATTAAGTATCTTGTCATTACAGAATACATTTTTGATGAACAAAAGCGAGAATAACCAAAATACCTACCAACTACTGCATTCTATTATATTTTTAATACAATGAAGCTGCGAACAAGTTCTTGCTTGTCAAACCTGATGAAGTTGCCAATCATCGAGCACTTTTTCTGATCCATCATTTGATCGGAAGATGACAATTTGAGCAGTCTCATGAAAGGTTAGTGCAACCATGAGGTAATCAAATGGCTGTAAAAACAAATCTTCACATAGGTTGGCAAAAGCAACAGAATTTAAGAGGCCATTGTCTTCAACTTCAATTGTCCAGCTTCGATTCACAGCTTTAAAAACAATAGCCTCCACATGTATGTCCTTGATATATTCATGTAGGAAATGGCGAAAAGTCTAGCAGAAAATAAAATGATTTAATTTTAATATTTATTAGCATTAATATCAAAACAGTTTAATACCAAACTAATGTTAATATAAGAAAAATGAACGTTAAAAAGTGTTATGGAAATAGATAATACATACTGCATGGAGTGAGTCAACTGTCGTGAATTCACAAAGAAATCGGAAGAGAGATGCTTCATACTCAATGATTGATGGTAGGCATGCTGTATGCAGGTTATCTATACGGAAGTAATATTATTGAACATATATAATGTTAGAATGGAAAATAAGACAAAAGATTTGCAAATAATGTGATTTAATATTGTTTTGATATTATAACTGGAATAGGGTGTAGGTGCTGCAGGGCCTCAGCAGGATCACTCCAATCATAGGTCATTTCTCGGCCATTTTCATTAAAGAGGAAAGTATTGAACACCCATCTTCTCTCACAACCAAACACAACTCGACAACCAATCCTCAATCCATGGACGTTGCAGAAATCACTCCACTTATCATTAAACATTAGATATCCAACAACTAAAATAGGCCAAACTCTATAACCATGTCTTATGACAATCCATGTGGCAACATTTTCAGGTGAGAAAAAAGCATGTAAGCCAACTGACAGTGCCTAAATTATGAAATATAATTTTAGAAGCACAACAAATATTGGTTTATGCATTAGGCAAGTAGGTATGGAGGAGAAAGATGCAAACCTCAGGTGCATGTAAGGAAGATATGCGTTTTAAAATTCAGCAACGTGGTAAACCTAATAAATAATGAATCAGGAAGGGGAAAAAATTTCAGAAATTGTTATATACAGAATTTCAGATTTAAAGCCTTTACAGTGGACAATAAATATTATTGAATTTATAAACATATCTAACAAATAATATATAAGTAATATAAAATATAGTATACCTGCAATGCTTGTCCGCACAAATGAATAGTAGATCACTGATTCGATCCACCTATTGAAGTCGCTCTTTCGAGTCCATTCATTAACAACACCAAGTGGATATTGCTGACTATAAATGCGCACAAAGTTATCATCTCGCTTATAAACAATGTGTCCTGTTCCATGATCAATTGACCTAGCAACATTGTCTCTTACTCCTCCATGAGCAATTAAATAGTAAAAACCTTCATTCTGACTTAAATCGTGTGGATGGTGTTCATATATCAGGCGGACAAATGGACCTTGCAATGCCATTGTGATAATGCCTATAAATTTTAACGTTTTTATGAGTATCAAAATTTATACAAATAAAAATGGTATATATGTAAGCAAATTTCATTAGCCATATTTAATGTAAATTCAAGGTATTGAATATTAATATTAATTGACAGCCAAGAAGTAAACTTGTAACAAATGCATGTTATTATGTTTGACTAATTTCCATAAAACTATGTTAAAAATGTAATAGTTTTGTATAAGACTATAAAATCAATTCATTGGAGTTGAGTATTTTTGCAGTGATTTTATTTACAAAGGATTTAAAACATTATATACTATAGACATTGCCATTGTCAAAACTCTGTTATTCCAAGAAAATAAGAAAATATATATATATATATATATATATATATAGCTAATATATATACATATAAATATATATATAAAGATTTTATACCCTTTTTTCTATCGTATTAAATAATAAACAGAAACCAAAATGTCTTATATAATCCAACCATATGCATGTGGTTTATAATAAGAATTAGTAGATGATAAGTAATAAAAATGACAAATTTTATAATTTTCACAAACAATACTAACTTGATAACCTCAGTACCAAAATAAAGCATAAAACTTCCAATTGCGAAACTTATTTGAAAATTTATTTATACAAAACAAAAATTTATAAACAAGTAATTACAGTGTGTTTACATTCATACAAATCATAAACATATATTCAAAGAGATATACATTAAAAATTTCAATAATCAACGAAAAATTAGTTCCTATAAACGGAGAAATCTCGCACAATACGGTAAACATAAAGGAAAAACACTTACCTGCAGTCTCCGTGAATTTGTTGGACAGAAGGATTTCTTGCGAAGCTTCAGTGTTCACCAATTTTCTTTCAGTTTGTTGAGGAAAGAGTAATCGACGAAAAATTAGTTGCTATAAACGGAGAAATCTCGCACAATACGGTAAACATAAACCAAAAACACTTACCTGCAGTCTCCGTGAATTTGTTGGACAGAAGGATTTCTTGCGAAGCTTCAGTGTTCAGCAATTTTCTTTCGGTTTGTTGAGGAAAGAGTAAAGGTGAAGATAAAAGGCAAACATGGGGTTTTGACTGATGAATATCACCTGGTGGAAGAATCGAAGGGGAAATTGTGTGGTCCAGCTATCTTGCATAAGACGTGCAGTAACTGAACAACTTTCCAATCGATGGCAAATTAACCTCAAATGGCAGGTAAATTACGGAAAAACCTGTAACCATAACCTCAAATGGCACGTAAATTACGGAAAAACCTGTAATTATATGAAGGGTCCAGAATATCCATTCAGCATCAGCAAAATCACCAAAAACCCAACAAGTGGCATCCGGGAATAAGGGGCAAAATCGTCCAAATTGGCCAATTGACCAAACAGCCTCAAATTGAAACCCATGCTTATATAAGCCCTTCGGGTTTGGATATATATATATATATATATATATATATATATATATATATATATATATATATATATATGTATATATATATATATATACACAAAAAACTTCCAATCCAAACTCCCGGATTTTAAAACGTCCGGACCTCCACCTTCCGAATTAATTTTTTGAAAATCCGAACCGTTAGATGTGTTTAAAACGTGATTTCAAGGTCCAACGCGAAGATTTGGCAAAAAAATAATACCCGGAAGGGCTTGATCGGGGCAGTTTTCACAAAAACGCAAAAATAGCGTTTTTGTCAAAAAATGCCCCGATCAAGCCCTTCCGGGTATTTTTTTTTACCAAATCTTCGCGTTGGAACTTAAAATCACGTTTTAAACACATCTAACGGTTCGGATTTTCAAAAAATAATTCGGAAGGTGGAGGTCCGGACGTTAGGTCCGTAAATAGGGGTTTGGATGGGAAGGGGTTCCATATATATATATATATATCAGGATCCAGTCAGGACTCCCTGACTTTAAAAAAATCCGGACTCCCCTCTCCCGGCCAAATGGTCTGGATCCAACGGTTTGGAGAGGGGAGGTCCGTATTTTAACAAAGTCAGGGTGTCCTGACTGGATCCTCTCTGTATATATATACGAAAATATTCTCCTAAGGGATCCCGCACCAAAATTTGGTGCGGACTTGGCCTTTCCGGATCAAATTTTGACGATCCGAACCGTTCAATGTTTTTAAAATGCATTTTTAAGGGTCAACGCGAGAAATCTTCAAAAAAAAAATACCCGGAAGGGCTTGATCGGATCAGTTTTTGTTAAAAACGCTATATACTCGCGGGGACCTTGGAAAATGCATTTTGAAAACATTGAACGGTTCGGATCGTCAAAATTTGATCCGAAAAGTTGAAAAATTCCTTGGTCCGCACCAAATTTTGTATGCGGGATCCCTTAGGAGAACGGAACTCTATATATATATAGCGTAAATTTCTAATCCGGGCTTTTAATTTCCAGACTTTTTATACAAATTTTTTTTGACGATCTGATCCGTCCAATGTGTTCAGAAGGTGTTTACAAGGGCCCTCGCGGAAAATTTTCAAAAAAAAACACCGGGAAGGGCTTGATCCAAGCAGTTTTTAGCAAAATATATAAAATACGCTTTTTTAAAACTGCTTGGATCAAGCCCTTCCCGGTTTTTTTTTTTGAAGATTTTCCGCGTGGTTCCTAGAAAACACCTTCTGAACACATTGGACGGATCGGATTTTCAAAAAAAAATTTGCAACACAAAAAAACCCCATTTTTTCCTTAAATCTGGGAGTGTGGACTAGAGAATCCACCTATATATATATATATTGGTACTCCATAAGTTCACCAAACTACTATTTGTCATTAAACAAGTTCTGTATAAGCGACATCTTTTATTGAGGGTGGCTAAATTGTCCCAAATCCACCAATCTAAATGCACTAAAACAGGGCCTAAAACCCAACAGATGGGTCATAAGAGCAATTCCCGTGGTCATGCCATTTTGGCACAAGCCATTACCAAAATATGGCCATGAATAGTGCTATTTGGCTGAAACAACAATGTTGCTGACTTGCTGTAATGGTGCATTGTCATTTGCAGTGCCATTCTTTTTCAATTGTTCCCCCTTTTATCATTTTCTCAAGTACCATTCATTTAAAAAAAAAAATACCATTAAACAACTACGTGGCTCTGGCACGGCAATGGCAGCAGGTATTTTCTCTCTCCCCCTCTAATCTCGGACACAAGGATTTTGCGGGAAGGATTTGGTAGTTTATTGGTGAGTTGACATAAATGAATGGAGCCATTTTCAGGTGGAAATGGCCAAATGGTGAGTTGACATACTTTTTTTTAGAACTTTCCTTTTTTTTGACACAAAATTATTATTATTTTTAATATTTTACTTCCCTTTAAGTATATTTTCATATTTTTAAAATAAAAAAAGAATATCAATAATCACCTAAGCTCACTACTTGCATTGATGATTTTATTTTATTTTATTTTATTTTTTATGTTTCTTTTCCTTTAAGGAGAAACAAACATTTTGCACCCAAATAAAAGAACACTATTAGTACGATTTTTTTGGGATAATTTTTTACCCCAATTCAAGGATAGAATTAAGAAAAAAAAATATTCTAATTTTTTTACCAAAAAAGAGAAAAACTTAATCAGTACATTAATTATTATTATGGTACAACTGTCCATTATTCGCGAGACCCTTACATTATGCATGCCAAAAAAAAAAACATACTTATTATTATGAGATAACTATCTTTTATTTGTGAGAACCTTGATTTATGCACACAAAAAATATTGTATTCCGGGATCCTTGAATTGGTGTAAAAAAAAAATACTGAAATGTTTGGTTTTCCTAAAAGGGTGTGCATATTTGGAACGAAGGGAGAATAACTTTGCTAAAAGTAATAAAGTGATGCTATAACACCCCTACTTAAGCAGGTAAATATTATTTTAGAACATTATTACCAAAAAAAAATGCAATTAGGTAAAATATGTTAAAAAAGAGAAGAAAAATGAGTCTAGTTAGAGCTTCAAATTTAGAGAAAGATCAAGAAACCTAAATAATAATAATAATAATAATAATAATAATAATAATAATAATAATAATAATAATAATAATAATAATAATAATAATAATAATAATAAAAAACCATCGATGCAAGCAATGGGCTTAGGTGATTATTGATACTCTTGTTTTTATTATCGAAATGTGAAAATATATCTAATGGGACCTAAAATATTCAAAACAATAATAATTTTGTGTCAACAAAAAGAAAGTTCTGAGAAAAAAGTAAACAATTAAGTTACTTTTTCATGCCTTTCAAAAATTTTATGCAATATAATCTTAAGCAAGAAAAAAACTAAAGCCAAGTTCAAATTTAAGAGGCATTAACATAATTTCACCAATGAAAGTAACACCGTTAGGCATAAAGTAATGGCAGGAAAGGTATGCGACATTTATTTTCAAAAGTAGGGTAGGTCAGTGAAATTTTATAAATATTAGGGAAGGTCTCTATCGTAAGGACTCATATTTTTTACATAACTTTCTGAAAATAATATTGGGTAAATGTGATGAATTGAATTTTGGCTAAGAGAGGTCAACATATTTACTCGATTGTTTTTTTTAAAAAAAAAATTAGTATTAGCAATTTTAAGGGTGTAGAAGACGAAGCTCATGGGTTGGTGCCTTGGTGGAGAGAGTGTGGTTCAACTAGAGGTGGCAAATGGGTAGGTTGGGTTGAGTTTGAGTGGGTTGGTATGAGTTATGAGTTAAATATGAGTGGGTTGAATATGGGTTGAGAGTAAATATGTTGAATATGAGTGAGTTGAATATAGGTCAAACTAAACTCAACCAAACCCGGTTTTTTTTTTTAAAAAATATCTATAGATTATATCTTGTGGATCATATGTGGAAATTATTAGACCAACTAAATAACTATTACTCTAGTTTGTTTTCAACAATAGGGGAAAAAAAGGAAATTGAATGTTCTTAACTGTTCAATCTTCCTCCCCGACCAAAATGGCGGTGCCACATGTACATGTGGTCCACCATCTTAATAGTTAACACTAAAAAAAATGTATTTTTGATATAATTACTTTCATTACATTTGTCTAACGAAATGTAGATAAATACTACTCCTTCGGTCTCATTTTGATAGTCGCTTGTCAAAATGTGTAATGTTTTGATAAAAAAATTAAGTACTTCCGCACATCTTTTTTCGAGTTTCTTAGCACAAAATAAAAGATCTCAATTAATTCTTTAATTTGATGTGGAAATTTCAAATTAATTATGAACTATAATACTTTATTTATTTTTATCTAAAAATTATACGTCTTTTCGTATGGAACTATCAAAATGGGATGGATTGAGTATATTTTTGCAAACAATTGTGTTGTAACAACAATCCATCTAATTATATAGGTACTGTAGGAAATAACTTTAATTAAACCTTGATTAAAAAATCAATTGTATGGGATTATCCATTGTTTATGGTTTTTGAATTCACAATTGAAGAGAGAAAATTTCGAGGAGAGAGAGGAGCCTCAAATTAATTTTCACAGTGGGGAAAAATGTCGAGCCAACTGCCACATGTGTCAGGGATTAATGATGCGAAGTCGTGTCTACTTCGTAGAGAGAGAGAGAGAGAGAGAGAGAAAGAGGGGGAGGTTCAACCCCACTGAACATTATGGGTTCAACTTCAACCCATTTGAACCCAGGTCAACCCATATAAATATGGGCAAATATGAGTTTACTTATTTACAACTCACATTATAATATAGGTTAGGTGGGTTGGGTTGGGTTGGGTTTTAAGTGGGTGAATTTGGATGGGTTCATGGGTTGGGTTAGAAATTGCCACTTCTAGGTTCAACTAAAGGAAAAAAAAAATCAATTGAGAGTGAACAGTAGCTCAATAAAAGGGGAGGTATTTGTTGGACTAGGGGGCTTGCTGTTTGTACTTTGTAGTGGTCGACAGGTCGTACCAATCCTCATTCTTTTCGTTCGTTTCGCATATCAACAGCTCGGATTGCATCAAACAATGGACTATTCGGATACACTTTGCAGAGGTGAGATCTGAGCGGCCAATGCTTGAAACAGACGGTCGGATGGAGTTGGCAAGGAATGACAGGGCCCCCAATTCGTATTTGTTGAGGTACTGTTCATGCATGTACTTCATAGAGCCTTTTGTTGAAGCTGTTGCAATGGATTTTGAGGAAAAATCTAGGAGAAATAGAGAGACACTCCATTTAAACTTTAAAGAGCTTTGTTGGGGATGCCCTTATACGGTGTAAATGGGGTAGGCCACCTCTGTCTTTAACCGGTTGTCAATTCTTGTTCATATCTCGTAAAATGGCTAAGAGTTGACATTTCAAACAAGTTAAAGTAAACTGCCCAGTGCATAAATGGCAATTCAATGCCTCCGGCATTCTTCTACTTCATATTTAGTGCTTGGAAATGTGATATATCTTCTTTTGTTACTCTTAAATTGGTTTTTGGGTCAACTTAACAATGACGTTCAAGCAGTACAAGGGGTCAAAAGATTCTAGGAAAAAAAAAGATGTAACGAAAGCATAATTTCATCAGCTCAGGTGGGGTTTACTGCCGGGTAGTTCTACTATGCATCCTCGTTTGGCTGTGTATGATCCCAAACCCGTGATAAACGGTAAATTCGTACTCCCTCTGTCTCAAATTGCTTTTCCTTTTTAGGGAATTCAACTTTTTAAGGAGACAAAATTATTGTCATAGAGCTCCAAAATTATCCTTCAAAAGTGTGAAATTTATTAATTGGTTTTAAATTATATATATCTTTAAATATGGATCTAAAAAAATATTAATATGGATCTTGTTTGATAAATCTCAATTAGTTATTTTATACAAAGTTTTAAAAATCATGAAAAACCATTATATAATAAAAGATATAAACAATTTAGAAATGACATGAATTTCAAAAACTATGAAATAAATTAGGAGGGAAATAATACTTTTAAAGAAAATTTGAATTTTTATAATTGTTTTTAGAAATAGGAATAATTTTGGAACATCCTAAAATACAAAGAGGGACTAGTAATTTGGGACAGAGGGAGTAACATTTTGCATAAAAAGTCTAAGAGTAAGTTGTGAATTCATAAGCTTAATTATTTGCGTAACAACTCATATTTTTTGAACATAAAATTCATAATATTATTTTTGAAATCATAATATATATTTTTTAAGAGAATTTTAATTTGTCATCCTAAACTAATATTTCCATTATGATTCCACCCTAGTGAATTCAAATCATTATGATTCCACCCTGTAATTTGAAATTGGACCATTGTACCCTATTATGTATTTTAAAAGAGATAATTACTACCATTAATAAAGAATCAATTCAAATAGGAAACAATCACTCATAATATTCCACCAATAAAACAAGTCGGGGGAGATCATCATTTCCTTATATAATCATCATTTCCCATTACTAGTGAATCCCTTCATCATGTAAAGCTATAAACCCCTTTCATCGTGTTTAGCTATTACTAGTGAATCATTTCCTTCTCATCCCCGAGGAGGCGCTGCGAAAGGCTTGGTTCAGTCTCGCCAACTTACAAATCTCAGTTGGATCTAGCCTGGTCAAAACCAGCGCAATGCAGCAAATTGAGAGGAACCAGTTCCCATGAGAGAGATACCAATTAATTAATTGATTTGAAGGTGGGATGGGTTTTCCGGTGTAGTGTGTTCCAAATCTTGCTAATAGCGGTATTGTTTTTCTAATTTAATTGTTCGTGATCTTCATAATTTTCGCAACTTCCAAGTTTCATGGTTAATTGTTTGACCATGTCAGTTGATTCACCATGTTTCATGGTCTGTAATGTATGTTGTATGATGGTAGGTGATTGGTATAATGGACATGATTCATTAATTTATCATGTTTTCTATATTTATCATTTTTAATTTTTCATGTTTTTTACATGGTCTAACATGGTTCTTTAATTTATCATGTTTTTTACATAGTCTAAGATGATTCATTAATTTATCATGTATAGGTGATTCGTATGGTGAAAATTGTTTTTAAAATGTTTTTTACATAGTCTAAGATGGTTCTTAAATTTATCATGTTTTTAATATATTTAAAAGATGGTTCGTTATATCATATATAGGTTATTCGTGCGGTCAAAATTGTTCTTAATTCATTTTTTTTACATAGTCTAAGATAGTTCTTTAATTTATCATTTTTTTTACATATTTTAAAGATGGTTCGTTAGATCAAGTATAGGTTATTCACATGGTGAAAAATATTTTTAATTTATCATATGTTTTACGTAGTCTAAGATGGTTAATTAATTTATCATATTTTTAACATAGTTTAAGATTGTTCAATAATTTATCATGTTTTTTTTGTGTTCATTGTCATAAGAATTTTTCATGTCACGAGAAAGTTTTTTTATTTTTTTATTTTGTCTCGAGATTCTAGGTGAGAGTAGGAGAGAGAAGATTAGGGAAGAGAAAAAAAATTTAAAAAGATAGGAGATAATGATTGAGACAAAATAGGAAAACATTAAAGAAGAGAAATAGTAGGATAATTAGGAGAGATAAATAGTAAGATAATTAGGAGAGAGAAAAGGTAGTTTGGGGTTTATTTGAATTTCAAGATGAAATCATAAGTATTCAAATCTCATAGGATAGAATGATAATGATATTTTTCGTACAGGATGTGTAATTAACTCTCCCTTTTTTTAAAGCACTTCCAATGAAATATTACTTTCTTTGTTTGTTAAAAAAAACAAATGTAGTACTTCATTAAAAGAGGAAGTAGCTAAAACGACTCAAAGAAAATGAAGTAATTAACAAAGTTAACAAAATTACTGACATTTCTCCCACAATATTCGTAAGATTTGTATGATATTAGATTTTCTCTAGATGTGATAAATGAACAAACAAATGTTATGATGTGCAATTATTGCAAATCATTACACCTATAGGAGGCCGAAATCTTACGGTTCAAACGGTGCTCGGTGGACGAGCCCAGAAGGGTCAAGGCCCAAACGGGTCTCCAAGCCAGCTAAGGAACAAAACACTATGGGCCGACCGAGACAGGCCCATCCGAGACAAACTGGTGTCTCGGCCTGGATGTAGTATGAGCCGAACGAGTCATCCGAGACTGATCATATCTGAGATGGCTTAGGAAGGTGATCCGAGATATCGGTCTACCGCCACACCCAGGGACCGAGTTTAATACCCGAAACCTACCCAATCGCCATTCCTACCCTAACCGAACACCTTGGTACCATCTAGTCCCTTTATCTCTCAACCCTAGGATCTTTATACCAACTAAGTTAGAGTTAGTTAGGGTTAGAGAGAGAGAGAGAGAGAGAGAGAGAGAGAGAGAGAGCTTGGAGAGGAAAGTGAGATGGAGTGTGTAAGTGTGCATAAGTACACTTGCATATGCAAGATTCTTTGGTTGGCTAGTTGCACAAGCAAATTAGGGGATTTGGAAGATTCCCACCTAGCCTACATTTTGTACCCAACTAGTTAGAATAAGCCTTGTTGTTTTGGTAGTAGCCTATACATAACCTCATCATACAAGCATTTTGTGTATATCTAACACTACAAACATCCTATAACTAAGGTTACCACACAAAACCTACACAACTAGGAGCATATATTCCCCCACTATACTTTCCCACCCTCACATCAATGTACTCACCCAAGATTCTCCATTTACTTGCAAGAAACTACCTAAAACTAGCCCTAAACCTAGAGAATCTCCTAGGGTACTTGCCATGTGCATGGCAAGCATAATTTTCTCCTCCTCACACCCAAAACTTTCGGCCCTATATGTGTGTGTGTGTACCAAAAATTTTAGAGGGAGAGAGAGGTCCAAGTTTGCTATAAATAGCTCACCTATTGTGCCTTGTATCACCTTTGCACTTCCTTCTTTTGTGTAGTCTTTCTATCTCCCAACAAACCACCTACTACTCTCTAGCCAACCCCTTTGAGTCCTAGTTAGCTTCTTATTAAGCTAATTAAGTAAGCAAGTTAGGAGTCTCTCAACCAAGGATTAGCTTGTCGGCTTCCCGTTTACACCTGGAAACTAAGGTAGTTTACTAAACTAACCTTCTATTTAGTTATTTCTATAATAATTATGATGTTCTAATTAGTTTTCCAAGCATAATTTTAAAGTTTGATTGAGTAATTTATACACACAATAAGTGAATAAGCATGTTACTTGATTGCTAAGAAAGAGGATTTCATATTGAAAAACCAACAAGAATGATAATGAGATTCTAATTAGAGTGGTTCTTCATGAAATTAAAAACAAAATTTGTAAGATTAAAGTGGTTAGAAGATTATTAGAAGTGATTAGAAGTTGATTAGAAGTTGTATAATTTTCTAGACAAGTTTCTAGCATGATTGTGTTAACCTTTCATAGAGAAGTTAAATGTTCATTATTCATTCAATAAATGATTATTTTTAAAGTGATTTTCATAAAATAAAGTGTGAGAAAATTGTTAGAAAGAAAGAATAAATACACTATGAAGAGTTTTGTAAGAAAGTATGGGCTGTGTTCGTTTGGGGGTTTTGCCCCAGTTTTGGCACTATTCTAGTTTTGATTACATTATCACTTTTTTCACTTTTCTCTCTATCTCTCTCCACTTATTACACCTACTTACATCATCAAAACTAAACTAGACTAAACTAAACTGTGCAACTGAACACAGCCATGATAACTTAAAAGAATAAATGTGAAGAGAGAAAATTTTATAAAAGTTTACTAGAAATGTTTCTACTAGATTATTGTGAACAAATTATGAATTTGGTACGAGTAAAGAAATAAATAGGGAGAGAGTTGATGAAATTTCCTAGAAAGAAAATTTTGACTAAATAAAGAAAGAGATGACTTGAAATGAGATTATTGGGAGAAAAGTTTTCCTAGAAATTTAGGAATACAATTTGAAAGAAATGGAATATTTGAAAGCTCATAATTAATGGAGTTAAATTTTGACAAGGGATTTTTAGAAAAGAAGTATGTGATTGATGGATTTTAGAAAAATAGATTGACTAGCTTTATTTCCTTAGAAAGGATAAAAAGAAAGATGGAAAATAGGATTGATAAAAAAAAGAAATTGAGAGATTTGAAATATTGTTTTGGAAGAAAGTTGGTAAAATAAAAGTGTGATTTTTATGTGAGAAAATATTGCATTTTAGAGAAAGGGTGGAATTGGTTGTATGATTTTATGTGGTAAAGTGTCTAAGTGAAAGATATGAAATTTGAAAGGATTTATGAAATATTGCATGAGCATGATTTTGCATGTGGTGTTGAGAGCGTATGCGATACGATTACGACACCGAACTTGAAAATATCGAATAACGTTTTGCGGAAAATTAGAGATGGGAATGAAAATGGATTTTGAAATGGGAAATTGAGATTTTTGAGAAATGAAATAATATGTGATGAGATGAATGATACCACGTCAAGTTCACAGAGAGAACTTGGAGGATTGGTCGTGATGCGGTAGTGTAGCGAGAGCGCCACTTCCAGTTCGCGGAGAGAACTTAGATGTTTGGGCTAAGTGTACACAACACACAGTGAACGGACCTCATAAACAGACTGGTTAAGTTCAGTGATATGAGACGGCCGGGACTGTGTCGTGTGAGTCGCGGGGTGGACGGACCGTGCAAACAGGTTGTTAAGATCGGTGATGCACGATGGCTGGGACCTCGAGTGAAAGGTTGGTGCCGTCAACTGAAAGGAGGCGTAAACGAACCTATAACTTTCGAGTGATGTGAGATATATGAAATTTGAAGAAGAATGTTGAAAGGGGCATTGATTTGAGAAAAACTGATTTTTGAGAAATCAACGATAAATGAGACGAAACGAGAAAGATGATTGAGACTGTTGAGAGAAACGACACGTGGCTAACTTTGAGATATTGAGACAAGATATTGTTATCTGCGCACGTTTACTCTGATCCGCATTGATAGCATGAGGCATTGCATGGTTTACCGTACATAAGTTATATGCATTGTTTTCATAACATATTGTTCTAGAATTGCTACTTAGAAGTTGATTGTAGTGAACTTCTGGGTTTTGCTCATGGCGTTGCATTCGTGTGACCCTGGCATAATACCATGATGTTGCTTGTGCGACTCGAACGTAGTATGACAGATTATCTAGATGAACAGGAACACTATCGTGGAGACTGGTCCGTTGGAGCAGGGCTTGCTGCCGGCATGGGGAATAACCCGGCACAGGGATAGGCGTCGTCCTAGGACTACCCCAGTTACTATTTATATTATTATTTTGGATATTGTAATTTGGATTTAAGTTAGAGATTTGACTTAATGATGATTGTACTAACATTATTAACGTGCCCAAATCTTGGGGGCGTTACAGTTACGCTACGTGTCGTAGCCATATTGGAGAACACGTGCATGCAATATTTGTGAACTTGGCTTGTGATGCTCGGTGATGTCATCCGAGCCGGAATGATTGGTTTGCCCATGTACTTGGGGAGCCTATATAAACAAAGCGAAGGAGCCCTAAAGAGGTACACTCACTCCTCAATCAGGTCAGTAATCGCCCAAGAGGTTCTACTGGAATTTTGAGGACACCACAACACCTAAGTAATGAATCTTACGAAAAAATTTAGGAATTTCTTTACAAATACAATGCAATTGAAAAAATTGCATACCTTACACTGCCATAGAAGAGTGTGTTTTATATGCAATGATTTATTTTTGAAGCCACCTCACCTCACGCGTATGTAGAAAGGACTGTGGAAAAAGCCAGAGAGATTAGTCCGGTTTATCAGGATACTCTTCATTTATCAAATAAGTCGAAAAATTCAAGGTGTCCAATTATCACCTGAGAGCTCCAAATCATCGCCTACCCCGGTTTGTGATACCCTTAGTAGATGGAATTGTTTGAGTGATTCCTTTCCGTTTTCTTTTGTATATATAGCAGTAACCAGTTTACGTATTTTCCTTGCTTTGAACACAAGCTGTGTTCGTTTTAAAGTTTAGTTTAGTTTTGATGATGTCAAAAAGTGTAATGAGTGGAGAGAGATAGAGAGAGGAATGAGGGTAATGATGATGTCATCAAAACTAAAACTAAACTAAAACTGGAAAACAAACACAGCCATTATAACGGACTCAGTCTTCCAAAGACTTACACCATATAACTACTACCTCGTATATATGAAGCCTCGGGGAAGTCGAAAAATAAAATTAAGCTACGACCTTGTAGGACATAAAATGAATATTTCTTCAGTTGTGTTTTGATCTCTAGCTAGCAATATGTGTTATTAGAAGACTAATTCAAGTAGACAATAGTAAAAAATACTTTGCCGGTCAGTTGTTCAATGGTTGACTTTTACCAACAAAAAAATAAAAATAGGATTGTAAGTATATAAAACCTCATCAACCATTTTAACTCTGAAGGTGTCTTAAAATCACTTGAACTCAAGAGCTCTAAATTTTCTTCTCTCAATTTCACAACGTACATGGCACAACCAAGCTATGCTCCCTTAGCCAATTATCCAATCTCGATTGTCGGGCCCCAATTTTGCGCTCCATACCCTGTTGATCTTTCTATTATGAGAAGGGTTTTGACCCTATCCATTGGTAATTTTGTTGTTTCGGATGTCAATGGCAACTTGATGTTCAAAGTAAAAGGATCCCTTGTATCTCTGCACGACCATCGGGTGTTACTTGATAGTTTTGGAAATCCACTAGTCACTCTGCGGCGTCAGGTTTCGTATCTTCTATTTTTTTGGTTGTAAAATTTACCTTTACCCGCATATATTCTTTTCCTCATCTTATGTAGGAATATGGTATTCGGTACTTTTGATTAAAAACAGTATTGAAGCAAAATCATTTGTTAATTTGGTGTAGACTAATCAGTTCGATAAATTTTGCAGATATTAAGTGCACATAATAGGTGGCAAGTGTTTAGGGGGGAGAGCTCAGACCTTAAAGATCTGCTATTTACTGCTAAAACATCTTCAGTGATCCAGCTGAAAACCACATTGAACGTGTTCTTGGCTCACAACACAAGGGAGGAGGTTTGTGATTTCAAGGTCAAAGGAAGTTGGACCGATAGGTCCTGCGTCATTTACGCTGGGGAATCTTCCAATGTTGTTGCTCAAGTGAGATTGCGATCTTGCCTCAAATAAAACGTCACTGTCTGTTGTTCACTTGGTTTAACATCTCGTTTGGTTCACCAGCTTATTTGTATCTTTAAAAACCAGGGAATAAGCAACTTGATAATATAATAAAATCTTAGGGGAGAAATTGATTAAATTGGCTGTTCAGGGACCAAATTGACACAAGAAGCATAGCTTAACGACCAGTTACCTATTTTACCCTTTTCAAAAACAAAACTTGTTTGGTTTCTTCTTTTATTTTTCGTTTGAACATCTAAAAAAATGTTTCGATCACTATTTACTTTTTTGTCATTTTAATCGTGGTTGGTGGTTAAAAAAAATTATCTCATTTGACCTAGTAGCTCTATCAAACCATCTTATTTGCTTATTTTCTTCCCCTTACCCATGAATCAACCAAACGTATGTGATAATTAACGACGATGTACAGTATACAATTAAACTAGAGCTCGTTTGGCTCATCAAATGTGCCCAAAGTATAAACTATAGCTTGTGGGTAATTTTATGGACATTTTACGTTAGAAGAGAGAGGGGGGTAGAGGGGTATGAATGTTTTTATAAAATTAATAACAAGTGTATTTTCATTCAAACGACAAATATTTTCCCTAGATGTATAGGGGGGTGTATGTGGGAGACGTGAATAAATGAAGGGTTGTCCATAAAGTTTAACCTTAAGGAAATTGTGTTGGAATTGAAGAGGATAAGTCCTGAGTACTGGTCTGGCAGCAAAATTTTATTTATTTAACGATCGTGGGGATGTGTATTGATCAATGCAGATGCATATGAAGGACTCTACTTTTAAAAGCGTGTTTACTGGGAAGGGCAAATTCACAGTGACAGTTTACCCCCACGTTGATCACGCTTTCATTGTTGCACTCATTGTGATCCTCGATGAAATTGCCGAAGAAAAGTAAGCCTCCAAAACAGTTGGGGAGGCTGATCAACGCATAAACAAAATTAGCGGTGGATTAGAGCCAATAACTTACCTCCCGTTTTAGTTGGAAATTTTTTCTATACTATATATTTGAGTGCATGTGAGTTTGTTTTTATTTGCATGAGAAGTAAAGGTTGAGAAAGAGAAATAAGAAATCAAAGTGAAAGATTGACAGTTTGTAATATTGAGTTCAATTGAAATACAAGTGTTGGCTCTTTCAGATTCGATCAAGTTTATGAGTTTGTTTGTTTATTTACTTAATTATTCAGTAGTTCGTGTTAGATATTTTCAAAATAAAAAAAATGGGTTTTAGTTTGGATATTTTTGGAAATATGTTGAGAGAGGTTCATGTGAAAGGTTGCAAAATCTTTTATGTGAATAGTTATAACACCCATTAAGTTGGGATGTGTTTATTTGGAAGGGATCGATGCCATTGTTAGGAAGGGATGTCAAACATCGGGTGCCTCCAAGAGCCATGACCCTTCGTAATTAAATTAATGTCTACTAAAGACATGATTTTTCATGAAATGGTGCCTAATTAGAGCCATGACTTTTCATAAAATAGTGCCTAGTCAGAGGCATAACTTTTCCTAATTAATTGTTTTTAAAATACATTACTCTCTTTCATTAGTGTCTTAAAAAAACATGATTATTCCTAATGTGTGTCTATTAAAGACAACCTTTGATAAGAGGGTGTCTATAAGTCTATAAATAGGCCCTTTGTAAAGTCATTCTAGACATTGAAAATTCCATAACAAATTACTCTCTCTATTGACACTCTATTCCTAGAATTTTAGCCATACTGATATTTTGTTGAAATAAAATATCAATTTTTGTTTCTCTTATTCTCATTTAGCAGATATTCTATATGTCTTCATTTGTGCAAATGCAGTTAGAAAGAATCCAGAGTTCAGTTTCATTGTATCTTGAAGACGGATTTGCTAATAAGCCGATACACACCATTTGGTGAGGGCAAATACTGTATTTAGGAAAGCGTTGTTACAACGTGCCTCGAATGTGATTTATTGTTCCAAATTTTTCTGCAGAGCTGATGCCATCAACACATTTTGAAGACCGAATTTCCAGCAATCTAAAGATACTGCAGTATTTAATTAGCAATGGCGCTGTCTCTAAAAAAAAGACGCAGGATAGGAAACTTTAGGCATTAGGAGAAATTCAATAGAGATTTTATAAGAGAAAATGATTATCTTTTAAATTGCATTGGTGTGGCTTTTCAGTAAGTTGCCTATTATCATAAACTCTATAAACTCTCTTTTGACATGCCCATGGTATTTAATATGAAAATTCAAGTTTGCTTGGTTATTATTTCTTTAGTAATATTGAGTTGCATAGTTACTGAGACTGCGTTTTAAGATGTTAATATCAAGTGATATAATTATGCCTAAAAAATTGATTTGTGGTTTACTAATCGTTTGGACTTGTACTACCCCTATAATCTAAAGTTGGAAATTCCTAATGGTTTTGGTTGATTTGCATACTTTGAATTTTTGTCGCTATTCCACACATTTTTCTAATTAATTTGTAGCAAACGTATTTACTTGTGGGAATGGAATGGATCTTAGACTTTATATCATCCAAATAGATTTGATTGGTTTGCATGAACATGTAAGTATAGAGTCCAAGTGATTTGTAATTTATAAGTCATGCAATTCTAATACTTTTTTTTTCTAACACTGAGAAGTGTAATTGCCTTCATTTCTAAATGTCTTTGTTGATATAATCAATTATTTGCATTAAAGAATTTACTCTTTAAAGTTAAAGGACATTGGATTGATTTTCTATGCCAGTGGTTGTTACTTGAACAGTTGGCTTTGACATGTAACCGCTTGAATTTGTAATATTCTATTAGGTGTTCCATGGATTAACTTAATTGACGTTGATATTTGTCTACCTTGCATGTTCCATTGTAGTGAAACAGTGAGTTCTCACGAAATAGTGGTGTTGTTATGTTTCCTACAGGCCCACTAGCTGCTAGTAACTATTCACACCTAGTTGTTAGGTGTTGTTGCACCATTTGAAATTAAAAAGTGTGTTAGTACCATTTGCTCTTTGGACCCTAAGTGGGTAATTGCTTTGGTGACTCTTGAGATTTTTGTGTCTCGAAGGAAGAGACACCGGTAAACTTATAAATATTAGTCCAACACAATAGGGATATGAATGAGTTATTAGCAGTTTGCCTCTCTGTATATGTAGAGCATCTACCTGTTTCTAGTGGGGGCTTCTTGGCACTTCACTCATATTTTATTCCATATGCAATTGTCATGGTATTATATGTTTATAAAATGTTTTTGTATTTGAGCATGGAAATTAGGTTTTGTTGGTAGATACTTTCTTGCCCATATTCTCGTGGATGGTTTCGGATATATTTTTATAGCAAAGGTTTATGTGGTTAGTCATTGTTAACACATGACACAGACTTGTGTTATTTTCCTGTTTGTAGGACACCATTGTGTGTTATATGGCTCATAATGAGCAATGTTTGATGGCCTTGACCACTTGCCATGTTATTGTATTGGGTAATTGCAAGTTTAGAGTACCATGACACATGGTTGGTTGTTGACCACACTTGTGGCTATTTAAATTAGTACATCCTTTGCTAGTTAATATTCTCGATTTGGGAATTTTATTTTCAAAGTAGTCGTACCATTATATGTAATTTTTATATTCAAGTTATTTGATAAGGATGGCATAATGGTAAATGTTGGGGAATCATTTGAATAAATGAGATTATCATGGAAGGAGACTTTAGCATAAGACACCCTTGTATATGCATGTTGAGCTATACATTTGAAGGTTAAGGATTTAACCAATAGATGTAATTCAAAAGGTGTGTCTCTTGGATTTAAACTAAATTGTGGCATCATTGTAGGCTAAACCAAGTAGTGTGGAGTTTGGAGTAAAATGACAATTCCAAGAAGTGTAAAATAAATGAAACATAATTTCATTGGAGGAAATTTTTGTAAGCTAAGCTTTCATTTGAAATCTCATTAGTGTGGCTTTTAAGTCACATGCTATGCTGTGAATATTAGGAGTAACAAAGATATATAATGGTAAATTCTCACAATCTTGTTTATATAGTCGGTCTCAACAATTATGTCCCACAAATCATGTTTCTAAACTATTTTATTTAGTGGATTGGATTTATATGCTTCAAATGCGTTTTTATTAGTTATAAAACATTAAACATAGAATCCATGACAAAGAGTAAGGCTACTCTTGGTGGGGTTCTCTCTCTCGATTTAAAGTGGAGATTTTACAATGAGATGGGATAACATGGTATTTCGTCACGGATATTTCTCGAGAAGTCACTTATGAGAGAGTGCTAGTAGTTATAATTGTGATATTAGTCCGGACATAAAAAATACATCATGAACTATGTTGATATATAGATATAGAAAACATTAATTACCCAAGGAGTAATTGCTTACAAGGATATAATGTGGAAAACATTGAATAGGAATGTGACTTGGCCCATTTAGTTTGATCACTCTTGGTTAAAACTTGACTCAACTGGTTGATGCTTTCAATCTCTTGAGTTCAATGAGAAACTACACCATATGTCGTGATTGTAAGCACTTTAAAGGTTATTTTATACATCCCAAGATAAAGTGCTTGGTACCTGTAATGTTTAAAAAGAAAAAAAAAGAAGGTGAGCTACTGAGCTCTTAATAGACTTTTGTGCTTTCGTTACAGGGCACTAGTAAAAATTTACTTATGTGAGTGTGGAGGTGGTACCTCTTCTTATAGGTCACTAGGGCTAGACCTTAGAGCACTCATGAAATCAAAATACCAACCCAACGCTAGTGCACGAGTCACTCGATTGGAATATTTGTGATATTTTGAGGATTATATGTGAAACATGTTTAGTTAGTCACTAGAGGACAACTAGTTCAAAGATACGTCTATTATGTTGCCCTGATTAGCTTTGATGTATTTCACTATGTGAGTGGTTGAAGTCGCGAGAGACTATTTATGTGTGCATAAAGCCTTGTAAAAAGAATCAAGAATACTTCTTCCATATTTCAAAAATGGTGAGAGATTGTTAGATATTTTCAAAATAAAAAATGGGTTTTAGTTTGGGTTTTTTTTTTTAAAAAAGAAGAGATGTTGAAAGAGTTTTATGTGAAAGGTTGCAAAATCTTTTCACATAAGTTGTGACTCTATGTGAGTAGTTATAATACCCATTAAGTTGGGATGTGTTTATTAGGAAGGAAGGGATGTGAAACATGGGGTGCGTCCTAGAGGCATGACTTTTCATGAAATGGTGTAGTAAGAGGCATGAATTTTCCCAATTAGTTGTTTTTAAAAGACATGCCTCTTCCTTATTAGTGTCTTCAAAAGACATAACTATTCCTAATATGTGTTCAATAAAGACACAACCTTTCATACTCAAGAATTTTTACTTTTTTTAATTTTTTTTTTTGTTTCATTGTCACACTTTGAGGTTCTTTAATGAAGTATTTAATGTGTGATGACCTAAAATGTTGTGAAACAAAACATGATAACACTGTTTCTATAAATAATAGTTATTATTAACTCTAGTGGATTGAAGTAGATTATACATATTTTAATGCATGACTTTGGTTTGGGCGTTTGACTTTGGAAGTTGGGTACATGTGGATTGAATTATTCAGGAGATTTTGGTTTCATCCTTGAATTGTCTTTCTCTTTCAACATGTCCACGAATTTCTTGTTCTTTGTATTTGCATATTACCATTTTCAATTTGAAGGGAGGACAAATCTTTGCCCGAAACGGAGAATATAAACTTACGTGGTCATTCAAAAAGAATTGAATGGATGAGACTCTTTATAATATTACCATTTTTTTTTGTTTTTTTGTTTTTTGTGAAGATGTGACCCTTACTTTTGAACTAAGGGAAGTGACTATTGATATTACACCAAAAGTGTGAATGGGTGTAGCTTTGTCACGATGTTTTGTATGTGAATGTGTGTGACCTTTGGATTAAACAAAAAGGTGTGACCATTGAATCACATCAAGGGATGTGCTTGCTCGGTTCAATCTAAGGGATGGACGAGACTTTTGACGAATTAAGCCAAATATTCTTTGACCATTGAATACTTTCAAACTAGATCTAAGGGAATATTTCAAATGTTTGTTCACGTGAAGGAAAAAATGGATTGTCCTTATGCACTTGTTTAAATTGCTGGAGAAAATTGAACTGATTATTTTCCCTTAAGATTGCTCTCATCAATTTGTTGCGATTTATTTTTATCAATATCCTAATTGCATTAGTTGCTTATGCATGAATATTAGTACAATTGAAGTGTGGGACATGGATATTGAAAACCTTTAATGGTTTCAGTTTGACATATCACGATTAACATTTATGGCCATATGAATACTTATTATATTGTGTATTGAATATGAATATTCGGATTGTGGTTAATTTGAGTCTACAAATTGGTTTATGAAAACAAAGACAAAAATTAAAAATGTGAAAATGTTAGTTCCCCATATCTCGAGTATTTAGTTTTGTTTTTTATTGGCAAAAGAAGAATGTCTCTGTGTGTGTGTATTATAAGGGAAAAAGAAAACAAATAATAGGGAAGAAAAGGGAATCAACATAAACAACATAAAAAAAAAGCTATTAATCTATGATGCTTGAGTAAGAATCTCCCATACATCATTCTTGTAATGCTTATCCTCCCACCTTCTACTATCTTGAGTATTTAGTTATTACTTGAACAATAATAGCCCTATGAGTTAATTACTAAAGTAATTATCGAATATTTGAAAAAAGTACATGAGTGCAAGTTGCACTGACCATGACATCAGAGAGTAAAAGTATAATTGCTCAATGTGGGGGTTGTTTCTTGCAGTTGCGTCTTGAAACATGAGAGATGAAGAAAGAGTTTGACATAATCTGTGACATATCCTAAACTACAAAAAAATATTTTAATAAATTCTAAGTTAATTAGAATTCTCGGGGAAGCTGGAGTGGGTAAAACATGACCACCCTGGTAAAGGGCATAGCACGTGCCTTTATCACTCACCACGAGAGGGTAAGTAGCTCGGCACCACATTGGGAAGCCCTAGCCCTGTGCCGAGCTGTACTGGCCATGAATAAGGTCAGTATGGTAAAATAAATTAAACACATCAGGATGCACTAGCTCGGCATGGAGTATAAAGGGATGACCCTGATATGGCCGAGCTACGTAGGCTACGAATATAGCTTAAATAGTATTCTGGAATACATAATTCAGCTCGGTGTGGTGAGTTGAGTTATGTACGTGTCATGCCAAGCTATGTGGAAGCACAGCACCACCACGAATAAAGTGGTGAGACATTCCAAAATATTTTACAGCGGCTCCTTATGAGATAAGGAGCAATCCCATAAAAAGAGGGATTGATATGAGAAGTCCTAATGTGATTAGGAGTAAGCCCCATATGGGGAAGAATTTTATATAGAAAGAAAGACCTCTGCTAGACGAGATCTAGCAGGATATGGAAACTCTTCCCTAATAGGAAAGTCGTATAAGGGATGGATTCCTGAAGCTAATTGGAAACCAGGGTACAAGATGCCTAGATCAAGTCTTCTTCACCTATAAATACAGGACAAGATCCATGAAGAAGGGTACGCTGTGAAACCCATTCATATGCACTATGATTTGAGAGTTTATAGTACGAGATACTAACTAAGGCGTCGGAGGGTCTTTGCCGATTAAAGGCAAAGGTGCTCTAACCCTTTCTCTATGTTGCAGACTTAGGGTAGAATCAAGGAAGCACACGATCCAAGCCTACATGGATTTATTCCCCGTACAATTGGCACCGTTTGTGGGAAACACTTATGAAAAGCTCTCTTCTTTTCAAACAAAGATCAACAATGGTGGCTTTAGAGCTTGTTTTGGGCACTCCATGAAGGGAGGATGTGGAAAACAATAGTGGAACCACCCTTGTCTACACTATGAGAAAGAGTGCAAAGGTGGACAAAACTTCTGCGGTTGTAAAAATACCACAAAAAAGTCAGCTATCAGGAGGTTTAATACAAGGCATACCCTTGAGATTCCAAAGTTTAGGGATACGCACCTGATAAACTATGATTCTCTAAGGTCAGGCAAGTAGCGAAGACGCTCAAAAACACCACGAAGAGGTGGGGAAGCTTCCACCCGACGTGAACGGAGGAGAAGCCCTCCGAGGAGGGAGGATCATAGGCGAATAAAGAATCAGGAGAAAGAGGACAGCCTCAACAGAAAAGAACAGGAGACAGAAGAACTGGCCCGTGAAATCACTCTACGAGAACGAGAGATTCAGGACCTAAAGAAACAACTCCAAGAGAAGGAGAAAGATTTACGCTCACAGACGAGATCTTTGCAATACGAGAAAGACAGAAGGATCCATCACCATGGCATTGTCTCTGCTGACCAAACAGCCTCCCCACGAAAATAGAGAGAAAGAAGAATTTCTATTGAAATAAAGAAAGAAAGAAGGAAGCACGGTAGGGACAGGTATGAGAGATCTGGTTCCCACGAGCACATTCCTGAATGATATGCGAGAAGAAGGGAGACTAGTTAAGCAGCGGGAGGCCTTAAAACTGCACGAGAAGCAGCAAAGGAAGCCCTAGGCCAGATCTTGAAGTCACCGCTGGCCCAATGGATTCGAATGGAAAGGACACTGAGCAAGGTGAATAATTCGACATTCATCCCTTATTAAACTTGCACGGATCCAGTGGCCCACATTCAACACTATCAACATGCCATGTTCATGCATGAGCAAGATGATGCCTTGCTATGCAAGTTGTTCCCATCCAGCTTGGGAAAAATGGCCTTGAATTGGTACCACAAGCTCCTGGAGGGGTCAATCCTATGTTGGGCACAACTAGTTGAGGAGTTTACTACTCAGTTCCTACCAAGCCAAGTGGCCCCAAAAACTTTTGAAGCATTAAGCTCTATGAGATAGAGGGACGATGAGACTCTGCGGCAGTATTCCAAACGTTATTGGGAAACTTTCAACAAGATTGAAAATTGCAGTGAAGAATATGCTTTGGCAACGTTCAAGATGAGCTTGCCTATGCATAGTAAGCTATGAGAATTGCTTACCATGCATCCAATAAAAACTGTGGCCAAACTTATGGAGAGAATTCAGGAGCATGCACAGGTACATGACGACATCTTGCAGGCTGGGGGGAAGATTGTGGCTGGGCAACCTCAGCTTCTAGAGAAGAAAGCAGTAGAGTCAAGGGTGTACAAGGAGTACACAACAAGGCGGAAGGATGATACGTAGCAGAGGAAGGACAAAGCTGATCCGAACCCCAAATCGTACTTTAACGTCATGTTGACCTTCAACGTTCCAATCTACAAGATGCTGTATAGAATCAAGAATGAACCCTGGTTCAAAAGGCCCCCAAAGATGACGAGGAATCTAGAGAAAAAAAGAGCCAGTAACCAGCATTGCAGTTACCATAGGGATTGGGGTCACATGACTGAAGATTGCATGGAGTACAAAAAGTATTTGGACGAAAAAGTGGCGGAAGGCCATCTTAAGGAATTTTTGGCTGATAACAAGAATGATGCCAAGCTGATAGAAGAGATGAACTACGAGAAAAGTCCAAAGGGAACAATCCATATGATGCACAGATTGGTGGCCCCATATACCAACAATGAGATAAGGCATATTCAAAGGATCAACGGGCAGGTAAAGTAGGTCATGAAGCTCAGCACGAAGAGGCCGAGGACTGAGGGAGTAACGGAGACCCCCATCACCTTCACGGATGATGATCTAGATGGAGTAACAGTACCCCATAACAATGCATTGGTGAACACCCTACGAATAGGGGAGTATGACGTAGAAAAGATACTTGTTGATCAAAGGGCAAGCATAGAAATCATGTACTATGACACCTTTAAAAAGATGAGACTCCTGACAAGCTCGTTACAAAAGTGTCTTGTCCCTCTGGTCGGCTTCAGTGCACAAACAGTATGGCCTATGGGAAAGGTCACATTACCCATCCGAGCTGGATCAGTAGTCCTGAAGATTGATTTCCTTGTGGTAGATATCCCTTCCTCCTATAACGTGATTATAGGAAGAACCTGGATGCATAAAATGAGGGCGGTTTCCTCAACTTACCACCAGAAGATCAAATACCCTGGAGCGGATGGCATAGAGTGCATTAGCGGTAACTAGAAAGTAGCTGATCAGTGTTTCAACATGGTCTTGAAAAAGTCCCCGAAGGCCGAGCAAGTCCAGACGGTTGAAGTTCCAGATCAACCGACCTTAGAGGACATTGGAGGTGATCCCACCAAGAAGATGGTGGAAGGGTTGAAGAAGATACAAATTCAAGAAGATGACGCAGAAAGATATTTCTTGATTGGCGAGATCCTTGCCGAACAGGAGGAAAGGGATTTAGTTGCCTTTCTGAAGGACTGTATTGACGTTTTCGTATGGACTCCCCAGGAGATGCCTGGGATAGACCCTGAGGTAATCTGCCACCATTTAAATGTGGATCCTCAGCATAAACCAGTTGTGTAAAAGGCGAGAAGGTCGGCACCACCGCACGCAGACGCTATGATTGAAGAAGTAGGTCGGCTTCTCAAAGCAGATGCCATGCGAGCGATGAGCTATTCGGAATGGCTGGCCAACACTGTCATGGTCAAAAAGAAAAACGGGAAGTGGAGAGTCTGTGTGGATTTCACTAGCCTTAACAAAGCATGTCCCAAAGACAGCTTTCCACTTCCCAGGGTTGATCAACTATTAGACGCCACGTCAGGCTATGAGAGGATGAGTTTCCTTGATACATATCGAGGATATCATCAAATAGCTATGTATGAACCCGACCAAGAAAAGACGTCCTTCATCTCGCCAAGAGGCCTCTACTGCTACAAGGTCATGCTGTATGGGTTAAGGAATGTGTGGACGGCTCGCGGATGGTTTGGTTTTGCGTTTGAAAAGATTGTGATTGTTAGAGTTGCCACCCGGATTTGAGGTCCGAACCTGAGAAACCAATTAAAATGTGACTCGCTTGCCCATTGAAAAAGATTTTACCGATCATAACGGAACCAAAGATTTCTCGGATTCAGGGGTTTGCTTACAAAAGGGGAAGGGTTTTACGGCACCCCTCTCGCCCGGTCCGTGAACCGGTCTCTACTCAACATTTTGTGGGATTTTCGAAATATTTGAAATTCGATTTATCCACGTAAATGGGGAATCGGGGATGGGAATCACATAATGACAATATATACAAGAGATACGATTCTATGGTGGATGCTCGTACACGTGATCTACATGGGTGATGATGACAATAATAAAGGAAATCACTACAAATATTTACAAGAAATAAGAAATAACAGAAACGGTACAACAACTCAAGAAATTATGAACATGAGACTTAATAAACTGATTCACGATCTGGATCCCAGAATAGGGTTAGAGCGCTCATGGGTGATGGCTTGAGCGCTCAACCCTCATTCCACTCATACATTTTCCTTGCTGGATTTTCATGTTTAATGAGGTTTTAAGACTCTTGACCACCTTAGAAACATTAAACAAATGCCATTTCACTTCGAAAATCACCAAACGATGTTAAAATCAAATCTGCTTCCAAACCAGTTTGAGCGCTCAAGGATTGAGCGCTCAAACTAGTTTCTGGTTTCTGCGAGTTTGACCCTTTTTACAGCCTCTTTTCTCATTCTTTACAAGATCAAACATTAATAAAACATTTTTCATGGAGAATAAGGTGAAAACAGGTGGCGTGATCTCTTAAAGAATGATGAAAAGAAGAGGATCACCACAAATTAATAAAGGAAATGCTTGTAAATGGAAGAGAGAGAGGGATTCAGATCATAAGCACAGAAATAACAACTCACACACACCAGAAATAAACTAAACTATGATCCATCATCGAAACAACTAGCAACCTGCAAGTGAGCCAAGAACAGCTTGAGTGCTCAAAGACATGACCTTGAGCGCTCAAGCCATAATGAGGCTTTCTGGTTTCTAACTTGAAAATGATTTTTAAATGTTTCTCAGGATCCTCAATATATGAAACAAAGTGATTAGAACATCAATCAGTCACTGTTTGACCTTTGAAAGTAGGATTTACAAAGCTTTTCACGTTTAATCATCATGAAGTGGTAAATTAGCACTCATGCATGTGCTTTAGAGATGGAGATAAACTGTTTTGAGAATGATATGAACATATTTAACCATAAAATGATGATCAAAACTAGTGAAGAGTGCGAAAATTACCAAAACAGTGATTGACCCAGAATGGGTTTGAGCGCCCAAAGACTAGGCTTTAACGCTCAACCCCTGCTGCAACTGTAGCTTTTAAAAGTGTTTTGATTATATATTTTGGACCTTGTAAGCCCAATGCAAGTATAAAGAACTTGCTTGAACCTACGGGTCTCCCTCAGAAAAACTAGAATGTGATATTTCACATATTAACTACCTTTTTAACTTGATTGAAAGCTTGAACTTGATTTTGGGCTTGGGGGTGGACGATTATGGATGTTTGGTTAGTATTCTGGATGGGTGGAACAGTGTGTGAAGCTGATTGATCAATAGATGATGAGTAGAGGTGGTATTTAAAACTTGAAAGATGGTTTTGTAGGTGGTTTGGATGAAATGTAGGTGGTTTTGTAGAGAGAGAAAGTGGTGAACGATTTTTGTGGGCTGTAAGAGGGCTAGAGTGTGTAAAAAAATGGTAACCTGGAAACCAGGGGTGGTGAGTAGTTTTTATAGAGAGTGAGTGGGAGGAAAATGTAGAGAGAGAGAGTGGGTTTTGATTTGAAAGTGGGTTAGGGGTAGTTTTAGGTGTAGTTTTAGGGTTGTGTTAGAGTGTATTATACGTATTAGGATCATAGGAGATCACTCCAGACACTCCCATGTAGAAAATCTCATGATGAGATACTTTGCGGATTCCTGACTGGGATGTTGAGCGCTCAATGCCGTAAGCTTGAGTGCTTAAGGTGCTCCTCAGGGTTGAGCGCTCAAAGCCTCAGGCTTGAGCACTCAAGGTCCTTGGTGACAGATCGATGGTTTGGCTTGGTTCAACAATGTTTGGGTTAATTTGGGCTGTTTTGATTGCTTAGGTGGTGTTTGGCTGATTTTAATCAAGTTCAAGCCATTTTCACTAGTTTCAGGTAGTCGTAATTGGTCTGTTTAATCATTGGGAATGCTCGAGCACATCCCAGGTTCAAAATCGGGGTGTCTACAGAATGCTGGAGTGACTTATCAGAGGTTAATCACTAAGATGTTCAAAGATTAGCTTTGTAAAACCATGAAAGTCTACATAGATGATGTGGTGGTAAAAAGCAAGGTGAAGCCTGACCATCTTGCTGACCTAAAAGTCACTTTCAACATTCTGAGTGAATACAAGTTGAAGCTGAATGCCTCAAAATGTGCCTTTGGGGTCAGCTTGGGATAGGACACTTGGTGACAAAAAGAGGGATTGAGGCTAATCCAGACCAGATCACGGCTCTGCTAAACCTTCAAAGCCCAAGGACCACGAAGGAGGTCCAAAGGCTAACAAGGATGGCAGCAGCCCTTAACTGTTTTATCACTAAGTCCTCAGATCATTGCAGACCATTCTTTCAACTTCTAAAGAAGAGAGAGGGTATGAGTGGGGAGTCGAGCAGGAGCAGACATTCCAGGAGTTAAAAGTTTATTTATCATCACCACCCTTGCCCTCTACTCCAGAAACTGGGGAGCGGTTGAAACTATATCTAGTAGTATCTGAGCATGCAGTCAGTTTGGTTCTCTTATGAATAAAGGGTATAGAGTAGGATCCGGTCTATTTTATAAGCAAGACCTTATTAGACATAGAAACACAGCATTTACCATTGGAAAAATTGGTATATGCTCCTGTCACTACTTCAAGAAAGCTGCCACATTACTTCCTGCAGCACCCCATTACTATGTTTATTAAATATCCATTAAAGGCTTTGCTTAGGAAGACAGATTTTTCCAGCAGAATATCCAAGTGGTCAATAAAGCTGAGCCAATTTGACCTAGATTATCAGCCCAGGACGGCAATCAAAGGGCAGATTTTGTAGCTGAGTTCACTCCAACCGTAGCTCCACCTCCACCTGTCCTCCATGAGAAGGAGCAAAGAAACAATCATCCAGAGTAGCCAACGAGAATGGTCAATCTGGATCCAAAGGAGTGGGGGCTTTACGTTGATGGGTCAGCTTGCAACAAAGATTCTGGAGCAGGAGTAGTGTTGTTCTCTTTAGAAGGGTTTGTACTAGAGCAAGCACTACGGCTAGGGTTTAGTGCCACCAACAATGTGGCAGAATATGAAGCACAGGATTAAGGAAGTGCCCGGAACTCAAGGTAAATAAGTTAAGAATATTCTGTGACTCACAATTAGTTGTTAACCAACTTTCAGGAGAATATGCTACGAAAAGCGAGAAGATGGCTGCATACTCAGAGGCAGCCAAAGATTTGCTTGACAAATTTGAACGAGGCCACATCCAACAAATCAGCTTGGGTTAGAAGGAGCACGCAAACTCACTAGCTTGTTTGGGGTCAGCAATCAAAACAGAGTACCGCCGCACTGTGGCTGTGGACTATTTGAGCGAACCAAACATCGGCTGAGCTGTGGAAATTCTAATGGAAACGGAGTTCGGGACGAGCTGGATGGAACCAATAGTGGCATCCCTACGAAATGAGGCTTTGCCTAAGTACAAGAGGGAAGCATAAAAAATCAGAACCAAGTATGTCCGCTTTTGACTCTCTCCAGAAGGTAAGCTTTATAGAAAGTCTTTTCTTTGACCATAATTATTGTGTGTGCACCCAGCTCTAGTCCAGAAATTCCTCCACGAGATTCATGCTGGAACATGCGGAGGACATATGGGGCGGAGGTCTATAGCCCACCGAGCGATATCCTAGAGGTATTGGTGGCCTTACATGCAAGAAGATGCAAAGCCCTTTGTCAAGAAGTGTGACAAATGCCAAAGATATTCCCCTCTCATCCAAGCTCCAGCAGAGGATCTTCTTTCTTTAACAAGCCCTTAGCCATTTGCACAATGGGGATTGGACATCGTGGGTCCTCTCCCCATGGCAACAGGGAAACAAAAATTCCTTCTCATTGGCATGGACTACTTCACCAAGTGGATAGATGGTGAAGCTTTGACAAAGATCACAAAAGCCATGGTGGAGAAATTTGTTTGGAACCAGATCATTACAAGGTTTGGAGTACCATACTCCATCATCTCAGACAATGGGTCCTAGTTCAATAAGAAGTTTAAGGCTTTTTGTGCCCAGTATGGCATTAGGAACTACTACTCAACCCCAGCCTATCCACAGAGTAACGGGCAAGCAGAAGCTTCGAACAAGACAATCCTTAAGAGTCTTAAGAAGAGGTTGGAGCGAAAGAAGGGAAAATGGCCTGATGAGCTTCCTGCTATACTTTGGGCCTACAGAATCACCCCACGATGATCTACGGGAGAGACGCCGTACTCTCTTGCTTATGGGACAAAGGCAGTAATTCCACTGGAGATAGGCTTGCCAACCATTCGCACTACTCTTATGGAGTCAAGTGGCAACGATAAAGCCTTGGCCGAGAAGCTCGATCTTGCTGAGGAAAAAAGAGAGCGTGCACTTATTACATTGGCAGCATACCAGGAACAACTACGAAGAAGTTATAACAAGAAGGTACAGCCAAGAGAGTTCCAGATTGGGTATCTAGTCCTAAGAAAAGTCTTGGCCAACACCAAGGTGAGTTTTGATGGGAAACTTGGGCCGAACTGGGAGGGCCAATATAAGATCGTTGGAATTGCTGGCATTAAGGCTTATTGTTTGGCCTACCTGGATGGCAACATAGTGCCATGGTCCTGGAACATCCAGAACTTGAGAAAGTTTTACCAGTAATTTGTTTATGTGATTACAAATACAATCACATCTTTTTAAAGTGAATACGGACAAATTCAAGTTTGTTTTTAATGCCTAGTTGGGATTACGAATAAAATCACCAACATCAGTTATTTAGATCTTCTATCTTTATTTCAAGCATTAATAAGATTTCATCTTTCCTTATTGTGGTTTTGCTTAATACGAACCAAAATTTGTCTTAAATTTGGATTCCTTTTGGGGAGCGAGAGGGTGTACTCCAATCGCATTAGTAAATCCAAATACGAAGATACTTGGAAACTCTAAGTATGAAAACACTTAAGCTTCCAACGAATATTGCAATGAAACTCTACGTACGAAAACACTTAGGCTTACAACGAATATTGCAATGAATCTCTAAGTATGAAAAAACTTAGCTTTGCAACGAATATTGCAATAGATTCCAAAGTAGGAAGAAACTTAAATTTGCAATGAATATTGCAATAGATCCTAAGTATGAAGAAACTAAGATTTGCAACGAACATTGCAACAAATTTTCTACAAAAACACTTAGCATATGCAACGAGCATTGCAACAAATTCCCAAGTATGAATACACTTGGGTTGTAAAAAGTTCAAATGTGAAGACACTTGAACACTTAGCATGATGACGAATATAGCACGAAGAAGCTTACAACCTGCAACGAACACTGTGTAAAAAATTTGTGATGCAAACCAAAGTACAAAACTGCTTGATCTAAAATTTTAAGTACGGAAATACTTAAACAGAGTACCAAAAACCAACATATACAACAATGGGCTTCAAACCAACATAATAAATCAATAATCAGCTACATGTCATGTGGTCTATTTGGAATAGAAGAAATGCTTACATCTTTGAGGGAACTGCACTTGATTGGGATGAGATTCACGAAGCAACTAAAATCAGAATTGTTCTTTGGGTGAAAACAAAGAAAGGTGGATGTGGAGACAACTACTCTATGGAAGACTTCATTTTCAGGCTCCCAAGCATCTTGCAGGCCTTATAATTTTCCAGAAGAGGACTACTACTATAAAAGAAAATGACTAGAGATTGGATGGTGACTATTCCAGTTTGGCAAGTGGAGCTGACTCAACACTGACTGCCACAATATAGATCTTTGTTGTTGTAGTCTATCTTGGTTTTATTTCCCTTTGGTTGACTTCTTGTTAACCTTTGTGATGCCTTTCGCCTTGGCCTTTAAATCTTTGTAATGTGTTTTCAAAGATTTATAAAATTCTCATCTTGGCTGTTCAAAAAAAAAAATAATCAGCTACATAATTACGTATTTATGTACTCCATCATCCCAGTTTGGCAAGACGTTCAAAAGTTTCTGTGCTCAGTACAGCATTAGAAACTACTATTCAACCCCAGCTTATCCAAAGAGTAATGGGCAAGCAGAGGCTTCAAACGAGACCATCCTTAAGAGTCTTAATGTAAAGACCCAGAAAATTTAATTACTTTTTGAAAAATCACTTTTTGGAGAAATTTCGATTTGGTCGATAAAAAGTCCCGGTAATTGTTCATTGAATTTTTCTAATCAAAACTTATTTTTGAGTGAGGCAAAGTCATCTTTCGCCCAATTCATTCAGAGAAAAATGTGTCTATTTTCAGTTTTGTACTAAAAGTGGGGGATGAGATTTTGATGTGATTAGAATTTCAAAATTTTGTAAATGTCATTGTTTCCAAATGGGGGATACTTCCTTATTTTCATAAATTTAAGTTTGGGTTTATGAAAATAAGTATTGTGGTCACATAGTATATACACAAGTCACATTTTAGTGTGTAGTGTAATAATGGAATTATATTAGTAGTGTGGGGGAAGATTTGCAAAAATTAAAACATTTCACTCTCTCATCCCTCCCCAACCTGATCGGCCCCCTCTCTCTCCTCTCTTTCCTCCATTGTTGCACCTCCCAAGCTCAAATATTGCCCTCCTCACTCAACCACTTCAAAAACCGAGGCCATTTTCTTGCTCTACGCACCATGGGAAGCTCAAGTCACCTTGGATTTGCACCGAGAGCTCCAACTTTGGGATTTTGAGGTTTCAACACCTAGGGTTCCATTCTTCTTCCATTATCAAGCAAAACATTGAGATAGGGAAACAATTACTACCATCTCTAGTTATATACTTGTGATTTGTAGCATATATCTTGTTCTTGGCTTCAATTTCCTTGAAATTCATGTTTTCCCTCTTTGTGTGGGTTTTTCTCACTTTAATTTTGTGATCTACGAAATTGATTGTTGATTGTTGATTGATGAAATTGGGAGTAGAATTGACCTCCCTCCATTTTTAATTGTTACCTAGCATCTCTACTTTGAGCTTAAACTCTCATTTGTGTTTTGGGTTGAAATTCCACACCTTAGAGGTGAAAATCTATCATTTTCTGGACAAGGCAGTTGCTGCCCCTGTTCCTATGTTGCTGCCCCTGTTTTCTTGGTGGTTCTTGGCCACCTTTTCACGTCCGTTTGACCCCCGATTGCCCATTACTTCTCTTATTTGACCTTTGATATCATTTGATTCATGTTTTGACTCGAGAATTATAAAATCATAACTAAAAAGGTAACTTAATGATGCTGAAAGGTTATTGGATTTTAAATGCGGCGTGTGAGTTTGCGTGTAACTCATTTTATCAAAAAGGGCATGCTTTGGTGAAATGAAATGGAGAAATGGATTTGTTATGAAAGTTTTAATGAAATGTTTGTGATAATGAGTTCTAACCAATTTTATCATTTGGTAAAATTTTGGATAAAGGCACGAGGGCCTAAGGAACCCGACAGAGGCACGCAGGGCCTACAAATATTCAACAAAGGTGCGCGGGGCCTATGGAACCCACAAGAGGCAGGCAGGGCATACAAATACCCAACAAAGGCACTCGGGGCCTATGGAACCTGACAGAGGCAAACGGGGTCCGCAAATACCTGATAAAGGCACACGGAACCTATGGAACCCGACAGAGGGATTAAATCCCTAGTTTTAATATATAAAAAATGATGGTTTTCTTCAATGAAAAAAACGGGAAATGAGATTTTGGACTATCTATGGTGTTTTGTCGAAACTCAACTTGTGGACTTGGTTTTAAACTTGCGTGAGTAACTTGGGTAGTTTTGGTGAAACAAAAATGGAAACTTAGATGGTGTTGAGTACTTGGAAATGAAAATGTTTTGAGGTATATATGGTATTTTGGTAACAATGGATAGTTGGACACGTGTGGTACTTGTTGATGATTTTGACAAATTTAATGAACTAATGGGTACTCTGGGACACCTTGAAATCTTTTTGGACACTTGTTATCACTTTGGACACGTGGGTACTTCTTGGACTCGTATCTCTTGTTTTAGCTTCCATTGTGTTCCTTTGAGCATCTCTTATCTTGGCAAACCACATCATGTGCACTCATCATATTTATATGCCTAGCGGTTGTAATATGGTTTTCCCTATGAGCTAGTGAGCTCACCCTATCTTTCCCAGGTACACGACATGAAGCATGATATCAGATGCTTATGGAGTGATGCATTATGTGAAGCTTATGCATGCATGAGGATATTTTTCCATCTCAAGTTTTGCATTTTGATAAATGACAATGTAACTTTTGGTAATTCAATCTTTTGACAATTTAGACTTATGTAATAATTCTAAACTTGTATTTTGGGATATTTATGCATCTGGGGACGGTGTAGTGCCTCCGAAAGAATTGTTGACTTGGATCAAGTATGTAATGGAACTTTGACCTAGACTTTCCAATACAAGGTTGTGGACTTTTGACTTGTGCCACATGGATATTGGTGATATTTGATTTGTTAAAATGCAGGGTGTGACACTTAAGAAGAGGTTTGAGAGTAAGAAAGGAAAATGGCCAGACGAGCTGCCAGCCGTACTCTGGGCATATAGAACCACTCGTCGGCAATCTACGGGAGAGACGCCATAAAACCTTGCTTATGGGACAGAGGTAGTAATTCATTGGAAATTGGCTTGCTGACCAATTGCACTACTCTTATGGAGTCGAGGGCAATGACAAAGCCCTTGCCGAACAGCTTGACCTTGCAGAAGAAAAGAGAGAGCGTGCGCTCATCACTTTGGCAACATCCCAAGAGCAGCTGCAAAGAAGCTATAACAAAAAGGTACAACCAAGAGAATTCAGGGTTGGGTATTTAGTTCTAAGGAAAGTCTTGGCAAACATCAAGGTATCCTCTGATGGGAAGCTTAGGCTGAACTGGGAGGGTCCATATAAGATTGTAGGAGTTGCTGGCATCGGGGCCTATCACTTGGCCGACCTAGATGGAGACCCAGTACCACGGCCATGAAACGTCCAAAACCTACGGAAATTTTACTAGTAATTTGTTTTTCTCTATGTGATTACGAATACAATCACATCCTTTTTAGTAGAAACAGATAAATTCACATTTGTCTTTAGTACCTAGTTGGGATTACGAATAAAATCACCAACATCAGTTATTTAGATTTTTATCTATATTGATATTTCAAGCATTAATAAGATTTCATCTTTTCTTATTATGGTTTTAATTAATACAAACCAAAATTTACCTCAAATTTAGATTCCTATTAGGGAGCAGAGAGCAAGTGTATTCCAAACATGTTAAAGTACGAAGACACTTGAAATTTCTAAGTATGAAAAAACTTATATTTGCAATGAATATTGCAATAAATTTCTAAGCATGAAAAAAGATTTGCAATGAATATTGCGATAAATTTCTAAATACAGAGAAACTTAGATTTGCAACGAATATTGCAATAAATTTCTAAGTATAAAAAACTAAGATTTTCAACAAATATTGCAATAAATTTCTTAGTATGAAAAAACTTAGATTTGCAATGAATATTGCGATAAATTTCTAAGTACGAAAAAATTTAGATTTGCAACGCTTATTGCAATAAATTTTTAGGTATGAAAAAACTTAGGTATCTAAGTATGAGTAAACCTAGAATTTGCAACGAGAGTTAACTTAGATGCCAGAATACTTGTTAAAATTTCCAAAATGTGTGAGGACAGAAGAGTACAAGCAAACTCAAACCAAGAACGAAGGGACTTAAAAATATTGGAGGCCACATGCGGCAATACAAGCCAAGCAGGGCCTAGTAGAGTAATAAAATTAAAAAAACACATAGGAATTAAGCCTCATCACTGAGCCCTTGAGAATCAATGGCAGGGGTGGAGCTAGTGGTCTTATTAGCAGCAGAAGGATCAGCCTTCGCATCTACCGCACTATCATCATGGACAGTGAGGTCAATAATAGCTTCTTCAGTTTAGGCCTATTCAAGAAGGGAGTCTGGCAGGGAAGAGGAGTCGAGCTAAGCCTGAGCATCAAGGTGAGCTGTTTGAGCCTCAGGTTGCTGAGCAGCCAAGGCCTCCATTTGGCTAGGGAGCTCCATGTCAATCCACATGGGAGAATCAGTAGGAAGCCCTAGTTTAGCACAAGTCTGTTTCCAGCTCATCTCCCACACGGTGTCCTTGACTACAGGCATCTGAGCTCTATAGTTAGCTGTTATCTCGATCACTGCTCAATCATACTCATCTTTAGCTCTAGCTTGAGCATCAGCAAGTTCCTGCTACAGGTTCTACTCGATTTCTGCAAATCATCTCTTCTATTCAGTAAGCTCGCTCCTAAGTTTGTCAGCCTCCTCCCTCCCTTCATTCAATTGCTACTCATGGCTAGCAGAGTCCTTTTTAGCCTTCTCCACCCTTTTTTGAAGAGAGATCATTTCTCTCTTATATTCCTTCGCAGCCTCCTTGCCCTTCTCAAAGCCATCTAAGACCTTCTGCATAATCTGTGAAAGAAGACCAAGTCAGCAACGAATGAAGATAACATGAAAAAAAAAGAAGGGAGAGGAATTAAAACACTGTACCTTAGCACTTGATTGAAAGATCGATTTCATTAGCGCATCATAGGAGTTGTTCTTCTCTCTCTCTCTCCATGTCGAGAGGAAAAAGGGTGGCATGAGCAATTCCATAAGCAACATCAACCAAGATGGACTTATCAATCATAGTTAGCGGTATCCCATCTGGCTGAGCCAGTATTGGAGCCCATGGTTGCACAAGCGGAGGAGAGCTAGTTGTTGTGCGGTTAGAGCTTGACTCCCCAGTCCGGCGCCTTTAAGGGGGCGGCTAGACCTCTTGAGGACTCTCGATGGGCCTTTTTTCCCTTCGCTCAGCAACGGGGATGGGAGGATTGACCGAAGGAATAATAGGAGTCCGAGGCGGAAGGCCGCCGAGATTCAGCTCGCAATGCGGTTCATTAGCTGAAGAGGCATTTCTTCTAGGTCTGAAAAAGGTGAGTAGCTCGAAAAATCTAAGTCAGCTAGCAGGGTGGATTGCTTGGCTAGGGAACAAACAACTGAATGATGGTCGAGTCCTCCTCCTCCTCCTCCTCCTCCTCCTCCTTCTTCTTCTTCTTCTTCTTCTTCTTCTTCTTCTTCTTCTTCTTCTTCTTCTTCAATGACCACCCTTTTGGATGTGCTCGGCTCTTGATTAGCTTGAACGAGGATCGGGATGCCAAAAAGAATCTCAGGGACGCGAGCAAACGTCACTAACTATTATGGATCTCTTGGGGCACGAGGACGTGTTGATCCCCTTCTAGATCGACCTCTTCGGGACCTTGTGCTTCTCTGCTCAGCCGATAAACATGGGGCGATCAGTGGAGTTGCAAGGGGCCACGGATGTCACGAGCATGGCTCACCCACTCTTTGGATCCCTTCCTAGTAGGAGGTGGGAAGCTCGGCCTAACCCCATAGGTGTGGGCTCAAATCCGTCGAAGTAGAGGGCCTGAGCTATTTCTTTGCGGTGCAGTCTGCCGTGGATTAAACGGCCGCCCAAGTTGAGATTGCTCACTACAAAGCAACAAGGGAAGGGTATCAACCACTCCCTAGCTTCTGGAGTAGAGAGCAAGGGAGGTGATGATAATTAAACCTTTAACCCCTGGAAAGCCTACTCCTACTCGGCTCCCCACTCATGTCCTTCTATCTTCCTTAGAAGTTGAAAGAATGGCCTGCAACAATTTGAGGACTTACTGATAAAATGGTTAAGGGCTACTACCATCCCTGTTAGCCTTTGGACCTCCTTCATGGTCCTTAGGCTTTGAAGGTTCTGCAGAGTCGTGATCTGGTCCGGATTTGCTTCAATCCCTCCCTTAGTCACCAGGTGTCCTAGAAATTTCTCCGAGCTAACCCTAAAGGCACACTTTGAGGTGTTCAGCTTTAACTTGTATTCTCTTAAAATATTGAAGGTTACCTTTAGGTCGGCAAGATGATCAGGTTTCTCCTTGTTTTTTACCACCATATTATCTATGTAGACTTCCGTGGATTTGCTAAGCTGATCTTTGAACATCTTAATGACCAGCCTCTAATAAGTTGCTCCAACATTCCTTAATCCAAACGGCATGATTTTGTAACAATAGAGTCCTCTTCGTGAGATAAAGGAAGTTTTCAATTGGTCTGGCTCATACATAGCGATTTGATGATATCCTCGATATGCGTCAAGGAAGCTCATCCTCTCATAGCCTGACGTGGTGTCTACTAGTTGATCGATCTTAGGAAGGGGAAAATTGTCCTTGGGGCATGCTTTGTTGAGGATGGTAAAATCCACACAGACTCTCCACTTCCCATTTTTCTTCTTGACCACAACTATGTTAGCCAGCCAGTCTGGATAGTTCACCTCGCATATGGGATCCGCTTCGAGCAATCGATCTACTTCTTCAATCATAGCATCTGCGTGTTGTGGTGCTAACCTTCTCACCTTTTGCACAACTGGTTTGTGCTGAGGATCTATGTTTAAATGGTGGCAAATCACCCCAGGGTCTATCCCAAGCATCTCCTGGAGAGTCCATGCAAAAACATCAATGTGTTCATTAAAAAAAGCAACCAAATCCCTTTTTTCTTGTTCGGCAAGGGTTTCGCAGATCAAGAAATCTTTATGCATCATCTTCTTGAATCTGTACCTTCTTTAACCCTTCTACCATCTTCTTGGTAGGGTCATTTCCAACATCCTCGATGGTCGGCTGATCTTGAATTTCAACTGTTTGGACTAGTTTCGCTTTTGGGGACTTCTTTAAGACCATGTTAAAACACTGGTCGGCCACATTCTGGTTACCCCTGATGCACTCTATGCCATCCGCTCCAGGGTATTTAATTATCTAGTGGTAAGTTAAGGAAACTTCCCTCATCTTGTGCATCCAGGTTCTTCCTACAATCACATTATAAGAGGAAGGGATGTCCACCACAAGGAAATCAGCCTTCAATACCACTGATCCAGCTCGGACGAGTATTGTGACTTTTCCCATAGGCCACACCGTTTGTGCACTGAAGCTGACCAAGGGGACAAGACACTTTTACAACGAGCTCGACAGGAGCTCCATCTTCCTAAAGGTGTCATAGTATATGATTTTTGTGTTTGCCCCTTAATCAACTAGAATTTTCTCCACATCATTCTCCCATATTCGTAGGGTAATAACTTGTGTGTCATTATGGGGCATCACTATTCCATCTAAATATTCATCTGAGAAGGTTATGGGCAGCTCCATCACTCTTTCAACCCTCGGCCTTCTCGTGCCGAGCTTCATGACATGTTTTGCTTGACCGTTGATCCTTTGGACGTGTTTGATTTCATTGTTAGTATACGGGGCCACCAATCCATGTATCATATGGATTGTTCCCTTTGGACCTTTCTCATAGTCCATCTCTTCTATTAGCCCGGCCCTTTTCTTGTCATCAGCCAAAAATTCCTTAAGATGGCCTTCCACCACTTTTTCATCCAGAAACTTTTTGTACTCCACGCAATCTTTAGTCATGTGCCCCCAATCCCTATGATAGCTGCAGTGCTAGTTGGTAGCTCTTCTCTTCTCTGGATTTCCTGTCATCTTTTGGGGTCCCCTGAACCATGATTCATTCATGATCCTATACAACATCTTGTAGATTAGGACGTTGAAAGTTGCCATGATGCTAAAGTACGATTTGGGATCCAGATCAGCTTTGTCTTTCCTCTGCTGCATATAATCCTTCCGTCCTGTCGTGTACTCCTTCTTGTACACCCTTAACTCTACCGTCCTGTCGGAAGCTAAGGTTGTCCAGCCACAATCTTCCCATTGGCCTGTAGGATGTCATCCTCTACCTGTGTGTGTTCCTAGATTCTCTCCATAAGCTTGGCCACAGTCTTTACTGGATGCATGGTAAGCGATTCTCTAGCTTACTATGCATAGGCAAGCTTGTCTTGAACGTTGCTATGGACGCACCTCTGGAGGAACCTCGATTGATTTGGAGTCACCACTTGGGTTTTAGCGGATTGTCCCCGAGAAATCGAACTCGATTGACTCGTGCCTCATTCAATGGATTAGGATTACTGGCCCATCATCACCATACTATCTTAGGTTCAAGTGCTCAGTTACAAGAGGGGAAGGGTTTTACGTCACCCCCCTCGCCCGGTTCGAAGACCAATCTCTCCTTGACTTTTGTGGGATTATACAAGAAATGTGTGCAACTGAACTTTGAACAAATAGAAAAAGTGGGAATGGAACCACATGACAATGATAAGCACAAGAATGGAACTTAGGTGTATGCATGTATTGTGATCTACATGAGTGATGATGGAATGTAGATATGAACAAGCCAAGGCACAAAATAGCAAACAAAGTGTTAGTACATGATGAACAACAACAGAAAAATGAGAAACTGAAAATGATACATGCAACACACATGGAGCAAACCAGCCTGATCCATTGCCAAGGGTTTGAGCGCTCAGCCTGGGGGTTTGAGCGCTTAAACTCTTGCTCCCTCACATATGCTTATGATGCTTCTGATTATTCTAATTTTGATGAAAACATGTTTGATACATTTTAAGCTGCTTGAAAATGATACTTTGATGACTAAACAAAAATGATACGTTGATGACTAAACAAAAAGGTATGACCATGTTAACATAAACTTGAAGTTTGATGATGAACCGGACAAGGTAATAAAGACATAAGAAGTGAGAATAGAATACTGTGAGGCATTCTAGAATGCCCAAAACCCTGTTAGACAGCTCAGATGATGAAAACATTTGATGAGTATGAAGACAGTTTGAGCAGTAAAAGCATGGAGTTTGAGCGCTAAAACCATCTTCATGGTTTAAGTGTTTACATGCCTTACTGTCTTTATTTGGATCATCAACAAGCTTCAAGTTAGTACACAATAATGTAAATGTACTTGATGAACCAGAAACATTAATAAAATAAACATAAAATGCTTGCATGAGTCAGAGATGATTATTAGGCCATGCATAAGCATGAGTAGAATGAGAGGGAGAAGAGATCAGGTTGGCTTAGCTAAACATCAACACACACTCACACACTTCGTGAACAGGTTGTCTTAGCCAAATATCAACACACACACTTCAGTAAGCATAAAATAGAATATAAAGATCAAAGAAGTAAGCAACAAATGCAAGATTGAACAAGGTTTGAGCGCTCGAACCATTTCGAACTCAAATTTTTGAAATCAATTTTTCGTGATAACTAAGACCTTGTGAGCTCATAGAAGGTATGTAGAACCTCCATGAACTCACTAGTCTCCCTCAGGATGACCAAAACGTGGTTTTTCACATGCTTTTCTACCTTTTGGCTTTGATTAAGGCTTGAACTTGGGTGTTTGATGAAGGAGTGGATTGTGGCTGTTTTTGTAAGCTATATGAGTGACATTTTGGACAGTGAGAGAAGAATGTAAGGCTGATTGAATGATTGATTGAGTGGATGATGGAGTATTTGATCTTAAAATGTTGATTTTGGCTTCGATAAGGTGGGTTTTGATGGAAGAGCTACGTTTGGACAAAATTTATGGAATGTATGGGCTATAAATGGCTTATTAGAGTGAGAGAGGGGCTGTTGTAGTTGGTATCTTAAAGACCCATGTGTATTTGGTCTTAAAGATGAGATTTTTGGGTGTTTTGGAGGTTGAAGATGATGGAAATGGATGAGAGAGAGTGTAAAACATGATTGAAGGATGAGAGAGAGTGGTTTTGGTTTGATGAAGGTTGTGAGAGTATAAGAGATCAGCCAAGGGGTGGGGGTCCTTAAAAAATGGGTGGAGAGTGGTTTATATAGAGAGAAAATGGGAGAAAAATGTAATTTGCAATTCAAGTTGGAGAGGGAGTGTTATTAGAGGGATTATGGCGTGAAAACAAAGCTTAGAAACCAAGGGGAGCCCATAGTTTTGGTGGAAAACCAACTGAAAAATGCCTCGAAAATTTCTGGTTCGTGCATGGTTTGAGCGCTCAAAGGGCTTGTAGGCCAAACTTTGCGGGACTGCCCCGAGTGCTACCAAATTCTGTTTCATGTGTGGTTTGAAGCGTTGGAAAGCTTGTTGAGTGTACTTTCTAACACAAGTGGTTTGGACCCAAGATAAATTGTACATCCAAGTGTGTGACCATTTTACCCTTAGAAGGTTGGGAAAACAAGTCGTTTTGGTAAAATGAGTACATCTCCCTCATTTCAAAATGGATTGAGACGTATTATATATCAATAAAAAGGGTTTTGAATGTACTAGATTAAAGTGTAGGCTTAGGTTTATTTTGAATAGTTTTTTGGATGGTTTGAAGGGTACTTTGTTCTAGGAGCGTTCAGAATGGTTTAGGGTGGTTTGGTGAGTTCAAGCCTTGTTCTTAGCCTCAAGGTATGCATGATTGGTCTATATCATCATCGGGAATGCTTGATAAGTTTCTCGGGTCAAAATTGAGGTGTCTACAGTTGCCAAAGCATACTATTCACTGCAATTTTCAATCTCATTGAAAATCTCCCAATAACGTTTCGAGTACTACCGTAGAGTCTCTTCGTCCCTCTATCTTATAGAGGTTAATGCATCAAAGGTTTTTGGGGCTGGTCGGTTTGTTAAGAACCAAGCAGTAAACTCTTCGGAAAGTTGAGCCCAGCATAAGATTGACCCCTCTGGGAGCTTGTGGTACCAACTTATGGCCACTTTTCCCAAGCTGGATGGGAACATCTTGCACAGCAAGGCATCGTCATGCTCATGCATAAACATGGCCTATTGATAGTGTTGAATGTGAGCCTCGGGATCCATGCTGGTTTCATAAGGGATGAATGATGAATGCTCTTTTCTATTGAGGTTGTCCTCTCTTTCTCAATCCCTCTTGTGTCTACGATCTTCCCTCCTTGAAGGGCTTCTCCTCCGTCCTCGTCGGTTGGAGGCTTCCCCACCCCTTAAGTGGTGTCTCTAAGCACCTACACCTCTCACCTGACCTTGGAAAATCATAGTTTATCAGGCCTGTATCCCTGAATTTTGGACTCTGAGGGATATACCCTATATTGAACCTCCTAGTTGTTGGCTTCTTTTGTGGTGCTTTCAGAATTGTAAGAGTCTTTTCCACCCTTGTACTCTTTCTCGTAGTGTACACAAGGGTGGTTCCGCCATCGTCTTCCTCATCTTCTATTCGTGGAGTACACAAAACAGGTTCCAAAATCACCATCATTGATCTTTGAATAAAGAGAGGAACTTTTTGTAAGCATTTCCCATAGACGGCGCCAATTGTACGGGGATCAAATCCACGTAGCCTTGGATCACATGCTTCCTTAATCCAACCCTAGATCTGCAAGATAGAAAGAGGCTTAGAGCACTTTTGCCTCTCATCGGCAAAGGCCCTCCAATGCCCAAGATAGTACTAGATTACCAATTGAGCAAAGAACACAATGCGTATAACTGGGTGTTACAGCATACCTTTTGTCATGGTTATGTTGTTGTATTTATAGGTGTAAACGTTCATCATCTTAGGTATTCGGTGCCCCCTGTTTCCTATTCTCTTTAGGAATCCTTTTCCTAATAGGAGTTTTCTATTAGGGACGAGCCTCTATATTCTGCTAGATCTCGTCTAGCAAAGGTCTTTCTTTCCATTTAGGATTCTTCTCTATATTGGGCGTACTCCTAATCACATTAGGACTTCTCATATCAATCCCCTATTTTACGGGATTGCTCCTTATCTCATAAGAAGCCGCTGTGGAATATTCTGGAATGTCTCACCACCCTATTCGTGGCGGTGCCGTGCTTCCACGTAGCTCAGCATAACACGTACGTAGCTCAGCTCATCACGCCGGGCTAAATTATGTTTTCTAGAATGTTGTTCAAACTATACATATAGCCTTCCTAGCTCGACCATACCAGGTGCATCCCTTTATGCCTTTCACCAAGCTAGTGCATCCCGATTTATTAGTTTACTCTTTATTAGTTTCAGCCTTACTAATGGCTAAACCAGCTCGGCACAGGACTTAAAGACTCCTTATGTGGTGTCGAGCTATTCACCTTCTCATGGTGACTGGTCAAGGCACGTGTGATGCCCTTTTACTTGGATATTCATGTTTTACCCACTCCAAATAGTATGGTGATGACGGGCCAGTAATCCTTATCCATTGAATGAGGCACGAGTCAATTGAGTTTGGTTCCTCGGGGACAATCCGCTAAAACTCGGGTAGCGACTCTGAATCGACAATGAGAAATCTCCGGAGGGGCATCCACACCAGCCCAACCTTGCATCTCTGACTTACTCCAGAAATCATTAACAACTTCTCCAAATTTGGGATGCAAAGACCAGGCATTAATGAACATAAAAGGTTTAGGTCCCCAATCTCTAGGATCAACTTTAAGAATTTTTGGGCAATGATCTGAGAGGACCCTGCTAAGTCTCCATTGTTTCCAATCTTACACAAATAGCCACACAGGATTCACCAGAAATCTATCTAATCTGCTCCACTTATTATCATTATCAGATTTTGACCAAGTAAATTTTCTTCCCATTAAAGGAAGATCCATAAGCTCTAACTTGTTAATAAAATCATTAGAATCTGCCATTCCTCTATCTCTATGAAAACACCCCTACCTTTCCCCCAAAGATATGATTTCGTTAAAATCCCCACCCATACACCACAGAAATGTAAAAGACGTGGACAAATTAACCAAGGATTCCCACACGTTTTTCTATCAAAGCATGAGGAAGGTCATACACAATAACAAAAACACACTTGAAAGAATCATGTTGCAAACCTGAGGTAATTCGAAAAATTGCAATCTGAAGCTATCCCTTCCAAAGTGAAAATCCCAGTGTCCCAAACCACCAAACATACCTTCAGCATCCACCTCAGCATAATCGAAGTTTTTTGACCCCAAAACAATTTAATGAATATCTTCAAGACCCCAGCTTTCTTTGTTTCCTGCAGCATCAGAAAGTCCACCTGGTTATTGAGTAGAATTTTCTTGAATCTACTTCTCTTCTCTTTTCTACCCAAACCCCTAGCATTCCCAGATTTAACATTAACCATTAAAAACAAACTACTAGCCTACAACACCTTGAGATAAGACGGATTCATGAGAGAATCCCCTTATCCCCATTGTTCTTCTTACGTTCACGTTCATCTTCAATCTCAACTAGCCTTCTAATTATCGCCTCTTTTGGACCATCTGCTTCTCCCCCAACAATTTGCCCCATCACCCATATAGCCTGGGCTTTGTTGAGAAATAATCGGTTTCTATTCTGAATACCCTCAGAGGAAAATGATAGCAAGGCCACAGATATCGCCAATCTGAAAACCAATTGTTTTATTTTGTTCTTTCTCCTTCCATAAACTTGCAAAGACTGATTTGCTTGATTGATCCCCAGAATTTCTTCCCATGACTTATATTTTTGCTCTTGGTTTCCCCTTTTTTGCAATTTATAACCCACACCATTAGCCTTTTTATACTCATTGTGCTCGACCAAAGAAATGACACTGTTAAGAACTTGACCCAACTCCAAGTAATTACTAGGTCCAGCCCAAAATAATCAACACTATCAAAATCGATATGGGCCGAATCCGCACCAATGTTTACAATAATAGGCCCATCCACAAGCCCCACTTCCATACGAGTCACTTCTACCACAACCACTTCCTTCTCTTTGGGCTTAAACCCAAGCACAAAATCAATAACTCCATCACCCACTCCATTACAAACAAAAGGGTCAATAATGGGTCCAACAACAATGTCCTCAAGACTTCTCTGCATTAGCAATGACCCACTGTCCTCACCAATCCCTTCATTTACTTTATTTGCCACCTTGGAACTAGGCGACTTCAATGGAACGTCCTCGCCTCCCATGCCAAGCACACCCTTAGCCGCCAGTAGTGAATCAACAACTAAAGAATCCACAATGAGAGGGCTGCAGAAATGATCGGAATTCTGCAAATCATCTCCATCCAATCGTTCATGTGGCTCCTCCCAACATCTGGAATTTACTTCGTTCACTAAGTCAACCACTCAAACATTCGATTCCACCTCATTTGGTGAGTTGGACAACCCATATGACTCAGTGCTATTGTAATTGCACATGAAGCAATGGCCTTGAATGACAACTTGTTCTTCTACCACTCTGATTTCGTAAATCTTTCTTTTAACTTGAATATGAACTACCTCATTGATTCTGTCCCAAATTTCAGTTGTTATCATCACTTTTTCGGCTGTGAAGGAAAGCCCTTTAGCTGTTGTTTCCTCCAAATGGATGATTTCCGCCCCCCCACCACCACCACCACCATTGTTGAGCGATTTTAATAAATGTTGCACAGCTCCAGCCATGAAGAGGAACCCCATAGCAACAAATCCAAACATTTCTTTTCCTGTGATCCATAAGATCCAGATTCCAAAGATTAACATCCTCAATCCAACTATAAAACCAGTTGAGCTCACCCCTGCTAAACAGAGACTCCATCTGTTCAATTGTATGGAAGGTTAAAACCACTCTTAAACGCCCCCATGTCTTTAACTTCAATCCCCGGCATGCCCTCGCAATGCAGAGCTTTTCTAATGGACTCCAAAGTAGATATCGACTTAAGTTTTTCCAGAACACTCCTGGACAACCATTCATTTGCACAATCCTTAATGATTATCTCATTAATAATCTTTCCTTTCACTACCTTGGCAAAAGATTTGCCTTTGACCTTGTTAAACTGTACCAGATTCTGCTTAACACCAACTACCACCTCCTTAGCCATTTCGACTCTCCTTGACTAATGATTCAACCCGGCTTTAGAATACGATTCTCGCCTCTCAAATCCCCCGGGGCCCGTAACACACCCATAAGTGGCCATTTTAACCAACATTTTCTTATCTCTGATAATGATTCCATTCAAAGAGTTGATTGCATCCTCTATTTCCCTCTTGAACTTGAATCTAACAAAACCAAATTTTAAAAGATACTTTTTGCTCCTCTTCTTTGGAATGAAAGCATCAATAGCACCATATTTTGAGAATACTTGACCAAGCCATACTGCATCCATATCCTTGGATAAGTTATCAACGTACACTGTTACAACATTAACTCCTGATGATCTCGCCTCTGCAATCGAGAATCTGCTAGATCTCTTCCAAGTTGCCAAATTCCAACCGCCCTCTTCAACTAAAGAAATCTCTCTCTTGCTACCTCTCTCTCTCTCTCTCTCTCTCTCTCTCTCTCTCTCTCTCTCTAGCCATTAAGAACTAACAAAGCGAAAGGTCACTAAAGATGCACACTCAAAAAATCCCTAATAGCACCCTTCAACTCTAGATCTAAAGTACTTTCTCCTTCATCTTCTAGTTATAGACTTGATTGTTGGAGTACCATTCTGGACTCCATGGTCCGAGTTGGTGCTAACGAGTTTGCTAAGTGTGCAGGAGCAAAGCTTGTGAGGAGGATCTAATTTTATCCTTACACCTTACCCATGGGAACGATAGAGAATTTTCATCCACCACAATTGGCAACTCCACTAGGGACTTCAGCCGGCATCTCTATCTTAGTGGTTCTATCTCCCATACTCCCATACCCTACCAAAATCTCAAATCTCTTTCACGAAGAAATGGGTGGTGACGGTAACCAAGGCACAACTGATTGTGTTAACCCCACCGTCCTGCCTAACACAACTCCTTGCAGCAGCCTCTCAATTACACCAAGGACTCTGACCCCTAGCCCCACCGTGACACTAGAATCCTTTTAGAGGATGGAGGCTCAGGTGGCACACATGAGGGCTCAGTTGGATCAAATCACAAGAAGTGTAAAGACCTGGATTTTTAGCCCTTTTTTTTTTTTTTTGAAAGTCTTATTAATAAAAAAATATGTAATGGTTAAATTTATTTTTGTGATTTAGTGGTCCTAATCTAGACTAGATTATCCTAATCCCATTACACTATCCGGTTACCCAAATCAAAAATCCTAAACTAAATTACATCCCAACTAAACCCAAAATCCATATCCATCAATTCAAATTTCTATCACACACACATCACCTTTCATACACATCCATCATTGTTCGGCTAATTTTGGGCTACCTTTTTTTCCAGCCAATGGCCATCCAACACACCCCTTAAAGTCTTACCTTGGACCAATGAACACAAAACTTCCTCTTGTCACCTCTTTACCCTCCAGTTTTAATCCCATACTTACACCTCTATAATACCTTACTCCATTTCCAAAAATCTGATGCACATCATACAAACTTATATTTTTTACTTCAACACCACATTTTCGACTATCCTCTTCTTCTTCTTTTTGTTTATTTACTGAGAGAGGATTGGAGGTGGCTGGTAGAAAAAGGAAAAGAGACAGAAAAAGAAGAATAAAACTAAGGAAGGAAGAAGAAGAAGTTTGGTCCGTTCGACACAACCGAGGCCCATCCAAATCACTCCGGTTTAGCTTAATCTTCGGAAGAAAGGTAGGTTACATCCTACTGAACCCGTTGGTATATGATAAGTCGATTTTTGTTGAGTAGAAACAAAACCCGAGCATTTCATTAGTTGCAGGGTAGTGTAAATTTGTTTTTAGCCTTTCAAGCTGCTGGGTCTCATCCAAACCAATCTGAACCCAAATTTTTCTATGATAGAAATGTAGTTCATTTCATAACAAACGTTTTGATATATAATATGCTGATTTCCGTTGAGTAGAAATAAAACCCAAGCGTTTTGATCGTCAGGGAGCAGTGTATATGCAGTTTTGACCTTCTGAGCTGCTGGTCCCGTCCAAAACAATCTGAACCCAAATTTTTCTGTGATAGAAATGTAGTTCATTTCATAACGAACATTTTGATGTATAATATGTTGATTTTCGTTGAGTAGAAATAAAACCCAAAAGTTTCGATCGTCGGGGAGCAGTGTATATGCGGTTTTGACCTTCTGAACTACAGGGTCCCATCCAAAACAATCTGAACCCAACTTTTTCCGTGATAGAAACGTAGTCCATATCCTAACAAACATTTTGATATATTACACGTTAATTTTCATTGTGTATAGACAAAACTCGGACGTTTCAATCGGTGGAGCGCGTGACTATATCCGCACTCAGTTGAGTACACCATTTGTAATCAAGTGAACAGTCTGGACAATCGACCAACCTACGCCTTATTTTTTTTATAATTACAATTCAGTCCCTAAACTCTAGATTAATTATTGTTGGGTCCCAAAAGTTTTAGGTCTTTGACAAATTTAATCTCAGATTTTGGTTACTTTATATTTTAACCATTAGATTAAATATGATCTAATTTAATTACCAAGTACACGACCAGACTAGAAAATGTGCCCTAATTATCTCATGACCATTAATGCAACCATACTTGTTTATTTATTAAACATGTTAATTTTTATTATTGCAAGTTGTGTTCATTATTTTTACCATTTTGTGAATTGTGTGACTTACCTGTAATATTGTAAATTATTGTGCAAGTAATGTAGATGGGGTAGTAGAACATCGGGTGGTTACAAATTTCGAGAAACTTTAGTTGTGCTTTTAAATGAGAAAATGAGAAATGTAAATGCGTGAAAATATTGTTGAGCTGACGAGTTGTGGATCCAAGGGTGACTGGAGTGGGCTCCGGACGGATGAACATTTTGAATACGAAACCCTAGATAGGACTTGGTGGTGATTGACTCTCAAGAATGGTCGGGCTATAAGGGTGGCACTGTGCTTGGGTCGTAGCCGGGGGATGAGTTGTGGGGCCACACTCCCGGTAAATCTTGTTTATCGTGCCTAGGGGTCATGGAAGTGATACTCGGGTATATAACCCAAGTTCTCTGTCCGGATCTTTGCAAGGGGGAGTCGAATCACACCAATTGCCCTATGCTAGAGGTTGGAGGGTAGGATGGATCTCGTGGATGAGAATCCTAGATGACACGTAGGTAAATGGCTAGTAATTAATCAATAATGTTATTTTTTCTATCATATGTATTTGTTTATTATGCATGTTTATCAGTTAGATACGTGGGGTTAAGTAGAGTAGGATATTTCTATTGGGCTTTTTAAGCTCATGGGTACTTGTATTGCGGTGATTTATCACCAGGTAATGATGACGGAGCTGAAGAACCGTGCAAACAGAAAAATTTCAACACTGTTGAAGAGAAAGGCAATGAGCCTTGGTTTCTATATGCTTAGTCGCTCTGAACAAAATTAATGGACTATTTTGAAAGCTTCAAGTCTTATTGAAAATTGTAATATTTTGACAGTTTAACTTTAATTCAATATGGTTGTAAAACTATAACAATTGCTTTCGGTAGGGTTTTATGATGGATTATGAAATCTTTTGTGAAATTGCCTTTTAAATTTATTTTAACGTTTTCCGAAAAATCGGGGCATTACAAGAAGCATCACAAGCCACTAGGGACTTTCACTTCCCACGCTGGGGACAAATGATGCCATGGGATGATACACTAGACAGATGCACAGACGGCTCAGACCGGTAGGCTATTGGCTCGTGCTTGGTTAACTACTCCGCCAACGGTGGTGGACCCAATGGGGAAAGTGATTGTTTTTAGGAAAAAAAATCCACCCCCAAGCAAAGATCTGAAATGAGATCGAATGACTGCAAGAGGATCCACTTCTTCTGTCAATAGCTCGTGTTCAACTATGAGACGCTCGGTTTCACACCAAGCGCCATCAAACGCAAAGTGAACCTCCAATAATGCTAGAAAACACATGGAGTATGACACAAAATGGACAAGAGGTTCATCATAATGCACACTCAACATCAGGACTAGCTTGGGTAATCACCCCAGTGAACGAACAAGCCCGTAGCAAACCAAGCCACCACAAAACCCATCACAATGAAACTCCTAAGGAGTATGTGTTCAATAATACTAGCGAGTATATCACCATACGAGATTCCAAAACTAGGGAACTGCAAAGATTCAGAGGAGAAAGACCTCCCGAGCAAAGTAACGAATGGCCAGTACCAACAGTGTTAGGGGGCGATCTCTGCCTTCATTTGGAGGCCAAAAAAGCTCGCAGTATTGCACCCCAGGAAGAGATTGTTCTTCCCAAGCAACAGTTGGTGGACCCCCAATTGCGTAAAAATCCAAGAGTCTCTGTTTGTTTGGGAAATAAGGGAAGTCAAGCCCTGTAAGAACTTTATCGTACCGAAATTCACAAAGTACGATGCGAAGACAGACACCTTGACACATTTAATCCACTATAGATAGCTGATGGACTTATACGGTTATGATGAGGCAATGCAGTACAAAGCCTTCCCAGTAAGTCTATAGGGGGTAATGCTTGCAACCTCGGATTGCGTCGTAGAGTGTGTCGCCCCAAGTGTAGGGCTAGGTCGGCGATAGCATAATAACCGGTAAGACCGGGTCGAATCCACAGGGACCGAACGCACCTGGCGTGAGAGTTTAACTTGCGATGAGAGTTTTGGCGTTAAGACGGCCAACTTACGAGGTGGTTTTGTTTGGTGGTTCTCTTCCTACTTCTAGAATGACTCGGAAGATTAAAAACGACAAATTAAACTAAGGCAAAGTCTAAGGGATTTTAACAACCAAAACTTAGGCTAATTCGTTCCTCTCTTGTTGAGATTAGGATTCTTGCAACCATTTGGCAAACATCTAAGTTGACATTGCTCCAAGCATCACACGTGAAAAGAAGAATCAACCCTTAACTACGAGAGATCAAAAAGATTAACAAACCTAGACTTTGATACATAAAATCGATCCTAACTCTTTGAACTAGAAATGGGGTTCGATAAAGTGTAGGATTCTTGTGCTGTTTATACAAACATTTGAGTCGCCCTATCCCTAAGCATCGCACGTACCAAGTGGTCATGCCCCGGGCGACGTGCGATCAAAGGGGTTTACAAACCCGAATTTTGATACATAAAGATGAACCCGTGACTTTTTTAAACAAGAATTGTTTGCAATTTGGCGAGAAGAACGAATTAAACCTAAGTCATGGAGTGCTAATCACCCCATGACCGAGCCCATTTAACTACTCACTAATTATGCTTAAGCTAATCCTAATTAGAAATTTGAAGGAAATAAAATTCATGATTAAACTTGATATTGATATTGAACCTAAGCTTCCCTACACTTTTAAGCCTTGAGAAATTAACAAACAACAAATTTAAACTAGTGTTTCTTAAGGAAGAAGATGGAAAAACAAGAACAAGATTTAACCGGTAGAAATGCAAATAAACTAGATTTATATAGAGAGAATGATTGTATCTACAACAATAAACCTTGACAAATTAACTAGAAATGAAAACTTACTTGAGAAATCTAGAGAGATAAAGCTTGAGAAACCATGGAAATGAAAAACTTCAAATACCTAAAGCTAACTAATGGAGGAGATCCAAGAGAGGGAGAGAGAGAGATGATTATATACACAACACTTTCTCTCTCACAAAAATATCATAAAAACAACAAAAGTAGTAAGTTTCCATAAGTGGAAAGTGCAAAAAGTCCACAAAATTTGGTTCGGAGCACTTTTGGACCGGTCCGGAATCGTCTGAAAATTTTTGGGCAATTCTGGATCGGTCCAGAATAATTCCGGACCGGTCCAGAATTGTCTAGAAGACTGATTTTTTTACCCAACTTCGCGGGCACGCCCCGGCTTCATCCGAACTCAGAATGAGGTAACCGTTGGAAAGCTCTATGAGTCTACTTTCAAACCCAATTGACCTCATCTTCATGGCCTTTGTAGAATGAGAGATATGAGTCTTTTTCTATCGGTTGGTCGGATTTCCTTGAGCCTTATAACTCTACACTTCTTGTTCCTTTGTTCCAGGCCTTCCTTGAACCTTCCAAAACTCTTTGAATCGACTTTCAAGTTTCGGCGATTGTCCTCCACGGCATTGCGAGGTCTTGAATACCTCCGGGTACAACCGGGGACTATTTGGAGCTTTGGACATGCCTTTTTAGCTCCGATTTTCTGAAACTTATCAAAAACACAACTCGCGCAAAAATCAATCGTATAAAGGCACAAAATGCACGTACGTGTGATCACAACGAGCGAGATAAGCCCAAATATATACAACATTATGGGCTTATCAGGTAAGCTTGATATGGTACAATCAACACAAGCCCAATTCCATTAGTTTCTTCTTCCAACTAGAGCAAGCCTTTACTGCTCGATTCATCACCAATAATAGCAACCAAAAACCTTAGACGCATTTGTCAGGTTACACCGACGACGCGATGAAAACCTTCATGAATGTGCTGAAAGGCACTATGATGTGTACAATCTGATAGAAAATTGTGATCCAAAGGTTGCGGCAGCTTCTTTCAAGCTCGAGTTGCATGAGACTTCAACTTTGTTCGAAGAGCTCATGCTTTGGCCACCAAAGGATATGAGCATCCTCATGATTATCATAGAAAAGTATACACAACTAAAAGAAGCAATATCTAAGCAAAAATTTCAAAACACAGGAGTAGTACCAAGACCCAGCCAAACGAGTCTTCTGAAAAAAAGCAAGTTAACAGCATCAAGGCTAGTACTAGAGGATGAGGTGGCCCAAGAAAGGAGGAATGATTGAGGCGGGTTCTATACCCACAAGAATATGTAGTTGAAACCACGAACCAAACCAATATATTGGATCCTAAGGAATGCCAGTCAGGAACCATGGTTCGTGTGGCCGATCGATAAGTTGGGGACCGTAGACGAAAGAATTGTCAATGCTCGAGTCAAATGCTCGTATCATAATGTGCAGGGGCACTACGCCACTTCCTGCCCACTATTCAAGTCACATCTAGAGAGATTGGTAACTTAAAGGCACCTCAACCGATGGATAGACCAAGCACAAACTCCAATCGTTGCTCGATAAGCTACTGCAAACAACCCCGGAAGGGAGCAATAAGACATCATACATGTCATCCACAGGGGCGTCCAGACAGAGAAAGAGATTGCACTTTGCCAGGAGTTGGCCCTAACAATCACAAATTAACAAGTCCATCTAGTCCAGAACGCTTTGAAACGGATGATCAAGGTAGCTCGGCCAAGGTAATGTATTACTCAGCTTTCAAAACTTTAAAACTCCACCCAGATCTACTACGCCACCGAGTCCCCCTATTTGGTTTTAATGGAACTCCAGTCAAGCCTCTTAGATGCATAACACTACCAGTCGAAGCTGGGTCCCTCACATTGCAAATGGAATTTGTGGTGGTCGATATATTAGGACCATACAATGTCATCTTCGAGAAACAGGTTTGCACGGGAATGAAGGCCATTGTGTCTACTTATCACCAGATGGTTCGGTTCATTGGTAGACACGGTTGGTAAGAAGAAATCAGAGGCGACCAACTAGCTGCAAAATGATGCCACGTAAATGCCATTCACATCAAGTCAAACGCCAAAAAGGCGCAATCAATCAAGATTCTCGAAGCACTAGTCATAGAAGATGTGGGCTATCTAGCCAAAGATAAAGCGATAGAAGACCTCATTACTATCCCAATCAACGAAGATGGTAGCAAATATTTCTTACTTTGTTTGTCCCTCCCTCCTACTTAACGAGAAAAAATGATCCTTTTCCTCAAGGACCACATCGAGGTATTTGCATGGACCCCGAACGAAATGCCAGTTGTAGACCCCGCTTTCATCTCCCATGCTCTCAACGTGGATCAAGTTAGGAAATTGGTTGTGTAGCGGCCGAGGCGCTTTCAACCCGCACATGCAGATGCAGTAATCAAATAAGTTAGCCTATTGTTGGAGGCAAACACTATACGAGAAGTACAATACCCGACTTGGTTGGCCAATACCGTAGTAGTCCCAAAGAAGAATGGTAAAATGTGAGTCTGTGTTGATTACACCAACCTCAATGACACTTGCCTAAAGGATTGCTTCCCCCCCGATTGACCAGCTAGTTAATGCAACCTCTGGGCACGAACGATTGAGTTTCATGGACACATGCTGAGGATATCACCAAATTGCTATGGCAGAAGAAGACGACTTTCATATCTCCCTAAGGAATATATTGCTATAAAGTCATACCCTTCGATCTCAAAAACTCTGGGGCTACCTATCAAAGAGTAGTCTCTAAGATGTTTAAACATCGACTCGGGAACACAATGGAAGCATATATAGACGACATGGTAGTCAAAAGTAGGCACGACTCGGATCACTTAGACCACCTTGCTGAAGTATTTGCCATACTAGGTAGGCACAAACTGCGGCTTAATGCCAAGAAGTGTGCCTTCAGTGTAGGCTGTGGCAAAATATCTCAAATATCTCGTCACCCAAAGGGGCATCGAAGCTGATTTGAAGTAGCTTTTAGCAATCCAAAACCTTCGAGTCCCAACCACAATCAAGGAAATCCAGCTATAGATGGGAATGGTTGCGGCACTAAACCGATTCATTAGCTGATCATTCAATTTGAGCCGACCATTTTTTCACTCCGTCAAGATAAGAAAAAGGAAATTCCAATGGACTGAGCACTTGGCAAGTTAAAGTCTTAGGTTACACCAACTAGTCAAGAGGACCTTTATCTCTACCTCTCTGCCTCAGCCTAAATAGTCAGTTCAATTCTTGTGCACCAAGACGGGTCAAAACACCAACCAATTTATTACTCAAATAAGACCCTGCTCCTTGCCAAGACAAAATATCTGCCCCTCGAGAAGTTCGCACTAGCTCTAGTCACTACGAAACAAAAGCTCCTACCTTATTTTCGAGCTTACCGAGCAACCCCTTAAAGCCACTCTAAAGAGGGCCAACTTATCCAACAGAATCTCTCAGTGGGCTGTGGAATTGACCGATTTCGACATCAAATACCAACCTCAAACCGCGATTAAGGGACAAGCCCTAGCAAATTTCATCTTCGAACTCACTCCTGGGCAAGCAGACAAAGAACTCGGGGAAGCAGAGACCCCACTCGAGCAAAATACGACTGAAAAACCAATTGAAGCAAAGTCGAGCAACTCTTCGTAGCCAAACTCAAAGCCTTGCGAAAACTGATTTTGTCATCATAGTGAAGACGCCGGATGGTCCTGAGGAAGAGCATAAAATGTGGCGAATATTCAATGGAGACATCTGGTACTTGCATGTGGATGGAGCATCCAACAATCGAGGGGCCAGAGCTAGAATTGTTCTTTTGTCCCCCAGAGGAATGATCTACGACATAGCTCTCATGTTCGGATTTACAACATCAAATAACGAAGCCAAGTACAAAGTCTTGATCACGAAACTTCTGCTAGCTAAACACTTGGGGGCAGAAAGGGTAAAAGTCTATAGTGACTCACAACTGGTGATCAAGCAGCTCCACGATAACTACAACATCAAAGACCCCTGAATGATGAAGTATTATTGCCGAGTATGGGATCTCACAAAGGAAATTGGTCTGGTTTAGATATGTTGGGTCGGTCGGGACCAAAACTCCACTTTGACATTCTTGCGAGGCTGGCCTCGGCCAAAGTAGCCTTCCCCGATCTCACCATTTTCCTTGGACCAAGCTGGATGGATAAAAATTTTGCTTATCTTAAACACAAGGAACTGTAGCAAGATCATAAAGAAGCGCATAAGGTACGGTGCAAAGAAGCTTACTATTACCTCAACTCGAATGACTTTATGTATCGAAAAACCTATACGAGACCAGACCTGCGAGTGGTACACGACCTACAGGTCCAAGACATCCTAAGAGAGCTACATGAAGGAAGGTGTGGATATCACTCTAGAGGATGCTCGTTGGCTCACCGAGCAATGACCCAGGGATACTAGTGGCCTAAGATGTATAAAACAACTGAAGCATAGTCAAGAAATGAGTACCATGCCAAAAACACACCATGATCTTGCATCAGCCAGCCAAATACCTGCAGCCAGTTATAAGCCCATGGCCCTTTGCCCAGTGGGGCATGGATAGGTGGGAATCCTACCAACTACCCCAAGAGGGTTCAAGCACTTGATAACAACAATAGACTACTACACCAAATGGGTTGAGGCCGAGCCATTGGTTGAGATCACTGCAAGAGAAGTAGAAAACTTCATCTGGATGAATATTATCTCACAATTCGGGGTACCATATGCCATCATCTCTAACAATGGTACCCTATTTGTAGTCGAACCAATAAAGTCTCTCTATAAGAAGTACAACATCACTATCTACAATTCTACCATCTCATATCCATAGGAAAATGCTCAAGCCGAGGCTTCCAACAAAGTGATTACTTCGGGCCTCAAGCGTCGGTTAGTCATCAAAAGAGGGAAGTGGGTTGAAGAGCTGCCAAAAGTACTGTGGGGAAACCGAACCACTCCGAGGAGATTGACAGGCCAAATGCCTTACTCCTTAACCTATAGAATGGAAGTTGTCCTGCCTCTGGCTAAATAACTGGCGACTACTTGGATGGAGAACTTTGATGTTCCAACAAACGACAAGGCTATCACTCGAGAACTGGATCAACTAGAAGACTAGAGGGATGAAGCCAAACCTCCGGCTTGCTTCTTATCAGCAAGAGATTTCTCGGACGTACAATAAGCACGTTCAGCAAAGGCCTTTTTAGGTGGATGATTTAGTTCTATGCACAGTCGTAAAAGAAAGTCTAACAAGGCTATCCATGCCCGATTGGGAAGGCCCATTTTGAATCACTAAGAAGGTGGGACATGGTTTGTAAGGACTCGTGTTTTAAAATAATTTTCCGGAAATAATGTTGGGGAAGTGCGAAAAATGAAAATAGTGCAAGTATGGGGTCAATGTGAAGTTAGTGATTGCATTTGGGTGTTTGTGAAGCACATAAGAAACTTAAGGGGTGTAAATGCACATATGGGGATGTATATATGCATTGTATGGCTGATTTTGGTAAAAAAAAAAAGACACTTCTCCCTCTCTCAAAAATCAGACGTATCCACTCCTCTTCTCCTCCTCTCAAGTTTCTCCAAAACCCTCCACAAAAATCCACCCTTCACACTCAAATACTTCAACCTCCAACCAAAGATTCATCTTCTACACGTGATTTGGAGTTTCGGAGTTCGTGATTTTTCTTGGAGCAAGCACATTTCGGTTGGGTTTGCAAAGAAAAGCTAGGGCTCTCACTCTCCCGTCTTTGGAGCTAAACCATTGAGGTAGGGAACAACCTTCTACCTCCTCTAAGTGTATATTGGCTGAATAATGGCATTGTTTGTGTTATTGCTCCCAAAATTCTTGTTAAAGCTTGTTTTCACCATGGAAGTGAGCTTGGTTCTTTGATTGAGTTTGGGTTTTGTGTGTTTAGCTGATCAACCCATGAATTGATTGTTGATATGTCCTTCTCTCTTGATTAGTTGTGTTTTGGAACCCCAAATTTGGACTTGGAATGAAGCCCCATCCATTTGAGCAAGGTTGTAATTTTTCGCCCGAACCCAGGTGGATCGATCCACTCTTGACAGTGGATCGATCCAAAACTCTCTCGCTTCACTTTTTGACGCGTAGTGGATCGATCCACTCCTTGGTTGGATCGATCCAGAATGGTCTGCTCTCTGATTTTACTAGAGTGGATGGATCGATCCAGATTCCTTTGTCCAGACAGATTTTTTTTTCAACTTCGCGGGCACGCCCCGGCTTCGTCCGAACTCTGATTGAGATGATTCTTGAACCGTTGGAAAGCTCTACGGGTCTACTTTCAAACCCAATTGCTTTCATATTCATATCATTTGTATTTTGAGAGAAATGTCCTTTTAACTATCAGCATGTCGTATTTTCTCGAAGTTTATAACTCCGTTTTCATGTTCCATTACTCCGGGCCCTCTTTGGTCCTTTCTAAGCTTCTCCAATTGACCTCAAAGCTTCGGTAACATGCCATAGTATATTTTATGATTTGTCTTGGCTTCTCACGCTCATGGACACTTGTTAACTTTGTCCCAACCGACACACTACAAATTTTCAAATACAAAGAAGTACGTGAATGTTTTGGACACGCTTGAGGGATACGAGTTAGTTGAAACGGATATGGGTTCCACGAGGCCCGAAAGACTTGGACATGGGTTCCACGAGGCTCGAAAGACTCGGACATGGGTTCCACGAGGCCCACAAGACTTGGAAGGGAAATTTAATATTTTCAAACCTAAAAGAGACGAACCAATGAGAGTTAAATGCAAAGAAAATTGAATGTGGATACTTGATACATGTGTGATAATCTAGGGGTGACCTATGGATTAGTGGGACACTTGAGTTATTCATCCATACATAAACTTTGGTCTATTTAGCTTATTCATTCTTGTGTATCTCATCTCCATGTGCATGGTTCACCTTCTATACCCTTAGCGTTGGTAGATAAGTTTCCTACTGGGCTAGTGAGCTCAACCAACCATTTTTCAGGTACTCATCAAGGCGCATGACTTGGAAGCTTGGAGTGGCATTGCATTGCATGAAAGGAGTTATTTTCTCATCTCCGTTACTTAGTATATTTTTGGGAAGATGAAATTGTAACTTCTAATTTTATCCTATCTTTTGACATTATTTAAGAAATGTAATAACTATGATTTAATTGGCACTGTTGTAAGGGTACGGGTGACTCTTCTTAGGATTAGTGGACCCAGTCAATGTATGGTGGTTTAACATTGATTCTCTATGGTAGCAAATTTGACTTTTGACTAGTCCACGTGGATATTCTCTATTATTATGTTTTATGAAATTCAGGGTGTGACATGGTTCGTACAAGCTAGCGGAAATAGATGGTACTCCAATTGGAAACCTATGGAATTCTCAAAAGTTGAGGAAATTTTACGCTTAATTGTACTATTCGAACTCCATGTTTTGTCCACTCTTTTGAATGACCTTTTGGCTTAGTCTATTAATGAAAAGATTCTTTAGAGAAAAAGTCAAGCTATTTTTCCTTTTTTTTATTCAGTACTCTAGGCCAATACTTGGAGCCTTTCCTGCTCAAGAAAAACCATAATATATGCCCTTGGTTTCTAGTACTAGGGATAAAAATAGGCCTTTAGTGCCCTAAAGGTGCTAGCATTACTTCGAACATTCGGTTTAAAATGACTATTCATGACAACTCATGTTAATAATCATGTGCTTCGGACAAAACCCTGATATTGCTCGGTCTTGACCAAAGCAGGGGCAATCATGATTAGACAAAACTTCAAATTAAAGAGAACATTTAGAAAAGAAGAAAAACTTATCTCAAAAGATCAACAAAGTTAGCATTCAAAATTTTCGCTTCCTCCCAAAGCAGCACTGATAGATATTTACTATTCAGATGCTAGTCTCGAACCTGTTCCAAAAATCCTAAGCATTGTTTCTACCCTATTGTTTGGCACTAGCTCCTAGCAAAACTTAATTACGAATTCCAGAAACGGCAAACTCCTAAAAATGCTTAGAGCCATTCAAACAAAAATTCTAACCTTCATAGAAAAGAAAAAAAAAATGTTTCAAAACTCATGGGGGATTCTTCACATGCCTTCTTCACCATCCTCTCCTTTAGCAGGGGCATGACAAGTTTGTCAGTTGGGGCATTCGGGGCAGAAACCCTCTAAGGGGCTTCAAGACCCACAGATAGATCATCCAAGATGCACAAGTACTTGAGCTTGAAAGCCTCACCAACTCCATCGACATAAATCTTTTTTTAGTCCTGGAAGATGTCATCCACCTGCTTCTCATAAGTTGTCTCAGCCATGTCAAAGCCTTCATTGTACGAAGCTTTCTTCTTAGCCTCCAATTTGTTTGCCTCGATCTGATGTGCCTCAGCAAGCTCTTTCTCCAATTTTTTCACCCTAGCAGCATCAGCCTTGGCCTTATTAACAGCAGTTGAGCAAGCGGTCTGGGCAGCGTCAACATTTTCTTAAGCCTTTTTCAACTGAGACTCCAGCAAATTTGTCCTCGCTAGCTCCTCGATAAGGAGCTAACGCATCATTAAGATATGTTGGCCTGCCTACGTATTGCTTACATATAAGAATGGATCTTCAATAATTGGAAATAATAAAAGAAAAAAATAACGCTCAGATTACCTGAACCACATGTTGGGACAAGCTAGAGAAGACGCGGCTATAATCAATCGACACCTCTTTCATTTCTTTGGGAAGCGCCAGGCCATACAGCAAGGCCATATCAACATCTAGGTCATGAGAGGCTCAATAGAGATCATTCAGCTGTTGTCCTTCCTCAGTACAAAGCACGGGCTGGTAAGCTGGCAGAGCCTATGAGAAGAGGCCCTGAACTAGAGATGTTATCATCCTGGCCCGTGATTGCCTTCAGAGCAACCACAGGGCGCTCTTTTCTCGAGGCATCTGCCACCACCTTTCCGACCCTCTACCTTTTCCTCTTAGGGGACTCGCCTCTTCCTCTTCCTCACCCTAGGTCTGGAGGGCTTAGTACCCTTTTTCCTTTGGTTGCCTTTTTCTCGGTCTCGATGGCTCTCCCTCACCCTCCCTTGGATTCTTCCTCAAAAAAGAGTTATAGTTGGAGGTATAATCCAACAGCAACCGGATGTTTCTCTGCTCATAGGGGATGGCCAAGGCAGCGTCAATCTTGGCCTTCTTAGCAAGCTTCCTCATGTGAGGGATGATGACATGGGCTATAATAAAAAAAAATGTGCAAAGTATCAAAGAGATGCATTGAGAAAAAGATGAAATAAAATGAACTATTATGAGAAAATGAACTGACTAGTGTTGCCGATCGTAAACTGAATAGGGTTGGCCACGGCTTCATCCAGACCAAACATCAAAATTGCCCATGACTGTAACGAAATCATTGATGAAGGGCTCAGAGTCAAGGAGAGTGTGCATAAGGTGATCATATGTATCTCTCACAGAGAAAAATCATCTCCCTAAAGCAACGTTTTAGGAGAGGCTATAAATCTCGAAGAGCTCAGGCAAACCAAAAATCAAGGAATGCCTCTTATGGAGCTCAACGATGGCCATGATAATCCGAAACATGTTGCCGAAGAGTTGGGAGGTGGTCACATCAAGAGTGGCCAAGACCAGCTTGAAGAATGGGTCAAGAGGGAACCAAACGCCACCCTCGGTAATGGCATAGAGGGTGAGATTCAGTCTACCCACCTCAAAAGGTATGGTATCTGGGTTCGCAACCAGTTCGACCCGAACGTCGCTCGGGATCCTTTACCTCTCGCAAAAGGCATTATAAGACTTAGTAGTCCCGTTAAAATAGTGGAGATAAGGGTTGATAGCATCCAGGGTGGCCTCAGTAGTAGCCTCTCCCTTGTTCTCAGTCTCGATGACCGTAGGGTTTGGGAAACATCCTTCCTCCCCAGTCGCAGGATGCTGCTCGAAACTTCACCACCAATAACTCTCCCTGTGTTCATGTTCACCAAACAATTGGAGGAATCCGAAGGACTGTCAGCTTCAAAAGAAAGTTCAACATCAGATGTTTGGTTATGCCTGTCCCTCAAATTTTCTATCAGATGACAATCCGCATCCTCAAGGAAAGGGACCGGGGCTCCCGAGTCGTCACTGGAGGAGACATTTATGACCATATTGTCAAGACCTAACCATGTGCACTGTTTGGTTCTTTTACTTCTTTGCAATGGAAAATAATTGTGTGCGAGCGTGCCAGAGAAAGTTTCAATCTCCTCCCTCAGATTAACTTTGGAAAAACCAAATCTAATCAGGCGATTGTGTTTTATTGGTTCAATTACCTCAATTAAGAGGATTTTTTCAACAAGTGAAGAAATGTAAACCAACAAACTTAGGAAATCGAAGAACAAAAGAAAAACAAGATACTTCGATTAAATAATCAAAGGAAAACTTACTTCGAAATTTGTCTCCAACTTCAAATACAAGAACTTTGAACGGTTGATTGTTACAGGAACAATTGAGATAATCCTAACTACTTCCTAATTTACTTCCTAATCTACTTCGAACTGTGTTCGAGATCCTAAACTAATTCGAACTGAGTTCGAAATCCTAAACTACTTTGCCAATGAACAAACCAAGCATCAGTTTTTTGATAGCTGTTTGTTGAAGATTTGTTCGGGGCCATTAACTTCTTCAATTTCTTCTATTTATAGACGCTGCTTACAATTCAAACTTCCCGCTCAATGAATTTGAACACTGGCTTGCTTCGAACTCTAACTTCCACTCCTCGAGTTGGCATTTGCTCTTTCCTTCACGTCTGAATTTGAATTCTTCTAATTCTTCCTCCAAAAGCTTTGATTTTGAATCTATACAGTTGTTTAAACAAACTCAAATGATTTAGACGTTAAGATGAATAACTGCCTTTTTATAAGTACTCCACGTGTTATAACTGCCAATTTGCCTTGCTTCCCAAGTTCACACGTGGAACTTATATATTTAGCAGTTAATCCCATAATTTCGAGGTCAATTCTTTCCAATAACGATGATTTGAAACTGCCAATAACCGTTTTTACATTTAAACACGATACGACATCGTATTTATCCAAATATGTTCTCTTAATCCAGTGTAATTGTATTGACGAGTAATTGCCAATGTTTGGCTTTTCCATTACGTGTCAATTAATTATTGGATTTGTTAATTTTATATGTAAACATACCCCCACATTAACATCTTTGTTCAAGGAAATTTGAATAAGTGTTAATGTGCCTTTTGCCGCTTCGACTTCCTGTAAATTTCCAAAGCAGAAGTTACTGGCAGTTCCCACCACTTCCAATGATGCGGTTGCAATTGATTCTTGCACTCCTTATGAGGGGTTTATGAAAAATGGGCAATTAAAACCCACGTTCTCCATTCACAGTAATTTGAATCGTTTTGAATTCAAGTTTTGAGTTATAAAAGCAATTAATCACTGGCAAGATTAATCACCAATTTTCACTCTAATCTTAAACTCAAATTAACCATGGCTGACATTTCGATTACCCAAGAAGCCTTCGAAAACTTGGTTCTTCAAGATCCAGTCCCAGTCAATACTAGAAATGCTACTACATCAATTGTTGGTAAAATTCGAAGGAATCGCTCTTATGTATTGGTTCAAGTGGAGGATCCAGAGCCAATTGATCCATGGAACCCTTCAACCTCTCCTTCTTTTAAACCCTTTCTGTGGGGTTTACCATCTGAAGTAGTGGTGGTAAAGATGGATGATCCTGCTGGTTACAGGAGTTGGAGTAAATATCGCTCACTGTCTATAAGCAAATATTTACCCTCTCTTGTTGAGCGTGATCCTAATATAATGGTGCTTGATAGTCTCATTGCCACTTTCCTAACTCCTTCATTCTTCAAAGTATGTGAAGATGAAAAATTTGGCTTCGCTGACTATGGTGAACTTAAGCAGAAGGCCAAAAGCCAGTATATTTATTGGTTGAACGAGGTTCGAAGGCCTCATTTTGAAGGAAAGTTTGTTGATCCCTCCAACCTTTCTCTTCGAACCCTTCCTGAGAATCCAGATTGGTTTCAGGAATTGAAGAGTATCAACTTCGATCCTATCATCTTCCAAGCGGATTATTCTTATTTTCTTTACCCACATTCTGATTCTGTCAGGGCCAAAGAATTACTGGCTGCTTTTGCATTTTTGGACATTGAGATTCTTGAAGAAGACATCCCTTGCAAAAACTTCTTGTGGGCTTGTGGGACCATTCAATGTTCTGTTTCTACCTTAACTGGCTCTTTTCTCTATTCTTTTCTAAGCCAGTTTCCTCTCCTTCGAATGTGGATGAGGAATAACAGTGCTGCTCATGGTTTCAACCAAGACCTTCATGACTATGAAATAACACGTGATCAGGTCATTAAGCTTCACAATAAGATAGAACATCTGAAAAAGAAGTCCGTCGAAACTCCATCTGGAGTCTCCAAAAGGCTTCGAAAGAAGTTCAGAAGTCGCGCAAAGAGGAATGCTCGAAAATTGGCCAAGTTCGAGGTCAAAGCCAAAGCTCTGGTCCTAAAGATCAGGCCTCTGATTGAGAAGAAACTCAAGCTAGATGGAGAAACTGAAGTCAGAATGAAGGAAAAAGAATTTTTTGATTTCACTTGGGCAAAATTTCATGCCTTAGTGACTTGGAGCTTTCCTCATTATCTCCAAGTTATCCCTACTCCAGCTGCTGCTCCATCGAAGTAGATGTTTTAATTCCCTTCAATTGTAATAGGATTTCCCTTTGCAGCATGTCACTCCTTTTATGTTAATGCAATTTTTAGTTCCTTTATGGTTTATCTTGCATTCTCTGATGCCTTTCGAGGCACTTGAAGTAACTTTAAACCAATTCGAACTCTTGACAATTGAGACACGAAGATATTAAACCAATAAAAATGGTCTAATTCTACAATAATTTTTTAAAAAACGAGGATAGGTATTGTTTACGGGTTAAAGTATAAACTTGGGCCTAAAATAAAATAGGCCCACTTGCCTTTAATAGAATACTTGACCCGAATTCATTCACCGCCTTATCGCAAAGTATAAAATTAGGGCTTGAACCGTTTTCATTACACGTTCAAACCTTCAAACACTTTGCTTTCCCTCCTCGATTTCCAACCTTCTTACAGACATGGCTTCTGGAAGTGAGATGCTCGAAGACACCCCTCCTTCGCTCTTAGGAAGCTGGTAACTAGAGAAAACCGAAAATCATTCTGGTGACGGTGAGCTACAAAATCGCATCTTCATTGAACACCCCGTTGTACCTAATACTCAAATCCTCGGGCCTTCATTTTTTGAACTACCCTTAGATTTTACATCATGTTACCCAATTCTGGAACAGAGTGATCTTGTGAAGGATAGACCTCTATATTTCTCCAAATGGGCCAAGAAGAATTTTGTTTGTTGGCCAAACTGCGACAGCGAATGGGAAACCTGGACTGAGCGTATGTTCAAAGCCAAAGAGAAGGAATTAACAGACGTCGGGTTGTCACATGTCATTATCTTCCTTCAAAATGGTATTTTACAAAATCTTTCTCTTATACATGCTGCCTTAGCCTTTTGGGATCCAGCATTCAATTGTTTTAGATTTAACTGTGGGATGATGGCTCCCACAGTTTTAGATGTATCTTTCCTCATAGGGCTCCCTCCTCATGGTCATCTCTTCAATATTGCTTTATCTACTGAAGTCCCTTTCTTAGATGAGATTGAGTATGATGGGAAGAATGCCTCTTATAGCAGATTCCTAAGTGCTGAAAGGAGGTTTTCAGATAAAGTATCTGATAGGGAGATGTTTGCGTATATCTGGTATACATTGTGCAAAATGATTTTCTGCCATGGTGGCAAGAAAATGGTGCTGGAATTTGCACCCTTAGCCTATGCCTTCTCGAAGGGTGAAACCATTGACTTGGCTTCTTACTTTTTAGGCTATGTGTACAAGGCAGGTTTTGATAATCATGCTAAACCTCTTAATCAAAACCTAGGAGGCCCTCTTTGGTTTCTGCAAATTTGGTTGTTAGCTTATTTCCCAGACCAGAAGGTTGCGAGAGGTATCCTCTTAGCGTTTATGGAGATAAGTTCACTGTTCTAGCTTCAACTCCCCTTTCCTTGACTGGATATTTACAACATTTCCATCAACTAAAAGAAGATAAGAAAGAAATAGAGTTTATTCCCTTTGATCACTGGGATATTGGACCAAAGTGGATGGACAGACTAATGGAACAAAGGGGTAGTCCTGCCTATCATGAAGCATGGGCTAGCATCCTTCTCCCGAGGGAAATTATCATAGGAGCTTTTGTGGGTGGTTGCAGACAAGCTCATGCTGAATTCTATTGTCCTGCACAATTTGCCAGGCAGTTTGGGTTGATACAAGCTATTCCTTGCCCTTATCCGGGTGAAATCAACATCGATCTTACTTCCAGAAACAAGATTGACAAGGATCAAGTTGCAAAATTAAATGCAGAATTTAGGAACTCTAGAGCACAGTTTCAGCCATACACTTTTACTATAAACGTGGAACCTCCTCTCCCAGCATTCTCTAGATGGTGGCATAACTCTATAGAGTAATACCATGAGTCTGCACCTGTCAAGACTTTTACCAAAGATATTGGTATTAGTGTTGAAGAAGCAACTCACTCTGATTCAATATCAGATGATGGTTTTGGGAGGGGTCCGAGAGACACTTCTCAAACAAACCAAGAAGATGAAACCTTAGAAGTGGAATCCTTTACCTCGGTGCCCGTGGCTTTGAATGTCGAACCACTTCGATCTGTACCACCAATGATGACCAGATCTCAACAACAAAGAGCCTATCCTCCTTCTCCATCAGGTAACTCTTAATACCTTTCGTAATTGTTACGACTTCAAACCCCCTTTTTTTTTTTTTACTTAATGACTCAATACACAGAATCTGAACCCACACAAAAGGTGAGGAGAAAGAGAGAAACTGCAGATACTTCTAATCTTCCAGGTTAGAAACCATATAACTCCTTATTCCATTTACTTATGTTAACTCTTTGGTTTTCAAAAGATACCAATATTCTCATTATCTTTTCAGAAGCCAAGAAAAAGAAAAAGGTTTTGGTTACCAAAGAAAGATCCATCCACAAAGAAACTCCTCTTACTAAGGTTTATGAGGCTTCGAAAAGAAGAAGAAAAATCTTACTTGAAGAGCCAGAAGAAGAAGAGACTGGAGATGCTAATATAGGCCAAATTGTGAAAGGTAACTATTGTGACTTCCATTTCACTAGAGCCTTTTAAACTTCACTTCTATATTATTTTTTTTATTTTCATATATTGATCCATTTCCAAAGAGGAGGACAAAGCTCAAGCATGCTGAAGCTTCTAAATCACCTGTCCCAACATCTGATCCTCAGGCTGCTGAGTCTCAACCAAGGCTTGATTCATCCGGTATAACAATTGGAATTCGCACTCCTGTTATTCCCTCGAAAAGTATCTTGCTGGACTTAACTGCTCCCATAAGACATGTCATTGCACAAGCCTTGGTTTCAGAGAGCATTAAAGCACCAATATCACCTCATTCAGGTTCTGTTGTAGAGTTTTCTGCTTCGAAGGCCAGAGACCCATTGCAGGATCCAATTTCTGAACCTGAAACTGTTCAATCTGAAGTTGAAATTTCAACCACAAAAGATGAAACAAGTTTATTTCCTGAGATTGCACCAAGCATCTCAATTGTCAAAATCACTAACCAATCTGAGGTTGTAGTAGAAAAGGCAATCCCTGATCAAGTTCCAAGAGCTGACACTCCTACAGAACAGATTCCTTTAAGACACGCTCATCCAATTGAGGTACTCTATATTATTACTATTTAAACTTATGGCCATCTCATTTCTTTCAAAAGATCAAGCCTAACTATGCTTATCCATTTCTCTCAGCAGGAATTTGGTGCTTCTACTAGCATTTCTGTTGGTGACACTTCTTCATTGGAGCAGTTCAAGTCAAGAGTGAGCGGTTTCTGCCAAAGAATCACCAATCCCAAGGCTCCAATTTCTTCTCCTGAATCCCCCATCAACCAACTCAAAGTTCAATATAGTTTATCCTCTTCTGAGTTGGTAAAACCAACTTTCTCTCCAGATGAGGTTCAAGAATTGAAGGAGATCTTCCAGCAACTTTCAAAGTTGGACTTTGAAAACCTGGCTGAGGGAGATTTAAAGGCGCATTTGGATATCTGCTGTCAAGCTACCTGGGTACTGAAACCTGCTTCTCAAGAGCTTCACAAACAGCTTTTGAATAAAGCTGCTGAGTTTCAAGTGAAGGCTCAACAACTTTGTGAGGTTCAAGAGAGACATCTTCTGAGAGAGAGCTTGACAGCAGCCTTATCTAATGCAGATGATGAAGCTCGAAGTGTGGTTTCTTCTTATGATCAAGATGTTAAGAAGCTTCATTATCTGAAAGAAGAAGAAGGTCGACTAGAAGAAGCTTTACTTCAAGTTAGAAGAGAAATTGACCAGACCTCTTCTAATATACAGTCTTCTATGAACCAAGCTTCTTCAACAGTTGCAATTATCAAAGACCTTAAGTCTCAACTACAACAAACCTCTGATCAAAAGGAATTTTATGACTTTGTTTGTACCAGAGGTGCTCATGTATGGAGTGACCTAAAAGATACAATTGCACAGTTTCCAAGTAGTGAATGAAATGTTTATTTTCCTCTGAATTTCATTACTTTATGACTGCTTGGAATGTTGGTCTCATTATTTAGCATTTAAGCTCGAACCATTTCATCTGCTTGTTCCTTATCTTGAACAGCACAAGCAAAATAGAAGACAAACTATTTTTAATTTCATCTTCTACTAAAGGATTCCCAAATGGTTGGGAAATAGGCCTTCAAATATCTTCCATTGATCTTTCTTCTATGAACATAACCATTTAAGTCTTTCAAATGATATGCCCCTCTTTTAAGAACTCTATGAATTTGAAAAGGCCCTTCCCAATTTGGGGCCCACTTTCCAAGTCCTTGCTTTCTTTCTTTGATAGGTAACACCACTTTCCATACTAAATCACCTATATCAAAGCTTCGAACAGCCACTTTCTTGTTGTAACTTCTAGCTACTCTTGACTTTTGTAGCAGTATTTGATTTAGAGCCTTAATTCTTTCTTCATCCATCCCTTCGAGCTCCATATGCATTGCTTGATGGTATGCCCCAATATTTAGGTTATTTTGAGAAGCAACTCTCTGTGATCTCGCTACAATTTCCATTGGTAAAACTGTATCATGCCCACAAGTTAGAGCAAAAGGAGTAGTACCTGTACTGGTTCTTCTAGTGGTTCGATATGCCCATAGTACATTTAAGAGTAAACTTGGCCATTCTTCTGGGTTTCTATCAACCATTCTTTGAATACCTCTTTTGATAATCTTATTGGTTGATTACGCCTGACCATTTGACTGAGCATAATAAGGAGTAGAGTTGATCAAAGAAACCCCATGAGAAGCTGCAAAAGCTTTTACTGCTCTACCTTCAAGATGGAACCATTATCCACTTTGTTATGGTTTACGAGATCCAAATCGTATACAATATTCTTAATGAATCCAATTACTTGTTCTTGAGATACATTCTCAAAAGCTTGAGCCTCCACCCATTTAGTAACGTAATCAGTGGCAACTAAAATGAACTTATCACCACTTCTAGAAGCAGGGTAGATCATGCCAATCATATCCATGGCCCATCCTCTAAATGGCCAAGGCTTAACTACATACTGTAATTCAGTAACATGTAGTCGCTTGAGAGGTCCTGTCTTTTGACAAGCTTGGCATCCCTTTGCATAATCAATACAATCTTTAAGGATAGTAGGCCAATAATATTCATACCTTCGAATTAACCATCTCATCTTGACTCCTGCTTGATGAGCTCCACAAATACCTTCATGGACTTCTGCCATGACTTTAAAGGCATCAACCTTGCTTAGACATTTAAGCAACAAACCATCTGCTCCTCTCTTGAACAGCTCTCCATTGTACATAATGTAATTAACAGATCTCAACCTTGTTGCTCTATCTGTTTTAGCATCAGGCTTTGTTAGATAATCAATCAATGATTGTCTCCAATCGTTCGAACTAGGAGGAATGGTGATTTCACATACTTCGAAATCATTATATCTATCTTTGAGCATTGTTAAGGATTTCCTTAGAGTTAACTGACAAAACTCTTTGTTGTCATCAATGATAAATTTAAATCCTGATGCTCTTTGTGCCACTGCATCTGCTTCTTCATTAAAGAATCTTGGCACATAGGTGAAAGTAATCATATGAAACTGCTTAACTAACAACTTCACATATTGATGATAAGGTTTTAAACCAATACTAAGGCAACCAAAATCTCCTTTCACCTGGTTTATCACCAACAAAGAATCTCCAAACACTTCAACTATGTCAATCTTTAAAGTAAGCAATAGCTCTAGCCCCATAACTAAGGCTTCATACTCTGCTTGATTGTTGGTGCATTCCCCTTCATTTATCTGAAATCCAAATTTAGTTTTCAGACTTTGAGGGGACTCCAAAACAACTCCAATTCCAGCCATTTGAAATGTTTTCGAACCATCGAACTACATCTTCCATGGTTTAATTGTTACAATATCAACATCTGCTATCTCAGAAGTCTCAATTTCATTTGGATGATCAGCTAAAAAATTAGCCAAAGCTTGTCCCTTAACTGATTTTTGAGGAACATATTCTAGATTGAATTCAATTAAAGATACAATCCATTTCCCAATTCTGCCACTAAGCACAGGTTGAGACAACATATACTTCATAACATCTGTCTGGGAAATTACATAAGTTACCCTAGGCATCATATAGTACCTGAGTTTCTTCGAAGCAAAAAACAAAGTTAAACATAACTTTTCTACTGCAGAATACCTACTTTCACAATCATTAAGAAACCTACTTAGATAATAGATAGCTTGCTCCTTTCCTTCTTCATTATCTTGAGCCAATAGAACTCCAATTGAGTCATGATTTGCTACCAAATACAATTTAACAGACTCTCCCTTTTTGGGTGGAACAAGAACTGGTGGATTGATCAAGTACTCCTTGATGGTCTTGAAAGCATCATCATGCTCCTTAGTCCATTCGAAGTCCTCTCCATCCTTCAATTTCAACAAGGAAGAAAAGACTTTAGTTTTCCCTGCAGTGTTAGATATAAACCTTCGAAGAAAATTCAATTGGCCAAGAAATCTTTGAAGCTCCTTCTTATTTGAAGGAGGTTTTGCTTCAATAATAGCTTTAGCTTATTGTTATCAATTTGAATACCTTTGCTGTGAAGTAGATATTCTAAAAAGTTACCTGCTGTCACTCCAAAAGCACATTTAGCAGGATTCAACTTTAATCGATAATGCTTCATTTTTTAAAAGGCAGTTTTCAAGTGCTCTACATGATCATCAATAGATTTTGATTTGACAATAATGTCGTCTATGTAGCATTCTAGAAAACCCCCAATTATCTCATGGAAGATAGTGTTCATAGCTCTTTGATAAGTAGCCCCAGCATTTTTGAGCCCAAAAGGCATTTTGACCCATTCGAAGGTCCTAAGGTTGCATGGGGCTCTAAATGCAGTTTTATGAACATCTTCTTCAGCTATGCAAATTTGATTATACCCTGAATGTCCATCCATAATAGACAAAATTTTATGACCTGCAGAACTATCCACAAGCATATCTACTATAGGCATTGGGTATTCATCTTTAGGGGTTCGCGATTTTAAGTTTAAAATCAATGCAAACCCTAATTTTCCCATTCTTCTTAATAACAGGAACAATATTTGATAGCCATTCTACGTATCTTGCTGTTCTAATAAAACCAGCATTTAGAAGATTCTGAATTTCCTTTTTAACCAATGATATGGTTTCAGGAGACATTTTTCTTGGAAGCTGTTTGAAAGGTTTGCAATTAGTTTTGATAGGCAATCTATGCTCAACTAAATCCCTACTCAAACCTGTTAATTCCTTGTAACTCCAAGCAAAGCACTCTTTGTTCTCCTTAAGCACTGAGATCAACTTGGACTTGAAGCGAAGATCAAGCTCCTTGTTGATTTGTGCGGTGTTTGGAACAATTCCTTCTCCCAATTCCACTTCTTCTTCTAGAGGGTCTTGAGAGTTATTACATGGCCTATGAAAGCTTCTTGAACTTAATTGGCTTCAACCCCGGTCAGATTTTTCAGCCAATAATTCTTCCCAATCATTTGTTTCTTGTAATTTCTGCTCTATTTCTAGAGCCATAAATTTGACTAAGGCCAATGAATTGGCCTCTTCGAACTCTGCCTTGGATTCACATCCAAGCAGCCTCATCTGGTGGATTGTCTGATTCATAATCAACTACTTGTTTAAGCTTAGATTTTAACTCTGCCAATTCTCCCATTTCCAATTTACTGGATGGAAGGGTGGCAGATTGTGCTATCTCACTCAAAGGAATGATTTCAGGCTTATACATTTCAGCCTCTGCACAATTTGTTGAAGTACTGAAGGGATGTGGATCTGCTTTCACTTCTTCGATTCCCACCTCTTTCCCTTTTTCATACTTCACAATCATCAAGGCTTGATGCATCGAAGATGGAATACAGCCATTAACATGAATCCAATCTCTACCAAGTAAAGCATTATACTTACTTGTAAAAGTATCCACCACAAAGAAGGCTGTATCAGTTTCCACTTGGCCAACTTTCAGGCGGATAGAAACAATTCCTTTAGGGTTTTTACTCTCACCAGTAAACCCAGCAATGGATGTGCTTGTTGGGATCAATCGAACCTTTTCCTTCCCCAATTTCTTTAAGGTCCTAGAAGGCAAGATATTCACTGTTGCACCATTGTCAACTAAAACTCTGTTTAACAAAATCCCATCAAACAAAACAGATATGTATAGTGGCTTCAAATGGTGTCTCATATCATTCGAGGGTGATTTGAAAGGATAAGAAAGATCAACGCAATTCAAATCAACAACCAAAGGATACTTCGAATCAGTCTCTGTCTCTAGAATAAACACTGCTCTTTCTGCAGATGTTACTTCCGGCTCCTCCATAGCATTAACCATGATCATAAGCTCTTCTTCTTCTTCTTCCTTTTGAATTTTAGATACTAAAGCTCCCCAACCATCATTCCAACCATTGTCATATGTAAGGTTATACTCCTCTTCACTTGACACATCAATGATTTCCATAGGAGTAACTGTTGGTTGTAATGCCCTTCGAACTGATGAACAATCTGGTCCAAAAGGTCCAAAATCGAATGACGGAGAAACCATGTTAATTTGAACTTCAGGCAAAGTTCCAAACTGAATGGTCCTCTTTTCCTGCACTGGTAATTCTGATACATCCTCTATTGTGTCTATTTTTTCAGGAAACTCCACTGCAGAAGTTTCCATAGGGGACAATGTTTCAATAGGAGATGAATTCATTCCTCCCCCTTCTTCCTGTTCCACTACCATGGCTTCTAATAAGCGGGGATATAGCTTTCAAGGAATTTGGTGATCTTTGGGATTTGTTTGAGGTACTTCACTGTCCATCCTTGCAGCCAGACTTTCCAGTGCTTCTCTTTCTGATTGAGTAAACACTTTTTGAAGAGATTCTTCAGAATCTTCTCTTCGAAGTCTGTTAAACCTTGGGTTAAACTTATCCACCCCATTATGATTTTCTTTAGAAGCATATTCCTCCATTTGGAAGCTAGTATACCTCCTTTGCAATTTCCTCTTACGAAGTTAAAATGACATAGGAATCATTTGAGGTGACTTGGTTTTTGGATCTCTAATCACAACCCATTGACCAGTAGGTGTATTTGGAGGTTTAACCATCCTGTTTCCCAACTTAGGAGGGGTTTTATATTCCTGGAAGAGTTCTGGTTTAACCTTCTTTAGAAACCAATCGGGAACTCCTTTTACCAAGGTGAATTGTTCCCCTTCTTCTTTAGTTTCTCGGCCTATTAAGGCCTTTCCAGTGTTAACCTTCTTCAAAGGAGGATACTCCCTCTTCGAAGCTGATGGAACTGGACTAGAAGATACATTTCTCTTGGCCCGCCAAGGCTTCTCATTCTTTCCTTGTTTTGGGCTTATCCAAGGTTTTCTTTCATTATTACGATCCAAAGCCTTTCTTTCCATCCTTTTTGGAAAGAAATCAACCCCCTGTCGATCTAAATCTTTGAAGATCAAGTAATTAGCCCTGCACTCCATGCATAGGCATTCCAAGAACGATGCTTCAAGCATGGGAAGATGAGATTGCTTAAAGCCTTTTTGAGAAGAACTTCCTGTTTCATACTTCTGCCCATATGCCTTTCTAGCCTCACTTCGAAGTTGGCCAAACTTTGGCTTTCCTCTTTCACATTGCATAGAGTTCATCTCAACATGAACTCGCCTGTTCTGTCATACCTCCTGCACTGTTTTGGCCAAAGCTGTTGGCACATTGGTATTAGCAGTTACCTCTTCAATTCTAGGAAATGGATCTGTATCTATTCCCATAGTCTTTTCTGGAAACATGATCCTTCCTTTCTTGATTTTCTATTGAACCCTGTCATGGAAAACATTACAATTCTTAGTTGAATGAGTCCAAGAAGCATGCCATTTACAATAGTTCTTTCCTTTTGTTTCTTCCAAAGTTGGAAGTTTAACATTTTCAGGAAGTTTGATAAACTTTTTCTTCAAAAGGTAATCAAAAATTTCATCTGCTTTAGAAACATCAAATGAATATACTTTACTAACTGCTTTCTTGTTAGTTCTTGGTACTATGGAAGAATCCTTTCGAACTAAACATTCACCCACACAAGGGTCATGTTCAACAATTTCAGCAGCATCAATTTCATAAGTGGGCTCCTTATAATAGGTTGAATAAGATGAATTATTCCTATCGACATCTTCTTCTAACAAAGATTCATATCTAGAAGCTTTGTAAGTCAAATCAACCAAATCCCTGAACTCTGTAGAATCGAACTTCTTCCTAAGTTCTCTACTTAGCCCATCTTGTGCTATTCTCACAAATTCAACTTCTGGTAGTTGAAGTTTACACTTGTTTCTAGCCCTTTTAAATCTAGCAATAAATTGTGCAGCCTTTTCATCAGGCTTTTGCTTTAGTCTTGCTAAATCAGCCATAGTAACTTCAAGTTCAGTTTGATAAAATTGTGCATGGAATAACTCTTCCATTCTTTGCCAATTTGGAACTGATTCTGGCGTTAAGTTAGAGTACCATTCGAAGGCTGTTCCTGTAAAAGAATTAGAAAACAATTTCAACTTAATAAACCCATTATTGCCCAATTCTTTACATTGAGTCGTAAATCTGGCAATGTGCTCAGTTGTTGATTGTTTTCCATCCCCATGGAATAAAGTAAAATCTGGAATTTGAAACCCCCTAGGGACTTTGAACTGCCTATCTATCCATTCTGGATAGGGTTTTCTACAAATTTGGGTTTCTATTCCTCGGTTTAGAGGTCCATATACTTCTTGCATGAGACCTAATATTTCATCTCGAAGGGCTGGACATTCTCCAAGAGGTACCCTTGGATTAACAGGTGGTTCCCAAATAACATTTCTAGGCATGTGATCTTCTGGAAACCTCTGAAAAGGATCCTCAAAGGACCTATGCTGCTTGAAACCTCCTTCTTGCTGTGTAAAAGGTTCATACAAGTGGTTCGAATGCACCCTACCCATCTCTGGTATCCCTGCAAATTTAGGAATTCCAATTTCTAGATTAGGCCTTTTTGCACTATTCCTATCCTTCTCATTAAAATGATTTCCAGGAGTATAAACATACTCATCGAACCCATAATCCATGTTTCTGAAACCCTTCTCCTCATTTAAACCATCAAAATTTGGTTCGAACGGGACATTAGCGTTTTGTTTGAATACTCTCTTAGGTTTAGGAATTTGGTAATCATAAGCTTTTGCAGGTTCATACCAAGATTCTGGTATGTCGTCTACAATTATAGGCCCTTTTCCAGGCCTTGATTTAGGTCTACTTGTGCTAGCCTCCCCTTTATCCTTCTCAAATGAAGGCAAAGGATCATGCTTAAGCCCTGATTGCTCTTCTAATTTTTGTAATACAAGCTTCTAAGTTTGAGCCAGTTCTTTAAATGTAGCAATCATTTCAGCAAACTGACTAGATGACACACCTCCTCCAATCTCTGGATTTTTTGGGTCATCAACATGTACAGTTCTATTATTCCTAGTATTCATTCGAGAAGTCTGGCCAATCCCCATATTTAAATCTTGACCAGTACGAGTCTCTGGTCCTATTTGAAGGCCTTCGACTTGTTCATTCTCTCTAGAATTAACATTGTTCTCATCTTCTGGCGTTTGGCCAATCTGAGAATCATCTGCTTGCTTCCTAAGTTTTAGAGCCATTCAACACTTTCAGGGGTCCCACCGGGCGTGCCAAAAAATGTGTTTGGTTCTTTTACTTCTTTGCAATGGAAAATAATTGTGTGCGAGCGTGCCAGAGAGAGTTTCAATCTCCTCCCTCAGATTAACTTTGGAAAAACCAAATCTAATCAGGCGATTGTGTTTTATTGGTTCATGTACGGGGATAAATCCGCGTAACTCTAGATCACGTGTTTCCTTGAATCAACCCTGAATCTGCAAGACAGAAAGAGGGTTAGAGCACCTTTGCCTCTCGTTGGCAAAGGCCCTCCGATGCCTAAGTTAGTATCACGTACTAGAAAGCTTAAAACACAATGCGTATGAAAGTAATTCACAGCGTACCCTTTGTCATGGTTATTGCCTTGTATTTATAGGTGTAGACGTCCTTCACATTAGGCATCTCGTGCCACTGTTTCCTATTCTCTTTAGGAGTCCTTCTCTCAATAGGACTTTCCTATCAAAAGGACAGCTTCCTTATATTGCTAGATCTCGTCTAGCAGTAGTCTTTCTTTCCATATAGGACTCATTCCTATATGGGGTCTATTCCCATCCTCATTAGGAATGTTCATGTCAATCCCTTATTTTACGGGATTGCTCCTTATCTCGTAAGGTACGACATAGAATATTGCGGAATGTTTCACACGCCCTTCGTGGCGGTGCGAGCCTACGTGGCTTCGGAGTAACTTCGTACATAGTCCGGTTCATCACTTGAATTTGGACTATGTATTCCAGAATGCTTGCCAAACTACATCCGTAGCTCCCACAGATCGGCCATATCAGGGGCATCCCCTTGTGCCTTATGCCGAGCTAGTGCATTCTGATGCATTTACTTTAATTTGATTCCTAACCCTATTCATGGTTAATACAGCTCGGTATAGAGACTAACGAACTCCCTATGTGGTGCCGAGCTAATCGCCCTCTCGTGGCGGTCATTTAAGACACGTGCCATGCCTTACAATAGGGTAATCAGATTTTTCCCTCTCCAATTGCTCCCCAGCTCTGTTACTGTTGTTACTCGTCAGTGGTGCACAGAGCTCCAACGGCTCCAGATGCTTTCTTCTGCACGCCTTCCCTCCACGTGGGTAGTGGTGCAGCCTTCGCATTAAATGTGAAGCGACCCTCTGGTGGCTCAGATAATCCCAAAGGACGATTTTGCTGACGTTTTACGTGCGTCACATCCAACTTTTATGGGGTTTTGGGCGGTATAATCATTATTCTTCCCCCCAAAACCCTTTTAAAGTCGAAAACTTCTCACTCTTCTTTTTACTTCGTTTTCGACTGGAGCAGAGAAGAGAGAAAAAACCCCTTCCACCATTAACGGCTCAGGCCTTCTGCAACAGCAGCCCCTTTTCTCCGTTCCGTCACTTGGAAAATTTCCCTCCGTTCACGTCGAAGACCGTCCCACTAGTTCTATCCCTTCAACGTAAGTGTACCATCTGGATTTCCATTTCCATTCTTGTGTTTCATCTTCTTCGTGGGTCATTCTGTGCCTGTTCTATTTTCTGGGTTTCAACTTTCGAAACCCAAATTTTCTCAGTGAAAATGGGTAGACATAGGGCTCTCCTAAGTACCTCAGATAAAATTTTAGAGTTTCGTAGGAAGTACGAGATCCCCGCCGACGTTCAATTCCGGCTAGACAACCATTGGGATCTGAAAGAACATGGTCAGGATGAAACCAAGATCCATATCCCCCTGATATTCATAGTCGAGGGGGGCCTTAGGTTCCCCCTACACCCTTTCTTCCGTGAGGTGTGCTCTAGATGCCACCTAAACCCAATGCAACTATGCCCTAATTTCGTTAGGGTAGTTATGGGCACAATAGCCCTAAATAGGCTACTGGGCCTTGATCTTGGTTGGTGGGACTTACACTATCTCTATAGCATAGTTCCTTCAATCGATAATACTTATTACTTCAAAGCCAGGGATCCCAACCAGAAGCTTATCACCAACCTGCTAAATTCTTCCAAGGGTGGGGCAGATGACTACCTCGTAGTCACTGGCAACTGGGAGCCCAGAGATGCCGAGGGGATGACCATCGGCTTTGCATGCCCCACAACTCCTGGCAGACTGCGTTAGTACCTTTGTACTTAAATTTACTCTTTATTTTTTCCTTTAGAAACTATAACTGATTGTTTCTTCTCTTATGTTGGTTTTCTGTTGTTGCAGCGGACAACCTTAACCACGGTGGTCGCCTTATCCACGGCAATCTCCACCGTGAGGATATTGCTCGGGCTCTTTACTTTGACGGCTTCCCACCAACCCCTGTTGGTCTCGGACGTGCAACTCACTTGCTGTTGGATTATACCCCCACATATTGTGGTGGTATTAGACGAAGAGGAGAGGGGAGAACAAGACGTCCGTGGCCACTAGCCACTCCCCTAGTTGCGACACACCCTCCTGGGGAGCGAAGGACCAATCGAACCAGAACAGGCCGAGCTAGGAGAGGATCCCAACGTTCTCGAGCTCCAACTGATCTTCAGCAGCAGGTTACTTTCGCCCACATTCTAGAGATCCCCACAGCCATCCCAATTCTTGTTCGCAATGACGCAGAGCCGAGCACATCCGGCAGAGTAGTCGGAGAAGAAAGAGAGGAAGAGGAAGAAGGAGGACCAAGGGCATTTGATTGCCGCGCTCTTATCCGTGAGATTGCCGAGCAAACTTCTCGACTAGCAGATTCGGACGACTCACCGGGCTACTCCCCCTCCCCAGATCATACGGAGATGCCTCTTCAACCAGTTAACCTTCTGGACCACCTGAACCTTGGTGGAGCCTCCCGTGCTCCCCTGACCGTCCATTCAAGCCGAGCTTCTCAACCTTCTTCCCCTGCTCCTAACGATCGTCAGAGAGAGAAGAGACCAGCTAGGAGTCTGCAGCCGGTCCAACCCCCTCCTCAGAGGAGAAGGACTGGGGACGTTAGTTTATCAATGACTGACTCCCCACCATTGGCTCAACCTTGGGCCCCTGCACTTGCTCACCCTGACGGCACTCTTGTCAATGCAATTGACAAGATTTCCTCTACTGACGTGGCCTTTGGCATCTCCAGAGCTGCCCTCCTTCCCAATGACATGGAGAGGGAGAAAGGTAACTCATATGACGTCCTGATGAAGTCTATCTTCCAGTCTAGTGCTAAGGTACATTGATCTCTGTTGCTTCCCTTTATGTATCCTGAATTTCTATTTGAATCTACGCCTTACCTTGCTTTTTATCTTCAGATCATGCAGAAGGCCTTTGTAGGCTTCGAGAGGGAAAAAGAGGCTGAGAAGGAGCTGAAGAAGGAGCAAAAAAGGGCAGAGAGGGCTGAGAAGGAGAACGCCCAGTATGCTCAGTCCCTCAAGGAAGCTCGTGCTGAAGTGGAGGCCCTCAGGGGGGAAAATGCTGATCTGGTGAAGAGGTCAGAGGAGGTCGAGCTCGGCCTGAGTAATCAGCTAACTGCTGCGGAGGCTAGGGCAGAGAGGGAATACGACCGAGCTGTGCTAGAAGTCACAGATAATTACAAAGCTCAAATGCCAGTCGTGCAGGATACTATCTGGGAGGCGGCTTGGCGGCGTTGCCTCGAGAAGCTTGGCATTGATGAGTCTTCCCCTCATTGGGTTGACATGGAGCTCCCGAGTGAGGTGGCTGCTGCTCAAGTTCAGGCAAATGCCCAGACGCAGCCTGATCCTGAGATCCAGGCCGAACCTCTCTCCGAGCAGACGCAGGTTGATGATGCTCATGCCGACCTTCCTGTCCTGGAGGATGGTGCAAATGATCCTGATCCCATTTCTGCCACTGATGCCTCAGGGCTCAGTGAAAAGGCTTGATGCCTTATTTCAAACTTGTCTTTATCTTAATTCTCTTGATCTGACCCTGCGTGGTCCCTGCTTGGCCTCATGTGGCCTGTTAACACTTTTTAATTCCTCTGCTGCTGGCTGTTTGTTTATGTAATGTCGTACTTTTTGTTGCAATTATCACCCTTGAGAGTTCCAGGCGCAAGTTTTTTCATACTTAGGGATTTCTTGCTGCAATATTTGTTGCAATTCTAAGTGTATTCATACTTAGAAATTGTTTTGCAATATTCGTTGCATATCTAAGTGTTTTCATACTTAGAAATTGCTTTGCAATATTCGTTGCATATCTAAGTGTTTTCATACTTAGAAATTGTTTTGCAATATTCGTTGCATATCTAAGTGTTTTCATACTTAGAAATTGTTTTGCAATATTCGTTGCATATCTAAGTGTTTTCATACTTAGAAATTGATTGCAATACTCATATCCTCTGCTCCCCAATAGGAATCCAAATTGCGAAGTAGAAATTTCGGTTCATATTTATCATGCTAGGAAAAAGTAAAATTTCATTAAATATAAAAAGAAATCTGAACAGCTAATCGTTGGTGATTTTATTCGTAATCCCAACTAGGCACTAAAAACAAGTGTGAATTTATTCGTATTCACCAAAGAAAGCTGTGATTGTATTCGTAATCAAGCCCATATGTTACTGAAAGAATCTTCTAAGGTTTTGGATGTTCCACGGCCGTGGAACTAGGTTTCCATCCAGATCGGCCAAACGGTAGGCCCCAATGCCAGCAATTCCCACGATCTTGTATGGGCCTTCCCAATTTGGTCCAAGCTTCCCATCAGTGGCTACCTTGGTGTTGGCCAAAACTTTCCTTAGGGCTAGATCTCCCACTCTGAATTCCCTTGGCTGGACCTTCTTGTTATAGCTTCTTCGTAGCTGTTCCTGATAAGCTGCCAAGGTGATGAGTGCACGCTCCCTCCTTTCCTCAACAAGGTCGAGCTGCTCAGCGAGGGCTTTATCGTTGCCCCCTGATTCGACGATGGTGGTACGAATGGTTGGCAAACCAATTTCCAAAGGAATCACTGCTTCCGTCCCATATGCGAGGGAATACGGCGTTTCTCCCGTAGATCGCCGTGGGGTGGTCCTGTATGCCCAAAGCACGGCTGGGAGCTCATCAGGCCACTTTCCCTTCTTCTTCTCCAATCTCTTCTTGAGGCTTTTTAATATCGTTTTGTTTGAGGCATCTGCCTGTCCGTTACTTTGTGGGTACACAGGGGTCGAGTAGTAATTCCTGATACCGTACTGGGCACAGAAGGCCATGAATTTATTGCCGAACTGGGATCCGTTATCTGAGATAATGGAGTAGGGTACTCCAAACCTTGTGATTATCTTGTTCCATACAAACCTTTCCACCATTGCTTCTGTGATTTTGGCAAGAGCTTCCCCCTCTATCCATTTTGTGAAATAGTCAGTACCAATAAGTAGGAATTTTCGTTTTCCTGTTGCCATAGGGAGGGGTCCTACGATGTCCAATCCCCACTGGGCAAATGGCCATGGACTAGTTAAAGGTAGCAAATCCTCAGCTGGTGCTCGGATCAGAGGGGAAAACTTCTGACACTTTTCACAAGTTTTGACAAAGGCCTTCGCATCCTCCTGCATGTATGGCCACCAATACCCCTGGGATGTTGCTCGGTGGGCTATAGACCTCCCACCAGTGTGCCCTCCACAAGTTCCAGCATGAATTTCGTAAAGAAATTTATGGACCAGGGCTGGGTGCACACACAATAGGTATGGACCAAGGAAAGACTTTCTGTAAAGCTTACCCTCTCGAGAGAGCCAAAAGCGTACTGATTTGGTCTTGATTTTGTGTGCCTCCCTCTTGTCCTCTGGCAAGGTCCCATCTCGTAGGTATGCCACTATTGGGTCCATCCAGCTTGGTCCCAGCTCGGTTTCCATCACGACCTCCACAGATCAGCCAATGCTTGGTTTGCCTAGATAGTCCACTGTCACCATGCGGCGATATTATGTTTTGACAGCTGAGCCCAAGCAAGCTAGTGAGTCTGCGTGTGCATTTTGACCCGAGCTGATCTGCTCGATGTGGATTGTATGGAATTTATCAAGCAAATCCTTGGTTTTGCCTCGAGTACGCTGTGACCATCTTCTAAACTTTTAAGTGGCGTATTCTCACGAAAGGCGGTTAACAACTAACTGTGAGTCGCAAAATATTCTCAATTTGCTTACCTTGAGTTCTAGGGCACTTTTTAGTCCAGCGATCAGGGCTTTGTATTCTGCCACATTGTTGGTGGCACTAAATCCTAGCCGTAGTGCTTGCTCCAGAGCCAATCCTTCTGGAGAGAAAAGCACAACTCCTGCTCCAGATCCTTTGTTGTAGGCTGACCCGTCAACGTAAAGCTTCCATTCGTCTGATTCCAGATCGGCCACCTCCCTTGTTTGCTCGGGATTTCCAACTTGCTCCTTCTCGTGGAGCACAGGCGGTGGTGGTGCCACTGTCGGACAAAACTCAGCAACGAAGTCCGCTAAAATCTACCCTTTGATTACTGTCCAAGGCTGATAATCAAGGTCAAACTGACTCAATTCTATTGACCACTTGGAGATTCTTCCAGAGAAGTCTGCCTTTCTGAGCAAGGCCCTTAGTGGATATTCAGTGAGTATGGTGATGGGATGTTGTAAGAAGTAATGTGGCAACTTCCTTGATGCCACAACAAGGGCGTATACCAACTTCTCCAATGGCAGGTAGCGTGTCTCAGCATCCAACAACGTTTTGCTTACGAAGTAAACTGGAGCCTGCTCCGTCCCCTTTATTCGTAGAAGGACCGAGCTGACCGCATGGTCAGATACTGCTAAGTATAGTACCAACAGCTCCCCAGCTTCTGGAGTAGAGAGTAATGGTGGTGATGATAGGTAGTTTTTTAACTCCTTGAAAGCTTGTTCCTGCTCGGCTCCCCATTCGTAGCCTTCTCTCTTCTTCAGAAGTTGAAAGAAAGGTCTGCAGCGGTCTGAAGATTTACTGATGAAACGATTTAGAGCTGCTGCCATTCCCGTCAATCTTTGGACCTCCTTCGTGGTCTTTGGGCTTTGAAGGCCTTGCAGAGCCGTAATTTGGTCTTGGTTGGCCTCAATTCCCCTCTTAGTCACTAAGTGCCCAAGGAACTTCCCCGAGCTGACTCCAAAGGCGCATTTCGAGGCGTTTAACTTTTACTTGTATTTTCTCAAAATGTTGAAAGTTACCTTTAAGTCAACGAGGTGATCAAGCTTCAACTTGCTCTTGACTACCATGTCGTCGATGTAGACTTCCATAGTCTTGCCGAGCTGGTCTTTGAACATCTTAGTAACCAGCCTCTGATAGGTTGCTCCGGCATTCCGCAGCCCAAAAGGCATAACTTTGTAGCAGTAGAGCCCTCTTGGTGATATGAAAGATGTTTTCTCCTGATCTGGCTCGTACATGGCTATTTGATGGTATCCTCGGTATGCGTCAAGGAAACTCATCCTTTCATAGCCTGATGTGGCGTCTACTAGCTGATCGATTCTGGGGAGTGGAAAGCTGTCTTTCGGGCATGCCTTGTTGAGGCAAGTGAAATCCACGCAGACCCTCCATTTTCCATTCTTCTTTTTGACTACGACTGTGTTAGCCAACCAATCTGGATAGCTTACCTCTCGTATGGCGTCTGCTTCTAGTAGCCGTTCTACCTCTTCGATTACAGCGTCTGCGTGCTGTGGTGCCGACCTCCTTGCCTTCTGTACAACTGGCTTGTGTTGAGGGTCCACGTTCAAATGGTGGCAGATGACTTCAGGGTCTATCCCGGGCATCTCCTAGGGGGTCCATGCAAACACATCAATGTGGCTTTTAAGAAAAGACGGATCTGCTTTCTCCAAATCCGGAGAGGGTCTCACGTCGGGAAATACCTTTCTGCATCATCTTCCTGAATCTGTACCTTCTTCAGTCCTTCTACCATCTTTTTGGTGGGATCGCCACCGACGTCTTCTAAAGTTGGTTGGTTTGGAACTTCTACTGTCTGTACCAGCTCGGCTTTTGGGGATTTTTTCAAGACCATGGTAAAGCATTGATCAGCCACCCTCCGTTGCCTTTAATGCACTTTCGATTCGTCTGCTCCGGGTACTTGATCTTACGGTGGTAAGTGGAAGAGACCGCCCTCATTTTATGCATCCATGTCCTTCCTATAATCACGTTATAGGATGAGGGGATGTCCACCACAAGAAAATCTGTCTTTAGTACTACTGATCCTGCTCGGACAGGTAGTGTGACCTTCCCTACTGGCCACACGGTCTGCGAGCTGAAACCAACCAAGGGGACAAGGCACTTTTGTAGTGAACTTGTTCGCAGTTCCATCTTCTTGAAGGTGTTATAGTACATGATTTCGGTGCTGGCCCCCTGGTCCACTAGTATTTTCTCCACGTCGTAGTCCCCTATTCGTAGGGTGATAACTAACGCGTCATTATGAGGTATCGTTACTTCATCCAGGTCGTCGTCAGTGAAGGTGATCGGGGTCTGCAAGACTTCCCCTACCCTCGGCCTCTTCATGCCGAGCTTCATGACTTGCTTTGCCTGCCCATCAACCCTTTGGACGTGCCTTATCTCGTTGTTTGTATATGGAGCCACCAATCCATGTATCATATGGATTGTCCCCTTTGGCCCTTTCTCCTAGTCCACCTCTTCTACCAGCTTGGCATCATTCTTGTTGTCAGCTAAAAACTCCTTTAGATGGCCTTCCCACTTTCGTCCGAGAATTTTTTTGTACTCTATACAATCCTCGGTCATGTGCCCCAATCCACATGGTAGGCTGCGGTCTTTGGTTAGTGGCTCTCCTTTTTTACGGGTTCCCGTCATCTTGGGGGTCTTCTGAACCATTGCTCATTTTTTATTCTATCCGGCATTTTGTATATTGGGATATTGAAAGTAGTCATGATCTTTGAAGTATGACTTGGGGTCGGCTTCGGCTTTATCTTTCTTTTGCTGAGCGTAATCCTTCCTTCCCGTCGTAAAGTCTTTCTTGTATACCTTTGACTCCATCGTCTTCTTTTCTGGGAACTGTGGTTGTCCAGCCACGATCTTTCCCCCAGCCTGCAGGATGTCGTCTTCCACCCGTGCGTGCTCCTGTATCCTCTCCATCAATTTGGCCACAGACTTGGTTGGGATGCATGGTAGCGATTCTCGTAGCTTACTATGCGAACAAGCTTTGTTTTGAATGTTGCGGGCGTACTCCTCACTACAATTTTCAATTTAGTTGAAAGTTTCCCATAAGCGTTTTGAGTATTGGCCTTGAGAGTCTCATCGTCCTACTGTCTCATAGAGGTTAGCGTATCAAAAGGTTTTTTGAGCCGCTCGAAGCTTGTGAGAAACCGAAGCGGTGAACTCCTCTTGCGGTTGTACCCAACATAGGATGGATCATTCGGGAGCTTATGGTACCAACTAAGTGCCACTTTCCCCGTGCCGGAAGGGAACATTTTTGCATAACAAATAAGATCATCCTGTTCATGCATAAACATAGCTTTGTTGGTAGTGTTGGATGTGGGCCACGGGATCCGTCTTTTGGTTTTAAGTAAGGGATGAATCTTTGAGTGTTTCACTTTCGCTCGGCGTTTTCTCCGCGCGTATCCAGTGGGCCAAAGGTGATTTGGAGATCTGACCTAGGGCCTCTTTAGACCGCTTGCTTCGATGCAGTTGTGTGGCCTCCTCAAATTTCGGTCGGCTTTCGCCCAGCGTCCCTCTTTTCTCATCTTTGCCGCGGGGAACTAGCTCATTGGAACCCGGATCTTTCATATCTCGTCACTGGCGTGCTTCCTCCTTTCTCTTTTTCAGCGAAAATGCTCCTATCTCTCCTTTTTTAGGTGGAGAAAGCTTTCGTCGATGGAGGCGTTATGCGTGATGACGACTTTTCTTTTCTTGGTCATGTCGCACGGATCTCATCCGAGAGCGTCGGTCTTTTTCTTTTTCCTGGAGCTGCTTTTTTAGGTCCCGAATCTCTCGTTCTCGTCAGTGACCTCATGGGCCAGTTCCTCTGCCTTTTGCTCCTTTCTATCGAGGCTATCTTCCCTTTCGCGATTCCTCGCGTGTCAGTGACCATCTCTCCTTGGAGGGCTCCTTCCCGCTCCGCGTCGGGTAGGGGCTTCTTCATTCTTCTTGGTGGTGTTTTTGAGCGTCTTCTCCTTGGGGAACCGCGGAGTTCTAAACGTGTGTCCTTAAATTTTGGGATCACTGGGATCTCCCCTAGGTTAAACCTCCTGGTCGCTGGTTTTTTCAGCGGCGCTCCGAGAACCAAGGGAGTTTTGTCCACCTTTGTGCTCTTTCTTGTAGTATACACAAGTGTGGTACCATCGTCTTCTACATCCTTTCGTTGTGGAGTGCACAGAAGGGGCTCGAATGTACCATGATTGATCTTTCTTTGGAGGGATCAAGCTTTTACGCCCGTTTTCCCCCGGTGGCGAGCCAATTGTACAAGGATAAATCCAGCGTAACTCTAGATCACGTGCTTCCTTGAATCAACCCTGAATGCGCAGAGGCAAAGAGGGTTAGAGCACCTTTGCCTCTCGTTGGCAAAGGCCCTCCGATGCCTAAGTTAGTATCACGTACTAGAAAGCTTAAAACACAATGCGTATGAAAGTAATTCACAGCGTACCCTTTGTCATGGTTATTGCGTTGTATTTATAGGTGTAGACGTCCTTCACATTAGGCATCTCGTGCCACTGTTTCCTATTCTCTTTAGGAGTCCTTCTCTCAATAGGACTTTCCTATCAAAAGGACAGCTTCCTTATATTGCTAGATCTCGTCTAGCAGTAGTCTTTCTTTCCATATAGGACTCATTCCTATATGGGGTCTATTCCCATCCTCATTAGGAATGTTCATGTCAATCCCTTATTTTACGGGATTGCTCCTTATCTCGTAAGGTACTGCTTATAGAATATTCTGGAATGTTTCACCGTCCTTCTCGTGGCGGTGCCGAGCTTACACGTAGCTCAGAGTAACTCGTACATAGTCCAGTTCATCACGCCGAGCTGGACTATGTATTCCAGAATGATTGCCAAACTACATCCGTAGCTCCCACAGATCGGCCATATCAGGGGCATCCCCTTGTGCCTTACGCCGAGCTAGTGCATTCTGATGCATTTACTTTAATTTGATTCCTGACCCTATTCATGGTCAATACAGCTCGGTACAGAGACTAACGAACTCCCTATGTGGTGCCGAGCTAATCGCCCTCTCGTGGCGGTCATTTAAGACACGTGCCATGCCTTACAATAGGGTAATCAGATTTTTCCCTCTCCAGTTCAATTACCTCAATTAAGAGGATTTTTTCAACAAGTGAAGAAATGTAAACCAACAAACTTAGGAAATCGAAGAACAAAAGAAAAACAAGATACTTCGATTAAATAATCAAAGGAAAACTTACTTCAAAATTTGTCTCCAACTTCAAATACAAGAACTTTGAACGGTTGATTGTTACAGGAACAATCGAGATAATCCTAACTACTTCCTAATTTACTTCCTAATCTACTTCGAACTGTGTTCGAGATCCTAAACTAATTCGAACTGAGTTCGAAATCCTAAACTACTTTGCCAATGAACAAACCAAGCATCAGTTTTTTGATAGCTGTTTGTTGAAGATTTGTCCGGGGCCATTAACTTCTTCAATTTCTTCTATTTATAGATGCTGCTTGCAATTCAAACTTCCCGCTCAATGAATTTGAACACTGGCTTGCTTCGAACTCTAACTTCCACTCCTCGAGTTGGCATTTGCTCTTTCCTTCACGTCTGAATTTGAATTCTTCTAATTCTTCCTCCAAAAGCTTTGATTTTGAATCTATACAGTTGTTTAAACAAACTCAAATGATTTAGACGTTAAGATGAATAACTGCCTTTTTATAAGTACTCCACGTGTTATAACTGCCAATTTGCCTTGCTTCCCAAGTTCACACGTGGAACTTATATATTTAGCAGTTAATCCCATAATTTCGAGGTCAATTCTTTCCAATAACGATGATTTGAAACTGCCAATAACCGTTTTTACATTTAAACACGATACGACATCGTATTTATCCAAATATGTTCTCTTAACCCAGTGTAATTGTATTGACGAGTAATTGCCAATGTTTGGCTTTTCCATTACGTGTCAATTAATTATTGGATTTTTTAATTTTATATGTAAACATGCACGGGTGGAAATAGTTAGCTACAAAGACAAGCTTGAGGAAACTCGATTGATGAAGGCTAGTAGGATTTTCTAGGCTAAAGCGGCCAAGAACAATGACTATCGAGAAGAACAAGGTTGAACGATGTGACAATGGTTTCACTGTTCACATCAGAGAAAAACTCTATAGAAACTCAAAATCTACCTAGAAAAAATATGCAAAAATGATTAAAAAAAAAAAAAGGAAAGATAAACAATGAGGAGAAGATCATACCTTGGATTTCGAATAGAACTAGAGCTTTGAAGACAACAAAAATCGCAGCAAGCAACGATGAAACTTTTTGGGCTTAAAAGCAACAATGTTTGGAGAGAGAGAGAGAGAGAGAAGCACTAGTAAATTCTCTCTCCTCTATCATCTCCCTTTTATAGCCAACCCTTGAAATGGCAGAGTTGGAAGCGAAACGGCGTGATTCTGGTTAATCGCGGTGCGACACATGTCGTTTAACTGGTATGTACCCTGGTAATAACTCCTCTACAGCCATTACCTCCTTTCATGAATAGTTATCGAACCTCGGTCTTCCACATGCCATGGGACACAAACGGGTAGATGAAGATCCCCGAACGACTCGTTCGAAATAAAGGCTCAATGGAGCGCGATTGAGTAGATTGGCCAGACTGCCCGTTTATTATTCATGGACCGGATGGATCAACTCCCCCCAATCAATTAGAACTGTGCACAACGTGGGAATCCTATTGATAGGACAAAGGTGTCGTACGACGTCAAATGTGTGCCATACGGTGCACATGGTAACACCGCACGGTGCAAATGGAGTTTCAAGGCGTATGGTTATGGGTTTCAACCTGTACAGTTCAGGTGGATTTGGGTTTTTGGTTCCTTTGATCCTTTGACCGTTCCGAGGTATATTTCGCGTACTCTTTCCATCATGAGGGATGCATAAGGATTAAAATTGGGGTGTCTACAACCGCAATAATCTTCATCAGAATATAGTGATTCTCGATGCTAGGAGCAGGTAACTCCTGCCATCTCCACGTCTGTGGCGCCATTCTTATCATTCTGTGTTTTCAAGACAAACCTGCCCACCTTGCAAGCTGTCCAGCAGACGCATCTAGAAACCTTCGCCAATTTTCGAGCACAGAGCCTTTTAGGTGGTGGCATGTCTCTGGACAGCTTAGCGACGATTATTACTTCCTTGGAGGTCATTCCTCTCAAGAAGTTTGGTGAAATATCGCTGCAGGATGGAAAGGGGGCTCTCATGGACCTTCAAAACTTAGGGGGATTATTACTTCCGCTCTGGGTTGAAGAAAGCAGAGAGAGATTGAATGAGCCTAGGAGAGAGTGGACCTCGAGTGCACGACACTTGCTTAAAAGGAAGCAGAATTAAGAGAGAGACAGTCCAAAATTGGAGGCCATTCTGCGTGAGAAGGCAGAATTTAATGCTGCAAGCGGGGCAATATTTGGGAAGAACGACCTGGTTTCCAAGGGCTTGTTCCCTGATCCACCGCAGTGACTGTACCCCCTTTTTTTGTAATGGGAGTACCGCATTATGAATGAAAGGACTTTTGCTTATAATGCATTCTCTTCTTATTGTTCTCCATACTTGTGTTTTTACTGCTATTTCTATATAACCCATTCGTTATGACTTTTGCCATTGCATGAAACATTCATAACTTCTTGTAATAAACATTTCATTAACTTTTGATAACGACAGAAAAGGAATTACAAAACAAGAGCTAAGGACCTCAAATGAAACAACTTTTCATTCAAGGGTAGTATTTCTTCACAAATTTGATATTGATGGGCCCTGTTAGAAACCCATCAGAGACTCTGGAAAGCTTGTAGTGGCCGGTCGTCCCAGCGTTAATGACCTAATATAGTCCCTCCCATCTTGGTTTGAATTTAGGGAGCTTGACATTCCTCATCACATATGTGGTTGACTTCCAAACCAGATCTCCCGCCTTAAATTCTCGTGGAACCACACTCTTGTTGTAAAACTTTGATACTGACTCCCAGTACTTGTCTGATGCTCTATGGCGAGCTCTCGCCTTTCCTTTAAGGCTTCTAGATCTGTGCGCAAACTGTGACTTTTGTTGACAAACCCAACCGCATAGAGGGTACGCTCAACTCGATGAGGAGTACAGTTTCTATTCCATAGACCAAGTTAATGGGGCTAGTTTGTGTTCCCTTTCTCTTAGCCGTGTGGTATGCCCGAAGCGATGTGATCAAGTGATCTGACCACGTTCTGCTCTTCTCATCCAGTAGTTTGCTCTGAATCCACACCAGGGACTTGTTTTTTGCCTCAACTTGGCCATTCCCTTGAGGGTAGTAAGGTGTTGAAGTCTAGTGTTCTATGGAATAGGATTGGAGCAGCTCACCCACATCTTTATTGACAAACAGGGTCCCGTTATCTAACAGGATTACTTTAGGTATGCCAAATTTGCATATAATGTTTTCTTTGATGAACTTGGTGACCGCACCAGTCGCTTTCTTTAATGGCACTGCCTCCACCCCTTTAGTGCTGACCTCAATGGCTGCAAAGATCCACTGATGCTTGTGTGAGTGTGGCGAGATGGGGCCAATGAGGTCCATTTCTCAAGTATGGAAGGGGTAAGGCACGCGGATTGCATGAAGCTTTACTGCTGGCGCATGGATTAAATTCCCAAACTTTTGGCATGCATGACACCGGCGTACATGTGCCTTGGCATCAAACTCCATTCGCGGCCAATACTATCCCAAGTGGATAATATGCTCGTACAGTTTTCGTTCGTCCTGATGCTCTAGCTCGTGAGCTTTGTACAACACTTCTTCAGCCTCTTCATTAGACAAACACCGTAACGGGATGTTGTCCAAGGCTCTCCTGTACAGGCTTCCATCTTTAATGAAGAAATGACTGGCAGACATCTTAACTTGCCTTCTATATTCCCTCTCAACTGGTAGTGCGCCTTCCTATATGAAATCGATATTTTTTTTCTCCAGTCCAACTCCACTGAGAAACAGCATTCCTGAGATGGGATGGCTAGGTTGCACTTCTCACAATTCCTTAGTACTTTTGTAGCATACACTCTTATGCTAGGCCAATAGTAGCCTTGCCTCTGGACCCTCTGGTAAAGCGAGATATCATTTTCTCCACAAGTTGCATCATGAATCTGACGCAACCTGGTCTTGGCTTCTTGAAATCCAACGCCCCACGCAAGCCATCCTTGAGGGGCGCGGTAGTATAACTTTTTACCAATCATGGTAAATTGCGCTAATTCTAACATGGGGACGTCACCCCGTCTGATAGCTAGCTGTTTCATCAATTTTTCTTGCCACTCCTCTATAACTTGTTCCTCGCTCACTTCATCAGTGATTGATGGCTCTGTCTTTTTTTCATTGAATTCAACCTTTGCTCCAAGTGTGGCAAGTGCATCAGGGAACCTGTTGTCCGATCTGGGCTTCTGAATGATTTCCACTTTATCAAAATGATGCATCAGCTTTTGTATGTATGGAGCAAGAGTAGGCTTTTTAAGTGTGTAGAGGCCTTCCGTTTGTAGAATTACAAGTTTGGAATCCCCCACAACTTTGAGTCCCAAGATCAAAGCCTCATATTCTGCTTCATTGTTTGAACATTAGAAGGACAACTTGTATGTGAGGTATTCGCACTAGCCGTTCGTGCTAGTGAGGACTATCCCAGCACTTCCTGTGCCACCTCATGCGACCCCATCGAAGATTAGCATCCAAGTGACTGACGCGGCCACTAATGCTTCGAAACCATCTCCTAGTAACTCCTCCTAGACTGGTTCACACTATCCACTAGGGAATTGTGCCAATAAATCAGCAAGTGCTTGACATTTGATTGCTTTGGGAATGATGGATGATATTTTGAATTCAGCTAGAGCTAGAAGTCAACGGGCTACTTACCCTATGAGAGCTAGCTATGATAGTAGGTAGCGTACTGGGTCACTTTTTGTAACGAGGTGCATTTTGAAGGATAACAAGTAGTGGCGTAGTTTTTGCATAGTGAAGACCAACGCTAGGCAATGCCACTCCACCAATGTTTAACGCTCTTCTACTCCTTGTCCTTTCCTGCTAATATAGTACACCAGCCTTACTGCGCCATTGATTTCCTGCACGAGCAGGGCCCCAATGGATCTCGGGGTGGAAGTCAAGTACATGATAAGGGGTTTGCCTTTATGTGGTGCGATCATGGTCTGCGGGGAGGTCAAGACAGTCTTGATTCTTTCAAATGCACACTAGTGCTCCTCACTCCATTCGAATTTTGATTTTCCTTTCAGCAGGTCACTAAAAGGTGCTGAGATTTCTACCAACACGGGGATAAATCTGCGCAAATAGGAAACTTGCCCAAGGAACTTCTTGAGTGTCCGTTGGGAGTGCGGGGGAGTCATTTCGGTAATGGACTTTATTTTTGTGGCATCTGCCTCTATCCCATGTCTATGGACCAAAAATCCCAAGAACTTCCCCGACGAAACGCCAAATGCACACTTTAACGGGTTCATCCTCATGTTGAACTTCCTACACCTTGTAAATACTGTTTCCAAGTGGTCTAAATGATTGAACTTCTCCTTTGACTTTACAATGAGGTCATCCACATAGTCCTCTAGGATGTGATGCAGCATATCATAAAAGATTGTCATCCATAAACGAAAACCCGCTAAAGTGTAAAGTCAAAGGACCAAAAGGCATAAGGCGTAATGAAAGTTTCCCAACGGTGTTCTGAAAGTCATCTTCTTTGCGTCCTCCGCCCCCATTTTAATCTGATTGTAGCCACTAGAACCATCCAAAAAGGAGAATGTTTGGTTCCCCAACGTGGAGTCAACCAATGTATCGATATGTGGTAAAGGAAATTCATCCTTTGGGCAGACTTTGTTGAGGTCGCGAAAGTCAACACCCACACATATCTGGCCGTTCTTTTTACTAGTACAATGTTCGTAAGCCACAGTAGGTACTCTATAGGCTGAATGAATCCGACCTTTCTTAATTTCTCAACTTCCTCTTTAATCTTTTCTTCCAATTCCAGTTGGTACTTGGCACACCCTGTTTGACCGGCTTAGAATTTGGGAAGACGTTCAAATGGTGCGCCACCAATTTGATGTCTAACCCTAGCATTTCTTCATAATACCAAGCATATACATCACTATATTGCTGCAATAATTGAATGAACCTCTTTTTCATGCCGCTCTCCAAGGCCGCGCTAACGAAGACGGGTCTCGGAGTGCCCTCCCCTTCTCTGAGGTCAACCTTTTCTAACACTTCTCCCAGTGGCTTAGGACCGTCTTAATGTATTCTGGAGCTAGCTCGGGTTTTACCATCTCATCTTCTTCTGCCCCCGTTGCCTCTATGCATCGCGGGTCAGACGCCTCTATCAAGACATCTGGCCTGCCAGCCCGTCACAAACAGTACACTGTCTTTTCACCTTCCTTGACTTTGGTAATCTTCCTTGGCCCTGAAGTGCTTTCTGTAAATGGTTCTCGCTTGCTCGCGGAGACCTCTCCCTCATCTTTGATATCTTCCCATTTAGGCAACTTAACTCTGAATGGTTTCACGATTGCCGCGCTCAGTGTTTCCAACATTTCGTTGAAGTACATGAAATCAAATAAGTGGGCTTTGTTCACTTCACCGCGCTTAGTGTTTCTAGCCCTACTCACCTTCAACCACAATGATAGCTAGATGGGATGACCACAAAGCAGTGCATCCAACTGTGGCCAAATATTATGGGTAGTTTGTTTGTGCGTCAATGATGTGGAACTTTTTAGCAGTGCGGATAGGCCCGACTGCGAGATGGACGATAACATATCCCAGGGATTTCTTCTTTTCCCCTTGGAACCCAATGATTTCTATTAGTGACTTTACGATCCGGTCCTCTGGGATTCCCACCTTTTGCAAGGTAGACATTGGCATGATATTGATGGATGCTCCTCCGTCCATGAAGGCTCGCTTTAGTTCCACACCATTGACTCGCGCTGTGACATACAGAGGTCTATTATGCGAGTGCAAAATCCTTCTGTTAGAGTCAGAAAATGAGATCACATTTGACTCATCTTTGATCGTTCTAGGGAGGGACCCTCCTTGCGCTACACATGCTTCATGGCCTTATTGCACGATAGCCAAAATGACCTTTGTCATTCTGAACCTTGCGTTGGGTGTGAACCCCATTCTAACGTAGAATTGCCTGAATGTTGAGCTATTCTGCTAGATTTTGACCCCACTCTCTAGATCCGGAGTGGCCACCATTGGGGTATCATATTCTGCAATATCGTCAAGCTCATCATAAAAAGACGTCATATACACTTCCTCATAATCGTAATCATAATCATGATCGTAATCGTAATCATAACCATAATTATCTTCCTCCATTTCACGTATGAATTTGAAACATTCAGCCATGTTTGTTGTCCCATGCTCAGGGTAGGGATGCATGCGCACGTCTTGTGCCTTAGTAGTGATTCTCAACTCGTTCTTATCTAACTTCTTCTTGAAAATCCTTCTCAAGGTCTAGCATTCACAAGTAGGATGCTTGGTGTGTCGGTAGAACATGCAATAGCTTGGGCTTTTTCTGTCTACGCAAGGGCACAACCTCAATATCTATTAGTGTGAGACCACCATCTGCGATCCATTGTTTTACTAATGCCTTCACCTCCTCCATACTGCAGGGGTATTTTGGAGCCCCTTTGCCCTCTTTGTACACTTTTTGCTTCTTCTAATCATCGCGCCCATTACTGTTGGCACTACGTCCATTGCCATTTCCACTGTTACCTCTTCCCCCTTACGACTTGCACGAAGACAGAGCGGAAGTTGCACCTGTGGCAATGGAGTGAGATTTTCTAGATTTCTAGACGTCGCGCGCAAGTGGTTTTATAGTATGGCGCAGCTTGTATTCTACCTTTAATAAAGTAGCGAATGTTTGGATCTTGACATTAACCAAGAATGGCTGATATTCGCACAAGAGTCCAGTTGTGCAAATTTCCATTAGATACTCTTGCTCTACTGGCTCGAGGCCATCGACCGTGCGGTCTTGAAACTTTTTGATGTACTCAATGATGTCTTCACTAGGGCCTTGAGTTTCTTTCACCAAGGATAGACTAGTTATCTTTTCGCGCGTCTGGAAGAATTTGGCATAAAAACGACTGACCATGTCTTCCCATGACATTACAAAGTATGGAGTGAGATTGGCGTACGACGTGTAAGCCCTATTAGTCAAGGATTTGGAGAATTCCCTTAGCATGAGATTGGTATTGTCAAAAAAGGCTCCCAGGGTTTCTATGAACCGCACCACGTGCTCTTGCGCGTTACCCTCTTTGCCATCAAACTTGATGAAATTTGGTGGAGTGTACCCTTCTAGATATGGCATCTAGAGGATAGCCATAGGGTATGGTGGTTGAATATATGGGCTTGGGAGGGAAGGGAATGTTGTTTTCCTCTTTTCTTTCTGTAGCAGAGCTTGCACTTCTGCTAGAGTCACTACCTGAGGCACAACATTTTCTCCGAGTGCTTCCCTTTGGTGAACGAAGCCAGTTCCTATGGTTTGACGACCAGGGTTTTCTGGCAAGGCAGGATGTACAGGAATCGCTGCTGAATAGGGGCTTGAACACCAGAGCCACTAGCTAAAGGTCCCACTCCCTGAGTACCATGAGCTTGTCCAGCCAGTGGAAGCACAGGTAGTTGGACTCCCCCTTCAGCATGGATCAAATAAGGCACCGTTGCTTGTGGAGCTCTTAGCAAAGCGGCCATGATCACTTCTGTGAGGCCAGCAATTGCATCTGAGTAGTTTGCATTTGTGTGATTCTAGCTTGCATAGTTTGGATTATCTCCAGAATTGGAGCTCCTTGAGGTCCTCTTGCTTCGTTTCCCGTTTGACTGGATGTAGCATCCTCTATCAACGGTGGACCGTCGAGAACGAGGTTGGCATGATTTGCTAGTGCTGCCATGCCTGAAGTCTGTAGACCGTTTCTTGTGTTTACCATCAACTAAACAACCTCCCTAGCAGAGTCTCCAAAAATGTAGGAGATGATTCTTGCAATATGACGATCTAGAGAAGTATGGATAGTCAACAGTAAAGACACAGTAAGAAGGAGAATAGGATGGTCTAGCATAAGGGTGAAGAACAGAACAAGTGTGCATAGAAAGAACTAAGGCAGTGGATTGCTCTCAGTCTAATCCATAATACCCCGGTGAGCTAGGAGATGGGGACTGACTTGCAGAGAGAATGTTCTCTTCTCCATCAGTGGTTTCCCTTTTCTCTCTCTAGAATGGCATATGCCCTACCAAGATTTCACCAACCTCTGGGCATTGAAAGGGAATGTCCCATATTTATAGGCACCTTGGACCAATGATCAGGCACCAGGCTGTCACCCTATAATATGATAACACATGTCCTTTCCGTACAATCTGACCACACGGGTGAAGTCATCACCGCACGATGACAAGCCATTCCCCCGCTCAGCAATCCTCTTATTCTTTACAGCCACCAAGCCACTAGATCTCCCTTATTTCCGTTAGGGCAAGGTCGTGACCTGTTCAGTCACGCCTATACCGCAACCAAGCCTCAGGGGGCCCCCGGGGTCCTACCTTCAGACCGCAGCAGGTAGAATTACCATGAATAAAGCGTCAGACCCATGAAGAGAGCGAGGTTTCCAGCGAGGAAACACATGATCAAGATCATACGTGGATTGTATCCCCGTACGTGTATAAAGGGAGAACACGAAAAGATCTTTGAAATGGGGTGAGAATGTCCTTACAACCCTATATGGAAGGGATGGCGTACGTGAAACGTCACCATAAATGTCGTTCCAACTCTATTAAGGAAGGCAAACATCAGCATTAAATACAAGAATCATATCTCCTTACATGAGAAGAGAATATTTGAGAAATTGCGCCAAACCCTACGAGTGGGTATAAGTGCAAGTGTATTGTGTGGGCTTGGTAATGTGGATACCAAGGGAAAATCCATGCAAGGAGCAGGCCTAGCCGAGTGAGAAGCTTCGATGAATATCACGAATACCAAAATGCTTGAATTATAGCAAGGAAAAAGACCATTGTTGAAAGGGTAGCAGTAAGCTTTAACCATCATTGATGAATAGCAATGACGATCAAAGCTGGGGAGCAATTGGAGAGGGTAAAATCCAATTACATAGGAAAATACCTATGCACGTACGAACCACGTGCTCAGCCTGGACACCACGTGAGGGTGGCTCAGTTCGGGGGACCACATGGTGGTGCCCCAGGTTATGCCCAACCAGGATAGGCCAAGTGTGCAGACAGGATAGCACCGTGAGATGGTGGTAGCACCACGAGATGGTGCACGAGGTCATTACCGAGCAAGGTATCTGGTCGGCAGCATCATGTATGGATAGGCAAGTATATTGCTGAGCTAACCGCCTACGAGATAAGGTGGTGGGTCGTTCTGGAAGGATCTAGAATAGCCTCTTACATGATAAGGCGTAAATCATAATGTAAAGAGGATTTCGATAATGACAAGGATTCCTAATGTGGAAAGAAATCCTTGTATAATAAAGATTGTGTTTCTATATGGAACGAGTCCCATATAGGAAAGGACTTCTAATGAGAATAGGATTTGTGGACAACAAGCACCCCACATCTATAAATGAGGGGCAATACTCATGAAGAAAGGTACGTGGTAATTCCTGTTTACATGTTTTATGTGTTTTACGGTTTCCTCCTAGTACGAGATACTGACTTAAGCATCGGAGGGCCTTTGCCGACGAGAGGCAAAGGTCCTCTAACTGTTTATTGTCTTGCAGTGCTAAGGTTCCGGCGAAGGGTGCACTGTTGATCTCATAGAGCGTGGAAGATGTATGCCCAAATTTTTCCCCTCTACAGACAGGAAGATGTGAATGAGTTAAACCCATCACACTTAATTAAAAAATATGTCAAAATATTGCATTAAAGTCATTCTTTAGTTTTATTTATTTATTTTTCTTTTGTATTTCTGTAAATCTAAGTCCAAATGTTCTGAGAGTATTGCGCTAGAGGGATGAGGACAACTAATGCTAAAAGAAGGGAATCGAGTGATCTAGAGCGGTGAAAGAGTCCATAATGTAGAAGAGACCAAAGGCCATAACTCACTTTAGGCCACTATTTTTGGTAAGGGTACTTATGTGAGACAGAAAGAGAGAGAGTGTGTATGTTCTTTAAGTGCTCGCTAAATTTCTCTCTCTAAAATCCTAGAAAATCCCATATTTATAAACCCACTGGCCACTTACTCAGGCACCAGCTCAATTAAAAAATTGTTGACCCATGTCCAAGGCCGACTTGATTATGAGAGCTTAATTACTACTTTTGCAGCAAAAAAATCTAAGAAGGGTAATGTTTATTATATTTCGGATTAACGTATATAATAATTATCGAGCTCTGTGTTCTTATTGTTTTTAATTCTTGTAGTCTTCTTTCTTTCTTTTTTTTGTATTATACAATGGGTCTCAAAAATAAAGTTTGCATCCAGCCTCAAAAACTTAGAGCCAACATTGCCCATGTCCTTGCCGTATTTCCAAGCCGCAAAAGGTAGCGACCCCGGATGGTCTCGCAAGCACAAATACACACCACGCACGGCCACCCTTTCTTTTGTTGAAGCCAAGAAGCCACTAGAACTTCCATTACCGCGCGGGCTAGGTCAATACTAGGGGAAATCCCAAGCCGGCCCTACTTTTTGTGGGGGCTTCCATCCAAAATCAATTTTGGCTTACACTCCTTCCTAGGCTGTGTCGCGCGTGAAGTGGTGTTATACAATAAATTATTCTAACAGGTGCACGCACGGGGTAAAACCAATGAAACCCCTGAGTAAAACCAATATACCCAATAAAGCAATCAAGTACTTGGAGGCAGACAACTTTTTCTTCTGACACGGTAAACCTTGCATTACATGGTACAGTACTCTCTATCTCTCTCCCCTCCATCTTTCTTTAATTTATTACTCTCTCTCTATCTCTATTATCTATTCTTTTTTTATTTTTTGAAACATTAAATGTTTATATCTTTTGTTTTATATATCCGATTTTGAAAAAAAATATTATTAGAACCTACTCGACGAGATCTATAAAACAAGACCCATATTAGATATGAAATTATGCGGAAAAAATTAAGTTTTTTGAAGGGTGTGAATTATTCTATTTGAAGGCTGTAAATTCTGCATTTGAGGCTGTATGAATTGTGCATTTTGGAGAGTGAGTTGTGATGTGTGAATTCTATATGTGAGGATTCTGAATTCTTCCATTTTGGAATGTGTGAATTATGCATTTGAGGGTGTGAATTGTATATTTTAGGAAGTAAGTTGCATCGTGTGAATTCTGCATTTAAAGGCTGTGAATTTCTTCTATTTGGAGGGTGTGAATTTTTTCTTCTTGGAGGTGTGAGTTGTGTATTTTGTATTTTGGAGAGTGAGTTGTGAGATTTGAATTCTTTCATTTTGAAAGGTGTGAATTATTCAGAATGATTGTGAATTCTTATCTAATGGGTATAAAATAACTTTTTTTACATGTACAAAATTTCATATTCAAAATGGATCTTCTTTTAAAGATCTTATCGAGTAGATTTCAGATATGTAATTTTTATAAAAAAAAATGAATGTGTACAACAAAAGTTATTTTATTTTAGAGTCTAAAATAAAAAGTGTTTTCAAGTAAATGATGAGAAGAGATGCATGAGAATACTGCTACACGTGTAAGCAAAATGGAGATTGGATGAAATTAAAGACCGGTGAAACAGTATAAAGCTTACACGTGATGATGACGCGGGTCCGTAGAGAGAGAGTGATGCTGACGCACGTTAGTAGGAAGAGAAATAATACTGATGCGCGCGCGGAAAGGACTTTAATGAACAGATATTGACATGTGGTGGGTTTGGATGGAAACACCAAGACAAATTAGGGCCGGGCAGTAAAAACCCCTCAATACTATCTCAGTCATGCATCTACCGCGGCAAAGCCTCATTGGACCCAACAAGTCCTGCCTCATGACTAGAGCAAACATTCTTGTCTGGGAAATGAATACATTTTAGGGCCACTCATGATATCTCTCCTTTTTTGGGACTCATTCCCCTCAGGCTTTTGGGGCTGGATTGAGGGGGTGTTGTGCATGCCATGCACAGCACTGGGCTATGTAGCCACGATGCGGCTGTGTGGCGTCGTTCGATGTCGAAGATCTTCTCGCGTAGGCGCCGTCCCGAATCTTTATAAGTCGCATCAAAATCCGCTCGGTCACAAAATACTTTGAAAAAGAAATGGAACAAAATGGACCAAAAACTTTGGATCAAAACCATTTTTTCAAGTTATTTGTATTACGATGAAGTGACTTAAAGATATCCGTCGAGTTGATTTTTTGGCGATTATAGTACACAACAAGATCTAAATCACGATGAGCGTCTCGTCGTTGGAAAGATCTTGCGGCGATTCTTGTAGTAAAATTGCATGCGTAAGCGCTATCTTATCTTGAATCTGTATGGCCGTACGTAAATGGCTATATGGCTTAGGGTTTGGGAGCCCAAAAAAAATTTTATTTTTTTGGGGCCCCAGGTATATTAGTATAGATATGGGTTTGGTATAACATGTCCAATAAATTGATCAAATATTGTTAGAAACTCACCAAAATCACTTAAGCCCATTTTATTTTTTGAGGCCCAACTTCCATATTTCGTCTTTACCGATTGAATTTTTTTTTTTTAATTATTAGAAGTGAAACTGTGAAAGACTTGAAAAGACTTAACTGGTCTTGTACTCTTGTATCAGTCATTTGGTGAAATTGAAAAAGGAAAGAGAAAAAAATAAAGCAACGAGCAGCTCAACTTCAAGTCCTAACTTTACCAAAATCTCTCTCTCCGAGTCTTTCTACCAGTTTGAAGCTCCAGGCTCTGGCGACTGGCGACTGGCGAGGCACTCAGGCAGCAACGAATTGTTAGAGACAGAGTTAGAGGCAGTCCGCATTCACCGAGTCACGACTCACGTAGAAGGCAGAATCCGGTTCGAATCTTGGAAGAATCGAAGAAGCCAAATTGCCAAAGGTTAAGGAAGGTAATCTACTAGACTACTATCTTTGTTTGAAATTTACATGAGATGTTGATCTTTGTTGCAATAATAGTTTTACTTACTCTTCTCATACAAAAAAAAAATATGAAGGGTCTCAAATTGAAGATAGGATTGAGGCCTCGAGAAACATATGGCCAGGCCTGAATGCGCAACTCCTTCCCCAGGTCCTTCGGGGCTGGCGCGTTGGCCTCACCCCATTGTGAGTCGACCATTGTGGATACCGCCCGGTGTTGCAAGGATTTGCAGATAGGATGACCCATAAGAAAAACTCATGGCACCCGTTGCAGTGTGTCTATATTGAAAGTGTCATTTGCGGCGCACTTCATCTATTTGAAGAGTCAAACAAATTAAAAAGTATTGACCGAATGAAAAAAAAAAATCAAAAAAAATTAGTACGATTAGAAAAAAAAAATTATCTTTTGATCATAATTCTTTTACTTTTTATATTTCTCTCATCAATGCAAATAGAAAAGTAATAAATTTTCGGACAAAACTAATTTAAAATGTTTTAAAGAGACAAAAGAGTAATTTTAGGCTAAACTATATCGTGGGTAGGTTGATTTGTTAGTGTTACAAAATTTGGTACTATTTTTTTAGTTTTACGTTTATTTAGTTTTAATTAACAAGTTATATGAAAATTTTCAAATAACCCAAAACTTTCATCCTCTATTTCTCAATGTTAACTTTGTTAATTTGACTTTTTATGTGGTCATCATTACCATACTTTAAAAATCTTAAATTTTCATAATTACTTTTTATGGGGACATTATTGCTACACTTTTCATTTTATCATAACCTACATAGGTCAAAATGTACAAATTTTTACCCACTGTTAAAAAGACAACCCAAAATGAAATACCCTTTCCTTGGGTAATATTATCTAGCATAAGAATAATGTATTTGTACCAATAACGACGAAAATAGAAAAAGTATGATAATAAATTTGATTAAGAACTTAAATCTACAAATCACAATTTTAATAGTATTAAACGCAAGGTACGCACCGAAGTTTCATGCCTTCTCAGCAAGCAAAAACTTAATCAGTAATTATACAGTACTAATTGCTGGCCAGTATTTAACCGGTTTCAATTGCAAAGAGCAAAGCAAAGGATCAGTGGCAAAGGCTTTTCATTTTTCATGTGCAAGTATAAAGGATCTTTTCCAGTTTGTTTTTCATATCTGCTCCTCAACCCTAAGGCTATCATCAAATAACAGAAGCTTTTTTGAAATAAATAAATAAATAATTACCATGTAATAGAAGCTTGAAGAGAAAGAATGGGTCCAAAGTCGAAGGAATAAAAAATCAAAACTCTTCCTCTCAAAGAAACTTACATTAATAATAATGAGGAATATTCGGCTTTTACAAATGGAACAAAGGATTGGAGGGAGGGGAATATATGACACACCAGAAAAGGGAGAAAAGCGACAAAAAAAAAAGTATGTACATATCACTTTTTACCTACACATCAGATTATTTTGTCAAAGCCTCCGGAGATATATTCCCGATTTCTTCCAGACCTGTATGACCAATCCATGGAGGCTAATGAATATATACCACACAATTTGCAGTGGGCCCCACTGCGACTTTGAGCCGATACACCTGCCGCAACATTTACTTGAAAGCTTTTCACAGAGAAAATGACGCTGATTTATCTTGGGGGCAATATTTCATCAGCATAGATGGAGACACAGGCATCGGCAGCACCAGCTGCTAGAAGCAATTGGTAGGGGTGAAAGCTGAGGCAACTTACAGAACCTATTTTCTGTGCCATGAAGGTGGGGTAATATCGTATGCTCCCTAATTGTTCACCCTCCAGATTGAAGATTTTGATCAACTGTTTTGCAGAGCCACTGGCAATTATGGGGGCATGTCTATGAACTGCTAGAGATGTAAGGGAGCCCCTGTGAGCGTCAATTGTCAAGTAGGTGTCCTTCTGGCGTCTGATGTCGAGGAACTGAATATCGCCAGCTTGAGATGCGCTGACAATCTGAGTTCAACCAAGAAGAAAACTGCTAAGTTGGAAAAAATAAAATAAAATAATACAGTACACATGGGCCATATTATGTCCTTTTGTGGTCTTAACTGATCTTTGCGGTTTAGTTATTATAACAAGGTCTGAGAAGGATGTGGAGTCTGGCTTTCCTTTTAGGCTGGTTACAAGCTCTTACGTATTATTGTGGTTTGATTTGTTTCCTTCTTTTTTTTTCTGTGGGCTTTCTTGTTAATAACTTGATTATTGTGGTTTGATTTGTTTCTTCTTCTTTTTTCTGTGGGCTTTCTTGTTAATAACTAGCTGTGGTTTTAGATGCACATAGATATTTTATGGATGGCGAGTGAAGAGGATGTGCGGTGTCAAGAATTAATGCTGCTTAGTTACAGATGTTAAAGAACCAATTGGCAACGAGTGGAGAGGCCGCCTAGGCTCATATACTAGCTTTGGAGGTTATAATTAACCAATGTGAGACAAGATCTAACACTCCCCCGCACGTGCGATCCCTGACCCGCACGTGGAGAGTTAAACAATGGATCCACAACATTGGGATCACAACGAAACAAGGTACACTTAAGGCACAAACAACGGGGCAACCAATTAACAAAATCTTGTCCAAAAGCCTCCAAAAGCCTAGCTCTGATACCATGTTAAAGCATCCAAGTCAAAACCAATTGGCAATGAGTGGAGAGGCCGCCTAGGCTCATATACTAGCTTTGGAAGTTATAGTTAACCAATGTGGGACAAGCTCTAACAACAGAAATGTGGTTTCATCTGTTTTATTGGGCTTCCCTGCTAAGATAGCTGTGATTAAGTATTTTTTACTTCATCCTCGAACTACTAATTGAACACGCATGCCCCTTGAACTATCAATTTGTTACATAATCAGGCCAATCCATAACTCTATACATGTTATGAACGGAAAACTCAACTTTAGGGTTTCTTCCAACCCCCTCTCCAAAACCCTAATTCCCTCATCCTTCAACTTCTGTCCACATTCATTTATCCACAGCAACTCATCATCAACCGCAGTAATTCCCGAAAGCTCGTTTTCACAACACAAAGTTGAGATCTCGTAATCACTCCAGCGCTTGCATCTGTTAGTGCAATCTGCCCACTGCTTTGCAGTGAACGAACAGGAAAATAAATACCCATAAATGCATGGAAAGTTTGCAGCTCAACCTCATGATCCGTCAAACAGACTATACAAAAGAGAGTCAAATACTAAAATACAGCTGGGTGGGTGCAAACAAAACAGTTTCAAAACAGCCTCTAGTCTTTCTTTGATTTGCACGCATTAGCATTAGGTGGTAGGGGTATGGAGGAGAGGTGGTGGAGGGGGGAAGAGGAGGAAGGAGGGTTGGGACATCTTTTCCATCCAAAACATGGACGGAAGTTATGGATTGGCCTGATTATGTAGTGGATTGATAGTTCAAGGAGCATGCTTGTTCAATTTGTAGTTGAAGGACTCAGTAGAAGAAAAAAAATAAAAATAAATAAATAAAGTTCAAAAAAAATAAATGAACAATTTAAGGGGTAAATGTATACTCTACCCATTTTTTAAACAACAGCTTTTGGAAGGCATCAAGATTATTAAAGCACAACTTTGTACAGAAAAGTAGCAAGAAAATAAAGAGGTGAGGTTTTTACCTTTGCCGGATCAAGTCCAGGTTGAAAGCCAATCCCCACAACTCTTTCTACTCTCTGGGCATGTGGTCGCGTTGAACATACGAGTCTGGGTAACAAAAATTAAAACAGAAAACAAAATTGAATGAAAAGATGACATGATGGTGGTCAAGAATGAATGTTGATTTTTTTTTTTTTTTTGTGGTCTTCTACTGATAAAAAAATATATCACATCATTTTGCAAATATGAAATAGAGCGGGGGCATTGCAGTTATAAGGGTGCATTTCGAGCTAGGAAGCAAGGAAAGGAAGAGAGAATAATGATTTTCTCTACTTTGCTTAGTTCTTAGCAGAGAAGGAGAGGGGAAATTTTTTGAAAAAATATGGAAAGTGAATCCCCTCCTCTTTCCATTATTCTTTCCTCCCATGTTGCTCCCATTGCCTATCCACTATCTTCAATTTTTCACTTCTAAAACCAAAAATAAGAAATTATTTCAATTCTCACTTTCCTTTACTTCGCAAAACTAAACAGAATGAAACACTGATCAATAGAGAAACAATAATGTCAGAGAACGTCCAAGAAAACCACTCACAGCTCAGGGGTTCGAATGTCAAACAGTCTGACAGAACCATCCACAAACCCAGCCGCAAATTGGCCCGCATGAACTTGCGAAGCAGACTACAAAAGCATGAATAAACACGATTGTTAGACAAACAAAAAAATTGTCAGAAAAATGAACACGGAACTCTGGCACAAGCTAGATATTAAATAGTAACACCAGAACTTCACTGGGGATCAAACCTCACTAACGTCAACTAACAATAACAATACTAACACTGCTGACTTTGTTATTTAATATTATTCTTCGAGTTTACAGTAAACTCCCAGGTGCATAATTAATCACTAATCGGTTATGATTAACAACTAGTATCACCCTATGCGTTTTACTTCACATTAGCACACCAGCCAGAACAAAATTTCCTTACACTGAGCAAATTAATAACTCTAGTCATTTGACTGATTTCTATAATGAAATTTGTATGCAAACTCCTCAATCATAATAGGTGTTTACTTGGGGTTTTACTGAGAGATGTTAACTTAGTACACCCATAGAAAATTCTTAAAGGGAAGAAAATTATAGTTTTAAGGAACAAGTGAATAAAAGAAAAAGAAAATGACGAAAACCAAGTAAAAAATACACGAGAAATAACATCAATAAACCCAAAAGGACTGAATAGCGAAAAACAGGTACAAGTTTGAGGCAAAACCCACCAAAGCTGAGATGCTGCAATCTGATGTGGAAGGAACAGAATAAACAAGTTGCTCCTTATCCAAGTCCCAAACCATGATAGTTGAAATTTCACCAGAAGCATACTAGGAGTAACAGAATTAAACAAATGCGTCAACATAAGAATAAATGAACAACTAAAGCATCTAAAAATACTTGGATCCCATAGTCTATCACAACATCATAGAGCATAGCATGTACCAGATACCCAGACTGCTGCTGCCAATCCACAACCGCATTCACACTGCGCACACCAGGTTTGTGACCTTGTATTGAAGAGAATGCAGTTAAAAGCTTCTGTTTACCCTTTGAATCGTAATCTTTTCCAAATCCGATATTTCCGTCACCTGCATCACGTGCAGAACGAATCGTTAGATTTCATTCAAAAAAACAGAAGTTCCAGAAAGAATATTCATACACATCATGAAAATGAAAAAATAAAGCTGTACAGAAATTTACTCGAGGCAACAAGAAGCAAGCTGTCATCAAGCTCGTTCAGAAGGCATAGCTTTGATATTCCTTTGTCAGGACAATCATGATTATCAAAACTGTTAAGAAGCGTGGCTTCCTCATAATTCCATATTCTGAAAAGACAACAAAATAGGTAATGGAATCACATCTAATTGCATGTTCAGATTGATTCAAGGTATGGAATTAGTACAATATAACCATTTGGAAAAAAGCAAACATACTTTGCTGTAATCCTCAACCACAGGATACAGTATTAATGTTAGCTTGTGTTCAATAAATTAACCATAGAAGCAAGTAATAATAATGAGACTCACATACTTGATTCGTTCAGTCTCATCAGCAGCAATAACAACTGGAGAGAAAGGTTGCAGCAACACTGTTTTGGTGCCCAAATCAAATTTGGTATCCCAACTAGCAATTTGATTGTGTATTTTGTTAACCGCTGGCAAAAAAAGAGAGGCAAAATCATTACAAAATTATACGACCAAATATTACCAAGATAATAAAAGCTTACTCACCATTAATATCAAAAATACGTTCTGAAACAAAAAGATCATTAAACTAGTTAGGAGAAAAGAAAAAAGAAGAAGATGAATCATTAAGTGGACGTACAAGAACGTTGGCACTTTCCGATGTAATCCAGGGCACATTTTTCTCTGTCTTCTCTTCTAGCCATTAATACTTCACTATCATCTGGCGCTGTAAGAAGTGGTTTCGAAAAGTGACCACAACTCCAATTGTAGATGGTTGATTGTGGAAGAAAACTACGCTCTGAAACCCCAGAAGAAGCACCACCAGAACCTAAAAGTGGATCAGCTAATCCCGTGTCAGGAGTATTTATAAGGTGTGGCCGGAACTCTAATGAACAAACTCTTCGCATCCCTGACAAATAACTTGGTCGAGGAGGACTAACTGGAGGAGTTCTAAAAGTAAGGGGCAAATGTCCTGTTAAAAACATAACAAAAATTAAATTCCAAATTAGAAAATCGCATAAGAATCAAACACAAACAAAAATAGCAACACATTGGCAGACAGACGTCAGCCAAAAGTAGCATATCAATATACGATGCACTAAAGTTGACTATAGAACACAATTTATAACAAAAGTAACTCCTACTTTGTAAAGCACCAGTACTCCAGGAAAGGCCAACCAAATTGATTAGGATTTCCCACCGACCATGTAATCAGGTAATACAAGGGTCCAGTAGCTAGTTGAGTATCTGCAAGGGTGAGCTTTTAAAATTTTGTTGTTTTCACTTAATTGGTAGCTGTTCTCTTGAATGTACAGTATAAGATGATGGCCGCTCCTACAAAGTTTGGACCGCAATAAAAAGAAACTGAACAAAAATGCTAAAATAGGCCATAGGCAGCATGCAACAGATGCTTGGATCATCATCCCTGAAATACTTTAGATGTGAATTTAACCAAACGAAAGCAAACCAGATGGCTGGTTGAACTAAGAGAATGATTATTTCCACATTAATTTTCATAATGTGAGCTGGAATGGATGGCCAAATGCCTTGCCAGAGGGGGGCTGTCATAAACTGTCCAAAGGGTGGACCAAGATCCAACCACATCAAAGTAGTTATCAACTTAGGCTCAGTATCAGCACCCAATTCAAATTTTACAAAGCCAACTACAATAAAGTCCAATTAAGACCTACAGATTGATTCAATTTGAATTCAAATTACATTAAGATTGATGATATTATCATCACCAATTGCGCATACGATAATCCAATTATACCTGGGAGAAATAATGCGAAACAAAATAATTTGTATTTGCCTCAAATTCAGATCCAAACGGGTTATGGAGTATTTTGCGAAAATGAGCTCAGGTAGTTAACATCCATAATGGATTTGAACTCTCATCCTCACATATCAATACTCATTCAGATTTGGTAACCGCCGGAAGGAATAGGCCAAGTTCACTCGGCCAAATATCTTAAACATTTTTAAAATGCAAGAAACAAAATAATAACATAAATGATAATAAAGATTACCTCCATTCATATCGAACCAAGAAGATGAACGGGCCAAGCCAGCAAGACTTGGAGCCGGAGTTGTGGTTTCACCCGGTCGAACACTTCCTGTGGATTTCACAGATTTTGTCACGACTTGTTCAATCCCAATAATGGAAAGTACTCGCCGGCCAAGGTGGGCAATACGTGGCGATGGATCCTTGGCCAATGTAAGCATAGCCAATACACACTGTGAATACAATGCATTGTCAAGAGGTCTGGGCCTTGTGTGGTGTACCACACCATTGCTCATGCAGTCGTTGAGTATGCCAGAATCGGAATGTTGGGATGAATCATCAGACAATGGAGACCCATGCATTAGTCCAGAAGAAGCAAGTGGGCTACTGGTGGAAACCCTCCCATCTCGGACCATGGACTGGTTTTCTCCACTAACTCTCAACAGAGGACCAATTTGGGTAGGACCCATGCTTCCATGTGGCATATACTGGGTTGGAGTCGAATAACCACTTCCTGTACCCTTGATGACCAAAGAAGGAAAGGAGCTGAGCACAGAGTTAGGCTGAGGTTTCCAATATGCTGCAGCAATTGACTTTAAGTGCTTGTTGTGGCCAAAAGCAAACCGTGCCAGAGCTGTAAAAAACATCAACAATTTTATACCCCATGTCGCCAAGCAAAAAAAAGAACATTCATTCAAAGTCCAAATAAGAACATGGAAAGAAAAAGCGGAATACTCTTTGAGATGCGCACAGAAATGTCCATGGTATAATGCATTCGACAAACCAGTCCAAACATATTTAAAATACATGAAATGGTTTCAAAATGAAACAGATTGTATGTCAGATGATTCAGGTGGGCGGTCTTTCAATTTTTTTAATGGCTAGTACATTTTAATTACAAATTACAATCGTAGTCGAAAGTACCAGATGACACCTAATTTGCACATAGAAAAGTCCAACTGAAACACGAATGTTCCACAAACAACCTGTGTTACTCGGACTGGTCGTTTTCGATGGAGTACCCGTGTCGACTGTCGACACGATCCGACACAGGTGCGGGTGCGGGATTTGTGTCGGGTGCGGCGCTTTGAATCTGGACACGGCTGATTATGATGTTCTCACCGGAGAGAGAGAGAGAGAGAGAGAGAGAGAGAGAGAGAGAGAGAGAGAGAGAGAGAGAGAGAGAGAGAGAGAGAAGCAGCAGCAGCAGCAGCAGATCAAAGGAGGAGATCGAAGTATAGATGAAGAAGATGAGGAGAGGAGAGAAGGGAGCTTACGGGTAGAGAGAGAGAGAGAGAGAGCTCTGCTGCGAGATGATGCAGATGAAGATGCTGATCGCAGCAGCAGCTGCTGCAACAGATAGACAAAGAAGAAGAAGAAGAAGAAGAAGAAGAAGAAGAAGAAAGAACGATGTAGCTTGTAGGGTTTATAATATAATTGGGCTTCTCTCGTCTTTTTTATCATCAGTTATCGGGCTTCTTGTTGGGCCTCTTTATTAAATTGAAGTTAATGAGTTTGTATTGTGGGCCTCTTCTTTCAATTGAACCACTCATGGGCTTATTACAAGCTGGGCCTACCTTGTCCATAAAATACTACAAATTCTTTAAAAAATATTTAAAATAATTTTAAAAAAATTGAAAAATTACTAAAAAATATTTAAGAATGTTAAAAAAATCAGAAAATATTTTCAAAATATTAAAAAATATTTTTAAAAAAGTATTAGATGGTGCATCCCTGTACCCATGTCCAAATCTGGATCCATATTCCCGTATCCTCTATTTTTTGACTTGACGCGTCCGACACCTAGATTCGTACCCGCACCCGAGTCCGAGTAACACAGCAAACAACATTCACTTGGTAACACTGTTGCATAGATAACAATACAATCTCGAAGTAATCACATTCGGCTTCAGGGAAAATAAAAAATGGTAACAGTCACAAGAGAAACAAAGCAAGGGAACATCTTTTGTCAGCCAGAAGATATTGTACAAGGCTTTTAGCAAACCCCTTGTCTACCTCATTAGCAGCATGTATCAAGTACAATTCAGAGTTCAGACACCTTCAGGTTTCCAGATACACTACATTTATTCACATAATATACTTACGCATTTGGTGTGGGAAGACAATGACCAGCGAAACTATTTATAGGACATTCCGCTTTGGACTAACAATACATGTAAGACATTTCCCACGAAGCCAGTAGTTCTCGCATATTGTTACCAAATGAAGAAATGTATCCTTTGTGAAGACTGTACAGCCAGATATGAGATTTCAAAGATCCCGCCTTTAAAATTACATTATGAGCCACTCAATTCTATTGAACTTTTAGCAAACCAGAAAGGGAAAACAAAACGAAGTGTCAAATTTACTAGTTCAAGCCTATGTTTACAAGTTTAGCCTTACCTTCTCCTCTTTATGTCAGCAGAAAACAAATAGTAGTAGTTTTGACAAAGTTGTACAGTAGAAGCAATAGAAAATTCTCCTAAAACAAAATGGGTGATGGTCAACATACCTACAGCAACCTCTGCCCGTACAAGCGGGCTTCCATCAGAAACAACATTAAGGAGGCTCTTAATAATACTGATCTCGGCTCTAACTTTATCATCATCATCACATTCTTCATCTCCACCAACTGTATCTCTAGATGAGTCAAATCCAACATCAAGCAGAGTGCCCAGAGCAAAAACAGCCGCTGCTCTCACCTGAAAAGGAAGTTACCAATGCCATTATGGTAGCATGAAAATTAAATGCACAGCTCAACAATTATATTTCTCCAAAGACGCATGCAATTACAAAAGAAATAAAGCAGATACCTCAGGTTGGGGCTCAGAGAGTAGAGGTGCATATATAGCTGGAGCATCTTGCCGCAAGCCAATTGTTTGTGCCTCTGTAAAATCTTCCCATAGCTTTCCAAGACAGAGGCACAGCCACTGAAGAAATAGAGGTTCAGTTTGTGCATCATTTGGAGTTGAACCCTGCAGGTGCTTCAAACATACAAATACCAAATCAGCTTCAATACAGGCCTCCTGACCCCGCCGGTGTCCATCTACAATGACAGCCAAAACAAATGCAGCCATTGCACGCTGTTCTGGATATGCTTCCACACTGTCAAGAAACCTTATGAAGTAAGTGTGGCCCCCATCCTTTACCAGATCAACCTGGCATGACTATTATCCAGCAAAAGAAAAGAAGAATAAGCACCATTACAAAGAGAAAGAATGGTATCAAATGCAAGGATAATTGCCTAAACAACAATTTGAAATACAGAACTAGAGAGTTTGCTGAAGATGAAGCACTATTATAATCGTCTGGTCAAAATGAATGTGTGATCCAAAGGTATCCAGCAAATCAATAAGTACTTCAAATATGAACCTTATCAAGTGCAAGGATCTTAGTCCATATAAAGACAAGAATCTGCCGTAGCTCTGGTGTAGTAGTTTGCAACAGCTTTAGAACATATGGAAATATTCCAACAGACAAGGCCTACAAGAACAGAAAATTCATTTGATTACATATTTCATAAGATGCCATACTCTACTGATGCACATACATGCAGAACAAATAATATGATTTCCCCCAGCAACACCATGGAAAACTACCAGATCTACGGCCCAGGGCCCCATATCGAGGAATCTTCCAAGAAGCACCAGTGCACGAAACCGATGACATTGACTAAGTAATACCTGAGAAAAAAAAAAAAAGATGTGTGAGCTGTTATAGAAAACAGTGAAAACATCGTAAGCCACTTGTAATTTGAAGAAACCGCAACACGATTACCAGAGTGCACATCCCAAGAAACAGAGAAAAAAAAATAACTTAGAAATGAATGACATGGATATCCATTTCTTAACAATAAACACATTTTGAGAGACTGGTAGTATAGAGAAGAATTGGGCAGCCAATTTCAATTTTCCTATCACAAATGCATTATGCTAAAGTTGAAAATGTACTTGAAACTATGTGGATTTGGAGGTAGGACATTTAATCACCTATATCCTTAACTTAGGTACCCAAGGTGGAAATTTGCCAATCCATTAACCAGCACGAAGGCAACTGCAGCATTACAACACCCATGACTACAGCTTAGGCTGCCAGTGATTGCATCTCGTGTTGGGAACCAAAAGTCAGGCTTGCAATTGTCATTTATTTGTACTGTTAAAATAAAGGACACTTAAAACCTTGAAATGTTCACAAAGCCTTGATAAAAGAAACTACTATGGCCATGTTTGATACGAGGTTTCATTTTAAAGGGATTCGCAATGAGGTGGGATTAGGATTAGGATTAGGATTGGGAATGAGTTGGGATTATTAATGAGGAGATGAATCTTTTCTTCTTGTTTGTTTTGCACAGGATTAGATTATGGGATTGTTAATAACATGTTTGTTTTGCACAGGATTAGGGGTGGGTTTGTCTTTACAAGGCCATCCCCTTGGGATGGGATTCATAATACCACCTCCCCCTTGGGTTGGTGAATCCCATACTTTTGTGGGATTAACAATCTGGTGGGATTGCCAGTCCGGACCAAAAATGAGAAACCAAACACAATATTAAAGGTCCCACCACTTTCATTATCCAATCCCATGCTCCAAACCTTGTATCAAACATGGCCTATGACCCAACCTTACCAATCAAAAACTAAAGAAAGAACTTCACAGGAGATGTTGAAATCATGAAACCTACATCCCAAAAAATTTGCTTGAAATCACCAAAATATAGAAAGAATGACCGGATTAAGGTTTTACATCCAACAAGAACCATGTAAAGAGCCACACCTGAAGAACAATAGGCAACTGTTCAGGCGGTTTTTTATGCTCAGATCCATGATCAAGCCACACCTCAAAAGCTGTTAATTGTTCTGTGAAAAAAGGGCTTGGCTGAAAACAAAATGAACAGCATATCCATAATTACTAACAAATCAAAAAGTAAAGAAAGCTAGAAGTCCAATATTCTAGAATCACCAAATAATCGTGCCAAATGAAAGATGACTGCAATATCTATATGTGAAAGACACCTGGAAATCAGCATTAGGATCCTCCACCAAAGTTGGAAGCTGAGTAAGGCAGATTTCAGCAGCCATGTCCCAGGCATCCCTGTAGTGCAGAAAGTGAAATGAATCAGAACTGAGAACACAATAAATGGACACAAAGTAGAAGGGCTTCACTCATAAACAGTAGCTACCACATATGATGCTGATGGGTTGCTGGCAACATAGGATATGAAATCGGGGAGCAATTTGCCGAACGCATTATTCTCTCGGCAAGTAAAAAATTTCGGAACAGACTGGCAACTAGCAGATCTTGTCTAAATAGTCTCTGAAAAAGATCTGCAGGAGGAAAAATTCAGCTATCATTATAATATCAGCAAAAAACAGTAATGAATAAAACAGATCAATCGCAGCTACACCATGCAATATGGCGATTACTTTACCATGCGGGAGGACATTCCAAGCAATCGTATCTGTGATTGCTGTAAATATCCAATTCAGTTCCCCCAGAAGTGTTTTACGGTCATTCTGGCGGCCAGGAATTCTATCTATAAGCGAGTAATCAAGAGAATCACGAAGTAATGAACGAGTGCAGAACCTGCAAACAGACGCAATAAGTATCAAATGACTCACCAGCCCATGTATAACCAACAGCAGACGATACAAAGTTCATTGCAGGAAAGTAGTCAAGCATTAAATAGGGATATTGCCCACAAAGCCGGGAAAACTTATAAGGAGTACTTCCAAACACTAGGCAACAGTAGCAAAAAGAGGACAGAAATTGGTGATGAAAGAAGTGTGTCACCATCTCAATGCCATCTTGATGGGCGTGGTGAGACATGATGTGAACACGTCAGCAGGAAATTCAGCACTTTGAGGAAGAGTCTCATGTGCTTCACAGGATGCAAGCAGGATGCAATCCCTTGTGGAAGATCCAGAAGATGTATTCCAACCCTGAAGCTACAAGAATATAAAAAATCACTCAAGTCAGAGAACTGAAGAAAAACAAGATCAATTCATTTACCTTGGCCAAAAGAAAAAATGCCCGCTATGAAAATAAATTAGACAGCACGAAGTACCTCAATGAAGTTATTGACAATTATCCCAGCAGCAGAGCAGTCAAACACATAGATTGATGGGGTCCTTAACCAGGAATCTAGGTCACTGATCGGCAACGGGATATACTGTGTATAACTCTGCACCAACATGACACCATCACACAATGGAATTTGTAACATATGATTAACACCCGTTGTCAAAAAAAGAAAAAAAAAATTAACACTAAAAGGCATGAGAATATGAGAGCTAAGTAGCTAACCTTATTAAACAGCCAAATTTCACCATTAGATGTTGGCTTCGGCACACCATGTCCATTATAATGGAACAGAACTCTCTCAGCTTTGGCATATTTGCGACATGTTGTACAAAGTTTCCTCACTTCTTCCACAGTGGGATCTAACTGGACCTTGTACCGAGCCTGCCAAAAGTTCAGATGAATTAGGCTGACATTGAGAAGGGGAGGGCTCCAAATTTCTACAAACCTCTCTTAGGGTATGGTTCTCATGCAGTTACTAGAACGAAAACCACATAAAAGTAATTCTCATGAATGAAACCAGATTATGGACTTGCCAATAAGGAAAGAAAATTAGGGAGGAGTGACTTTTACGCAATCTGTTTTTCACAGTTTGTGCAGGTGCAAAAGAGAAAGGTGCTTCAATCAGCCACTGTATTCCATATCACGTTGCACATCTAGTTTCATCCATATTTGGTAAAATGCCAACTTTAGATGTTTTCATCAAAATATTATATTTGACCATAAGTTGACCCTTGGAGAGAAACCAACCTTTGCCCTAACTACAGATTTTGAAAATAACGTAATCCTTCATTTCTCTCATCACAAGCACTAGAAATTTCATATATCACAATTCACAAGCACTACAAAAAATCATACAAGCACACTCAAACAAAAAAATGTGACATGAGAAGCACTAATAAAATAATCTTCTCACCCGTGGTTGCCACCTCTCATACTGAAGACTCAATGTTTTCCCAATTGTTTCAAGTGCTTTTTGAGGGGCCATAGAAAATGGATCTGCAAAACAAGAGAAATAAAAAAATGCAAATTGTTTTTATCTTAAACACTAATCGGTGAGAGCTTTATTGACGTAATTGAAATTAAGAAAGGTACAAATAAAAAGTGAAAAAAGTGGTCCTCCAAACACATTACAAAAAAGAAACCATCAAAAGACTACAAACGCACAATGGCCTCCAATCTGTTGACATCAGAGATCATCGAATCAATTTAAAACAGGAAGAAAATAATGCCCAAAAAGATGAAAACATAAGGCATACCAAATGAATCAAGTGCAATCAATAGGTTTACAAGTGAAACATAAAGACAAAAGAATACAGGGGTAAATAGAAAAAAGGGCAAACTTCACTTTAATCCCTTGTGGTTTCAGCCATGTGTGGATTATCACCCTCATGTTTATTTATCAGTTATCACCAATTAACTCCCTGTGGGTTTCACACCTTTAGCGTCCATAAGCGGAACTTGTAAATGACCTCAACACCCTCATCTACTTGCTGTCACACATGTACATACAAACACATAAATGGCTGACAAAAGAAACCCAAGTCCTATAGTAATAGGAAGTGACATAAGTATAGAAATCATGTAATATCAAACATGCATATACGAGCATATACATCAGAAAAAATGTTTTTCTATATTAACAATAATCTAACATTTAATTGGTAAAGAATCTGGTTTGACAAACTCAAATCACATCACAATATCAGAGCCAGAATACTGGAATAAGACAGAGTGGTTTCAAGTTTCATCTCTTCCTAGACATAAACAAATCTTTTGTTTTTCAGCAGTAGGGGTCCCAGTGGCTATGGTGCACTGGCGACACCACATGCAGTAGCATGGGGTCACTAGACCCCATAAAAAAGTTCAAAAACTAACTAGTAGTAACTACTAATGTTGACCCCATTAAACCAAGAGAAGAGAAAATTGAAAAACCGGGGTAATTTAAGATGTTTTTGCATATCCTTTGAGTTGGAACTATCATTTTGTTTACCAGTTTGAAGTTATCAAGTAAACAATCCAGAAGAATTCAAGTTAGGAACCCTTTTTTTTAAAATAGGAAACACTGCAATAAATTACTCCTAAAAAATATCTACCTTGCACACTTTCATCTTGTAGAGGCTGGCTTAACATTTTTCAGCTTGTGAAAAAAAGAAAAGTTGTGACCCCATCGGACAAAAAAATCCTAGAGTCGCCACTGCTACGATAGGTACAGGTTGTGGGTTTACACTCTTGTACCTTCCCTTCTCTCTATATATACCGAGAGTCTCTCCCACTCTCTCCGTCTATACGTTTAGAGTCGGAGCACTATCAGATTCATTGACCCACTTTTTGATAACACACTCGGTAAATTAAAGGCTGAAGTAAATGTAAATCAATCAGAAGAAGGAAAGCAAAGAAACAAGAAACAACAGAAACGAATACAGTAAAAATAATATGAAAATCGAGTCAAAGAACAAAACGAAATAAGCACCAAAAATCAAGATTGTGAAATAGTTTTAAAAGATTCAATTTTTTGCCACAAGTAAACAATACTTTTGCAGTATTTTAGGGAGATAAGGGTATTTTTGTGTCAAGTAATAGTTGTACTCATACCCATCTCAAAAGAGGTCTGGATTACACACCTCCGGTTAACTTGGATGAAATTACAACAGTGCACATTTGCCTACAATCAACAGGGAATTAAGTGGAGATACACGAACGTGAGGGGTAATCTGCCATGTCCCAAACCATAGGGGGTGAAAGTGAAGTTCGCCCAAAAACAACAGTAAACCAATTTTGAGATGTCGTCTCGTCCCACTAAATTACAGTGTAACGAGATGAAGCAGCCAACATAGATAGTCGCTATATTCTGCCAAAGTGAGTTCATGCATGAGCATTTTGCAGTTTGAGATGAGTTAACATCACACAGCAGGAACTAAGCAATTCCCATGCAAGGCAGGAAATACGGGAAATAATGCAATAGTTTAGTTTGGAATATGCAATAGAAGTGCGATGATAACTCCGACTGAACCCTCAACAACCCAACTCAAACCACCAAAATATTGCACCTGTACAATTTCTTCAGGGCACCACAGTAAGTGAAACAATTACAATTTTAAGTTACAAGTCTAAAAGTGCTTGAAACAGGACTGCTGCAGGAAAGCTCAAATGGATATGGGGCAACGTCACAGCCATGGGCAGCAAAAGATCAATGCCAAAAGGTGAACTGGATAAATGAATCAAACTACAATTTTAATGTAATGTGAGTGCTTCATTCTGTGTCTACCATTCGCATGTTTTTGTCAATTAATGCATCAGGAAGAATCAAGAAGGAATAAACATAAGGGCAACAAGCTAAAACTACAAGGTCCAGTCGCGGCATATTAAATTAAAATAACTCGGAAGACTGTACCTATCCAGCACTCCATTTTGGCACAAGGAGATATCTTAATTACATCCGGTGGGCTAACGCTAATGTTTAAACAGAGCACAAGTGCAACACATCCCGTCTTCATCTGTCATGAAAATTCAGGTTTACTTAGCAAGAGATATATTAAGTATAAACACTATGAAATCTGCAGTTAGCTAGTAAGATGATCAAACAAAAATAAAGTACAAACATAAACTAGCTGAAAAGGATAAATCCAACTCAAAATATATGGCAAAGATTAATAGATATACAGTGAAGGCATTTCCACCAAACAGTTCATTCAAAATACCTTAATGACCTTCACAATTTGATGCAAGACCAGTAGTGAAGAAGAAGAGAAGGAGAAACACAGCAGAAAACCACATGCCTGCACACACACACATCCTCCTTTGAAAAAAAAAATAACTTCAAGAAAACCACATGCCCCATTAAGGTGTGATACTCTATTTCTTTTGACATTGTAACCACTTGTAGCAATCTTTTGACAAGTAAAATGATACACTTTTGTTCTCAAAGCAAGTCACAAAGGATATGAGAAGAACCACTCTGAGCCAAGTTTATCGCACCCCTCACCCGAAACGGGACCTCATGAAACATCAAACAAATGCCTCCACCAAAACAATCTTCAAATCCAAGAAAGGCTTCAGGAGAACATTTATCCAAACTACATTGACAGGAGACAGAATCCAACAAAACTAAGCGTATACAATTCATAGTGATACAGTTGAGCTCCTGAGAAGATCTTCCTCATTGTGTGGAATGCATTCCACTCGAAAAGGCTAGTTGGTCCACTCAAGACAAAATGACCCAAGGCAATCCTTTCGGGTCAATAACCCTCTCAAGGTGAATCTTTGTAGGCATCTGGTCACACCTAGAAAATCCAAATAAAACCTCATAGCATTCCGGAAGTAAAAGTACTCTAACCACTCCACACTTTGAAGCAAACATCTCGATCTGCATCTTTTTCACTTGATGATTAAACAGAAAGCCACACATTGGAAGCCTAGTATAACCATATTTGCCACCCTCTTCCATAGACTCGCTTTAACCAAACCTCCACAAACATTTTCTCTACCAATTCCTTTCCAAAATTTACTACATTTCGAATTCAATTCTCTTCCACTCAATGGTAAGAGCATCTCAAACCCATCTCCGTAGCCATAACTCCATTTTAAAAACCAAAACTCCTTCATGGAGAATCATTACCATCCAAACCTAATCCCCTTTGGAGTCTCCAAGACGAATATTCAATTTCCATTCTTCATATTGGGAGACCCACCCACCAAATGGAGAACCATCTCCATTCGTCACTTTTGGACATCAAATTGCAATAACAATCAAAAAGTCTAAACCTTTTGTTAATTTTCATGTAGTACTTGTACCTCAGCATCATAGATCTAAACTTCTCTAAAGTTGATACGGTAGCCTTTAAAATGAGTCTAATACAAAATATACCAAACCAAACTGAGCGCCTTAAGTTCCGGACTCCCAATCGATTGGAGAAAGAAATCTTGAATATATTTTATTAAAATTGTTGAATGGGAAACTGAGAAGAAAATTCGGAGAAAGTTTCACAGAGAAAAAAAAAGACTGGCTTGAAGTCGGTGTGAATAGTTGAATTTGGAGTCTCTAAAATGGATAATGAGCAGAAGATGGGAAGGAGATGTTCTAAGCAAACCTCTTCTTAATGAAGCTCACCCTAGACCTCTCTAATAACACTCGTGTCAGATAGCCAACCTTCAGACAAAAAAATAGGAATAGAAAAGTGAACAGGTTAGATAAGGTCCTCTTACTACCTACAAATCCACTGCCCACGACAAGATGCCTCTTCAAAGAGGCCATAATCCAGTGAAATATATCAAAATCACACCGAATGTTGCATCAACGTTAAAATAACTAAAGCCTACTAAAGGACAAAACAAAAGATCACACTATGCATCCTAGATTGGTCAACGAAGTGCGTGCATCTATCCACTATCCTCCTGGAACTAGCCCATTCTTAGCAAGGATTATCTGAACCATGACATCACCCAAGAAAAGTACCGTGCATCTCAAAATTCTATAATCCCGAATGATTCCACGACAATAATAATTCGAGATGTACAAAAGGATCATTGTACCTCAATCTACTATCAGTTTGTTATTTCTCACCACCCAAGACCCAAATAACTGCGACTCTCCGAGCTATTGGAAGACGCTTTCAGCTGCAAAATATTAACTGATGCAGCCCTTCATTGTCCATTTTTACAAAACTGAATCCAATTCCATCGCATTCCATCAAGTTCATTCTTTCGAGGAAATACCAGCAAACATATCACAACCTTTTTCATTATCGAACTTCCAAAACAGTGCCTGAAAATTTACTTCTAGCCTGGAGACCACACTCACTATCCACCAAGATGCATCTAGGATTTGCCTTTGTCCTAGGGAAAAAATCTAAATGACAGCACCAACCCTATCACCTTCCTCGACCTTAAAGATAAAACATTTGAAATGATTCTCGACTCTGCAAACTGAGCGAAAAGCCTATAATCACTAGTACAAAGTTAATTCTACCACAGTAAGCCGGTAAGTAAGATTAATAACCTCGCATTCCAAATATCAGTCCTATGCACCACAGCTGTGCCAGACATTTGTAATGTTAAATCAACAGCTTTTTGGCAGAAATTTTAAACTCAGTATTCAAACTGTTGCAAAGCCTAAACTGAACATCTTGGAACAACAGAGCCACAATCAAGATGCAGAAAAGTATGGGCTAAAATCCACAATGTTGAGGATCTTGACAATAATGTTTGCAGATACGCCATTGATTGCCGACAAAAAGTAACGTTGCCAACCAAAACATTGAATGGCAGAATGATTTCCAGTATCTGTTCTATTGACCACTGTCATGCCGGTGTACGGCCTAGAATCATAATAGCTGTAAATAAATTAAACAATAACAGCCTCACTAGTTTCCCAATCCTCTCAGCAATTTGAAACTTAATCCAATTAAGAAATTACAACTGCCATCTACTCGTGTGTACTGAGTTTATCATTCACAGAACAGGTACCAAGCATGGAGATAGAACGACGGCTGTGGCAGGCTGTCCCATACCTCCATAACCATGGATATTTTGCTTATCGTGGTTAATAGAAGTTCCGTTCTGGGAACCAGCCATAATAACACAGGATGCCTCAACAAAGATTATGATTTCAAATAGCTAACAAACATAATCACTAACTACGTATAATGTAGTGAAAAGTAGAGCTTACTCGATCCTTAGGTCGCCATTTCGAAACCAACCCACTATCAGCCGGGCCAGAGGGAACACGAACCTCGAAAGCCTCGTGTCTTAGGTCACACAAAACAACAGTCTGTGGAAAATACGCCATGCTCGTAGTGGTGCTAGTACCATTTCCATAACTACTGCTAGCAGTCTCAGAATCCCTATCCCTTCTCTGGTGGTGCCCAATCAAATCCCCGTCATCGGTAATCGAACAATCATCGAAATGATTAGAAAGCGCCGCCACCGAGGATTGCGAGAATCGAGACGCCATAAAATCTCCCAATGCCATCCAAAGCCCAAAACAAAGTATCAACCTTGCCCTAATCGGACCTTATCTCGACACCATACGCAGCAAGGACTCATACCAGATGCTGAGTAAAAATGAAGCCCTAACGATCGAAAATCCGGAGCTTGTAAGGCTGGCTGAGGGGGCAAGAGAGAGAGAGAGAGAGAGAGAGAGAGAGAGAGAGAGAGAGAGTTAAGAGGGAGAAAGTCTAATCGGTGAAACGACAGGGCATGGTGAGCGAATCCAGCTACGCAAGGTTGGATGAGAGTGGAGAGTGGAGGCTCTGAAAACCCTAAGGGGCGACGATGAGGAAGAAGAAGAAGGAGACGAGGAGAGTGGAGGCGCACAATAGAGGACTGCGGCTGAGCCCAAAAAAAGGGTTTCAATTAGTGGAATTTTTTAAGTGGGAGAGAGATGGGTACTATTTGTTTCTTAATTTCCGAAATTTTGTATTTGGGGAAATGATTTTGGAAATTTATGGAGTGTGGGTGGGTATACACTACTACTGTCTACATTTGCATCTACTGTTGATATTTGTATTGTCACGTTCTAATTAAAAATTCAAAGATACGGGTCGTTGATAAATCCAGAACCCGAGGGTATTACTTTGACTGAATACGATTTGCACAAATCTCCACCTACTGGTACACTAAAAAATAGAATTGGGGGAAGGTATTTGTCCCAATTTGGGCCATCCATACTCAGAATAGATGGCTCGGATTTATTCGATAGTGGATGATTTAGATGTATTTGGATAAGATGTGATCTGAGCTATCCACCACTAAGCACGGACGGCCTAGATCAGACAACATGCGTGTTGTCCCTATGAACCCCGGTCCCCACTAAAGATTGTTCCTAATTGATAGGGTTTTGTTAAAATGTGCCACAAAGCACATGATAAAGTTTATTAATTGAGTCTAACTAAATCTTTGTTTGCATGGGAAATTTAAGTTATAAATAATAGGCAAAAACTCTTTTATTACTTTTTGCATAGGAAATCTAAATATATTAATTATATATTTATTTTTAGTAAAAAAACAAAATCGACATCAATGTAATAGTTTTTGCATGGAGAAAATAAAACTTTCCTTCCTATTAATTTGTTTTCAATGCTAAAAATTTACTCATACAAAAAAGGAAATCAATGACAATCTAGAGTGTATGGTTTACAACTCATCCATTTCAAATGATCTACTATAAAGTTAAATTGGTAAATTACCGTACGTTTGTACCAGTAAAATACTATATCATGGTATACCGATATCATTGCACACAATGTACTTTGTTTAAGTCTAAAAGTAATTATCACTTCCAAAAAATCTAAACGTAATTAAAATAATTAATTAAGGAATAAAAATGATATTAGATGCTACGAAAACATGCATTCAATAATATGTATGCATTTTAATTAAAAAATTTAATTAAATGCATGTGATTTATCTTGCTAAAAAAAAGTCAAGATCATCTTATACAGTTATTAATAAAGAGGTGAGATGTCAATCTCATATAAAAAGAAATGGAGATCTTTATTCAACTCAAGGAAACGAATATGGAGATGATATAGATCCAATCTCGTAACAAAATTCGGGTCCATATATAGGACCAGAGACAAGATGAATGTTCCCGTATATATCCATTCTAATTACTGTATATTTGAGATGCTGTAATTAATTTCTTCATTTACTTTCTTTCTCACCTTTTGGCTCAATTTAAACATGCTAACATCTTGTGTTAGATTTACCAATCAAAACAAGATTAATTTAGATGCTACTTGATGAATTTTAACACGTGTGATATTCAAATATCCATTAGTTGGTGGTGAGTCGGGTGACTTTTCCAAAGGTTGTAAAACAAGAATAGTCTCATTGAATTAGTGATAATGGAGAAAATTGGAGACCAAACAAAAGAAATAGAATGGATCAAAAAAAAAAAACAAAAGAAATAGAACTAATATAATAAACACCAACTATAGATAAAATTGTGAAATTTCACATTATTAATAAAAAAAAAGTGATATTCAACAAAATAGGACATGAGAAGTCTCGTTGAAACCAAAATTACTGAAAGAGTGCATTGTACTCAGTACTGAGAAAATAAATTAATAATGGAAATTATACAAATTGTCAACAAAGAATATTGAAAATACCAAAAATATTACCCTGATGTCCTGGGAGCCTAAACTTAGGTAGAGATACTATGTCAGAATTATATAAAAGCATAAAAGGTGATAAAAATTGTGATAATTGATCAAAATTTGAGACTTCAAAATATATGGAAAGTTTATTAAAAACAGAATGATAAAGGCCACTAACAATGTAATTTATCTAAATCTACATAGTTGTATATATATATATATATATATATATATATATATATATATATATATACACACACATATATGTTTGGAAATGAATCTACAGTTCCTTAGGGGACATTCGATAAAATGGGAACAATATAGAGAAATGAATCTTAAAAAAACGCAAAACATAATGCTAGATATCGGCAAGAGAAGAGAAGATTTCAAGATATACTCAATAGGGAAAATGAAAAAATAATAGTAAATTATTAAGCAATGAATAAATCAATACTTGATTCAGTGACTGATGATGGTAGTTGGCGAGCTTAATAATTTTCATGTAAAAGATAACACATATTAACATAAAATTTGCAGATGAATTGATATTTATAGTCACATGTTATAATCATAACCCGATAGCATAATCATGCTTGTGATACTACTAACCAAAAGCTATTGATGATTGAATTTAACTAATATGGCGACTATTATTGAGCACATGCACACGTGCTCGGCGTCAGTGAGTATAGAAATTGTTTATAGAAGTATTGGGGGAAGTCAACGTTTACTAAAATTTGACTTGAGTCAAAGGTTAACCGTCCAACCAAACGATGACGTGTGACATGAATACCCGTTTGACACATGTCGACATTGTATAAATGATCTTGCAACACTTCACTAGTGCACCCATATGTTAAGGTTCAACCATGGGCCTTCTGAACAAAATGAAAACCCATAAACGTAAGTAACATATGGACACAGCCCAAAAATTCATGGGCAATAACGCGAGAGGCCAACCAATTAATACATGGCCCTGACATCCATCTTCTCCGGTCTTAAGACAGAACTTGAGGGACCTATTGAGGCTTGGTTGCGGTACTGGCATGATTGTGCAAACTATGACCTTGCCCAAATAATATTGGAAGGGGATCTAGTGGTTTGGTGGCTATAAAAGATGAGGCGTTCACCACAATATGGAGGAGTTATGTAGCATCCCTAAGTACCGTGAGGGCAACGCTCACGGTGGGTGATGACCTCACCCATGCAGTTAGGTGTACGAAAGGTACACGTGTCATCATGTCATAAGGACCACTTACCGATTATAAATATCGGACATTCTTTTCAAAAAAATTCAGAGATCTCCACAGAGTCACGTCCTAGAGAGAGAAAGCTGGTAAATACTTATTTTGGAAGGAGAATATTCTTTAAAAAATGATTCTATTCCATTTTCTATAGGAATTCTGGGTGATCGACATGGATTATTCTTAAGTTTTCTATTACTTTATTCTTTTCTTGTACACTCTTGCCCTTTTCTTCACCCTTCTTGATCACTCTATTTTCCCATTTTTTGATCATTAGTTATTTTCACCTCTCTAGCTCAAACTATTCTCAAGAATACTGACTAATATTTGAACCTTTGTTACAAAAGTTGTTGGAAATATTAATGACATAAAAATCATATTGATCTGATTTTGTTCAATGAAAAAACATTTTTAATTAGAAACAATGAATTCAATGCACTTGATAAAACCCACTTTTTAAATTCATGATTTTTAACTTCTTTTAATATTTTCAATGAATTTTAAAATGGAACTAATTTAATAGTTAAAGTTGGCCACCCACACTTTCCTGACTCGCTAGGTGCAGTTCAGGTCACTACTGAGAAGGAATCTTCGGTATGAGTTATTGATGTTGACTCACACACTTGGCAACATAATCCATACCAACGTGTGGTGAAAATATTTGTGAAGCACTATGTGGCAATTCTCTAGACCAAAAGCAAGTACGTTTTCATTCGAACAACATCCCCTTGGCATAACTTTTTGTGACATTTTGCACATTATTTTTGGTAGTTTTCTCTTAATTTTTACATCATATATTTTGTCTTAATGAGAGGAATTCAAAAAATATATATATACAATTTTTTAAAAGCCCAAAAGAGAGTCTATATGGAAAAGAGTTTCTTTTGGGCCCTTTCCGTCATCGTATATGATTTTTTTTCAACCTTGGTCTATATGTTATATTTTTTTAATGTTTCTCTCTCGAGCCAAACAGTGTGATGCAAATTTAGACCCCAATCTGATAAAAATAAAAGGAAAACAACTAGAAAGACCGTGCTAAATGCCCCTAAAAATTTTGGTCAGAGGGCTAAGTCTTTTCTTCTTCTTTTTTTTTTTCCTTCGCAAAGGGTTTACTTCATTGAACAAAAATATTACAATAGGAAACAAAACAACCAAAAAAAAGGACATAACAAAAAACTAAGTGCTTTACATCGTGCTACATATATACGCATTAATGTTAAGTGATCTGTTGATGGCAATTTAAGTGTACAATGGATTATTGATAATTTTATGGCACAGGTATGCCTAAAATATTCTAGATAAAAAAAAATGCTAATTGATGCGTACTATAATCTTGAGTAGTCACATTTAGAGTGCCTTCGACAATTTGTTAACCAAAAAACTAGTAGATGCATATTATAATCACAGGCAGTGAATATTACATGTTAACAATAATAATAAGAGTAGTATCAGTTTGCCACACTTTATTGCATAGGTCAATCCTAATTTAGCAAGGAAGCTAACTTTGTTGTATAATCTAGCCAAAATTGCTAACAGAGAAGCTTCTATATCTCTGACCATTGTCAAGATTGTAAAGTTGTTAATATTACATCTTAATAAATTAATAAGGTTAGTAGTTGTTTTGTAGAATTAGATAGGAAATGGCAGGGGAAGATATTTTCTAAAGTTGTGTCCACCCCAAAATAACCTGGTTGTTTGTCATTTATTGGGCTATATATGTGGGAAACCATGAATTCTTTGAAGAAATTGAGCAACCCCAGGACATAACTAAGGATATTGTCTTCCAAATTCAACATTAACTAAAAGTAGTATTTGGTCCACAATGCAAAGTTCAATGCAATGCATATTTAGTCAGTCAAAAACAAATATTCATCAACACGTGAGTTTGCAAAATGATAAGTCATTGGCCTAAGTATCCCTCGCCACCTATGTTGTTTCCAAAGCTTAAACACTGAACACTACAATAGATACATGCTAATGAAACTAATACAATTTTGCTAGATCATAATTTTGGAAGCAAAGGGAAATATCGAAGCCACTCATACACCCTCTCAGCATTCTCAACATCAAACACAATTAATTGGAGCTCAAGTGCCAAAGAGACAATCACAAACACGTAGTCCAATGCATTCAATTTCAGCTCTGCTACAAATTGTCCTAGAATAATGCTATAAAAGCCTTTTGTTCACAACGGGAACCACCCACCTACTGTTGCCATCTTAATCACAATTTGTTGCATCCCATTTCCTCCAAACATTAAAGCCACACAATTCTGTAGCTCATATTCAGAAAATCACAAACCGACAGAAAAATCCTAATGCAACGATCTGATATACATGAAACTGAAAAATCTTACCATAGCGAAATCGGTATTAGGTGAAATCACAAACATAAACTTTAAATCAACATGTTGCCTTTCCAAAGCCAAGGACAAGCAAGAACTAATAATGTGGTTGTTTACACCATATTTTACCGCCTTATCGATATTGATAAAAGGACACGTGGCATGTTCCTACGCATTTGGAAGCAAGTTAGTGACACATGGAAAATTCATGTTAAACTTCCTAATTTATTGAACACGTTTTCTTTGTATTCCTTTTAAGGAGTACTAAGGAAGTTTACTTTAGAAGTCCATGTATCAAGTTTGTACTAAGGAAGTTTACTTAAAAAGTCTATGTGTCAAGTTTGAACATGAGCATAAATGAGAAAATCTGGATCATCACAAAGGCAGTTATGTAAATTCAAATTTGAAAGCAAGTTCTTGAAGAGAAGCCAAGAAGCCTATAGATACAAGTAGCTGACAACATTGCAAAAGATCCACGATCAACCACCACAAAGGCTTATCTTTTTATCTTTTTCTTTACTTTTTTGTACTTTACAGCATTTTCTAGGAGTAGGAGTTACGTAATTCACTTATCGATTGTAACTTCAAGTTTGATCGATTTGTAACCCATGTTGAATTTGAATAAAGTTTACTTTGTTAGATTTCAATTCCCTTCTTTTGCTTCCAAAGAAGTCCTGAAACACAATAAGGAACCAAAATCCACTTTCACAAACCACATTCCAGCATCCATCTTTCTCTAAAAGTTCTTATCAATAAGAACTAAAATCTTTTGGTAAACAGTGGCCTGCAACATAAGTCTAGATAATTTAAGGGAAAGCAATTAAAGAACTTAATGATGAAATTTGTTAGCATATGAAATTCACGGCAATGGGAGAAGAGCTTGCCAACCATGATTGGACCTCGACCAACCAAGAAATTCACTATTAAACCAATGTTGATAGAAGTATTACTACTCTTTAACTTTACTAGGACGCAAAAAATTCAACATTTGAATAGCATTTTGTATACAATTTCTATAGCATTTTGTATCCAATTTTTTTTCGAAAAAATTGGTAAATCATTTGCATTGTCATATCTCCAAGTCTATCTACAAATGCAACCAATATAATATGATTCAAAAAAAAAGCATGCTAATGCAAAGATGATTGGCTAAGAAGTGCAACCAATAAGTATAAGCCTAATAACTAAATTATTAGTTGCCTATTCTACCAACTAGTATATGCCTATTCTACTAAAATAATTTACCATATTGCACAAAAAAATGTATCGGTGAGTTCATTATTTTTAAGCTTGAAAGTTGCACGTAATTTCATAGGGGACCAACTTTACGAGACAAATAGGGTATTTAACTCATTGAGTTACATAGAGCATATGGATGGATTTTTTCATAGGTATCTCGTTATATTCAATAACTTCAGAAACTTTACTACTTGCTCTCAAACCACTCTCAAGTCATATAATTTGAAGAAGGGCAGTAGCTAGCCCATATTTGTACAACTTACCCTTGTATACTTTCCCACAAGTCTTCACCTAGGGCCAATGGCCTCTTTTAACATCAAGAACCCATTCTTCAACGTTTTATCCTTTAAATGCTCTCATCATCAAGCTTTCTCCTCTCTTGTTTCATTCCCAAAAGCTTTTGTTCGAGGCTTTTCAACTCGCCTTGTACACCGTCTCTCTCAATGCTAGCTTCTGCATACCTGTTTGACACATCTTTCGATTATGATGAAAGTCTCACTAGTCAGTTCAACCGATCATGTAAAAATCCTAAATTCATACCCAATAGCCCAAAGGCTTCCAAAATCACTAAGTCATTTGGGGAGGTGAAAATGTTGCAAGCTCGTATTGCATTGGCGATATGGATAGTCTCTAAAATAATTCCAACAGCCATTTTGCTATCAATGTTCTGAAGAAGGCCCTCATGGATGAGATGCAACCCAAAATATTCCATCAGATATACTAGAAAACGAAACTCCTAACTTTACGGGACAGATGGAGTATTTAACTCACTGAATTACCTATAGTATATGGATGGACTTTTTTCTTAGCTATCTCGCTATACTCAATAACTTCATAAACTCTACAACTTTCTCTCAAACCACTCTTAGGTCATGTAATTTGACAGAAGGGCAATAGCTAGCCCATATATGTACAGCTTGCCCTTGTAGTATACTTTTCCACGAGTATTCACCAAGGGCCAATGGCCTCTTTCCGCATCAAAAACTCGTTCTTCAACATTTTCTCCATCAAATCCTCCATCTCATCATCAAGCCTTCTCCTCTCTTGTTTCATTTTGAAAAGCTTTAGTTTGAGACTTTTCAATTCGCCTTGTACATCGTCTCTCTCAATGCTAGGTTCCGCATACCTATTTGGCACATATTTCAATTTGGATGAAAGGCTCACTAGTCAAATCAACCAATCACGTAAAAATCCTACATTCATAGCCAACAGCCCAAAGGTTTCCAAAATCTTGTCCTACATTGCTAAGTCATTTGGGGAGGTGGAAATGTTGCAAGCTCGTATTGCATCGGCGATATGGATGGTCCCTAAAATAATTTCAACAACCATTTTGCTATCAATGTTCTGAAGAAGGCCATCATGGATGTGGTGCAACCTGGAATATTCCAGTAAATATACTAGAGAGAAACTCCTTAAAGGGATACAAAGAGTTAAACTCTTGATAATATATTTTTGAAAATGATAAAAGCTGGCAAATTGAAGGATTCTTACACTATTTATACTACCTCGTACATTAAAGACATAAAATAATAATAAGTCCCATAGACTACTACATAATGACAATAAGACCCATAAACTATTAAAAAGAAACTTTTCCTCAAGTTATGATAGTGTCCTTTGGAAAATAGGGCATCAAATGTTGCATGTTGAAAGTGTTGGAAATGTTCAAATGTGAGGGTAGTTGGACTTGGCAAGCTTTATCGTTGATCTTGCACAAGACTTCATAAGGACACACTTTCCGATCATTCAACTTTATGTAAGCGCCATGAGGATGCATTTCCTTGCTCAATACAACCCTTACAAGATCCCCTTCCTTGAATAGAACCTCCATTTTGTGTGCATTAACAGCTGCCTTGTACTTCGCATTAGACTTCTCAATTTAGGACTTGACTTGAGCATGAACATTTTTTTATAACGGTAGTCATTCCTTCCGCCTTGGGGTGTTCCTTCTTAAAAGTTGGCAAAGAGACAAGATCAACCACACTAGAAGGTTTTAACTTGTAAACCACTTCAAATGAGGATGTGTGATGGTGTGGTTCAGGGAAGAATTGTATCCGAACTCCGCCAAGGGAAGAATTTCATCCCAACTTTTTGGATGCTCACCAACCAAGCACTGCAACAAGTTCCCAAGACTCCGATTAACCAATTCCATTTGGCCATCGGTTTGAGGGTGAAAAGAGATACTAAAATGGAAGTTGGTGCCAATCTTCTTCCACAAGGTCTGCCAAAAGTGAGTAAGAAACTTAGCACATCTATCGGAGAGAATAAAAGTAGAAACATCATGCAACTTGTAAACCTCAAAGAGACAAAGTCTAGGGCAAATAAAAAGAATGGGGGGCTCTCTCTCTAGAATTTAGAGAGAGAACGCACTCCTATCCTTCCCTCTCATAATTTTTCAACAAAATCACCCCAGCAACCTGGTTGGTCCCATTGAAACAATCTGTTTTAATCCCATTGATTATCATGTTTTCACTTCTCATTGTACTCCCTTTCTCAAAAAGGGGACCTGCATTTTTGTTTTTTCCATATTAAAGGGAGTTTGGCTCTCAATCTCAGTTTATACAAGGGGTTACTATAGAGTTTCCCCCAATTTCAAATGGGTTTTGTTCATAGAGCTGCGTTGTAGCTCCATCACAACATCTCATCCTTTTCACACTTTGTGTGAAGATCATCAACTCTACAGTTTCCTAGTTTGATGGTTCAAGTTACTGGTTCAGCCATGAAGTTCATACCTCCTTTCGAGCATTGTTTTCAGGGAAAGCTACACACATAAATATTTCGGATCTGGGTTCCATCTTTCATTTCTGGCTTCCTTTGCCGTTCAGTTCTCCATTGTTAAGTGTCGATGGTGTCACGGTAGTGGTGTCACGGATATGGGTTCTAGTCCAACTATGGTGTGCCATGTTGAAGATGGTTTCAGTTCATTTATGCATCTGTTGTGGGTTTGAGATTTACTTGGAAAACGATTGAACAAGAAGATGAACAGTACAAAAATGGGTGGTTGGGATCCCAAGCACACTGTAAAGTCGAGAAAGTCTGGGTAGGTGAGGACTACAATCCTTTATTGGACCAGTTCACGCAACTTTGTTGCATGACTTTCTCAGGCAGCTGTACCGCATGGTTTCTCGGGCCACTCACCTATGCAGCTCTAAAGTGCTTTTATAAAGCAGACGTGAAGGACAACCAATTTGGTCCAAAAGTGCTAGGAAAAGCTACCTTTGTTATGCACAAAAGGTGCTAGAAAACTTTTAATTTGCATCTACTGGATGGTGGGTCCCCAAGGGCTTGCCTTGTTACACACAAAGTTGGTCAAAGAAGGTAAGCCTTCAGTGGGCTAAATATTTAAATCAACAATAGCTGCAACGCATGTCCAATCAAAAGAGGGTTTTCTCTAGTGACATTTGGTGGGGCCATATACCATGTTTCACGCAAAGGGTGTACTAAATTAAAGCGTCACAACTACAAAGGTCGTATGCCCTGATTTCACGCAAAGGCAATACGCCTTGGAATTCAATTGAGTGTGAGTGATCCCCACCTCACAAATTTGATAATTTTGTTAAACTTTTGTATCCCTATACCAGCGGGTTGTGTTGGTTCTCATATTTTGGGACCACGCAATTTTTATTTTATTTTCTTTCTTTTTGTTTTGTCCTTCATGGGGTATGCCCCTTGTAGGCTCTACATTCGCTTACCTCTTTTATTTTCAAGCTAAATTACCCCAAAAAAAAACTTGTGAACCTCTTTGAAATAGAGATTGTCAATGTTTGATGCATCAATAGTCTTTTTACAAGGTATAAAATGAGCCATTTTAGAGAAACGATCCACCACCACCATGATAGAATCTCTCCGTCTTGGTGTAGTAGGGAGCCCCAAAACAAAATTCATACTTATGCATTTCCAAGGACTTTCTGACACGAGATAGAGGCAAATATAACCTTGTATTAGTTGATGTCCCTTTACTTCGTTGGCATGTTTGGCACATTTGCACATAGTTCCCCACATCTTTAGTCATTCCCGACTTTGGCCAACAATTGCTCCCTCAAAGAGCATTTAGGTACACCCAACTTGAGCCCTTTAAAGAGAAATCCATCTTTCAACATGTAACTCTATCACCTCTTTGCAAAGCATTGAAAATCTTGCTAAAGTAAGGATCTTTGGCATAGAAGGTTTGAAATTCTTCAAATCCAACAACTTTATTCTTCATCTCTACTAAAAGAGCCACTCTTCTACTTAAGCCAATGGCCACTTTGTTGAGAAACTCCTGATTTGTGCCCCAAAGAGAATGTGAATTGGTGTAGATAGGCTACCCAATTAGCTTGCCATTTGTTGTGGCGTTCTTTGGCTATTGATGTACTTAAGAGCTTCGTGATCGATGTTGAGAACAAATTCCTTGTATGCAAGGTAGTAGCTCCAATGCTTGGTGACATGGACAATGGCATAGAATTCCAAGTTATAAGTAGAGTATTTGAGCTTGGCACCATTCAACTTCTCGCTAAAGAAAGCAATAGGTTGGCCTCCTTAGCTTAGACCCCACCAATTCCCGCTCCCGAAGCATCACAATCGAGTTCAAACGTCTTGTCAAAGTTGGGTAAGGCCAAGATAAGAGCTTTGATAAGCTTTGACTTCAACAACTTGAAACTCTCGGTGGCTTCTTGGGTCCAAATAAACACCTTTTGCTTGATGCAATCGGTAAGAGGAGCCGCGATACTACTAAAGTTGCGAGTGAACCTTCAATAAAAAGTAGCTAGCCCATGAAAACACCTCATTTATTAAACACTATTAGGAGTTGGCCATTCTATAATTGCTTTGGCCTTGTCTTCATCCATGTGAACTCCCTTAGAAGATACAACATAGCCCAAAAATACCACATTATCAACGACAAAGCTACACTTCTTCAAGTTTCCATTGATTTCTCTCTTCTTAAGACTTCAAAAATTTGTTGAAGGTGTGATAAGTGATCGTTAAGGCACCGGCTATACACCAAAATATCATCAAAGTACACAACTACACATATGCCCAAAAGAGGTTGAAGCATTTGAGTCATTACGCGTTTAAAAGTAGTTGGAGCATTAGTGTAGACACCCCAATTTTAGTCCAAATGCATCCCCTATGACGAAAAGGAGCGTGCATGGTTACCTCGGAATGATCAATCAAAGCTCATAAAAAAACCAACAAAAATGACCAGTTTAGCCGAGCGGTCCAGTTTGACAGCCGAACGGTCCACTGTTCCTCATGTTGGCCGAGCGGCTAACATGGTTGGTCGGGCAGCCAATCTCGGTTGTCAAATCGGATGGCTTATTTCGCAGAGATTCTTAGCAAACGAATATATTCCCTGGCGCAAGGAATATCATCATTGGGAAAAATCTTTCCTAAGATTTTTCTCATCATTTCCACTCCTCCTCCAAGGCAATATAATCCACCTTTGGCCTCGGCTCCTGAGAGACGAAATATGACGGATATACACAATGAGACACCTGGGAGAGATATAACTGAAAAACCGAAATCCATCACACACACGACCTTGAAGCACTGTCAAAACCACCACCTCTCAAACCGTTAGCCACTACCATAACTCCTTTTCTTATTCCCCTTCTTTCATTCACCCAATATCCAACAAAGAAACCGTAAACCTTCACAGTTTGATCGTTCACTCCAGAAAGGTACAACGCCACTCGTTTAATCGATCTTCCAATATTCTAAGGGGAGTTATTCCAGACTCGGGATGATTCCTGTAATCATCCCCGGGTTTGGATGGCCTTATTTCAATCTAAACCCACCCCCTACAGCTTCGTATTGGGTGATATCCTCCATTATCGCCTGATACGACCTTGCCCAGGGTACAATTTTCTCAAAATCAACTTCTCATGTTTGTTTTGAACTCAAAGGAACCGACCTCTTTCCAAAAGAAAGTTTCTCAAGGCGCTTTTCCAGTCTGCAAAATTTTCAAAAAAACAGAGGAATGTTGGCCGAGCAGCCAACATAGAATGGATGGGCGGCTAACTTTTGGAAGAATGGGTCCTTCCCCTATTTGAAACAGAACCACGCTCTGTTTTCATGTTTCTGGTTTTAAGCCGCTGATATTATGCCGTTTTCCCTCAGGTTCTGCTTATTTAATATCAAGTTCGCGCATTTCATTTTATTTCCGTTATGATTCTATGAATTCCTTGTTTATTACTTTTGTTCATATTTTGTATTTTTGTTAAAAGTTTGCAATAAAAGATTTTCTGAAAATCCCACAAATATTTAGTAGAGACCGGAAATTGTCTAGGCGAGCGGGGTGTTTTTTTTTAACAAAACCTTCCCCGATCGTAACTTGGCTTTCGAATCCAAAATAATCTTTTTGCAGACAAAACCTTTTTCAAAATGGCACAAGAGTCATTCTTTTCAACGGTTTCTCGGGTACCAAAAATTATTTTCTAAAATAAATCCCGGGTGGCAACTCTATTTATTTCTGTTCATCGTTTCCATATATTCCGCGAGCCGCGTGGATCCCACCGTCCACAATTGGTAAACCCAAAAGGCATCCCAAGCCATTCAAAGAGGCCATGAGGAGTCTTGAAAATCATTTTCCATTCATCCCCTGGTGGACTCAAATTTTATGATAATCACTTCAAAGATCAATCTTAGAAAAGACCTTAGAACCGACTAAACAATCCAACATATCATCCAACCCTGGAATAGGAAATTTGTACTTGATAGTAATCTTGTTGATAGCTCTACTATCCACACACATTCTCCATGAACCATCTTTCTTTGGTGTTAAAAGAGCTGGCACCACATAAGGGCTAAGGCTTGTCCTTATGTAGTCCTTGTCTAAAAGATCCTTGACTTGCCTTTGGATTTCTTCCCTCTCCCTTGGAGACATTCTAAATGTGGGCTTGTTAGGAAGGGGTGCCCGGGCACCAAGTTAATACATTGTTGGATATCTCGCAAGGGAGGCAATTCAGAAGGTAACTATCACGACCTTGACCCGTCCTTATAGGCTTAATCATAACAAAGTGCCAGTGAAATTATCACTTAGGCCTCAACATAGCATTAAACATTTGATAACAAAATGACCAAAGAGGGACTCATAGAATTACGCAGCGGAACTAAACCCTGTATTAACATTCAAAAACCATAACGAGTCTTTACAACAGGATCTCAACTGAAAGTACATCACAGAGCTGTGCTTATTTTACAAGTTCTACACACCACTACAGATATTTACAAGTCAAAAGTATAGCCAAGCACAACACCCTATCTACATCCTATCTACAGCATGCCCACGAGCCTCAACTTCACACAGATAATGCCATGGCACCCTACTCTTCACTGCCTGAGAGGTGGGAAAAACATTTACATAAGCTAAAGCTCGTATGAATGATTATTACACAAGCCACACGTTTCCCATGGACTTAATAAAATCATGCTTTTTAAATAATCCAATTCAAGCTTCACATGTTCCAAAAGGAATCACAATTCACAATATAATTTATAATGCACATCCCACTCTAGTTCACAATGCTTCACCAGGCGTCTCTAGTGCGAATAAGTTAGACGTCTATCACATTATCCCACAACATACACAAACACATCTTGCTAGCCTTTTAGCACTGTCCCCTAGCAAGTTGGGATGTAAGGGATGCCATTAATAGATAATAAAACTATCCACCTTCCATTTCAAGTCCATGGAGTTCACATTATTGAGCAAATCACTTAAAAATAAAGCATAGCTTTAACATTTGGTAGCAAAACACGTTTAAAATCGTATAACTTGTGTATTAATCACTCACCTCAGTCCACATGTCCACTCGAATATCCTAATTAAAACAATCGAACAATGAAAACATGATTAAACAATGCTAAACGAGTATAAACATGCCCCTAATTAAGTCCTAGAAGTAAGCGAAGTTAACCCAAAGTCTACCCAAAAATTGCTAAAAGTGAACATGGGTACCGTATTAAAAAAGTCAGTGGCCAAGAAATTGATTGGGTACCGGTATTAATGAAACTCAATACCGTAATAACTAGAAAAAAATTCTAAAAAATTCCATCTTGTTTTCCCTTTTTTCGTTCTAACACTCCAAACCCAGGAAAAACGACAAGTTTCTACCTTAAAACTTCATAAACCCATTGAGCTATCAAAGATCAATTAAATTAAGCATTATAATCAATTACCCATATACAATTCAGAGATCGAATCTAGAATTCGTGAGCTCTACTCAACTTAAATCGGAACCCAATCCTACAATTCAATCAGGTGTAACCACCCGAACAATACAAAATTTAACTTCAAAGTGTGAATTAAACATGAAATTTATGTTAATTAGAGTAAGGTAATTACCCAATTACAATGTCAATTCCAGTGAACGACTAGAGCCCCTCCTAATTTTCTTCTTTTTTTTTCCTCACTGCCAACCCTTCTTTTTCAGTGTCTAGCAATGGTGATAGAATCAGGGGAAAGGTGAAGAACTTTCCAAGTGTTATATACTAGGAGAAATTATAAGGTGTAGCCATGTCATGGCTCACCTATGTTATATACCAACCCAAGTAAGTAGTACAAAACATGTGCACAATTAGACACACACAATTAAGCCAACATCATTAATCTAATAATTTATGTGATTAGCTAAAGTCCGACATATAATCAAATTATAAACACGATTAAGAACTAAGGGTCCTATAGTAACTCTTGAGGAACATCAACATACTCCTTTAAAAGCTTAGAAATGGCCCTAGGAACATCTGACACACCCATATCCACCATAGGAACCAAGACTAGAACATACCCTATTTCATGACAACCATTGAGAAATCCTTCAGAAGCAAGCATTGTAGTGGGAGGCGGCTTTGTAGTCACCTTCCCCTTCATAAGTAATAAAGTGAATTGTCGCTTCTCTGTAAGGACGGTGAAGGTAACCTTCCTCTCATCATGGACAGATTGCCTATCATATTACCACGGACGACCAAATAGTAAATAACAAGCATCCATAGGAACCACATCACACTAAACGTCATCATAATACTTTTGCCAAATGGAGAAAGAGACCATACAACTTTTTGTCACCTTGATCTCATTGCATTTCTTGAACCAAGAAAAAATATAAGGATGGGGATGCTCCTCCACTTTAAGTTGGAACTTGTCCACCACTTCTTGAGAGACTACATTCTCACAACTCCCACTATCAATAATCACGTTACACACTCTACCTCCAATGTTGCAAGTGGAATAGAATCGGTTGGTACGCAACCAATCCTTATTGATATCATCCTTAGGAGTAAGGAGAGTCTTCTTAATAACCAAAGCAAGGCCTTTTTCCTCTTAATTGTCACTTCCAACATCTTCACACAAAGCTTCGTCATAAATTGAAATATCATCTTCACAACCTTCCTCATAAAAAGAACCTTGTTTCTACTTCCGAAAGCCTTCCAACAATCTGAAGACTTGGGACCCAATTCCCCAGACTTAAAGCACTTGAATTCCCCACTTCGGAATTGACTTCTAGTCACTAAATCACTGGATTGAGGTTGATTTTAAGTGGGAGTTGAAGCTTTATCCTCCAAATTTTGATTACTAACCCCGAAAAAAGCACCTTGGCCACAACTAGAGAAAGATCCACTCATAGAAAAGGAGTAGTAGGGCTGTCCTGACTTGGAACCGCCTTGAAATTGTTGAAATTATTGCCCAGATCTTGAAAACTTCCTCTTTTCTTACTTTTCGGACACCAAGACCCAATTGTAAGCTTTCAAAACCGTCCACAAAGTTTGCATGTCAAGGGCATCTTGGATTGAAGGCTTCAACCTGCTTATGTATCTTGCAACACTTTGATCTTCACTGTTATTCAATTCAACTCTAGCTACAATTGATGGAATTCTTTCGTTTACTCTTCCACACTCGCATTTTGATTAAGATTATGCAAACTTTTGTAGAGGCTTTGATATAGTTGAAAGGCAAGAATTGTTCATTGAGCTTCTTCTTCATTTTTTCCCATTCTTTAATCTTTCGCTTTCCTCTCCTTTGCCTAGTGAGTTGCAATTGCTTCCACCAAGTGGAGCCTCTACCTTTAAGATGGATAGCCACCAACTTCACCTTCTTCTCCTCAAATAGTTCACCATAATCAAACACTCTTTTAACGGTGCTCAACCAATCAACAAATTCATCCGACTTGAGATTTCCATTGAACTTGAGAAGCTCAATCTTGATATTGTTCTTCCACTTATAAGGGACGTGAATTGGAGGTGGCCTACGCCAATTTTGTTTATCAAAGGGTTCTCAAAGTGACTTTCAGAATCCTTGGACTCTCCATTACCCGCTTGCGATACATGCAATTTGTTCTCTCATCTCTTTCATCTCGTGGTTTCGGTAGTCAAATACATTTTCTTCACCCTCATTCACCATAAATCATCTTCCTCAGCCTCCTCTCTTACCTCTCTACCTCTTCTATGAGCCATAACAACACCCACAATCAATTCAACCCTAATCAAGGAAAACCCAATCAATTGGGATCCCAAACTTCAAGCAAATCACAACCAAACAACAGTAACAACTCCAAATGCTTGCTAAATCAAATCAAATTGTAGCAAATCAAAACAAATAACACAAACCTAGTTGAAAGAAACTAAAAACACAGAGTCAAGTGTCAAAACCAAATTCAAAGGCCAAATACCTAATTTTGAAACCCAAAAACCAATTTCGAACACTACACAACAAGATTCGAGGGCTGTTGAGTGCTAGTCGTACCTTAATTGATGGTGAATAGTGTTGTTGAGTGACAGAATGGAGTAGAATCACTATTTTGAAGGCTGAACAACACTTGAACCACTGATTTGAAGGATTACAGTGCTTTTCAAGCTCGAAAAGGTCTAAACAATTCTTGAAACCATGATTCGAGGGTCTAAATGGTTCAATATGGCTAAATTGAAGGCTGCAACTGGGTTCTAAGAGCCTAAACTAGGTTTTTGAGTTCAAAAATGCCTGAATATGGTGTGTACAGGCTTGATTTATGAGGTTTAGGGCTCGATTTAGGGCTAGAAAAGTCTAGAAATGGGTAGATCTCTTGATTTTGAGTTGATTAGGTAGATTAGGGATTTTCTGGCAAGGTTTTCGGTGCTGTTTTAGGGTTTCGGCGAGGTCAGGTTCAGGCGAGATGGATGCTTAAGATCTGAGATCAATGCTTAGATACTAAATGGTGCAACCCAGAATATTCCATTAGATATACTAGAGAGAGAAACTCCCAAAAGGGATACAAAGAGTTAAACTCTCGATAATATATTCTTGAAAATGATAAAAATTGACAAAATTGAAGGACTCTTACGCTATTTATACTACCCCTTACATTTTTTTTTTGATCATCAAACAAAATTTTATTAAATAATCTCGATAACGGTTACATTGATATACCATCCCTTAGTACTACAAAATAACAATAATACCCATAAACTACTACATCAGGATGTACAATTTTTGGGTGCAGTAGAGACCATAGTACTTGTTCCGAACATGTGTGGAGAGCTCAGAGTTGATAGTCAAGCCATTCACAACAGTGTCGAAGTTCTTGATATCAGATATTGATGTTGAAAATTTGAAACCTTCTGTTGTGTCAGAGGAGTGCATATTGTTCGAATCACCATGGGGCGCTATTTCAAGCCTCAAATGCCTTTTCTTTTCCTTCTTTTATGTTTTTTTATTCTTCTTTGCATAAGCTCTTGTAGGAACTCAATATTGAATTGCATTGATGAAAAAAAGCAGCTTAAGATGGTCATTAAAACAAGCTACAGAAAAATGGAGGAACTACTCTCCAATACCTGTTTCTTTTGCACACGTATTAGAATCGGGAAGGCTGGGGTCATCAGCTACCTCAAAATCGCTAGCTCTCATGATGTACACCTATAGAAGTGCGGTGGGGAGAGATCACAATAACCCAGAAATTCAAATTGAACAAGAAACAACTCCGTAGCCTCAAATAGGCAAGGAAGATAAACATGTATATTGTAGAAAAGAACAATGTCACGTCCTCAGTTTTAATAACCAAAATACATACAATTTCCACATAGGATATGACTAAAGTCAATCGATTTCCCCTAGAAAAGTCAAAGTCCAAATACAAAGAGTTTCTAGTCAAAGGTACATATACCCATGCATAAGTGACCAAGAGTTAAGAGTTATTACATATATCAAGTCTTGTCAAAAAAATTGAAAAAATAGAAGTTACAAGATCATCTCCCAAAATATATAAACTATGGAGAGGATAAAAGGACTTCATGTTATGCATCCACACGGCCAACATCCCAACTAACGTGCCTTGCTGAGTACCTAAAAATGATAGGGTGAGCTCACTAGCCTAGTAGGAAACCTTTCTACTAACGCTATGGGTTTGAGAATAAAAGATGCACGTGATAATGTGATACACATGAATGATTAGGCTAAAATGAGTTATGGATGATCGAATAGATGTTAAAATGTCCATATGATACCCAAGTGTCTGTCAATTTCCTCAAAACCATTACAATTAGTATCATGTGTTCGATTTCTTCAAAACATCATTTTTTCTTAAAACATTCCATTTTTCAACTCTTCACAAATAACCACTTGTTTTAATACGGAATGAATCCCTCTGCCGGATTTTGTGGGCTCCATGCACCCATGGCTAGGGACGCACCAAATGGTGGCCCTAGAATAACCATAATTTTCAAAAATTCATTAAACCATCAAGTGTCCAAACTCTATGTAATTTGTTTAGTTCGAAAACTCATAGTGTACCGATTGTGGCGAAGATAACACGTGTCCAATAATATGTTCAAATATCATGGGATTTTGAGTAAAGAACCAACAGTACAGGGATTGGATTATAACAAGGCTTTTCAAAAAGTTATGAAATGTATTTGTACATGGTCAAACCACCCGACCAAAGGAACAAAGTGTATCTGTATTTGTACGGGGATTGTATTTGTACATGGTCAAACAATTCAATCAACAAAGAGGTCGGTATTAAGTAAGATTTTAAGTTAACAAAATATTTGAAGATGCTCCAAGAGCCCAAAAGTCAAGGAAAGGCCTAAACAAAAAATAAGGTTCAAAGCTGTCTGGTATCAACACCCCAAAATGGGGTATCAATACAAGTCAACCAGAAGAAAAAAAAATAGAATGTGTTGGTATCTATACCAGATTGCAGGGATATCGACACCAGGTCGTTTCGTGGACTTTTTTGACAAATTTTCAAATATGATGGCGGGCTTCAACCCAAGCAGAAATAACTTGAAATTCATCAAAATGTGGATCAAAACACTACACACACACTAAAGGGAGTAGAAATTAAAGATTATGTAACGACCCTGATTTTTCGTAAATAAAATTTCGCTTAATATTTTAATTATTTATTTTAATTTTCGGTTTATCGGAATATTTTTCTATTAAAATATTATTTTATTCTTTTAAATTGAATAATTAGAATTCTAGCCATATATACGCGCGTACGAGACCGAGTAACGCATCCGTTACACTACCGTAGCACCCGGGAACCGAGCTTAATACCCAAAACTATTTAGAATAAGCCTTACTATTTTAGGAGTAACCTTTGCATACCCACACAATACATGCATTTGAGCACAAACTACACAAACTAGACTTAGTTATCTTGACCTTGCACCCCAAGTTTCCTAGAAACATGCATCCATGTTTTAAGGAGGGAATATTCCCCCTACTTATAGCTTGTTAAGGCTACCCCATAGCTATTAAATGGTTTCACATGCACATTAGGTGTATCTAGTCTTAAAAACATCCCGTAACTAAGGTGACCGAGCAAAAACCTACACAACGGAACGCGTTTTTCCCCCACCAATACCCTCCCACGTTGGTACCATGTATGTGAGCACAATTTGGTTCATTCTAGCCAAGAATCTAGACCTAAGTACCTAGATTCCTACCTAGACCTAGACTTGCCACCTTTGTACTTCCATTATGCCAACACAACACAACATTTACTCCCATACATGCATCACTCAAAATTTTCGGTAGAGAGAGAGGGGAGAGAGCCGAAAGTTTTAGGGGGGGAGGAGAGGTCACTCATTTTGCTATAAATAACAACCCCTTTGTTCATTTGGACCCCATACACCCACACTTGTCTATTTGTCTCTCTACTTTCCCAACAAACCAACTATTCCTACCACCTTTTAGCCACCATATTTTAGCTCTAAATTAGCTACTTACTAAGTTGATTAGTAAGTTAGCTGGGTAGATTAAGGGTTTCCTTCTCCAAAGGATTGCTAATCGGCTTCCGGTTTACACCCGGAAATCAAGGTAGTTTACTAAACTACTCTTCTAATTAGTTATTTCTAGTTTAATTAGGTTATTCTAATTTAATTTTTAAGCATGATTTTAGAGTTTGAGTAAGTTAGTTTATGCATGTGTTAAGTTGCTAAGTATGTTTCTTAGTAATTTAGAAAGAGTATTTTTATTTAGAAAGTTTAACAAGCATGTTTATGAGGTTCTAATTAGAATAGTTCTTCATGAAATTAGAAGTGGATTAGTAAGATTAGAAGTGATTAGAAGGTAATTAGAAGATGATTAGTAGTTGATTAGAAGTGATTAGAGATTAATTAGAAGATATGTATTTTTCTAGAAAAGATTCTATGATTATTATGTTAAGATTTCTTGGAAGTATTAATTAATTAATGTTGATTAAATCATGGTCATTGTTCAAATAATATATTTTTATAAGTAGAAAGAGTTATCTTGTGTAGTAAAGGATTTATTTTTACTAATATGAAAGATCTATTATTTTATGTAATTTTTTGTAAATAGGTGTAATGATTTTTACTAAATAAGTGAAAAGAGAGATTTTAGAAAAATGTTTTTGAAGAAATATTTTACTAAATAATTAGTGAGTATCTTATGGATTTTTGTGGAGAAAAAGAAGAGAATGGTTTATTTTGGAAGGATGGTTGTGATTTTACTACGTATGAAAATATTGTTTTTACACAAGATTATTAGAGAGTGAGTTTTTCTAGAAATATAAAGTGTATATATTTTTGGAGAGATGAATATTTTTCTAGAAAACTCAAAATTAGTGAGTTGATATATTTTATTGAACAAGAAATTCTAGAAAAAGAAATTTGGAGTATTTATTGTTGAGAAAGAGATTGTTGATTAATTTATTTATTAGAGATAAAAAAAAATGGTTTTATAAGAGAAAAGGAAGAAATGAGATTTTTGATGAGAAATAAAGATTTAGAGAAATTGGGAAATATTATTTTTGGAAGAGTTAGTGCATTTGAGTGCATAATTTTTATGTGAATAAATTTTTGGAGAAATATTAATTTCATGATTTTATGTGAGAAGATTTTCTAGTGGGAAATATCATTTTTAGAAAGTTGATGTATAAAAAGTGTATGATTTTATGTGGAAAAATATTATTGGGAAAATATGAAATTTTTTGAAAGAAAGATTATGAAATATTGCATGGGCATTTTTTTTTAGCATGTGGCATTGAGCACATACGCGATACGTCACGACACGAGAAATGAGAAAATTTGAATAACTGTTGATGAGAAAATAGAGATGAGAATGAAAATTAGTTTTAAAATGAGAAATGAAATTGAAATGAAATGTGATAAGATGAATAGATGCCACCTCAAGTTCCGCGGGGAGAACTTGGAGGATTGGAATTATCTGATAATGCAGTCTTAGCAATCCCCCATCATGTGAGTGTGCGCCATGATGAGGTTGGGGTTAAGTAATACGGTAGTGTAGCGGGGCACCGCCCCATTTTCGTGGAGTGAACTTGGTGGTAAGGGCTAAGCGTGCACAACACATAGTGAACGGGCCTTGAAACATATTGTGGGGATCAGTAAGACGAGGGAGCCGGGATTATGTCGTGTGAGTTCTTGGGCGACGGGGCCGCGCAAAAGAGACCGGTTAGGTTCAGTGATGCACGGACACCGGGTCTCGAAAGGGAAGGTTGGTGCCGTCAGCTGAAAGGAGGCGTAAGCGGACCAATAACTTTCAGAGTGGTGTGAGATATTGACATGATTGAAATTTGAAGAAGAATGCTGAAAGAGGCACTATACGAGTAAAATGATTTGAGACATGTGATGAGTTATCGAAATGAGATATTGTTTTGAGAAAGTGACACGTGACATTGTTTTGAGATGCTAAAAGAGAAATATTGTTTTCTACGCATGTTTACTCTGATCCGCATAGGCACGCATGGTGCATTGCATGGTTTTACTGTTCAAAAAGTATTATATACTGTTTTCAAACTTATTGTTCTAGAATTGCTAGTTAGAAATTTAGTAGAGTGAACTACTGGGCGTTATCGCTCACGGTGTTACACTTGTGTAACCCTGGCATAATACCATGATGTTGCTCTGCGACCCTGACGTATTATGCTAGACTATAGAGATGGACAGGAGGAGAGAACTATGGTTAGAAGGCCTACGGAGCAGAGAAGGATACTGCCGGAATAGACAGAAGTGCGATGGAGTAGAGAAACCTAGTCAACCCTGTAGAGAATAATTGTATTTGGCAGGAGGAATTATGTAATTTCTTATGGGTTACTGTTGTAAAACCCCAGTTATTGTATATGTATTTCTTTATTAACAAACCCAAATTTTGGGGGCGTTACAAATTAAGCATGATCAAAACCCACATACATGGTGATAACAAGATCAAAACCCATTTCCATGGTGATATTCAAGATTAAAAGAGATTTTAGGAGCAAGAACAAAAGTCATGCATTAATTCATCCAACATACAATTAGAGAAGGTAGAATGTTGTTTCCTACCTTAAGGATTGAGCTCCAATGAGAATGAAATGAGAGCCCTAGGTTGTTCTAGCAAACCTCAACCGAATTATGCTAGCTCCAAGCAAAACCACAGAATTCTAGACTCCAAAACACGTGTAGATGACAGATTTGAGGTTGATTCTTGAGGAAAAGAGGTGTGGTAGTGTAGATTTTGTGGAGAAATGAGAGAGATGTTGGAGAGGAGTAAAGAGAGAGGGGGTCGATGGGTTTGAGAAAGAGAGGGGTGTGTGTGTTAGGAAAATCTCATGTATACCCTCAATACATAACCCCCCTAATTGCACACTCACCTCCTAGTGTTTCTAATGTGTTGTAAAGACACCCCAAATGCAATACGAACCTCAATTAACCCTATATTACACTATTTTCATTTTCTCATACTTCCCCAACTTTATTTCCGAAATATTATTTAAAAACACGGGTCTTTACAAAAAAAAACCCCATAATTGCTTGTCTCATGAAGAGGCAAATAGATGAAATAGGTCAGAGAAGTGTTCCCTAATGCTAAGATGCTGCTCTGTTGAAGATATTAAGATAAGATGGCATTGCTTAACAATCAACCGGAAGCTAGCGAAAACTACAACATGATGTAGGGTTGCCTGACAATACATAGCAGCATGATTAAGAGAAGCTCCTCATGTCCATTACCTGGTACCCACAAAAGATTTGTCTCTAAAACCTCGCTTGGCTCCGTGTTGATTCAAGACCGAAAGACTACCCAAAAATGAAATTCATGTTAATCTATATCAGATTAATTATCATTCATTTCTTCCGATGGGGCTTGAATCAGAGCAAAAAAATTTCCAGTGGATCTAACAACATGCAAAGCAAACTTCCATTCAAATTAAAATCATCAGCAGAAATGTCATTCAAAACTAAAGCAGCTTCCATAGGATTGAGAATAGAAAATCCTCTTCATTAGCAATAAAAACCACAGGGTATACTCTGGATTCTCCACGTCTCGGGGTCTAGCAATACCCTTACTCTTGTCCTCCTGTTGCCACCAATTCCTCCAGGGATAGGAGAAACGGGGATGGTACAACACCTGGTGGTGTAAAAGATGCGAGGGCGTGCCAGGAGAAGTGAATCTCCAAGAGGAATAAAGAAAAGCTGTAACGGCCCTAAATTTTATTTTCATAATTGTAATTGGTCATTTAAATATTTATCTTTTTATAATAGAGCCCTATTTAATTATTTTTGCGCTTGGTTCGGGTGTAATTGGCATTATTATAGTTTTAGGATATAAGCCTAATTTTAGAAGATTATGTTTACCATGCCATTTTTATTATAGGTGTGTCAGGAATTTTGGATACTTAAATAATTAGTTACCTAAAATCCAGGGGTATTATGGGTTAGTGGGGGGTTTTATTAAGTTACTCTTCTAAGGAGTTATATTCTTACGGCTAGGGTTATAAGTTTGGAAAGAATACTAAGGAATCTTTGGATAAATAGTAGCAGTCAAGGCGTCGAGTTGCGAGGTGGTTTCCGTGCTTCGGTTCTCGGTTTCGATCGGTATGTCCTTGTTAATTTTGTCTATTTCCTTGCCTCATATTTGTAACAATTAAGAGAGATGATCCGGTTATAATTTAATGGGTTGCTTTTGATGGTGTGGTCAAGAGAGAGGGCGCACATGAGAGGATTGTGTGTTTTGGTGTTTTGTGTCAGATTGTGCTTGACTTGTTGAATTGATTTGTGGGAGTGGGGACTTGGTAGAATTAAATACTGATGAAAAAAAATTGATTGTCGGCTAATGGCAATAAAGGAGATCAATGGTTCATGGGGTGTGAGGACAAAAGTTTGTTAATTGGAGATTAGGAAGTGGGGGACTGATGATACACGTTGGGAGTAGGGAATACACTACTTGGAAATTGACTAAGGGGAATTCACACTTTAAAGTTTTCATGGTTAACAACAACTAGAGTTTCGGCCATCTTTGGGTTTTTATAGAATAAGTGTACACCAATATTAACCTGTATAGTTGAAATTTAATTAGCTAGTTACTTGGTATTCTTTATGTTCTTGTACAGGATAATCTTCCTTTTAGCCTATTCGAGTTGCATTACTTTTGGATTCAGGTGAGTGATTAAGTATGCTACGTACTTTCAAACTTTCCCGTGTCCCTTAAATTATTTGTTGAAAAATTTGGACTTGTTAATTGGAAAATATTTACATTTGGTTCTCTAAATTGGCATGCGATAAAATGTATTTTTTTTTTTGTGAGATCTTTATGGATATTGTTGGAAACTTTTAATATTGGAAGTCCAGAGAAATTATTCCTTTGTCTAGGTGACCCTGGCCATAAGGGAAGAGACCCGGGTTAGGCCGGTGACCCTTATGCTCAACGGTTGTCTTTTGCCGGATCGACTTAGGGAAGAGTACCATGGTTTGCCAACACCTGGTGACTCTAAGTTCGATATTGGATCCAAACTTGAGATAATTATATTGTTGGCCATGGTACTATTTGGTTGTGGTTCCCCATTGTTATTGGATATCATTTGTGATCACCATTAAGATTTATTATTATTATTTTTCTTACATCGTATGTGCCATATTATGATGATATGTGATTTAATTTAATCCCTGTTTTAGAACCTTATTTAATATACATGTTTGTCATTCACTGAGCTTGTCAGCTGACGGATTTAATCCAACACCATTTTCAGGAAAATCAAGTCGATAGATGAGGACTCTGGCGGTGTCTTGGGGAACTATTGTGTCAACCACCGTAGGATATTGCATGCATAGTAGTTTTGTTATTAATTTATTTCGCTTCCGCACATGGTTAAACCTTTTTGGTAAAGATGGGATTTATTTTATTATTGGTGATTATTTTTATCGTTTGGTTCATGGGATGGTGTGCCCATGCTTTGTTGAGACAATTTTGTCATGCCCTCAATTTTGAAGTAATAAAATTTTGCACTTTTAAATAAAAATAGATATGTGACTTCCTCATATTCACTCCCAACCTGTCTCAATTCAACATTCTCAATTCATTGACCAACTAAAATTTAAATAGGCACTCATGCTCCATGGGAAAAAGAGACTTGTAAGTTAAGTCATTACATTCATCAAAATTTAAAAGAGAGCTTTATTATTACAAACTTATCTACCAAAAATATAAAGAGTTCATGAGATGATCAAGCTGGTCATTTCTTAAAGGCTTTCAAGGATGCAGTACACTCCATGCACACCTACTCATGCCCCATTGTAAGCACCTGAAAATAAAGATGGTGAGCATTCACTTCGCCCAATAAAGGATCCCTTTTTATTCTCAAAATATATACATGTTCATGGAATGACAGATAATTAGGAAATATCTTAAAGTAAATACCCACACCTAGACACTAAGTCAAGTACATAACTCTATCATGACCCCCGAATTAACGATTCCCCACATGGACGTACCCTTGCACTCACGCGATATTGACTTCAAACCATTAACTTCCGAGTTTTCCTCTCACGACAATAACATGCCTAACACATCCACTATTCTTATTTCTCGAATATACTTATTTGGAGCTTTACCCATTGGATGCAATATTGCTTACTAAACCGCATAGTCCACATCACAAGTTCTTACTATAATATCAATGCACTTTGAAAGTTCTCTACAAGATTTCAAATCACCTGACATGGTTACATTCCGGGCATTCGTTATCCCGTGCATTCTTCCACAAACTTTCCGGGTATGTGCGACCCCGTACACTTTTCCATATCTCACCCATACATCCATCGTACTCCTCAAGTACCCTTACATCCCTAGAGAAACTACGAGCTTCTGTGGTAACCGACATGTCCCGCGAGTACCCATGTGTCCCACACGTTTATACATTAACTCGCAATGTATCAACAAGCAATTGTAATCAAGGTTCTCCGTCATATTTTTTTTTTGAAATTTATAACCGTACACTTTGAGGAATCAACTTGTGAAGTCAAAAAGATATCAAGGGTTTACTTAGTAATGTCCCATATAGTGTTTCGAAGAATGGTGTCATTTAGAACCTAACCAAAGTGTCTCATTTTCTCAAAACACCATATGAAATTCACTCCTCTTTTTATTTCATTTTATTCTTTTCTTTATAAGAAAATCCAAGTGTCTAGCATACAACATCACTACGCATCAAATGAGTATCCATAAGATATCATCTTCGATTATACCAAGAATGTTCATTATACCATGCATTACTAGTCCTCAAATACTTGTCAAGCATCCTTTCATTTTATTTTTTATTTTTTTAATTTTTGCTCTAGCAAGCAAATGAACAAATAAACGTGCGTCTAACGTATCCATGTGTTTTATAACTAACAGCAAGCACATGACTTAAGCGTGTATTCAATGTCAAGTATGTGTGTTCGTGACACCTAAAAGAAAGAGACCCAGGAATATTTCAGATTTTCTAGACCTTGTAAGCCCTCCATTAACACAAAGATTAGAGCCAATAGTCCTAATTCGATTATTCACCTAATCCCACAAGTGTTTTGTTCAACTAAAGAATGTCCACGCATTCCGAATAATCACATTCCATTCTTCTTCTTTTTATTATTGTTAGATATCACATTTTTCTCATTTCTTCCAAGTATCAATTTATTTCATTCCAAAACATGTAACTCGGTGTTCTACTCTACCTTGTTTTGAATGGGAAGATCTAACGTTACCTAAGTCATTCCAGGGCGGGACACAAGCCTTGAAATGGGTCAATAATTAAACATGGAATTTAAATAAATTTCCTGTACCAAACATAAACCATCAAACCGCAGCCAGAGAAAACAATAGCTGGGAGCCAGACAAGGTCAGAGTTTCAAAACAAAACTTCACGAGTCTACTAAAATTTCTGTCCGGATGGTGACCAATCATGTCCGTACAGTCGGCACATAACATCAGCATATAGAGAGCAGATTTTCGGATTTTCACCGAGGAATTTCAACCCAAACCAAGAACAACATAAAATTGAACTTCATCCTTAAACCCAAAATAAAAACACACAATTAGAGTGGAGAAACCCCTACCTTAGTTGATAGACTTCCAAATTTTGCTCCAAGAAAACCCTAGCTCTCCAAATTTCGAGTCCCACCAAACCCGAGCTTGAACACGCGATTCTTGGGTTGAAACATCGATTATATGGCGAGTACAAGGCCGATCTATGGTTGCTTAATGGGTTGGAGTCTGAAATTTGGTGAGAGGAAGAGAGAGAGTGAGAGTCGAGAGGGGGGAGAGAGAGAGAATGCCGTCTCACGAAGAAAAGAAGAAGAAGAAAAAAAATGCCGTGCTCTGTCTCAATTAGGATTTTAAAGTGTAAAAAAAATTACACTAGCACCCCCCCTACTTACTTAGGTACCATCCTTAAGTCCCATCATTTTACAAGTAGGTAATTAGGACTCCACAGGCTATAACAATAGTTAATAATTAATAATTTTAAAAGCTATCCAACGGGATTCATCAACACTTCGTCCCAAATCGTGTACTTAGTCCCGAAAAATAAAAATGCACATTTAGAACAACCACGTCTCAAAGTCAAAAAATATATATAATATGATCACATATTGCAACACAAGAAAAGAAAATACGGGTCTTTACAATTTGGTTTCATTTTATTTAAAAATAAAGAATGGTCACTAGGTAAGCATTGGTTTATTTATTTATGCATTTTTATTAGGCTGCGTGTTCCATAAGTTGGCTTTGTGGTTCACGGCCGGTCATTTCCCATTTTGGGGCGTGACAAAAGCGCTTGAAACTAACTATCAACTTCTTTCAAGCAATTGCGAAACTCAAGCTAAAGTTACAACGGTTCGTGGGGCCTTGAAAAAGGACTTCCACAATTGAAGAAAGTTACATAGAGGAAAGAGAGAGAGAAAAGAGGAGGGAGAAGAGAAAAGGGGGGGAGAGGTAGAAGATAGACATAGGTAGGAGATAGAAGAATAATAAGAGGGGATCGATCGACTAACTGCGAGAGTTAGGAGATAATATTAAATTACTTTGCTGCTATGACTCAGTCATCCCTTTTTATTAGCTCCTAAAATTAAATCTTAGGCCACCAAGGGTCCCACTACTTCCATAACTATCACCACATGTGCAAATGAATAGGACCACTTTCCACAGCCATTATCTCCTTAGAAATATGAATTAGTTTATTGACCACTTTCCACAAAAAGTGGTAACTAACTTCTTGGAGGCTTTTATCCCACGTGGCAATAACTACCCACTTTCCTTGATTCAAGCTTCATGCATTTGAAAGAATGTCTGGTGCACTCACAATTCGCCACGTGGCAGAAGATGTCCGTTCCAGAAGATATCATCAGATTTGGCAGAAGATATCCATGATATCTCCTAGCAATTTGGATGGATCTTCTAGGAGATATTGTGCTTACAAATGTCCCATGTGGCCGAAATTAACTATTTGTGATTTTATCTAATTATCACATGTTAATTTTGGCCTCTTGGAAAAAATCATAGGATAAGCTTTGCTTCCTACAATTTAGGTAACCACCTTATCATTTCCAAAAAGATGCATTATTTCCTAAATTGTAGGGAATTCGGCCTAGGGATAAATCCGAATTCAAATTAAAAATCCTTTTGGCCAAAATTATTGCCACGTATTAAAAATTAAAAATTATGGTACAAACATTGCCCCCCATAAACTCTATTTTTGAAATAAAATGGAGTTTAAAATATGTTATATAAATAATAATGGGGAAAAACGTGGCATTGTTCAACATTTTGGCCTTGCCCCCCTTGACCTCTTTGCCCCCTATTGTGTTAAGTTTATACTTGAAGAACTTTGGGCTTAAAGTAGTCTTTCCATGATACCTTAAGGGGTAGAGATTCAGATTTCTTCTAGACGTACCGGTACTTCAGCCTTGATTTCTCCTTACGCAAGTGAGGAAGTTTCTGATTTTCCTTGACTCTATCCCTCCTTAGCCAATCTCATTCCTTGTCTAGTCCCTTGAAGCTTCCTTTTCTCGGGATTTGACAAAGCATTCTTTGGCTATAGGAGTTTTGAATGCTTGACTTTGAATTATTGGTAAGAAGTAGGAGGTGTTTCGATCGACAGGATCTCCAATTTTCTCTACACTTCGGCCATGGCAAGCCGAACGTGTGTAAATACTGAAGACCTCTTTCTCCTGCCATGTATGTTGGCTGGAGAAAATTTTCTCTTTGTTTCTTGACCACAATTCTTTAAGTCTAGCATTCTTCTTGGGTATTCATTGCCCAAGTTCGATGTAACTTTGAGTCTTCTTGTAAGAGAAACTTCTCCTGATGTAAATAGCTTCCACATCTCACCAAACCTCCTATCTCCTAAGGAAATGGTGTCAGAATCCTCCCAAAAGAGGTAAATATTTAGGAGAAACGAATTTGGGCTTTGGTTTATCTTCTGACCCCAAATTTACTTCCTCCAAAGGGTCTTAAACATCTTCTGTCAGATCATATAACTTTGCTGGTGGAGCTTCCAAATCTTCTAACTTGATGACATCATCAGGAGGTGTATTGCCCCCCCCCCCCGGCCACAAAGGCCGGATTATCTTCTGCATCCATGGTAGGAGACCTTGGCTGATAAGTTGATATCTTCTGCGACACCAGCAAGTTTAGAAGTCACTTTATCACTGAAGAAGGCCCTCATCTCCTTGACGGCCTTTGCCAAACTATTTGTTGACTCTTATCTCCTTCAGGAGATTGTTAAAAGGAAGATCCGAATTGCTCCATGCTCCATGAGGTTGACCGTTGCGAGGAGGAGAAGGTTTTTGGTCGGGACCAGCGCCTTCTTTCACCTCTTTCGGCTTATTCTAAGGCAATAACTCCTGCGACTTAGGCTGTTGCTTCTTAGGAGATATTCTTGAGTCAAGATGCATCTGAAATCTCCTATGGTTTGAACCTAAACAACTCAACAATAGAACCCACATTTCATAGAGGTCCAGGAGATCTTGCCTAAGCATGGCCAGCATCTCCTTGATGGCCTTTGGCGAATTCTCCTAATATTATTTGACCTCCTAAAGAAGGTATTGTTGAAAAGCAAATTGGATCTCTTCATGCTCCTGGAAAATGACCGTTATAAGGGACAGGAGATCTTTGGTGAAGACCATTTCTCTCCTTTATCTCGCTCGGCCTAATCCGGAGCAAAATTCTTGCCGACTCTAATTGCTGCCCCAAAAGAGATTTTCGTGAAAGTCTCATAAGGGCTGAACTAGATACGGCTGGCATGTTTGACGAATCGGCAGTTGAACCTTATGAAGGGCCAGGAGATGTCATGTTCTCTCCGATAAAGGCCATCATATCTTTGATGGCCTTCGTCAAACTTTGTGGAAGTCTATGTGATCTCCTGAAGCGGGCCAACAATGGAATTAGTCGGCCCTAATGACAAATTGGCGATTGATTCGAGATGATATCCCGCATTCCAACAACCACCTCCCGGATATCTTCTTGAGAGGCTGGAGCAATTTGATCTATGCAACGCCTCCTCCTCTAGGAAAAGTCTTTTTCAAGCGAAGGCTCACCAGTTCCTTGCCTTTAGCTCCTCATTTCTTGTCTTTTCTTGCCATTTGGAATGATCTTCAACTATTTTATGTGTCCCACTGGGCGTGCCAAAAAATGTTGCCACCAATTCCTCCAGGGACAGGAGAAACGGGGATGGTACAACACCTGGTGGTGTAGAAGATGCGAGGGCGTGCCAGGAGAAGTGAATCTCCAAAAGGAATAAAGAAAAGCGCCTGAAACTAACTATCAACTTCTTTCAAGCAATTGCGAAACTCGAGCTAAAGTTACAACGGTTTGTGGGGCCTTGAAAAAGGACTTCCACAATTGAAGAAAGTTACATAGAGGAAAGAGAGAGAGAAGAGGAGGGAGAAGAGAGAAGGGGGGAGAGGTAGAAGATAGACATAGGTAGGAGATAGAAGAAGAATAAGAGGGGATCGATCGACTAACTAGGAGAGTTAGGAGATAATACTAAATTACTCTGCTGCTGTGAGCGTTGTTGGTGCGTGGACCCTTGCAATGTTGCACAAAGGTTTGTATTTATAGGCATCATTTGCCTATGTGGGATTCAGAAGAATTCTTATCCACTAAGTACATCTTCTGCCCACTTTCTTCAGAAATCTTCTCTAAAGCCGCCAAGTGTCCCTTTGACTCAGTCATCCCTTTTTATTAGCTCATGAAATTAAATCTTAGGCCGCCAAGTGTCCCACTACTTCCATAACTATCACCACATGTGCAAATTAATAGGACCACTTTCCACAGCCATTATCTCCTTAGAAATAGGAATTAGTTTACTGACCACTTTCCACAAAAAGTGGTAACTAACTTCTTGGAGGCGTTTATCCCACGTGGCAATAACTACCCACTTTCCTTGATTCAAGCTTCATGCATTTGAAAGAATGTCTGATGCACTCACAATTTGCCACGTGGCAGAAGATATTCGTACCAGAAGATATAGTGCTGACATGGCAGAAGATGTCCGTTCCAGAAGATATCATCAGATTTGGCAGAAGATATCCATGATATCTCCTAGCAATTTGGATGGATCTTCTAGGAGATATTGAGCTTACAAATGTCCCATATGGCCGAAATTAACTAGTTGTGATTTTATCTAATTATCACATGTTAATTTTGGCCTCTAGGAAAAATCATAGGATGAACTTTTGCTTCCTACAATTTAGGTAACCACCTTATCATTTTCAAAAAGATGCATTATTTCCTAAATTGTAGGGAATTCGGCTTAGGGATAAATCTGAATTCAAATTAAAAATCATTTTGGCCAAAATTATTGCCACGTATTAAAAATTAAAAATTATGGTACAAACACCTCCACGATAGGGCGCCGTGAAGTAAAGGTAGAACAAGTAAGGAGACCCTTTTTCAACAGCATCATAAATTATATAGGGCTGTGTCTTAGTCCACGCAGAGCCCCAGATGTTGTATGTGTACCTATGTATTGTGTAGGATCCATACTCGTGAATATTTATGTACATATTTGGTCAGATTCTGTGTAAAGATTACTGATATTTCATACATCTGACCTCCCAAATATTAGTGAATTGATGATCAAAAGGTATTAGTGAATTGTCCTTAGACTCTTCAAAACTGAGTATCTTTTTTGCCCTCTATCATTGACAACTGAGACCCAATCGCAATGAAATGTGTGGATTTTTAGGATTTGACTCAACTATTAACAAATCCCCTGCACAAGAGCCTGTTCAAATGAGTTTTTTACGCACTTTTGACTATGTACAATAAATCAAACCAAACCGAGCCTTGTGTCCCAATCAATTGAGATCATTTTGACAATGTACAACGTTAACATAAAACTCCAACAGTCTCTCGACAGCCTGTAAATTTATTTAACTCTAGTAATAGGTCGTGTTATTTTTATTTTTAGCCTAAACTGGTTCCTCCAAAACACAATAACGATAAAATAGACCTCATTTATGATTCACATTTTGCAAAAAGTAAAATTGATAAAGCTGTTACCTTCTAATTTATGGATGCATTACTTCACTTGAACATACTAGTAAATTAGCACTATTCCATTTTAAATGTTTGGTATTTATTATACTACAGGGAGTTATAGAAAAAAAGGAGATGTAGTGTAGCCAACAAAGTTTTTGTGGTAGAACAACACATATAGATGTTTTAAGTATAATTTTATAGATTCCTGTTTAAGAATCTTGAATTTCTCTACTACTATTAATTTGGATGGATTGGACCAAAATGTTCCCAAATGATAACTGTTTGGTCCCATCCATATGAAACCATTCAAATATGAAAGACTGGCTTAGGAAGCTCTGTCAAGAAAGACCCATCAATAACCTACTAACACCATAACACAACACAAAACTCAGGAAAATTATGACCCCTATGACTGATTCAACAAAAGTTGTCGAACTTACAAGCGTAGTCAGCCTTCATATCAAAACCATCAAGCACTGGAAGAGCATTGTCAATTACGCAAGGGCAACTTAAGCTTTATACTCTTTCCAATCCGCACCTTAATTTTAAGATACTGCAGAGCTTGCACTAACAATGAAAGCTCAATGCAATGCAGAAACACAAACTTAGATATTGCAGTAGAAATAATGTCAAATGTGGCACCAAAGTGAAGTTATTAAGAAACCAAAAGCAAATTAAGTAAACCAGGTAGAAAATTCCGTAGTTCAAACAAGCATAATTCATTCTAAATTAAGCATTAATGCTTACATGTTCAAGCTTAGTTCACTTTAATTCAAGCATTAACCGGGGTACACTACCCTATTAAACAAGCATAGCTCATTCTAATTCAAGCATTAATACTTACAAGTTGCAAGTTCTAATGCCAAGTAAGATTTTCCAAGTATTGAAGAAAAGCAAAATGAGTCAGAAGTGAAACTTACTTTTGCATATATCCTTCTTATTTTTTATCATAAAAAATCATTTATTAATCTTTGAAGAGAGATTACAGAGTTAAAAGGGACCCAAAGGGAAAAAAAAAAACTCTACCACTATCCCCAAAAACCAAGAAAGATACAAGGTACAACATACACGGCCAAGGTGAAAACATGCACTGTAGGACAACCCACCCGTAGGACCCTATACTTCCCCTACTTCAGCTTCCAGCGTATCAACTGTAATGCATCTGCAATTCCAGCAAAAGGAAAACACCGAATCTGCAGCATTTTAACCTCGTATATAACAACCCTTTTCAAAGCTTGATAGCTCACTTGAAGCAAAACATTACACCTGAAGAAAACAAACCAACATCCTAAATCAACAAAGCCAGCAGGACACCAGCAGAAAACTGGACCACTGTGACAGCCATTCCAGCAAAGACAATAGAAGAAGACCTCTTGTAGCAGCAAGAATGGCAGAAGAGGAGGATCGGCAGAAGCCCTTGAAACTGCAGCAACCACTATCCTTACCCCAAACATATAAAATAGTAGAAGTCCTCTATTAGGACACACAATCAAACCAATGGACATCCCCTCAACAAAAATTGCTTCTTTTGACCTTTAATTTTTTTTTCTGACACCGAAGCACCTCTAATAACTTGGACTTAAATTTCGGGTATCTCAAATCTTGCTTTTACCTACAAAGATATTCTTGTTAATATCAAATCCAACAGCCACTCGAAAAGAACATTAACATTGTTGAAGCTTTCCATACTAGTCATGCTCCAAATCCAACAACTCTTACTATTACCATTATTGTCCGTCCTCTATTCTATAGTTTCTGAATTTCAACGTTAATCCATCACAAGCTTCTCATCTCACTTCACAATCTTCTTCAGCCAACTAAAAGAAACACCAACGCCATTTCCATCTCAACAAACAACAGTTGTAAATTTTGCACATCAATTTGTTCATTTACCTCAAGAATGGTATTCATCAGGTATGTCGAGATAGAGGAGATGATCTAAAAAGTCTATTTAAAAATGCTTTCTTTTCACTTACTAGAGCATAAGGCTTTTCTTTTTTTCTTTTTTCTTTTTTCTGGTACATTGGTTGGATAGCAAGAGCAATCATTTCATTAGAGTATTTGTCATCACAAACCTCCCGAAATAGAAAAATATCTTCAAATTGTCAATGTTGTGTGTCTTTTCGGCATGTACACATCAAAGGCCACCATGACCAATCAAACATCAGTGTTGGCTGGCGTTCCATAACCGCAGTCTCATTCCATGAGAGCGAATTTCTCATAAGCAATGAAGATGAGATACTCTCCATGGAACAAAGCTATTCATGTCATTCCAACTATGACAAAGGAAAGAGAAGAATTTCCATTATAGAAATAAGGCAAAAGAATACCCGATTATTTTTTTTTGAAAACCACTCAGAAGAAACATAATTGTTTTAGTGCAGAGCAGTCAATCCAATTAAAAATCCAAAGTAGTGTTTTTAGGCAAGAGAATTTGCATGCCAGAAAAAGGTAAGACTATCTGCACGTAAACTTTTGAATGTAATATGGAGTCATATAAAGAAAAAGTTGCTCATCAAAACAAAAGCAAAATTCAGTAGTAATTCATCAAGGCTATGTGTATCTTAGATTTGCCAATCAAGAAGGAAACGACGGAGAAGGAAACACTACATTGCTATTCTTAGTAAAGCAAGCATTGGACAGGAAACTAAAATGCTAAAGGGTTCTAAATGCAAGTAGAAATGTACCGTAAATTAATGAAATATAACTTTTTGGAACCGTTCATGAATTTGAAGAGTCAATGTAAGACCATCAGCTCCAGTCCACCAGTGTATATGTTAATGGCATTGACGGTGCTGAATTGGGGAAGGGTCCCACGGTACTTGCCTTTCTTGAGCTATTTGCATAACCTACATAGCCGGCTACTTTCTTTTTCTTCCCCTTCGATTTTAGTTTTAGAGCCTTGAATGTACAAGATGTTAGAAATCTAATCAACAAATATAGAGGGCAAAGGTCCAACGTCAAATACAGTATTTCAGTATTTGCGACTCTAGTTTTAAAGGATATCGTTGTCAAAAGGCAAACCCAAAGGTTGTGACACAAGCACAACTTATAACCCTAAACCTGTAACACACACACACACAAACACACACACACAGATGCGGTTTAAGGATCCTCGGGGTTTTGACATGCCCCTTTGGATGGAGGGGTTTCATGAGAAAAGAAAATAAAGGGTTATGGTCTCTCTTGAAATCTCTCATTTGGATTGAGCATCTGGTGAGAAATGGAGAGAAAGGTACAAAAATGAACTTTTTATTTGTTCTTCTCCTTTCTTATCTCTCCCTTTCTCCATCTAAATGAAACTCTCTTAGTATATACTCCATTGAGGTCTCTATTTTGACTGGCCGCTTGATATCCACAAGTTGTCTGACTCGTTTATAGAAGCAATTTATCAAACATCTAATGACTAACGCGATCATAACCCAAAACTAAGGAAGTAGACTTACACAATTAGGGAATGCTTACGTGTGAGGCAGTAGGAAATGCGGCACAAATAGATTCTGGGTGGTGCGCAATAGCTGACAAAGAACTTTTGGGACGCTGCAAGAGGGTCATCTTAGGGGTGAAGCCGTGGGCTTGATAAGCTTTGGTGTGAGATTCAAAACACTTCTTCGGGTTGAAATAGTGAGACGGTTTGGTAACAAGTCTAATTTGTGATGCAAATTGCTCACACCTGAAAAAAAAAATCAAATCAAACATTTTTCAAAGGTATTGAGATAGCATTACATGCATACATAACGATGTGAAGTTGGTGCAAATAAATTTGCAAGACCTCAAACCATAGGTGCAATGTATCAATGTGTTCACGTAAGAATGGCAATCACCGGATGTCATGCTTTAAATGAAACAAAATGTCCATCTTTTCACCCTAAAAGCAACCCCAAGGCTACAAATCTTTCAATTTCAATTAGTAGTGGTTTCTTTACAATTTTAAGCAAAATTTAAATTTAATCGAAAAAATGGCCAATAAAACTTACCGATTTCATCATTTGTTGGAGTGTGAGAGAGTGTAAACTGTAATGGAAGTTAAGAAAAGGCAAAAAAGGAATTCAAAATACCTACTTATGATCAACTTGAGGATTGGCAACATCCTAAGCTTTGTCCCCGGTTCCCTCCTCCCTCTTACAATGTACCGAGTACCATCCGTTCAACCTCCCTCAACTCGGCAGAGCCTTCAGACAAAATCAATGGAGGAAATCAGAATATCCAACCTCAACAGCGTCTTCCACTTCAATAGTCCTGACGGATCGGGACGATGACATATTTTAAGTCACCATTGTCCGACGCCATGTCAGATTCAAATTCAAATTCGATTAAAAAAATCAAAATCTCACCAGCATCTTTCCTTGTTTTGGGAGTTAGGTTGGTTGGTTACTATTGGAGCAATCCATCAAACACCTTATGTGCAATAAATATTTACTCTGGCAAAATCTATGTTGCTTCGAAACTTAGCATTACGTTTATATTTAGGGAATTAGGAAATCTGTTACTGTGTGGAAGGTGGAAGCGGCAAGAGGAGAGCTGGGCGGTGGGCAGCGGTGGACCAAGGAATCCTGCCTGGCGCAATGGGGTTCGTCAGTAGAAGTGATCTGGAGATGTTGGTGGAAATAGTAATTGTTGCATTTTGAAGGTGCGGGAAGATGAAGTTGCTGGTGGTTCGTTTTTGGATTTGGCATTTCAAATTGGCGAGCAATGGAAGCAGACCATACGGTGGAAACTTAAGAACTGAGAAAGCATGTGTTTGGGAAGAGGCCTGTGTTTTGGAAGAGGGTTAGGTTAGTTATTTGTAGTTTTGGGGATGGGTATTTTTGGTACGGGAAAGTGTGGGAAACACTTTTAGTGCATTTGATTTTTTAAAGTAGTAGTAGATTAAAATGAGAGTAGTGGCTCATTCCAAACCAGCTGCACAAAGATGACATGAAAACAAATGAAGGAAAAATAATGAGCAACAAGTTAACTTCTTTCAATCCTCCATGAAAACCTATACTCATTGAAGCTAAGAAAATCTTCATGACAAGTTTACAAGCTTTGCACGTCGAGTTATCTGATCCACCTCTACTTTAAGACCAAGACTAGTAATTTCAGGAACATCAACAGAACCCTGAACCTCCAATTCAGCAACGACCCGTTCATTTTCAGCATTCCCTTCCAATAAGTTCCTCATAGCTCGAATGCCCCACTCCCTCAAGAATGGGTTGTCTTCATCTATGACACTGTTGTAGAAGCAAAAGTATCCCATTTCTCTCTCTCTCATTTCATCTTGAGCATGCTTCCTCCTATAGACACAATTCCCTATGACTGCAACTATATCTCTCCGAAATCCTTTGTGTGGACACCGTTTGGATGAATAAGAAGTTGTTCCTTTTTTGTCCTCACTTTGTTTCATTGCTTTCCTAATTGTTGTTGGAGGTTCAAGGTCATGTAGAAAAGACAAAAGCAGTTCCAAAAGTCCAGAGGATAGTAAAGAATCAACATCCACAGACCCATCCACCTTAGAGACGCCTCCAATATCATGAGCACATAAATCTCTCAAAATGGTGAGTGAATATCCTAGAATATCAACACCAGTATATCCCGTTGGAAGATCACATTGCTCACTTGTCACACAATCAACAGCCCCCACAACTTGCTTCAATATTCCAATAACAAACATAGCAAAATCGTGAGTAATAGGTATTTCACCAATTCGCTCATTGAAAATTTCAGAAACTATACTCAATAAGAATCTTGCTCTGACACAAAAACATCATTCCTACAGTTAACATCTTCACCCTCTTTAGAATTACCAGCTGGGTATAGTCTAGAGAACAGTTGAGGAAATTGATGTTCATCCAAGCATATTTTGGATAGAAGCAACTTTGACTAGTCTTCTCCAAAGCCAACTATCAAGACCAAATGAGAATAGATAACGTAAAAGCACTTTCAGTTCATGTAATAAGGCTCAAACTAGGAATATGAAAAGAAAATTAAACAAGGGCATAATATGTGAAAACATAAGTAAATTCGAAAATATTTACCTGCTGAAGCAGTCCGCACAATTTCTACCAAGATGGGCAAACCTTGATCTCCACAAAGCTTGCCCAAAAGTACATTACTTCCATCACAACATGTATAGATCACCATGCACAAAGGATCACAAGTCTCCCTTCTGCGTATACTAGAAATTTGAACAAACATAAATGGAAAAAACTTATCCCAAATAGCAACCTGATGAAGTTCTCCAGCCAATGAAACATTTGCCAAAACTTGCAACTCCATACGAATCATTGTAAAGTCTGAATCACAGGTGATCACCGAATTCAATGTAGTTAGGAGAATTGCTACTCCATTTTGTTCAACAAAGGAGTTCTGACTGGTTAGTTCCCCGACACATAGATTTCTTAAAAGCTTTAGAGACAATAAAAGAAGATGTCTTGAAGAAGGGTAAGATAGATTTTGACAGAACAGTTGGACTGCAGGGATAATATTTTTGGAAGCAAGATCCGAGCGACCATATGAGGTTCTAGAAGCATCTGTTAAAAATTCTAAAGCTTTCTCTGGGGTCGATGAGTTTGATGCAATCAACAATGGCTAAAAGACATGTTGTGGTAGGGTGTGAATCGATGATGAATTATCGTCCATTATGAAACAGGGAAATGAAGATCAACTTAACAGAAATAAAGGAGAGAATAATGCAGCAACAGTCATTTCATGACCACTTTTGGCATCAAGAACATCAGTGAGACTTCTATAGCAATTCAATTAATCCTATGACCCATCCTGCATTGACAGTTCTGAGATTTAGGCAAAATGGTGGCAAGGAAGAAGCTGACTGTCAATCATAATGCAACACATGATTTTTTAGTACATACTTCTCTAGATATACAACGAGAAATCAAAAGTAATCAAATAGTTATAGATTCAATGACAACTCATCAATTTAAGGCTAACAATTCAAATACCACACAAGAAGAGTAGAAGCTAAATCATGTAGGTGGTATTGATGCATCAATCATGCAGAGTCCCTCACAGTTTGGATACCTGTGATGGCAACGTATACACTTGACATCATGGCGTTCTCAAGCTGAAGTCTGTCTCAAAGGCAGGAAAACTTGGTGATGGAGCGAGGCATGAGTGCAACTAACACCTTTAGGCCTTGTTCTCCAATAGATTTTAGGTACATAAAATCTCACATTTTATGACACTCCAACCTCAACACATAAAATGTAAAAGTCATTTTATGAGATTTTCATAAAATCCTCCTAAAATCTATAAGGAAAACTACTAAATTTTATCAATTGGGAAAAACAACTCCATTTTACCACCTCTCCATAAAATGCTCATTTTATGAGATTTTCTTAAAATCTACCTAAAATCTATTGGAGAACAAGGGCTAAGGTGGAAATGATGGAACTATAAGGAATGCAAGACAAATGTTCTTAACCTTTCGTCTAAAATCACATTTCAAAATAAATATGTTTCTTTTTCCCACTCAATTCATGCAGTAGAAGGTAAAGTTTCTAAGGAAGTTCAGTTGATACTTACACTTTATTTGTGGGGTGTGTGTGTATTAAGTGTTAACTAAGTCAAATTCTACCTTAAAAACATCACTTACAAAATTTTCGAAGGAATTCTTACGCTTGGTTTTTCTTATAATTGCATCGCAACGCTTGATACTCAAAGTGGAGAATGCCTTCTCTAATAGAGTATCCTTCCTATCAAAGGCATTTAAAAATTGCACGAATATTTATCTTTGTTTATTTCTAGAAAAAATATACGACTAATTTTAATTTCTTTGATTCTGCATATTTGAACTTTTAGTTTGCACTGTTATAACCACACTTGAAAAATACACCCATAGCTTGTATAATGAAATGGATGTATATGCAGATAAATGGTGAATGAGGTAAGATATTAGTTGGGTATCGTACTCATTAAGTTGGAGAATGTGTTTTACTGTGTAGAATAAATCTAGATAGACATCTATAAGGTCTAATCTTATGTATAATAATAGATATTGTGCATAAGAAAATTAGTACGTTAGGAGCTATGGCTCTTAATAAACTGGGAAGGCAATAAAGATAATTAGTTCTAGGATCTGTATTAGTATTAGATTCGTCACATATAGAGGTATTTTAATGAATCTGATTGATCTAGGAAAGTTTGTAAAAATTCACTTTTGCATGACATCTTTTTATTTTGGATTTGTACTTCTTGGTGATTCATTCACAATTCTGTTGGGAATTCTAAAGAAGAAACAAGAAATTTTGTGTTGTTAGCAGAGGGAGACTGACATCAAAAGGAATGGTTTGGATGCAAGAGAGGCAAACATATCTATTAAGGAGGATCTAGAATTCTCTTCGAATGATGATGTCTTGGACAATTCAGGTTTGGGCTAAGAGTATTTCTCTTCTGCTGTGGAGCTTAATTATTGGGGCAATAGCTTTGTGTCAGCTACGTTGGTAATGTTTATTCTGCTTTATTATGTATTCCTATCCTCGTTATCATGTAATGCTCCTATCAAGTTGTCATGTAATACTTTGTTTCTTTGTTTCTCATAGTGGTCACTAGGTTACTTAGGGCGATAGAAATGGCTGCCTATATGATGGCTAAGGCACCTAGGTTATCTTATGATATAGTTTTCTTATGTTAATCGAAAGAAACAATTAGATTAACAAGTACTATAATGACTGATTTTTAAATGGTATTTTGTTAGCCACTTTGTTGCTTCCAACAAAAGAAAAACAAATTCTGAAGGTCTAAAGGATCCAGGCCACGTTTTCACAGTTTGTATTTGTATTGGAAATTAGAATCAAACCAGCTTTTACCCTTTTGTTCCACGAGTATATGAAACCAAAATTTGTACAAGAATGTCACAAACTGATGTTTTATACTACTAACAGACCAATAAAGGTAATAAGGTATAGTTTCATGCCTTAAGTATTTCCAAGTCCATCGCAAATGGAAAATCAGAAACCATCAACATTCACTAATGGAACAATAACTATCACATAATCATAACAAAAAGTGGGGAAAAACTTACCAAAGGTCTCGAATTTAACAAGCAAAGTTTGGGTTTCCAAAATTTCCTTTGTCCTTACTTCCACAAAGTCTACCAATTGTGGATTTATGACTCTAAATGTGAATTTGGAAAAAGAAAAACAAATAAGGTTAAGTTGTGCACCTCCGTGTTTGTGCAGCGAGAGAGAGAGAGAGAGAGAGAGAGAGAGAGAGAGAGAGAGAGAGAGAGAGAGAGAGGACAAGGGTTCAAGGAGTTCTTAAATCTTACCTTTGGTGAACCAATTAATCTTCATGGCAATTCCATCTTCGTGCAGAGAGAGAACAATCGGTGAATGCGTGTAATGTTTGGGGATTCTTCTTTGTGGGAGAAGAGGAGATTCTATTTTCCATCCTTAGTTTTCTCAATACCAAGCCTTCAAAAAGGATTGGGGCCTGTTAGGAATTCAAAGTGGAAATACAAATAGGAAATTGATTTTGACACTCCCCTTTTGGGAGTGTGGTTAGTTAATTTAGAGAGTGCCAAAAGCACTGCCCATTCCCTAGTGAAAATGGGAAGGCTGTGGGGGTTAATTGATCCCAGTTGTCTCTGACTCCCTCCGCCCCTATCTATAAGGGCTTTCTCGTCAATTTTCTATTTATGTCTAGTCAAATTATATATATATATATATATATATATATATATATATATATATATAAACACATAACTAATTAGTTCTACAACTGTCATGAAAAATAAGGAAAGATGAACTTTCAACCCATACTACTACAACGAAACAAATGCAACTATGAACCAACAAACATTTCAAATGTCCATGCACAGGAAAACATAATATCAAGGTTAAAAAAAACGACTACAAATTACAAAGCTATTGTGTGAGTAAAGTTTACACAAATTAAACATGCACCCAAATCTCTAATCCCTATAACCAATTTCACGTTTTAGATCCCCAAAATCATCGAAATAAACCAACTACAATCTCAATTTTATCCTATGCAACACACGAAGCCCTAAAAATAAGCTTAAACATTCACAAATGTATTTAAGCCATGTATTTTTTTGGTGCGCAGGTGGACCAAATAATAAGGGTCTAGAGTTATATAAGCCAAATGGGCCATAGGGCACAGAATAATTAAAAGCCCTACGAGATCCATTTGTGGGCTAGGCCAAACGATTTTAGTCCATAACCAAGGGTACTACCGAATCCATACCCGAACGCTTAAAGGCAGGGACGTGATGATCCCACCTGGTTCCGAATGGTTCGACCCGCACAATTTACAGAAAGAAAGTCATGCATGTGTGTCTAACCAGCTTGCTCAGTACATCATAAGGGATGTCAGTTGAACAGTTATGACACGTGTCAAAGGACAACTAGTAGCATGTGCCGGTAACCGCCTCAATCCCTAAATGTCAAATGTTACGTCCGCTGAGTGGTTACCACACCTGAAGCAACACTCAACTCTCAAAACCTAAATTTTTGCTTATATTTTCCTTCTTCTTCCTCTTCTTAGTTGACTGTTAGAGTGCCTTGCCAAACTTCCATGGCCCAGTTTGGGACTAACATGGTTGCTTCATGTGTAGGAGAGAAGGCCAAGCAAAGGTGCTAGGTTAAGTGGATCTCAAGCGGATAAGAAGGCTATAGAGTGGTTGAACCCTTGCATCGACGCCCCCATAGGAGCAATAAATGGAAATCCGCCCCGCCCATCACACACCACACTACTATCTATAGGGGACCCCACCGCACCTATGTCGGGACCAAAGCTAAGCTCTCACCATGTGTGGGCTATAGGGACTTAACCTGACCATGTCAAACAAGGTTCAAGTTTCTAAACAGTTGACCAACCCCTCATTGGTTTAAGCCACACATAAAAAAACAAATCGTAGCATCCTTCGCTCTCTACTACAACTTGCATGACCCCTTGAGCAACAAAATCTGAGTTTCCAATTGTGATTGTTGCTTTGATAGTTTATATATATAAACTCAAAACCAAACCCTACACTTGCTTATATGTTTAGATATACACTGATTGAGAAAAAGAGAGAATCAGAGTGATAGACAAACAAAGAGAAAGAGTAGTACCAGAAATTGCCTGCGTCGGAGTAGTTGTTGCTAGTGTGAGAAGGAGCACACTCGCACCTTATTTCGTGCGCTGGTTCTATGGAAGAACAATGTTGTGTAAATTTTTCGTCAAACCCATTTTGTAAAGCCCACACATTATTATGCGTCATCTAAAAAAAAATGTTTTTAAAAAGGCTATGGGAAAATTACAGACTAAATGCAGGGTTTCAAAGCACGATTTAAGAAAAGGGCAAATTACAATGGCCTCCCCTAATGTTTGGGATTAACGTAGACTCCCCCTCACGTCTATAAATTACAGCTTCCTCCCCTAAGGTTTTGAGTTATGTTGCGATTTCCCACCTCTGCTAAGTAATTCAACTAATAGTTTTCAATTATGTAAGCACTTAAAATTCCAAATATCCCCATTTTAACCCTCTTATTCTCCACCACCTCTCTTTACACTCACTTTGTTAAAGCATCCAACTCAAAAGTCAAAACCAATTGGCTATGAGTAGAGAGGCCGCCCAGGCTCATATACTAGCTTTCGAGGTGATAATTAACTGATGTGGGATAAATTCCAACACTCCCCTGCACGTGCGACCCCTGACTCGCACATGAAGGGGTTAACAAAGGATCCGAAACATATGGATCATAACGAAACAAAGTGCAACTATGGGACAAACAAAGGGGAAAAGCCTCCGAAAATCTAGCTCTGATACCATGTTAAAGCATCCAACTCAAAACCAATTGGTTATGAGTAGAGAGGCCGCTCAGGCTCATATACTAGCTTTCGAGGTGATAATTAACCGATGTAGGATAAATTCCAATTTCCAACACCCTCCAAAACCAATTTGAAGACCCACAGCCACCGCCATACCTCTAAAGCCAATTCCGATCATCATTACTGTCTCAGGCTCAACTTATGAAGATCACCATGTTGCTGCACAAAAACCACCATACCATCATTATCCATCACACTAACACACTCACCCATCGCCTATGAAGCACCGACACTTCTAGAGGTCGCTGCGTCCACATATTGGACACGCCACGTGACATATCTCTTAAATTAAATTATTTTTTGAAGGGGGACACGTGGGGACATGGCATGGACACGCGTGTCCCAATATACACTCTCTCTCGTTCTGTATGTAATAAACAAAGTATCTTAATTTCATTTCAGACGAAGAACACCAGATGATGAACATATCTTCACCAAATTCCTACGGTAGACCAAACACACCTTGCATGGAAGAGTTTCCTCCTTCAATATGACGTTAGGATGTGATGATTGCTCTTAATTCCTTTTTCCATTCATCGGTTTTTTTTTGGGGGGGTATGGAACTCTGATTCTTCATTATACAGAGAGAGAGCGAGGGTTGAGACACACGTCTGCAGGGGTGGTCAGGGTGGATAGGTGTGCGGGAAGGATTGGTGGTGGTGGTGATGGTGTATGGTGGTTTCAGCGACAGTTACGGTCTCGGTTTGGGTGTGTGCTTGGGGAGAGAGAGAGACGATTAGAGCAACTTTAACCCATCTCTAGTTCTCCAAAATAGAGAATGAATGTGATACATTGAGGGGAGATTTTTTATTAATGTCCTCTTTTCTTTCCTTATGAGAGAATTTTGGAGGAACCCACTATCTTTTTTAGAGATTTGGTCCTCTAAAACTATTTTGATCCTCCAAATATAGAGAACCAAATCTCATTTTGGAGGAATAAAGATGGGTTGAAGTACAAAAATGACGATGGGTCCCTCCAAGATTCTCCCAAAAAGTACAAAAAGTGATAAAAAGATGACATTAATTACAAAATTTATCATCAATGTGTCACCTCCATTCTCCATTTTAGAGAAATAGAGATGGGTTGAAGTTGCTCATAGGGGGATTGTGGAACGGTAGGGTTTAAGGGCGGAAGAAAGGTCGGAATTGTCCTTTTCTCACTCTAAATTTCTCCGTTTATAGATTCCTGACAAAGGAAGCCAGTGTAATTTCCCAAATGTGAGGGGGGATTTGTAGTAAATCTGACATCAAGAAGGGGGATTAGTGGAATTTACCCTCTAAAAATGCATGTACTAGGTTCCAAAAATGATGCAATTCCAAAAAAAAAGCGGAAATACTATCAAGTGCCATAGTGCACCCGTTAATAGTACACCCGTTAATAGTACAAAAAATAAATTTGTACATTAAAGTACACTTTAAAGTAGACATTAATCTTCAAGTGTATTTTTTTGTATCAGTGGGACCTACAAAAGTGCATTTTTGTACTCTTAATAGGTCCACTATAGCACCCATTAGCATGATCCAAAAAATAAATAAATTACAAAAATGATAGAGGTACAACAATTGTCACCAACATATATCCAACACACACTTGAGTGAATTGTTTGTGGGCTACACATGCTATGTAAGTGTGTTAAAGCCATGTTAAAGATAATTGTTGTAGATCTATCACTTCTAATCTGCACTAGATTATCTGACCCAAAATTTGAACTTGGTGGTTATCTTTTGTCAACTCTTTTTTTTTTTTTTTTGGTAAATAAGCTTGAAATAAAAAGAGGATAACCGAATTTACAGGCTACAAGGGGCATACCTCAGGAAGGACAAAAAAAAAACAAAGCTAAAAAGGTGCGGGAAACCCAACACCGGGTGTTGGGATGGATGGCCAAAAAGGCTACAATGATCAAACAAAAGTCTAACTACCGGTTGTTTCGCTCCTATCTAACAGAAAGGAGAGAAACATCGCACTAAAGGTATAATAATTTAGCTAATCACAAGTCTCACTTGATGACTACACTTCTAGTAAAATTGACCCAACAGCCAGCTAGATGACAATCTTGGTACATGTTGCTGCAGTTGCAAACAAACCAAAAGGCAACCATTTGATCTCCCAACAAGTTGATGAAGAACTAGCACTTGCCAACTTGAATTTAGATCCCAGAATTGAACCACTGAGTAATAGAATCCCAGGATTGAGTCACTGCAAATAGTAAGGCATCAGCTACACTAGCAGTTCAAAAGTATGGTTGCAAGTCCTACATGAACGATGTAAATTGTAAATTGTGGGAGGACATCCCCCTCCCGAAAGGATTACAAAGTCCAAGGGATAGCCCCTCAAGGATAGACCAATCCTCCATCACCTGACATTTTGATGAATTTCTGCAAAAACAAATGTGGGAATTTTGAAAATTTTGGGCAGCATCTCATTTGAAATATGAACATCCCAAATGAACGATAACACTGCCAGAACATGAAACAGCAATTGGCAGATCTTATGTAGTAGTATTCAGTACGACATATACTACAAATTAGCTCAAAACTATGAGAATTCTTGTAGATTTGGACAACATTCTGTCTGGTTCCCAACTAGGCTTTGACTGCTCAAAACATGAACAATAAAAGTATATACAACAACACCATTACACGAGCAACACCAGATACAGTAATAGTGAACAAGAGTAATAACAGATTGCAGCATAGAGTAATAGTAGATTGCAGTAATAGATTGCAACAGCCCTTGCAACCCACACAACATCAAAAAAATGCAACTTTTGTGCTAAAGCATACATTCCAAGATTAAAATAACCTGGGCTTGAAATTTGCCCCTTCCTTCCACACATAAGGATTGAGCTCACAGCATGTGCAGAAAACCGAGAGATATAGATATAGGTCTTCTTGGGCAATGGGCATCATGAGGAGAGGTGCTTTAGAAAGGTAATCTTTCAATTTGCCTAGTGCTCGGTCACATTCTTTGGTCCTCTGAAAGCTCTTTTTGCTTGTTTTTAGGGACTCAAAAGAAAGGTTGGCACAGATCCGAAGACCGGCTGATAAACCTATTGAGCACTGTGGCCATGCCCGTGAGCCTTTGCATTTCTTTGATGGTACCCGGAGGACAGAGGTTTCGGATAGCAGTGATCTATTTTGGATCTACCTTGATGTCCCTCTGAGTAACCATGTATCTGAGGAACTTACTAGATCCAATGCCAAATGCACACTTCTCGGCGTTGAGGTGCAACCTATGCTTCTTCATGACAACAAAAATTTCGGTAAGGTGCTTTAAATGGTCGGAATCGTACTTGCTCTTTACCACCATATCATTAATGTATGCTTCTGTTGTGTCCTCGAGCTGCTTGGCGAATATTTTTGTGACCATGCACTGGTAAGTAGCCCCAACATTCTTTAACCCAAAGGGCATCCCATTGTAGCAGTAGGTTCCTCAGAGGGGAGAGATGAAAGTTGTCTTCTCTTGATCTTCTATTGCCATTGTTATCTGGTGGTATCCACTGTAAGCATCCATCATGCTAAGCCGAGCATGTCCTGTCGTAATGTCAACTAGCTGGTCAATCTGTGGTAAAGGAAACCAGTCTTTCGGGCGGCATCGTTGAGATTGGTATAGTCTACGCAGACGAGCTTCCCATTCTTTTTTGGCACTATCACAGTATTGGCCAACCACGTCGGATATTGAACTTCTCGAATAGTCTCGTCATCAAATAATCGTCCAACCTCAGTAATAACTACATCTGAGTGGGCCGAAGATAATCGTCTCGGCTTCTGTAGCATAGGCTTCCGGAGTGGATCTACGTTGAAAGAGTGGGAGATAAACTAAAGGTCAATGCCTGACATCTCATATGGAGTCCAAGCAAAGACCTCGATGTTTCCTTTAAGGAATTCCACGAGTTGCTCTTGCTCATAGGCTGTCAATATTGATCCAAGGAGAAAATGACAACTTTCATTTTCATTGATGGGTACGGTTACCAAATCTTCTACTACTTTCTCCTCAGTTGGAAGTCCGACGTCCTCCAACACTGGACCCTCCGGTTCCTCAATAGATCTCAATTTTGGCTATTTCTTCTTCTTACCTTTGGTTGTTTTCTTCTTCATATGGACTGCATTCATTGGCACCTTTTTGCTGCCATCTAGTCTCCCTTTTATGTCCTCTTGCCACCCCTCGGCACCTATGAACCGAACAACTTGGTGATAGGAGGAGGAAATGACCTTCATTTCATGCAGCCAAGTTCACCCAAGTATCGCGTTGTAAGGGCTCGACATGTCACGACTACGAACTCCTCTTGGATTTTCTTTGATCCTGCTTGCACCGAAAAGAGTGATCCGTCTCATCGGCCAGATCGGAGCCCCATTGAACCCAAAGAAGGGGGAGTCGACCAGCATCAGATGGTCCAAATTCAGGTTCAGCGCTTTGAAAGCAGAGTAGTACATAATCTCCGTTGAATTCCTTTGATCAACCAGCACTCGCTTGACCTTAGGAATTCCAATTTAGACAGATATGACAAGGGCGCCACTATGCGGTAGTTGCACGTTCTTTAGATCTTGCTCAGTAAACGTAATAGTCCATTGATCATCACAGTCCGAGAGCTTTCACTTAGGATTTCCATCTACTATGAGAACCTGAGATGAAGAGCACGGCATAGCCCGAAATGTTGCCAGAGGGTGGATCATGAGTTCTTCAAAGATTGTCGAGGTCTCGTTCAGGCCATATTTGAAAGATGTGGTAGCCATCTACTGGTCACAATTTTTAATGGCGTTGTAAATCTCCCAATAGCCCTCGGCATAAATTCAAAGTTTTTCGCCAGACTATCGTTTAAAGTTCACGAGTGCATCAATCGTTTTTGGTTGTGTACTGTTTGTCACGAACCAAGCAGTGAAGGCCTATTCTAATTGCTCGAATGAGTTGATAGAGTTGGGCTACAGCTGATTGAACCATACTAGACCGAGACTTGGAGGTTCACCAGGAAGGCCTTGTACATCATGGCCTCGTTATAGCCATAGAGTCCCATGAGTTGTTAGTAGTGTACAAGGTGCATCACAACGTTAGATTTTGCATCATACTTTGTGAATTTTGGGACAGTGAAGTTCTTCGGCAGCTATGCCTCTTGTATTTCTCGAAAGAATAGTAAGTCCTGAATTTTTTGGAGCCTAGAATCAATTGGTTTCTCGGACGAACAATGGGCCTCGTAGGCCTTGCCAATGCTGCCTGTGTCGCTCATCGCTCGCATCGAGCTCTGTGGGATGCTCCTTCCATTTTCTCGAGACTCAGGCATGTGGAGAATGCCTTAATCGTGTTTCTGCTTAGTATCGCTTCAATTCTCCGGTACGCGGGTCCTGTACAATTATGAAATCGCTAGCATCGGCCATATCATACTCTGAAGTTACCTGATTTTCATGATCTTGATCTCGGTCACGCCAAGGACTTTGATCCCAACTGCGGGTACTATGTGATGGTGCTCTATCATCATGCTCCCGGTGACGATTGTAACAATCTCGGTGAGGATCATCATGCCTGCCATCGTGGCCCCAAATCTGCTATGGATGATCTCTCAGCCATCCGCATCATATTGCGCCAGAGCTTTTCCGTGGTTGATGCTATGCAGAACGTCATCGTGGCGGGTGGTCCTAGATCCAAACCTCCCTGTTGTGGATTGAGAACTTGATGTAGAATGACCCCCTATTCGTGTAGTGTGGTCTGTGCGCACAATCGCTGAACGTTTACGCGGAGAAGGGGTTTGCCGTTTGGGGGGAATGACTCGTCCTGTTGCGTCGGTGACGATGACTGGTTGGCTCAAGCGGTCCTTAGCCGAAGGACGCTGAGTATAATGGGTGACTTGGGCTGCTTGGGCCACCGTCTTACGCCGTTGTTTGGACACCCCCGAGTGAAAGGCAGAGGTGGTGGGTTACTTTTTGGTTAACGCCTCGATTTGAGCCTTCATTGTAACCATTTGCTTCTGCATCTGCTGCATGGTTTCCAGGGGAGTTGGGCTCGGGGTGAGGCCAGTGATTGGGTGAGTGGTGATCCCAACGCGAGTAACTCTGATGGGATTAAAACCTCCCACCGGAGTGGTGGTTCCGTCATCCTAGACAATTGCCATGGAATAACTAAGGAGAGGAGGAAGTGGACGAAGAGTTTTCTCCAAAGAGAGGAAGAAGAAGGACACCAAAGAGGTGAAGAATTCACTTGATCCCTAATAGAGTCGCCAATTGTGGAGCTACTTTTTCTTAGGCAGCTCTTCCTGGTGGAGGTGGTGGATGTAGATGATTGTCCTTCTCTTTAGTGCACCAGGATTTGCACACTTAATGCACCGTTAGCTCCGGACTGGACCGCAGAGTCTAGAACGGCACTTCGACCGTGAAGTTAGTAGAGGAAGGAGGTGAAATGCCAAATGTAGATCTAGGGTTTTAGGGAGAGTTGTTTGTACCTTGATCTTCTGATGAAGGTTACCTTTTTATAGGTGAGCCTTGGCTTGCCTTCCAAGCACAATTGTGCTTGTCACGTGATATAACTGCTCAGCTGATGTTATCGTGACAGACTTGGAAGAATATGCTACAAGCACATGTTTCCAATGATATGACGACACATATCACGAACCGTTTGGGTGACATCATTTGTCTTGATCATAATTTGTTACGTGCATCTGCTACATTAACTTCTTTACTGAGTCAACCCTGAGATGCTTCTCGTGATGAGGTTGGCTGGCCATTCCCCAAGATTGCTCCCAACTCTAATGGAGCTACCTGAAAACCTTCAGAGAATAACCGAAGCAAAAGGTTGGAAGCCCATCGCGCCGGTTCCAAATGATCCTTCCATCGAAGGGTCCTTACTAGGTATCCCTTTGGTAATTTCTATTGAGATTAGTTTAGAGGTTTGTGACAGTTCTTAAATACCACTCGATATATTTGGACGCTTACAGACATTGAAACTCATTGGAACTTCACGATTAGGTGTGCTCAGAACAATTTAGGAATGGGTGACCTATTGGGAAGTCCATGGAGCTTAGGCGGCCAAAACGGACAGTATTGTGCAAGGCAGAGATGGGTTGTTATAGGCAGGGTCCCAAATCTAGGTCTCAACTTCTTTGTCGTTGATTTCCATGTTATAGGTTTGGAACTCAACTCTGATTGTGGCCTTTGAATGCAAGTTGTACTCATTCCGAGTGTTGCATGCTAAAAGGTTGGATTTTCTGACAAGTGAGTCTACAACTATGACTACTTTGAACAAACACTCCTCTCCTTCTTCATTGTTCAAGTATTCACTCAAAATTTTGGGGCGAAATCCATCTTTCTGCCATCTTTGCCGGTATTTTCTGCGATATTGTTTGGTAAGGTATGGTCTGATATTGAGACCAAGACGGAATTCGAGGAACATCATACTGTTTATATGACACTCAGGTATGGAACGAGATTTAAAACTTGCTTAAAAGGAAAAAGGAATTTTTTATATTTTAGTTCAATTGTGAGAGCCCATAACCCACCTGGATGTAACAGAGTTCTATGATATAAGAGAATAGATCATGCCCAAACTTGCACAAGGCCTTTTAAAGCCGTGTTGGCGTCAAAGGTCGTTGGTACTTCACAGTTAAGCGTGTTCACCCTGGAGCAACTCAGGGATGGGTGACCTACATGAAAGTCCAAGGAGCTTGGACAACCAAAGCGGACAATATTATGCAAGACGGAGGTGGGTTGTTACATTAACTCTTTTCTAATTTCTCCTCAACTTTACCTTATTTTGTGATGTGGAGGCCTGGAAGAAGAGAGAGAGTATGTCTAGGGTGTTCTTTTTCTTTTCTTCTTATGTGGCCTTTGTTTTTTCCAGCAAATGTCCACTCAGCTTTTACTTTGCTATCTTAGCATCCTAATATGCCTACACATACATTTTCCTTTACCACATGGACGAAATTGGGTGCCCAATTTAGTAACAACAGATTAGATCAACTGTTTAATTGAAATAAACGAAAGTTTAGATGTTTATAGGACATTGGGTTATAAGTGAAACACAATATACTCTCTCTCTCTCTCTCTCACACACACACACACACAAGCACCACGATCTCTTTCCCAGCATCGACAGGTGGTGATCTTCTTTCCTTTTCCTTTCTGGCAACGTCTTCAGGTTTTCCAGCACTCCTATGTATTCGCGCTCTCTCTCTCTCTTTCTCATTTTTTGAATTTGGATGTAATATTTCGATTTAATCTTGGAGTTTTTTGGAATTGATATTGATACTTTCATTTTCTCTATTAACAATCTTTTTTTTTTTTTTCTTTAACGTAAAAGTAAAAAGGATAAGAGTGGGTAAATTGAAAAAATTGATTTTTTTGGGTTTTGTTCTTATTCAATTTTTGTTTGTATTTGTTAGTTTTCGGTCGATTTTTGTGATTTTATGGCTTGTCTTGACGAGAGAAATTTAAAAAGTATAAAATCATTAGCCAAATTTTAAGTTTTGTGAATAAAGACGAAGGTGACATTCAAAAAACCGGTTTTTTGGATTATTTTTCTTCTTTATTCACAAAATTTTAAGTTTGGCTAATAATTTTATAGTTTTTAAATTCCTCTCGTCGAGACAAGCTAAGAAACCACAAAAACTTGACCAAAAACTAATAAATGCAATTTTTTTTGAATAAAGACAAAACTAAAAAAACCAAAAAATCAATTTTTTCAATTACCCAAACCAGGCCCAAGTTCACACTTAAACTATTGAGTTGTTTACTTCATGCTCAGGAGAGTTTTCCAATGAATTTTATGAGATAAAATGAGAAATTTGATTTTAGTTGGTGTTTTATAGAGATGATAAAATCACTTTATTTTTTTAATAGATAAAATCTAATGTGATAATAGTTATGAATAATATAATACGATAAAATCAAATAATTCATTGAAAAATTTCACCATAATCTATCAATTTTGTTTATCTCTATCCTCAAAATTCGTAACTTTTCGCAAAAAATCGTAACTTTTACAAGGGTGTTCATCATACACACCAAAATAAGTGGTGTGTATTGTAGCCATTTTCATCAAAAAACTATATTGATGCCTATTTAGTCAAATTGATAACTTTCATTAACAAATCAGACGCAAAAAAGTTAACGTGAATGGCACATGCCTAATTTCCCCCGAGGCAAACATCGATTCCTACTCAATCCGGTACAAATATCTTCTCCCCCCTCTCTCATGTTTGTAATCGACCAACCCAGATTGTGGATCGAGGGAAGTGGTTACTTCGTCGGCGCCGGATGTAATCCTCCTCTCCGTCTTCCTCACACATCCAATATCGATCAATTCGTTTTGATTTCTGTATGTATGGTTGGTTCATGTTTATGCCATTAAGTAATTTTTTTGGTAACATGCAAACGTTTTAGCGATTTTGTTTCAGTCTTATGCACGGCGGCTATCAACAAGTGGAGAGATCTCCAACGTTAGTCTGTTCAATTACCAAAGAAGCCGCCCAACGCGGTACAGAAAGCAGTCGAATAATTAATCGCCTTTTGTTTTAGGGTTTCTCTGCCCCGTGAATAGTTCCTCAATTTGCAGTGTACTTTGCTTCAGAAAGTTGTATTCGGAGATTGGAATACTTTTAATAATATATATCTTGTAGACAACTCGCAGTGTACTTTGTACGTGGATTGAGTTGGAATCGTATTTTTTACCTTTCAGTTGGGGGAAATTAGGCATGTGCCAATTCATGGGACTTTTTTCCGTCTGATTTGTTAACGAAAGTTATCAATTTGACTAAATAGGTAGCAATCTGATAGTTGGAGGACGAAGTAAACAAAATTGATAGTTTGTGGATAAAGTATAGTTTGAGGGATGTTTTAGAAAAAAAACTCTTAATCTTGGTTTCCTTTTCCTTCCATTGATTTCTAAATATTGTTAATTACAATCAACAAGGAACCTGCCATTGGTTTGCTTTGAGTCGTTTATTGCAATCATGGTCATCGTGGTAAATATTCAATTTTGCTTGTGGCAGTTGCCGGGCTTGGATAGCGTGACTAAGTGGAAACGATACACCAGAGTAAATGGGTGATACCCATGATAAAATGAAATCCGAGAAGAGAATTGTTTTTGTGACTGTAGGAACCACTAGTTTTGATACTCTTGTTAGAGCGATCGACAACTCAGAAGTTAAACGGGAATTGTTCGGCAGAGGTTATACTCATCTTCTCATACAGATGGGTCGTGGATCATATACCCCAACCAAGGTAATTTGTTGTTTCGATTTCAGTTTTTACTTTTAATCTATCTTCCATGGGCTCATCTAAATGTATAAACTATAAAGGTACACTTGTTCGACAACACTCGGTAAAGGTATGAGATGTATACAGTATTAACTTTGACATCCACGCATCCGCTAAGGAAGCATATTTAGTAGCGTTAATCGTAGAGCCATCCCTATACCATCCTAGATTCGTAGAACACACTATATCATGCTATTGCCATATATAAGTGGGTACAAGATGAATCTAGACACACTGCACCCGACACTTGTACTGGGGTCCACATTACACAGCTTTTGATTGGCGTAATTCACCTTGTGTTGGATTTAACGTCTTTAGTTTTTTGTGCATGGAATTGTTTGGATACTCATTGTCCATCTTTATTTCCCTTATGTTATTTTCTGTGAGTTGTGGTTTTTGTGACACTCAGTTGTCTTTCTTGACATGTCGCTCTTTTCCTGTTTATGTTCCAAGCTAAGTTCAAGATTAGAATGACTTTGAGTTTTCTGATGAAGGTTGCATACTTAGAACACATGTCAAAATGGACATGTAGCAAGGTTTAGACTGTATTGTCAGGACTTTATGTTCTTCTGGATTGATGAGCTTGTAACTAGTTTGATTTGGCTTTTACTATCTTAGGACTCTGCTTGGATTTGCATGAAAAAAGAGAACAGATTGGTTAGTGAGCTTTTTATTTCTATATGTTTAATAAAATCATGAAGGGAGTTGCTTAAAAGGTTACGTATCACAATGGCAAAATCCGACCCCTTGCATTTCAGCATCCCCAATTGACCTGCAGCTAATGCTACGAAGGGCTCTTCCGCAGACTGGAATAAATGGAAATGTGAATAGTTGTTCATGCATATCACCAAAAACTTACACTAGTGTCATCTGTTTGTCTTCATTGAGTAATCTCTCTGGCTGTTATTTAACTTTTATTGGCTAATCTTGGAATAATACTAACTGAAACACAAGAGACTATCCATTTCAGGGCTCCCAATTTGTACTGTCATTTTGCTACAGTAATTGGTGTTATGACTAACTATGCAAGTTAAAAGTGCATTTATTTGGTATCTAGGATTAGTGAAGGGGAATGGAAAATGGGAACTGTATTTGCTCTTGTTCACTTTTTTTTTTTGCTTGTTGGTATTCTATATTATTAAGGAAAGCATTAGCCCATATAATAAGATTCATGAAAGTTTTATTTGATTGAGATGGTATGACTTTCAGGATGGATCCTGGATCTTTTGCATCTGATAAAAGTTTCTTTATGTTATTCTGGTTCAGCAATTTTGTAGCCTAGAGAGAATTACTTTTGAAGATTGTGTGGAATACAGTAGAGACAGATGAAACTAAATGAATATTTTAGTTCCCCTCGAAGAAATTATTTTCTTCACTTAAGTTCTCAATATCATCTTTGGTTCATCTGTATGACAAATTCTCATGAATGCAGTCTAGTGGAGAAGATGGGTGCCTGGCTGTTGACTACTTCACATTTTCATCTAGCATTGCGGACACTTTGAGATCTGCATCTCTTGTTATTAGTCATGCAGGTAAGCATAATTGCGTGTTCAGTTTCTTAATTGAAGGTTTATTGTGATCTGGAAGTTAGTAATGCGTGCCATGAACTTAATTTTTTATTCATCCCAAAATGAAAACAAATGAAGAACTTAATGATTGGCATAGGGTGCGAAATTGTGTACATTTTTGCCTCGGAATTTCACAAATTGTGGATCTTACTACTATGGACAAATGCTGAAGGAGCAAATTTCCTTTCAGTGCCATTTCGGTTAGCTCGGAGACAAAAACATTTTAGTAGAACAAAAGAAACTTGATATATGTCAGTTTCTTTTGGGTGGAAACCTATCGTTTTGCCATGAAACAGAGATTTTCGGCCATTTTGACAGAGAAGAAATGAAATTTCGTCCATGAAGAATGCTTTGTGCTTCCTGGCATCTGTAATATAACTAATGTGGCATACTGCTATTCAGATATATGAGGACATGTATAGTGGTTAAAAGAACCCCTAAGGAGTGTTGTTCCAGTATGTGGATTGTGGAAGATTGAAGCTAAAAGATGAATAGATCCTTGGAAGTGTTTATCTTCTCTTTGCTTGTGTTTAAAAATGTGGTGAACCTTGACTTCTTACACAAAATCCTATTTGTCAGTTATCAACCCGCTTATGCTATTTGTTCCAAAGCCCATTTCCCTCTGAATCTTGGCCTTCTGAAAGTTGTGGAAAACTTTATAACTTAAAACCATTTTTGCTTTTGTACTAATATTCTTCAAACCAGTATCTGTTTATCATTTTACAATAGGGATCTCGAATTTATCTGAATCAAAACTTGTTTAGCCAGTTGTTTCTGCCGACTATTGCCATTGAGTTGTCTATTGCCGTATAACCGGATTCCTTTCCCTTTGGAAAATGTAAAGAAAATGGACAAGAAGTGCTGCTCATGCAAAACACTGTGAATGTGCATATTTCTGATGTTCTTTTGGCTTATGAGTTATAACCAGTGAAACTGTCACTTAAGTTGTGAATGACTCCATTTGATGTAAAACCATGAATTAAACATCTGTTCTATCTTGATATTTATTTTCGGGAAAATTCCAAAAAAGCCTCTGAACGATCATTGCAATGTCTCATAGGCCTCCAAACTTCATTAAATGTTAATTGAACCTCTGAACTTTACAACATTCTATCAATTAGACCCACGTTGTCTAATTCTGTTAGCTTGTAAACCGAAAATACTTGTGTCAATCCCTTCCACTTACAAAATGACACCTGTCCAAAATTCTCCAACTCTTACTAATCCCTCTTACTCACCTTCATCCCAATTCTTACAAAACCCCAACACCCATTGCCACTACAACCCCAAAACCTTTCCGGCACCAGAGAACGACAACGAAACCCGTTAAAATACTGCACCCAATTTCACTTTTTACTCGGCATCTTCCTCCTATATATCATTCACCAATTGCAACAAGATTTCAATCTTTTATTCCTTCCACCATTAATCCTTTTCAATTCCAAGCAAAATCCTTCTGCATATATACGTGTCTATCTAGACAGAGACTTACCCGACGACTTGGAATCAGCCTTTGGTGTGTTGCTGCAAATGTCTTCCGGTGATTTGAAAGGGAGGGAGGGAGGGAGGGAGGGAGGGAGAGAGATCAGTCTCTATTTGCACACGGCTAGTATGGATGGTGCGTGAGGGCTGATGTGACATCCTTTTGTGATGGGTCGGGTGCCGTTCGAATCACATGGATACGAAGAACCAGATTCTGGGCTTGAAAAATGTTTTCGAGCAGTTTTACGATTCTGCAACTTCGAGCAGAAACAGAACAGATGAGAAACTCCCTCTCTCTCACGCGCAGACCAAAAATGAAGAAGACCGCCCTTTTCTGTCTCTGTTGTTTTTTGGTTCTGTTCAAAAATTTCAGGCTTCAAATTCTGATCCAGAAAATTTACTGATACCCAAGTCTGGTGCTTCACTTCGAGACAAAAAGATTAGTACCGGACCCGTATCAAACGAAGAAGCGTAGCTACCACACGGGTCATTTGACGGAGAAGCATTCATACAAGAGATATACTAGCTGAGTAGTATATCTCACGCACAGTTCCAAGGTTTAAGAGGTCCAATCAGCACCGTTGGACATTTCACCTTCAGTTCCACGTTGACCAGGTCCAACCTTAGCCAGTCAGCTTTCTCCGTTGATAAATTGATGGATTCCCTTTCCCTTTACGGTTCAGGAATTCGTGGTTGGCTTACTTTTGTTTGTTTGGTTACAGTTCATGCCCACTCTTCATGAACCCCCGCCATCCCCAACGCTGAGTCGCAGCTCTTCCAGTAGAAAAGAAACCTCCTTCAACTGATTCAGTCAGTAGGAAAGTCTGATGCCTCTCCTGCAGGCCAAAACATTTCCTTTGAATAGATGCGGTTCTCCCTTGTTGCGAAATATCACCTTTTGGAAATCTCAAATAAATGGAAGTGGGAATATAGGTTTTTTTTAAGATCTCTCCCTTCTCCATTATTCTAATCATTTAATTAGGCCGGACACTCGTCCTACTTCTAAGGATAGATAAAAAAGTTGGGTTCTTCCTAGGCTTGTTCTAAGCCGTTTTATGGCTAGTTCTTCCTACTCTTAAGGGCTTTGAAGTTCTTCTCTACCTAGTCTTCCAAAGTCCCCTATTTATTGGCAGTCGGGTGGAACTCGTCGGGGCTAAGGGCACTGACTTCGAGCAATCCTTTGTTAGAAAGGGAGAACAGAGGTTTCATTCTCGAGAAGCTAATCTGGCTTTTGAGGGATATACCTGGCGAACTCCGTGCCAGCAAGGGCGGATGGGGGTCTCTTACCCGACTCTAACAAGGGCGAAAATGAGGACTTCTTTGATAATAGCAATTTATGAGACCTAGGGAAATGAAAGAGATAAAGAAGAGCATCCCATCTTGCGATATCTCTCTCTGATCCGCGTCCTATTCGGCACATAGCTAATAGAGCGGTAGAAGGCCCGGACAGATATTGAACTCGGGCCCCTTTCTGTTCAGTCAATTCGTTCACTCCCCTTAATGAACCAAGGGAGTGACAGGGTTCCTTTCTTGATCTCTTTTAAGAAAAGGGACTGGTCTTGTCTTAAAGCCAGAAGCCAAAGGCATAGACAACAAGGGACATGTTCCAGCTTAGCTACGGGTCTTAAGGCAGCTAGGAATAAAGCACTACTCGGACATGCTTCTCCTAAGGGTAAAGCAACAAGAAGCCAATAGATGGCGTAGGTCTAATTGATAGAATGTTGTAAAGTTCAGAGGTTCAATTAACATTTAATAAAGTTTGGAGGCCTATGAGACATTGCGGTGATAGTTCAGAGGTTTTTTTTTGAAATTTTCCCTTTATTTTCTGAGCTTCTAAGAGAATTGAAAAAAATTAATACCGGAATATGTAAATCTATGCACTCCTAATCAGGTTTATTATCTTCTAACTCCTGAGTAAAATGCGTAGTCTGTCGATCATGGTGTTTTAAGGTACTGTAGGTGGGATGAGTTTCTAATCTAGCATGTGGAAAACATAGAGAGAGTAGAGAAGAAAAAATTTAAGGAAAAACGGGTGGGGTATCTTTGAGATTGAATTTTATCACGATGTAGGTTCGGGAAGCATATTCGAAACGCTGCGGCTGGGTAAACCTTTAATTGTGGTAGTGAATGAGGATTTGATGGACAATCATCAAAGCGAGTTAGCCGAAGAACTAGCTGACAGGAAGCATTTGTTTTGTGCATCCCCTCAAACTCTCTTGCACACTATAAATGGTATGAGTTTGGAGAGTCTCATACCATACCATCCAGGTGACGCCAGACCCGTTGCCAAACTAATAAACCGGTTCCTGGGGTTTCCAGATGATTGATCAAGCTGCAGAATTGAATTATACATGGGTACGTATGTTGCTCTTCAATTTTTTGATTGCATGTTTTACAGGGGTTCACTCGTTCCTTGTTAAACCTCAACTTCTTAACCTTATTGTTGTAAGTTGTATGATCTATTCTGAGTGCAATCATATTGTGCAGACAATGCCCAGGTTAGGTCTGTATGCTATTTAGCCCTCCTAGACCTCCATAGTGGGGACTACATTTTGTGGTTTGAAACTGTTGGGGCAATTGCATTTTGGAGCATGTGTTGTCTGGGAGGATGAGCCTCCTATTATTTTTGATAACTTTATGCTTTGCTGGTAATTTTTAAGATTATCTCGAACTTATAGGGTTCGCCCCTCAAATTATAGGAGCTCGCATTCTCAAGGTCGAAATATTATACAGTAGGATCTTGGCTCTGAAAGCTGGATTCTTGGATCCCAATGTCAGGTGTTTAACTCTTCCAGTTGCATATGATTTAATTAAATTTTCAAGAAACTGCATATGCATTTGGTTTTCTGAAAATTAGTGCAACATTATAGGAATTTTGGAATCTAAAAAGTACTATCTGGTTGATTTGCTAATACGAGTAGCCAGTAGGTGCCTTTAGTTGGCCCGTGAAACTTCCATCTGGGGGATAACTTGTTCTGGGACTACCAATTCCTCCCGTTTAGTAGCACCAAACAACAGAGTTGAACATGTAGGAATAGACGGATCCCAGAACCTACTGCCACCCACTCTATCTCATGCTGTGAATCTAAATTGACCTAGAACTGTCAATTGATTGCACCAAAGTGATTGATCAACTACTAAGAAAGTCCAGATCATAAAACTACTAAGAGAGTCCAACAATACACCCACACACTTGTGCAATCAGTCCAATGAAGAAACCCATTCGATGTGGACGAGTAGTGAGCTGAAGGAGAAAGTATAAATCGTTCTCTCTATGCCTAATTCTAGAATGGAAAGTACTTTAGGGTGGTCAACTGGATTAACCAAATTGATTGAGCTCTTGATCAGCTTAACCTCTTTTCTTTATCATCTTAGGTTTTTTTACAAGCAGCCTATAGTGTTAGGTTCCTAGAAATTAATATTTGATATTTGAACCTCGGAAATTAAAAACTAGGTTCCAATAGAATATTGGATTGACCATTTGCAGAATAGTGAATCGAATCGAATTGAATTGAATTATGAATCTTGACGATTCGATCCAAATTTCAAAAATACATTGAACAATGTACAGAAAATTGTTCTAAAGGCCAAGTTTGGGGTTTTAAATGGTGTTTAGTTCAATTTAACTTATTTTAATGCTTCCAATACATTGACGTGAAATTGTTGAGGGTTCAAGGACAACACTAGACAATATACCCCTAATGATTAAAATAAAAATTGCAAAAAGGTTGGTACAGTAGCACTGCCCATAACTTTTCCCATTTAGATGCTCACACACACACACACGGGACAAGTGTAATAGGTGAGACAAAATTAATTTCCCTTTCTTCAATTTTGAGAGTTGGTTCAACTTTTAGGGTTCAATTTTAGAGAATTTAGGTTCTTTGGGTTAGGGTATAGTGGGTTTAGGCATTTTGGGTTTATGCACTTAGGGTGCACTTTCCAATTATAGGGTTTTAGTGGTTTAGGCACTTTTGTGTACCCTAGGATGTTAGGCTCTTTAAGGTGCCCTAAGGTTTATATTTAGGCACTTTCATAGAATACCCTAGGGTCTTAGGCACTTTCATAGGGAACCCTAGGGTTTATGTTTATGCACTTTCATTAGGTTTAGGGGTTTAGGCATTTTCATTGGCTAGTGGGGACATTTTTGGAATGTGTAGGTGATTTGTCCTTTTGACATTAAGGAAAAAGTTGATGTCCTTAATGTAGTAAAGACCCCTTTACTATGTCATCCCAAAAAACAGACCCAAAAATGTATGTATGCCCCTACGCATTAAAGATACATTGTAAAATTGAACAATTTAAGCTTAATAAATGTCGAAGTTCATTGTTTTTGCTCTTGCTAATTGATCATGTGGTCTAATAGGGAAGATGCTTGTACATAACAGGAAAAGAAATACTATAGCAAATGGATTATGTATATACAGATGTTAAAGTTTCACTATAAAAATGAATGCTTAGTCTTAACACAATAAAAGTTTGTAGCCTTAGGTACAAAACTAGCTTATATGGCAACACATTTCGGTTTGTCCCAGGGTTTGAGCCCTGCATTGATCGATGATTCAGAGGATACCAAACCAAACGAAACCAAACGAAACCAAGCCTTATGTCCCAATCAATTGGGGTCGGCTATATGAATCTTTTTTCTCCATTGAGCTCTGTCAAGTGTTTCTTCATCGCTTAAACCTAGTATACTTAGATCTTTGTGTACTACCGCATCTAATGTCAATTTGGGTCTTTCCCTCCCTTGTGCGTTTCTACCCAAAGCTATCTTATTCACTCTTTTAACTACTACATCCGCTAGCCTACGATAGACATGTCCAAACCACCTTAGCCTATTTTCCTTTAACTTCTCTTCTATAGGTGCTACACCTACCATCTCGCAAATTGTTTCATTTCTAATCCTATCTCGTCTAGTGTTATCACACATCCACCTCAATATTCTCATTTCCGCTACACTTATCTTGTTCACTTGCTGCTTCTTAATAGGCCAGCATTCTGCCCCGTAAAGCATCGCTAGTCTAATGACAGTTTTCTAAAATTTTCCTTTCAATTTTGTTGGTACCCTCTTGTCACACAGTACACCAGTAACGCTTCTCCATTTGAGCCACCCCACTTGGATTCTATGCGTCAGATCATCTGCAATCTCTCCATCTTGACTAATAATAGAGCATAAATACCTAAAATGATCCTTGTTTGGTATCTCTTGATCTTGGATCATCACTTTTTTCTCATACGCACTTCTGGTGTCACTAAACTTGCACACCATTTACTCAGTTTTACTCCTACTTATCCGAAAGCTCTTAGACTCTAATGCTTCTCGTCAAATTTCTAATTTAGTATTAATACCACTAGTCGTTTCATCTACAAGGACAATATCATATACAAACAACATACACCATGGGATATCCTTTTGAATCTGCTTAGTCAATTCATCCATAACTAATGCGAAAAGGTACGGGCTCAATGCTGACCCTTGGTGCAATTCTATTGTGATGGGAAAGTCACTCGTTTCTCCTGCTGGTGATCTAATGGTAGTGACTGCACTTTCATACATATTTCTGACCACGTAGGATATTACGCATTCATGTAGGATATTATCATCAACAATATTCACACGTACTTGTACAATTACCATCTAGAAAATTGAAACTATTAACATCTTAAAGGCGTCTAGTACATCTTTTGGCTCATATTATAATAAACTATGAAATTTAAGCAAAATAAAATACTGAGAACTCATAGTCATATCTTTGGAATGACTTTTTTTAGTGTTAAAGAAGAACAAGGAAAAAAGTGTTAACAATACGCTCCGAATTAAAATAAATACAAATAACAAATGATTAACAAAAGAAAAATTAGTTGGGTTTATCGCTTAATAGTGCTTAATTAGGTGAATCTTGCTTTTTTATAAAAAAAATTAATGCAAAATAGCAACAGTGGTTTAATACTAGTTGAAATTAACAATTGTGATAAACCGTGGCTCACCTATAGATTTGTATCGTTCCTGCACGATTCACTACTGATTTTAGATATACCTTGATTCACCTATAGATTTGCACTCTATTTTGACGTGTGTTTTGACATGAATTGTGAATCTGTGAATCTAATCGTGCTCATGACAACTTTGAAGCATTGGCTTGTGAATGCTTATATATGGCCGAGCTTCCAATCGGTTAGTTAAAAATACCCTTTCATCACTCCCAATCAATTATATTTTGGCTATATCTGATTCGGAGAAAAATAAAAAATATATGATGCTTCTCTAATGAAAATAACAAAGAAGAAGAAAGGAAAATCTTCAACCCAAAAAGAAAACAAAGGGGACGAAAGAAGGAAAGTCCTTACACAGCATAAAAAGGAAAGTGCTTTGGAAATGAAAAAAACAAACAAAAAGACTCGAAATGGAGCCCAAAAGGTTACACATGCACATGCTGCATCCAAACCGCTGAGCTACATATCAAATTACACAATGTCGTAGGAAACTTTAATACATATACATTAATTACGAAAACCGGGGTGCCCTATTTTGGGCCCACAACTTGGGGGCCCTAACTGGAGGTTTTGTGGGCTTGTGCCGGGGCTGGCCCTCCTACGCACTGTACTTGGAAAAGTCTTTTTTCTACCAATTTACTGTCTTAACGATTCTCCAAGGAAGAGGGAAAATTTTGGAGTTCCAAGCTGCAGCATTCTCAATGCGTTCTAGACGATCTCTCTCAAGGGCAACGCTTTGGCTAACTTTGCAGCATTCTCAAGAGTTCATGTACAATATTTCCTTCCCATTTGATACAGATGCAAAGCTGCCTCTTTCTAGTAGGAATTCTGGCGCAGCAGTTGAAGCAACTTTTTTTTTTTTTTTGTTGTCATTTTGGGTCTGTATCTGGTCTAATCTGCTGTTCTATGGTTTACCTACATGTAGAGATATATAAGCACCAAAAAAAAAAAAGAAGAAAGAATAGATTGATGTTTTCCTTTTCCGAAAAAAAGGAAAAGGATAAGAAAAAAAGAGCTGCCTTGGTACGCACACGCGCGCACAGAGAGCTGAGATCATGGGTAATGTGTGCTACAAGTTTACTATTCTGGGATTATTGGGATATGGGTTTACTTTGATTCGATTTTTTTTCGGTTTAATTTGACCAAAATAAAAACCCAATATTTTTCAGTTTTTCTTTCCAAGAACTAAAAACTGAACCAAACAAATGGCTCTAGAAAACTAAACTAAACGAGGTTTTTTGCCTAGGGTTTTTTTTTTTTTTTTTTTCCGGATTGTTCAGTGTTATTGATTCTTATTTCACACCCCATACAAGACATCATATTCTACAATGAGACGACCTGTTTGTCCCACCCATGCCAATGATCAACTTTGACAGATTCAACAGAATGCTCATTCCTTAGGTGCACGATAGAAAGGACTTTTGGAGTTGGGGTTTGGGAGGTGAATGATCATTTATAAATGAAATTTTCTTAATAATATAACAATGCAAATTGGTCTTTTATTTGCCGTGATGAGAACACAAAATAAGATGGAGTAATGTGCCGGATATTCTTTTAAATGTTGTGAAATGGGCAATCCAATGCCAACACTTGAGACTTAAGGTTCCATTTTAATGTGTCAGGTTTAAAATCTCTTAGGTGCTATCAACTTAGGGTAAGATTCCCATCTAATAAAATTAATAATTTAGGAAATGAGGAAACCATTTACTAAAATCTTTGATTTTGAATTAATGTTGATTTTAGCAAATGGGGAAACAACCCCTCATTTGGGCCAATCCATATGGAGCTTTCCTCTAACCTTATGTGGGGACTCCGCTAGTCGATGGTGGGATTAGTCCCCCAGGATTAATCAAGGTGTGCGTAAGTTGGCCCAAACTTTCGGTTATCAAAAAAAAGGAAGGTTGTCCAAAGGGCATGGAACACTGGTGGTGAATATTGACTATGGCGAAAAATCATTCCCTATTTTTCAGCTTACACTTGTAAACACTCTTCTACGACAAAATCTGTGTTTCACAAATCTTTTCAAACCCCAGAACCTATAACCTAAAACATCTATGTTCTCCCCTTCTACTTCCACAGCGCCCTAACTAGTTGGATCAGCTTCCAGCATCTTCGCTGCGATTCCTATTCTCCCGTCCCACTTCCACAATGCTACTGCACTCTTCAATCTTCTCCTCTATTGAAATATTGTTCTTCTTACCAATTTTATCTGAATACTTAACAATTGCAGCTGATAGGGCTGATTTAACGTTGTTTCAGGTTCTTTCTTTGTATGCTTATTTGCGCCATCCTCTTTCTCACCTGCATTTCCCTCACTCACAAGGCGCGGTTCAAAATTCTTAGGTGTAGACTGTAGAGGTCTCTGAGACAGAAAGATGCTTGGGAACCACACGCTTGAATGGTTCATGAAATGTACTCCTATCATATAAGCGCTTCACCTGATTCATCATCAGAGCAAAGCTCATTAGCTCTCAACTGTTAAAACACCTTGGAATTTGCAAATTACTTTGTACGTCAAACCAGTTTGGGTTTTGTTAGAATGTGCACCTTAGGTACATGATAAGGTTCATTAAATGAATTTAATTAAACTTTTGTTTGCATGAGAAATTTAAGTTATAAACAAGAGAATTTTAATTAGGGATCCTTTAAGAATATTACCTTTATGATGCGATCCTATGCATTTTGAATATTTATGATCCCATCCTGTAAATAGATTTTGGGACCATATTGCCCTTATTAATTGTTTTAAGAGTATATATTATATTCTATTGATAATTTACAGTAGTTACTTATAGGCCTAAAAATCCGGCTTGGACTATTATAGGTTTTATTTCCTTTCTTGTTTTATCCTGTAAATAGTAAAGAGAAAGAGAGATTCAACAGAAATTCAATTCATTCATCTTACTGGAATTATACACAAGCACAACTTTTATGTTGGAATCCCTAACACTAGAGATGTAACTAACTACGTGGCAACATGCACCACTTTCTTTCTAACTGAATCGTGTAACAACTTGTTAACAACTTGAGAAGAATTATTCTGTGTGACAAGAACTATAGCAGTGTCACTGCGTGACTCCTTAACATCCCCCCGCAAGCGAATGGTGGGTGCAGAACACACCAAGAGCTTGCCCTTGAGATAATGAAAACGAGCAACACTCAAAGGTTTAGTAAAAATATCAACGAGTTGATCACTAGAAGAGACATGACGAACCACCAATTGTTTAGCAAGAACCTTCTCTCGAATAAAATGGTAGTCGACCTCAATATGTTTGGACCGGGTGTGAAAGACAGGATTGGAGGCTAGAGCCAGAGCAGAGAGATTATCACACCACAAGACAGGTGGGGAGGCAAGAGTAATACCCAAATCATGGAGAAGCATCACCAACCAACTAATCTCTGCGGCTGCTTGAGCAAGAGCACGATACTCCGCCTCAGTGGAGCTCCTTGCAATAGTAGGCTGTTTCTTAGCAGTCCAAGAAACAAGATTGGAATCGAAGAACATACAGTAGCCAGTAGTAGATCGACGGTCAACAGAATTCCCTGCCCAATCAGCATCTTAGTAACGTGATAAAACAAATTCCCCAGAGAGAAGAACAACCCCTTGATCAAGAGTGCCTTTGAGATAACGTAACAAGCGTTTGACAGACTTAAAAATGACCAACTGTGGGTTGATGCATGTGCTGACAAGCTGAATTGACAGCAAGAAAGAGATCAGGACGAGTAATGGTCATATATTGAAGGGCTCCAACAAGGCTGCGATACAGAGAAACATCTGCAAAAAGGATATTATCCGCATCCACAGTAGATGGTTTGATAGCCATGGGGGAAGGATATGGTTTACAATCACTCATACCAGCCTTGGCAAGAATGTCAAGAGCATATTTATGTTGCGATAAGAAATAACCTTGAGCAGTATGTTGAACATCAATTCCCAAAAAATAGGACATAGAACCAAGCTCTTTCATAGCAAAAGAAGCATGCATGTGAGAGACCAAGTGAGAAATAAGAGCAGGGTCACTTCCAGTGAGAAGTATATCATCAACGTAGATAAGGAGCACTGTGATGGCAGTGGAAGTTTGTAAAAATGAACAAAGAGGAATCACAATGACTAGATTTAAAGCCACAAGAGATAAGAAACTGAGAAAATGTAGAGAACCAGGCTCGAGGTGCTTGTTTGATCCCATACAAAGCTTTGTGAAACTTGCAAACATGGTGAGGATGAGCTGGGTCCTCAAAACCTTGTGGTTGAGTAAGATACACTTCCTCATGCAAAGTGCCATGAAGAAAAGCATTGGAAATGTCCATTTGTTTAATAGACCAGTTATAGTGTAAAGCAAGAGAAATGAGAATGCGAATAGTAGGCTGTTTAGCAACAGGACTGAAGGTTTCATGATAATCAAGACCCTCTTCCTGAAGATATCCCTTGGCGACAAGACGTGCCTTGTATCTTGCAATAGAACCATCAGAATTTCGTTTCAGTTTGAACACCCATTTGCAACCAATGGAGTGTTTACCACTGGGAAGAGGAACTAAGGACCAAGTTCCTTGCTGCTGCAGTGCATTATATTCCTCAACCATGGCTTGGTGCCAAGCAGGAGAGGAAAGGGCCTGTTGAATAGTAGTTGGTTCACAAAGAGACACTGTAGTAGATAAGCAAAGAGGATGCCGGGGTTTAAAAATTCCTGACTTAGACCTTGTGGTCATGTGATGTGGACCAACAAAGGGGCAGAAATAGGGACAATAGAAGAAGATTGGAAGTGAGAGGTAGAAGTAGGAGAAACAGAGGGAGTGGAAGGCCAGAAAAGGTTTGCAACTGATCAATAGTAGGTGCAGGTTGGAAAGAAGAATTTTGTGCAAAAGGGAAGCTTGTTTCATCCAACACAACATGTCTTGATATATAGTTCTTTCCATACGTAGGATCAAGACATCGATATCCTTTGTAAGAAGGATGATACCCCAGAAAAACACAAGAAAGTGATCTAGGCTGTAGTTTATGATCAACATAAGGACGAATCCAAGGAAAACAGGTGCAACCAAAGACCTTCATAAACCCAAAATCAGGAATCTGGCAGTAGAGTTTTTCAAATGGAGTTACATTAGCTATAGTGGAACTAGGCAGTCGATTAATCAAGAATGTAGTAGTGGCCAATGCATCAAACCAATAGACTATAGGCATGGAAGCTTGATGTAACAAAGTGATTGTTGTCTCAACAAGATGACGATGATTTCGTTCTGCCATACCATTCTGGGGTGGAGTATAAGGACAATTGAGCTCATGTTTTATTCCATGAGAAACAAAATATGCTTCAAACTGATTACTACCATATTCTCCTCCCCCATTAGTTCGAAAAATCTTAAGAATAGTAGAAAACTGATTCTCAACAAAGGCCTTGAATTCTAAAAACTTGGAATACACTTCACTCTTTGCAAAGAGGGGATAAAGCCAAGTAAATCTACTGTAATCATCAACAAAGATCACATAATATCTGAAACCAGCAGTAGAGGGTAAGAAAGGACCCCATACATCACTATGGATGAGAGCAAGTGGTTTAGTAACAGTAGTATTTGACAAGATGAAGGGAAGTCTGTGGGACTTTGCCGCATCACAATGAGGGCACAGAGAAGTAGGTACCCTTGTGTTATTAGACTGAATAGGTATGTGACCTTTGTTGACTAAATGGTGGAACTTCTTATTTGAGGGATGACCCAAACGTTGGTGCCAAACTTGAGAAGGAGCTTTGATAGCAAAACATGTTGGGGAAGAAGAAATAGACTGTGTTGATGTAAGCTGATATAGTCCATCACTATGCTAGCCTTGAAAAAGCACCCTCTTGTGGACCTTATCCTGAATCACAAATGTAGCAGCATCAAAAGTAACAGAGCAGTCATTATCCAATGCCAACTGATGAACTGAGACAAGATTTGATGCAATGCCAGGAACATGTAGAACATTTTTCAACTGAAATGTATGAGTAGGTGTAGAGAGAGTACCATGTCCTGTATTCTGAATGGGAAAAGTAGAACAATTGCCCACTGTAACTTGCTCATTACCATGATATGGTTCATACAGAGACAGAGAAGACAGATCATTAGTAATGTGTGTAGACGCAGCAGAATCAACATACCAACTGGAGTTGGAATGTTCTGGAACTGAAGCTATGTAGGCCTTGTTCTGTGAAGAGCTTGGGGTAAATTGACCAGGTTGTGATGAAGAAGAAGCAAGATAATAAGACTGTGGTTGATAATCCATGTTAAGCCTATGTCGACACTCAAAAACACTATGATTTGGCTTATTACAGATCTGGCAGAACAAACCAGAAGACTTCTGAAAAGTGTTTTGAGCATAACCACCATAACCATGAGAATTCTATGAGTAATTCTCTGAGAATAACCAGTAGTTTGTCCTCCTCCTCTAGAGTAACCTCCTCCTCTGTGGTTTCCAAAATTGCCTCCAAAATTACCTTTGTTTTGAGAAAAATTTCCACCTCGATAACCCCTATTATTTGAATGGAAATTGTTTCATTGTCCTTGATTAGAATATCCTCCTCTAATTGAAGAAAACACAACATTCAATTCTGTTGTAGATTGAGTTTTATGACCAGACTCCTCATGAATTAATTCAGATAACGAAAGAGAACACAACTCCTCCATAGTAACAGACGTAGGTCGAGTTCGTATAGAAGTTTTCAATGCACGATACTCCTCAGATAGACCATTCAGAGTAATTAACACCAAATCTTCATTATCCACAGGTGATCCAGCTAGAGTCAATTGTTCATTCAGACTCTTGATTTGTTCGAGATACTTCTCCATTGAACTAGAACTCTTAGTGACAGCAGTTAATTGATTCTTTAGTTGGTGGACATGCGACCGAGATAGAGTTGTAAACTGCTTTGAAATATTATTCCAGACATCATGACTAGTACTACAATTCAGAACAACTGGATAAATTGATGAAGAGATAGTACCAGAAATACAGCTTGTGAGATATGCATCATCAACAATCCATTGAAGAAATTCTTGATTTGCGACCTCTTGATTTGACGAATTACGCACTCGCGGTGTAGGTTGAACTCCAGTTCCATCCACAAACGAAGTTAATCCAGTGGCTTTGAGTATATGCTCCCATTGATCTTTCCAAATGATGAAATTAGTTGAATCGAGTTTCACCGAGATGAAGGAACCAAGATTAGAGATGAGAAGTGAGAGATTTGATGAAGGTAAAGGAGATTAGGTTGAAGAAGAAGCGTGGTTAGGGTTTGACATCGTTGGATCTTGCTCACAAGAGCTTGAGCTGCTCTGATACCATAAAGAAAAAGAGAGATTCAACAGAAATTCAATTCATTCATCTTACTGGAAGTATACACAAGCACAACTTTTATAGTTGGAATCCTTAACACTAGAGATGTAACTAACTACGTGGCAACATGCACCACTTTCTTTCTAACTAAATCGTGTAACAACTGTTAACAACTTGAGAAGAATTATTCTGTGTGACAGGAACTATAGTAGTGTCACTGCGTGACTCCTTAACAAATAGGACTATTATTCACGTCAATTTTTTTCCTTTCTTGTTTGAATCGATCACATCAAGTTTTATTTCCTTACTTGTTTGACTTTTGAATTCTAGCTATTTCGTTTCCTAATCCTAAGGTGATTTCGAAATTCAAAATCTTTAGTCCAAAGCAAACCTATAGGTCACCCAATTCAATTAATCAACTGGGATCAAATAATTCTCTTGCCAATTTGTGGGTATCAAAAAGTTGGATTCAATCAATTTATCAAGCAATATCGTGCGTTGTTTTGAAAAGGTATCATACGTCACCATTTTGATAGTTCCTTTGAGTGCAACGTGGCGAGAGAACACACTATATTCAACTAACAACACAACCCAGAAAATATGGCATACTTCATTACCATATTTTCACAAGGTAAAACAATACACCATGTTCAACTGATAACAGATCCCAAAAAAGATGGTATACTACATTACCACATTTTTCATAAGGTAAAACAACACATCATGTTCAACTAACAAGACAACCCTGTAAGCTTCATCACCATATTTTCATACCATTCTACACTTACTTAATGCCAACAAGACAAATTCAACTAGGATCTAAATTTACCTGTAACCAAAAACATTAATAGTTCCATAAGGGTTCAATTGATGGATCAATCACAAATCTTCATTTCTGCCTATGAGTACGTGATGTTTTTTTGTCTGGTTTGTTGGCTTCGACCACATGTTCAGCGTGATCCATCTATTGTTGAGGATTCCAGGAATGCAACTCATCATTAAGAAATGCAAGAATCATTTTAGCACGCATCCGACGACATGCTGCTTTTAGTAACTTGGGCTCCACTTTTTCATTTTGGAAATGTTGCTAGATAACATTACACACAATTACACCACAATCTAGGCTGGTTAAAAAAAAATAGCAATTATTAGTCGCAAGGGGAAAAAACTCATATTTCATGACTAAAACCAATCACTGTTGGTAAGGGAAAAAACTTTCAACGATGTTTTACCGGTTCATCATGTTCATCAATGCTCCTAGCCATAGCAATCCAGTAATGCATGACAATGCATTTCTAAAGATAAATCATTTCGAGCATGTACATCAAACAATGACAGATTAATAACCCATGTTCTCAAAACTCCTAATTTTTGACCCAAATTAAGTGGAGAACATGGTAATAACCTTACAGTTTAAAAAAAAGTACCAATAAACATGTTAAAAACGTCTCAAAAACGTCTGCAAATCATTACTTTAATCTAACAAAACCTAACCTTACTCTGTTAAAAATGTACAATAAACACGGAGCAACGATTCACCATTCTCAAAACACGACACAACTAAAAAAATCCTAATCAATGAGACAGGAACTTAATTTTCTACGGAAGAATGGCATCCTAACAAACCATGAAATTTGGGCAAATCTCATCCCACTGTTGTCTATAGGGGCATTTCATCAAACACTTAACATGCATTCTAGATCTATACACCCATCAAAAAATATCCATCGAAAAACAACCATGCTAGAGATAGCCAGAAACAAAAAAACAATCGCACGGTCCCTTATGTGTATTTGAGTAACTATTTGAACATACATAAAAGTAGATTGACAAAGGAAAAATTCAAGCTAATGTCCAATGAGATTTGAGATAAACATAAATAGTAGTATAGCCCATGTGTATTATTCCATTAAAGTTAACATGTACAAAAAAATGGCTACATGGTAAATCATAAAATTTCAAGACTCTAGTATCAAATCCCCCATAACAAAAAATGGAACATTGGTCTACCATTTTTCCTGTGGAGCATCCTGCACATGTCTCACAGTGTAAAAACCAATAAAACATGCTAAAGTGATTTAGGACAATTATCACTGATGATATACTAATCTTGGGAAACAAATAAACCATTATTTAGGGCTAATAACCTACGACATTACTCTCTAAAATCCAAAATAGTTGGGTACTACAAACATGTTTCAACCTTTCCCAAATCTATATTCTATTCTCTCAAATCCTCAAAACCCACTAAATGGGTTTGCGAAAAATACTAGAGGCATGCAAAAATCAAACACCATAAACAACTTCAAATCTGAAATAGACTTGCGAGCCTACACTCTCTAAAATCCATGAAAATCGCAGTAAAAGAAACGTATTGCAAAAAAAATAAAATCAATTCATTAATCCCAAAAAAAACATGGTGTACTGTAATACTGAGTAGAAAACTTACGACCCATGACTGGGCCTTCTTCTTGTCGAACCGGTTAGGCTTCGTCATCGTTTTTTTGCCGGAGTCGCCGCCTTAACCTCTTTTTGTGGTTTTTGTTCTCCGCGATATGGGGTTTCTGTAAAACTTTGGAAATAGGATGGTGGGATGCTGCAAATCTGTGGTATGGGGGGTTTGGTAACGTGAAATCCGGGATTGAGGAGGATTGGGATGGGTGATGGGATGGAAACAGGATGAAATCAGTTTCAATTTTGAAAGGATAGGGAAGGGTTTTGGAAGGATTAGTTTGGTAAAGTAGTGCCACGGGAAAATAGGGAATAGTTTAGGATGGCCTGGGGTTTGGGATGGAAGACGTTACAAATTCCGTTATTATAATATAGGAAAATCAAGAGCCAAAAATCTGTCCAAGTGTTTTTTGGGGTTTTTTAAAATTACAAGATGGAATCATAAAGATTCAAAAGCCATAGGATGACATCCCAAGAAAAATATTGTTATGGGATGTCTAATTAACTACCCCTATAAACAATAGGTACAAACTCTTTTACTACTTTTTGCATGAGAAATCTAAACATATCAATTACTCTTACTACTTTTTATAAAAATGGATTTTATTAGACTCATTTAGTGAACCTTATCATATGCCTTGGGGCAAATTTTAACAAGGCATATGATAAGGTTCACTAAATGAGTTTATTAAAATCCATTTTTATAAAATGTAGTAAGAGTAATTGATATGTTTAGAATTCCCATGCAAAAAGTAGTAAAAAAGTTTGTACCTATTGTTTATAACTTAGATTTGTCATGCAAACAAAGGTTTAATTAGGCTCATTTAATGAACCATAAAATGTTTATAGGCTTTAGAGCATCTCTAGTGCACTACCTAAAAAATGATTACTAAAGTGTACGCCTAAGCACATGTGGAACCCTAATTTGTGTGCTAAGAACTTAGTTTGCTAGCTAAAGAGAAATGTACTTTGATGGGGCTCCCTAAAAATGTTCATTAAGTTTAAGTCTTTCTTTTCTCTCTCCTCTCTCTTTTCTTAAAGTTATTCTCTCTCCTCCTTCCCTTCTCTCTCTCTCTCTCTCTCTCTCTCTCTCTCCCCCTTTAAGTCTCTGCCCAAATTTAGGTAGTCACTTAGGGCACTTTAATTAGTGAGGGGTGCCACCTAGGATTTTACGGCCTGTTTGTTTGAGGGAGATAGAAGGAGGATATAGAAAGAGACTGGATATAGAAATCCGGGTGTTTTATATCCGCTGTTTGTTTTGTTTTTTGTTACTCAGATATAATAACCTGGGATTTGTATATCCCTTTGGAGAGGGATAAAATATAGGCACCCTCCCCCCAAGTTATATTATATCCGGCCTTAGTTCCAACCTCCCTATGTAAGGTTGTCACCCTTTGATAGCCTTTTACTGCTGTTGCCGAGAGAGAGAGACAGAAAGAGAGAGAGGCAAGGTTGGTGGAACGTGACCCCACCGCTTTTCTGTTTTTTTCTATTTTTTAATTGGGACACCACCTCTCATATCCCTCATTTACAACAACAAACCAAACACAATAACTTTTAATCTTCCCTTTTAAAATAATACCCCTCCAACTATATCCACCCCTATATCCCCTTCTTATTATATCCATCTTCTCCCCTCATATACATATCCCTTTAACAAACAGGGCAGAGTATCGAGAGTTAATTTTTGTGCACTATAGACCATTTTTTTGCACTATAGACCATTTTTTGTGTTTTTCTTAGTTAACTAGTTAGAGCACTTTAGGGAACTCCTTTAGGTAGTACACTAGATATGCCCTTATGCCATTTAAAATACATTTCTTAATTTTGACGGTCAGCGGGTCACCAAAAAACTCCATTTTATAATTCTTTTTATCGTTTTATTTGTTGTTAAAAGGTCGGGGTGTTACATGATGGATATAAATAGTTACTTCCATAAAAACCATTCAAGTCAAATAGACACCTCAATGAAAGATTAAAAGATTTAAAGTAGAAGTTGCAAGAGACGGGAAATGAACCCTAAATTATTACATCTTGTCCATTATCTCTGCCGTAAATTTATCCCCGACCAAGGTAGATGTTGATAGATTTGACACCAAGGCTTCCAACTTTATGTCCAGGGTAGGTGTCCCTTGTTATGATAATTTGAGTAGATGAGTAGTCATCAAAGATTTCTTTCAAAATTTTCATGTCCTTTTCTTTTGTCATCTTTTTGGTTGTGGAGAGGACTAGGCAATTTTGATTGTATTAGTAGTTGATTGTATATGTCTCAGAGGCCCCATGTTCTCCTTTTTGGTATAGTGGTCATACTTTCAATGTTGATGTGCTTGGTGCATGCACTATTTGGAGATAGTGGTTTCTGAGTCACTCCTATCTTGATAAGATGATTTCCTCAAATATAACCATCTTCTCCTCCCCATTCAGGACATGCCGAGTAAAATTTGATATAGATAATTGAATGTCCTAGGATGGAAATAAATTCATGAATTCCTTTTAAAATAAAGACTAGGAGACTTTGAAGTTCCGTTAGCTGAGGACTTGGATAGATTGTACAAATTAATGACTATATTGTAGAGTGCTCCAGTATATATATTGCATTTTTGATAAACTCCATAATCAAAAGTTTTCATCCAATTTTCAATTACAATATGTTCACAACAAAGGCAATTATAAGTGATAAAATTCTCAGTAAATTCCTCAAGAGTTCTTGGTTTTTTTGGGACTTTGAGAAGGGCTAATTTGAGAGAATTTCTTTCGAAAAAAATATCAGGCTTAATTTTTGGCTTTGGATCCTCTTTGGTAAGAGTGGTGTTTTTGACTGGAGTAAATAGTCTTGGATCAGAATATCGGACTAGGTAGTCATATTTTCTAGTTTATTCTCCAAGGGGTCCAATAGTTGTATCTCCTTTTCATATTTGCACTTAAGTTCTGCATCAAAATTATATTTTGGATATTATGCTCTGAGCTCATCAAGCTTTTTGTACATTGAACTGGCAAGAGTGCCTAAGTTGTTGACCTCTTGGCCTATATTGTTTAATCCTAAGACGAGATTATTAATTTGCATAGCAAATTGGCATATCTTGTTTTCCATATGCAACTTCTCTTGTGAGGACATCTGCAAGACTATTTTCTCTTCCTGCAATATATTCAATATTGAAGTTGAAGTTTGCAAACTAGACTTGCCATCTAATAAGCGTTTTATTTGCAATAGTGGGATCAAGATTATTTTTTATAAATGCTTTAAGTTGATTATTATCAGTTCGAACCAAAAATTTTGTTGGTAAAAGGAAAATCTTGAACTTGGCAATTCCCCTTTTACAACAAGTAATTCCTTTTCATTTATATGATAATTTTTCTCTGCACCTTTGAAAGTTCCAGAAGATTATCTACAAATATCTTCAATATGTTCCTTTTTACTAGCTGGTTCTTCACAAATTAATTTAGTTTTATGGTTCTTTTTTCTTTTCAAAACTCCTGACCAATAACCTGCCTCCATTATTGTGACTCATTTTCAATGGAGGAGGACCACTTATGCACATTATGTCAAAAAGGTGCACCAACCCAAGAAAATGAGGTGCTCTGAAAACACCATTTACTTACTACCCTCCAACTTTGAGTGGTTAGTAACCTAAGTAATGACATTCAGGGTATGCCCCAACGTCTATAAATAAGCTCTGAAATTATTGTAGGAGGCTGAATGTAAGAGAGATCTTTCTCTACCATTTAGAAAGAAGTTAGGTATTGTAATATGGCTTGCTAAGCTTTCAAGTATAGTGTGAGTACTTATCTATGTACGTAGTAACAAACTTCTGATTATTTTAGAAGGTTTCTATGAATAAAAGAGTGTTATTCAGTTATTGCTTCCAATCCACTTCCTCTTTGTTATCTCTTCTTTGATATACACCCTTGGTAGGAAACGTAATAGGGTTGTGGTTTACTGGGTTGAAGGGTTGTTATCCTTGAGCGCGTATAGTAAAAGATCCATCCAATCTGTAGTGACTAGGTGAAAGTCACTATAGTTCAGAGGTGAAATATGTGGTTTAAGTTGTTACCAGGCATCTGTTGAAACACGGCCGTACACCGGAGCAGATACCCGATCCAAATAAGCTCAAAGTGTCAAAGAAGGTATAATTCCTTTTTATTTTAGTTTTACGGAAGCATAGTGGACCCTTGTTTATACTAGAAACCTAGTAAATGATCATGAAGATTGTTATATAGTAAGGAAAACACTATACATCCCTCAAAACCTGTTAAAACTACTTTGTTTTATGACTGATTACCTTGTGTTTTGTTCATATCAATGTTTTGTGCAATATATTGATAGTCAAAAAGACATAATCCAGATAGAACTCTTTCTTCAGCGTTTAGGACATTATTTAGACATAATTGATAAAGATACTGAAGAATATAGAATTTATTTAGAAAAGAATTTTTATGCACATACTCATATAATACTAATTCAAAAGAATCAGAAAAGATTAGAAAGTGAACCAATTGAACCTTCTTTGCCTAGATCTCCAAAGCATTGGTAGAAACCTTTAACAATATATATGTTAAATAGATCGAAAATATTAGCTAAAACAAGAAGGATACAAAGAAGTAAACATCTTAGAATATTACAATACAATCTTTTTGAAGAGTTAATATATAGTGAAGACGAATTAAAAAATTATATGATTATCGAAATATTAAAGGAAGTTATAATTAATATGGCTATTATAAACCTACTATTGAAAGCGTACCAAGATTACTTGAATATTTTAAGTAGAACATAATCCTATTACAAATCTTTAAAGCAAGACGAGAAACTTGTAATAAAACATAATACATTACTATCATCTACCTATTTGATAATATTTTTACACTTGTGTGTCTTTTGGTGCGAAACTTTGGTGTGTCTATAGCACGGTTCTTTTTGAATAGGTATTCCATTCATATCACATGTGTTAACTTAAATAGTCATACCATGTACACAAGTGGGGCCAAGCAAGATAATTTTGCAAAAAGTAAAGGACTCTTAGGTGAGGCTCCCACGTGAAGATGGACGGGATATTTTTGTCCTTTGAAGGACTTTAGACATGAACAACTTTAAAATAATGGACGTGACACATTATTAAAACTTACCCTGGATTAAATGACTCAATAGGCCTCTACCTTTGGACCTTACACTAATTCTCCGTAATTATTAATAGAATCCACGTCCGGTTAGGGATTGATGATACCCCATCAAATAAGCTTATAAGTTTCAATTATGTCAAACCCTGTAGGTAGATATTTGTATTTGATATGTTGAATGTTAAGTGGAAATTCTTAAGGTATTTTATAAGATGTTGATTAGTGAGAGATTGTCAATAATTCAATGGGGATCTGTACTTTTAATGTGGGGAGATTAATAAGTATTTAATAACGTAGAGCTCAAAATATAATTGAGATAAAGACGGGAGTGCAATAATTCTTTAATAGTGTGAATTATAATTTGTGAAATAAGAATAGAATCCAAGTAGGATTAGGTTTTCTTATCTATACTCCTTATAAAAGACTAAAGATTTGTCTACTTTTTGTTTCCCAAAATTTCCCTTCCCTTCTATGTTATTCCCCTGCCTCTCTCAAATCTCCCCAAATGACCTCTCCTCAAATGACACTTCCCGAACTCAACAACACAATCAAATGGCGACCCCCATAGATGACTGATATTCAACCTCCCATCCTCTCTTTCTCTCTCTCTGTCACGCACACGGCCTCCTCTCCTCGTTGATGATTAATCATACATCTTAACTCATTCGACCATACATCTATAATCCCAATTTTGTTGCAAACTACACGGAGATTTTGCATACTGAACGGAGGTAGCCAGTTTGATAGACGGTGGGTTTTCCTTTTGATTTCCAATATTGCTTAATGTGCAAATTATAGTTTCTTAATGTAAAATTTCTAAATGGAGTTCTTATTTGCCTACTAATTGTTCGATAGAATGTTTGTAAGGACCAGTATGAAAAATTATTTTTTGGAGAAGTTTTGATTTGGCCGATAAAAAGTCCTGGTAATTGTTCCTTGGATTTTTCTAATCGCAATGGTATAATCAGAAGTTATTTTTCAGTAAAGCAAAGTCATCTTTCACCCCTTTTCTTTGGAGAAAAATGTGCCGTTGTTTTGATGTGACTAAAATTTCAAAATTTTGGACATGCCATTGTTTCCAAACGGGGGGTAATTTCTTATTTTCATAAATAAAGTAAAGTAAAGAAAACTTAAGTTTGGTTTATGAAAATAAGTATTGTGGTCACATATTATAAAGACAAGTGACATTTTGATGTATAGTGTAATTAGAGGGATATAAATGTAGTGTATGGAAGAAGTTTTCTCAAAACATAACATCCTCTCCTCCCTCTCTACCCAACAATCTCTCTCTCCTCTCTCTCCTCCATTGTTACACCTTCCAAACTCAAATTTCTCCCTTCTCACTCAACTATTGCAAGAACCTAGGCCATTTTTGAGTTCTATGCACTCTACGGAGCTTGGGTTGCCGTGTATTTGCACTGAGAGCTCCACATTCGGGATTTTGACGTTTCTACACTTAGGGTTTCATTCATCTTCCATTTTCAAGCAAATCCTTGGGGTAGGAGAACAATTTCTACTCTCTCTAGTTGTATGCTTGTGATTTATTGCACATATCTTGTTCTTGTACTCAATTTCATTAAAATCATATTTTTCCACTTTAATTATTTGATCTATGAAATTGCTTGTTGTTTGGTGAAATTGGGAGTGAAATTGATCTCCCTCCATGTTTAATTGTTGCCTAACATCTCTAGTTTGTACCTAAATTATCTCATTTGTGATTGAATTGAAATTTCACACCTTAAAGGTGAAAATCTGCACTTTTCATAGCTGCTGCCTCTGTATTTTCCAGCTGCTGCCCCTGTCATTTGGGTGGCATTCGGTGACCCTTTGATGTCCGTTTGGTCCCCGATTGTTCAATCATTCATATAATCGACATTTGTCATCATTTTCGCCCATGTTTTGACTCTAGGATTATGATTTTATAAACAAATATGCCACCCTTATGTCACATGAAAGTTAGATGGTTTTCGGAAAGCGTGTGTGGGTGTGTGCATAACTCTTTGTATCGAAAGATGTGAAATAATGAAATGAACTTGAAAAAATTGGACTTGTTATTGAAATGGAATGAAATATTTATGGTAATGAGGTGTTTAAACCAATGCCATCATTTGGTAAAGTTCTTTTTTGATAAAGGCGCGTGGGGCCTATGGAACCCAACAGAGGCAAGCGGGGCCTACAAATACCCAGCAAAGGCACGCAGGGCCTATAGAATCCAACAGAAGGATTAAATCCCTAGTATTAATGAAAATGATGTTTTCTTCAATGAAAGAAATGAGAAATGAGATTTTGGACTATCTATGGTGTTTTGTCGAAACTCGACTTGTGGACCTGCTTTTGAATTTGTGTGATGAACTTGGGTAGTTTTGGTGAAACAAAAATGAAAACCTTGGTGATGTTGAGTACTTGAAAATAAAAGTGTTCTGAGGTACATATGGTATTTTGGTAACATTGGACATTTGGACATGATTTTGGACACATGTTATTCTTATTGGTGATTTTGACAAACCTAATGAATCAATGGCTACCTTGGGACACCTTGAAATCTTTTTGAACACTTGATATTACTTTGAACACATGAAATGGTGGGTGGATACTTGGTAGTCACTTGGGTACTTTGAAACTTTCAAAAATCCCTTCTCTTTTACTTGGATACTTGGACTCACACATGAACATCCTTTGGATATATCTTGCCTTCATGGGCATGCATCATATTTATACACTTAGCGTTAGTAGAATAGTTCTTCTACGAGCGCGTGTGCTCACCCTATCCCTTTTTAGGTACTCAGCTTTGATCGTTCATGGTTTGAAGTGCATGACTTGGATGAGGAGCATACATGGCATGAAGTTATTTTATTCATCTTCTATGCATTAAATTTTCTTTTGGGGAGATGGTAATGTAACTCTAGTTTTTCACTATCTTTTTCTTACTATGGATTTGTAACAACTTATGGGATACTACTTCGATTTCACCTTTGGGGCTAGAGTGCCCAAACATTTGATAGCCAATGGACTAATGATGTACTTCACTTTATGGAAATCTTATCACTTGACTTATTTGTTATTGAAATTTTTTTTATTTAAGTTTTAAGAAAATGAAGGTGTGACAATGTTCCAATGACAGTTTGAAACCTTTGGAAAACTTTAATTTCTTATTGCCTACTAACTGTTCGATAGATTCTGCCAATGACAGTTTGAAACCTTTGGAAAACTCAAATTTTTTGATTTCCCTTACTGCCTACGATGCAAATCATAGACCCTTAATGCAAAATTTCCAAATGTAGTACTTACTTGCCCACTAACTGTTCGATAGAATGTTCCAATGATAGTTTGAAAATTTGGATTCTAAATGTAGTTCTTATTTGCCTACTAACTGCTCGATAGAATGTTCCAGTGACAGTTTGAAACCTCTGGAAAAATTAACCCCCAGCCCAAACATTAGATTGACACGAATAGTACTCAGCCATTTCAAATTAGATTGACATGAATAATCATCATTGAAGGCGTCCATGTTTTCTACATTGCTAGCGACCTTGTTTTCTACATTGCTAAGCATTGCACTCTACAAGAAGTAACTTGGAATCCTATTTTGCCTTGGCAAGTAGACATATATTTGATGCATACGGCTGTTGATGTTCCATATGGCTGTTGATATATCGCATATGGCTATTGCTTTCATTGTAGTAAGCATGCCAGGTTATTGATAATGACCGGCTCACTCCTTGTTAGAATGCGATGTATAATGCTTAAATAAAAGTAACCAAACAATATAATCTTCAATTAGACCAAGAAAAAGGCTAAAAAAAATTAACAATTTATTTTGTAATTCTATTGAGTGCTTTGCCTACTGCACGGTAGGCTCAAAGAAGGGACGCTAGGTTAATGGTCTGTTAGTGTTTTTTGGTAATTCTATTACACCTAAAATACTACTTTGTGAAACCCAATATTCTTCTATGGACTCCATCAATGCAAAATTAGTATCTCTTTTATAATCTTCAATCAGACCAAGAAAAACATTAAAAAAATTAACATTTTCTTTCGTAATTCTGTTGACTGCTTTGCCTGTTGCTCGATAGGCTTAAGGAACGGATGCCAGGTTAACGGTTTGTTAGTGGTTTTTTTTTTGGTAATTCTATTACACCTAAAATACAACTTTGTGAAACCCTATATTCTTCTATGGGCTCCATCAACATAAAATTAATATCTCATTTCTTCCTTTTCCTATGTTATTTTCTTTAAGCTACTTTCCAAACTGGAGGTTGGAAATCTCTTCTTCATACAAGTACACCAAGTTTGAGATCAGAAGAAGGTAACAACTTCGTACAATGATTCCAAATCATACCAGAACTCCATAAAGATGTGCCATTCACCTTTTGTAAAGTTTAATAGTCTACAGCCTGTGGATTCAATTAATGGTTAAACATTGTCCCAATATATACTTATAGTAGTTATCTTCAAATGTTTAATTTATGTACAGATGAACCAAGGTCCCGTTACATGAAGTTAGGAGGGACCGATATGCTCGATTGACTGCTGAAGTGAAGAAAATATATTGAAAATGTCTCCCCCCCAAAAAAACATTGAAATCCATTGGTCTAAATAGAACTGCTTGCATTGATAGTAATGGACAATGTTTTGCTCCTATTCCAGTGTTGGGTAAATATTCTTGTTATAAAAAATTTACTACTAAAACCTATGTTTTAACATATTGTTGTCTTGGATTTTGTATTTCCCACAGGCCTGTGTGACTCTGAATTTGAAGTGCAACGGATTAGGCCTTGCTCTTTTTGTGGTGCAAGGAAATTCCAATATGAAACCCCCAATTTCTATTGCTATGGTGGTAAAGTAGTAATCGCAAGTCCATCCGTTCCAGAGGCTTTACATAAATTATATATGTCACAATGTGAGGAAGGTAAAGAATTTTGTAGAAACTTCCGGGCATGTAATAGTATCTTCTCTTTTACTTCATTTGGGGTGAAAAGGGATAAGGGGCTAGGAACCTCACAACAAGGTGTTTATAAATTCTGTGCGCCAAGACCAAATCTACCATGACCTCCCTTCTCTTATTCCTTCAACGGATGGCCCACATTTCTTTCAAATGCACTTCTATGATACATGAGCTGCAAAATAGATTGCATATTTTAAAAGACGCAAATCTTAGTGAGTCCATTGTTAGAAAACTAATGGAGTTGCTTTTGGAGAATCATATGCTCAAGTTTTACGCAGACTAGCAGATAAGCCATTGGATTCCTACGAGATTCATATCCAAAGTAATGTACAATTGGATCAAAGAGTGTACAAGTCCCATCAGTTGATCAAGTAGCAGGAATTTGGATTGAAGGGAACAACGCCAATGTGCCATTTGAACGAGAAATCATTATTCATGCAAATTCTGGTAAAAGACATTGAGTGCAACACTATTTTGGTTGCTATGACGCATTACAATATCCTGCATTATTTCCAAGGGGCGAAAGTTGTTGGCATCAAAATATTCTGAAGAAAAACTACACCATGAAAATTGCTCTATGCACGAGTATACAACAATGCCCAATTTTGCTTCTGCTATAGATATACTAAAAAATGAACAAGAAGGCAATGCTGGTACAAATCCTTTATTTATTTATTAATGGTAATAATTGCGGATGACATTTTTGGTATTATGACTTCCAAACTTATTCACTTAATCAATTGGTTTGTACTTCTGTAGTTGATACCGGAGGTGAAATGGCAAAAGTATCATGTCGACAATACTATTGCTACAAATTACAGAACCAATGACGCAGCGGAATTCACGAGAAACTAGTTGCGTACTAGTTCAAACGAAAATAGGTCTCGAATCCACAAGAAGAAAGAGAGATATCTCTGAATTATATTTTGATTGAAAACTCCTTAAGAATAGAGGTTATATGCCATTTTATAGGAAAAACTAGCAAAACCTAGCAAAACTTACTTAAAAATTAAAGTCTCCCGAAAATTGGAGAAACTCCCAAAATTGAAAACTAGAAAGAAAAATAAGATATTCCAATTGGAAACAATGTAAACAGAATTACACGTTAAGAGTAATTTTTAATCTAATTATTACCTAAAATAACAAAATTACTAAATTGAAGGCCTAAACGAATGAATTTGGCCGAAATCCACCATCAATCACGATTAGGGAGGAGAGTATTGATCGCAGCGCGATTCTGCTTCAGCATACCAAGTTTGGGCCTATTCTGGGCTCGTCGATAAATTGCCGAAATTGACAACTTTCAATTAGAAGTTGTTTGGGCCTCTTAGGCTTTGACCGGTCCAATTGATTGTAGAATTGGGCCACCATTTGTTCTGCATCAATCCCTTCTTCTTTGAAAGAACTCGACCTCGAGTTCAAATCTGGATAGAGCGGCTCCTCTTCTTGATACTAAAAAATGTCAGCAACATTGAAGATATTGGAGATCTTCATGGACTCGGGAAGATCAATCACATAAGCATTATCCCTAATCTTCTTCAAAACCTTGTATGGACCATACTTCCTGGGCTTCAGCTTGTTGTAGGTTCCTTCGGGAAACCTTTTCTTCTTCAAAAATATCATTACATCATCGCCTTCATTGAACAACTTGACACGCCTACCCTTGTCAGCAACTGCCTTGTTCTTTGCATTAGTCTCAGCCAACCTCTGCCTCACATAATCAACTACCTCTTGGGATTGTTTAGCCATTGCCTTAGCCGCAACACTAACTCTAGGACCCCACGGAAGACGAACTAAATCCACTGCATGCTTGGGAGGTGTCACATAAACCAAGGAAAAAGACAATTTTCCCGTGGCACTGTGAACTGCACTGTTGAAATCAAACTCAGCTTGTGGTAATGCATTATCCCATTGCCTTGGCTTGTCCCCACATATGCTTCGAATCAGATTACTTAAACTTCTGTTAGTTCGCAAATAGCACCCGCTGTACCACGCAGTTTACTCGATCCCCATCTTCCTCTGCATAGTCAACTTCATACTTTTCATTCCAGTCGCCCACTGCTTCATCAGCTTCTTCTTCTCTTTCCTCTGCCAAGGCCAACTTCCGATCTGGACAATTACTAGAACGGTGACCAGGCTTTTGACACCTGTAGCACTTTTCAGGCATGGGCTTGGCATAAGGATTCGGCGCCTTCACCATGGTTTAGCTGGAACTGCTTGTTTGATTGCCACCTCCAAATTTCGCTTCATCACCCTCTGCAGCCTTCGGTTGAAACATCGACTTCCCCCTAAATTCAGGAGGAATGGACGGTTCTGTTATGTTACGACGGTATCCTGAGTATGCTGGTTTGCGATCACGCTCTAGCCGCTCAGCCTTTAATGCTAGGTTGTGGACTTCATCCACATCCCACACTGTCTGCAACCCAATCCGATCCCGTATCGACTACTTCAATCCATTAAGATACCTGGCTACTTTCTGTCCATCCGACTCGTATAGATTATTACGATTAGCGAGTCGATTAAATTCAGCCGTGTAATCAAACATAGTCTTGTTCCCTTGTTTGCAGTTTTGATAGGCTTGAAAAAGGTGTTGCTCATAATTAGGGGGTAAGAACCTGTCCATCATGAGTTGTTTCATCCTGCGCCGTGTTTGCTCAGACTCCTTTCTTTGCCTTCATCGCTTCATCTACAACTGGTCCCACCAAACTGTAGCGCCACTTTTCAGTTTTTAAGCGACCACCTTGACCCTCTTTGAGTTTGGAATTCCCATCATGTCAAGGAATCGCTCAACCTTCGAAAGCCAGTCTAAGAACTCTTCAATTTCGAGATTACCGCTGAACGTGGGAAGGTCCACCTTCACACGATATTCATCGAACAATTGCTGTGGTCGCTCTTGTGGATGGTTTTCCATCGCTTCTCCTTCTGGTTTTGATTCTTCTTCACTGTCTTCATGATTAGCCAGGCGTCTCTCGACTACAATCCGGTTATCGGGTTGGTGTTGGGCAAATCCCATAGTGTGTTCCCGATCTTGGTTAAGAGGACGGCGTTGGGCAAATCCCACAACACGATTCTCTTCAACCTCTGCTGGTCTCTGGTTTTGACAAAGAGTCAACTGCAGCTATCACAGCGTTTCTTGAATTTCCATCAATTGAGTTCGTTTTTCGTCACGAAATTCACGAAGCCCTGTCAACTGAGTTCGTTGTTCTTCTACCGTCGCCCTTAGATTAGCAAGCCCCTAAGCAACATCACAGGTTGTGTCATCAACTTTGTTAGGTGCCATTGAGCCAGAAACAAGCTGCTCTGATACCACTTGACGCAGCATAATTCACGAGAAACAAGTTGCGTACTAGTTCAAACGAAAATAGGTATCGAATCCACAAGGTTCTTGAATCCACAAGAAGAAAGAGAGATATCTCTGAATTATATTTGATTAAAAGCTCCTTAATAATAGAGGTTATATGTCCTTTTATAGGGAAAACTAGCAAACCCTAGCAAAACTTACCTAAAAATTAAAGTATGCCGAAAATTGGGGAAACTCCCAAAATTGAAAACTAGAAAGAACAATAAGATATTCCTAATTGGAAACAAATTAAATGGAATTACATACTAAGAGTAATTCGTAATCTAATTGTTACCTAAAATAGCAAAATTACTAAATTGAAGGCCTAAACGATTGAATTTGGCTGAAATCCACCATCAGTCACGATTAGGGTGGTGAGTATTGATCGCAGCGCGATTCTGCTTCAGCATACCAAGTTTGGGCCTATTCCGGGATCGTCGATAAATTGCTGAAATTGACAACTTTCAATTAGAAGTTGTTTGGGCCTCTTAGGCTTTGACTGGTTCAATTGATTGTAGAATTGGGCCGCTACTTGTTCTGCATCATCCAAGACCACGACCAGTCGATTATATTGTTGGCCGGAAGGCTATTAAACAATTTGTTGTAGACATGTACATTAAATTGGAAACGACAAGGTTTGATTTTTATAGACATAAGAAATCCCAGATAAGAGCTGAACTGTACCAAGGAATTGTTGATAGTGTATTGAGCGGTGAAAAAAGAGGGAATATGGTGGGGCAATAGAGTTCTTTTACTTGCATCTTTTGAGGGTGGCCCAAGAGATATGCACCGTTGGTATTGTACTTGATCACTTTGGAGTAATAATATCCTTTTTTCGCCGTGCAAGAAAAACTATGACTTGTTGGAAGCAGCATAAGAATTTTGCTACGAGCAATGAAAGAAATCCCAAAGTCCATCCCGATCCAACGGGTAAAGTGAAGGGACCCACTTGTCTTCCCTTCCCAGCTTCCAAAAACACACGGGAGAAAATGGACCCATTTCTTCACAAAACAATTTCAAAATTGGGGGAAAATTAATACTCTCCAAAACATCCTCAGACTCTCTCTCTCTCTCTCTCTCTCTCTCTCTCTCTCTCTCTCTCTCTATCCATATACGCCAAGCCCACCACCTCTTTCACTCTGGAGCACCTATGCCAGCCCCATCAGCGACGATCAACACTCTGTCTCTCTCCACATACGACAGCCGATGAAAGAGTACTTGCATTCATCTTCCCACTGGGACCACTAACGACAAGCCCATGACCAACAATCCACACTCTCTCTTTTGGCCGAGACCACCGACGATAGGCCGACCACCATGATTTGTGGGTAATAAGCAATGCCAATTCCTTTCCCTTAACAGTTAAATGTTTCTGCTGATGGGTAGTTTTACAAATGGGCTTGGTTGTCATCTCTGATCATAATTTTGAAATGCTAAAATAACATATCATTTGGTGGGATTGAGATATCGAGAAGAAAGTGATACTCATATCTAGGATGGTATATCATCTCATTAACAACATAAGTTCTTAAGTGTAGTTCAGAAGCATGTCCACCCAATTATCTTTCGCAAAAGATAAATTACTCACAAAGTTGTCAAGAAGAAACAAAATGAGCTGGAATTAAAAAGTTCTGAGGAAAGATAGTTCGAAAACTAGGATTTTTTGGGTGTTCAACTTTTAAGGTGGACGAGAGAATGTAACACAGAGCACCAACAGAGTAAATGCTATAGGCTTATAAACCTCATTGTATATTGCATTAGCACCAGCATGGGTACCATTTCCACCCAACGCAAAAAGCATGTTGATTCCTCTTTTCTGAACAAAGAAAAAAAAACCCTGTCATCAGAATCGAAAAACCTAATTTTATAAAATCTGGAAAAAAACCCCCTAATTTTGCAATGACCAAATGTAGATTAGTGAAGAGGGAAGTGAGAGAGAGATACCTGTGAGAGAGAAGAGATGGTGGTCGTGCGTCGGTGGTGGTAGGGGTGGGTTTGAGGTCAACCGTCGGTGGTGGTAGGGGTGGGTTCGGGGTCAGCCATCGGTGGTGTTAGGGGTTGCTCGTCGGTGGTGGTTGGGGTGGGACAGGGGTTTCTTGTTGGTGGTTTAGAGGGAGGAGAGAGAAGAGTGGATATCGTGGTGGTAAAGGTGCGTCCGTGGTGGTGTGAAAGGCCGCGTTCAGAGAGAGTATTCATGGTTTACCCAAGAAGAGAGGAGAGAGAGTATGTATGTGTTTTGAATTTTGAAATTTCATTTTTGGTCTTGGTCGAAGTGGGAACTGGGAAGTGAAGCAAGTGGGCCCCTTCACTTTACACGTTGAATCGGGATGGACTTCGGGATTTCATTCATCGCTGGTAGCAAAATTCAGAGCATAATTGCAAAGGGAAAAAAGGGGAGAAAAACTGAATAAACAGAAGAATACAAAAATAAAATAATGAAAAGATGATGGTAAAGAATACAGGTTCACGAATAGTACTCCAAGAGATGCAATAGGCTGGAAAGAGAAGGAAGAAGCATCAGAAGTTTTTCTTTTGGACCAAAAGTCTATATATGGGATTGGAACTTTTATCAGTCTCACTTTTGAACCAAAGATTACTGTAGGGTGTTCAAGGTTATTGTACACAGGGTTTTCAAATCTCAGGTGGACCAAGAACAAAGCCACAGAGGTAGCTATTATAAGTAGGCGTGGGCAAAATTTTCGAGGTTAGGGTATTTACGTGGTGTTCACATGAACACCTTTTCTTGTGTGTAGCGCCGTCTCAACACCCTTTCTCGTGTGTAGCGCCGCCTCTGAGCACCACCACACAGGCCAACTTCTTCACCATTATTTCTGACTACAAAGCTATTTTTTGAAGTAAAAAAATTGGAAGTCTTTCTTATCAAAGGTGTTATGAGTGTGTCTGAGTGTGTTTGGGTTCGAGTATTGTGGATGTGGTAAGGTTCCCCTGTGGGGTGTCTATATAGGATTGGACATGACATTGCGTACGTGATACAGTGTGAATGTTCTCAATGGATCTCACCTCTTTTTTCTCTAATGCGAAAAAAAGTTTATCTAGTAAAATTTCCGATTACATTACTGATTCAGAGTAGCAAAAATGCCATATGATTTCCGAGCACGTTGACTAATTACATAAAGAATAAGAAATTGGTGAACCAATGTAGTAGTACTATTAGCAAACTGAAGGTATCATTAAGGAGTTGGGGTGTAAGACACAGAATTTTCGCTGACTGGCATAAGTCCATTTGAGATGTTATGTTAGCTGGTCTAGTGTTACTGTATGGCTTGCAAGTGAAAGTTCAGGACGGTTAGTAGTTGGGCTTAATTGAATATTTTGATGCTCACCTTAACTTCCTTTTAAGTTCCATCAAATTACAAAAAAAAAATAAAAATGATATTACACTTTGAAAAAGACTCCACATAGAATTACACGTACCAAAGTCTAGATTCCACACTGATAAACAATATTTTAATGTTTCATCATTTCGTATGGAAGGGTCTTCACCCACCTTCTTATTCTTTTGTTTTTGTTTTTTTATAACTAGGTATTAGGCCCAATGGATGGGTTAGTACACATCAACTTCAGTTTCTACTTGGAGTCGTGAGTCGTCCACTATGGTTGGAAAAGTAGTAGGAAGACTATTATTCATGGAAAGTGGAATAAGACTTCATGTAGATTTAGGGATATTCCGTTAAGGGTGTTTTTAAAATAAATTAGTTTTTTATGATTTTTTGTGTAATATATTGTGAAATAATGATTTATCTTAGTTTTGAAAAACTTATTTTTTTTTGTTAGTGGAACACCCCTTTGACTTGCACCAAGTCTCGATTGAGTCATCGATAAATGATATTTTATAGAATTTATCAAGCCTAATAGATTGGCTGGTACAGATATCAATTTCACTATTTACTAGCGGGATCCAATTAAAATTGCTTTTATAGAATGACCTAACACTGACAGTAGAAGTAGAGTTCCAAACAAAAACTTCCTGAGGTTCTATTTGGCCATTAACCATTGGGTTAACATGATATACACATATATACTGATCTATTTTGGTCTTTGGTCTTTTTCTTAATGAATATCCATTCATCAAAGTTGATGTGTAAAAGTGGTGACCATATCCTTAAATTCTGAACGAAGACCTTTATAGACACAAAGGTTAATCTGCAATAGAAAGGGGACAGCCAGTTGCGGAGAGTTTATGGGTCATCGCTTTGACTTTGTGAAGAAAAACAGAGAATTGCTTGTCATCTTATTTCATCTTCTGGATTTGCATATGTAATTGTAGAATAGAGTAATGAAGAACTTAGATTCAATGTCCCAATTAACACATGCCAGTAACAATAAACCATAAAACAATATTTAAATCCATACCCGATGTACCGACCTTTAAAACAAGCGGGTTGGTTGATTTTTTAATGGTTTCGACGCAGGGGGTTGAAAAAATATTCACTATTTGAGCAAGTCATTAAACCAATTGCATAAAAGCACTACTATTACAAACATAGACCACATCATAGTTTTTAACTGCTGAAAATTGGGTTATTTGTGTTGGCTGGTACTAGATGTTCCAATTTTCAATGCCTCAACGTAATTATTGGAGAGAGAGAGAGAGAGAGAGAGAGAGAGAGAGAGAGAGAGAATTGCAACATGGAATGATGTATCATCAAAGAGTTGCAATACAAAGAGTAGTAGCTAGATAATCTCCTACGTATTCACTTAATGAAGACTCCGTACGTCCATCAACATCGATCTCACTGCACTCTGCAAAAACATAATATCATAGAAATCACAGGTACAGTTAGCTGTATAGAATTTGTATGAAAAACATACTCATAGTATCGTAGTTGTCGATTTAAAACAAGTACAACATCTGATAAAATAGAAAAATGAGAAGTAAAAGGGTAGCTAAATCACAGGCGGCGAGGATGTATATTCGAATTTGACTTGAAAACAAGGACTCCACTAAAGGAGAGATTCTCTGTTATCACGATGGAAGTCCAATAACATATTGTTGCGAAATCATTGGGCTCTCTCTCACGGAAGTATATGGCAGTTTTAGGATATTTTTTGGTTGTAATTATCTTGTAATTCTATTATGTATATCCTTTCCTTTCTTAGTCCGTAAGTTTAGGATCTATAGTTTGTATCTCTAGGATATATTGTCTTCTGTGTTGAATAAAAAGGATGTAATAGATATTATTCCCACAACCTACTCTCTGATTTCTAAACTTTTCATGGTATCAGAGCCAACCCGTATCACTTGAATCTCCATAAACATGAACACCGAAAAAACTGAATCATCCAACCTCGAATCATCTATTCCCGTTATACATGTTCAATCCGAAACCGCGGGCTTCAATGCTGGCATCACCCTTACCGAATCCAATTATGACGTATGGTCCCAGATCCTGGAGATGCAGATTGCGGAACGTGAGAAGATCGATTATATCATCGGTGACACACCTCAACCGAAGAAGGAAAATGCTGCTTATGCAAAGTGGTATGCCGAAAATCAAAGAGTCAAGAGATGGCTCTTGACGTCCATGAAACCAGAAATTATGAAGCGCTATCTCAGATTGCGCACTGCACGTGAAATCTGGAAGGCTCTCGCCAAAGCTTTCTATGATGGATCTGACGAAACGCAGGTTTTTGCTCTCAATCAACGTGCGTTCTCTACTAAGCAGAATGGTCGTTCTCTTTCAATTTATTATGGTGAGCTTGTTGAAATTTTCCAAGAACTTGATCATCGTGACAAAATTGAAATGAAGGATCCGGATGACACTATTGCATATAGACAATCAGTTGAACGATTGCGTGTGCACATATTTCTAAATGGACTAGATGCTGAATTTGATCACCTATGTGGTGAGATCCTGAGAAAGGATCCGGTTTTGGATCTTGAGGAAACCTATGCGTATGTGCGGCGTGATGTTGTTCGCCGCACGACTTTAAATGGCGAGCCTGATCAATCCGAGTCCTCTGCTATGGTGGCTCGTCGGACTACTCCGAAATCATGGCGGGCCAACCCAAAACAAGAACAAGCATCTGGCAACCAAAATCTTGCTGCGGATCAAACCCGTGGCTCACAGAACCGTAGCTTTGAGGTTGGAGCTGCAAGATCAGACCGAATTTGCACTCATTGTGGTGAGAATGGGCATCTCAAGGCACGGTGCTATGAACTCATTGGGTATCCAGAATGGTGGGATCCGGCCAAGGCACCCCGCAAGCGGAATTCTAGATCAAAACCTCATGCCTCTGTGGCCGTGACCGAGACTGAAGCTTCATCTCTGATCGCTACATCAGGTAACATTGACATTGGTAAGGTTCTTAGTACTTCTGCATCTATGAGTAATAGTGCATGGATAATTGATTCAGGTGCTACAGATCACATGACTTTTGACAGTAATCCCATTCACTCCATGAAACCATCCCACCTACCTGCAGTGTCAACCGCAAATGGTACTTCCTCCCCTGTGATTGGAGAAGGTTTCATTACTCTTACAAACGACTTGAATCTAACCTCTGTCTTAGTTGTTCCTTCTCTCAACTATAGCTTGTTGTCTGTTGCTCAAATAACCAACTCTTTGCACTGTATTGTGATTTTTTGGCCTAACCGTTGTGTTTTTAAGGATATCCAGACTCAGAGGACAATTGGTTATGGTACTAGAAGAGGGAAGCTATATTACCTCAACATGGCACCAGCAAGTTCAAGCAAACTGACTCAGGCTTTCTCAGTTGATGGTTCTACAAAGTCTTGCGTTTCTGACATATGGTTATGGCATCGGCGCTTAGGCCATGCTTCATTTGGATATTTAAAAAAATTGTTTCCCAAGTTATTTTTGCAGTTGTCTAGTTCTGATTTCAAGTGTGATACTTGTGAGTTGGCTAAAAGCCATCGAGTTCCATTTCCAATAAGACTGCATAAAAGCCCTATTCCTTTTATGGTTGTTCATTCAGATGTATGGGGTCCAGCAAAGATTTCATCTATAAATGGTTCACGTTGGTTTGTTTCATTTATTGATGATTATTCTCGTATGACTTGGGTTTGTTTGATGAAAACAAAGGCTGAAGTCAGTCAGTTGTTTAAAAAATTTCATAAGATGATCACCACTCAGTATCAATCTCAAATCTGAGTTTTTTCGCGACCGACAAAGGTGGAGAATTTGTTAATCGAGATGTGGCCCAATTTCTTAGTTTGCATGGGATGGTTCATCAGACTACTTGTACTGATACACCTCAGCAAAATGGAGTTGCAGAGCGTAAGAATCGACATCTCCTAGATGTTGTACGTGCTTCTTTATTTGGAGCATGTATGCCCACACCTGCATCTTGGGCGATGCTCTCACCGCCATGCCATGACCTATCTTATCAACCGGGTTCCTTCCAGTGTTTTGAATTTTCAGACTCCTTTTACTGTACTGCATCAGGCTTTGAATGCTCCCACTGTACCAAATTTGCCCCCAAAAGTGTTCGGCTGTGTCGCTTTTGTGCATCTTCACAAATCAGAGCGCCATAAGTTGGCACCCCGGGCTCTTCGTTGTGTATTTGTTGGATATGCCTTACATCAAAAAGGCTATAAGTGTTATCATCCTCCTACTCGAAAGGAATATATCACTCTTGATGTGGTATTTCATGAGGAGGAAATGTATTACTCTGCTCTCAAGTCTCCACTTCAGGGGGAGAGTACGAATGAACTGGAGACTCTGAATATGGATGAACTGGAAACTCTGAAGTATACCTGTGGAAATTCGGAGCTCATGGGTGGTGATAACAGTGGGGAAGATTTAGACGAGGAAAATGGGCAGATGGACCAGGTGGACCCTAATCAGATTGAAGGTGATCCGATTGAAGGTGAATCGCTTCCACCAGCACCGCTAGTACCGCATAACCAATTGGCTTCTCAGTCTGATTTCACTCCAGAACCGCAGGTATACTCTGAAAATTCCGAAAATTCAACTCTCATTCCGTCACATTCCGAAAATTCAGTCCCCATTCCTCTTGAATCCCACACAAAAGTACTACCTGATCGAGTCACAAGGGGAAAACCTAGAGTAAATTATGAACCTGTCCTTGATTCTAAACCCAAGTATCCCATGAGTAACTTTGTGTCTTATCATAAACTGTCAAAAGAATGTGAGTCATTTGTGAATCAGTTATCTGCTGTATCTATTCCTAATAGTGTGCAGGAGGCCTTAAAAGATCCTAGATGGAAGGAAGCAATGAATGAAGAAATGAGATCTCTCCAAAGGAACTCAACTTGGGAAGTCAAGGATTTACCTGAAGGAAAAAAACACAGAGGATGCGGTGGGTCTTTACCATTAAATACAAAGCTGATGGAGCTATTGAACGGTACAAAGCAAGGCTTGTCGCCAAGGGGTACACACAGACATATGGAGTCGATTATATGGAGACATTTGCACCAGTGGCCAAACTAAACACTGTTCGTATCTTGCTATCATTGGCTGCAAATCTTATTTGGCCATTGCAACAATTTGATGTGAAAAATGCCTTCTTACATGGAGATCTCCAAGAAGAAGTGTATATGGAGCTACCTCCTGGATGTAGTATGCAGATTGAAGGGAGCAAACAGGTTTGCAAGTTAAAAAAGGCTTTATATGGGTTGAAACAATCACCGAGGGCATGGTTTGGGAGATTTACGAGTTCTATGAAGGCCTTTGGGTACAAGCAAAGTAACTCTGATCATACTCTTTTTCTCAAACATAATGGAGAGAAAATGACTGCTCTTATTGTGTATGTTGATGATATGATAGTGATTGAAATGATTGAGGAAGAAAGGAAGGCATTACAGAACCATCTTGCCCGAGAGTTTGAAATGAAAGATCTCGGTCCATTGAAGTACTTCCTTGGAATTGAAGTGTTAAGATCCAAGAAAGGTATTTTTCTGTCTCAACGAAAATATACCCTTGATCTGTTGAATGAAACTGGTATGTCAGCTTGCAGTCCTTCTATTACTCCCATGGAGGAAAATTTGAAGTTAAGTATACATTCGAAGCAAATCCCTGCAAACAAGGAACGCTATCAAAGGCTGGTGGGGAGACTAATGTATCTTGCACATACGCGACCAGATTTGGCATATGCTCTGAGTGTTGTCAGTCAATTTATGCATGCTCCAAGTGAAGAACATATGAATGCTGTCACTCGTATTCTGCGCTACCTAAAGTCATCCCCAGGCAAGGGAATTATGTTCACAAAAGGCGACAACTTAGACATTGAAGGTTATACTGATGCTGATTGGGCTTGGGTCAATAGATGATAGACGATCAACATCGGGGTATTTCACATTTGTTGGTGGGAATTTAGTTACTTGGCGAAGTAAGAAGCAAGAGGTGGTAGCCCGGTCTAGTCTGAGGCCGAATACAGAGGAATGGCTAAAGGGATATGTGAGCTTTTGTGGATCAAGAACCTAATGCAAGACTTGCACATCGAACAAACCAAGCCAATGAGATTGTATTGTGATAATAAGGCAGCATGTGACATTGCCTATAACCCGGTTCAACATGATCGAACGAAACATGTGGAGATTGATAGACACTTTATCAAGGAAAAACTGGAAGCAAAGCTGATTGAAGTGCCACATGTTCGTTCAGAAGATCAGCTGGCGGATGTTCTCACAAAAGCAGTATCCAGCCAAGCATTTAGCAGGTATCTTGACAAGTTGGGTATGAGCGACATCTATGCACCAACTTGAGGGGGAGTGTTGCGAAATCATTGGGCTCTCTCTCACGGAAGTATATGGCAGTTTTAGGATATTTTTTGGTTGTAATTATCTTGTAATTCTATTATGTATATCCTTTCCTTTCTTAGTCCGTAAGTTTAGGATCTATAGTTTGTATCTCTAGGATATATTGTCTTCTGTGTTGAATAAAAAGGATGTAATAGATATTATTCCCACAACCTACTCTCTGATTTCTAAACTTTTCACATATATCGACTTATATCGGAGTTTGATCGAGAGTACAATCGGGGGTTATTGTGCTAATAGTAATAAAATCGAGTCCTGCATAACGCACATCTAGTAAAAGATTGTTTTAGTATTGGATTAAATAGACTGGATATAAGGTTTTGAATAAAGTTATTGGGACACGTAACGGCAGTAGTCAGGATGTAACGTATTAGGGGATACGTATTGGTAATCTGTTGCAGTGATCATGAATTTTTAAAAACTATTTTCATAAAAAAACTCTGACTGTGCTTAACCACGCGTCATAGCTACGTATGTAATTGCCATTAGGTACGTAACCAGTGGTATTGAAAACCTACTTATAGCACGGATACTTTGTTGGAGGTCCGGTTTTTTCTCAATGCTTTTCGTGTGGACGCTCAAATATTCCAAACACTCTCAGCCCGATACTCAACAAGTCTTGGGTGTTAACGTATGTTTAATCAATACCTTTTCAATTATTTCCGAAGAAATATAATGTTTCTCATTAGAGTTAACTTTATTTCATTTTCTATGTATGAATATTGAATAACATAAAAGGTCCACTTAAAAAGTTCACATCGAACCCTCAAAACTCTGAGCCGGCCGTGTTTTTTTTTTTTTTTTTGGAAATCTTGCATCTGAAAACCACATTTAAAGGAATTATGTGGACACTCTGTTGTAATAAAGAAAATTACTGTTGCAAGTCAATGTGTGTGTGTGTGTGTGTGTGAGAGAGAGAGAGAGAGAGAGAGAGAGAGAGAGAGAGAGAGAGAGAGAGAGTACTTGGAGCAGTCAATGGAAGGGCTGATCTTATAAGGAAGGTTGACACCACATTTTCCTGGGAGGGAAGAAGCAAGGCTGTAATTGATACCAGAGATGCTACTTGCAGCAGACTTAATACACTTGCACGCCGTCTGACGGTCAGGTGTGGTCTTAGCCGCGCTGTTTAGGGATCTAATCCCGTTGCAGCAGCCCGCTGGCACGGCCCCACCACCGCTCTTTAAGTAGGAGATGCATGGGGCAAGGGTTGACAGCACAGTGCCGCATGTTATCGCCGCCTGGGCGTGGGGTGTAGCAACCACCATGCACATCACCACCATCACACATGCTACCTTCTTCACCATTATTTCTGAAGCCATTTCTTGAAGATAAAAAATGGAACGCTTTCTTATCAAAAGTGTTAAGAGAGTGAGTGTATGGGGGTTTGAGTGTGGGTGTGCAAAGGTTGCATTGTGGGGGTGTTTATATAGAAGTGGCTAGAGGGGAAGTGGGGACCATGCAAATGAGCCGAGCTTTAGAATGTTCAGGCTGTTCATTCTGTTTGAAGCGAATCCGAGCCGAACTTGAGCTCAATGAAAATTTGACGAGCCAATCTCAAGCATGAACTTACGTAGGTTTGAATTGAACTTGAACTTATCTACGAGCCTTAACGAGTAAAAAATGTTAGATTTTTATGCTTTCATACATGTCTATAGAACTTCGAATAAAAATATCATTTCTTTCCCTTTTCTTCTGGTTTGTGGGTTCTGCTTTGGGGACGGTTTGGGGTTGCTATCTGAAGTTGTCTTGAGGATGTTTTTGTCTTGCTATTTCTTTGTTATTGTCTCGGTCTCTCCTAAGTTTGGTCTTGTGTTTTGGGGCTATCTTGTGGTTGCTCTCTTCCTTTGTCGTCAATGTATGCTGCTACATGTGTCTTGTGTCATTTTATTTCGTGTGGGTGTGATATCTCATCAGACTGTATCCTGCTACAAGAAAATTTGTTACTTCTCACATGTGCTGTCACTGATGCAATTGATCTAGACTCAATGCTGCAGATCTGAAACAAAGCTTGGCAGAAAATGGATATTACTTGTTTGCTGTAAATTGCTACAAGAATCCTGGGATGCAATGATACATGGTCTAAACCCAGGGGCAGATGTACATTGGGGCCGGGGTGGGCCCTGACCCCCCGCACTTCGGGAAAAATTAAAAAAAAAAAATTGCAATGAATAACATAAATATTAAAGCAGGGAAACTTCAACAAACAATGAACTTTGGCTCGATGGTTAGTGTGCCTTACTCCACACTTCCATCCTGAGTTTCATTCTTCCCAAGCGCACAGCTTGGTCTTTTTAATTGCAATTATAATGCTCATCTCTCTCGGTTTGTAAATTTTTTTTATTAAATGGAGAGAAACATGGTAGCTTTGAAGATTAATTTTTTTTCTTCAAAGTTTAGCATTTTTACTCTTTGTCTCTTTACGGGCTTGGTCTTTTTAATTGCAATTATAATGCTCATCTCTCTCGGTTTGTAATTTTTTTTTTTAAATGGAGAGAAACATGACAGCTTTGGAGATTAATTTTTTTTTCTTTCAAAGTTTAGCATTTTTACTCTATGTCTCTTTACGGACTATGGTAGGAATTAATATACAATAAAAATTAAATCACAAACACGTCGATTTATATAATTATATGAATAAGCTTGGTCTTTTTAATTGCAACTATAATACTCATCTCTCTCTCGGTTTGTAAATTTTTTTTATTAAATGGAGAGAAACATGACACCTTTTGACATTAAATTTTTTTTTCCCAATGTTTAGCATTTTTACTCTGTTTTTTTACGGACTATGATAGGAATTAATGTACAATAAAAATTAAATCACAAACATGTCGATTTATATAATTATATGAATAAATTAGGGATTACTCATCTTTTTATATGTAATTATATATGACTTCTTAGTAATTTTTTTTTCTTCATATTTTTCCATACAACATGTAATTAGTGTTTCATTGAATGGTTCCACCCCCGTGGCCGAATCTAGGTTTTGTCCTTGATTTCCAATGTCTCAAATTATCAATGTTTACAAAGCCGTCAAACTTGCAATTGCAAAGCTAATTTGACAACTGTTATAACTGATTTTTAAGGACCGAGGATGAAGGTTAGTCCTCTATCCGTAATGTCACCTATGAGAGAGCAATTCTGGCCTCGTTGTAAGCATCGATCGAGCTATCACTGAAAGCAATACTTTTATATAATGGATTAATATTTAATTAGTTTTATTCCTTTTTTTTTTTGGTTGAGAATCTACTATGGGCAATGTTTGCATGATATAATTGTATATTGTGCATGCGTCTTTTATTCTACCTAATAGATGATTCAGTGTGTAAAGTACAACTTATCCACAAAAGATTGGATCATCAGTTCTTGTAGAATATAAGTTTTTGGTTCACAATCTTTGGTGGAATTTGACATACCATCAGTATGATTGTGGTACAATGTTTTGGTAGGTCTGTTTTGATTACAAAGAACGGTTCTAGTTCCGACTTATTGTGTTGGTACATTTTGTGTGTATTGAAATAATTGTCTTAGTACTGACATTTAAGACAGTTAGGATCTTATAGTTATTAAAAATACTTATACTCGGCTTGGATTCGGGAGTCAGTTACGAACGGGGAAGGGTTTTAATGCACCCCGCTCACCCAATTAAAAATCAGACTTTACTAAATATTTGTGAGATTTTTAGAAAACTTTTTAATGCCAAACTTTATCCAAGTAAGCACTTAATCATGCAAAGAAGATGATAACAATGAAAAACAGATAAATAACACGATTATAAACATGACAACAGCCAACCAAACACAAAAACTTAATTTCAAACTGTTTTGTAGACAAAATGACTTAAAAATTTCGGATTTGGAAAAGAGTGCCGTGCGACACAGTTCAAGCAGTAATAGTTTGAAACTTTGATTTTTGAGGGAAAGCTAAACAAGTGCATACATGATATGAGAGATTGATCAAAACTAAGCTATTTTTTTAATAGAAACTCATGTTTTTGTATTTAAAATGTCTCTCTTGGATTAATTACACCATATGGCTCAACGATTTTGCCATAAGATATAATTGTGGAGATTTTTTATTTTCTAAAGAAATTTCATCAAATTTCATAAAAAATGGAAGTCTTTCTTATCAAAAGTGTTATTGTTTTTTCATATAAAATTAACAAATCTAATAATCAATTGACACGTAAGTAATTATGTAACGACCCTAATTTTTGTAAATAAAAATTTCGTTTATAAATCCAATTAATTAATCTAAATTGGGATTAATTGAAATATTTTCCTATTAAATATTATTTAAATTCTTTTGATTTGAATAAATTATAACCTAGCCATGAATATGCGCGTACGAGGCTGAGTAACACATCCAATACACTACTGCCACACCCATGGACCGAGTTTAATACCTGAAACCTATCCAACCGCTATTCCTACCCTAACCGAACACCTTGATACCATCTAGTTCCTTTATCTCTCAAGCCTAGGATCTTATACTAATTAAGTTAGAGAGAGAGAGAGTTAGAGAGAGAGAGAGAGAGTTTCGGTGGAGAGAGAGGGAGAGAGAGGCCGAGAGAGAGAGAGAGAGAGAGAGAGAGAGAGAGAGAGAGTAAGTGTGCAAAGGTACACTTGCATATGCAAGATTCTTTGGTTGGCTACTTGCACAAGCAAGTTAGGGGATTTGGAAGATTCCCACCTAGCCTACATTTTGTACCCAACTAGTTAGAATAAGCCTTGTTGTTTTGGTAGTAGCCTATACATAACCTTACCATACAAGCATTTTGTGTATATCTAACACTACAAACATCCTATAACTAAGGTTACCACACAAAATTTATGAACCGCATGCAAGCCATAAACGAATTTTGTAAACGCCGACCCCCTGCTTTTCACGGAGAACCTGATCCGATCGTAGCCGAGGCTTGGCTCAAAAGCACCAAGGTTATTCTGAGTACTTTGGGGATTGAGGAAGATGGACATTGTGTAGCACTTGCAGCTTATCAGCTACAAGGAGAAGCTAGATACTGGTGGGAACTAATTGAGAGTACCCATTATGTCAACACCATGACATTTGCGGAGTTCGAGAATCTATTTCTCGATAAGTATTTTCTTGCTTTGGTCAGACAGGCCAAGGTTCTGGAATTCCAAGAGTTGCGCCAAGGTTCTATGACTGTGTCTCAGTACGCAGCAAAGTTTGAAGAGTTGTCCCGCTATGCTCCTGCTTTAATTCCCACTGAGGAAGCTAAGGCAAGGAAGTTTGAATGGGGACTTGGCTCTACCCACAGAACTGTTGTGGGACTCGAACTTCCCACTTATGCAGAATTGGTGAATTGTGCTCTGAGATTAGAGCAAGAGGAATAGGACTTCCGCAGTAAGAAGCCAGTAGGAGGAAGTGGAGGACCGATCCGTACCAACCAGAACCACCATGCCAGTAACAACCATGGACCCTATCCAGCTAGACCAAACCCTAACCAGACCCACCATCAGAACTGGAGGAGGAGCGACAATCAACAAGGACCGTCGAGTTTGGGACGTGAGAGTCAGTTAGTGCGCTGTTACAATTGCTCTGGTTACGGACATATCAGCCGCAACTGCGCACACCCTAGGAAGGAAGGACAGATGAGCTTTGGGAATCAGCAGCCATAATAGTATCAGAATTCTGGGAGACAGCTTGTGCAGTAGCCAGCAAGGCCAGCACCCCTGAGTCAGTGGAACGGGAAGCAACTAGATAGAGGACAGCCTAATACGGGAGGACGTATTTTTGCACTGCAGGCCGAGGATCAGGGACAGGACCCGACGGTGATCCAAGGTACACTGATACTATTTGGAACTTGCATATGCATTCGTTTATTTTCTCGATGTGTGTATCTACGTTAGAGCTAGAAACTGAACCCCTTAGAACTAGCATAACAGTAGTATCGCCACTTGGGGATAAAATACCAGTCACACTCATTTGTAGGGAGTGCGAGATAGAAGTCTCCAGTGTCCGATTGACTTGCGATTTGCGTGTGATGGACATGGAGGATTTCGACGTGATTTTGGGAATGGATTGGTTATCTAGGCATCGAGCAGTCATAGATTGTCGTAAAAAAATATTAATAGCTCTTACCCTGAGGGAATTCGTTTCTGATTTAAGGGGGATAGACAGATCGTGAATTCTACGACTAGACACTCCAAGAGGCAGAACCAACTGTGTGGATGGCTTGCTAGTCTCCAGTTGGAAGAATCTAACCAAGAGAAGTTTGGACTGCCACACATTGTCTGTGAGTATGCAGACATGTTTCCAGAAGATCTTCCCGGATTACCACCTAAGAGAGAGATAGATTTCACCATTGAGCTGCAACCTAGAACCGCACCGATCTCCATAGCCTCGTACCGTATGGTGCCAGCTGAGTTGAAGATTCAATTACAAGAACTGTTGGATAAAGGATTTATTCAACCTAGTACTTCACCATGGGGAGCGCTGCATTATTTGGCGAAGAAGAATGAAGGAACCCTTCGTCTATACATTGATTATAGGCAATTGAACCAAGTAACGATTAAGAACCGTATCCATTGCCTAGGATTGATGACCTATTCTATCAATTGAGAGGAGCAACATGTTTCTCAAAGATTGATCTGAAATCTTGATATCATCAACTGAGGATTAGAGACGAGGACATCTCTAAGACCGCTTTCAGAACCAGATACAGACACTATGAGTATGTAGTAATGCCATTTGGTCTGACGAACGCCTCAACAGTATTCATGTGTCTCATGAACAAGATATTCTAACCCTACTTAGACAGATTTGTGGTAGTGTTCATTGATGACATACTGATATATTCAGCCAACAGAGAAGAACATGAAGGACATCTCCGTATAGCCTTACAAGTACTCAGAGACAACCAGCTCTATGCCAAAGCTAGCAAGTGTGACTTTTGGCTAGAAATGGTCAAGTTCTTAGGACACGTGGTCTCTAAGGAGGGAATAGCGGTAGATGATAGCAAAGTGGAAGCTGTGTTGAATTGGAAGCGACCTACCTTAGTGTTCGAAGTCCGTACTTTCCTAGGATTAGCGGGATACTATCGGAGGTTTATACCAGATTTCTCTATCCTAGCTAAACCGATGACCCAATTGACGCAGAAAGGTATCAAGTTTGAATGGTCTGATAAGTGTGAGAAGGCATTCCAAGAATTGAAGAAGAGATTGACTAGTGCACCAATTCTAATCATTCCCGAGAGAGATATTGGTTATCAGGTGTACTGTGATGCCTCTAAGGAAGGATTAGGTTGTGTTTTAATGCAGAATGGGAAGGTTGTAGCTTATGGATCAAGATAGCTTAGACCACATGAGAAGAACTACCCTACCCATGATTTGGAACTAGCAGTTGTAGTATTTGCCCTAAAGTCATGGAGGTATTATCTATATGGAGAGCAATTTGAGGTGTTCACCGACCACAAGAGCCTCAAGTATCTGTTCACTCAAAAGGAGTTAAACATGAGACAGAGGAGATGGATGGAGTAATTGGATGATTACAAGTTTACCATGTCGTATCATCCAGGTAAGGCAAATGTTGTTGCTGATGCTCTGAGTCGGAAGGATTGAACACACAAGGCCAAGGTAGCTCTGAAGGAATGGGAGATGGTAGATACGCTCAACGAGTTTAACCTCAGACCCTCGTCGGAAGGAGAGCGAGCACGTTTATGTACTTTGATCGCAGAACCAGCCTTGCATCGAGAAATTCTTCTAGCCCAAACGTTTGAGCAAGAGTGTGAGTTTATCCGATCTCAGCTCCGAATGGGGAAGGCATTAATGGGATGGACGATACACGCTGCAGATAACATCTTGAGATTTTGAGGATCGATATCTGTGCCCAATATCGGTACACTCCGAGAAGCGGTACTTCGAGAATATCACCACTCGAATTTTGTTGTTCATCCTGGTAGCACCAAGATGTATCACGACTTACGAAGAACTTATTGGTGGGAAGGAATGAAGAGAGACGTAGCCAGATTTGTGTCGACCTGCCTCGTTTGTCAACAAGTCAAGGCGAACACCCAGAAACCCGGAGGAGACTTACAACCATTACCGATTCCCAAATGAAAATGGGAGCATATCTCGATGGATTTTGTGACGGGATTGCCTAAGTCACTGAAATCAAACACAGCTATGTGGGTAATAGTGGATCGACTCACCAAGTCCGCTCATTTTCTTCCTGTGAAAATGACAGAGAGTATGGAGGCATTGGGAATGCTTTATATCCAAGAAATTGTTCGACTTCACGGGGTTCCTGTATCCATTGTATCTGATTGAGACCCCTGATTTGTCTCTCAGTTTTGGAATGGACTACAGAGAGCACTAGGAACGAATCTGTGGCTCAGTACTACTTTTCACCCACAGATAGACGGGCAAACAGAGAGGACTATTCAGATCTTAGAAGATATGTTGAGAGCCTGTGTTCTAGATTTTTCGGGAAGTTAGGAGCGACACCTGCCGCTGGTAGAATTTGCCTATAACAATAGTTACCAAGCTAGCATAGAGATTGCACCTTACGAGGCGTTGTATGGTCGACCATGCCGATCACCTGTGTGTTGGACTGACGCCAGAGAATTAGGACTATTGGGACCTAAGATGGTTAGAGAGACGACAGAAAAGGTCAAAACCATCCAGCAACGTTTACTCACAGCTTAGAGTCGTCAAAAAAGTTATGCTGATCGTAGGAACCGACCCTTGTCGTTTTCAGAAGGAGATCATGTTTTCCTTAAGATTCGACCCCGGAGAGGAGTAATCAGGTTTCGGAAGATGGGTAAGCGTTCGCCGCGATACATAGGACCCTTCCAGATTTTGGAAAGAATCAGTGAAGTGGCTTATAAGTTGGCCTTACTACCACAACTTGATCGGGTGCACGATGTATTTCACGTCTCGATGTTAAGGAAATACCTGGCCCTGCCGACACATGTACTCAACTGGGAAGATCTCAGCATCAATGAGGATGCCACTTTTGAGGAAGAACCGGTGGAGATACAGGATGTGATGGAGAAGCATATCCGTAATAAGACGATTCGCTTGGTTCGAGTATTATGGAAGCACCGAGGAATGGAAGAAACTACGTGGGAGCAAGAAGAAGCTATGAAACTTAATTACCCGCATTTGTTTCCATCTATAGTGTGATCGAATTTCGAGGACGAAATTTGTTAAGGGGGATAGGTTGTAACGACCCTAATTTTCGTAAATAAAAATTTCGTTTATAAATCCAATTAATTAATCTAAATTGGGATTAATTGAAATATTTTCCTATTAAATATTATTTAAATTCTTTTGATTTGAATAAATTATAACCTAGCCATGAATACGCGCGGGCGAGGCCGAGTAACACATCAAATACACTACCGTCACACCCAGGGACCGAGTTTAATACCTGAAACCTATCCAACCGCCGTTCCTACCCTAACCGAACACCTTGATACCATCTAGTTCCTTTATCTCTCAAGCCTAGGATCTTATACTAACTAAGTTAGAGAGAGAGAGAGAGAGAGTTTTGGTGGAAAGAGAGAGAGAGGCCGAGAGAGAGAGAGAGAGAGAGAGAGAGAGAGAGAGAGGCCGAGGAGAGGAGAGTGAGGTAGAGTGTGTAAGTGTGCAAAGGTACACTTGCATATGCAAGATTCTTTGGTTGGCTACTTGCACAAGCAAGTTAGGGGATTTGGAAGATTCCCACCTAGCCTACATTTTGTACCCAACTAGTTAGAATAAGCCTTGTTGTTTTGGTAGTAGCCTATACATAACCTCACCATACAAGCATTTTGTGTATATCTAACACTACGAACATCCTATAACTAAGGTTACCACACAAAACCTACACAACTAGGAGCATATATACTCCCACTATACTTTCCCACCCTCACATCAATGTACTCACCCAAGATTCTCACTTTGCTTGCAAGAAACTACCTAAAACTAGCCCTAACCTAGAGAATCTCCTAGGGTACTTGCCATGTGCATGGCAAGCATAATGTTCTTCCCCCACATATCAAAATTTTCGGCACTATGTGTATGTGTGTGTGTGTCATGAGTGAGAGGGAGAGAGGGAGAGAGGGAGGTCCAATTTTGCTATAAATAGCCCACCTATTGTGCCTCGTATCACCTTTGCACTTTCTCCTTTTGTGTTATCTTTCTATCTCCCAACAAACCACCAACTACTACTCTCTAGCCAACCCTCTTGAGTCTTAATTAGCTTCTTGTTAAGCTAATTAAGTAGGCAAGTTAGGAGTCTCTCAACTAAGGATTAGCTTTTCGGCTTCCGGTTTACACCCGGAAACTATGGTAGTTTACTAAACTAACTTTCTATTGAGTTATTTCTAGAATAATTATGATGTTCTAATTAGTTTTCCAAGCATGATTTTAGAGTTTGATTGAGTAATTTATACACACAATAAGTGAATAAGCATGTTACTTGATGTTTAAGAAAAAGGATTTCATGTTGAAAAACCAACAAGAATGATAATAAGATTTAATTAGAGTAGTTCTTCATGAGATTAAAAATGAAATTTGTAAAATTAAAGAGTAGAAGATTATTAGAGGTGATTAGAAGTTGATAGAAGTTGTATAATTTTCTAGACAAGCTTCTAGCATGATTGTGCTAACCTTTCATAGGAAAGTTAAATGTTCATTCTTTATTCAATAAATGGTTATTGTTGAAATGTTTTTCAGAAAATAAAGTGTGTGAGAAAATTGTTAGAAAGAAAGAGTTAATACACTAGCTATGAGAGTTTTTGTAAGAAAGTATAATATTTAAAATGAATAAATGTGAAGAAAGAAAGTTTTATAAAAGTTTACTAGAAATGTTTCTACTAGATTATTGTGAACAAAATTATGGACTTGATAAGAGTAAAGGAATAAATAGAGAGAGAGTTGGTGAAATTTTCTAGAAAGAAAATTTTTACTAAATAAAGAAGGAGATGATTTGAAATGAGGTTATTGGAGGAAAAGTTTCCTAGAAATTAAAGAATAAAATTTTGGAAGGAATGGATATTTTGAAAACTCGTAATTAATGAAGTTAAATTTTGACAAGGAATTTTTAAAAAAGAAGTATGTGATTAATGGATTTTTGAAAAGTAGATTGATTAGCTTTAATTCCTTGGAGAGGATAAAAAGAAAAGATGGAAAATGAGGTTGACAAGAAAAGAGATTTAAATGAAATATTGTTTTGGAAGAAAGTTGGTGAAATAAAAGTATGATTTTATGTGAGAAAATATTGCATGTTAGAGAAAAGGTGGAATTAGTTGTATGATTTTATGTGGTAAAATATCTAAGTGAAAGATATGAAAATTTGAAGGAATTATGAAATATTGCACGAGCATGATTTTGCATGTGGCGTTGAGAGCGTACGTGATATGATTATGACACTGAACTTGAAAATATCGAATAACGTTTTGCGGGAAATTAGAGATGAGAATGAAAATAGATTTTGAAGCGAGAAATTGAGATTTTCGAGAAATGAAATAAAATGAAATGATATGTGATAAGATGAATTGTTACCACCTCAAGTTCAAGGAGAGAACTTGGAGGAATGGTCGTGATGCGGTAGTGCAGCGAGAGCGCCACTTCCAGTTCGCGGAGAGAACTTGGATGTTTGGGCTAAGCATGCACAACACATAGTGAATGGACCTCATAAACAGACTGGTTAAGTTCAGTGATATGAGACGGCCGAGACTGTGTCGTGTGAGTCACGGGGGTGGACGGACCGTGCAAACAGGCTGTTAAGATCGGTGATGCACGACGGCCGGGACCTCGAGTGGAAAGGTTGGTGCCGTTAGCTGAAAGGAGGCATAAACGGACCAATAACTTTCTAGTGATGTGAGATATATGAAATTTGAAGAAGAATGCTAAAAGAGACACTGATTTGAGAAAAACGGATTTTTGAGAAATTAACGATAAATGAGACGAAATGAGAAAAACGATTGAGATTGATGCGAGAAATGACTCGTGGTTAACTTTGAGATATTGAGACGAGAAATTGTTTTCCGCGCATGTTTACTATGATCCGCATTGATGGCATGAGACATTGCATGGTTTACCATACATAAGTTATATACATTATTTTCGTAACATATTGTTCTAGAATTGCTACTTAGAAGTTTAGTGTAGTGAACTTCTGGGTTTTGCTCACGGTGTTGCATTCGTGTGACCCTGGGATAATACCATGATGTTGCCTGTACGACTCGGACATATTATGACAGATTATCTAGATGAACAGGAACACTATCGTGGAGACCGGTCCGTTGGAGTAGGGCTTGCTGCCGGCATGAGGAATGACCCGGTGCAGGGATAGGCGTCACCCTAGGACTACCCCAGTTACTATTTATATTATTATTTTGGATATTGTACTTTGGATTTAAGTTAGAGATTTGACTTAATGATGATTGTAATAACACTTTTAACGTGCCCAAACGTTGGGGCCGTTACAAATTTTGTCAAATATTGGCAAATAACTATTAATGTGGATACATTGGATTAATGGAATAGAGTTGAGCAAATACTGTGTCGTATTGTTTCTCAATTTAAAAATGTAGTTATTGGCAGTTACGAGTTATTGCTGATGTAAAAGATTGACTTCGAAGCCATGATCTTAAATGCTAAAGTACATAAAGTCCACGTGTAAACTTGTGATATAAGACAATTGGTAGTTAGAACACGTGGAGTACGTCTTGAAAAACAGTTTTCTCCTCAAAATGTAATCATTTGAGTTAGTTTGAGCAACGGTATAGATTCAATGAGAAGCATTTGGAAGAAGATAACAAGAATTCAAATTTAGACGTGGAGAAGGGAAGAAACTACCAATTCAAAGTGTGAAAGATGGAATTCAAAGCAAGCCGAATTCAAAATCATTGAGCGGGAAGTTCAACTAGCAAGTAGCATCTATAAATAGAAGAGATTGAAGAGTGAAAAAGCCCAGGACAAATCTTCAACAAACAGCTGTCAAATAAAATAATGCTTGGTTTGTTTATTGGCAAATAGTTTAGGATTTCGAACTCAGCTCGAAGCAAGTTAGGAAGTAGATTAGAGAGTAGTTAGGGTTAATTTTGGTTGTTCTTGTAACAATCATCTGTTCGAAGTTCTCATCACCTTGTATTTGAAGTTGAAGGCAACTTCAAAGTAAGTTTACATTTGATTTATCAATCGAAGTATCTTGTTTCTTTGTTGTTCTTTAATTTTCTAAGTATATTGGTTTGCATTTCTTCACTTTGATAGAAAAATCTTCTTAATTTAGGTAATTGAACCATTAAAAACACAATTACCTGATTAGATTTGGTTTTTCCAAAGTTAATCTAATCTGAGGGAGGAGATTGAAATTTTCTCTGACACGCTCGCTCTCAATTATTTTTCATTACAAAGAAGTAAAAGAACCAAACAGTTATGAGTGTGTCTGAGTTTGAGTACTATGGGTGTGGTAAGGTTCCCCTATGGGATATTTATATAGGATTGGACGTGACATTGCTTACATGATACAGTGTGAATGTTCTCAATGGATCTCGCTCTTTTTTCTCTAATGCTAAAAAAAGTTTATCCAGTAAAATTTCCGATTACATTACTGATTCAGAGTAGCACGTAAAAATGCCATATGATTTCCGTGCACGTTGACTAATTACATAAAGAATGAGAAATTGGTGAGCCAATGTAGTAGTAGTACTATTAACAAACTGAAGGTATCATTAAGAAGTTGGGGTAGTGTGTGACAGAAATTTCGCTGACTGGCATAAGTCCATTTGACTGGTCTAGTGTTACTGTGTATGGATTGCAAGTGAAAGTTCAGGACTGTGAGTAGTAGTTGGGCTTAATTGAATATTTTGAAGCTTAACTTTCCTCTAAGTTCCATCGAATTACCAAAAAAAATAAAATGATATTACACTTGGAAAAAGACTCCACATAGAATTACACGTACCAAAGTCCAGATTCCACACTGATGAATGATTAATGTTTCATATTTTCGTATGGTAGGGTCTTCAGTCTTCACCCAACTTTTTTCTTTTTCTTTTTTTTGGTGCTTTCACCCCACCTTGAAGTGATTGTCAAGAATCCACATGGGGACCTTGCTACCCCAACTTGAAGTGATTGTCAAGAATCCACATGGGGACCTTGCTACGTGTACAAAAGTACACGCACAGAAAATGCACAAAGGGCTTTCGGGGACATACTTTTAGATCTCACACGAGTGTTTCAAATCGTTCAATATTCTTAAAATATTTTTCTGAGGGGTCCCACAAAATTTCATTTCAATCTGACAGTTACAAGTGTTTGAACCAAAGTCCAACCATTTCAAACAAAAAAAAAAACGGTTACAAGTGCTTGAAGCAAAGTCTAACTGTTTCAAACAAAATTTGAAACAGTTGGACTTTGGTTTAAGTACTTTCAGAATCGCAATTTTCCGGCCCCATCGAAAATGTTCTAATAATATTAAAAAAGTTCTCAATCACTTTCGTGATGGAGTGGGTCTTAGAGAGCCCTCTGTGCGTGTACTTCTGTACCCATAGATTTTCCCCTAGATTTTCTGAGACTATTATTCATGGAAATTAAGAAAGTGGAATAAGACTTGCACCAAGTCTCGATTGCACAGGTGTGCGTGTTTCAAGTGTTGGGGTATTCAACCAACCTCTCATCCATTGTCAAGAATATATATACGTACAACATTTTTTATACTCATGTATCAGGCCCAATGGATTGGCTGGTAGACTTATCAATTTCACAATTTACTAGCGGGATCCAATTAAAATTGGGTTTATGGAATGATCTAACTCCGTAAGTAGAAGTAGAATTTCAAACCAAAGCTTCCTGAGGTTCTATTTACCAGTTAACTATTATTGCTAACCCGTGGGTATATATATATATATATATATATATATATATATATATATATATATATATATATATATATATATATATATATATATATATATATATATATACTGGTCTATTTTGGTCTATTTCTCAATGAATATCCATTTTCCAAAGTGAATGTGTAAAAGTGATGACCATATCCTTAAAATTCTGAACGAAGACCTTTATAGACATAAAGTTTAAACCAACAATAGGAAGGGGACAGCCAGCAGTGGAGCGTTTACCGGTGATGGCTTTGGCTTTGTTAAGAAAAACATAGACTGCCTTGTCATCTTATTTCATGTTCTTAATTTGCATATGTAATTGTAGAAAAATGTAATGAAGAATTTAGATTCAGTGTCCTAATTAACCCATGCAAGTAACAATAAGGGGTGTGGATGGATTGGCCTGGGCGGGTTAAGTGTTGGGAGTCTAATCCGTTTGAGGTTCTTTCTGTGTGCACGTATGTCCAATTTGTTGGGAGAGTATCCATAGAGCCCACCACATCACATAGACCTAATATATATTGAAAAACTCATATCCACTTAAAAGGTTAAGCCTTGTAAGTGGTGAATCATCCAATTATATATTAAAGTCTAACTCTTTTTCTGATTATCCAATTTGGGCCTCCAATCTTTCACACATGTTCCCAACAATAAGAATATTTTAATTTCAATCAACTTGAAATTGGCTGGTTAACAATTTTTAAATTCGTAGGTGACTCACTGACCTTTAAAACCAATGGGTTAGTTGATTTTTTTAATAGTTTTGAAGCAGCGGGTTGAAAAACTATTCACTATTTGAGCCTGTCACTAAACCAATTGCATAAAACCACTTCTTAATAACAAAAATAGACCACATAGTAAAAAGAAAATTGGGTTATTTGTGTTGGCTGGTACTGTAACACCCCCAAGATTTAGGCACGTTAATAATGTTATTATAATCATCATTAAGTTTAATCCTTAAACTTCAATCCAAATTACAATATCCAAAATCATAATTGATAGGCGCGCAATGTCACAGATATAAGTGCCTGAGTAGGGCGAATTAGCGCATTAGAGGCGCGATTTATTTCATTTTCCACTTGATGCGGTGTTGTCTTTTGTTTTTGGTATTTTTGTTTGTTTTGTAGGAAACAGGCTGGAGGAGCGCGTAAAAGTGGACATAGGACTTTGGGCATGTTGGGAACCAGTGGGACCCAAGAAGGGCGAGCAAACAAGCTTGAGAAGCATTTTAAAGGTGTTTGTATCGATACAGGAGATTAACTGTATCGATACCGAGGTGCTTATGGGCGAACAGAAGGTATCTGTATCGATACAAGGATTTCCCTATATCGATACCGGATGGCTTAAAATCAGCGGGTTGTCTTGCCACGTGTTCGACTTCGGGAGGATATAAATACTTCGTTTTTGGGACGAAATTAGGGTTCCAAACTTTTGTTTTCTTTTTCCGAATAACAGCATTTTGTTTTCTTCTTGGAGTTTCTACTTTTCGGTAGTTCTTTTGATTGGAGTTTTTGAAGTTTTGTCTCGAAGATTTAAGTAATGTTCCGGTAACTCTTTCTAGTTTACATTAATCTCAGTTTATGGTTGATCTTTTAGTTTAATTTTCTTCCGAGTTATATGAGCATGTTTTGTTTTGAAATCTTGCTGTTTATTCAAGTTAATATGAGTGAGTAGTCGCGTAGGTATGGTCGTGGGGTGATTAACACACCGTGGCCGGGGCTGGTGATGCAGACCGGGTAGCACAGTTGTATTTTGACAGTGTTTATCGTTTACATGGGCTGCCTGTATCTATTGTTTCAGACAGGGACACACGTTTCTTGAGCCACTTTTGGCGTTGTTTGTGGAGGTTGGCAAATACACAAACAGCAGACTGATGGCCAAACTGAGGTGGTCAATCGTTCTTTGGGCAACATGCTGCGCAGTTTGGTGGGTGAACAACTCGGGTCATGGGATCTGAAACTAGCCCAGGTTGAGTTCGCATACAATCATTCAGTGAATCGGAGTACGGGTCATTCTCCATTTCAGATTGTCTATGGGTGCAATCCGCGGTCCCCTGTCGATCTCGCTCCGGTGCCTGATTTGAAGCGTGTGCATTGGAAGGCTCAAGACTTTATGGCACATTTGAAGGAAGTACATGAGGCTACCCAAAAGCAGTTGGAGGTCTCTACCTCCAAGTATAAGAAAGCAGTCGACAAGAAGCGTCGTTTGGTGGAATTTGAGGTGGGCGATTTTGTCTATGCTGTGTAGACCAAGGATCGCTTTCCGGAAGGGGAATACAACAAGCTTAAGGCCAGGAAGATTGGGCCTTTAGAGGTCCTTGAGTAGATCAATCCAAATGCATATCGTTTGAATCTGCCTAGCCACGTACGCACATCAGACGTGTTCAACGTCAAACACCTGATTCCGTTTGTGGGCGATAGTTCCTCTTCTGATGATTGTAATTCGAGGGCGAATTCTTTTCCAGCAGGGGAGGATGATGCAGACCGGGTTGCATCAACGTGGATGGACCGGTTACGTCCACGTAGGCCTAAAAAGGCCTAAGAATCAACGTTGTCAGAATGAGCTGAATTTTGCACGGTCCATTGGAAATGGCCCAATGATCAAGATGATTCACGATGGATTTCAGGCGTTCGTCGCTGTTTAGGCCCCGAAAAGGCCAATTTTGCCGTTTATAGTAATATTTAGATCGCTAATAACTTTTGATAGGAAACTCTGTTTTATTTGCCGTTTGTTTTGGCAACCTTATAATTCTTTCCAGTTTCTGATTTATTAGTCAAATTAGAACTTTCCTTTTTGGGTAATTTTCATATTTATTCCGATTTAGGGTTGATTAGCGACCTTAAAGGTTTCCTAAGTTAATTAGGGTTTCTTTCACCTTATTTATATGCTTGTAAGCCTAATGGCAGAGGTTGGTTGTTAATTAATTAAAGAAAAACGAGTTTATACTCATATCTTGGTCGTTTAAGGAGGGAGTACCTCCGGGTCGATCTTATTGTTTGTGTTCCTCTTGCACGATCAGTTTCGTTTCCATAGGTTGCGTTGCATCAGCTGGGGATATTCGTGCTCCTATTTTCAAAGTCAATAACGGAAAAAGCAATTTTAGGTTATTAAAGAACATCTGTTAGACGAATCCGGGCATTGTCAGAGCCCATGTAACGCGGGGAACGGGGGACTGAAACTCGTTCTTCGCTGTACATGGGTAAACTGTAACCGCGAGGATTCGCATCTTTCGGGGTATCTTTCTCTCTCTAAAATCAAATGTTTTCTTTAGAACACCAGATGGAGCAGATATGTCCGGGTCTGGTCACCAATGTTGGGATCCCTACGATCGTACCTTCTTTTAATTAATTTAGGAAAAATCAAATTTTATTTAGTTAGTTGATTCTCCCATCAAATTACAAGGGGTGGCTACCTAAGAATCATTTCAAATCTCACAACCCGAGTTTTTAGTTAAGCACTCTCCACCGTCCCTGTGGATTCGATTCCGGTTTTACCGGGTATTGTGCTACACCGGTCTCAGCCCTACGCTTGGGGCAACCCATTAATTTAGGTCTAGGATTCGGTCAAGCAATAATATAAATAGTAACTGGGGTGGTCTTAGGATGACGTCTATGCCTGCGCCGGGCCATTCCCCATGCCGGCAGAAATCCCTGCTCCAACGGACCGATCTCCACATTAGTGTTCCTGTCCATCTAGATAATCTGACATAATACGTCCGAGTCGCACAGGCAACATCATGGTTTTATGCCAGGGTCACATGAATGCAACATCGTGAGCAAAACCCAGAAGTTCACTACACTAAACTTCTAAGTAGCAATTCTAGAACAATATGTGTGAAAACAATACATATATCTTATGTGCGGTAAACCATGGAATGCCTCGTGCATATCAATGCAGATTAGAGTAAATATGCGCAGAAAACAATATCTCGAAGTTCGTCATGCATCGTTTCTCACAACGATCTTAATCATTTTTCTTGTTTTATCTCATTTATTGTTAATTTCTCAAAAATTTGTTTTTCTCAAATCAGTGCCTCTTTCAGCATTCTTCTTCAAATTTCATATATCTCACATCACTCGAAAGTTATTGGTCCGTTTATGCCTCCTCTCAGCTGACGGCACCAACCTTTTCGCTCGAGGTTCCGACCGTCGTCACCTGCGACTCACAAGACACAGTCTCAGCCGTCTCATATCACTAAACTTAACTAGTCTATTTATGGGGTCCGTTCATTGTGTGTTGTGCACACTTAGCCCAAACATCCAAGTTCTCTCCACGAACTGGAAGTGGCGCTCTCGCTGCACTACCGCATCACGACCATTCCTCCAAGTTCTCTCCGCAAACTTGAGGTGGTAACCATTCATCTCATCACTTATCATTTCATTTCATTTCTCGAAAATCTCATTTCTCGTTTTAAAAATCCATTTTCATTCTCATCTCTAATTTTCCGCAAAACGTTATTCGACATTTTCAAGTTCTATGTCGTAATCGTATCGCGTACACTCTCAACACCACATGCAAAGTCATGCTCATGCAATATTCGGAAATTTCTTCTAAATCTCATATCTTTTCACTTGGTTATTTTTTCACATAAAATCATACAATTAATTCCACCATTTCTCTAAAATGCAATATTTCCTCACATAAAATCACACATTTATTTCACTAACTTTCTTCAAAATAATATTACTAAATCTCTCAATATCTTTTCTCATCAACCTCATTTTCCATCTTTTCTTTTTATCCTTTCCAAGGAAATAAAGCTAGTCAATTTACTTTCCCTAAAATCAATTAATCACATACTTCTTTTCTAGAAATCCCTTATCAAAATTTAACTCCATTAATTATGAGTTTTCAAAATATTCCATTTCTTCCAAAATTGTATTTCTTTAATTTCTAGGAAACTTTTCTTTCAATAATTTCATTTCAAATTATCTCTTTCTTTATTTAGTAAAAATTTTCTTTCTAGAAAATCTCATCAACTCTCTCTCTATTTATTTCTTTGCTCTTATCAAGTCCATAAATTATGTTCACAATAATCTAGTAGAAACATTTCTAGTAAAATTTTATAAAACTTTCTCTCTTCACATTTATTCATTTAAAAAGATCATACTTTCTTACAAAAATTCTCATAGTATATTTACTCATTCTTTCTTACAATTTTTTCACCAACTATAGTACACGCATTATTTTAGGAAAATCATATTAATAATGACCATTTATTGAATAAACATTTAATTCTTTCATGAAAGATTAACATAGTCATGCTAGAAATTGTCAAGAAAATTATACAACTTCTAATCAACTTCTAATAATCTAAAAATCACTTTAATCTTACTAATTTCATTTTTAATTTCATGAAGAACTACTCTAATAAGTATCTCATTAATATTCTTGTTGATTTTCAACATGAAATCCTCTTTCTTAAACACCAAGTAACATGCTTATTCACTTATTGTGTGTGTAAATTTACCCAATCAAACTCTAAATTCATGCTTGGAAAACTAATTAGAACATCACAATTATTCTAGAAATAACTCAATAGAAGATTAGTTTAGTAAACTACCTTAGTTTCCGGGTGTAAACCGGAAGCCGAAAAGCTATTCCTTGGTTGAGAGACTCCTAACTTGCTCACTAATTAGCTTGATAAGAAGCTTATTAGGACTCAAGGAGGTTGGCTAGAAAGTAGTAGTAGTTGGTGGTTTGTTGGGAAATAGAAAGACAACACAAAAGAAGAAAGAACAAAGGTGGTACAAAGCACAATAGGTGGGCTATAAATAGGCAAACTTGGACCTCCCTCTCCTCTCTCTCACTCATGGCACACACACACACACACACACACACACACACACACCGAAAATTTGAGGTGTGGGGGAAGAAAATGATGCTTGCCATGCACATGGCAAGTACCCTAGGAGATTCTCTAGGTTCAGGGCTAGTTTAGGTGGTTTCTTGCAAGTAAAGGGAGAATCTTGGGTGAGAGTACATTGATGTGAGGGTGGGAAAGAATAGTGGGAGAATATTTGCTCCTAGTTGTGTAAGTTTTGTATGGCAACCTTAGTTATAGGGTGTTTATAGGGTTAGATATACACAAAATGCTTGTATGGTGAGGTTATGTATAGGCTAGTAACAAAACAACAAGGCTTATTCTAACTAGTTGGGTACAAAATGTAGGCTAGGTGGGAATCTCCCAAATTCCCTAACTTGCTTGTGCAAGTAACCAACCAAAGAATCTTGCATATGCAAGTGTACTTATGCACACTTACACACTCCACCTCACTCTCCTCTCCAAGCGCTCTCTCTCTCTCTCTCTCTCTCTACCGAATCTCTCTAACTCTCTCCCTAAATCTAACTAACTCTAACTAACTCTAACTTAGTATCAAGATCCTAGGGTTGAGATATAAAGGAACTAGATGGTACCAAAGTGGTTGGTTAGGCTAGGAACGGCGATTGGGTAGGTTTCGGGTATCAAACTCAGTCCCTGGGTGTGACGGTGGTGTATCGGGTGTGTTACTTGGCTTCGCACGCGCATATACATGGCTAGGTTTATACTTATTCGAATCAAAATAATTAAATAATATTTAAATAGAAAGATATTCCAATTAATCCAAAATTTAAATTAATTAATTAAATTTTTAAACGAAATTTTTATTTATGAAAATTAGGGTCCTTACAGGTACTAGGTGTACCAATTTTCATTGCCTCAACATGTTATGTTTGGTGAAATTATTGGGGAGAGAGAGAGAGAGAAAGAGAGAGAGTTGCAACACACAATAATATTTCCTCTGTCCCAATTTTATAGTCCCTTTTGGGAGTTCGTACACTTTTCAAAGTGTTATATTTTATAATTTATAATGTTTTACGTGATTTTGAACACTTTATTTATTTGATTAAGTCAAGATTTATCAAACAAGATCCATATTCCATATAAAATATATCACCGATTGAAAAATATAATCATTTTTTTATCTGATTATGATAAAACGAGAGATTATAAAATTGGGACAGAGGAAGTATGTATGGAGTATCATCAAACAGTTGCAATACAAAGAGTAGTAGTAGACACCATGAAGTGCGTTAGCGTCTTCAACCAACCTCTCAGTCGTTGTCAAGAATATGTATTCGTACAATTTTTAGTTTTTGTACCCATGTATTGGTCCCAATGGATTGGCTGGTAGATATCAATTTCACCAATATTTTTTGTACCCCGTTTATAGGGATCCGGGGGGTGTTTATGAAATGACCTAACACTGAAAGTAGAAGTAGCATTGAAGGGTGTGTATGGATTGGCTTGGGCGGGCAAAGAGTATTTCACTATTTTTCAATCAACTCGTAATTGACGGGTTAACAATTTTTACATTCATAGCTGACACACCGACCTTTAAAACAAGCGGCCGGGTTAGTTGGTTTTTTAGTTGTTTGGACGCAGCGGGTTGAAAAATATTCACTATTTGAGCAAGTCATGAAACCAATTGCACAAAACCACCACCTAATAACAAACCTAGACCACACAATATAGTTTTTACACTCCCCTGGTAACATGAAAATTGGGTCATTTGAGTTTGCTGGTACTTGGTGTTCCAATTTTCAATGCCTCGACGTGTAAAGAATGTTCTCTCATTTTTCACGTCCCAGATCTTTTGTGCCCAAAACCCCTGTTCCTCTGTGCTGAGGGGTTTTGGGCCGTTGGATTATGATTTTTGTTTTTACTTTTTTAATTTTTTTGGGTGATCCAATGGCTGTAAAATCCCTCGGCACAGAGACACAAGTGTTTTTTCGCATAGAGAATCTGGGCTCCAGTTTTCAATGCCTCAACGTGTTATGTTTGGTGAAATTATTGGGGAGAGAGAGAGAGAGAGAGAGAGAGCCAGCGAGCTTAGAATTGCAACATGGAATAATAAATCAAAGAGTTGCAATACAAGGAGTACGCAGTAGCTAGACGCCATGAAGTAATGGAACACAGTACCCCATGTGGGGTTTTATTATTCATTTAATGAAGTCTCTATGCTTCTTTCTTTCTCTAGCCATAGCTAGATATTAGATATAAACCCATCTGCGTCTGTTATAGATACTCCGTACGTCCATCAACATCGATCTCACTGCACTCTGCAAAAACATAATATCACGAAAATCACAGATACAGTTAGCTGTATATAATTTGTATGAAAAACGTAGTATAGCAGTTGTCGATTTAAAACAAGTACAACATCTGATAAACAAAAATGATACATGTATAATAATGGCTCCAACAGTCTTCTAATATTTCACATACATGTGGAGCCCACACACACTTGAGTGTGAAGTGTGTGTGGGCTCCACACACTACGTGTGAATGTGAGTGTGTTGGAGATTTGTTGGAGACTTTTGTTGTACATGTATCATTGTTGTCTGATAAAATAGAAAAAATGAGAAGTAAAAAGGTAGCAACATTGGCGTTCGATTGAGAGTGCAATAACTCTACTTAATCGGTGTTCGATTGAGAGTGCAATTGGCGATTATTGTGCTCAAAGTAATAAAATCGAGTCTGGCCTAACGTGCATCTAGTAAAAGATTGTTTTAGTATTGGATTAAATAGACTGAATAACCGGTTTTAAATGAAGTTATTGGGATTGCGACGAGTAATGGTAGTAGTTAGGATGTAACGTTTTGGGGGATACGTATTGGTAATCCATTGCGGTTTTAAATGTGCTCAACCACGTGTCATAGCTACGTATGTACCTGCCATTATGGTATATAACCAGTGGTATTGAAACCAGTCTTGGGTGTTGACTGAAGTTTAAGCAATGCCTAATCAATTACTTGAGCGGTCATCAATTTTTTCCCCTATATTTCCGAATAAATATAATGTTTCTCATTAGAGTTAACTTTATTTCTTTGAGTTTTCTATGTATGAATATTGAATAACATAAAAGGTCAACATGAAAAGTTCACATCGAACCCTCGAAACTCTTAGCCAGCCGTGGTTTTTTTGGAAATCTTGGATCTGAAAACCACATTTAAGGAATCGTGGACACTCTGTTATAATAAAGAAAAGAGAGAGAGAGAGAGAGATAGTACTTGGAGCAGTCAATGGAAGGGCTGATCTTATAAGGAAGATTGACACCACATTTTCCAGGGAGGGAAGAAGCGAGGCTGTAATTGATACCAGAGATGCCACCTGCCGCAGACTTAATGCACTTGCACGCCGTCTGACGGTCAGGTGTGGTCTTCGCCGCGCTGTTTAGGGATCTAATCCCGTTGCAGCAGCCCGCCGGCACGGCCCCACCACCGCTCTTTAAGTAGGAGATGCATGGGGCAAGGGTTGACACCACCGTGCCGCACGTTATCGCCGCCTCGGCGTGGGGCGCAGCAACCACCATGCACATTACCATCATCACACATGCTACCTTCTTCACCATTATTTCTGACGACCTAGCCATTTCTTGAAGATTAAAAAATGGAACTCTTTCTTATCGAAAGTGTTGAGTGTGTGTGTATGGGGGTTTGAGTGTGGGTGACTGGGTGTGCTAAGGTTGTATTCACGGGGGGTGTTTATATAGAAGGGGTGAGGGGGTAGTGGGGGCAATTAAAAAAAAGAAAAAGGAGGGGGGTACTGGGGACTATGCAAATGAGTTGAATTGAGGTTCGTTTGAAGCGAATCCAAGTTGTACTTGAGCTCAATAAAAATTTTACGAGCCGAGCTTGAGCCAAACTTGCATAGATTTGAGTCGAACTTGAACTTGCATGTTTACGAGTAAGAAGTGTTAGATTTTTATACTCTCATACATGTCTATAGAACTTCAAATAAAATTTTCATTTCGTACATTGATAAGTTCATACATATATAAAATTATGAATAACATATTAAAATTTAAGTTTATAATACTTCTAAAGTTTAAACTTGTACAAGTTGTAAAATTTGTGTTGTGTACATGTAAAAGTTTATACATATACAATGTTATATATGTGATATTCAATGTTATATAAGAAATTCTTATTATATATATATATATATATATATATATATATATATATATATACACCGGCGATCCAGTCAACGATCCCGGATTTCCCGGATTGAAGCCTTTTTCGGTGTTTTGATGCTTTTAAAAATTGTTTTTGGAAAATCCGAGCCGTCCAATGTGTTTAAAAGGTGTTTTCTAAGGTTCGCGCGAGAAATCTTAAAAAAAGAATACCGGGAAGGGCTTGATCCAAGTAGTTTTTCGCAAAAACTGTAAATATAAATTTTTGCGAAAACTGCTTGGATCAAACCCTTCCCGGTATTTTTTTTGAAGATTTCTCGCGTGGACCCTTGAAAACACCTTTTGAACACATTGGACGGCTCGGATCGTCAAAAAAATATCGGGAAGGTGGAGTCCCGGATCCGGGACTCCCGGACTAGATCGAGTCTCTCTCTCTCTCTCTATATATAAGTGATTTTCTTATCCGGACCTTCCGGATTTAAGAAAAAACGTATTTTTTTGTTTTGCAAATTATTTTTGAAAAATCTGAGCTATCAATGTGTTCAAAAAGTGTTTTCAAGGGTCTAATCAGGAAATCTTCAAAAAAATACTGGGAAGGACTTGATCCAAGCAGCTTTTTGCAAAATCTGTATATTTGCAGTTTTGCAAAAAACTGCTTGGATCAAGTCCTTTCCGGTATTTTATTTTGAAGCTTTCTAGCGTAGACCCTTGAAAACGTCTTTTGAACACATGAGACGGCTTGGATCGTCAAAAAAGTGCTCAGATCATGGAGGTCTGAAAGTCTGGATCCTGAATTAGAAGAGGACTCTCTCTCTCTCTCTCTCTCTCTCTCAATATATATATATATACACGGCAATTATCCTATCCGGGATCCCGGATTGGAGGTTTTTTGGTGTTTTGATATTTTTAAAAATTGTTTTTGAGAAATTCGAGCCATCAAATGTGTTCAAAATGTGTTTTCAAAGGTTCACGTGGGAAATCTTCAAAAAATACTGGGAAAGACTTGATCTAAGCAGTTTTTCGCAAAAACTGTATATTTACAATTTTGCGAAAAATTGCTCGAATCAAGCCCTTCCCGATATTTTTTGAAGATTTCTCGCGGGGACCCATGAAAATACATTTTGAACACATTGGACGGCTCGGATTTCCAATAAAATATCGAGAAGGTGGAGTCCTGAATCCGGGAGTCTTGGATTAGATTTGAACTCTATATATATATATATATATATATATATTATCAGGTTTAGGTTTGAATCCTTTATTAAATGAGCGCCTAAACTTAACGCGTAGGTGCAATTCATTTAGTACTCGAATCTGACTCGAACGAGCTTTTACCAAGTTGAGCCTCGAACAGTTCACAAATGACTTGGTTCATTTACAGCCCTAGTGGGATCATGAAAGAGTAAAGAAAATTATCAAGTACTCTCAATGTATCATGTCTGGGAATGTTCTCAATGACATTACGAGTGAGTTTTCACTGCTCTATTTTCGGTATTTGGGAACTACACGGTCAAATCAATTAATATATGTATGGAGAATGACTTGTGAGAGAATACCAAAAATATTTTAGTAAAAGCTAAACAAAGTTTAACAAAAAAAAAAAAAATTCTGAAAACAATACTTGTTGAATGGTTACGAATGAGATATAAGGGATCCTATGAGATAATAACGTACGTGAAGGTAATCTGTAAGCAGCTAGCTACTTAATGATTACTTGAGGTTTAACATTAGGGCCTGTTTGGGCGCCTAGTTTTCACGTTTTCTCATTTTCGTTTTCAACTTTTACCTGTTTGGACGCCAGTTTGGGAACAAGTTCTAGAAAACTCATTCTTCAATTTCGACTTTCGGAGCAAAAACTCAAAATCAGCTCTGGGGTTCCTTTTCCCATTCTTGTTTTGCATTCTCGTTTTTGGGTTTTCTCGTGACCCTGCCATATACCCCCCTTTACCCCTTATCCTCCTCCACAAAACACCCTATTAACTTACGGCGGGAAGCAAAACCCCTATTTTGCTGCTCTGCTACGGCAATATCTACTGAAACATAGTTGGAGGAAAGAGGGAGGATGGAAGGAAGGAAGGATAAGGATACAGTTGGAGAAGAATTGCCCCCCTCCACGAGAGATGAATTGAGATGAGATATGTTTTTTACCTCGTCTCTGATTGTTGAGGTACTCCTTGAAAACGAAAAATTTTCTTGGCTTGAGATGAGATCTGTTTCTTTGTGGAGAGAAGACAAACCCATTTTTTGATCCAGAGAGGAGCAAATTGATATAAACAAGAGGAGTGTAAATAATCCAGTGTGGTTGGCACTTTGGTGCAACAAAGTAAAGTGATTCAATTTTTATAATTTGTGTAATGTTTATAACTGTATATTTTGGATCAACTTTTTGTACGAAGTATATCAAATCTTCATTTCTACCAATGATCCGGTGCATATTTTCCAATTGTATGAAAATTTCCGTTTTTTTTCTTAACGAGAAGTTTAATGTATGGCATGGTTTTACCTAACAAGGGTAAATTGGTAAAAATAAATTCATAACTCATTTTTATCATTTTTCTCACAAACACTATTACTTTTGCAAAATACATTCTGCACATTTCTCCCAAACACTCCTCCCAGATTCAAAACTCATTCTGACCAAAATTCAAAAAGTCAAAAAACCAAAAAGCTCAAAATGAAAAGCTGAAAAGTTGGTTCCCAAACACCCTCTTAGATTGTCTACCATGGAGATGTTGAGTTAGTGGAAACGACAGAATTTTCGGTAACTGGCCGAAGTCCATTTCAGATGTCATATTGGCTAATTTGGCTGGTATAGTGTTAGTGCGAATTTAAGGAATGGACAGGACTGCTAGTACAGAATTTTTTGTACAGATTTTGTACAAATCTGTTGTTTTGGGCTTTCTCCGAGTATCACGCGGATGATCGGAACCGTTCATGTTTATTAAAATAATGTTTACTTATATCCCATAAAAAATCAACGAAATCGGATATCGGAAAATGTTCCGTCAATTCATCCAATTTTTTATTCATAACCAAAAATTGGATGGACTGACAGAGCATTTCCTGATATCCGACTTAGTTAATTTTTTACGGCATACAAGTAAACATTATTTTGAAAGACATAAATGGTTCCGATCATCCTTGTGAGACCCCAAAAAGGTCCAAAACCATAGATTTGTACAAAATCGTATCTACAGATTTATCGTGAATTTAATATGGATTGCAAGTGAAAGTTTAGGATTGTAGTTGGGCTTAATTGAATATTTGGATGCTCACTTTTAACCTCTTTGTAAGTTTCACCATTTCTTTTATTTTTATTTTTTGTAATGTACGGTGTCCTGATTTAGCTTGTGCGCATATTCAACTAATCTCTACAGTCTTTTCCACGCTTACATGTGAGGTGAAATTGCTCCAAGAGTTACTTGTAAAGAGAATCGAACTTGAAATCTTAAGAGGGAGTGAACTCATAAATCTCATGCCAAGACTACCAATCCAATCCTCGGAGTTAAGTTCCATCAAATTACAAAAAATCCTTGAATTAAAAACATCTTAGTGACAGGTGAACAATTTAATGGCCTAAAAAAAGAGTCAATTTAGAGTACTAGCAAAAAACCCGTGCTATGCACAGACTGAATTCAATCTACACAATTAAATGTTTGTACACATAATTTGAGTACCATTTCAAGTATAAAATTGGTTCAATTACCCGTGCTATGCATAGAAATAAAATTATAATCAAATTAGATCTCTTAAAGTACCATTTGATCTTTATCTACTACATATGAACAACATTTGATGGATACACAACTGAATCCGCCCGAACTCCTTCCATTGATTCTCTTTATTTCCTAAGACTATTTGTGGTGGTCGTTAACATACCTTATACCTCAATCAAGCAAATTGAAGTTTCAGTCACTGTAGCTTAATCCATGACACATCCAAATTAACTTTAATATGTAGCATATCTCAATTCTTTCTAAACAGTTGCTCATGTTCCTGTTCATGACATACAAAATCTATTGTTTACATACATCACATCATCACCCCGATTTCATCAAGTTTGGTGTCAACATAATGATTGTCTCGAAAGCTTGGGCATCTATTTTTTCTCAAATCGTGTAGAATGAGAAAATATAAGTTTCTTTTTTTCCATTAAACTACACAAATGTGAAATGTATATTTGAAGTTACTACAAACAAACTGAATATGTCAAAGAAAAGATTGGGAAGGAATAAAATACAATCAAATATTCCCAATAAAAAGAAAAGGAAAAATAAAATAAAATAGTTTGTCGTGGAATAAAAATTAGAAAGTATTTTACAAATTCCCTCGTCACTTATCGTTCGTGTTTGACTGGGATGAATTTTTGCGTCGAAGAGCTTGAAAAGATTAAAGAAAAAACTATAGTAAAATAATCTTCACAAAACTGAAAACAAAAAATTTGTCTTTCCAAGAATGGACGAAGAATTGAAGATGCTACCTTCTTTTTTACTGATCTTCCCCTCAAAATGGTCTCTATAATGAATTTTGCATTGAAGAGCTTGAAAAGATTAAAGAAAAAGTTGTAGTAAAATAATTTTTACCAAATAGAAAAACAAAAGATTTACCTTTAAAGAATGGATGAAGAATCGAAAATGCTACCATCTACTCCCCTAAAAATAGTCCCTGTGGTTGAAAAGATTAAAGAAAAAACTAAGTAAAATAATCTTTACAAATTGACTTCAATTATTTTTAACATGTCCAGAATTATTTATATTTTTTTAAAGATCTTGAAAACTAAAAAATTTCATTGGTTTTTTAAATTTTAGATCGAACTTGATTAAATTTCATTTTTCTCTAATAGTTTTGGAAATTGCTTCTCATAAAAATATTCGTTTTCATTATAGTGTGTTTTTTAAACAACATTTTTGTTTTAGTAGATGATCACTAATTATCAATAACTTAGGGTGTACTCATATTTTAAATTAAAGTTACCACTTAGGAGAGTTGATTTTCACTTTGCTCTAATTGTTCCAAGCACAAAGACCTCTGTAACTCCTTCACCATACGCAGATCAAAGTTGCAAGTCGCTTTTTGGATTTGTTCACACAAAATTCTAAAGAAAAAAAATTAGAAAGCAAAATCTGACAAAATTTATTGAAAGCAAACACATTATATTGTAAATTTTTTTTTCAGAATACATGCTCTAAATTTATTCTCATTAGGAGGCATAAAAAATTTCCTTATTGTATTATGTATATGGACTGTCTTGTATTCTGGCTGGTTTTGTCATATATGTAAACACATATTCATAATCGATAAAGAGTACATGCAGCATGATATAGAAAGACCAAGAAAAATACCTCTCTTATTTTTTGTTTTATTTTTTTCTAGATCAATGAACCTTTTATAGCTTCGTTGGAGAACCAATCTATATTGTAAAAAAGAAATGCATAGGAAGAGATCTTCTATTCAGGAAAGTATTGATAGTAACAAAATTTTTTTATTCTATTCAACAAAGTGTAGATAATTTCAAAATCTACTATACAATCATGGCATCACAATCTCTTCTTCAATATTCAAATATCGATATGATGGAGATAATTAAGGTAAATTTTCGAATAACATCTAACCTATTTATGGATAATTTTGAAGAATGAGAATAAGAGTAATGTCAAATGTGTTGCTTGAAAATTCTATGACAAACCAATTAAATTATGCCACTTGTTGCAACCATAGCCCTTCTCGCAAAAAGTCATTCTGCTATACTATATAAGATACTCAACTCTTGCTCTTCAAGCATCAAAGAAAATAGTGAAATTAAAAAGTAAACATGTTTGGTTGCTCCACGTTTTACTCCTTTTTAAAGGAAAAATATTATTGAAAAGCTATACTTTGCTCCTTCTTTTTACATCTACGCCCAAGCAATCTATGAGGTGGGTGAATAAACTTAATTAATTCTTGTTTTTTACCTTTCTCAAATAACAAAATTTGAAAAGTTAATATTTTTTCTTCTGTCATCGAATATTTAGGTTAACCTACATGCTCCTAGACTAACGAAATTTTTTTAAAAAAAATTGAATAAAGACAGATTTGGAAAGTAAACATTTAACACTGTGACTAATTTTAGGAAACTCAATGACAGAATTTTCGGTAACTGGCCCAAGTCCCTTTTAGAGATACTCTGAATGTCATACTGGCTGGTATAGAGTTACGGTGCGAATTTAATATGGGTTGCAAGTGAAAATCAGGACAGTTGGTAGTTGGGCTCAATTGAATATTTGATGCGGATTTTTTTTTTTTTTTACCTCTTTTTAAGTTCCACTTGGAGGTGTTTGAGAGGCTATTTTTTAGCTTTTCGTTTTCATCTTTTTAGTTTTTTTTAGCTTTTTGGATTATGGTTAGAATGTGTTTTGAATCTGGGAGGAGTGTTTGAGAGAATTGTACAGACTGCATTTTCCAACAAGAGTAGTGTTTGGGAGAATAATGATGAGAATGAGTTATGGCTTGGTTGTTTACTATTGTGCCCTTTTATTTATTAAGGTATTTGAAATGTATATGAATATTTTTTGTCAAGTGTTTTAAAGTTATTTTGGGAAATATTTTTGTAAACGTATCATGTCCAATTTGTTTTTGGGAAAAATACTTTTTTTCTTTATTTTTATTTTTATTAATTGAATGGGTCTCTACTTAATACAAATAACATAAAATGGAAATAATTGCCACCATCTAAATTTTTTTCTAATTATGAAGAATTAACTCTTACAACCAAGTAAGGGGCAAAAAAAAATAGTGTTAATGTACAGGAAAACTTAAGTAAAATATAATAGGAAAAAAAAAAAGACTTTGTAACATAATTAACCTAATTAACCCTACAAAAAAAAACTATCAACTAATAAAGGTCAATAAAAAAACAACTTAGGCACTACATAAATTAATGTTTAAGGTTGTTTTTGTCACAAAAAAAATAAATCATACAACTGTGCACTACACAAATTAATAAAAGGCTAGGGATAAATCAGATTTTTTTGTCATAAAACTAAAATGAGAATGAAAAACTAGAAATAGAAAAACTCCTCTCCAACTCTTTTTAACTTTTAGCCTGTAAACTCAAAACTAAGAAGTCATTTTGTGGGAATGAGTTTTGGGAGGTGGATGCCAAACACCCAAAATGAGAAAATGAAAAATCAAAAAGCCAATTAAAAAAGAGCTTGCCAAACACCCTCTAATTTGTTATGTGGATTTAGAGTCCTTGTAACGCCCATCTTAGTAATCAATGGTCTACATTTAAAATAAAACTCTCTCATGAAAATATTTGTGGACGGCTGAGACAGACGCTACACTCCTATAACGCAGGGTTGCTATGGGAACCCGGGATTCCATTTTTTTGGGTAATGTAGGGTTGTAGTTTAGCTACTGCGCACTTCAAACTAATCTCTACAATTATTTCCATGCTTACACGTGAAGTGGCTCCAAGAATCACTATTAAGGAGAACTGAACTTGAAAATTTAAGAGCGAATAAACTCTTACGTCTCAAGTGAAGACCACTAGTCCAATTCTTGGGTGCTTTGGGAAAAAAGCAAAAAATAGTTTTCTAGTTTTTTTCGTTCTGTCTTTATTCAATTTTTTTTGCATTTGTTAATTTTGCGTCAAGTTTATGTAGTATATTCAATTTTTTTGTCAATGAAAGCGTTTGAAGGGACCTTCTCGTACATTGATTGACCTTGATCTGAACGAACTCGCTCTAATGGAAGAATTCTATTCATATTAAAAAATGATAGGTACGCAGTCCCACACTCTATGTGAGTGAGGGTGTGATGGGAGTGGCACAAAGGATGCGTACCTACCATTGTTCCATTTCCAAGTATGAGCTTAAAAGCATGTTCCATCGAATTACAAAAAAATCCTTCAATAAAAGACATGTTGGAGACGGGTGAACAATTTAATGGCCGAAGAACAGTTAATTAAGACTACACGCAACTCTCTCTCCAAGCATCTTTTATGATCAAAGGGAATTGAAAAAGTAACATGTTTGGTTGTTCCTCGTTTCCTCCTTTTGAAAGGAAAAGCTAAGCTGTGTTCCTTCCTTCCTTTTATATCCAGACTAATACCGAAGCAATATATGAGATGGGGTGAATAAACTTGGGTTGTTTGGCAAAAGAAACAAAAATCAATTTTTTAGTTTATTTGTTTTGTTTTAATTAAAAAAAAATATTTATTAGTTTTGTGTCAAGTTTTCATGGATTATTAATTTGTCTTGACGAGACAAATCTAAAAAGTATAAAATTATGTTCAAAACTAATTTTTTTAATACAAAAAAATATTGATTATTAGATAAAGTTTGGCTTTATTCCCAAAAAAAAATTTGACCATAATTTGATACTTTTTAGATTTGTATCGTCTAGACAAATAAAAAATGAATGAAAACTTGACGAAGTACTAACAAATGAAATTTTTTTTGAATGAAGACAAACAAAGAAACCAAAAAACTACTGATAAAAAAAACCCCAAAAAACTGGTTTCTTGCTTTTTTGCCAAAGCATTTTTCTTAGCACTTCCATGTCTTGTTTTTTTTCCCCTTCTCAGAGAAACAAAATTTGAAAAGTTAATATTTTTTCTTCATAATCGAGTATTGATGTCAACCTACATGCACCCAGACAAACGATCGAGTTTTAATTAAATTTGACAAATATGTAGCATTAAAAATCTTTTCGTGCCCAAGAAATTGGCGTCCATCCCATTACCAGATTGTTAATTTCCTTGTCCAAATTCTGCTTTTAAGTCTATCAATTGATTTCAAAAATTTGCAGTTTAACATTGAATACATAGGATACGACAAAAACCATATCCCATCGTAAACTATAGCTTGATACAAGTAGGTCTAAATTTTTAGTATACAAGTGTTGGAATTCCACCCCGTGTGGACCAATTGGACTTAGGCCCAGAGGGAGTGAATTAGGATTTTTTCTTGTATCTCTATAAATACTCTTTGATGCCTTTTGTAATAGTGTGGTGGTAGCACAATGTAGAGAGAGAGACAGAGAGTGTAAGAGGGGAGCCGGTTGTGGAACTCTCGGAGAGAGAGATACACAAGAGAACGGTGAGGTTTCATTATTGTGAGATGAGAGTGTGAGTGTGTAACATAAGATCACGGATTTCCTTCGGATTATAGTGAAACCCCCTTCCCCGTGGATGTAGGTCCGATTTGGCCGAACCACGTATATTGTGTGTTGTGTTTTCTCTCGTTTTACTACATCTCTTGCGTTGTTGGAATCCTAACAACTGGTATTAGAGCCTTGGTTCAAGCACCGGAGAGCGTAGAGCAGTCAAAAAATCACTCGGAGACCATTAGAGCACCGTTTGAAACTTTGGTCGAACAAAATAGGTGACAAAACTTGTTTTTGATTAGAGGGAAAGGTGCTACTCTCAGAGACGAGTCCAACGGAGTGCTCGGAGTCAATTTTTGTCATCAGAGAGGGTCCCACGGGTGGTCTGAACAGTGATGGACGGAGGCTGAAAGAGGCGTAGGAACAGAGACTTAGCGGTCATGCTTAGAGTGGTTGGGTAAAAGATTTGAGCACAGGGTTTTGTTGCTCTCATTGGGACGATCACGGACGTACAAGCCCCGCCGCCGGAAACCACCGGACGCGCCGCCTGAAGCACGGCGCGTCAGATCTTGCACAAGGCGTGTTGTACACGCCCGGGAAGATTCAGGAAGATGCTGAGTCAGCAGCCACGCGGACGACACGTCGGATGCCACGGAGGGTGCCACGTCAGTGGGTCAATGCCACGTCAGTAAAGGGTCATAAGGGTCAGGGATTCAGTGTCAAAGAGGTCAAATGGATCAAGGTCCAAGTCAAAGGAGTCAAAAGGATCAGAGGTTAGGTCTAAGGGGTCAAACCAGTGTTCAAAGGTGTCGCACCGGTTCAGACCGGTGGCTTAGGGAAAGTTAGACCGGGTTCAGACCGGATAACGGTCCGGAGGTAGACCAAATTACATTTATTGGCCGGTTTAGTGGGATTTTGACCGGTTCATGACCGGTTCCCCACTTGGTTTTTTGTTCCGAATCCAACCACGTGCTTTGTTTTCTGTGAAGAGGCTCAGAAGTAGATTTTGTTGCTAGATTGGGCCGAATTTAGACGTTCGGAGGCATTTTGGGTTGTGAGAAGGCTGTATCTAGCTAATTGGACGGTTCCGAATTCACTGGTGGGCTTGAATTTGAGTGATTTGAGTAAGATTTTACAGTCCGAAACACATCTGGAGTGATTGAGGAGGATAATATGTGGTCAGGTCAGTCAGATAGTGTCACGCCCTCAATTTTAATAAACCAAAATACAAATAAATCCACGTAGGATCGATTAAAGTCAAACAATTTTCCATAGAAAGTCAAAGTTGAAGTACAATGAGCTTCTAGTCAAGGGTACCCATACCCATACAAAATAACAAAGGTTTTAAAGTTATTACATAAGTTGAAATACTTAAAAGCTTGGAGAAATTAAAGTTACAAAATTATCTTACAAAAATGTACTTAGCATGAAAATGAGAAAATAACTTCATGATCTTAAATTCTTTGTGGCATGCATCACACTCCACGCATCTGATATCATGCTCCATGCTGTGTACCTGGGAAAGATAGGGTGAGCTCACTAGCTCGTAGGAAACATTTCTGTCAACACTAAGGGTATAGAGAATGAAAGATGCACATGAAGGTATGATACACATAAATGAGTAGGCTAAGATGAACCAAGATAATTCAACTCAATGACAAATGTCTAGGAGATGCCTCAAAGATCTAATGAAACTAGAATATCCATAAGTTTCTTTATAACCATTACATTGCGTGTCGTGCGTTCGTTCCCCTTAAAACACAGTCATTTACACAGGCATTTCATTTTACAATACATCACAAATACCCAAAACATCTAGAATAACCCAAGCATCCTTTACATTTATCAAATACATCTTATTCCTTTTAATCATTCACTTGTTTCGTGTCTGACACTCACACAACATTCCTCATATGATTTGCACGATATCCATATCAATCTCATTCATTTCCAAACATTTGATCATTTTTCGGGCATGCCATATAGGCCCCGTGTCACTCCGGGCATACCATAAAGGCCCCGTGTCACTCCGGGCATACCCTTTCGGGCCTCGTGTCACTCCGGGCATACCCTTTCGGGCCCCATGTCATCCATTTCACCTTTATATTACTATTTATCAACTCATAAGTTCAATTTACTGTCCAAAATCAATTCATGTATCACAATACCCTTTTTCGAGTGTCCAAAACATTCACACAATCATCTTTATTTCAAAAACTCAAAACATGTCGGTGATAGTCAAATCAACACGTATCCAATGTGCGTGAGAAACCAAGACAACCAAAACAAAGCATAAAACGCACCATGATAGGTTACCAAAGCTTAGAGGTCAATTCGAGAAGTTTTGAAATGGCCAAAGAGGGCCCGGAGCGATGGAACATACAAATGGAGTTATATACCTCGAGTAAATACGACACACTGATAGTAAAAAGGGCATTCCTCTCAAAATACAAAGGATATGGATATGAAACCAATTGGGTTTGAAAGTAGACTCGTATAGCTTTCCAACGGTTCAAGAATCACCTCAATTGGAGTTCGGACGAAGCCGGGGCGTGCCCGCGAAGTTGGAAAAAAAATCTGTCTGAGCAAAGAAAATGTGGATCGGTCCAAATAATTTTGGATCGGTCCAAAATGGTCCGGGAGCCAACAGAAGGTTTTGGATCGATCCAAATAATTTTGGAACGGTCCAAAATGCTCTCGAGCGAAAATTTTGACAGCTTGTTCAAATCAATAGGGCTTCAATCCAAGACCAAAAATGGGGTTTCAAAACACAACTAATCAAGAGAGAGGGACACATCAACAATCAATTTATGGATTGATCAACTAAACACACAAAATCCAAACTCAAACACAACCAAGTTCACTTCCATGGTGAAAACAAGTGTAATGAAAATCTTAGAAGCAAAAACAAGAGTGGTGCATTAATTCATTCAATATACACTTAGAGAAGGTAGAATATTGTTCCCTACCTCAATGTTTAGAAGCTTGAAACCCACCAAAGAGCAAAACCCCAACTCTTCCTCTAAGCTCCAAGTGAAATTCTTCAAACACCGGGATGAAATAGATACACCAACGCGTAGATCACGAAATTCGGAGAAGCTTTTGTGAAGGGACTAAGTGTGGAGCTCAAGTTTTGGTTAGATTTGTGAAGGGAGAAATGGGAGAAGCCATGGGGAGAGAGGGGGAGAGAAACGCTGGTTTTGGGGAGGAAGAGAGAGAGAGAGATGTGTGAATAATGAAAAAAATCAGCCACAAACTAATATATATACACACCACCAATTGCACTAGCACCCTTTGTATTTCTAATGTGTTCTAAAGACACCCCAATGCATATACTCCCATCACATTGACCCCACATCACTCTAATTTCATTTTCTCACATTTACCCAACATTATTTTCGAAAAATTATTTTAAAACACGGGTCTTTACAGATGGGATGTTGTTGAGTCGGAGGCCGACTAGGGATGATCAGTCGCGTTTGGCAAGCAGGGATACACTCTTTCGGGTTATTGCACGTTGGTTAGGAGTGCATGGAGGCTCGTCTGGTTAGTGGCAATAGGCGCTAGCAGGAGCGATGATTTTTGGGAGATCTATTAGGAGTCCAGGGGGTGCTAGGAAGGCCGAAGATAGAACATGAATGGACTAAGGGATAGGATGAGACCCGGGAGAGCTGACAGAGAGTGGTGAGAAGACCAGAATAGTGGCAGTGTTAGTATTTCTAACAGGCAGGAGTGGTGGATAGGTGACAAATTGGTGACAAAAAGGCGAGTGAAGTTGGATAGCTACGCACCAGGAGTATTGGACAGACTTTGCAGAGATCGGAGGTTGACCGGGGCAATCGGATGATTGCGGATTCACGACATTTGAACCATGGTGATCAGTCGGAGAAGCTAGTGAGCAAGGATACATTCTCTCAGGTGTTGCATCTTTGTTTGGTGGGTGTGGATACACTTGTTTGGTAATGACACAAGCGCTTACTAAAGTGACAGGTCGGAGTTGGTCAGCAGTGATCGGAGGCAGTCTGGTTCAATCGGATTTGAAGACCTACCATTAGGATTTGCAGTTGTGATTCGAGCTGCATTGGATTGGATGATGGGCCACCATACAGGCTTGTGGGAGTGCAGTGACAGTTGGAGCTGATGTCAGGCATGGTCAGGCAGTATGGGTGTTGTGACGTGAGCAGGGATGACGACCATTGCGGATGCACACAGGATAAGCGTGAGATTGTACCGAGGTGTCGCGACCGGGATGGTACTGGATGCGCTGGGAGTCGAATCAGGAGTGTGCAAGATGCTAGCTAGCAATGAGGATGCAATTGGTTGTTTAGGATATGTTCACGGGAGCTCGGGACAGAGGGATTGAGATGGAGATCAGATGATGCATACTGGTATTCTCTCTCTTCTGTGTTTTTGTGGCGGATTATCTTTCCAGTTATGAGCTCATGTAGTATGAAGAGATGGAGTAACAGATTATGTCTTGTGATTGGGCATGAGCATTTGGGTTTTGGATGCCTGAATGTGGGCACTTCGGATAGAGGGTGCAAGATTGTGATCAACCGCGAAAGATCTGGCTTGCAGGGATACATTCATTCGAGTAGTGTGCCCAGTTGGGGTGCGGATATGCTTGTTTGGGAATGACACAGGCGCCTGTTAGAGCGGTAGATCAGTTTGAGCCACGGAGATATAGTAGGATTTGTTCACATCCAGATTCATGAGAGGAGTATCCCGGTTTTGGAGTGCAGAGGTACTCGATGGGGGATGCAGTGTCAGAGAAGGAATCAGCCTCATCACAGATGGTGTGTGAAATCATTTGGAGGAATGAGCCTCTAGAGTGGGCAGAGGGTTGTTACATTCTTTTGACAGGACAGGATGCTAGAGTGGCGGAGCGTGACGATGAAGCTGCAGGCACTCGATGAGGGGGTGCGGGCACCCTAGTTGAGGGGGTGCATGTGCTTCTGTTGGTGAGCGCATAGATATGCGCCTCTGTTGGAGAGCGTGGACGCTTCTGTTGGTGAGCGCATGCACTTCGGGTATGAGGTGTGCGAGTGGAGGCTTTCTTTTTGAGGGGATGTGGTACTCAGGATTTTCTGATTGGCTGCGGAGTCTGGTTGTGCAAGGATAAACTCTTTCGGGTTTATGTACTTTGTTTGGTGGTGCATGGATGCTCGATTGGTTAGTGACACAGGCGCTTGCTAGAGGTAGCTGATTGGAGGAGACGACATAGGGGTGTTGCAGACGACATTGCCCACTCGGTGTGGAGGGGGTGATTGTTGGGATTCCACCCCGTGTGGGCCAATTGGGCTTAGGCCCAGAGGGAGTGAATTAGGGTTTTATCTTGTCTCTCTATAAATACTCTGTGATGCCTTTTGTAATAGTGTGGTGATAGCACAATGTAGAGAGAGAGAGAGAGTGTGAGAGGGGAGCTAGTTGTGACTCTCCCGGAGAGAGAGATACACAAGAGAACGGTGAGGAAGGGTTGATTGTTGGGATTCCACCCCGTGTGGGCCAGTTGGACTTAGGCCCAGAGGGAGTGAATTAGGGTTTTATCTTGTATCTCTATAAATACTCTGTGATGCCTTTTGTAATAGTGTGGTGCTAGCACAATGTAGAGAGAGGCAGAGAATGTGAGAGGGGAGCCGGTTGTGGCTCTCTCGGAGAGAGAGATACACAAGAGAACGGTGAGGTTTCATTATTGTGAGATGAGAATGTGAGTGTGTAACACAAGATTACGGATTTCCTTCGGATTATAGTGAAACCCCCCTCCCCGTGAATGTAGGTCTGATTTGGCCGAACCACGTATATTGTGTGTTGTGTTTTTATAGAAAAGGATGAACATAAAGAAAATGATGAATCAATCAAAGAATCAAGATGAAAGCACATCTGAAAAACCCTAAGTAAACTGATATTTCATTCAAGACAAATTCTTCCTCTAGATCTATTTTTCTCTCTCTTTTCTTCTGATGCATTTGGACCTATATATCTATTACAAACGTAAACTCAAATTACATTCTCAAATTGCATTCAAATGAACCGACTTAACCACCTCTGTGACAGCTGGCAAAGTTAGCCCTTAAGCATATGTTAACAACCGACTTAACCACCTCCTGTGACAGCTGGCCATACAGCTGGCCATGAATATTCAGAACTAATGAGTCTGCTTGACACTCCCCTGCAAATTGATGGGGGTGTCAACAACCATCAATTTGGATTTGAGAAAAAGAAAACGATCAACACTTAGGGCCTTAGTAAAGATATCTGCTATCTGGGCCAATGTACCAATATGCTTGACCAAAATTTGTTTACTCAGAACCTTCTCCCGAATGAAATGATAATCGACCTCAATGTGTTTTGTTCTGGCATGAAAAACTGGGTTGGATGCAAGAGCTATGGCCGATAGGTTATCACACCAGATCAGATGAGGTAAAGAAATAGCAATATGCAAATCTAACAACAATTGTTGAACCCAGGTAATATCAGCCGCTGTATTAGCCAGAGCTCTATACTCTGCTTCAGTAGAGGACCTTGCTACTGTGTGTTGCTTCTTAGCACACCAGGATATCAAGTTGGAACCAAGATATACACAGAAACCCGTTGTGGATCGTCTATCCAAATGATCCCCAGCCCAATCAGAATCAGAAAAGGCTGTGAGAGTCAATGGACCTGAAGTAAAAAGAAGCCCCTGATGCAAAGTACCTTTGACATACCGTAAAATACGTTTAACAGCAGTATAGTTGCCAAGAGTAGGCGCATGCATGTGTTGGCAAGCAACATTGACAGCAAAAGACAACTCAGGTCTAGTCAATGTTAAGTACTGAAGTGAGCCAACGATAGTTCTGTACCAAGATACATCAGAAAATGGAAGATCAGGATCAATTTTTGGAGGCTTCACAGATGAAGGGGAGGCACTTGGCTTACAATCCTGCATGCCTGCCTTTTGAAGAAGGTCCAGAGCATACTTGGATTGAGACAACAGAAGTCCATTAGCAACTTTCAAGACTTCAATACCCAGAAAAAAACTTAACTCTCCCAAATCCTTCATGACAAACTGAACTTTAAGAGCCTCAATTAACTTAGAGATATAAGAAGTATCACTTCCTGTGATTAAGATATCATCCACATAGACCAAAATAAAAGTGACACCTTGATCAGATTTGAAAGTAAACAAAGAGGAATCTGCTTTGCTATTGGTGAAGCCTTGCTGAAGAAGAAATCCAGAAAACAAGGAGAACCAAGCTCTAGGAGCTTGTCTCAGACCATATAAAGCCTTTTGTAACTTACAGACATAATGAGGATGTGAGACACTTTTGTACCCCTGTGGTTGTCTCATGTAGACCTCCTCTTCAATGATTCCATGTAAGAAGGCATTAGATACGTCTAGTTGCCGTATGGTCCAATTAGAATGCATGCTAAAGTAAGAACAATTCTCACAGTGGGTTGTTTGATGACGGGGCTGAAAGTTTCATTAAAATCACAGCCTTCCTCTTGTTGGTTCCCATTAGCCACCAACCTGGCTTTATACCTAGCTATACTACCATCAGAGTGCCTCTTAAGCTTAAAGATCCATTGACACCCAATGATATTAGCCCCTGAAGGTGCAGGAACTAAAGCCCAAGTTCCTTGCTGAACAAGAGCTTTATACTCCTCTGCCATGGCACCTTGCCAGGCAGGATACTTAATGGCCTCAGAAAAAGACTTAGGTTCAGTGTTTGGAGCAGGTTCAACACTAACAGCAGTTAAACTCAAAGGATGTAAAGGTTTGTGTATACCATTTTTAGATCTAGTAACCATAGAATGAATATTAGAATGAGTAGAAACAGAATGTGAAACTAGATAAGGAACAGTAGATGGAACTAGTGTTGATGGATTAGAATCAGGAGCACAAAATGAAGAAGGAACAGAAGTAGGATGCTCTGTGGAAGGAGGAACAGATTGAGTAGTTGCTGTGGAATGAGATGAATCAGACAAAGGTATAGAAGCAGACACAGGGATAGGTGTAACATAGATGGAGGAAGAAGGTAAAGAATGACTAGAAACAGGGAGAGTAACAACTATATCATCAAATGTAGCAAGAGGAACTGCAAAAGATGAGGTAGATGACACAGAAACAGGATCACATGAAATGAGCTGAGAGTAAGGGAAGGCATCCTCCAGAAATTTTACATGTCTAGAAACATAGACACGTTTAGCAATAGGATCATAACATTTGTAACCTTTTGTGTGATCACAATACCCCAAGAAAACACAAGGTTTGGACTTAGGAAGCAATTTATGAGAATTATATGGCTTCAACCAAGGATAACAGCAACAACCAAAGGGCTTAAGAGCCATGTAATCAGGTGATTTCTGAAATAGAAGCACATAAGGAATTTGAAAATTCATGGAGGAGTGGGGAAGTCTATTAGCTAAGTACACAGCTGTAGAGAGAGCCTCAAGCCAAAAAACAGTAGGAAACTGAGCTTGTAACAACAAAGCAATTGTTGTTTCAATCAAATGTCTATGCTTTCTTTCAACAATCCCATTTTGCTCAGGAGTGTGAGGGCAAGTGGTCTGATGTATGACACCACTAGACAAGAAAAGATGTAATAGAAAATGATTAATAAACTCTCCTCCATTGTCACTTCTAACAACTTGAATGTTTTTGTGAAACTGAGTTTGAACATAAGCTTTGAACTCAGAAATCTTGTATTTCACTTCAGACTTGTAATGCAAGGGAAATAACCAAGAGAATCTAGTGTAATAATCAATGATCAAGAGATAATATCGAAAACCTTTATGAGAAGGTACGGGTGATGGACCCCAAACATCCATATGAACCAATTGAAAAACTTCTGTAGTCTTAGAATCAGAAATAGAAAAAGGTAGTTTATGACTCTTAGCCATATTACAATGAGAACAATTGACAATATGAGAGGATTTTACAGGAAGTCTATATTCCTTTATTAACAAAGAAAGCATATTACTATTAGGATGACCAAGTTTTCGATGCCAGACCATGGCAGAAGATGATGAAGCAGCACTTACAAAAGCTGAGGAGGAAGTACCAACAGAAGAAGCCTGAAGTGAAGCTTTAGAGCAAGTCAGGATGGGATATAATCCCTTGTGACAGGGACCTTGATACAGAATTTTTAGAGAATGCTTGTCCTAATGACAAGTCCCAGAAGAATCAAAGACAAGATAACAATCATTATCTTGAGCAAACTTATGAACAGAAATAAGATTATGAGTAATCTGAGGAGTATGCAAAATGTGAGATAAACGAAAGTTGATCTGTGAAGTGGGTAACACACCTGATCCATAGTGAGTAACAGGAAGTGCTGAACCATTTCCAACAAGAATGCCTTCAGGGTGAACAGAAGGTTGAGGTTGAGATATATTCTGAAGATTATTTGTTATGTGGTTGGTAGCACCACTATCAAAATACCATGGTTGAGAAGCACACATTGGGGAACACTGGGTCTGATTTACCAGAAAAGCTGTAGGTCCTACAGAAGAACCAGTTTTTCCAACCCAATTTTGACCAAATTGACCATATCCAGAAGAACCAACCCCTTGTTGTCCAAAACCAGAAGAAACTTGACCCTGATCATGAACTCCTGTGAAATAAGCTTGAGGCATTGAAGTAGTATTAGCCTGAGAACTAGGTTGTCCAGTGAAATGACCTTGTGAGACAGGCTGTCTAGCAAACTGATGTCCTCTAGAAAACTGCTGGCCTTGAGGATTTATATGTGGATTTCTCACAGAGGCTTGCTGTCCCCCATAAAACTGCTGTGTTTGAGGATTTCCATAAGAATTTCCTCTATACTGCTGTACAGAAGTCCCAAAATAATTTGGTGCTGACTGATCCATAGGTACTCCAATGGTAATAGGTCCAGATGACCATTGAGGAGTAAAGTTTGATGACCATTGAGGAGTTAAGTTTCCCCTCCATTGTTGCTGTTGAGGATTACTGTTATTGTTATTATTGTAAAAACAATAAGTAGTAACATGGTTGGTTCGACCACAGATACCACATGGCTCTCTAGGGTACCTTGATCCTCTATTTCCTCTTTCCCTAGAGAAACCTCTGTTGTTTCCTGAAGTTTGCACTTGAGGATAATAGTTGTTGTATGCTGGCATAGGTTGATTTACTGGTTCTTGATGTGATCCTGTACCAGCAGACATCTGAGAGCTATTTCTTCCACTGACATTATGTTGCATCATCTGATTTGACTGAGTTGTAACTAGCACAGTAGATTTTTCAAGATCTGAAGAAGAATCTTGAAGGAGTTGAATATCTTCGCTATTAAGCATAGTAACCACTTCCTCAAAACTCAGTTTAGTTCCTCTAGTCCTTACAGCTCTAATTGCAGTTTTAAGACCATTGAACACAAAAGGTAACCCTCTCAATGTATGAAATACCAGTTCGTCATCATCTACAGGACTTCCAGCTGCTGCAAGTTTCTGAGATAGCTCCTTAATTTTGTCAATATAACATCCTATACTAGATGTCTTTGTGTGATTAAACAGCTGGGTTCTGAGTTCTTGAATATGATTTTCAGACATGAAATTATATCTGCTTGACAGTGAATCCCAAACTTGCTGAACATTATGTAACCCTAGAACATACGGAAGTGTATTTGGAGATAACGATGCAGTCAAGCAAGACAAAAGTTGTGAATTGATCGCTTCCCAAAGATTATATGCAGGATTATCACTCTCATTACCTTGTGCATCACGAATTTTCTCTGATGGAACAGAAATTGAGCCGTCGAGATAACCAAAGAATCGATTTGCCTTCATCACGTTTTCCACTTGAATTCGCCACAGAAGATAGTTTGATCCATCAAGCTTAATATTCACCAGTGAATGAAAATTCGAAACAAGAAATATCAACGAAGATGGAAGAGTAATCTCTGTCATGATTCGCTCAAAATTGTGCGCAGAAAACCAGGATCCTAAGACGTTTGTCTACAAATGCTCTGATACCATATAGAAAAGGATGAACATAAAGAAAATGATGAATCAATCAAAGAATCAAGATGAAAGCACATCTGAAAAACCCTAAGTAAACTGATATTTCATTCAAGACAAATTCTTCCTCTAGATCTATTTTTCTCTCTCTTTTCTTCTGATGCATTTGGACCTATATATCTATTACAAACGTAAACTCAAATTACATTCTCAAATTGCATTCAAATGAACCGACTTAACCACCTCTGTGACAGCTGGCAAAGTTAGCCCTTAAGCATATGTTAACAACCGACTTAACCACCTCCTGTGACAGCTGGCCATACAGCTGGCCATGAATATTCAGAACTAATGAGTCTGCTTGACAGTTTTCTCTTGTTTTACTGTGTTTGTTGCGTGTGGTGCATTGTTGAAATCCGAACAACAAGTTCATAGCTCATTTAGAACTATTTGTACAAGGAGTTGGTCAAGTGGCCTGTGAAGACACTCGAGGCTTAAAAGTTTCTTTTTTGCAGTTTTTACACTCAAAATTTTCTAGGTGTTATAAAATCATTTTGACGAATCTATCTCCTCGTGTTCCTCATAAAAGAAAACTTTTACGGTATCGTACGCAAGCTTATTGAAAATTATACCGTCAAAATTCTCTCTCTCTACCTCTCTCGACATATGTGTATATATATATTTTTTTCTGATGACAATGGGTGCTATTCTCATTTAGTGCTTTATTATTAGTTTTTGTTTTGTTGTTTTTTTTTTACATTAACCAATCGTAATGGGAAAACTATAAAAATATAAACTGAAATTGATAAAAGTCAAGATGAGATGAAACTAAAGACACCACAAACATTATAAATTCGTCTTTTTAAAACTTTTTTCGGTTTTTTGAAACTTTAGACTTCTTTCAACTTTAGCAAACTTTTTCGGCGATTTGTTGATGCTTTTACTTTTGGATTCTATTTCTTAAGATGAATAATTAGTCCAGAAGTTTGACTTGAATCATACAAAAACTTAGACCCAGTTTTCCAAAAGATTTTAGCATTCAGGTGCTAAAATCATGATATTTCAAATCAAAAAATGAAATGGTTCCATGTATTGTTTTTTATTTTTTTGCACCAAATTAAAGTACATGAGGAGAACTTAAATTTGGTGCGAAAAAAACCGAAAAACGATACACGGAACCACTTCATTTTTTAATTTGAAATATCATGATTTTAGCACCTGGGTGCTAAAATCTTTTGGAAAACTAAAAACGGGAACGATAACACCAAACAATTTTATTCAATGAACCAAAGTCTCTAATTTCTAGATATTAATATTTTTTGGGGGACATTTCGATAGTTAAAAGTATTTAGTCCAGATTGCGTGTAACTTGATTATTTCATTTCTCAGCCCCATCGAAAGCAGGTCATTCATGCTAGAATATTCATAAGAAATTTATTTCTCATAACTTGAACAAAGAGATTGCCAAGTTTTAAACTCATGTCGATATTTACAATTCATTCATGCTGTCTCTTATCACTTGAGGCTTCCTAAGAGTTAGCCAAAGGTCAAAAGCAGTGGGGTCAGGACGCACTAAACAGAGTACCACACTTAACTGGGTCAGGACGCACTAAACAGAGCAACCCACTTGACTTCATGGTACGAAAAAAGCAATACTATAAATGCGATTTCTTACCAATACCAACTTTCCATGAAACACGTTTCCTTCAAGGAAAATTATAGCCACTGTCGAAAAATTGTCCTTAACAACGGTTGAACTCCCTTTAAGCTATTCTTTTGGTAAGAAAGGCAATAATTGGATTAACAAAAACACTGTCCGGTTATATGTGCAGTGTCTTATTCCAACTAAGGGAGAGTTCTTGAATGAATTATTTGATTTTATCATCTTGTTTTACGAATTGATTTTATCACACTAGATTTTATCAATTATTTTTAAAACTCATAGTGTTCCACAACTATTTTATCACCTAGATTTTACCTATTGGGAAAACAAGGTGATTTTATCACCCCTCCATAAAACACCAACTAAAATCAACTTTCTCATTTTATCTCATCAAATCCATTCAAAAACTCCTCTTAAAATATAACAACGGTTGTAATATTTGTTAAACAAGTTTACTGCCTCTTTGTTTCTTCTTGGGGATACCAAGTCTGCTTGTACTCTGTGTGTGGACTGCTATGTTTTTCGATCACTAAGGGGTTTCGACTGTCTAAGGGGTTTTTGAGGGAGATGCGTTGCCGCTCCAAGGAGGCCAAGGGGAAGCGTAGTGTTGGTTCCAAAGATGTGGATCCCCCTTAGGGTGATCGGCGGTCTTTAGCTATGGATATGGCTTTAGACGATTTTGATGCTGCTGATTTGGATTGGGTTTTTGATCGGCGAATGGTTAAAGCACGGGAGGATGCCGAAGCTCGATTGCGAGAGATTTTTATCCTAATTACAAGCCTTGGGTAGAGGTGCGAGATGATTTGGATCAATCAGACGAGGACCAATCAGATGTGGATTCTATGGTGGGTAATCCATTGAGCAGGGATTCTCATGGTCTTTTTCCTACTAGTCCACATTTTCACCCTCTACAATTTAGTGAATCATCTCCTTCTGGCTCCAAAAGGGAAGCTGGTGAGTCTATAATGGTGAAAGGTCCGTGTGAGGTGGGTTCCGTTTCCTGTGGTGCCATGTCGGGTGGTGTTGGTCCGTTTGTTCATCCTAACGAACCTGACGAAGTTGGCAAGGCTATGGAAGAGCATTCTAGGCAGAGAGTTTATTGACAGTGACAAAGGAAGGTTATTATTGGTCGGCAATTTCTCCTGGTCGTCCATCATTGTCTGAAGGACTTGGGTAGGGGCAAGAAGTTTCAATTCTTTCATTCGCCTAGTCAATCGGTTATTGAAGTTAACGTCCAGGAGTTCTCACAAGGGCGAGATCATAGTGGGCAGATGAATAATGTTCTGATGAAGGAAGAGTTAGCACCTTTTAGCTCCACCTAGATGGAAACAGATTCTTCATTCCAGCTCAATTGTCTGTCTTTTTCTCCAGTACATGTACAACCTTTGCCTAGTTTTGAGAGCTCCTCGATTTATATGGTTGGAGAGGGCCTTCAAGACACTGCTGCTGGCACTTTAAATTTGCGGTCTAAAGGGATTTTGATTTTTAGGCGTGACCGGTTTGAGAGATGAGGTCATGAGTTGGGTCGGTCTCCTGGCAAGCAGAGGCAAAAGAACATGGGCAGTGTCATAGTTGCTAATGGTGGTGCTAAGGCTAATCCAAACCAAGTGAGGAAGAAGTGCAAACGAACGAGAGTTATTGAAGATGGCTGCAACGACCCTCCTACTTTTCGTGTCCCTCAGTGCCGCGCTTTATTTTGATATGTTTTGCGTTTGGTTCCTAACCATGTCTTGTAGGCTTTATGAATTGGGCATGGGATTGAGAGTTTTGTTGATGGCGTTGGAGGTTAAAAATTTTAGGGTTTGTGTTTATGGGTTACATTGGTCTTGGTTTGTTAGTTTGCTTGAGCCTTGGTGATGTAGGACAATATATACACCATTGTCATTTATGGAAGCATTATTTTGGTAACAATTTTTATTTAGAATTATTATTAGAAAATCTTGTTTGTGTTGCCTGTTTAGCATGATTTTAGCTTCCTATTTTCTAGTTCTCTAGACTTTTATTTCCTAATTTTAATTTCCTTATCTTGTTGGTCCCTACTCCAAGTTATATTCTTGGTAGCCAAGCATTACCTTGTTAGCTAGGCCTACTACTAGTATAAATAAGGATGTAAGCCTATGGCATGAATCATCTTTCAATTAATAAACAAACTTTGAGAATTGTCTCTCTCTTTTTCTTGTGGATTCAAGAACATTTTATACCACTTGATGCAACGGAATTCACGAGAAACTAGTTAGCGTACTAGTCCAAACGAGGTAGTTTCTTGAATCCTCGAGATGTTCTTGAATCCATAAGAAAAAAAGAGACAATTCTCAAAGTTTGTTTATTAATTAGAAGATGATTCATGTCATAGGCTTACATCCTTATTTATACTAGTAGTAGGCCTAGCTAATAAGGTAATGCTTGGCTACCAAGAATATAACTTGGAGTAGGGACCAACAAGATAAGGAAATTAAAACTAGGAAATAAAAGTCTAGAGAACTAGAAAATAGGAAGCTAAAATCGTGCTAAACAAGCAGCACAAATAAGATCTTTTAATAATAATCCTAAACAAAAATTGTTACCAAAATAATACTTCCATAAATGACAGAGGTGTATATATTGTCATACATCACTTGGTTATACTTTTCTTTGTTTTTGTTTTTTTTTTTTTTTTTTTTGTGAAATAGAAAGAAATTCATTAGATAAAGCTTCAAGCAAAGTACAGACAAAGCATAAACTAGACATAAGTGACCATAAACCATATAACCACAACATAACTAAAAATAAACAAAGACCAACAACCAAAATATTAGGAGGCCAAAGAGATCATCCCACACCGCTATCCAGGTGAGGTACGAAATAGTCCAGAGCATGCTTTGCCAGGATATGAGCTTGCTGAACCATGTGTCGCCCAACTTTAGATATTTGACAAAAAGACAGCTTTGAGACCTCAGCTGTCATGTTGCATAGTAAAAAGGTGTCAAAGGTGTCATAATAATGACTCAGTCGTCCCTACTAGCTGCATTATTGCATTTAAACAATCAGAAAAAATGTAGACAATATTATACTTGTGAGATAACGGCTATTTAATAGCATCAAAGCAAACTAAAATTTCTGTTTGTGTCGGTGTTGAGACGTAATTATATAAAACATGTGTGTCAATAAGGATGCCATTAGGCTGACTAGCCGCGAAACTCACTCCACTCCACTCCAATAGTTCCCTTCTTTCCAAGTACCATCCACATGATGAGGAACAACCCGCTGTTCAAATTCAAGAGTAGGGGTGTGCTTCTTAATACAATGGTGTGTTTCTTTGTTTTTGTTGTTGTTGTTGTTGTTGGACTTTTTGGATGTTTGACTGGCTATATTGCAATTATATATATGGTATGTTTTGCTTGCTCAAAAAAAAAAAAAAAAAACCAAGATGCGGGTGTGTGCCGTGCATCCCCCAAGATGCAAAGATAAAGATGATTTGGCCAAAATATCAGCGGTGCGGTTGTATTCACGGAAAACAGAATGAATAATACTCCGACCACTTTGAATTTTGAAACCTTCTCACAAACAAATAGGGATAGAACTAGGAATTTCACTATGTGTAGGGATAATTTTTTTTTTCCAAATAATTTGTAAGGACGAGCCTAACCTATATAATTTATAGGGAATTTTTTTTTCCCTATATGATACTATTAGTTTTTTTTTTTTTGTTACAGAGACCACCACCCCTAGTAACTCCTCTGACTCCATCTCTACCTACTTCAATTTGAAATCAAGTTAATCAAAAGCTGATGGTCAATTTTTGAGTCTAGAATTAACCGGATGATTGATGACGCATTAACTTTCGCTTCACTATCCCATTGCCGCTTTATTTGATCTGAATTTCGTACCAATTAATGGCTTTTCCTTGGATTATTATCATATTGGTCACTCTCGACAGCGCCATGCATGTGATCTCTAATGTAATAATCCGAAATTTTAATATAAATTCAGGATTATTAATTTCGTTTTAATTACTTTATTTTCTTTATTTTCATTATTGAAATTTCTAATTGCACTTAGGGCCCTTAATTGGTAATTACTACGGTTTATACCTTAATGCTTTCAAATTGCTACAAATTCGACCTTAAGGCACGTTTACATTTTAATCGTGAGCATTACAGTTTTATAAATTCATTTCATATATAATTATACCCTTTTATACACATACACAAGCAATACTAGTATACATACACAAATATGTGTATACATATACTTTATACATCATTCTACACTACCCAACCACCACTAACCATCACCAATACCACACTCTACCTCCTTCCATCAGCTAAAATCAGTCCCCTTGACTGTCATACACTCCGCCACCCTCCCCCATCACTTCCTAACCCACTATAGTACTTCTTTCACCAATCTTATACTCTAACTCTACCCAAAACTCATTTTATACTTCCCCAAACCCCAAATTTCATCCAGAACAGCTACTGCCCCTCTCACTCACTCTCTTCCTCCTCCAAAATCTCCCAAGAACTCCCAAATCAAGAACACAAAGCCCCAAGCATGTTTAATACTTTACTAACTATTTATATGAGTTTCTCCATGAATTTATTGTGCTTAACCTTATTCTTGATCGTTGTATTAAAGTTAGGGTTTAAAGTGTAATTTTGTGAAATTTGGCGTATGTAATTGTGTATTATTTACGAAACCTATTTTTATCAACTAAATGTCACTACTGGAAATTTAGGAATGTAAAAAAGACCAGAATGCCCTTCGAGTGTAAAATGACCATTTTGCCCTTGTGTGTGTAAATTACAAAGTGTAGTTTTGTACTTAATAAAAAATCAAGGAATTACGTTTTGTGACAAGTTAGGATTTTATTAAATAAAATAAAGTATTTTACGCATTTACCCTCCTTGGTGGAAAATTACCTTTTTGCCCTTGTATTATGTTTTTTTTATAAAAAGGCCCCCAAAGTTTGGAAATTATGTTGGACACTCTTGTACTTACTTAAAATGACATTGGTAACCCTCAATTTATTTAAATTACATTTTGACCCCAAAAGTTTAGTAAATTACATTATGGCCCCTATAGTTTGAATTTATCACGTTTAGGCCACTAGTTTTCGATTACTTGAATTTCGTGAACTTGTGAATCAAGACATTCGGCTTTGACCCTTGTGATATTGTTATCGCTTTGCTTCTACTGTTAAATGCACTTTCCATAAACGTGTTGAATGTTAGAATGGACAACTAGGTTCGCGGGTTGGGTGATCGTACGCGAAAATCACATAGACGATGAGGTTAATGGAAAAGTGAATTGGAATTGATTGATGGGGAGTTACTCCGAGATTGTTGTTGAATGGCAGTCTGCTATGATTTTGAAACCCTAGGATATGACACGCTGTGATTTGCTTCATTTGAATTCTGAGGTGTTATAAGGGATGAAGTATTATAGACCAAATTTGGCTATATATACCTACAGGATCTGGCAGTCGCCATATGTAGCCCAGTGGTACAGTTTCGTCCCGGGGAATTTCATCCATGCGAGGCGGCTGACGACTAGATTAAGTACATAACTTATACCTTTCATCGGGGCCCCCGAGTGAAAGGCAAACAAGAGGGGAGTAAATCACAGTTTGGTCAGATTCCTTAGTGGTTAACTGGGAGGAAAGTTCTCTAGGTTGAGAACTTAGATGAACGTGTAAGTTAATGGCTAGTAATAAAATCAGCTATGTGTTTAATTTTTGTTTTACGATTTATTTCCTGCTTATTCATTTAATTACTGTTTTTCAATCATATAGATGTTGTACTTGTATGTTTAGCAAGGGTTGAGAGGGTTAGAGTAGCTATTGAGTGATTTATCGCTCACGGTGTTACATTTCGTGTGACCTTGGTATAATACTATGATTTTGCTTCGCGATTCAGACGTATTATGTCACACTGTGATCAAGCAAGTATTGTTAGTGTCGAAGGAGAAAGTTATTTCGGAGCCAAAGGTTTTCCGGCAGACCAAGCTCAGGAAGAGCCGTGGAATCCAGAGTTGAACCTTAATCTGCAGAACCCACCCCTTTATTTTTAATGTTGGATCTGTAATATTAATTTCTCAAACCGTACTAAGTATTTTGTAATGGGCTGCACTTCACATTTTCCAACGTGTACTCTAATGGAAACTCTTTTTATTAAATTAAACCTAATTAGTTGTCTTAATTAATGCTTTCGAAAATCTGGGCGTTACAACTAAACTAACCATTTAATTATCAGCAGAATTGTCGCTTTCCATGGTGCCCTATTTTCATAAATAACTTTTAATTCCGCGACTTATAATTAGGCCATTTGTTTTTTAACTTATTTTCAATTGGGATGGTTTCCCTTACTAGTCTACCAGGAGTACTACATTTCTTAGTGTAGTTAGTCCATTACCGAACTAATCTGCGATATTGATCGCCGAGCACGGATGATTTGGATTAGGTCAACACACATAGACAACACACACCCCGTTTCCGAATGCAGATGGAAACATTATACATCGAGTTTGTAAAACTTAAACTATTTATAAAGACAACTGCTATATATTCTGGTGTTTCGGTAATTTTGTTAAAATTTTTGTCAAATTCTTTGATAGTAACCATTCGAGGGGAAGTTATGAATAAAATATGGACGAAGTTAAAGAAAAAAAATAGATAACTAAAAAATTTTATGATTTTTTTATCGTTTTATTGAATTATTTTTATTTGGTCATAATTTTATACTTTTTAGATTACTCTTATCAAGATGAATGTGCGATAAAAAATATTTTGACTAAAATTTAACAAATGCTCCAGGAAAACAACAAAAATATAGAGGCCGAAATTTTGCAATTGTCTCATAGTATTATCAATTTTTACTTGAATAAAAAAATTCTCAAGAGCAACGTTACTGCCAATTTTTGACAACTAATATAGCAAGGGAAAACTTAAATATCAAACTAAAAACCAATTGGCAATTAGTGAAGAGGTCCCAAAATTCCAAATGTTATATGATTAATTTGAGATGGAATGGGCCAGCTCTGATATCATGTGAAAACTTTATATCTAATTCAAAGCAAATTTGCAATGAGTAGAAAGGTCTCTAGTGTTATTAAGTAATCTTCCATTCGATAGCCAAGCAATGTAAGACAACTAAACTAATAGAGCCGCTTAAAAGATTGTAGGTTTATGTAAAGAGAATATATTCTTTACACCACTCGTAAAAAAGTCAAATTTTCCACCACTGCCATTGTGGGTTTCACCTTGCGTTTATTTTTTATCTCAACCATTCATTTTATTGGGCCTATAGAGTAGTAACTCCATGCAAAAACTTAGTTTGATCAAACATCGATACATAAATCAAATTTTGAATTTAGTTTCATGAAGTGGATGGTCATATACAATTTATCTTTAAAATTATTGAGAGAGTCAGACTGTCCATTTTATGAACCAAAGTTCAAATTTTGATATATCTATCGATGTCTGATAAAGTTAATTTTTTGCACGAATAGACTACTTTGCAGGCTCTATAAAATGAACGATTCAAATTACAACAATAAACACACAGTGAGGATGGCGTCATGAAAATTTTGACTTATACACGAGCAGTGTAATGAATTTATTCTCGAACAATGCTACACACACGAGAAATCCACATAACAATCACACAATTGTAGACACCCCAATTTGATTATCCATGAATCCTAAACAAGAATCCGGATGTGTCCCCAACGATAAAAAATTACTAACAATGTCGTGGAATTTATTTTATTTAACTAATGCTTCGATTAATTTGGATTTAGTGTTCCAAAAATCTACCAATCTAGAAAAAAAACCCAATCAACCTTTATAAGTCCAATAAACCCACCCATAACCCATTTATTTGGCCCAACCATAAAGCCCAACACATGAGCCCGATTTTTGGCCCAACAAAAGCCCATTTCTAGACCAAAACATCATCCTACGGCCGAAACCATCGACACACGAACGCAGGATTATTGGTCTCCACACTGTGTTGTTTGACCTAGTGGACGCAAGGTCAAACATTGCGGACGCAACACTACAACCTTGAGGACGCATCACTACAATCTTGCGGATGCAAGGTGACAGACTTCTGCAACACGAACATGGCTGTCCATGCTCATTTTAATCAACCCCCCCCCCCTCCCCCAACACACACACACACACACACACACATCCAATTTTTGGTTAAAATTGAAGTGTGGAAGCTTCTTCTAGACCTATAATAGGGTACTTAAACTCACCATTTCAACACACGACGTCGACAAGAATTCTCAAGAAATCCTTGCTAGAAAAACCTTTATTCTCATTGTTTTCCCTTTGTAAACCCCTTTCCCAAACCCAAAATTCTTTTTCGAAGATCAGCCACAAAAATCCCAAAAATATTAGTCTTAAGCTTATCTTACAAAATTAACCAAAGCTTTGCCTTTAATCCAATTTTTTCGAAGCATTAGTTAAGTAAAGGTGCTTTCCCAGTGAATGGAGTTATACTTGCCAAATTCGTGATCTTGAGGGGAGCATCCGGACGTTGATCCAAAAACTTCAGTTTTCGCCTATTTTATCATTTTCGGTACTGCTACTCTCTTTGATGGTCATGCATTGTTAATTTTCTGTTTATTTTCCTTTTTCCCTTTCCTGCATTTGTCTAAATCACTTTAAAAACTCTTTTAAAATTCCATAAATATGAGTAGAGACTAACCATTTCGGTTAGACGGGATGGGTGCATTGTTCAAATAAAACCTTCCCATCCGTAACTTTGCTCTCGAACCAAGATCACTTTGGTTATGATGGGCTGGTAGTCTCCAATTTTGTACATTGAATTCGGTTTCTTGGTTAACCTTAAAATCAGGCAATGACTCTATCGGGGAGGTCACTACGAGATCCCCCGTTGAGATCACGACAAGTGTCACCCAGGTGGCGCGATGACCGCACGACATGTGGCACTCTCTGCGAAGGGATCCGCGCTGGGGGGGAGGGGGGGCACGGGCACAGACATAAGTCTTGGCACGGAGGGGACTCTCCGCGGCGCGCACCCCAAGCCCAGTAAAGGCGGTGTTTAGACAACCATGGGTCATTCGAACAATAGAATAACCCATGGCTTAGATGACTAGCGTGGCCCAGAGCATGGACGAGAATGCTAGAAGCTAGTCTAATTAGGCCCAAGTAATTATACCTGTTGCGGTCTGAAGGTATGACCCCAGGGCCCTCCCTGAGTCTTTGCTGCAGTATAGGCACGGCCGAATAGGTCATGACCTTGCCCTTACAGGAATAAGGGAGATTTAGTGGCTTGGTGGCTATAAAGAATAGGAGGATCGCTATGTGAAAGAATGACTCGTCACTGCACGGGTCAGCTGCGCGGTGATGAGGTCACCCATATGGTCAGGTTGTATGAAAACAACATGTGTTATCATATTATCGGATGACAGCCTGACACCTGATGATTGGTCCAATCTGCTTATAAATATGGGACATTCGCTTTCAATGCCCAGAGGTTGGTGAAATCTTGGCAGAGGCATATGCCTTTCTAGAGGGAGAAAAGGGTAATCATCGAATGAGAGGAGAACATTCTCTCTAGTGAAATCCTTGTCCCACCTCCTAGGTCACTAAGGGTATCACAAATTAGACTGAGAGCAATCCACGCCTTAGTTCTTTTCTGTGCACACATGCTCTGTTCTTCACCTTTCCTCTAGACCACCCTATTTTATTCCTTACTGTGTCTTTATTGTTGACTAGCCATACCTCTCCAGCTCATCATATTTGGTTATAACAAGAACCATCACCTACATTTAGGCGACTCTGCCGGGGAGATTGTTTAGTTGATGGTAAACACAAGAAGTGGTCTACAAACTTTAGGTATGGCAGCACCAACAAATCGCGCCAACCTCATTTTTGATGGTCCACCGCTAATAGAAGATGCTACGTCCAGCCAGGCAGGAAATGAAGCAGGAGGAAACCAGGGAGCTCTAGCCACAGAGGTAATCCACGCCATGCAAGTTGGAATTATGCAAATGCAAACTACCCAAGCGCAATTACTTGTTGCCATAGCTGGCCTCACAAAGGTCATCACAGCTGCCTTACCTAAAGCCCAACCAACAATGGTGACTCAGCAAATCCATGCTGAGGGGGGAGTCCAACCACTTGTGCTTCCACGGGCTGAACAGGCTCATGTAACTCAGAGGGTGGCACCTTTAGTTGGTGGCCCTACTACCCAAGCCCTTGTTCAACCAGTGATTCATGTTCATCCTGCCTTACCAAAAAACCCTGGTTTGCAAACCACAGGAATGAGTTTGGTAAACCAAATAGCGGTGACCCTAGCAGGAGTGCAAGCTCTGCTACAAAGAGAAAAGACAAAAACAACGTTTCCCTCCCTCCCTAGTCCAAATATTCAACCACCATACCCCATGGCCATCCTTCAAATGCCATATCTAGAAGGGTACACCCCACCAAAGTTCACCAAATTTGATGGCAAAGAGGGTAACGCACAGGAACATATGATGTTTATTGAAACCCTAGGGGACTTCTCCAGAGACACAAATCTCAGGTTAAGAGAATTTTCTAAATCTCTAACCAATAGGGCATATACATGGTATGTCAACCTCACCCCTTACTCCATAATATCGTGGGATGACATGGTGAATCGCTTCTACGCCAAGTTCTTTTAAACACGCGAGAAGATAACCAGTCTATCCCTTATTAAAGAAACTCAGGGCCCTAGTGAAGATATCATTGACTACTTCAAGCGGTTCTAGGACCGCGCAGTTGATTGCCTCGAGCCAGTAGAGGAAAAGTATTTGGTGGAAATTTGTATAGCAGGACTTCTGCGCAAGTATCAACCATTCTTGGTTAATGTCAAGATTCACATATTTGTTGCATGATTAGAAGCAACAAACAAGCTGCATCGTATTGTAAAGCCACCCGCGTGAGAGGTTGGAAGCCTAGAAAGTTACACTTTGTGGCCATCGCTGCCACTTTCGCTCTGTCTTCTCGCAAGTCACAGGGGGAAGAGGCAACGACGAAAATGGCAACGAACGTGGTGGATGGAATGTAAATGGTAACAGGTGCGGCGATTGGAAGAAGCAAAAAGTGTACAAGGGGGGCACAGGGGCTCTGGAATACCCCTGTAGTATTGAGGAGGTGAAGGCATTAGTAGAAGAATGGATCACAGATGGTGGTCTCATACTACCAGATATCGAGGTTGTGCCCTCGCGTGCACATAGAGAAAGTCCTAACTATTGCATGTTCCACAGACACACCAAGCATCCCACTAGTGAATGCTATACCTTGAGAAGGATTTTCAAAAATAAGTTAGATAACAATGAGTTGAGAATCACCACCAAGGCTCAAGACGTTTGCACGCATCCCTATCCCAAGCATGGGATGGCCAACATGGCTGAATGTTTTGAATTCATACGTAAGATGGAGGAAGATGAGTGTGGTTATAATTACGATTATGATTATGACCATGATTATGATCACAAGGAAGTATATATGGCATCCTTCTAAAATGAGCTTGATGATATTCCAGGATATGATATTCTGATGGCGGTCACTCCCCATCCAAAGAGTGGGGTCAAAATCTTGCATAACAATACAAAGTTTAGACAGTTCTATGATGTAATGGGGTTCACGCACAATGCAAGATTCTTAATGACAAAGGCCATTTTGGCTATCGCGTAAGAGGGCCACGAAGCGTGCACCGCGTAGGGAGGATCCCTCCCTAGAATGATCCAGGATGAGTCAAACATGATCTCATTCTCTAGCTCTGATAGAAGAATTTAACCCCCAGACAACAGGCCCTATATGTCACGGCACGAGTCAATGACATGGAACTAAAGCGAGCTTTCATGGATGGACGAGCATCCATCAACATCATGCCAATGTCCACCTTGCAAAAGGTAGGAATCATAGAGGAGCGGATAGTGAAGTCGCTGATAGGGATCACTAGATTCCAAGGAGACAAGAAGAAATCCCTGGGATACGTCATTGTTGATCTCGCAGTCGAACCTATCTGCACTGCTACTAAATTCCACATTATTGATGCACAAACGAACTACCACATAATATTGGGCCACATTTAGATGTATCGTTTAGCGGTCATCCCATCTAGTTATCATCAGTGCCTAAAGGTGATTTGGGCTGGAAAGAAAGTCATTGTTGTAGCGTCCAAAAGGCCATTCAAGTAAAACGAAGCTTACATGTTCGATTTGGTATACTTAATCAAGATGGAGGAAACATTGAGCACGATTGTTGCAAAACCATTTAGAGTCAAATTGCCCAAGTGGGAAGATATCAAAGATGAAGAGGAGGTCTCCGCGAGCAAGTGGGATCCATTTACAGAAAGTGCTTTGGGGCCAAGGAAGATTACCAAAGTCAAAAAGGGAGGAAAGACCGAGTACTGATTGTGATGAGGCGGTGGGTTGGATGTCTTAACGAAGGTGTCTAACCTGCGGTGCCTAGAGGCAATAAGAATAGAAGAAGATGAGTTGGTTAAACCTGAGCCAGCCCTAGAATGTATGTAGGATGGCCCTAAGCCGCAACCTGAGGTGTTGGAGGAAGTCAACCTCAGGGTAGGAGAGGGCACTCCGAGGTTCGTCTTCATCAGCGCAGTACTTGAAAGTGGCATGAAAAAGAGGCTCATTCAACTATTGCAGCAATACAGTGATGTATTCGTTTAGCATTACGAGGAAATGCCAGGGCTAGACACTGAGTTGGTGGCACACCATCTGAATGTCTTCCCAAATTCTAAGTCGGTCAAACAGGGTGTGTGCAAGTACCAGCTGGAGGTTGAAAAGAAGATTAATGAAGAAGTTGAGAAATTAAGAAAGGCTGGATTCATTCATCCTATACAATAACCGTTGTGGCTTGTCAACATGGTGCCGATGAAAAAGAAAAATGGCTAGATATGTGTGTGTGTCGATTTCTGCGACCTCAACAAGTCCAGCCCAAAGGATGAATTTCCTTTGCCACATATCGATATGTTGGTTGGCTCCACATCGGGATACCAAATGTTCTCCTCTATGGATAGTTTTAGTGGCTATGATAAGATTAAATTGTGGGCAAAAGATATGGAAAAGATGGCTTTCAGAACACCATTAGGCAACTTCCATTACACCATTATGCCCTTTGTTCTCAAGAATGCTTGCGCGACATACCAACGCATGATGACGGTAATCTTTCATGATATGCTGCATCACATTGTAGAAGACTATGTAGATGACCTCATTGTAAAGTCAAAAGAGAAGTTTGATCACATGCATCACTTGGAAACAGTGTTTATAAAATGTAGGAAATTCAACATGAGAATGAACTCGCTAAAGTGTGCCTTCGGCGTCGCATTAGGGAAGCTGCTGGGATTCCTTGTCCATAGGCACGAGATAGAGGTAGACGATGCAAAGATAAATTCCATCACTGAAATGCCGCCCCACACTCCCAAGCGGACACTAAAAAAATTCCTTGGGCGGGTTTCCTATCTATGAAGGTTTATCCTTGCGTTGGCAGAAATATCAGCACCCTTTAGTGATTCTCTGAAGGGATGAGGAAAATTCAAATGGCATGCGGAACACCAATGTGCATTTGAAAGAATCAAGACTATCTTAACCTCCCCACAGACCATGAGCCCGCTGCAGAAGGGTAAACCCCTTGTCCTGTACCTGACGTCCACCACGAGATCCATTGGGGCCCTACTTGTGTAGAAATTTGATGGCATGGAAAGGCCAGTATACTACATTAGTAGGAAAGTACAGGGAGCAGAAGAGCATTACACGCTAGTAGAGCAGCATTACCTGGCGTTGGTCTTCATCGCGCAAAAGTTACGTCACAACTTCGTGTCTTTCAAAATCCACCCCATCACGAAGAGCGATCCAGTACGCTATCTGCTATTGCGGCCAATCCCCACGGGGAAAGTGGCCTGTTGGCTTTTAGCTCTGGTTGAATTTGAAATATTATGTGTCACTACTAAGGTGATTAAATGTTAAGAACTTGTTGATTTACTTGCACAATTCCCTAGTAGACAATGCGAACCAATCTAGGAAGAGTTACCAGGAGATGGTTTTGAAGCATTAGCGGCCGCGTTAGTCACTTGGACGCTAAGCTTCGATTGGGCCTCAGGAGGTGGTGTGGCAGGTGCTGGAATAGTCCTCACCAACACGGAATGCCACCATGAATACCTCGCATACAAAGTATCTTTCCAATGTTTAAACAATGAAGCAGAATACGAAGCCTTGATCCTGGGGCTCCTAGCAGTCATTGCAAAATAAATAAAAACCCTCAAAATTGTGGGGGATTCAAAGTTGGTAATTCTACAAATAAATGGCATCTATGCACTTAAAGATCCTACTCTTGCTCCATACAAGGCCACAGTACAGAGGCTGATGCAACATTTTGATAAAGTTGAAATCATTCACAAACCTAGATCAGACAACAGGTTCCTTGATGCATTTGCTACACTTGGAGCGAAAGTTGAGTTCAATGAAGAAAAAATAGCCATAGAAATCGTCAAGAAGACAAAACCATCAATCGCCAACTAGGTGAACAAGGAGCAAGCCGTTGAGGAATGGCAAGAAAAGTTGATGAAATAGTTAGCTACCGGGCAAGGCGATGTCCCCTTGTCAGAATTGGCACAATTTACCACAATTGGGAAGAAGTTATATTTCTGCGGCCCTCAGGGGTGTCTCGCATGGTGCACTGGGCTTCAAGAGGCCAAGACTAGGTTATGTCAGATCCAGGATGCAACTGGTGGAGAAAAGGACATTTCTCTTTAGCAGAGGGTTCAGAGACAAGGCTATTATTGGCCTAGCATGAAGGCGGATGCCGCAGATGTATTAAGGAATTGCGATAGATGCAGCCTAGCAATTCCAGTCTAGAAATACTGTTTCTCAATGGAGCAGGACTGGAGGTAGAAATATATTGACTTCCTACAAAAGGGCACGCTACCTGTGGAGAGCAAATATAGGAGGCAAGTTAAGATGTTTGCTAGTCGATTCATCATAACAAATGGAAGTCTATGTAGGAGAGCCTTGGACAACGCTCATTTACGGTGTTTGTCCAATGAAGAAGCTGTGGTAGTGTTGTACAAAGCTCACGAGCTAGAGCATCAGGGGGGGCGAAAACTGTATGAGCATATTATTCATTTGGGATACTACTGGCCGTGGATGGAGTCTGACACCAAAGCGCATGTACGCCAGTGTCATGCGTGCCAGAAGTTTGGAAATCTAGTTCACGCGCCAGTAGTGGAACTTCATGCAGTCCGCGCGCCATACCCCTTCCATACTTGGGCGATGGACTTTGTTGGACCCATCTCACCACACTCGCACAGGCATCGGTGGATTCTAATAGCCACCGAATTTAGTACAAAGTGGGTGGAGGTAGTGCCATTGAGGAAAGCGACTGGCGCGGCGGTCACCTAGTTTATCAAAGAAAACATCATATGCATGTTTGGCATACCTAGGGTGAACCTTTCAGACAATGGGACTCCATTTATTAACAAAGATCTATTTCGTGGAACATCAGACTTCGACACCATATTATCCTCAAGGGAATGGCCAAGCTTAGGCCACGAGAGAAGGTAGGAATGTGGTTAGATCACTTGATCACGGCGCTTTGGGCATACTGCACGGCTAAGAGAAAAGCGATGCGGACCGGCCCTTTCAACTTGGTCTATGGTGTAGAAATTGTACTCCCTGTCGAGTTGAGCGTACCCTCCGCGCGGCTGGCTCTATTGACAGAAGTCATAGCTGCTGAGCAGTGTGTAGATCTGAAAGCCTTGGAGGAAAGGTGAGAACTCGCCGGAGAACATCAGGCCAAATATTGGGAGTCGGTATCAAAATTCTACAACAAGAGCGTGGTTCTGCTAGAATTCAAGGTCGGAGATCTAGTCTGGAAGTCAACAACAAATCTGATGAGGAATGCCAAGCTCCCCAAATTCATTCTTAGATGGGAGGGACCGTTTCAGGTCATCATTGCGGGGACAAGTGGTCACTACAGGCTGTACAGAGTCTCAGATGGGTTCCTAACAGGACCAATCAACATCAAATTCATGAAGAAATATTACCCTTGAATGGAAAAAAAATGTTTTGTTTAGGTCCTTAAAGACTATTTTATTCTTTTGTAATTTCCTTCTGCTGTTTTGGAAAGATAATGAAATGTTTAGTTACTCATGAAAAGTTATGAGCAAAGATTCCATTTCATGCAATCACAAGTTATAGTGAATGTTTTATTTAGAGAAGTTAACCATAAGAGCACATGCATAAAAAACAATTAAAAAGGAAGGTATCATTAGCAAAAAAATCCCTTTGCATTCAAAATCACCCCCATTACAAAGAAAAGAAAGTCATTGCGACGGGTTAGGGAATAAGCCCTTGGAGATAGGGTCATTCTTCCCAAATATTTCTCCACCTGCAACTTCAAACTCCGCCTTCTCATGCAAAATGGCCTCTAGCTTGGCCTGTCTCTCTTTCTCTCTCTCAACTCCATCTCCCTTTGAACAAGGGCGGCACACGTAAGGTCCACTCTTTTCTAGGCGCGCTCAACCTCTCTCTACTTTGCTTCAACCCAGAGTGGAATCTTGAAGGCCCGGTGGGAGCTATGCATACGCTCCATGTGGGCAATGAGCCAACCAACCTCCAATCCTCCCAAATTCTAAAGGTCCATGAGCGCCCCCTTGCCATCTTGCAATGAAACGTCGCCAAACCTTGTTCAGAGAAATGGCCTCCAAGGAAGTGATATTCATTACCAAGCTATCCAAAAGCACGCCACCACCTAAAGGTCTCTATGCCTGAAAGTTGGTAAAGGTCTCCAAATGAGTCCATTGAACAGCCTCCAGGATAGGCAAGTTTGTATCAGCAACACGGAATGATAAGAATGGCACCACAGACGCAGGCATGGAAGGAGGGACATGCTCCTGACAACGAGAATCGCTATACTCAGATTCGGACTCCTACGGCACATTGAACTCTGCCCCCTCTGCTCCCTTTGAGCTATCATCAATGGCTATGGTCTCTTTCTAAAGAACGACCATCTGCCCAACACCCTCTTGCAAAGCGCTGGACTCCGCCTCACTTTTATCCTCTCCCTCAGGCGTATCCCCCTCGTCGATGGTGGCTAGCCGCTCCTGCTGTGTCTCTCCTCGTTGCTCGGCCAAAGGCCCTTGCTGTTTTGAGACAAACTGATGAAGGGAGGCTTGCATCTCTTGCACTCTTCCCTAAGGATCCTCGACGGCTTCCAATTCTGAAAAGTCATCTTTGAAGAATTCATGAATAATCAGATCAACCGAAGTTGGCACAATTTCTCCTATACTATGAGTAGTGCGCGGCCTAAAACTTGGCCCCACATGAATATCACCCCCTATGTTCAGGAAGGTGCTTGAAGAATCAGGGCGACGCGCGCATTGATCAGACTCTGGCCCACCAACCACAGCCTTTTAACGCTGTTGGCTAAGGATGGTGTTGATCAGGAGCTGATCACCATAGCTATCACTATCCCCTACGGACCGTTGGGCCGGGATGGGGGGACCTGTGGCTTGACCCTGAGTTAGCACTGCAGCATGAGCCCTCAAAAGCATATCATCTATATCAGAGGTCGGGTCCGAGCCGCCAGTTTGTGGGGAAGTTGTATGCTTTGGCGATCCTCTGACATGCTCGTCAGTCGCCGCCTGAAACAAAATAAGAAGAAAAAACGGTGAGTAGAAGATAGTATCGCGATCAACATAATGGACAGATCGAGTAAGAATATACTACATATCCTGTGTAGCCTATGAGTAACAGGTGGCTGCATGACCTCTTCTTCATCTACAAAAGATGTATGGAACCTAGCCCGAGACCTGGTAACGCGAACAATGGATATCGGCGCCACAACCCTAGCCTCTTAGGGAGCAGCGGTAGTACCCTCCTTCAAAGCCCAGCGGCTTTGTACGCCTCGCCAATCTTTGGATTGAGGCTTGGGTGAGTGGAGAGTGAAGTCTGGCTTGAACACGACACGTGGAGTGGCTTTGATAGCCTTACCTTGGACAAAGGCAAAAAAGGAGTCCAGATTCCTGCGCCAGTGAAAATGGAACTGGGCGAAGGCAAGGGGAGGATGGATGGACTTTGGAAAATGCCAACGACCAACCCCGTCCAAAATTATATCTGTATAAGAGACAAGAAATTGATTGAAAGTAGCCTGAAACTCCAGAGGCTCCAGCCTGGCCCCGGGTATCACCAAATCATACCCCAATTGGCGTGCCACCTTGTCTGGCCTGTAGTACACTATCCGCCAGTTTTTCTCAACTCCAAGTGTGGACAGGTAGGCCGGGTGGCTTGTAAAGTATACACTGAAAAGAACGTTATTATGCGGGAGACTATCGTTAGAAAAATCAACCTCCTCTAGGGTGCTCGAGTTATAGTTACAGATACCATCCAAGGTCTGGGTGTAGGGGCGCGGATAGAAATGAGAATCATCATCCATGTACTCCTCCCAAAGCTTCATTGTGGCTGTGTTGTTCTAGCGGAGGATAATAGGCCATATTGAACCCTCAAGACTGTACCTCTAGCGGCCATCATCCTCCCTGACTGGACGAGCCCTACTGTCTAGAACTAGCTTAGACACCCGTGCGGGAAACTTCTTGGGCTTTAGAGCAATGATGGGAAAATGCTCGTACATTAGTGTAGTTAGGAACTAAGTATGCACCATGGAAATGATGCGGGAGACTATTGTCAGAAAAATCAACCTCTTTTGGGGTGCTCGGGTTATAGTTGCAGATACCATCCAAGGTCTAGGTGTAGGGGCGCGAATAGATATGAGAATCGTCATCCATGTACTCCTCCCAAAGCTTCATTGTGGTCGTGTTGTTCCAGCGGAGGATAATAGGCCATATTGGACCCTCAAGAGTATACCTATGGCGGCCATCATCCTCCCTGACCGGACGAGCCCTACTGTCTAAAACTGGCTTGGACACCTGCGTGGGAAACTTCTTGGGTTTTGGAGCAATGATGGAAAAATGCTCATACACCAGAGCAGTTAGGAACTAAGTATGCACCATGGAAATGATGTTGTAGCAACCTACGGAGCGCTCAAAGTCTACAGACAGGTGGTCCAGCTGCTGGTATAAGTGCCCAAGAAACAGAGGGCCTAGCGAAAATCTGTCCCCTTGCACAATCCTCATCGCGAGATAAAAAATAAACTCGCTTCGTGCATCGATGGAAAATCTAGAAATAGAAAGAATGAAAGGAAAAAAGCGATAAAGGTGGGCAGGTACTCTGAGCCATCAATGGTCTGACGTTTCGCACTCCCAGATGGCACGGGGTGAAGATCCTTGAAGAAGTAACTTATCCAAGAACCCCGATGATGGGCGCGTGGAAAGCTTGCTTTTGAGCGCCTAAGTAGGATAGAGTTAGCACGGTTTTCGTGTTTTTAATCCTCATTTTCCATTTAATGTGTGCCCGTGGTTGGATTTTGTGTTTGTGCTTAATTCACAGGGAAAAGAGGTGTTTTTGCGCTAATCGGAGTTTTTGGGAAGGCATGCACGTAGACCAAGAGTTAGAAAGGCTGAGGAGGCTAAGTGTTGAAGTGGACTTCGCGTGAAAGTGATCATAATCCGTCAGGAGCGCTACACTAATTATTTGGAGCGCTCAAGATTGGCACAAAAGGTCCAAAAATGTGAACAGAAGGATTAGGAGCGCTACACCAAAAGGGGTGTAGCGCTACCGGATTGTTAAGAGTCAACGGTCAACGGGAGGAGCAGACGGTCAACGCAGGGGATAACGAAGCGGTAGCGCTACCGAGAGCTTATGGGACCCCTTAAACGTTGTTGTTTTGGTCATTCGCGAAGGGTTTTCGGATTTTCGTTCGTTTTTCATTAGGGTTACGTATTTTAAGTATAAATACTAGGATTAGAACACGTATGAGGGATCCACGTATTATTTTTAGGTTTTTACTTTCCGCAATTCGGCTACAATTTTTCTTCAGCATTCTATGTTTCAAGTTTGTTCCGGGTTCTTAGAAACTCAACTTTGGATTGGTGTTTCGTATCAATAATCGAGTTCGATCTTTGCTCGCAATCTACGGTATCGTTTTCTATTGTTTTCATATTTTATTCTTCAAGCATGCCTAGATCTAGGTTGAATTTGATTTATGTTGTTTTTATTATCATGAGTGAGTAGTTGCTTTGAGTGCGGCTGCGGGGCGAAGGCGCCCACGTCTAGACTAATCAATATTTCACCTCGGGGGCCGAATCACCTTAACTTTCAAGCAATTTTGGGAAACAGAAAATTTTCTAACAAACAAAACCCAGGCATCGCCAGAATCCGAATGCGCGCGGAATCTGGTGACAGGTGATGCGCATTTGTTATGAAGCCTTTCTTTTATTCTAAAATCAGTGAAAAGAGGAATTGTGGCCCGAGTAAATATCGGTTAAGCTAGTTGCGGACGCTGGGTTCCCTCAGCTATGCTCTCTTTATTAATCTGCATTCAGTTAAATTAGCTTAGTAGTTAGTACATTAATCTCATCAGATCAAAGGGTGGCTACTTAAGAGCCAGTTAAACTAAAACTCCACACTTTTGAGTCAAACACCGCCAGACCGTCTCTGTGGTTCGACTCCGGTACTTCCGGATTTATTGTGCTACACCGGTCAAGAGTCCTACGCTTGGGACGCATCTTATTTTTAGTCACCTGGTCGGTCAAGCACCTAAGAAGTCTTCTTCGGGTCTGTCATGGCTCTCCTATGCCCGCTTGTGTTCCATTGCGAGCCCCTGTGGCCTGCAGCCTTATAAGCCAACTTTAGCTTGCCCTTCAACTCCTGATATGCATAGTCAGCCTTGGCGGGCTCAAACTTCCTTTTGCCACGAGAAGAGAGGTGTAAGAGTGAGTTGGTATCCTAGAGAGTGGGGCCAAACTCTCCCCATGGAAATACTAAAGTATGAGTATCCGTACTCCACCGTGACACTAGAAAGTCAATATTCTCATTCCTCCTATTCAAAGTCAAAAGCTGGGAAATCTTAATGGGCTCCAGTATGTGAGAACGCCCCAGGACCTTCTTGTAAGTAGTGTCCCCAATTAGGCCGTTCACCCACTCGCTCCAGCCAGGGAGGGGTATAGAGAGGGAAAAATATTGGACCAAAGAGTAAGGGAAGTCCCCATCTCTAGGTCAAGATGAAGAACAGAGGAGGGTGGCACCATGTCTCCATCCTCAAGGGGCACCTCTGGATGAATGCAGAAGACGTCGTCCAGTTCGCTACCCATTGCATTGTATGACTCCACCTTTTGCCAGAACGGGTCACCCTTACCATCGAAATAAGGGGCCCTACGCCACTGGTCTAACGGAGGCACCGGACCACCTTAAACGGTGGGTCTCCCTCCTGTCACTTGCTCACCATGGGTCATCTTTGTGTGAAGGTATTTTTGTAAGAGATGAAGAAGAAGAGTTGCAGTAGAGAGGACTCACAGAGAAAATGAAATTACAAAAGTAGCAGGGGCTTGAGAGCTTTGAGTTTAATCGAAAGAAACATATGTGAAGAAATGGAGGAGGGGGAGATATTTATAAGGAGGGTAGGGAAGGCCGAATGGTCGCAATCAACCATCATGTCGAAAATAGAACGTCAGCAATAATGATGACCTCAGATAGCTGAAAAGGCGCCCCCAAACGGTCGCGTCAATAAGCCAAAAGGTGTCAGGAAACGGATAATATGCTGACAACACATGCGCGAGGGAAAGTGCATGAAAAACATGCCACGCGCCTACGTGTTCCACACACGCGTGGGGGCCATTGTAGGGGAGGTTAGCGTGAGATCCCCTGCTTGTGACCTTGGATTGTGTCATAGAAAGTGTTGCCCCAAGCGTAGGGCTAGGTCGGAGATAGCATAATAACCGGTAAGACTGGGTCGAATCCACAAGGACCGAACGCACCCGGCATGAGAGTTGTCTTGCAAGTGAAAGTTTTAGCCTTAAAGCGGCAAACTTGGCGTTTGGAGTTTGGTGGTGAAATTCTCTTAACTTCGTGAACGACTCGGAAGATTAAAACCGGCAAGTTAAACTAAGGCGTAGTCTAGGAGATTTTAACAACCATAACTTAGGCTAATTCGTTCCTCTCTTGTTGAGATTAGAATTCTTGTAACCATTTGGCAAACATCTAGGTTGACATCGCTCCAAGCATCACACATGAAAAGGAGAATCAACCCTTAACTACGAGAGATCAAAAAGATTAACAAACCTAGACTTTGGTACATAAAATTGATCCTAACTCTTTGAACTAGAAATGGTGTTCGATAAAGTGTAGGATTCTTGTGCCATTTATACAAACATTTGGATTGACATTGCCCAAAGCATCACACGTGCCAAGTGGTCAAGCCCTTGGCTACGTGTGATCAAAGAGATTAACAAACCCAAATTTTGATACGTAAAATTAATCCTAACAATTTGGAAAACAAGAGGTGTTTGCCTTTTAATGAGAGAAACCAATTAATCCTAAGTCATGGAGTGTTAATCACCCCATGACCAAGCCCAATTAACTACTCACTAATTATGCTCAAGCTAATCCTAATTAGAAATTTGAAGGAAATAAAATTCATGATTAAACTTGATATTGATATTGAACCTAAGCTTCCCTACATTTTTAAGCCTTGAGGAATTAACAAACAACAAATTTAAACTAGTGTTACTTAAGGAAGAAGATGGAAAAACAAAAACAAGGTTTAACCGGTAGAAATGCAAATAAACTAGATTTTAAAAGCTTACCAAGGTTCTTGAAGAAAATTACACTAAAAGCTTGAAGACAACAATGGAGGAGAATGACTTAAAGTAAAACTAAAAACTAATGGAGGAGTTCGGAGAGAAGAGAGGGGAGAATGATACTTATACACAAAACCCTCTTTCTCTCTCAAAATATCCAAAACATACTATTAATGGAAAATTTTCCATAAAAGGAAAGTCAAAAAGTTTCTCAAAATGCTGTCCTGAAGGTGTTTGGATCGATCCATTAACACCTTGGATTGATCCAAGGGCTTCTGTTGGGAAATTTTGAAGCTTGGATCGATCCATGGAAAGTGATGGATCAATCTATCAGCGTCTGTTTAGACAGATTTTTGCCCCAACTTCGCGGGCACGCCCTGGCTTCATTCGAACTCGGAATGAGGCGATTCTTGAACCGTTGGAAAGCTCTATGAGTCTACTTTCAAACCCAATTAATTTAATCTTTATGGCCTTTTTAGAATGAGAGATATGAGCCTTTTTCTATCGGTTGGTCGGATTTCCTTGAGCCTCATAACTCTAGATTTCATGTTCCTTTGTTCCGGGCCTTCCTTGAACCTTCCAAAGCTCCTTGAATCGACTTTCAAGCTTCGGCGATTGTCCTCCATGGCATTGCGAGGTCTTGGATACCTCCGGGTACAACCGGGAATTATTTGGAGCTTTGGACACGCCTTTTAGCTTCGATTTTCTGAAACTTATCAAAAACACAACTCGCCCAAAATCAATTGTATAAAGGCACAAAATGCACGTGTGTGTGATCACAAAGAGCGAGATAAGCCCGCATATATACAACATTTGGGGCTTATCACCCCCCATTGACCAGAGTCAACGTTGACCCACCGTTGAGATCAAGACAAGTGTCCCCTAATGTTGTATGTATCTGGGTTTATCTAGCTCTTTTTGTTCACACACACATGTTTTAGCGCCTTATATGTTTTATTTGTGCATAGTGTTGTTTTTGATAGATACAGGTCAAACACATGCATAAGGCGCAATTGAAGCACTTTGGGAAGCATCCCTAGAATTCAAGGGCCAAGTGCCCCATGTCACTCCGCCATTGAGCTTCAAAAGACAAGAAATGAATATTTTGCTAAGGCTCTAAAAGTTTAAAAGGCACAAGATCAAGCTGGAAGGCTAATGCCTTGACCAAGACTCATAAAGACTCCCGGTGGAATCCGGGAGTGAGCAAGCACTCACGAGACCAAGTGCTCCCCTTCTTAAAGCTCACACGATGTGCGAAAGTATTTTAGAAGATGCGTGGTAGCACACAAGGTCAATGGATGGCAAAGAAAGAAGAGGCAACCTCAAATGCTTTAGTATTGATACAAGTATTGATACCAGTATTGATAGGTATCAATACCTCTGAAGAAGAAACTTAACAGAACCTGATTGATACCCAGGCCTTAAAGCGAACTCGATGAAGGCAGGTATTGATACTAGTATTGATGGGTATCAATACCTGGCAACCCAAAAAAAATTTTAGTCCACTTGTTGGACTTTCCACTTATGGAAACTTACACCTTTTAGGATATTTTTATGAGAGAGAAATGGTATGTGTATATATTCTCCCTCCCTCTTTCTCTCTCTTATCTCCCACATTTTCTCTTTTATTTTCTTAGTTAGTTTTTGCTCTCATCTCTCTCCTCCATGGAAGAGGTTTTAAGTTCTCTCTCTCTAGTTTTTCTCAAGTCTTGGTTTTCCTTTAATTTCTTGGCCGAGATGATTTTGTGCGATGTCAGTCTAAAAGTTTGTCTAATTGGCTCAAGAACCCTAAACTTTATCGAACATCATTTCTAGTTCAAAGAGTTAGGATCAAGTTTATGTGCCGATGTCTAGGTTTGTTAATCTTTTTGATCTCTCGTAGTTAAGGGTTGATTCTCCTTTTCACGTGTGATGCTTGGAGCGATGTCAACCTAGGTGTTTGTCAAATGGTTACAAGAATCCTAATCTCATCAAGAGAGGAATGAATTAGCCTAAGGTATGGTGGTTATGACCTCCTAAACTTAGCCTTGTTTTAATTCCGTCTTTCCAAGTCATTCTCGTAATTAAGAAAATTCTACCAATCAAATCACAAACCAAGTTTGCCGCTTCAAGGCCGAAAACCTACACTTGCAAGACAACTCTCACGCCGGGTGCGTTTGGTCCCTGTGGGGGGTAAAATGGGATGTTATGCTTGTACTAATAACTCTTCATAGTACAAATGATGTTTGGATTCCACATGAAGGATGTTGTGTATTCTGATGGTTCGGTATAGCCACCCGAACTTGAGCTATGTTTGGCCTAGCCACAGTCTCTAGTTTCGGGAAGAAAAGTAGTACCCGTGCAATCGCGTGAGGATTCTTTGATTGTGTTATTTTTGTACATATTGTTATTTGTGAAGCCCAGATAACACAAGACAAGTAGTTCGAATATTGCTTTCTCTTCATAGGAGTGATGAAAAAGCCTCTCATTTGGTCAAGGTATAAGGTAGTTGACATTCCACCCGGCGGTACATTTGTATCCTTCTTTGTTCTTCATTTTCATACTGTCTTCGTGCTATGAGGACATAACACATTTTAAGTTGGGGGGAGGGTTTACTTTGTGCTTTGTTTATATTAAGTGTCTTGAAACTTCGTGCTTTGTTTAAATTAAGAGTCTTGAAAAAAAAATTGAAAAAAAGTTGAGAAAAATTGAAACAAAAATGGTGAATCAAGGAATTAGGATACTTGTGTGTGCTTACTCTTAATTGATGGCTTCTAATTAGTGCTATGATGTTTGTTGTGTGAGACAGAGTCTTGATACAATTTCCTGTATAGACTTAAGCTTATGAACATGACGTTAAAGAGATACACTTGGTTAAGCCGTATTACCTATAGTTGGATAGCGTATGCTCACTTGAATTTATGATGTTGCACGCGCACTGTCCCACTTGAGCATTCATTGGCTTCAAAATTGGTTCACGTATCACTGACCCCTTGGTGTGAATTAACTTGTTTGTGAAATATTTGGAGTCCTTTTCCTTGAAAAAAAAGATGATGCATGCTTTATTTTTTATGTTTATCCAGACATTCATGAGTAACCGAGCAATTGGGGTTTGCTCCCACCGTATGTTCGTGTCAAAAAATGGATAGATCTTGTGAAGGCATTGTTGAATGTGATTAGCTTGGACCTCACCATAAAGGCTTTTTGACTCGAGCAATTAAGTTTGATGGGTCTCTCAAAACCTGGCGCCTAAGGCCATTTGGCTTGGAGATGACCGACCTAACGCTCGCTAAAGGGTTCAACTAGAAAGTCCGAGAGGTCCGGGCATTGCCCGAACACATATAAAATAAAAAAATGATTCATTCGAATAAAGGGAAAGGGTGTGCTTAAAGAAGTATTGAGCTATCAATGGTGTGTGAACTATTTTTAAGATTGGTGAAATTTTATGTAAGGTTTCTTTTCACATGCATGCCACATGAGAATTCTCTATCCGACCGTAGGTGAGAGGATTGATTTTTGTTCTAAGTTTGGATATGAAGTTCACTTGCTTAACTCTTTCTATAAATGAAATATCCTGTCATTGACCTGCATGGCAGACTTTGTGGTACTATGTGTGGTTGTCGATGGGGTGTGAGTCACACTTAAAGTATTCAATTCCCTTGTGTTTTGTGGGTGTTCACTGCTAAAAACCCTCACGAGACTTCACTCGTCCTACCGGGGCCGCCCGGGGGTTTAAAAGATGTATCCATTTTAGTTTATTTCTATTAGTTGCATTTGTTTAGTTTACTCGAGACGAGCAAAGTTCAAGTTGGGGGTGTGATAAGCCCCTGATGTTGTATATATCTGGGCTTATCTAGCTCTTTTTGTTCACACACACACGTTTTAGCATCTTATATGTTTGATTTGCGCATAATGTTGTTTTTTTTTTTTATAGATACAGGCGAAACACGTGCATAAGGCGCATTTGAAGCACTTTGGGAAGCATTTGAAGAAATCAAGGGCCAAGGGCCACATGACACTCTGCCATCGAGCTTCAAGAGCCAAGAAATGAATATTTGGCTAAGGCTCGAAAAGTTTAGAAGACACAAGATCAAGCTGGAAGGCTAAAGCCATGAGCAAGACTCATAAAGACTCCCGGTGGAATCCGGAAGTGAACAAGCACTCATGAGACCAAGTGCTCCCCTTCCCGAAGCTCGCATGATGTTTGGAAGATGCCCAGTAGCACACAAGGTCAATGGATGGCATAGAAAGAAGAGGCAACCTTAAATGCTTTAGTATTGATACCAGTATTGATAGGTATCAATGCCTCAAGAAAAAAAGCTTAATAGAACCTTGGGTATCGATACCCTCAACCTTGGTTTTGATTCCCCCAACCTTGGTATCGATACCCAGGCCTTGTTGGGAACATGATGAAGGCAGGTATTGATACTAGTATTGATAGGTATCAAAACTTGGCAACCCGAAAATTTATTTAGCCCACTTGTTTGACTTTTCACTTTTGGAAACTTACACCTTTTAGGATATTTTTGTGAGAGAGAAAAGGTATGTGTATATATCTCTCCCTCCCTCTTTCTTTCTCTTATCTCCCACACTTTCTCTTTTATTTTCTTAGTTAATTTTTGCTCTCATCTCGCTCCTCCATGGAAGAGGTTTTAAGTTCTCTCTCTCAAGTTTTTCTCAAGTAAATCTTCGTTTTCCTTTAATTTCTTGTTGTTTAATGTTGTAGCTAATTGTTGGATCTCCATATAAATCTAGTTTGTTCGTGGTTTTACCAGATAAATCTTATCTCTCCTTTCCTAGCCTTTTCCTTTGAAAACTCAAGTTTTTAGGTGTTGTTTGTTAATTTCTTAAGGTTCAAAGTTGTATACAAGGTTAAGATCAACATATAAAATTAGTTTTTAAGAATGAATGTCATGTTCTTTATTTCCTTCAAATTTCTAGTCATATCTCCTAGTATGTTTTGTGAGTAGTTTACGTAGACTTGGTCATGGGGTGATTAACACTCCATGACTTAGGTTTAATACGTTCTTCTCGTCAAATTGCAAACACTTCTTGTTTAACAAAGTCACAGGTTCATCTTTATGTATCAAAATTTGGGTTTGTTAATCTCATTGATCTCTCGTGGTCGAGGGTTAATTCACCTAGGTACGGGTGATACTTTGGGCGATGTCAATCTAAAAGTTTGTCTAACTGGTTCAAGAACTCAAAACTTTATCAAACATTATTTCTAGTTCAAAGAGTTAGGATCAAGTTTATGTACCAAAGTCTAGGTTTGTTAATCTTTTTGATGTCTCGTAGTTAAGGGTTGATTCTCCTTTTCATGTATGATGCTTGGAGCGATGTCAACTTAGATGTTTGTCAAATGGTTACAAGAATCCTAATCTCATCAAGAGAGGAACGAATTAGCCAAAGTTATGGTGGTTTTAATTCTGTCTTTCCAACTCATTCTCGTAGTTAAAAGAATTCTAACAATCAAATCACAAACCAAGTTTGTTGCTTCAAGGCCGAAAACCTACACTTGCAAGACAACTCTCGTGCCGGGTGCGTTTGGTCCCTGTGGATTTGACCCGGTCTTGCTGGTTATTATGCTATGCGATATCTAGCCCTATGCTTGGGGCAACACCATCTACGATACAATCTAAGGTCGCAAGCAGTGTCACCCAGGGCCCCCCTAAGGCTGGGCTGCAGTATAGCCACGGCCGAATAGGTCATGACGTTGCCCTTACAGTAATAAGGGAGATTTAGTGGCTTGGTAGTTATAAAGAACAGGAGGATCGTTGCATGGGGGAATGACTCGTCACTGTGTGGATCAGTTGCGCAATGATGATGTCACCTGTACGGTCAGGTTGTACGGAAAGGACACGTGTTATCATATTATGGGTTGACAGCTTGGCACCCGGGGTTGGTGAAATCTTGGTAGAGGTATATGCCATTCTAGAGGGAGAAAAATGCAATCACTGAATGAGAAGAGAACATTCTCTTTAGTGAAATTCTTTCCCCAGCTTGTAGGTCACTGAGGGTATCACGGATTAGACTGAGAGCAATCCACTGCCTTAGATCTTTCTGTGCACACTTGCTTTGTTCTTCACCCTTCCTCTAGACCACCCTATTCTATTCCATACTATGTCTTTACCAGTTGACTATCCATACCTCTCCAACTCATGATATTTGGCTGTAACAAGAACCATCACCTGCAGACTCTAACGAACGCAATGTTCAAGCAAAAGGTTTCTCAAGAGGTCATGGGCGCCCACAACAACACTCTCATGTAGGGGTGGGGCCCACCCCTATGTAAAAGTGTTGTGTGTATCTTTTTTGTTTATTTGCTTATGTAAATCTTTAGAAAAAGGAAAGAGCGTAATGCATTTAAGAAATCAAATGAGATGCCCCTAGCTACAATTGTAAAAAAATAAAAAATAAAAATTATGTAGGTCGTAATTTTTTTTTCTCTCGGAAGTGCAAGAACCTTTTTTTTAGCAATAAAGTGTTAGAGCTTAATTGATAAGAAATATTACTCTCTCCCCGTCTCTTTTTTAGTGTTGATATTTCCATTTTGGTCAAGTGTGTGTTTTGAAAAGCTAATAGATAAAAATTTATCGTTTTGCACTTTTGAAAAGTTAGTAGGTAAAGAGTTGATGGGTAAAAGTAGATGATAATTTTGAAAAGTAAAAGTAAAAGTGGATGTGAAATGTGTATAGCAGAGGTAAAAATTGACGTGAAATGTATAATGATGATATTTCTTTACTAAGTTAAATTTACGAAGCATTACACTTAAAAAGTGACAAGTGGAGTAACCTACTGTGTTTAACAACATAGGTAAAAGTGAAGTAAAATAGGAAAAGACATAATGCTTACAAGAAAGATAAATTACACAATCAAATAAAAAAGAATGATACATCCAGAGACAAATTAGATCGACGATCAATTGTCAAAGATACACTTGCAAATATCGATGAGTAGTACACCTTCATACTGATGGCATAAATTTCCAACAAGAAGAAAGCATCCCATATGCTTCTAGTACTGAGTATTTATTAACATCATCAGCTTTCTTCAAATTTTCGGAGGAAAAATCATCTACAAGCTACCATATTTTTTTTCTTGTTTTTTTATCTCCATTTTGGTGATACTCCAAATTCAGAGCGGGGAAAAGTTATGAATTATGTTTTCCAATTGATTATGACATTTATCGAATCTTGTTTTACACGTCAAATGTGTATATGCATTGAAGTGAACGGAATTTTGACCATACTTTTTCTTCCTTGGAAAAAAAGGGTTTTATTGAAAATTTGGTCGAGAAATCCAAGTCATTTCAAATGTGATGTTGTTTTATAAAAACGGATTTTACAGGTGTGACCTGGGCTGATTTTAGAAAATAGGAATTCAGAATTTGCCACCTCGCAAAGACGGCATTTAAATATAGATTTTTTTCCAGGGCTTTTTTAGCTCAATCAGATACTGATTTTTTAAAGGAACTCATAATAAATGATTCGGATCATCTTTGCAGGATTTGGGATGGGTCTCGCAAAAATGTCTATTCAAGATCTATTCCTACTTGTATGTGCGTATAGTAGATTTTTTATTTTTTAAATTTCCTTGGGTATATGTGTGTGTGAGAGAGTGAGGGGCATTATAGTTGGGAAATAGATATGTTCTAGGCAGGAGGGTCAAAATTGTAATTTTATAGATTTAGGAAAGAGTAAGGATGACAGAGGGGTGCATGCGGGGGCTGGGTCCCTGCACCCTCCCAATTATCCCATTATTGGTGTTGTGAAATTAATAAATTTTTCAAGGAATTAAGTTTACAAAAAGTAAACAAAGTAAAGACAGGAGATAAATGACAATGAAGAAAAAGGGGGAATAAAGATCTAATTGATCCCTTTGATCAAATGTGTATCTAATAGTTCGGGAAAAACTATATTTTAGTTGCATGTATTGTGTTCATTATTGTCTCTACTTTCTATTATGTTTTTTTGATATGATCTTAATTTTTACAACACATTATCAGAACGAGTCTCTACCTGACTGAGAAGATAATATGTTACATTTTACGTTGATAATTTAATTACCTCTGTTTATCAGTTTATGTTGTTTCTTGTTTTTAGATAGACATTTAAATTACATGTGAACTACCCAGAAGAAAAAAAAAATCCTACCAGAAGTAGTTCCGCAATGAATACCCGAAGTATGCTTGCTGTTAATAAGTACCAAGAGTATTTCGATTTCTGACAACAATAAATACATGACCCGTCAAAATTGCAATAGAGCTATATGTATCTATGTATGAATACATGTTTAAACTCTAAGTTGGAGAGACTATCACTTGAAACATCTTGAGGTGCGTGTCATGAGTATAACTTAGCATATTGTTGATTCCTTATGTTTCTTCGAGGTTTGTGTTGCGTGTTTGATCCCTAATGACTCTTGTTTGGCGAAAACCCATCAAAGTCATGTTGTGATAATGTCAGATTGAGATGAGATTATGCATGGATATCGATATGACAATATTGAATACGAAAAGCTATTGGAAATGTGATAATGTCAGATTGAGATGAGATTATGCATGGATATCGATATGACAATATTGAATATGAAATGATATTGGAAATGTGATAATGTCGAATTGAGATGAGATTATGCATGGATATCGAGATGACAATATTGAATATGAAATGATATTGTGAATGTGATAATGATGACACGGGGCCCGAAAGGGTAATTCCGGAGTGACATGGAGCCCAGAAAGGGGTTTGCCCGGAGTGACACGATGCCTATACGGCGTGCCCGAAGTGACACGGGGCCTTTATGGTATGGCCAGAGTATAAAGAAAGAAATGAATGGATAAGATGTATGAAAATGAATGTTTTAAGAACACATGTGATGTGTCGGATACAGAACAGATAAAATGGAGCGGTACTTGGTCCGAATTGGTAATTATCAACTTTTGTGACAACTAACAACCATTTCACATGATTCTATCAATCTTATTAAATAATTTTCTCCCTCGTTGGTTTAAGTTGGTTGTCGTTGAACTTTATGCCATTCTTCGTGCTTATCTAGAAATCTTTTGGTCTTTTCATATGATTTAGCCTCTCGTCTGCACATCATGAGCATCTTGTTTTCATTCAGAATCAATAGATGTTTTCCTACTGGGCTAGTGAGCTCAACTTTATAGAATTTCAGGTACCTAGCACAGAGCGTTGACTTGGATGTGTGTGGAGTGATTGCATGCATGTTTTGAAAAGCTTAAAGGAGGGGTTATTGTAACATCTTTAGACTCACTACTTTTGAAATTAAATAATTTTGTAACTCTATTGGATATTACGTTTTTGGCTTGGGTTTGTAATAACTTTTCACTTATATTTTCTTAACTTGGGGTTTGGTTACCTATAGACCATTGTGTATTTTGAGGTTGACTTTGACTATTAAACATTGGATTTGACATGGCCCCTAGACTTGTTGATTGTCCACATGGAAATTTCTTTATGATTTATCCTTTAAATTTTAAGGATGTGACAGCACTAGCGTGGTCTCAACATCATCTTCCACATCTCCACGTCAAGGAGAGCATAAAACAGATTCTAAAGTCACCATTGTTGTTTTTTTCGAAAGGGAAAGAACTTTTTGTAAGCGTTTCCCACAGACAGCGCCAATTGTAAACGGATAAAATCCACGTAAGGTCGTGATCACGTGCTTCTTCGTTGCAACCCTCAATTTGCAAAACAAAGAAAGGGTTAAAGCACCTTTGCCTCTTATTGGCAAAGGCCCTCTGATGCCTTAGTATCATGTACTTTGAATCACAAATCACTTTATGCGTATGAAAGGGTTTCACAACGTACCTTATTTCATGGATTTGACATTATATTTATAGGGGAGATCAGTTGCTGACTAGGGCATCACGTTGCCCTTGTTCCTATTCTCTTTAGAAATCCTTTTCCTAATAGGAGTTTTCTATCGGGCATAAACCTCCATATCCTGCAAGATCCCATCTTGCATTAGTCTTTCTTTCCATATAAGATTCTTTTCTATATGGGGTACATTTCTAGTCCCGTTAGGAATGCTCATATCGATTCTAATGTTCACGGGATTACTTCCTATCACGTAAGGAAGTGCCATAGAATATTTTGGAATGTCTCACCGCCCTACACATAGCGGTGTCGTGCTTCCATGTAGCTCAAAATAACACATACATAGCGCAGCTCATCATGCTGAGTTGAATTATGTATTCCAAAATGCTGTTTGAGCGATATAGTAGCTTTCCTAGCTCATCCATATCAAGGGCATCCCTTTATGTCTCACGCCGAGCTAGTGCATCCTAATTTACTAGTACACTCTCATTATTGTTTGGCTTTATTCATGGCCAAACCAGCTCGGCACAAAGCTTAAGGATTTTCTATGCGGTGCCGAGCTATTCACCCTCCCATGGTGTCCAGTAAGGGCACATGCTTTGCCCTTGCTACGAGTAAATTTTTTACCCATCACATGACTTTCGTAGACAAATGAGATAACCAGGAGAGTCCTAGGTCGGATGGTCGGACGAATCCAAAAGAAGTCGATTTTGACAGACCCTCAAGGGTGTTAGCCTTGAGTTATCTCACAGTTCAAATATAATCAAAACATTTTGAAGTTGCTTTAAGAAAAAGTTTAGTCGGCTATTTCCCAAAAATCGGTTGGGCATTATAACTGCATAAATTTGAAAAGTCGATTTTCATTTGGGCATTATAACTACATAATTTTGTTTTCCAAAAGTTCATCAGGCATTATAACGGTGCATTTTGGTAAGTCAATTTTCAAATTGTGCATAGTAACATCTATGTGTGATTTTCAAAGTTTAATTTTCATTAAATTGCTAATCATCCACCATAATCTCGATTAATGACTTCTAATCATGTTTAAGCATTACAACAACATAATTTAAAAGTAAATATGAAATACTAATTTAAAGCTAGGGTACAGTAACTACCTTAATTCCGATGATTAGTCGGAATCCGATAAGCTAAATGGATTCTGGCGATGTAACAGCTGCTCGAACGCTTTATACCTAACTTTTCTACCTTTCTAAGATCTAGGGGTGGTTGAGGGTGGGGTAGTGTGGTGGTTAAAGGTCGAGTTCCAAGAAGAACTTCAAAAGCTCATGGGTTTTGTTCCTTAAAAAACTAGTTTACTACAAAGGTGGCAAGAAATGATTTTGGTTTGAGAATGACCAAGGTATGAAGGGCTATTTATAGTTCAAAAAAACTTTATCTAATAGTGTTTTGTAGGCTTTTTAGGCTAAATAATAGGATAAGGTCCACTTTCACTAGGCTAAAGTCTTTTGTCCTAGGTAATGGTTTCGTAGGTTCATAGAAAATGATGTATAGTGTTTAGGTTGGGGCGTAGACGGGTAGTTTTGAGTACTAATTGTACACATGAAACTAGTCATGGAGTGTTATAAATACACACACACACACACACACACATATATATATGCACACTTTTAGTAAAAGTAACCCTATATATGTAGCCTTATGTGGCTAGTACTATTAGGATTTAAAGTGTCTCGCATTTATTGGGGGATAAGTTCTCCTCCGTCGGGACGAAAAATATCCCGTAAAGTTGGTTTTGTGCGCTAAAAATACAAACTAGTGTATTACAAAAACAAACAAAGAGCTAATAACTTAAAGGAAATAAATAAGGGTGTTCGAAAATCCCTAGGTAATTTACCTAATATTTAGGAGAATACGAAAATATAACGCTTAGGAATTTAAAAGAAAAATGACCCTGAAATGTGTACGAACGCGTGTACGGATATATGCCCGTAAAATTATACGGCGAGGGAAGTAATTTTTCTCCCCTTTTTCTCTCCCAACCAACCCGTCTCTCTTGCCCTCATAATTTCACAAAATCCAAAATAGCATGTCGTAAAAGTGAAGTCAAAGTTAGAAGAAAAGTCAAAGTTGGAAGAAAAGTCGAACTTTGGCACATGGTTAATTAGGCTTTCCAAAAATAGATATAGGTCCAAATTAGGCAATTAATGAGGTGGTGCTAGCTATAAGGGGACAAAATAAGAGTTGGGGGATTTGTAAGACTTTCCGGACACGAAATAGTGTAATACCCAGTGTACACGCGTTGATTTAAGGCGTGGAAAATTAATAAAATGAAATAATGAATTTTTATGTGCATTATTTAAATTAAAATATAAATTATTTCAATTCGCAATATTAAAATTTAGATATTCGAATTAATAACTCAAAATTTTTATTTACGAAATTTCGAGTTATTACACAATGTCTTAAAGAAGTAGATAGGAGTTTTTTGTGCCTTTTTTTGAAATGTTTAATTATTGATAATAGTTGAACTGGGAGTCGGTAACAGTTTAATGGTTCTTTGTGTGAAATTGAATGGTAATTGGATACATTTAAAGTTTGTGGATGCATTTGTGGTTTTGATTTAGTTAACGGAACTTAGAGGTGTTTTGATATAACAATCATTTTGGATTATTTTTTGTCTTTATTTAAATATTTTTAAAATTTGTTATTTTTGCATTGAATGTTTGTATTTACATTATTGGTTAGCCTTAAAAGGAGAAATCTAAAGAATAACAAATCCAAACCTTAAAAAATTAAGTTCATTAAAGACAAAATAATCCAAAACCGAAAATCTTTTTTTTTTAAATTTGTTTGTATTTAATTTTTTTGTTAGTTTGGTCAGTATTTTTTTAATTCTTTGATTTCTCTTATCGAGATGAATAACCCAAAAAATGTAATCTGAAATGATATTTTTTGGAAACTAAAGAGACGAAATCAAGACTTGACCAAATCCATACAAATTGGTAACTACAAGGGCAGGGATACAATCGAGACTTAGGATAAACTACAAGGACAATGTTAAAAGTTTGCTCTTTTTTTTTTTGAATTAATTTGTTTATTTTCTGCATACGTATGTCTCATATCCTGTATAGGGTTCTGCAAAGTTTTAATAGATTGGAGCAACATAACTCTTCTAATTCCTTTGACAAAATAGGTGATTCACACTGGTCTGGCGATGAAGTTGTGCGGGGGATGCACAGCACTGTGCTGTGCATTATCAGAACCGTCCGTTTAGCGATTCAATGGTCCAAATTTCATTTGGCAATGAATAGCTCAGATATCGCACGATTGAGATGAAAACTAAACCATCGGATTGCTGGACGGATAGCTCGGAATGTGCGCAGTGCTGTGAGCACCAACACCGTTCCCGGTTTACATCGACTGATTTGTTCCACTTATCAGCAAAACAACGTCAATTCTAGATTGGAATCACATCAAGCTACTAGCTTGGTTTTCAAATCATCTTCTCCAGCAGCCAGGGTCAGCTCCTCAGCCCTTTTAATCTCGTACTTCCAATCTGTTTGATACAGGGTGGACAACATCATCACCACACAAGAAAATTCCGCAGCTGCTAGCCCCCACCATAACCCCAAAAACCCAATCCCAAATTTGAATGCCAAAAGAACCGCAACCGGCAAACCAATGAGATAAAACGATGCCAAATTGACACGAACTCCCACCTTAGGCCTGGCAGATCCCATTAGGACCCCACAGCCAGCCGTTTGGGGTGCGTTACCGAGTTCTGCTAGGCCTAAGATTGGAAGTGCCGTCGAGATCAGCGTGAGTGTCAGCGGGTCATTGGTGAACATTTTCCCCCACACGGATCGCAGAGTGAAAGCGAGGCTTAGAGCTACGAACCCGCAAGAGAGAGCGACTGCTATACCAATTACGGCCGCTCTCTTGGCACGGGAAGCTTCACCCGCGCCCAACTCGTAGCCCACGCGCTGCGATATACTCACGCTCAGAGAATAAGGGAACGCGTAAATAGTCCCCGAGGTTTGAATTAGTATGCCCACTGCCCCAACCGAAGACTCCGGATCGCTCAATCGTCCACCAAGAAATAGAATGATCTCAAACCACCACCATTCCAAGCAAACAGAAAACACACTGGGCAACGCAAGGCTAATCAACGGCCACCAGCCGTGGAAAGTAGAGACGATGGTCAACCCATCCCAAGGCTTTATCGATACTTTCGAACGGACCACGTAAATCAACAAGCCGATGTTGGTGTTGAAAGCATACGAAATGGAGCTCAACGCAAGGCCTTTCACGCCTAAATTGAAGTACGTCACCAAAAGATAACAAATAGGTAGGTGTAGGATTGTGGATACTGCAGTAGCCAGAGTTGATGGCGAGTTCAGTCCCTGAATCCTTAAAAACGACTTCAAGGGCATCAAATGAGCCTGGGCGAGCAATTCAGGAAGCGAAAACAATAGGTAAACTTTGGCGACTTTGGTTATAGCACGGTCCTGGCCTAACCGGTGAAAAACGTGGTCAACGTTAAGCCAGAGGATTGAGATGGGAATGCAAGCGAACAAGAGGAGGAGGAATGTTTTGAGGTAAGTTTGGCTTAGGACTGACCATCTCTTGGCTCCAAAGGCTTGAGAACAAATCGGGTCCATTGCCATCGACAGGCCTCTCAAGACCGAAAAGGCTGTAATGTTTGCGAATCCGATGGCAAGGGAGCCTCCGGCTAGCTCTGTTTTGCCCATACGACCCAAGAAAATCATGGAAATAATTGATTTGGAGCATATGAGCAATGTGGTCATAAGTACTGGGCATGCAATTTTTCCAAGCATTAGCATCTCTTCTATTGCCTGAAAAAACACAAGCAAAAGTTAAACATGTGTTTTACGCATATGCTAATTTTCCCTAGCATTAGCTACTTATTTTTGCAAAGCAAAAAAGATTTTATTAATCAAATATCCAAGATATAAGATTAAATGGGGCAAGAGAAAAGCAGCAAAGCCTCACGAAACCAAAAGATTGGAAGGCTGACAAGAAGACAATCAAACAATCAAAGGGAAAGAACACCAAACTGAAACAAATCTCAACTCCTAAAAAAATTCTCAACTCCATGCATAGCTACTTGGGTTATTAAGCGCGTTGATTTTCGCAATTCCTCAATTACCATGTGCACTTCTGCATCTACAAAAATATCCTTTCATTGATTTAATTTCTTACCCAGGAGAGGATCATGTTAAAAATGTCCAATATCCTGTTACTGTTTACACATAAAATTAACCAATCCAATAATTAATTGACACGTAATCAAAAGTGCCAAACATTGACAATTATCTATCAATGAAGTTACACTGGATTAATAAGGTAAGATTGAGTAAATACGTTGTATCATTTCTCAAACTGGAAGAGCAGTTATTGGCAGTTACAAGCCATTGTTAAAATATAGATTAGCTTCGAAGCCATAATATTAACTGCTGAACACACAAGCTTCACGTGTAAACTTGCGAAACAAGGCAATCGGCAGTTAGAACCCGTGGAATACTTCTGGAAGGCAGTTATTCCCTTAACATGTTATCATTTGAGTTGGTAAACAAACGTGCAGATTTAAAGCTTATGGGAGAAGAAAGAATTCAAATTCATACATGGAGGAAGAATAACTGCCAACTCCCAGAGTGGAAGTTAGAGTTCGAAGCAATCCAGATTCAAATTTATGAAGTGGGAAGTTCAAATTACAAGCAACGTCTATAAATAGAAGAAATTGAAGAGTGAAAAGCCCCCGGACAAATCTTCAACAAACAGCTATCAAAAAACTGATGCTTGGTTTGTTCATTGGCAAAGTAGTTTAGGATTTCGGACTCAGTTCGAAGTAGTTTAGGATTTCGAACTCAGTTCGAAGTAGATTAGGAATTAGATTAGGATTTATCTCGATTATTCTTGTAACAATCACCCCTATCTCGGTTGTTCTTGTAACAATCACCTGTTCGAAGTTCTGTTACTCTGTATTTGAAGTTGGAGACAATTTCGAAGTAAGTTTATCTTTGATTCATCAATCGAAGTGTCTTGTTTCTTTATTGTTCTTTGATTTCCTAAGTTTATTGGCTTGCATTTCTTCACTTATTAAGAAAAATCCTCTTAATTGAGGTAATTGAACCAACAAAACACAATTGCCTGATTAGGTTTGGTTTTCCAAAGTTAATCTGAGGGAGGAGATTGAAACTCTCTTTGGCACACTCGCACACAATCATTTTCCATTGCAAAGAAGTAAAAAGAACCAAACAGTTACGTAACAGTCAATTCGATATGTAACGGTGTTTATTTAAAATCCTGACCATGAATAATACAGTAGTACTATTGCAGGGCTAACCCAGGTATGGCAGCCTATAACTCACCTGGATGCAATGAAGTTCTATGATGTAAGAGAATAAATCATATCCTAACTTGGACAAGACCTTTTAAAATCGTGCGGGCGTCAAAGCTCATTGGTACTTCACAATTAAGTGTGCTCACCTTGGAGTAACCCAAGGATGGGTGACCTTCTGGGAAGTCCAAGGAACTTGGGCAACCAAAGCGGACAATATTGTGCAAGGCCGGGGCGGGTCGTTACACTAGGCCTAAGGCCGAAAAGGCTTGAGCTTAGGGCCTTCAAAAAAAGTCCCCAAATAGGGGTACTCTAAGGATTTTTAGTAGTGGACTTGAGTAGGGGTGTTTTCTAACCCCAAAATAAAAATAAAAGGTCCAATGTGATTTTAAAAAGGGGCCTAAACAATGACTTAGTAGAAGAGGGTGGATTATATAAGTGTAATTGATATTTTTGCTTCTAAAAATACAACACATGTAATATTCAAGTGATTATGAGTTATATGTATTTGAGGACTAGGTTTTTTGACTTTTTCGTTATTAATATAATGATTGATAGAACTTTATATTGTTTTGGTTTTATTGTATTGCGATTGTTACTATAAAAATTATTCAAGTGTTGTACTCTTAGGAGGCATTAATTTTTAGATTAGGCCATCCCCAAACCCTTGGGCCGGCCATGTTCTTATGTAATCACAAGTGTATAGTGGACTCTATTGTACAAGTTTGTGATTGGAGAACAAAATGTGAGGTGACTTATGAATTGTTTTTATCACATGAATTTGTTGTTTACTACTACATGCATGATGCATGCATAACTCTGACAAACTTCAATCACCATGAATTTTGATATTCATGATCATAAAACTATTAAGCAAATTAACAAGCGAATAGCGATGCCGTTTTGTCAAATTGTTTTAAGAAGAAGATCATGACCAAAGAAAGTCAACTTAAGTGTGTAGTCAAACTTCTTATCTTTTGCCATTACTAGTATTTTATCTGTGCTTTCCTCGAAACTTCTCGTTATTCAACTTATATGCGGCTTCTGAAAGAATAAACAATATCGTTTAACAATAAAAAAATAAAAGCAAGAAAGTGGGGGTCAATTGTACCAATATTGATTCCTGTAGCTGTGGCAAAATTTCAGTTTTTAAATCTAAATTGTAGTAGCAATTTAAATCTACATTTTCATTTCCATTTCAATGTGGCCTCTCCCTAGTACTTGGGTTGCACTATTTATTAATTTTTCCTTTTTTTATATTTTTATTATCAGTAATTGTGTTGCACCATATATGATTCATCGATCTGGTTTCAAATGTGTCACCTTCCGCTTATAATGTTAAAGAAAGATGACTGATAGAAGTAAAACTATCTTATAACTGGAATGACAATGCAACGTCCAAAAACTATGGCAAGGATGAGTGAGCTTAAGTACTCCTTCCTCTTGTATACGATCTGAGAAGGTTTAAGTCCCGCCAATTATAGGACTAACGTGAAGGACCTTTTATCCATCTAGCACCTAAGAGGTGCGATGATCTGTCCTTTAGAACAATAGCTATGCCTCGAACCGGACATTCCACATAATAGGTCGGAAGCCCCCATGGTCGTGTCCAAGGGGTTGCTACATATGACCTTTCTCGTAATTCAAAAAAAAAGAGAGCCGGTGAACCGGGTATTGCAGTTTACTTGCACTCAACACAGAGAGAGAAAGCGAGTACCTCGCGAACTGAAAAATCCTTGGAAAACCGATTGAAGAATTTGTTGTTCTCTCTTTGGGCAGCATCCCGCGAAAGCATGCGGTCATCTCCTTTAATCTGTAGAGATTGAGTCATTGGCACATGCTTGCCTTGTGCTGGAAAGAGAGAGATAGGGAAGGGAATGCTAATGAGACCATAGATTAAGGACTTTCGTAGAACGAAGAGATGGAATTGAGTAAACTAATTACTGTCACAGAAAATTTTATTACTTATTGCGCCAAACTTTCTTCAAAAACAAAAAGTGCCAAAACAAATAAAAATGTAGAGAGGGTGCAAAGTGCAAACCTTAGTTTCTCCAAATTGGTTGTCTAACTGCTACTTTTGCGGGAGGAGGGTGATCTTTTACAATGGCATTCGAAAGTAGTACTCGAATCAAGGAAGACAAGAGAGAGAGAGAGAGAGAGAGTACTTGGGAGAAAATCCGGAACACACATCCCAATATATATTGCTTTGAACCCCCATTTCAAACTTCCACTGTATGCACACTGTTGACATAGTTGTCCATTAGTGGATTCAGGATTTTGACTCGAAGAGAGCTGGCTTAATGAGCTTATTTTTATCTGAATGCATACTTATTATAGTACATGGGTTTTGCTAAAAACAGCTCATTGGGTGGTCATAAGAGAAGAGGACAAAAAATAAACTCTCTTCCGTGAAAGAGTTAAAACTTTTACACGGAAGAGCTAACTCTCACACGGAACAGTCTCCTTATTGATCACTGAATGGGTTGTTTCTAGCATTTTCCATAGTATATAGAGCTTTTGGTTTCCAATATATTCATTCATGAGTTGAAATTATTTTTACCTAATGCCATAAAAGGATATGAATAGTTTTTTTTCTATTTCTTTAGGCTATTGTAACACTCACATAGTTATAACTTTATTTGTAGAAGAAATTGAGAAATGAGAGTTTAACTTATAATAGCTATTTTTCAAAATAAACCAAAATTATTAAGATTATAAGAAATTAACTACTAGCTAATAATTAGTGATCATGTAAATACTTTAGGATGTACTTTTTCGATCACTGTTGTGTGCTCACTGCAAAGCCACAATAGCTCAAAATTGGACCAAAGTAGGTGATAGGATACTAGTGTAGATCCGATCCTTGATTTAGTGTAACTCAAATATTATACTCGCATACTTGAGTCATTGCCAATGGTGTCCTTGTCCATTTCCAGGAGTACTTTTGCTATACAAAAATGATAGTTACACACCTTCTCAATCACTTCCCACCACATCCTCTCTCACATGTGTGGTGGGGCTCACCCAGTGGGTCTCAGTAAATCCCACCACACATGTGAGAGAGGGTGTGGTGGGGAGTGGTTGAAAAGATGTGTACCTATCATTGTTCTTTGCTATATGTTATGCAATTCCAGTTGTCCTTACCAATGTCTGTTCTTATGAATAATTAACAGAGTAAAGTATTTAGTATTTACAGGAAAATACTGAGACCGTACCATGGGCATAATAGCATAATATGTGCCACGACTAATTGAGTTGTCCATATAAAATTACTGGTTTCCTCTGTTACATTCTATTATAATACTAACAAAAAATCAAGCTCGTCTCTGCATTTAAACCATGGTTTAGAAGCATAAATTTGGTATACATAGAACGGTGTGTGCACATTGATAAGCTATTGTTAACTCAATAAATGACACTTTTATGTGCATTTTCATTGCTTAATGCCTATATATTGGATGGCACCCGAAAATGGTTAGTACGATTTATTCAAAATTTAGGTATTGCAATGAGGGACTATGCGAGTGTAGTGCACCTCAAATGAGTCCTTTGCGATATGATTATCACAATAGGACCCATTCATTCTATAAAAACTTCATTAAGCTCTTAATTTCTTTGTGCATAAAAATATCAAAAGTAATTCGATACTATTAATAACCATATTGTTGAACAATATTGACCTTTTTACCCGAAGGCGGGACTTTGCTGCCCCCTTGGGTTGGCAGGCCCTGAAAACCCTAATCTACACAATCCAAAAGTATTTTAGATGGTCAAATTTAGAATCATACTTTCCTGCTCTTCCATGGAAGAGTTTTATTCTTAATCTGGAGCATTGAATGTCAAAACGAACAGTGCTAGTTGGGGTTGGCAAGCCCTGCCGACCCATGGGGATAGCAGGGCCCTTGGTTCCTTCTTATGTAAGAAATTTCATAATGTGGTCTAGATGTCACTTTCTATTTATTAATTGAAGTAATGAGTGATAAATAAATTGCTCAATTATTTGGTGTCTAATTGTGAAGAGGTGTTGTAACGCCCTGGATTTTTGGGAAACGTTATATTTATTATAAAAAAAATAGATAAGTCCTACAACCATAATCAACTTCAGGAATTACATAATTATCCTCAAAATTAGTTATTCAAAATAGGGTCAACTAGGTTCTTCTAATTCCTTGCACCTCCATCAGCCTCAACAACGTCTTGTCCAGCTCTAAATGCCTCTAAGATGTAGAATTCTTCTTGTTCATCTCTATAGTCTGACATATTACGTTTGAGTCACAGAGCAACATCGTGTTATTATGCCAGGGTTACACAAGTTCAACACCATGAGCGAGAACACCCAATAGGTAATCCTTTCCCAACCTTAAACTAGCAGTTCTTGAGCAATATAGGTTACAGGTAAACAGTTGAAAATCATTTATAAAATCAATAAGTTCATGCGGGTCAATGCATTAGTTGTCAAATTAAATCAGAGTGCAGCTTAATAAAATTAATGTCTCATTTCCTTTCAAATTAGAGTGCACCATCAGTATCTCGTATCAGTTCTCGTCTCAGAATTCTTCTTCAAATTTCAATTAGGTTGTCATCTCTCAAAACTCAAAAGTTATTAGGCCGTACCACTTATAGTCACCAACCTTTCCGCTCCAAGTCCCAATTGCCTTGTATCGCAGACACATCTTTAAGATACAAGTTCGTTTATCCCATGTCACACACGAACGTAACTTCGATCGTATCGTATCATGCACATAACATCATGATACTACCCGACCACCTTGTATCACCGACGCAATCATCATGGTACAAAGCTTTATCCACTACGCTATTGTACACACTTAGCCCTAACCATATCACGGGCATAACATCATAAGGGCGATGCTAAAGTGGCACTACCTTAGCAATCATTCATTACATCATTATTTTCATTTTTATCACTATTTCTCTTTGTGAAATCATTTGTTAATTTTCTCGAAGAATGTGTTGTGTCGTATCGTCTCGTGAATCGTGCACATATTATGAATCTCGTAAAAATCTTCTATTTAAAACGTTTCTCGATAACTGTGTCACTTTAAGTTTAAAAATCTCTTTGGTGACTTTCTTTAGATAAATGAGATAACCAGGAGAGTCTCAGGCTAAATGGTCGGACGAATCCAGCTACCGCTACCATTCCTTTCTTAGACAACGCAAGACTCATCTTTTTTGATAGACCCTTACGCCTTGGGTTATCTCACAATCCAAATACAATCGAAACGTTTTAAAGTCGCTTTAAGAAAAAGTTTAGTTGGCTACTTTACAAAAATTAGCCGGGCATTATAACGGTGTAATTTCGAAAAGTCAATTTTCATTCGGGTAGTATGACGGCTGTGTTTTGCTTTTCCAAGAGTTCATCAGGCATTATAATTGTGTATTTTGATAAGTCAATTACAAACCGTGCATAGTAACGACTACGTGTGATTTTCAAAGTCTAATTTTTCATAAAATCGCTAATCATCCAACATAATCTTGTCTAGTCATATGTTAGCATATTTAAGCGTAATAATGACATATTTAAAATGAAATAGAAAATGCTAATCTAGGGTTAAGATAAAGTTATCTACCTTAATTCCGATGATTAGTCAAAAGCCGATAAGCTAGTTGGATTTTGGCGGCGTAACGACTAATCGACCTCCACTTGAACGCTTTTTAGCTAACTTTTCTACCTTTCTAAGATCTAGGGGTGGTTGAGGTGGAGTGTGGTGGTTGAGGATGAGTTTCACAAAGAACACTTCAAATTTCTCAAGAACACATGAAGAACTAGAAAGGTGGTGGAGTGTGGATTTTGGTGTGCCTTTCCAAATGAAGAATCCTTGCTATTTATAGGTAAACCAATGGGTACACCGTCTCCCAAAATGACCAGCCATACTCCTCGCCCCATAAGTGTGCAAAAAACCTTTTGTAAAAGTAAAATGTAGGTTTTTAATGGCTAGTTTTTAGGATAAGGCCAACTTTCACTAAGCTAAAGTCTTGTGTCCCAAGCAATGGGTTTGTAGGTTCCTAGGAAACAACATATGGTGTCTAGGTTAGTTGGGTTGGGGCGTAGATGGGTAGTTTTGGGTACTAGTTATACACCCGAAACTAGTCACCGGTGTTATAAATATACATATATACACTTTGTAGTAAAAGTATATATATATATATATATATATATATATATATATACGGCGATCCAGTCAAGGATCCCGGATTTCCCGGATTGAAGCCTTTTCGGTGTTTTGACGCTTTTAAAATTTTTTTTTGGGAAATCCGAGCCTTCCAATGTGTTCAAAAGGTATTTTCCAACGACCATGCGAGAAATCTTCAAAAAAAAATACCGGGAAGGGCTTGATCCAAGTAGTTTTTCGCAAAAACTATAAATATAAAGTTTTTGCGAAAACTGCTTGGATCAAGCCCTTCCCGATATTTTTTTGAAGATTTCCCATGTAGACCCTTGAAAACACCTTTTTAACACATTGGACGGCTCAGATCGTCAAAAAAATATCGAGAAGGTGGAGTCCCGAATGCGGAACTCTCGGACTAGATCACTACTATATATATATATATACACGGCCAGTCTCCAGTCCGGGATCCCGGAAATCCCGGACTGAGGCGTTTTGGAGCCCTTCCCGATATTTTTTTGACGATCCGAGCCGTCCAATGTGTTCAAAAGGTGTTTTCAAAAGGGTCTACACGGGAAATCTTCAAAAAAAATATCGGGAAGGGCTTGATCCACGCAATTTTTCGCAAAAACTGCATATTTACAAAATTGCGTGGATCAAGCCCTTCCCTGTATTTTTTTTTTAAGATTTCTCGCGTTGGCCTTGGAAAACACCTTTTGAACACATTGGACGGATCGGATAGTCAAAATTTGATCCGGAACTATGAGTTCCGGACTCTCTAGTCTCGGACTAGAGAGTTCCTCTATATATATATATATAGACACACACACACACACACACTTATGTGGCTAGTATTAATAGGATATAAAGTGTCTTCTCTTTATTAAGGGATAAGTTCCCCTCCGTCGGGACGAAAAATACCCCGTAAAGTTGGTTTTGTGCGCAAAAATACAAACTAGTGTGCCACGAAAATAAATAAGGACCTATTTGGAAATCCCTAGGTAATCTTCCTAATAATTAGGAGAATCCGAAAAGTATAATGCCTAGGATTCTTCATTCTCATCTCTATTTCCTATTATAAAATCAATTGTCTCTTTTCTCGAAAAACGTGTTGTGTCATATCGTCTCATGAATCGTTCACAAGGCCATGATTTTTTAAAAATCTTCCATTTCAAATCATTTTCTTGATAACAGTGTTACTTTAAGTTAAAAATCTCCTTGGTGACTTTCTTTAGACAAATGAGATTACCAGGAAAGTCCCGAGCTGGATGGTCGAATGAATCTAGTTATTGTCACCATTCCTTTCTTAGACAATGTGAAACTTTTCCTTTTGACAGACCCTCAAGGGTGTTAGCCTTGTGTTATTCCACAGTCCAAATACAGTCAAAATATTTTGAGGTTCCTTTGTAAAAGTTTAGTCAGCGACTTTCCAAAAATCAGTCGGGCATTATAACGGCGCAGTTTCAAAAAGTCAATTTTCATTCAGACATTATAACTGCATAATTTCAAAAGTCGATCTCAAATCGTGCATTATAACAACTATGTGTGTTTTTAAAGAGTAACTTTTCATATTATCGCTAATTATCCATCATAATCTTGACTAGTCATTTCTAATCACGTTTAAGTATTATAATGACGTAATTTAAAAGTAAATATGAAATACTAATTTAAAGTTAGGATATAGTATCTACCTTAATTCCGATGTTTAGTCAGAAGCCAATAAGCTAGGTGGATTCCGGCAGCGTAACGACTAGTCGACCTTCGCTCGAACACCTTGTTGCTAACTTTTCTTCTTTTCTAAGATCGAAGGGTGACCAAATTGATGGAGGGTGGTAGTGCTTCTTTGAATATGGAAGAACACTTTTTCTACTAGAAAGCTACTTTAAGTCTAGCAAAGGAAGAAGAGATTTTGGTGTGAAGAAACAAGTGAGAGCATGACTCTATTTATAGGCAAATGGTTGGGTACCCGTCCCATATGTGTCCAAACGACTTTCCATAAAGGTAAAGAATCTTAGGTAGGTCTTTAGAATAAAGTCAACTCTTAATAGGTTTCATCCATGAGTAATGGATTGTAGGTTCATAAGAAATGACTTAAAGTGTCTAGTTTCGTTGGGATTGTGCATGGTCAACTTGTTGTGGGGAGTGTGGCTACTAGTTATACACACGAAAACAAGTCATGGGGTGTTATAATTATACATACATATAGGCATATATATGTAACCTTGAGTCAACTTAAAGCTATAAAATAGCTAGGTTAGCTAGGCTCCTATAGGGTAAACTATGTCTCCCTCATATATTAGGGAATATATTATCTCTTTATGGGGGGGAAAATACCCTCGGTGTTGGTTTCGTGCGTGAAAAATATCGACTAGTGTACTACAAAAATGAATATAGGGCTACAAAACTTTAAGGAAACAAATGGGTGTGTTTGAATATTTCTAGGTGTTCTTCCTAATAATTAGAAGGATACGAAACGTACAAAACTTAGGATTATGCAAGAAAAAAGGCACCACAACTTACATGAACAAGTGCACGGAAGTGCGCCTGTAAAATTACGTGGTATGGGAAATAATTTCCTCCATCTTTTCTCTCCTAACCAACCCCTCTGTCTCCCTCTCTTTCTCTCACAAAAATCCAAAATAAGAGGTAGGAAAGGTGATCCAGTTTAGTCAAAATTGGAAAGGAAAGTCAAAATTGCTATAAATGGCTAAGAAAAGGAAAAATAGGGTCAAAGATAGGTTTCCAATTAGGTTAAGGTAGAGTAAGATAGGATATGATGCAATTAAGGAGTTGTCTAACATAGTGAGTAAGTCTCGGGAAAAACCCCGGGCTTCCGGACGCAAAACAGTGTAGACCTCGTCACATTCGTGTCGACTTATGGCGCGGAAGATAATTCGATGGAATAAAAGGATGAAATTAAATAATTAAAATTTTTAAACGAAATTTTAATTTATGAAAATTTGGGTTATTACACCACCTACTATCTTGCTTCTCTCTATTTAACAAACAACGGATGTAGTCAAAGGAAATAAAATGCATACCCTCCATGTCTGTGGACGCTCGTTTTTTGTTTGCTAAAAAAGAGAAATTATCCACCGAGCTTTGGTTATGAAAAAGGGTGATCTGGGAAAAAGGAGAAAAATTTAGAGTCGCCACCCGGGGTTTAATTCTTGAAGAATGTTAGGTACCCGAGAAACCATTTAGAAAAATAATGACTCTTGTGCCGCTGAAAAAGGGTTTGATCTGCGAAAATTAGAGATTTCGATTTGGGAGCCAGGTTACCCGTGGGGAAGGTTTTGTTAGAAAAATGCACCCCACGTGCCCGGAATTTTCCAATCTTTACTAAACATTTGTGGGATTATTCTTTTGAAAAGATTTTATCGAAAAAAACTTTGTTTCACATAAACAATAATAACATGCTTTAAAGAAATAAACAATAATAATAACTAATAACATAACATATAATCAAATAGATAGATATGAGAGAATTATTTAAGAAGGGATACAAAATGTAAAAACAGAAAATAGAGGGGAGAAACTGTAATTTTACCCACTGGTTTTGCCAAAAAATAGAGCATCGAATTAAAACCAGTAAACAGAGCATTGGATTCAGGAAAATAGAGCATCTACCAGTAACACCGCACGGTGTCCAAATGTACACCGCGCGGTACCAAAAAGGTGTCGTACGGTGCCTCTACTCAATGCATTTTTCAAAAACTCTTATTTATTTTTTTTTTCGGTTTGAAACGAACTTTGTTTTTAGGCAGAAAACCATACTTTTTATTGATCGAAACAAGTTTAGAAAAGGGTTTTGGTTAGGTGAATGTACCTCATTTTCAGAGATAGCATCCCGTGACAATGGATGGTATCGCGTGATACCTTCTCGAGAGGCTCGAGTGTTACTGAACTATCCCCGTTTGGACTCAAGGAAAAGCTACGGAGCCTTCCTCGAGCCCGATAGGGACTCCCCTCAAAAGATTATGATCCGAAAAATGAACTTTTATACCTTGAAACGAAACCGAATGGATTGGACTAATCGATTACGGGAAATAGACACTGAACTTCTGGGTTTGTATGAAGGAGAGGCTTGAACAACAGATGGGTACGAATATGACAACGGGACCCTTTTTTTCGAAGGGGTGGTATTATCACTAGGATTGTTCAAACGAATTTGGGGTTTCTATCTCTTCGGTATATCCTCTTCTTTCTTTTCTTTTTTTCTTTCTTTTTCGCTCCTCTCTCTACCTTTTGGCCGCTCCTTCTCACGGTTTATATAGAGAGATTTTCTGAAATCATCATTTGAATGATTCCCGTACGCCAGCGAACGACATGATTTCCGAATATCATCATTGCTTCTGAGCTGCTAGGTGAACTCGAGAATCCTGTTGATGGGACAAGGACGCCGGACGGTGTCAAGGGTATGCCGTACGGTGCACATGGTGACACCACACGGTGCAAAGAAGATTTCAAGCCGCACAGTTATGGGTTTCAGACCGTAGGTTTAGGTGTTTTGGCTTCTTTTTTTTTGGCTCTTTTTGATCCATCCAAGTCAGGTATCCGTTTCAAGGTATATTTCGTGCTTTCTTCTCATCATCGGGGATGCAGAAGTTATCAAAATTGGGGTGTCTAAACTATCCTTAGGAAATTGATCTTTTTCTCTTTTTAAAGGTCCTCTTTCTACTACAGAGTCAATGAAATTTTGATCAATCTTGTCACAATTAATTGGATCATTAATGTTTGTAGGTTTATATTCACATAAGGGGGCGCTAAAAAATTAACCATATTTGGTGGTCCTAAATCCTAGGCACCTTGTTTAGCCCAGGTCCGGTGCTGTGACCAAGAGACACACCGATATAGAAAGACACATTTTGAAAATAACTTTTCTTTGATGTTAGGAAACGCGTTGCAACAATGATACATGTACTATAAGAGTCTCCAACGCATCTCTTACACACTCACATGGTTTGTGGAGCCCGCACACACTTCACACTCAATGGGTTCATTGCGTGAGTCAAAGGTTAGAAGATCTCTCTGATTGGTTCTATCACTTGAACAAACATGAATAAATATACAATTTGAAATTTTCGTTGTGCTCCCAGATAATATCAATTTCTTTTATCTTACCCTAGCACCAAAGACCAGTTGGCCTTTTGACTGTAGATAAAAGGAAGAAGGTAGGACGAATAAGCCAAGGCCTTTTTTGGGAAATGAAAATCTGTAGGAATCTTTGATGCGTTTATGGGTAACATTTTGAAGAGGTGTTGCGTAGTTCTGGACAGATTAATATAGTATAGTATTCACTTGGGAATCGGAAATCTAAAATAATAGTAACAAATCTTCACCTAACTCCAAAAACAACTTAACTCCGTGTGTGTGTTTGTGGAACATCGAAGAAATCTTTCCTCAACATACGTGGAGAGAGAAAAGAGAAGGGGGGAGAGAGAGAGAGAGAGTAGTTTGTCTTCAAATCTTACAGTTGAACCAAAAGTCATTTCCCCATCAACGACTAAAACTTAATTTCTTATTTTCGTTTTGATTCCTCGTGAAATTTGCTGAGTTGCATGATACATTGTGACATTAAAAGTTTGATAGGATGTCGTCTCATCCAAAACCGATAGGTATTCGAACTAATCCCAACCGAGGGGCGATTTTCAACCCTTTATTATTATTATTATTATTATTATTATTATTATTATTATTATTATTATTATTATTATCAAGTTCGGCTTCTTTTGTAAGTTGAAAAAATGGACAGATTGTGATTTGGATTCGGATTTATCTATACAAATTCACATCGAAAACCCAAAATCGAACTTGAGACATATCTAATTTACATCAATAGCTCGAATCGCATTGAATAATGGACAGTGCAGATACTCCTAGTCGAGATGAGATCTGAGTGGTTGATGTGAGAAACGGACAGCCGTGTGAAGTCGGCACCCCCTGCCCACCGCCCGACCCCAAGGGACGATAAGGGTCCCCAATTCATTTGTTATATTCTTATATGTTTTGGTGTATAGTTGGTACTCCAATTCCTTTGTTATATGCTTGTATGTTTTGGTGTTTTGAAGTATATAAATTTTTCTTTAATTTGGGTGTGTATGGTACACACCATATAAAAGTTACGATTTTTTTATTTTATAAAAGTTACGAGACACACCAAAATGTTATGAATCATAAAAAAATGTAATGAATCATATTTTTGAAAAGTTATGAAAAACTAAAACTTGTTACGATTGTCAATCAGATAGCACAATTTGGACCATACAATAGGTGCATATGGTGCACACCTTTCATAGGTGCGTATTGTAGTCATTTCCTATTTTGGGTATTCAGGGGCAACACCAGACTTTTCCAGTGGGGGGTTCAACAGTTCAACCTATTTGCTGTAAAGCCTAGGACCTATTTTGGTTTAAAATAACCACAAAAGATAAGTAGAGAACAAAAGAGAGGGAGCGGGATGCAGATGTGGGAGTATGCATAAAGAAAGAAAGAGAAAAAGTTAAAGTCTAACACTTTTATTTGACCAAGACTTGGGAGAGAATAGAGTGTAAGATAACATTGTATTTGGGTGTAAGTGGAGAAAGATGAGCTGTTAGATGTGATGACAATAACTGGATGGGTTCATGACAAAAATCCAATGGGTTCAACTTACCAAATGCACCAAATGGGCAACCAAAGTATGCATAGGTAATAGAATTTCTCAACATTTTAAGGGGTTAGGTGACCCCACACCCTTGAACATGGCGTCGCCCCTGTGGGTATTGTAGGTGATGGTTCTTGCTATAGTCAAATATGATGAGCTGGAGAGATATAGATAGTCAATAGTAAAAACACAATGAAAGGAGAGAATGAGGTGGTCTAGAGGAAGGGTGAAGAACAGAGCAGGTATGCACAGAAAGAACAAAGGCAGTGGATTGCTCTTAGTCTAATCCATGATACCCTTGGTGACCTAGGAGATGGGGAAAGAATTCACTAGAGAGAATGTTCTCCACTCACTCAGTGATTACCCTTTTCTCTCTCTAGAATGGCATATGTCTCTGCCAAGATTTCATGAACCTCTGAGCATTGAAAGGGAATGTCCCATATTTGTAGGCACCTTGGACAATTGATCAAGTGACAGGTTGTCACCCTATAACATAATGACACGTATCATTTCCGTACAACCTAACCGCACGGGTGATGTCATCACCGAACAGGTGTCCCACACGGTATGTCACGCCCTCAATTTCAATAAGCCAAATACAATTAAAATCCACGTAGGATCAATGAAAGTCAAACAATTTCCCATAGGAAGTCAAAGTCGAAGTACAATGAGCTTCTGCTCAAGGGTATCCCTACCAATGCAAAAATAACAAAAGTTGTAAAGTTATTACACGAGTTGAAATAGTCAAAATGTTTGGAGGAATTAGAGTTACAATATCATCTTCCAAAAATGTACTTAGTATGAAGATGAGAAAAATAACTTCGAAATTGTAAAATCTTCATGGCATGCAATCACACTCCAAGCATCTGATCTCATGCTCCATACTGGGTACCTGGAAAAGATAGGGTGAGCTCACTAGCTCGTAGGAAACATTTCTACCAACACTAAGGGTATAGAGATTGAAAGATGCACGTGAATGAATAAGCTAAGATGGACCGAGATAAATGAATTCGATGACGAGGTGTCTAGGAGATACCACAAAGATCTAGTGGAACCAAAATATCCATAAGATTCCTCATAACCATTACATTTCGTGTCGTGGATTCATTCCCCTCAAAACACAGTCATTTACACGAAGATTTCATTCACAATACTTCACAAATACCCAAAATGTCTAAAAATAACCCAAGTATCATTTACATTTACCATATGTATCTTATTCTTTTGAATCATTTGTTTATTCTCCGGGCATGCCATATAGGCCCCGTGTCACTCCGGGCATACCATTAAAGGCCCCGTGTCACTCCGGGCATACCTTTTCGGGCCCCGTGTCACTCCGTGCATACCCTTTCGGGCCCCGTGTCATGCATTTCACATTTACATTTTCACTTATCAATTAATAAGTTAACTTAGTGTCCCAAGTCAATTAATGTATCACAATACCCTTTCACAAGTGTCTAAAACATCCATGTAATTCACTTAGTTCAAAAACTCAAAACGTGTCGGTGATAGTCAAATTGGCACGTGTCCAAGCGCGTGAGAAACCAAGACAACCAAGACAAAGCATAAAATGTACCAAGATAGTTTACCGAAGCTTAAAGGTCAATTAGAGAAGCTTTGAAAGGACCAATGAGGACCCAGAGTAATGAAACATGAAAACGGAGTTATAAACTTCGAGAAAATATGACACACTGATAGTTAAAAGGACATTTCTCTCAAAATACGAAGGATATGAATATGAAACCAATTGGGTTTGAAAGTAGACTCGTAGAGCTTTCCAACGGTTCAAGAATCACCTCAATCGGAGTTCGGACGAAGCCGGGGCGTGCCCGCGAAGTTGGAAAAAAAATCTGTCTGAACAAAGGAATCCGAATCGATCCATGCAAGGAGTGGATCGATCCACTCTAGTGAAATCAGCGAGCAGACCATTCTGGATCAATCCACTCCTTAAGTGGATCGATCCTCTCAAGTGAAATCCGAGAACAAGCCATTCCGGATCGATCCACTGTTGAGAGTGGATTGATCCACCTGGGTTTCGAGTGGAAAATTAACAACCTTGCTCAAATGGATGGGGGCTTCATTCCAAGTCCAATTTGGGGTTCCAAAACACAACTAATCAAGGGAGAATGACATATCAACAATCAATTCATGGGTCGATCAACTAAACATACAAAACCCAAACTCAATCAAAAACCAAGCTCACTTCCATGGTGAAAACAAGTTTAAACAAGAATTTTGAGAACAATAACACCAACAATGCCAATATTCATCCAATATACACTTAGAGGGGGTAGAATATTGTTCCCTACCTCAATGGTGTAGCTCCAAGGATGAGAGAGTAAAAGCCCTAGCTCTTGTTCTTGCAACTCCAAACAAAGTGAGACCTCACCAAGCAATTTCAAAGAAACCCGGACTCCAAATTGCGCGTAGATAATGAATATTTGGTTGGGTGTTGAAGTATTTGAGTGTGTAGGGTGGATTTGGTGAAGAGTTTTGAAGAAAGTTTGAGAGGAAGAGAAGAGGAGGAGAGACGTCTGATTTTTGAGAGAGGGAGAAGTGTATTTTTTTTTTACCAAAATCAGCCATACATTACATATATATACACCCCTCTTATGCACTTACACCCCTCATGTTCATAATACATCTCACAAAGACCCCAAATGCAACACTAACTTCACATTGACCCTATATTACTCTACTTTCATTTCCTCACACCTCTCCAACATTATTTCTAGAAAATTATATAAAAGCATGGGTCCTTACAGGGTAACAAGCCATTCCCCCAGGCAGCGATCCTCCTTGTTTTTATAGCCCCCAGGCTATTAGATCTCCCTTATTCCTATTAGGGCAAGGTCGTGACCTATTTGGTCGCGCCTATACCGCAGCCAAGCCTTAGAGGGCCCCCAGGGTCCTCCATTTAGACCGTGGCAGGTATAATTACCAAGGCCAAGTTGGGCTAGCTTCTCGCGTCTTCGCCCATGTTCCGGGCCACGCTAGCCATCTGGGCAATGGACCATTCTCCTGTTTAGATGGTCCATGGTTGTCCAAGCACTGTCCTTACTAGGCTTGGGGTGTGCGCCGCTAGAGTGCTCCCACGCAAGAGGGTCCCGCTTAGTGGCCCCCACGCGCGCGTGACGTCAGCGCCTTATCTGTTTTCTAACAACTTTTTTGCTGATTGATGCGACAGTTTGGTGGCGCCATTTTGGCCGTTCGAGTTCATTATTACTGTTGACATTTCACTTCCAACATGATGGTTGATTATGACTGTTTGGGGCCCCCTTTTCTCCTTATAAATACCTCATTCTTCCTCATTAGCTTACTTCTTCTTTTTCCGATCAAACTCAGAGCATCTTCACACCTTTCTTTTCTGCAACTTCTTCCCTTTGTAACTTTTCTTCTTCTTCTCCTAGTTCATCATTTTTACCGTTCTCTTCATACTAAAAGGAATGACTCGTGGTGAGCAAGTGGTTGGTGGTAGGCCTACTATTCAGGGAGTTCCAATCCTTCCTTCGAACTAGTGGCGTAGAGCCCCTTACTTCCATGGCAAGAACAATCCATTCTGGAAGAAGGTGGAGTCCTACAATTTGGTGGGGGTGAACTAGACGACGTTCTATGCATCCGGCCGGAGGTGCCAATCCAGGATGGAGACATGGTGCCACCTTCTTCTATTTTCCGTCTTCGCGTGGTGAGGGGAACTTCCCTCTTTCTTTGGTTCAGTACTCTTCTCTTTTTGCGCCCCTCGCCGGCTAGAGCGAGTGGGTGAATGATGTGGTTGGGGATACTGCTCATAAGAAGATTCTGGATCATTCTCACCTACTGGAGCCCATCAAGATTTCCTCGGTCATAAAATGAATAGGAATAATGAGAACATTGATTTCTTGGTATCTCGGTGGAGCGTGGAAACCTACACCTTTGTGGACGGCCCATGGAGATGGTGCGGCGTCGCGCAATGAAAGATTGTGTTTTGTTAGAGTCGCCACCCAGATTTGAGGTCCGAATCCGAGAAACTAATAAAAATATGACTCGTTTGCCCATAGAAAAAGATTTTACTGATCACAGCGAAACCAGAAATTTCTCGGATTTGGGGGTTTGGTTACGAGAGGGGAAGGGTTTTACAGCACCCCTCTCGCCCGGTCCGTGAACCGGTCTCTACTCAATATTTCGTGGGATTCTGAAAATATTTGAAATTCAATTTAATCACGAAAATGGGGAATTGAGGATGGGAACCATGTAAACAATAAAAACGTAATGAAAAAAAATGCAATTTTAACGTGGATGCTTGTGCGTGATGATTTACATGAAAAGAGGTGATTAACAATAAAGAAAAATTACAACAAATATTTACAGAAATTAACCACAACAGAAACTATACCGCAACTCCAGAAATCATGAACATGAGACTTAATCTGACTTACAATCTGGATTTCGAAATAGGAGTTGAGCGCTCAAAGATGAGGACTTGAGCGCTCAAACCCTTCAAACCAGTTTGAGCGCTCAAACCTTATGGATTGAGCGCTCAAGCCAGTTTCTGGCTTCTGTGATTTTCTGCACTTTCATCCCTTCTTTACTCTTTATTTACAAGATCTAACATCAATAAAATGTTCTTAATGAGGAATCAAATGAAAAATAGATAGATTGATCTCACAAATAATGATGAAAAGAAGAAAATCATGAAGTTTTAACAAAAGAAATGCTTGGGAATGAAAGAAAGAAGTGAATCCAGATCATATGCATAGCAACAAAATCCCACTCACGCTTGAGTTCTAGTAAACCATGATCTATCATCAAAACATCCAAAAATCAACAATCTGCTCAAGAACAGCTTGAGCGCTCGAGTGGATAGCATTGAGCGCTCAAGCCATTACATGACTTTCTAATTTTTGTTAAGAAAACAGATTCTAGATAATTTTCAGGACCATAATACATGAGATGAAGGTTTATGAAACTTGAAAATCACTGATTTGCTCTCGAACATTAGATTTTCAAAGGTATTGAAGCTTGATCATCATAAAATAGTTAATATATACTCATGCAAAAGGTTTTAAAGTAAAAACAAGCTGTTTTAAAGATTATATGAGCATAATTTAACTATTAAATGATGATCAAAATCCCAAATAAAGCTTAAAGTTCAGCAAAACAGAAATTGCCTAGAATTGGACTTGAGCGCTCAAGGCCTGAGACTTGAGCGCTCAACCTCTGCTAAAACTGCAAATTTTGACAGTGTTTTAAACAACTTTTTGGACCTTTGTGAGTTCAATTCAAGTATAAAGAACTTGATTGAACACACTGACCACCCTCAGATGAACCAAAAACAGTAACAATTACTTGTCTAACTACCTTTCCACTTGATTTAAAGACTTGAACCCGATTTTTGGCTTAGGGATGGATGATTGTGGTTGTTCTGGTTAGTATCTGGATGGATGGTGAAAAGTATCAGGTTAATTGATGATTCAAAGGCTTAATTTTGAACTAGGCAGATGGTTTTCATCCGTGGTTTTGATGGAGGAAGAGTGGTTTTGTAGAGAGAGAGAGAGAAGGCACGATTGCTGGATAGAATATCAACCGAGTCTTGACTGGTGAACCCCTGAATAAGGGGTAGTGGATGGTTTATATAGGCAGTGAGTGGAGGGAAGGGAGGAGAGAGAGGAAGTGGGTTGTATACTAGGTGTAGTTTAGGTGTAGTTTTAGGACAATGTAGGGTGTATTATACGTGTAAAATACGTATAGAAGTGGTTAGACGCTCCACTCTGCATGAAATCTCATGATGAGATACTCTGCAGATTCCTGACTGGTTCAGGGTTGAGCGCTCAAAGCCGTGGGCTTGAGCGCTCAAGGTGCTTCTCGCAGATTGAGCGCTCAAGGTCTGAAACTTGAGCGCTCAAGGATTTTTGATGGCAGACTGCTGGTTTAACTTGGTTCAACAATGCTTGGGTTGGTTTAGGTTATTTGGTGATGTTTGGTTGATTTTGATCAGATTCAAGTCATTTTCACAAGTTTCGGGTAGCCATGATTGGTCCATTTCATCATTGGGCGTGCTCGAGCGCATCCCAAGTTCAAAATCGGGGTGTCTACAACCTTCGTGTTTCCATGGGGGGAGTTTGGTCCCACTGTCCAAGACACTTGCGCGCTCCAACACCTCTCCCTTCGTGGCAAAAAGGAGTTTGAACCTACAAAGTTTGGACGTGTTGATCAGGAGTTAGTGGCCAGGCTAAAGTTGGCCTACAAGGCCACGGGCCACAGGGGGTCTCAATGGGATAGGATTGGTCATAGGAGAGCCATGATGAACCCAAAGAAGACTTCTTGGGGTTCATGGATAAGGTATTTCTTCGAGGATCTCCAACCCGCGCCACTTGGGAGTGCGGAATGTCAGGCCATCGACGGTCCGGAGTATAAAAATGATTTGTATTTGCCCGTTTTCATCTCATTTTTCCTTTCATTCTTTATATTCCCAGATTTTCCAATTGATGCACTTAGTGGGTTTGTTTTCTATCTTGCGGTGAGGATCGTGCAAAGGGATATATTTCCGGTAGGCCCTCTATTTCTAGGACATTTATACCAGCAGCTAGACTGCTTGCCTGTGGATCATGAGCACTCTGTGGGCCGCTATGACATCACTTCTATGGTGCACACCCAGTTCCTAACTACACTGGTGTACGAGCATTTTTCCATTACTGCTCCAAAGCCCAAGAAATTCCCTACGCAAGTATCTAAGCTAGTCCTAGACAGTAAGGGTCGTCCGATTAGGGAGGACGATGGCCGCTAGCGGTACACTCTCGAAGGTTCGGTATGGCCCATCATCCTCCGTTGGAAAAACTCGGCCACGACAAAGCTTTGGGAGGAAAACATGGACGATGAGTCCCACTTCTATCCGTGCCCCTATACCCAGGCCTTGGACAACATTTGTAACTATTTTCCGAGCATTCCAGGGGAGGTTGATTTTTTCAACGCCAGTCTGCCGAAGCGCAACCTTCTTGTCTGTGTATACTACATGAGCCGCCCGACCTACTTGCCCGCTGTCACGCCCTCAATTTCAAATAGCGAAAATACAAATAAAAATCCATGTATGATTGATCAAAGTCAAATAATTTTCCATATAAAGTCAAGTCAAGTACAATAAGCTTCTGGTCAAGGGTACCCGTACCCATACAAAATAACAAAGGTTTAAAGTTATTACATAAACTGAAATAGTCAAAAGTTTGGAGAAATTAAAGTTACATGATTTTCTTTCAAAACATGTACTCAGTATGAAGTTAAGAAAATAACTTCATGCTCATAAAATCTTCATGGCATGCATCACACTCTACGCATCCGAGATCATGCTCCATGCTGTGTACCTGGGAAAGATAGGGTGAGCTCACTAGCTCGTAGGAAACATTTCTACCAACACTAAGGGTATATGGAATGAAAGATGCACATGAAAGTATAATACACATGAATGAGTAAACCTAGATGGACCAAGATAAACCAACTCGATGACTAAGTGTCTAGGAGATGCCTCAAAGATCTAATGAAACCAGAATATCCATAAGTTTTCTCATAATCATCACATTACGTGTCATAGGTTCATTCCCATAAAAAACACAGTTATTCACAGAAGCATTATATTTCCCAACACTTCACAAATACCCAAAACGTCTAAAATAACCCAAACATCCTTTACATTTATCAAATACACCTTATTCCTTTTAATCATTCACTTGTTCTCCGGGCATGCCACAAAGGCCCCGTATCACTCAAAGAAAGCACATCATCAATTAGATTTCATTTACTCCCGTTATTCGTGTTTGACACTCACTCAACATGCCTCATATATTTCGCACAATATTCATATCCATCTTATTGAATTCCAACTATTTGATCATTTTCCGGGCATGCCATATAGGCCCCGTGTCACTCCGGGCATACCATAAAGGCCCCGTGTCACTCTGGGCATACCCTTTCGGGCCCCGTGTCACTCCGGGCATACCCTTTCGGGTCCCGTGTCACTTATTTCACATTTATATTACCATTTTTCAACTCATAAGTTCAACTTAGGGCTCAAAACCAATTCATGTATCACATTAACCTTTCACAAGTGTCCAAAACATTCACACAATCATCTTTGTTCAAAAAACTCAAAATGTGTCGGTGGTGGTCAAATTAACACGTGTCCAATGTGCGTGGGAAACCAAGACAACCAAGACAAAGCATAAAATGCACCATGATAGGTTACCGAAGCTTAGAGGTCAATTCGAGAAGTTTTGAAATGGCCAAAGAGGGCCCGGAGCGATGGAACATGAAAACGAAGTTATAAACCTCGAGAAAATACGACACGCTGATAGTAAAAAGGGAATTTCTCTCGAAATACAAATGATATGAATATGAAACCAATTGGGTTTGAAATTATACTCGTAGAGCTTTCCAACGGTTCAAGAATCACCTCAATCGGAGTTCGAAGGCCGGGCGTGCCCGCCGTTGGAAAAAAAAATCTGTCGGACAAGGGAAACCGGATCGATCCACTCGCCGAAAGGGATCGATCCACTCAAAATGAAATCCGCGACGTACCATTACGATCGATCCAATCAAGGAGTGGATTGATCCACTCTAGTGAAATCCACGAGCAAGCCTGGATCAATCCAATCATGGAGTGGATCGATCCACTACATACCAAAAGTGCAACAGAGCATTTTGGATCGATCCACTGTTGAGAGTGGATCAATCCACCTGGGTTCGGGTGGAAAATCACAACTTAGGTCAAATGGATGGGGCTTCATTCCAAGTCTAAATTTGGGGTTCCAAAGCACAACAAAACATCATTTTAGCATATCTAAACACCCAATCAAAGATCAATCTAACAAATATGGAGAATCAAGCTTATACAAGTTCAAATCCAGTTTCCATGGAGGTATGAGCATTATGTAGAAAATTGAGGAGAGATATGAACATCATGCATTAATTCAAACCATATACACTTAGAGGAGGTAGAAATGGGTTCCCTACCTCAAAGATGAAGCTTTAATCAAGCCAAAATTGTGAAACCCTTACTCCTCCTAGCAAAACCCCAGCCGAAACTTGACTTCTCGGAGTGATTCCAACGTAACCCAAGCTCCATAGTGTATGTAGGTGAAGGGTTTGAGTGTAGATCTTGGTGGATTTTAAGTATTAGAGTGTATTTTGGGAGAAGGGTGAAGAAAATTTGAGAAGGGAGGGAGAGAGGGAGAGATGTCTGCCATAAAAGAGGGAGAAGTGTTTTTCCCCAAAAAAATCAAACCAAACTTGCCTTATACACATATCCCTAATTACACTCATAACCCCTCATGTTCAAATGTGCTCTAAATACACCCAAACGCAATTTCTATGCTCACATTGACCCCACATCATTCTATTTTCATTTTCTCACATTTACCCAACATTATTTCCGGAAAATTGTTTTAAAACACGGGTCTTTACACCCGCAATTGGAATTAAGAACTAGCAGACGGTGGTATATAAGCCAGATAGGGTGGCGCGCCAGTTCGGTTATGATTTGGTGATGCCTGTGGCTGGGCCAAAGCCCGTGGAGTTCTCAGCCACTTTCAATCTGTTTCTCGTCTCCTTCACAGACGTTCTCCCAAACGGGGTTGGCCGCTGGTGCTTTGCGAAGTCCATCGGTCCTCCCCTTGCTTCCACCCTATTCTGCCTGTACTGACGAAGAAATTTGGACTCCTTCTTTGCTTTTGTACAAGGCGAGGCCGTCCCGGTCGCCCCGTGCTTTATGTTTAAACCTGACTTCACTCTCCACACCGCCAAGCCCCAATCTGAAGACTGGTGTGATGCGCGGAGTTGTTGGGCCCTGAAGATGGTGCTACTACGGCAACCTCAGAGGCTCGGGTGGTTGTACTGCTTTTAGCCGTGCGGGTCACCAAATCCCGAGCAAGAGCACAGACATCCTCTACTTATGAGGAAGAGGTTGTGCGACCACTCATCCATCGTAGGCTATGCAAAGTATGTGCTATATTACTGCTTGATCTGTTTGCTACGTTAATTGCACTACTGTCCTTTACTCATCGTCTTGCTTACTCTATTTTCAGGCAGTGACTGGTGAGCATGTTACAGAATCACCAGAGCGTTCAACCTCCTCTCAACCCGTTGACTCAACCAAGATTCTGAAATTGAGAACACGCCTTTGAGGGCTCGCGCTGCAGCATTGCCTCAGGGTCACGTTGTGGACCCTTCTATTATAAAGCAACAGCGAGTGGGGGACAACGATAGTAATGGTGATTATCTTCCTATTAGTACCGCCCTAGGCAGAAGATGCGAAAAAGATATATGTTGCTGGTGGGCAAAAGCCTGGCCATCAAGCTGAAGTCAGTCGTGCCCCCTCCCCACTTGTTCAGTCCGTAGAATTTGATGAAGAGTCCATCCCACACCCGCAGTCAGTAGAGAGGCATGGTTTCTTAGAAATGATACACTCGGAGGAGCGGGTTAGCCCTCCAATTGCAGAGCTATTTGGTCCGAGTGGCAAGAGCGGCGCAAGAGAGGAAGAAATAAGGGAGATCCATTATAGGGGCCGTCACGGCCTAGAGCTGCAAGTAGAAAGGGGCTTAGGAAGCACCTCTGAGGGCTTTGGTAGAGGCTTTGAGCAAGATTTCATGCATCCCTATGTCGATGGTGACGATGAGCAGAGCCCTCACACTGCTGTTGAAATAGGTCATCCCTCAGCTCGCTTCCTTCTGCGTGCGTCGCCTGCTAAGAAAGGTAACCATCTTGATTCCTCCTGCACCTTCTGCTATGACATCACCTTCCATCCTGATCCCTCAGCTCGCTCCCTTCTGCGCGCGTCACTATTCTATTAGTTTTTTCTAACTCTGTAGCTTTTTCGGCAGACCAATTAATCAGGAAGACCATCCACTAACTGGCTAACGGGGACTCCAATTTAAAGTCGGCTTATAAATTGGCAGAACAAAGGAATTGATACTACGTGAATGAGAGACTAACTCCATTTTCATAGCGGCTGCCGATGAATAGAAGTTATAGGTGCCAAACTAATAACAACCACATCAAACATCACCTTCTATATTTGCTAGCATGCTTGCGTATTTCACATCACATTGTATTCGGATCATTATCAATACGTGAAACGTAAAGCATATTAAATTTTAGGTACTTCGGAACCTCTCACTAAAAATACCTAGGTCGCGCGGCTGAATCGTAAGGGTGAGTTTCCGAATGGATTTTATCAAAATCTGATAAAATCAAGCCTTTAATTTTATCAATTCGGAAACTGAGTTGATAAAATCTTAGATTTTTGCATTAAAAATTCTAAGATTTTATCAACTCAGTTTCCGAACGGATAAAATCAAGTCTTGATTTTATCAAATCTTGATAAAATCTAGATAAAATTCATTCGGAAACTCACCCTATCAGAGTCCTTGACTTCCTTCCACAGTAGTTTTGCACAAATAACTTTGTTATTTAGTGCACCATTAGATGACGAATTTAAACCAGTCGAAGTCTTTGCACGTGCGTGATCTGCGCGCAGTTGCTTATTCCTTTGGTTAATTACAAGTTTTGTAAGAGATCTATGCACATGCAATAATCAGCAGTTGTTTATACCTTTGGTCAATCTCAAGTTTTGTAAGAGTTTTCACGAAAGCAAAGCGACAAAAAAAAAAACCAAGCATGTGGCTTCTGTCTACCTATTTTTCAAATTGTGCTACTCTTATTTCGAGGGCAGAGGTTAATTATTATCATTAAACTACATTATCACATCACCGAAGCAGTAATTATTCAACAGTCGGGGCACAACCACGTTGAAGTCTGAACTACTCCTGAATCACATGTGTATGAGGTTCATACATTTAGTCGTAGGTCTCACGAGAATGTGTGATTATTAGGTGGTCTGGAGAACCACGTGATGGTGCTCCCCGACTATTAATTTTACAGTTAAATTATTACTACCTTCCAAGTGAGACTTGCAGTTTTTTTTTTTTTTTTATCGCCAAAAAAGATTTTATTAATCTTTGAAAAAAAAAAAACAAAGATTAAGAGGACATCTGGCACACCGGCAAAAAGTCACCCGAGAACCAACCCTAAGGAAGGCGAGAAGCCAACAAAAAAAAAAAAAACCCAACCTCCAAGCAACCCAAACCAGCAACAAGCAAAAATAGCCTAAAAATGCAAACCGAAACCCAAAAGAACAAACTGAAAGGACCGAGAAACCGAGGCTTGCAGTTATTTTCCTTTTTCTTTTGATCATTTGGGTCCTCCACCTTCAGAATGAGGAATTCATGTGCACCATTTGATTTTTCTTCTCTTTTCGAAGTCCGAGGTTTTATTGTGTTATTGATCCATATATTGCATATACAAAGTTTCATATATTACTCCATTTGTCCCAATTCTTTAGTCCATTTTGAGAGTTTGTACTACTTTTCAAATTGATTATATCTTCTAATCTATAATGTTTTATAAGATTTTGGAAACTTTGTTTGATAGTAATAATCAAGATCTATCAAATAATATCCATATTGCATATAAAAAATATTATTGATTGAAAAATATAAGAAACCTAATATCTAGTTACAATCAGATGAGGGATTAAAAAATGGGGACGGATGGCGGGAACAAGGGAGGTGTTGCACAGTCCCATGTTGCGAAGCGTGCTGCACAACCTATTTCAGCGCCGTGCTGGCACCGTTTTGACAATCGGAGACGTTCACCGTGTATAGCTTGTCGAGTACTACAAATTTCCCAAAAATCAAATTGATTGAATATCGTTAAGTGCTTTATCGGAACACAAATAAGTTGAAAAAAATTGGAACACACATGTCTTGAAACATTGGATGAAAACCATTGAAACCAGTTTTTTCAACATATTTGTATTCCGATGAAGCACTTAACGATATCCAATTGAGTTCATTTTTCATATACTTATAGTACTCGACAAGCTCCACGTGGTAGATGTTTCTGATCTTCGAAACATTATCGGGGCAATGCCGAAATGAGCCCACATAGCATGTTGCACAGCACAGGGCTACGCAGCACTCCCCCTGTTTCTCGGATGGCGTACAAGATATATATAAACGTTTTTTTTTCATCAAGTTAGAATAGTGACATAGACTATTAATTTGGGATGGCGGGAGTATATTTGGCAAGAGAAAGTATTGAGAGCCAACAATGATTGAGACCGGAAGCGAAGAGTCCTACTAAAAGATTATGTGACATAACTTTCCATTACATTTTTATATTTTTATGACTTTGTGCTGTTGTAGCTTTCTCAGCGTACTGACTAATTCAGAAGACCATCCACTAGCTAGTTAACGGGGACTCCAATTAAAGTCGCTTATAAACTGGCAGAACAAAGGAATCAATGCGTACTACGTGAATGAGAGACTAACTCCATTTTCATAGCGGCTGCCGATGAAATAGAAGTTATAGGTGCCAAACTAATAACAAGCACATCATCACCTCCTATAGGAAGGTTGTTTTTTTTTTTGAACTAATAGAAGAGGAAAAAGAAAGAAGCTAGGAGCATCAATATCAGCTTAAACTCTTCCAAAACCTCAAAATCAATCTTACCAAACGAAGTCACCAATTTGAAGATTTTTTAACTTTGCTACAGTAACTTAACAAATTTGGTGACCTACTGTTCACTCACCAAAAGAGGAGGGAGGGAAGAGTAAAAATTTGAATAGAGAATCTGATTCTGTGAGTTTTTGATAAAAGTGACTTGCTAAAATTTGAGTAGAGAGTATGATTTTGTGAATTTTTTGAAAAGAGGCTTGCTAAATTAGAAAATGTGGTTTTGAGGTTAAATTTGGTATTTTTTTTGATGTGTCAGATAAAGATGTCCTAATAGGTCGGCATGCATACATGGAAATATATGCATATTACTAGCATGCTTGCGTATTTCACATCACATTGTATTCAACCATTATAAATACGTGAAACGTAACGAATATTGATTTTTAGGTACTTCGGAATGGATCTCACAAACAAAATACCTAGGTCGCGCAGCTGTATCATAAATCAGAGTCCCTTCCACAGTTGTTTTTCAAAAATTCCATTTGTGTTTTTGGTGGCCCAGGGAATCTTAATCTTGGTGAGAATCAGAAATAAGGTTGTTATTAAATGTTCACCCTTAGATGACGAATTTAAACCAGTCGAAGTCTTTGCACATGCATGATCTGCAGTTAAGCTTATCCCTTTTGTTAATATCAAGTTTTGTAAGAGTCTTTGCACATGTAATGATCACCATTCGTTTATCCCTTTGGTTAATCTCAAGTTTTTTAAGAGTAGATAAGAGTTTCCATGAAAGCAAATTGACCGGAAAAAAAAAAAGGCATTTGGCCTCTGTCTACCTATTCTTCAAAGTTCAAATTATGTTCCTCTCATTTCGAAGGCAGTGGGTAATTGTGTTGTCATTAAACTAGATTATCGCATCACCGAAGTAATAAGACTGTGTTTCCCATAAGATTTTACTAGCAGAAAATTCGTGTTATGCACGGCTATTGAAACATTCGTCACGATTCATGGAACTACATTGATTGAACAAAGAGAATAAAACTACAAATAACCGTGCTTGCTAGAGGTAAATTAATATTTATCTCTATCAAAACTAAAAAGAATCAAAGTGTCCACCATAAGAATTTTACTCAAATCCGTGCAATACATGCTACTGAATATTTAAACTAAAGTGCTTTTGATTGAAATATTTAAACTAAAATAGAAAATCCTATACTCTAAATTTCCCACTTCACGTGCACATTTTTATGATATCCTATTTAGTGCAATTTACGGACATATGAAATACTTCTTAATTTTTAAATTATCAATCCAAAGATGTATTCACTGAACTGAAAAGCAAAACGTGATGACATAGTGTAAATTTCATATTGATTACAACAATCCAATTTGAATTAAAGATTTTCCCTCGTGATGAGTGAAAATTATTTATAAAAAAAAGGTATGCCCTGGAATTACATTATTGCATAGACAACCCAATAACTTGGCATAAAAAAAACATGTGCGTTTTGTCACAACCTCGTAATTCAATGAATAATACAATAAGAAATTCCACATGGACAGTCAACAAGTCCACGGGCCACGTCAAATTCCAAGTTGTTTGATAGTCAAAGTCAATATTAAAAGGTACAATAGTCTATGGTTACCCATTCCCCAAATCAAAATACACAAGTCTTAAAGTTATTATAGATCAAAGTCAAAAGATTTAATATGAATGAAAATACTTCTTAATTTTTAAATTATCAATCCAAAGATGTATTCACTAAACTGAAAAGCAAAACATGATGACATAGTGTAAATTTCATACTGATTACAACAATCCAATTTGAATTAAAGATTTTTCCTCGTGATGGGTGAAAATCATTTAAAAAAAAAAGGTATGCCCTGGAATTACATTATTGCATAGACAACCCAATAACTTGGCATAAAAAAAAACACGTGAGGTCTGTCACGCCCTCGTAATTCAATGAATAATACAATAAGAAATTCCACATGGACGGTCAACAAGTCCACGGGCCACGTCAAATTTCAAGTTGTCTGATAGTCAAAGTCAACATTAAAAGGTACAATAGTCTATGGTTACCCATTCCGCAAACCAAAATACACAAGTCTTAAAGTTATTACAAATCCAAGTCAAAAGATTTAATATGAATGAGTTACAAAATCATCTCTTCAAAATTATAAACTCAAGATGATGAGGTAACTCCTCTTTAAGCTTTCAAAAGGGTGTATGCATTCACTTCATGCACATCCAAGTCATGCTTCGTACTATGTACCTGAAAAATGATTGGTTGAGCTTCAAGCCCAGTAGAGTAACGTCTACCAAAACTAGACACAATGAAATGAAGATGCGAGATGAGACATGAGGATGAAAGGATGAAAGCTAAATAAGATAACCAAGATTTTACAAGAGTCCAATGAGGTACATATAAGTTTATAAATCCCTTGTTATCACCCAAGTGTACCCAAAGTATACCTGATATGCGTCATCTCTCATAAGTGTCTAATTCGTATGATGTGTCGCGTCAATCATTTTATTTAGATTAGATCTTTAGAAATTTCTCGCGACACATCCATAGGATAGCCCAAGTATCATTCCGGGCTATCTTTCGACCCCGTATAATCTTCCCCTAGGCCAAGGCATAGTTCCTCGCGACACGCCCATAGAACGGCCCGAGTATCATTCCGGGCTACCTTTCGGCCCCGTATCAAGAGTTTCAAGTTCTCATTTTAATTCAAGTTCATTGATTTCTCACAAGTGTCATCATATCACTCATACCTTAGATCGTCACCCAAGTTCACGCATTTCGTCAAAATCTTCAATTCACATATATCAAGTGTATGACCATGTAGGTGTCGTACAAAAATCAAACTGAGCCATCAATTATACTAGGATAGGCTAGGGATGAGTTATTCAACGAGTTTTGAGGTATAATAGATGATTACGCCAAATAATAACATGAACAGGCGACCGAAATTGACGAAAACAAGTTTTGGTGAAGTGAAAGGGAGAGTGGATCGATCCACCAGTGGATCAATCCACTTTGGCCTAGAGCAAGACAAAAGGTTGTGGATCAATCCAAGTGATGAGTGGATTGATCCACTGTGCGAGTGGATCGATCCACTATGATCCGAAACGCCATTAGAACGTTTTGGATCGATCCAACCCAAAAGTGGATCGATCCAGAGACCATTACGAGCAGATTTTTAACAGCAAAACAAGGGGATTGCAATGGGCTCCAAACCAAACATGTTTATAATCGAAAATCAACACCACAAGCTACAAGAGGGTATTGCAACAACTAGTTTACGTAGGACACAACAACAAGCATTCATCAACCTCCAATCAAATCCATGAAACTAGAAAATGGGTTTTTTTCAAGAACATAAGAGGGAATGATCAAAGATAAGCATAATCTACACATCACACACTTCAAAACACTTTGTAATGGTAGAAATTCCCCTACCTCAAGGTTTAGAAGTTTGTGAACAAAGGATGAGCAAAACCCTTGCCTTCTCTCCAATACTCCAACCGAATCTCCTACTTCCGAAGTGAAATGAACCAAACCCGGGCTTCCAAACACACGTAGGAGGCTTGTGTGAGCAAGTATCTTGAAGGAGTTAGGGATTTGAAGTGAGATTTGAGGTAGACGTGGAGGAATTTTGGAGAGGAGCAAGAGGGAGAGACACCGGTGGTTTTTTTAGAGAGAGAGAGAGAGGTGTTATGTTTTGAGAAAAATCAGCCATATAACTTGTATATGCACCCCCTTTGATGCATTTATACCCCCCTAAGTTTCAAATGCATTTTAAAAATGCCCCCAAGCATATACCACCATCAAATTGGCCCACTTTACTCTAATTTCAATTCATCACAATTCCCCAACTTTTTTTTTATATATGCTTGACCGAAATCCTAGACCTAAATTAGTGGGTTGCCCCAAGCGTAGGGCTGAGACCGGTGTAGCACAATACCCGGTAAGACCGGAATCAAATCCACAGAGAAGGCGGGAAGTGCTTACTAAAACTCGGGTAGTAGGTTTAAAACGGCTCTCAGGTAGCCACCCTCCATGATTTGATGGGAAGATTAGCTAAACTAAGAGAATAACTTGTGTAATTTCAACTACTTAAAAGCAAGTACGGTCATAGAGTTCATAACACCAGTGACCAGGTCCGGACAGTTTTGCTCCGTTGGTGTTCTAAAAATGGTTGATTTTAGAGAGAAAAAGGTACCCCGAAAGATGCGAATCCTTGCGGTCACCATTTACCCATGTACAGCGAAAAACAAGTTTTGGTCCCCCCGTTCTCCGCATTACATGGTCTACGACAATGCCCAGATGCGTCTAACGGAAGCTCTTTAATAACCTAAAATTGCTTTTTCACTTGTTGATTCAGGAAATAGGAGCAGCAACAAACCCGAACCAAGCCACGGCGTGTTAATCACCTCGCGACCATACCTAATGAATTACTCACGCATGACAGATTGAACAAACATCGAGATTCTGAAATTAAACATGCTTTCGTAATTGAATATAGATTAAAAACAAAGATTCGGAAACAACACAGACAAACATCCGTGAACGGAGATTAACGTAAACAAAATAACAAGTTACCAAAGCAAATGCGTGGAAACAGCGAACGAAACTTCAAACTTCAATATAAAAGTCTCTGGAAAGTTAGATCTTCAGAACCCTAATTTGACCTAACATCGGAGTATTTAACCCTTCCCGCAGTCAACACATGTGGCAAATCAAACGACTGGTTTTAAGGCACCCGGCATCGATACTGCCCAGACATTCTATTCCCGTATGTGCACTCCGGTATCGATACAGGGAAAGACCTGTATCGATACCAACACCTTTAAATTGACTTCCAAGCTTGTCTGGTCGTCCTCACTTGGGTCTCACCGGTTCCCAACATGCCTAACCGCCATGTGTCTATTTCACGCGCTCTTTTTGACCTGTTCCCTACAAAACAACCAAAAACAAGAAAAACCAAGGACAACATCGCATCAAGTGGAAAATGGAATAAATCGCGCCTCTAATGCGCCAATTCGCCCTACTTAGGCGCTTATATCTATGACATTGCGCACCTATCAATATAATAACTAAAATAATTAAAATCCACGGGTCTCTGCACGTTCCTTATCAACATCATAAAGATTAAAAACGAACAATACAAAAGGAAGTAATTGAGTCAGAGATAGTGTTGGAAAAAAGAACACAACTAATGTGTTTGATTTGCAATGGTTGGTCTGGATCCTCAAGGATAAATGGCATTCTAGTGTTGATTACAACATTTTTTTCGGGCTTTTGAGATATAAAAGGAGCTAGTGAGGGAGAGTTTTTGTAAGATAAACTATCCCATAAATCATTGGATTAGTTAGTAATTGGAATTTTGGATATCTACTAATATCTTTGATTAATAAGGTAAGGTGCAAGAGCAAGTTCAAAAAAAGGTGTCATATTCAAAATTTAGTAATTTTCCAAATCTAAGTTAGGCATTGGAATTCAAAAATCAAATCAGTTCCCCAGATACATAGAACATCATATACCTATGGATTGGGTAGTAGATATGTACAATTTTTTTTGTGAAAAGGGTCAAATCAAATAGTAGCCATTTAGGTTTCCTTTTCACCTTTTCTTTTGAATCTTCTATCAAGGAAAAATTCAAGGTTTTTTATTTGAAACACTTAGTATAAGTTGACTTGACGATTTGTGAATGTAAGGAAGCTCAAAAGATTGAAAACAGCTATCAAGGAAAATTTTCTCAAAAATGTGTTTTATGTAATACACTAAAAAGCTACGTAACAATATAATTATATAAACATCATTTGAAATGTGGTTGAAGCAAATGAGTAAGATTACATGTATTTCAATTATTGACCGATTGGGTCGGGATAGTAAACATAGTAATTCGGATAAAAAAATTGCAAAAATGCATGTATCTAACTTTTAGACAAAATCATCACCTTGGAAAAGCATGATATAATTCGTTTCTTGTGCTAGATTTAATTAGGAGGAAGAAAAAAATTATAGAAGGATCAAAGCTAACCTATGCTTCATTACAGATAGATAGCATCACACAAATTTTGTTAGAGCTTTCACAACACCTTGAGTCTGTGATTTTTCCCCAAAGAATAGAAAAAATTGATTTGGTGTCAAATTAAGTACATCTCTGTAAAACCATAAAAATACAATAAAAAGGTAAAAGTTGTGAATATAATGAATGATATACTAACTTGAGAGAGGATGGAAAAAGTACCCAATGAATCACTATTGCTAGTAATGTGAGAATTTGTAGTTTCCATTGGCAAGTGACGAATAGTACGATATTGATTTGTGTAATAATTATTATTTTTGATAGAACTCCAAGAACAACTCATAGACTTCTATCCACATATTTACACGAGGTGCATACACTTAGTTCTAAGTCCCATGATAAGCTGCCTGGCCATTGAATATTTCATACTTAAATTATTACTACTGGACTTTCAAAGTGAGGCTTGCAGTTATTTTCCTTTGATCATTTGTGTCCTCGATATTCAGAATCGAGAATTCATGTGCACCATTTCATTTTTTGGTTTGTTTTTTCCTCTTTTCGAAGTCCGGGGTTTCATGTGCACCTTGACACAATAAGGCTTCTTTGGAGAAAACGAACATCACGAGAAACATTACATTATATCTGACAGTCGATTGTATAAGAAAAGTCAATCAATAACATATAACCTTAAACGTACAATTAGTGAACAATTACAATTTTGACTGCTCTAGTTTGATGGACAGGTTACAACTTAAAAAATAATAAAAATTGAACGAACTACAACGTGTAACAATCACATTAAATGACAACGACCCTAGATATCTCATCAAACTTTGACTTCACAAAAATAAATTAATTCAAAATGTACAACAACATGTGACAATCACAATGTCAACCGCACTATAAACCTAAACAAACGTTGACTTTGCAAAAAAATTAAATCAAATGGATAACTACATGCAATAATCACAAAGTCAAACACCTTAGGAAACCAATCAGAGATTGACTTTGCAAAATGGAATCAAAGTAAATGTACAACAATCAGAAAGTCAATCATCCTAAAAACAAATCGAACCCCCGATCAAAAAACCAAAAGAAAAACTATTCAAACGTTGACTTTGGGTTTGTTGACCGCAGAACCTCCGAAAACCTCCTAACGAGAGTGTGCAGGCAGCCACATGGGCTAGGCCAATTAGTTTCCCTTCAAGCCTCTCACAAAGTTAAATTTGCATCTCAAATGTCTTTTTTGTTTGATTTTAAATTTGCGATGCTTGGGTTATTCAATTGTTTTACTTAATTGTTTATTGGTTGAGAAAAAAAAGTTGATTTGGGGATGACTCTTTTACTTGCAGTGGGTAGCTATACTCAGGGCCGGCCCTGTACTTGGGTTGCTTAAGCTAGATTCAAGATTGGTTGTCCACTTAATATTAGGTCGAAAAAAAAATACAAGTCAAAAACAAATATCAACATTACAATGAACTTTTAGCTTGAATTATATTTAAAAATAAAAATTGAAATGTAATCCCAGTTATACTGTTTCATGATAAATGCAATCCGATTCAAAGAAAACAACTTCTCTTTGAATTTTTTTTTAAGCAAATTATTATTTGCTTTTAATATATCCGATAAGGTAAACTGATCAAACATGGTACTGTAGTTTCGTAATTTTATTAAAATAAACTTTTACTTTTTTTATAAAACTAGGAAAAAATGAATCAAACATAAGTACCCCCTCATACTTCTGTTTTCTCTAACTAAACATGTTACAACTTTATTCTCATAAAATATTATTTTAGCAATAAAATTTATTTATTTTAAATCTTTTTATCAACGTTGGTCAAGTAGAAATACATTATTTTGGTTTGTTTATCGTCAACATTTATTTATTTGTGAATTCGATTCAAAAAGTTAGAAGTAAAATTCAAATAAACTAAGAGAGAATAAAGAACACTTGTAAAAACATTTATGGTGTATAAAAGATTTGAACTTTGGAGTCTACAACTACTAGGGGGTGTTTCCCAAATGATAAAATCTGGATAAAATCAATTCTTGATTTTATCAAATGAGAAAGAGTTTTGATAAAGTCTAAGATTTTTGTTTGGGGGTGTTTCCCAAATGATTTTATGAGATAAAATGAGAGATTTTATGAAACTTATTCCTCAAATGCAAAAAGGTGGGATCAGATTTTATGAGATTTTTATCAAACCCATCCCTTTTTTTCTTTCCAAACATGATTTTATCAAACTAGATTTTATCATTTAGGAGCACAATGTGATTTTATCACTCCTCCATAAAACTCAAATAAGCCAAATTTATCATTTGGGAAACACCCCTAAAGCATAAATAGTTCCAATAGAAAAATAACACAAAAAATCAATTGGCCAAAAGTGACTCTAGGGGGATTTGGATCATATATTCATTGTTATGTACATTTGCACAGTAGTAGTATCAAAGAGGCAATTTAATTTATTGGGATTCTCTCAAGTTTCTTGTTTCCTTAGTGGGTTTCTTTGGGCTTTGGGGTGGTGGTTTATTTGATTTTGGGTTAATGGTGGCTTTGGTTTTTTGTATGGGGTATTGATTGGGCTTTGGTTTCTGGAGGGTGTGTGTGTGTCTCTTATGGGGTTTTTGGTTTGGGTTTGGGTTTTGGTTTCTGGGAGGAGGTGTGTGTCTAGTAGGGTTGTGTGTGTCTTTTGTGGGTGTGTCATATTCATGTGCAGTTGTTGTCCTGTGCTTCCCTATGATATGATTATTGAAGTTTTGATATGCTGATTTGGAGTGTTCATATGTTGCTTGATGCTGTTTGGAGTTTTCATATGTCCTGTGATATGGTTTTATATGCTGCTGTTGTTATGCTGTTGTTGCTCCTTATGATTGAAGTTTTCATTTGATGTTGTTGTTCATCTTTGGACTTGTCATTTGATGCTGGTGATATTTTTGTAGTAATGATGTTGTTGTTGTTTCTTTATATGCTGCTATTTCTGGGGTATTCTCGGTCCATTTGGAGTTGATACCATGTTTGGTTTGGTTCCTTTGGATATCATATGCTGCTGCTGCTGCTCTCAATATTTATTGCCCATCATTTGGTTATGCCAGAGTTATGCATTGTTGCACCCATCATTTGGTTTCTGTTGGAGTTATGCACAGAGAGAGAGAGAGAGAGAGAGAGAGAGAGAGAGAGAGAGTTTAGAATGTACATTGATAATGTAGACTATACATTTTACAACTCGAATGTAATTTTGGATTGTATATTACACCGTGCATTTAGAGACTTTGAAAAAGGTTGCTTTGGATCCTACATTTTTATTTTATTGAGAGAGAGAGAGAGAGAGAGAGAGAGAGAATTTAGAATGTACATTGATAATTTAGACTGTACATTTACAACTCTAATGTAATTTTAGATTGTATATTGCACTATGCATTTAAAATGTACAATTAGAATTTAGAGACTTTGAAATAAGTTGCTTTGGATCCTACATTTCTATTTTATTTTATTTTATTGAGAGAGAGAGAGAGAGACAGAGGGAGAGAGAATTTAGAATGTACATTGATATTTTAGACTGGAACGTAATTTTAGACTGTATATTTAGAATTTTATTGAGAGAGAGAGAGAGACAGAGGGAAAGAGATTTTAGAATGTACATTGATAATTTAGACTGTACATTTGGATCGTATATTCAGGCACTTTCATAGGGCACCCTACAATTTAGGGTACGCTAAATTTAGAATGTACATTTTAGAATTTAGACCGTACATTTTAGAATTGAGATCGTATATTTAGAATTTAGACCATACATTTAAGAATTTAGACTGTATATTTAAAATTTAGGGTACTCTAAATTTAGAATGTACATTTTAGAATTTAGACCGTAAGATTTCTATTTTACTTTTATGCCCATCCTCGTCATCGTTATTCTTTGTTTTTACTAACCATTTAGGTACTTTCATAGGGTACCCTAGGATTATAAGCAGTTTTCCATCAGTAATTGGTGGTCCAACACAGAGTATGCAATGGTTCAAATATAGGTAGACAATGGACGTAATAACATTGTAGAAATAATATTCTTCAGGTGCAAGTTGCCAACTAAACTACTAAAGTACTAATACATAATCTACATGCTAGATAAAAACACTCAGAATAACAAGTGTATAACAATTGTACTTTCTGAAGAAATGAAACATTCTCAAATGGAGGATCTGAAATTTGACGAGCAATTTTTGGCAAAAGTTTGAGCTTTGGCTTACCAAATTGTCTGCTGCACCACAGTATATGTCTTTGCCAACTCTGTGCAGCATAGAGTTGTAGAACTTCCAGTTTCCATCATCTTTGTCAAGTACCACCAGTGTCCAATGTGATTGAACAACTAAGGGAAACAACAAGAATCTTGCTTGCACAGCTTTATTCATATATTTATCAAGAATAGTCTTTAGTTGTTTTGCCCCTTTGTTTTGAACCATAAACTATTTATACAGGGGAAAAAAAATAGACTTAGTTTGCTTGTGAATAATACAAATGCTTGTTTTTCGTAGTGTTAGTTTCTTACCCAAAAAAAGCTAGGGAATATGGCTGACTTCAGTGGTTGAGTATCCAAGTCAAATGTCGGTTCTGTTGGACTGTGTTCTTGCATGAGGACATGTCCATACGCATCTAAACACTGTTTTTTCAATGAAACAGGATTAGTAGTATACTTTTGTTTACAGTATGCAAATATAACAAGATAATAGGGCAAGGAATAACCCTGGTTGATATTGATTCTTCGTATAGCAAGTTTTGTATGTCACAAGCTTCAACGTGCAACATTTGATCTGGCACCTCCCACACGACAACACTGCATAATGTTTTCAAAATTGAGTTATTACTTTTAAGCATTATAAATTTACTAGAACAACATACAATCCTAATGTACAATCTACAGAAAATAGAAGCATAATGAGAATATTTCTTACTTAGCATGTTCAGCTCTCCAAATTTGTTGAATTTTATTCATAGCTTGTCGATTTATGAGTTCAGTCATATCAGTCTGACCCTTCCACTTCTTCAGCTTCTTTGGTGGCCTTGCCTTTCTCTCATACTGTTTGCATGAACTTAATTCAATGACATTTGCTTGTGGACTCTTCTTCTTCAATTCCTCGTACACATAGTCATTGCAAACATTCTTCTTTCTATCATCTCTTTCTTTTACTCTTATCACTCTTGACGGTGGTGTCTTTTGCTTCTTATCCTTTCGCTTGGCGTCATTGATTTCTGCATATGCTTGTGTGATTTCATGGAGTTTAATATTTATGATTTCAAACTCCAACTGTCACGCCCTCGATTTTCAACATAAAGAAATGAACATTTTCTTAAGAAATTTCTAAATTAAAGAAACTTATAGTGTAATGTGAAATCATCTTACAACATTTCCTTACATTTTTGTAATAATCTCAACCTCGACACCCAATGCCCCATCGAATTTTACATAAAAATATTACATTGTTTTACAAAAAAAAAAAGTTACAATGTTTCAAATCATCCTTCATGCCATGATTAGACTATGCCATGCACGACATGCACTCTATCTTGCACATCAAGCGAAACCTGAAACAGCAAAGGGGGTAAGCATTCACTTCGCCCAGTAGGTGACCTCTTTGGGTTTCAGACTCAGGAAAAAAAAACATACAAACAAAATCACATATATCGATGAAGAGCATAAAGCAAAATCAACATTTACAAGTAGGTTTCTGCACTTACCATCTGAAGTAAAGGCACTTCTCATATCACCCAAGGACATTTCCACAATCCAAACTCCCAATAACCAACTATTGGATATCCCTCTGGCCACACAACAAACCATAATTTTTCTTCTCATGAAATACTCATATATTTCCCTCACATTTTAATTGATAGAACCCAACCGCTTTCACACAATGGAATTCACTTTTACCATTCGTCTATCATTTCTCATTTACACATGCGGCTAAGGGTTCTCTTACCATGATTACCCATTTTAATCGACCACTCACACCAACCAATGATGCACATACAACTACTAGTTATAACATACCATTCACCATTTCCCCATACATTTTACACATACATCGATATACATATACATATATACTCACCCATCACACACTAGTCTAAGTATTTCCGCGAGTCCACATTCCCACCTTACCCACACGCTTATCGACATATTTCACAAGCACCAACATGTCTCACGAATACTCACATACGTTCCCACGTGTCCCAAACGTGGTAAGGCACACTACAAGTTCACCTAAGTACCACTATACCCCCACCTTGTCAATGATTTACCCACTTGTCCACTCAGCACATCAATAATCAATCTATCGCATCTCATATACATATGTACATATGTACGTATGCCTGACACCATACCGACGGTCAATTACTTCCCATGTGTCCTAGCGTGCTCCTCACGCGCCCATGTATCCCATGATCTTTAAACACGTACTACCGTATCCTACATGCACTCTCTATGCCCTTTAAACGTGTCCAAGGCACTTTAGGTTCACCTTGTTCCTCAATTCATCACTTGGATTCTATAAATTCTCAAAATCTCTCTCTCTCTCTCTCTCTCTCTCTCTCTCTCTCTCTCTCTCTCTCTCTCTCTCTACATTTATTTGGATTTCATAGGGTTCTTCGCATGACTCACCGAGCATGGTTTGCATGTCTAACGTGACACTCATGACGTTGATCTCCTAACCCTTCCGTCCAACCACATGTACATTTATTCCATAATTAATGATAGTTAACACGTGTTTCATACCTTAGGTTATTACTAGGCTTTACTCCAAACAGTGCCAAAAGTGCAGATTTTTGCCCCAAGGCATGGAATTTCAACCCAATATCTATTTTGATGGTCCAAACACAAATGTGATGTATGTAAATAAATAACAAGCTATGAAGGGAGGATTAAACATCAACCAATTTAAGGATTCAATAACCAAAAACATAGATCAAGAATCAATGAAGCTCAAAACCCACATCCATGGTGATTTCTAAAAATTTCCAGAAATTTATGACCAACACAAGGGGTATAGCAACAAAATCAACATCATATCATTTAACAATCAAGTAAAACCCCCACCTCAAGGTTTTGCTTGAAAATGGTGGAAGGGTGAAACCCTAGGTAGAGAAAACCCCCAAATCCCGAAAATGACCTCTACCGAAGCTCCACTACGTGTTCAAGAAACAAGATCAAGTCAAGAACGAGTTACAAGGCTGAGGTTTCACTCACAATCAAAGAGAGAGAGGGAAAAATGTGGGTGGAGCAAGAGAAAGACCCAAATCAAGAGTTCTTACCTCCTTGAGTACAAAAACCCGAAATTGAAGTGAGATCCACGAACCCAAAGTGTAGATGTTGAAGATTTGTGGAGGATTGGGGTTAAAATCACAAGATTTGAGGTGGGGGTGAAGAGAGAAGGTAGAGAGATGAACTTAGGGTTTGTTTCGTGGTTTTTGAGTGGAGAAATGAGCCAAGGACCCCTTTTATAGAAGTCTGTGTCGGGCTCAAAATTCGCAGAAAAAGAGGCTGAATACCGGTATCAAGAAAAACCCATACCGATATCTAGAGTTTCTGATGGCTCAAAATGAAGCTGGATACCAGTATCAAGAAAAACCCATACCGGTATCAAGAGTTGAAATTTTTTAAATTTTTGCCAACTTCACCAAATCGAACCCCGATCATTTCTAACGCATTTTCAACACCTCCAAACATCCACACAACATTGAAACACATATTCGTACCATTTACTAGACCCTCGGTACACCGAGATATACATACCCATATAATACTTAGAAAGAAACACATTTTAAAACATTATCCAAATCATTTACATTACCTAAAAGAATAAAAGATAGAAAAGAATTTCACGAAATTTCGGGTCTTTACACCAACTCTTCATTTTCTATCTGCAATCTTTCTATTTTTTCTGCTGTTGCTTTCTGGGTTACTTGGTGTACTTCCCTTTCAGTTTGAATGCCGTAATCTTGTGTCATTTGATGCACCTGATAATCTTGAATTCTTCCTTCAAGTTCCTTGTTGATTTCTTCGAGGTTTTGGATTTTCTGGCAAAGTTCAACTATGTATGTGTCCTTTCTCTCTTCTTCAAGTTTTTGGATTTCTCTTATGCCTTGTTCTTCTTTAACTTTCAACTTCAGCATTTCTATCAACTCTTTTTGGGATTCTAGAGTTCACTCAAACTTTTGACAAATCTCCCTAGTATTAATCTCTGCTGCCTTCTTTCCTTCCTCCAATATTTCAATCCTTTTTTTTAGTTCATCAATTACTTTGATTACATCCTCATTTGATTTCTCCATCACTGTTGCACAAACGCTATCCAAAGGTGACAAACTGTTAGGCACCAATGTTGATCCCGAGTCAGTCTCTTGTGTCTCAGTGAAAGAATTAACTTCATAGGATGGGTAAGTTGAAGTAGTCAAGTCCTCTAGTCCTTGCACATTTAAGAAATTCTCTTCCACTTCAATGTTTGTTTCACCTTTTTCTGCATTTTCCTCTTCATGTACTTCATCTTGGTCCCCCAAATACACAGCTGCACTTGTTCCCTTCACCTTCGTCCCCTACTTCACTTTTCTCCTCGCCTTTTTCTCCTTTTTCCTCTCCACGTACACCATCTTGGTCACCTAGAACCTCTTCTTGCTCTATCTTTGTACAAACATCTTCCTCTACAGAAAACACTTGTGTAGATAGTTCAGCAAACATCTTGGTTTCTTTATCTGTTTGTTGTAGGCCGGTATTGTTTACCTATTGAACAAGAGGAAAAGATAATCAACAATGTGTACAATCAATGTTTCATTTTCATCAAATTAAGTACATCGAGAAACCAAACACAAGCCACAAATAGTGAGGGTAAATGTTAAAGTAGAAAAGTCAACTAAGACTAGTTCTACTTCAAATTAAGTAGATGTTATAATAACCTCAAGAAAGGGTATATCGAGACACCGAACAGAAGTCACAAATTGGGAGGCTAAATGTAAGGTACAAAAGAAAAGGATGGGATTACCTCCAGATATCAAATGAATCTTTTTACTTGAACAATATGCAATCCTAATGTATACCATACAGAAAATGAACTCAAAATCTATAGTGTACACACAAAATGCATTTCAAATGTACAATATACATTGAAAAGTCAGCAAAAAATAGTACTTGAAGCATTGTAGCAGGTGTAAGCGTTAAAACATCAAAAAAATGCTCTAGAGTTTGTTTCAATTTATTACTTACTTTATCAAGTTGAATTTGACTCAATTGTTCGAAATCCTTCAGACTTTTCCGAAGGTCTGAGATTTTCCACTTTAAAAGTCTTGGAACTACATCTTCTCCCTTTACTTCCACAAGGTTGGTGTGCTCACAAAGAAAGTACTACACAAAGAAATTGCAAAGTCAAAATATGAGTGATAAAGTAAGTAGTAAAGTAAGTACTCAAATTTCATTTCTACCATCTTCTTATTTCCACAGGAAATACCAAAAATCAACCTTACATGATTCTTTGTAAGCGTTATATTCTTCCTACCTATTATAAATGCTCTGGTATCTTCTTGATAGGATTGAACAATCTTTAAAACGACCTCATCAAACTATCTACACTGATCACTCTGTAACTTCTTTTTGATTATTGCTTCAAACAATAACCAAAATGGCGTTCTTTTGAGAGAAGCTATTTGTCGATCATTCAACTCATTATCTTTAAGAATTCTAATTATCGACAACAAACTATACCTATTTGAATTTTGCTCTCCTTGTGTCTGTTCATGCGATTCTTGTTGCATCTCCGGTTGAAGTTTTCTTGGTCTCTTTCTAATCGGCGTGATTGGAATGTTTCTTCCATATTCCTCTGAAGTGGTCTTTTCCTAAACTCATATTGAGTTTGTGCTCTTGGCTTCATCGTGATACTTGCACATGCATAGTTTTAAAGAGCATGTTGTCAGTATATTATAGAGTTGATCATACAAAAATACAAAATGAACTAAAAATGTATATTCTAACACTCAAAATGTATGTTCTATTTTTCAAAATGTCCAGTTAAAGTGCAATGAAAATGTACAGTATACACTATTAATGCATTCAAAATATACACTCTACACCCAAAATCAACAGTCTATTGTTAGATCATTGTGTTGTTTTTATGTTGCTTGAATTTATAAGGTAAATTGCACAAAAAACTAATTGCATGATTAAAATGTACAATCTACACTAAAAATGTACACTGTATACAAAAAATGAACTTATAATATAAATCAAGAATTGGAATGTACATTTAGGGACTTCAAAACCAACACTAACATTGTTATACAAATACTAACACCAATATTGGATTGTACAAAGACATCATCAGGAATCATCTCATTGTTGACGAAAAACTAACAAAATGTACTTACCTTGAATTGTTCTTTGTGCTTCTGATGATGGAGTTGAGGCTTTATCAACAGGAATCATCTCATTGTTCTCTTGCGAATCTTGTTCTCTGCCACTTGAATACTGACCATATCCTGGTGCGTTTGCAGATCCTATAAATTTCATCTTCAATTAATTAGTTGATATAAATTAACAATAAACAAAATTGATTAACAACTATACACAAACTTTTTATTCGCATTGTTGTACGAATCTTCAACTTTATGCACTCAGATCTAGGGTTATACTTGACTGAATCCCGAACAAACGATCGCACTTGCTAGAGAAGGGGGTTTTTGAACAAACGAGGGTTTTCAGAATCTTTGTTTCGGTCCGAGCGAGAGTTTCAAAAGATCGCATTTGCTCGAGAAGGGATAATATCGGAAGAAAGAGGGTAAAACTTATGTGCAAGACCTTACAAGCTATTGGGCTAGGCAAACATATTTGTTCCGGACTTTGCAAGGTATAGTACTTGTTGGCAGGACCGGCCCACAAAACTCTATAATTAATTTTGGGTTTTTGGTTGATCTGATATGATATTGATATTGGTATGGTGTGGGGCATTGGGATTTCAGGGTGTTTTTTTAAGAACCCGAATTTTGGACGCGGTTATTTAAAACATTGTTTTAAATGATCGATTTCATTAACTTACTTCAAAAAAAAAAAAAAACGATTTCATTAACTCACTAGAACAAAATATACAATTGCCAAAACTTTAATCACGACGGAAACTTACTTTGATTACTTCAACTTGATAAAATAGATTAAGTTTCTAAACAAGAGTACAACTTGAAATTAAATTTCTAAAAAGGAAAAGAGCAACTATTGATAGGGAATCTAAGTCGATTGATTCTCTATATGGAACGGTATTCTTGTTGACTTGATACTGGAATAAAACCCATTCTATGCACCAGGTCTAGAATAGTATAAAGTAAAATAGCAATAATTAACCGATGAGTTGCCGAAAATATAATAATCTTTAGTGTATGTATTCATTTGGTTAAAAAGGCATTATCTAATACCAATTTATGAAAAATAAGGGAAGAAAATAGAAAAAACATGAAAATTATATCAATTACTCCTACCCTTAAATTGTTATTTTCTAAACGAATTTGTTACATGCATTTTGGGATTGGCAGATGTTAGCTACAATTTTATTTTATTTTTATAGAAAACGAAAAGTAGATGGCAGTACCACAAACTAAAGCATACATAGGACATTGTTGGTCTAAAAACCAACAAAACAAAAAAAAACAAAACAAAACCAAAAGCCAAAAAACTGACCAGCTCCGATGTTAGACCTAGTACTCCGCTCATGGAGGTGGGTGGATGAAAGATCATCAAAGTGTGCTCCAACCACAATATCACCACTCGATTTGCCTGTTGACACCTTCATCATCGCTACTAGAGAAATCAAGAAACTATTGCCAATTAACCTGTAAATTAAAAAAAAATCCTAATGAAATTAGCATAACTTGTCGCCCTAAGAGGATCCCTCACAAAAAGTGTTTTCATGTTAGTATAAGTATGCGGATATATTTTCAAAGAAATTCACAAAAACTTCAATTAATGAGAAAACTCATAAACTTAGTCTTAAATATGCTTCTGAGAAGCAAATTAAAAACTAAAAGATACTCCCTCCGTCCCTTTTTAAATTAATGTCCAATATAGGAATACGTGTAATTTCAAACCTCCAAAAAATATATTTCTTTATATAATTTTTTTAATTTGGTTCAAAAAAATATTTGAAAACATTATACAGAAATATATATATTTTTTAACATCCACAAAATACACATTTTCCAAAGGGATATACCCATTTTGAAAAAAAACTATTTCTTTCTCTTTTGTAATCTATATATAACATGTATGCAAATCATGGAGGAAGAGTTCCCTTTCGAGAGCATTAGAGCAACCCTAGCCAATTGATGATGAGAAATCACAAGGAAATTTAGGGAATGGACTTATTTTTATATATGAATATGAAAATTCAATACTTCGAATTCTAGATATGGTATACTACTATTTTTGCAAATGCATTATGGTATAACATAGACAATTGAATAAAGAAGGGATTAAAATTATATGGGAAACTGTAATTAGGGTAATATAGGCAAATGTAATTAATGTTTTGAAAATACATAAATCATGGATTCAGGCAATTATTTTTTCCCATAATCAGGGTAATATAGGCAACTGTAATCAATGTTTTGAAAATGAATAAATCATGGAATCAGGCAATTATTTTTTTTCCACAATCATTGCCTAATTATAAATGTGATTTATAAAATATGGAAAATTAAGGATTATACCTACTTACTATAGTTGGCTTAATTTATCCTACTATCATTTTTTTATTATGAATAGTTTACAATTTAATTTCCATCTCGAGAGGTGTTACTTTAGGTACAAATTAAGCCACCTATAATAGGTATAATCCTTAATTTTCTATATATTATAAATCACATTTATCATTCCTTTTTTTGTGGATTTAGTTGTTGACTATTTGTAAACAAATGTGTTGCTTCCATAAAATATGACCCAAAAAATCATTCCTATTAGGAGAAAATGCATTATTTTTTGAAATTTAGAAGATGGAAATAAAACTAAAAATTGGATAAATTAAATGGACATTTGTTGTACCTACAGGCCTTCATTGCTTCCACATGTTGCATCCATATCTCTCCTCACGAAAACCCATCCTACAATACTATAATAGATTACTCGCCGGGTCTATTACATTTGACGTAAGATGCCAAGGTATACAAATACCATGATGACACTCAACATATAAACTACTATCCTTCTTTTTTTTTTTTGAGAAATAGAGAGAAATATCATTAGGTCATCCAACCAAAATATTAACTAGAGTATCTGAAACACAACAAAAGATAACACGATAAAATAGACAAAAACAACAGATAAAACTACAAAGTTAGCACGAATGAAAAACTAATTCATCACCGGTGTCGGGGTGAGGAACAAAAAGGTCCAAAGCATGCTTGGCAAGGAAATGAGCTCGTTGGACATTGCATCGTGCAACTTTTGAGATCTGACAAAAAGATAGCTTCGAGATCTCCTTTGCTAACTTGTGCAACAAAAAAGTGTCATGGTAATGACACTCAACCCTCCCTGCTATCTGCATTATTGCATTGAAACAATCAAAATACATATAAACCATGTTATAGTTATTAATTAAAGCCCATTTAATAGCTTGATAGCAAGCCTGAATTTCGGTTTGAACAGGAGTTGAGGAATATGTAGATAAAGCATGCTTTGCAATTAAGATTCCATTTGGTTGACTAGCCGTGAATCCAACTCCACTCCATTCACGACCCTCTTTCCAAGCACCATCGACATGAAGATGACAAATGCGCTGAGCAGAGTCAGAAGTGGGACAGTTCCTAATGATGAAAGAAGGATTACTTTTAGTGGGAGAATTATGAGGTAAAGCTGGAGTCTTAGCCTTAGCTAACCAATTTGAGGCATGCATAAACCAACGGGCACATTCCTTTGCCACTCCAAGAGTAGAGTCCACAATTAAAGGCGTATTCAAGAATACCAACCGATTTCTACTTTTCCAAATAGCCCAAAGAATAGAGATAAATAGAGAGAGCTTCCATTTTTCCTTGTGAAACTGTATTAATTCATTTAGTAACCAAGTTGAAAAAGACCAATCCTAAGAATTCCCCACAATAGGTCGATGGAACTCACTATTCTCCCAAACTGATACAGAATGTGGGCAAGAGCAAAATAAGTGATTAAAAGATTCAATGTCCGCTTCACATAGAGGGCATGTTGGAGAGATATGGCGGAGTCGCACAGCCACATTATCTCTGACTGGCAAAATTCCTTCGAGGCATTTCCACAAAAAGATCTTAATCCTTTCGGGGATATCCAGACCCCAGATCAAATTCCAAACATTATGTCCATTGTGGAGCCAAGTGGAGATATTAGAAGATGGCTGAGCAAATCTTTGCATATCGTAAAGAGATTTATATCCCGATTTTGTGTTATAGGCCCCTGAGTTTGTAAAAGGCCAAATTAGCTGATATGAGCAATTGGAGTGAATTCTCACATTGAGTAAGGTTTCTCTAGAGCAATACTTCTGCAAAAGAATATGCGAAATAAGCAGTCAGGCTTTGTGAGAATGCGCCAGCACTGCTTAGCTAGTAAGGCCTGGTTTAAAAGCTTAATATCACAAATCCCCAAACCACCCTCGCACTTGTAAGCTGCAATCTTTTTCCAAGTAAGCCAATGAATAGGCTTCCTATCCTTTGTTTTCCACCAATAGTTGGTAGAGATGCTATTAAGCTTATCACAAATAGAGAGAGGAAGCTTATACGTGGAACAAACATACAATGGTTGTCCCACTAAGACCGATTTGATCAAGGAAAGCTTTCTTGCCTGAGAGATCTCCGCTTTGCATCCAGCAAGGGCTTTCTCTGCCCGATCAATGATAAATCTAAAGCAATCCCGTTTACATGCAATTATCTCCAAAGGGAGACCCAAGTAAGGGACCGGCTCCACATTGATGGGTATATGGAAAAAATCCTTAAACCTTCTAGAGAAAGTTGATGGAATATTAGGACTGAAAGTGATATGGGATTTTTGCCAGTTAATACATTGGCCAGAGAAATGGCCGAAAATATCCAGAGCTTTCTTAAGGTTGCCACAACTATCCAATGTCGGCTCAAAGAAGATAAGGCAGTCATCAGCAAAGAACAAGTGCGAGAGGGAAATGCCGTTTCTTGATAACGTAAGTCCCTTGTAAAGGCCAGAGACATCCAAATGATTGAGAACACAAGAGAGAGTTTCCATATAAATAATGAACAGATAAGGAGATAAGGGGTCTCCTTGACGTAGACCACGCTGAGGCTGAAATTTTTTAGTTGGAACACCGTTGATGAGTAGAAAGAACGAGACAGTGGAAAAGCACTGATGTAACAAAGTTATCCATTTCTCCGAGAAACCCATTTTCTTTAAAATGCAAATTAAAAAATTCCAGTTCATCCTATCAAAGGCCTTGCTCATATCCAACTTAAGGGTTGCTTTGAAATTTTTTCCTGCTTTAGTGTGAGCAACTAACTTGGAAAATTCACAAGCCAGAATAGAGCTATCAGAAATCAACCTCCCTGGAACAAAGGCATTTTGAGATTGTGAGATATAGGAAAGGAGGATAGACTTGATGCGATTGGCCAAAGTCTTTGAGATAATCTTATAGAGGACGTTGCAAAGACTAATTGAATGGAAGTCAGCTGGGGAAACTGGAGAAGGGGTTTTTGGGACAAGGGCAATGTGAGTGTAGTTGATCTGTTTAAGCATATGGCCAGAATTCAAAAAAGATAAAACAGCAGTTGTGATGGAAGAGCTTACAACATCCCAATATTCCTGGAAGAAGCATCCCGAGAAACCATCAGGCCCTGGGGCTTTTAAGTCTCCATTTTGAAAAGTAGCTTTTCGCACTTCATGAGCTCTAAAAGGCTGGTTAAGCCAACTTTGGTGATCATCAGATAACCTTTTATCAAAGACCTCCCAACCTTCCCATGTTGATAGAGGGGTTTGGTTCTGTGTAGACAGAGGAGAAATGGGCTAGGAAAACACTATGAATTTCATCCTCCTTGTCAATCCATAGGCCTTGATCATTGCGAACACCCTTGATACATGAACCCTGCCTCTTCATCTTTGAAAATCTATGAAAGAAAGAAGTGTTTTTATCCCCCAAAGCTAAAAATTTGGTCTTAGCCCTTTGGGCCCAGTAAATTTCCTCCTGCTCCAGAAGGCTTTCAAGGTGATTGCGAACAACCATTTCTTGAGCAAAATCTCTGTCCCGGACAAGTGCTGTTTGAATTTCGTTAAGCAGAGATCAAGTTGATGAAATACGACTAGCTAGATCACCAATACCATCTCTCGACCAATTCAGAAGCTTATGTCTAGTAGAAGCAAGCTTTTTCACAACAACAAATAAAGGGGACCCTTGAAATTCTTCTGCCCAAGCAGATTGGATCACCAATTTACAATTGTCATGGCGAGTCCAAAATTTTTCAAATCTAAAAAGACACTTGCGAACTATCCGATCTTGACTAGTGCAAAGGAGGATAGGGGCATGATCAGAACCATATATTGGAAGAACGGTTATTGAGGCATTGAAGTTTAATGAAGACCACTCGCCATTACAGAAAGCTCTATCCAATCGCTTAAACGTACAATCATTACCAGAGCGTTTATTAGTCCAAGTAAAATGCGGGCCCCGGAATAAAGCTCTGAAAGATTGAGATTAAAAAGGAAAGTCTAAAAAGAGCGAAGGCCCGGAATATGTCTAATTGGAGGTCCTATTCTATCTGAGGGTGAAAGAATCTGATTAAAATCCCCAATGCAGAGTAAAGGGCCATTAATGTTTCCCAAAATTGCATAGATTGAATTCCAAATAGCTTCTCGTTCTATCAAATATGGTGAACCATAAATGAACGCCAAGTGCCAATGTAGATTAAAATCATCCTTGAGTGAAAGAAGGACTAGATTCTTAGAACGAACAAGAACCGAGACGAAAAGATTATGTTTCCACCCAACCCAGAGGCCTCCTTTTTTACCATCAACATCAACTCCTGCGGAATTAACAAAACCCTTATGACGGAGCAGGTGATTAATGTGTTCTGTAGAAGATTTGGTTTCCATTAAGAAAACGATAGTAGGCCGTCGATCTTGGATCAAACGCCCAAGGGTGTGAACTGATAGAGGGTGGCCAAGTCCCCTACAGTTCCAGCTTAAGAGTTTCATGGCTGCTGCCGTGGCTGACCTCGAGCAGCCACGGCAGCCAAGGAGTTTAAATCCCCATAAAAGCAACCAACAGAACGCAATTTCTTGGACAGTGAGTGGAAGGAATCAATAACCAAAGCATCCGAGCATCTTTTACCTAGTATCGTCCCCCAAGAAAAAACAAGATCAAGTAAAATGGAAAGACAAAACATATTCTTCCCATAGCAAAGATGTTTCGAAGGCCGGCCTAATTCATGACAGTTAGCACGCTTTCTTTTGCTCCGAGTGGGGACACAATTAAACCCAGGAGAGGAAACCAAATGACATTTATAGGAGGCGTGTAGATTTATGGACCCATAGCTTAGCAAATCATAAAAATAGTAACCCAAAATAGTAGACTTCATAGTAATAGCATGCAAGCATGATGTAGGAAAACCAAGGCTCATAAAACCACCAGAATTACCTTTGCAAGGTATGTAGCATTGTGATATACCTGTCAGGTTCACAGGGGCACCGAAATCACCAAGAGTGAGCACTGGGTCTGGGCATGGAAAGAGAAAACCCCACTCATTTACACGCCTTTTCTTTGCTTCAACACTAGTCTCCTCCGTAGTAGGCTCTAAAACTTCCAAAGGGCGCTACCCCGATCTAAACCCGCAACCAACTTCCTGTTGATGAATGTGTAACAACCCATTATCAGCGGCATGCAATGACCCATTTCCAGTAGCACAAGACCCCTCTAGGTTGCCATGCAAATCAGCATTAAGGTCCAAAGTAACACTTTTGTCCAAAAGCCGAGATTTTTTTGTCGAAGATTCAGCCACTTCTGAAGCATGTCTTTTCTTTGAGAGAGTAATGATTTCCTCATGAGAAGTAAGGCCGATAGCATTGAGGGCTATTTCAAATGAATCATCAAGCCCAAAACGTTGTTGTCCTTGCGGATGATTAGCAAGATCCCCATTTTCCTCACCCAATATGTCATTATCTCCTCCCAAAACATTAAAAGGTTCAGTCACCATTCGTTGTGAGTCATGGCTGTTCACATTGTCATCCCCGTTTGAAGGTTCTGTCGGATCATCGTCACTCGAAGGCTCAGGACCCAAAACTGGAAAACCTGCATGGTGCACAAAAAATGTGAGTCTTGATCCATCATTGTTCACCACCTCAAGAACGTCATCCGCTAACGCATCCTCCACCCATAGAATTTCGATCTTAGTTGTGCGATTAAAGTTGGAGTTACTGTATGCCTTAACGGCTCTTGAGTAGAGATCAAGTTGCTGAGAAACCCAGAATTGGCTCTCCGAGTCTGGCCTAGCTGCGTGAATCTGACGACGGATGTTAGCTCCAGCTTCTTCGAGAGAGAGGGGGCACCGATATTCCTGATGCCCCACACAGCCACACTTATAACAAAATTTGAATATCCTCTCATACCTAAACTGAACCCACACTAATCCACCTTGTTCCAACCTGAGATAAACCCCTGGAATGAGGGGTTGGTTAATAGGAACTTCAACTTTTACCCGCATGTAAGCTAGATTCCGTTGTGCAGCCGTTTCTCGATCCACCGCCGTAACCACACCTATAACTGAGCCCATTCGAACCGCAAGAGCTGGGGTCATATATTCCAGAGGAGCTCCATAAATCTGAACCCACAAATTTGCCATGTGAAAATTAAGAAATCTGAGAGGCTCATCGAGTTCCCAATGCTGGAGAAGAAGTAGGGCCCCATTTATGTTCCACGATCCTGCATGGACCAAATCTTCCCTGTCCGCAAATGACTCCAGCCTAAGGATGTAATACTTACCTATCCTCTGGAGAATAGTTACTCGTCCTTCAAGATGCCAATTCGCATCAATAGCAGCCTGTAGTTCTTGGACAGAGATGAGACGGTAGTCTAGTAGAAAACCCACCAAGCAACCAAGATATTTGTCACGCTCACGGTGAATGGAATGGATGCTAAGCTCCGCAATTTCAACACCAAACCTGGGCAATTGGGGAATGTGGGTGTGGTATGGGGCTTGAGGAGAGTGTGGCATCTCAGAACTTGCCATTTTCCAGCCAAAAAGAGAACAGAGAGGAGAGAGAAAGGGCCAAAGCCAGAGAAAGAAGAGGGAAAAGAGAACCAGAAGAGTGAGTGTAGTTAACCAGAGGAAAAATGTGAGTAAAAAAGACATGTAAACGGGGTAGAAGCACAGTCTAAGGAAAGTAGGGATAGGTCTAAATGCAGGAGAGAACCCAAGGATACGTAAGGAAAGATCAAGTAAGATGATTATCTCTGAGAGGATTTTTGGGAACTAACAAAATAGACGCAAAAGAGAGAAGAAAAGATAGGGATTAGAGAACAGAAACTCGTGAAACACAATAATGATGAGTTGAGGCACACGCCGGCAACGGCTAGTCTAGGGATGAAAAGATGAAGAAGACAACGGGAAAGAAAGTAGGAGAGAGAAAGTCTTCAGACTCTTAGGTCAATAGTTTGTATGTAACTATTATCCTTCTAACCATTACTTTCCATAACAAATCAATCAACAATCATAAGAAGAATCTAGTAAAGAATACAACACTTCATCTCATTACTTCTTCTCTTTTTTTTTTTGGCAAAGGTGAAATGTTTATTCATCTGAAGGCAAAACCCTAAACATCAGACAAAAGAGAACTCCATGGGGGCAAAGTGGATGTCCACAGACTGGACCCACTACTGGAAAGGGCTTTCTGAGCACAAGTATGTGCAGCCCGATTACATTCACGTTTAACAAAATTAAAGACACGAAATAAATTGATCCTTCAAAATAAGACAATCATGTGTGTTGACCGCAATGTTAGAAGGTGGGACTTGTGAAGCCAATCAGCTTTTAACAATTGTTTCTGCATCTAATTCAAGGGATATCCGAGTAAGATGGAGAGAAATTCCCAGTTTCAAGCCGTCTCGAATCACAAGAGCTTCTGCAACCCGAGGCGAGTTGATACCGAGGTGCAAAGAAAGTAACATACCAATCACCTTACCATCTGCTCCCCGAGCAATAGCACCCGTCCCGACTGTACTCATACTTCTAGATATTGCTACATCCACATTGATCTTTACTTCGTTTCCGGCAGGACATTGCCATACCAAAGTCTCCCGTTGATTCACTCTCATTAGGGTAGGGGAGGCCTTAGTATTTGCATCCAAAAACTCATAAAAATTGCCATGTGCCTTGCTACTGACAACCTCTGTAGCCCAAACTTTGTTGTTGAAACTAAAATCATTCCTTGCTCGCCAAATCCACCAACAATAAAGGAGACCCAAACCCATAGAGGAAAAAGGTAAATCATTGTGCTGGATGCATTCTTGAATACATTCCCACCAATCGGACATATATCTAAACTGAATAAGCTCCTATGGCCTTAAACGGAAAGGGAAAAGAATCCATATCTTTATAGCAAGCTCACAATGAAACAACAAATGTGTAATGGATTCCTCCACCTTGCCGCACCGTAGACAAATCAGGTCATTCTTAATCTTGAGCATTACCAAACTTCATTTGTGGCAACCACATTGTTAAAACACTTCCAAACAAAGAGTTTAACCTTAGGGTGAATCGGTAACCCCCATAGTTTCTTCCAAACTCCAGGTAAGATGTTGGACGCACTAGTCTGCCCATTCGAAGTAGCTTGGGGGATGTGTATACCTCCTTTTGCAAGATGATATGCTGACTTAACTGAGAACAAACCATTTGAGGTGGGGTGCCAAATCTTGCTATCTCTTTGGTTGGTGTGACTGAGAGGAATTGAAAGGATAGTGTATGCATCTGCTTGATTGAAAGTTTCTCGAATGGTTGAGAGCTTCCAATACTTGGTATCCGGTCTATAAGATCAAGAGAATCGTTCAATGTCATCTCTCCTTGGCACGTTGTTATTAACTTTGAAGCCTAAAGCTTTAGGAAGCCAAGGATCCACCCAAACTTGAATTTCATTTCCTTACCGAACTTGCCATCTCCATTCTTTATCAATCAACTCTCATGCCCATGCTATACTCTTCCAAGCTCATGAAGATTGATTACTGACTTTTGCTTGCCAGAAGGAAGTACGGGGAAAGTATTTACCTTTGAAAATTTGCCGAAACAAGGAGGATGTTCCTGACACTAGCTTCCACCCTTGTTTTGCTAACAAAGCTTGGTTGAAAGATTCCAAATCGCGAAGACCCAACCCTCCTTCACCTTTACATAGACCCAACCCTCTTTCACCTTTATGTGAAAAGTTGTTTAGCCAATAACTTACGTGAAATCTCTTAATTTCAACCTTCAGAAGCTTTCCTTAACCACCACACTTTGACCATCACGTGATTCCAAATTTAATAGCTGAAACTTAGTTTGATTGCATCAACTTGACAAAAGAAATTAAATTTCTAAACAAAATTACCTTAAATTTCTAAAATGGAAAAGAGCAATTACTAAGAATGAATCTAAAGTTTGGTTGATTCTCTATGTGGTACGTTGTTCTTGCTAGATTGATATTGCTCTTCGGCTCAATCTACTACACCTGACATGAAATGCCAAGGTATATGAATATTGGGAGTGAATGAAACTCAAGAGATGAACTCCTACCCTTCTAACCATTACGTTACATAACAAATCATAAGAAGAATCCAGTAAAGGATACAACACGTCATTTGATTACATTAATTAGCCATTAACTTACATGAAATCTATGAATTTCAACCTTCATAAACTTCCTTCTAACTTAACTACCACACTATGACCATCATGTGATTCAACCTTTCCTCCGAGTTAATTATCATACCAACACATGAGGATATATAAACAACAAAATTCCTTGGATGCACAAAACAACACATGAGGATACATAAGCAACACAATTTCTTGGATGCACAGCAACACAATTTCTTGGATGCACAAAATAGTGAATTAGGATGTGTAAACAAAACAATTCCTTGGGATGCAAAAAATATATATATATGAGGATGTACAAACAACACAACATTAATTGGGTCTTTATTAACAACTTTTCACATTTAGGCTCGTTTGGTTACCTTAATCACACAGGGCCCATTTGGTAACCCTTGCCATAACCATGGCTCAAAATTGTAATTTTGAAATTACAAATGTCCAACACACTTGACCATTTGTCCTTAAACTTAACACATCAATGTTCCATTCATTTGTACACTTTGCAGCAAGAACACACTTTCCACTCATTTGCATCACTTTGCAACAAGAACATCGTATCACTTGCATTTTTTGAAACTCCTTAATCGATGCGAGGAATGAAACTCTCTTTGAAAAATGAAAATCCAATCACGCAAACTAAAGCAAGCAATCGCGCAAGGCATTACATGGAAAACCCGAAAATGGTAAAAACTATGGGAGCAAATCATGTACTAGAAACATTGTGTGAATACAAGTAATCTTACTCAATGATTTGTATCCTCACTATAATCCTAAGACCTACTTGTCGAATCTACATTAATTACTTCAAATCTTGAATCATCAAGTCTTCTAAATGAATTGCCTTTCAAACTCCATGAAAGGACTTTACTCAAAATTCTAATTGTCGATGTAGAAACCTCTCGAAGATGAATCTTTAGCAAATAAGTCCATAGACCTTCAAAAAACTTGATATTGGTAAACCCTAGCCTCACATGATGTTTTGTGATGAATATTTGAGCTCCCAAAATGACAGACACGTGGGATACCATTTTGACCTAATTGATTGATATACATATATATATGGACGTCCGTTGCGGGTGCCCACGCGTTTTGGTTGTGTTTGTAAAAAACAAAGGGGTGATTTAGGAAAAAGGAAAAATTTTTAGAGTCACCACCAGCGGTTTAATTTTTGGAAAATGTTAGGTACTCGAGAAACCATTCAGAAAAATAATGACTCTTGTGCCACTGAAAAAGTGTTTGATTTGTGAAAAATAGAGATTTGCACTCGGGAGCCAGGTTACCCGCGGGGAACATTTTGTTCAAAAAATGCACCCCGCGTGCCCGGAATTTTTCGGTCTCGACTAAATCTTTGTGGGATTTTTCGAAAAATATTTTATTCAAAACTTTATAACACATAAACAGTGTATCATGAAATAACGAGCTTAAAGGAAACAAATAATGACGACAAATCAAATATATATATGCGAGAAAATTGACCAAGAGGGGATATAGGTGCCACAATCGAAAGTATAGGAGTTAATTGCAATTTTTCCACTGGTTTTTTTCACAAAAAACAGAACGTCAGATTTTAGAAAATAGATCATCCAAAATGTTTTTCCAGTGACACCATACGGTGTCCAAAATTATAATGCACAGTACAAAAGGGATGTCGTACGGTGCCTCTGTAATTTATGATTTTCAAAAATTCCGAATTTCACCCAATTGAAAGCAAGCTCTATTTTTGCAAAAACCACATTGTTTGTTGATGAAAACAAGTTTGGAAAAATGATTTTATTGAGTGAATGTACCTCATTTTTAGGGATGGCATCCCGCGACAATGGATAATGTCGCGAGATATCCACCCAAAAGGCTCGAACCTTATGGAAATGTCTCCGTTTGGACCCAAGGAAGAGCTACGGAGCCCTCCTCGAGCCCGATGGAGACTCCCCTTAGAAGATTGCGATTTGAAGATGAACTGTTATACCTTGAAATAGAACTGAATGGATTAGATTGGATGATTAAGAGGGATGGACACTAGACTATTGAGTTTGTGTATAGGAGAGGCTTAAGTTGTAAATGAATATAAGTATAGCAACCGGGGTTTTGAAGAGAGTAATAATATCACTCGAAATTTTCAACTAACTTGTACGGAAGGGATTCAAGTTTTTTTTTTCCTTTTTTGTTATTATCTGATCGAGCCTACTTTTTTATTTTAATTTGTTTCATCGACGTCGGTTTTTATAGAGGAGGATGAGCAAGATTCGTACATAAAGAAATTACATCATTGCAGAATATCATCATTCGTCGAATATCGTCATTTGTTTCTGAGCTGCTAGAGCAAGCCGGGAATCTCGTTGATGGGACAAGGGTGTCGCACAGCATCAAAGGTGTGTCATACGGTGCACGTTGCAACACCGCACGGTGCAAATGGAGTTTCATGTTGTATGGTTATGGGTTTCAGGTCGTACGGTTCAGGTGGGTTTGGGTTTTTGGCTCTTTTAATCCATCTGACTCAAGTAATCATTCCAAGGTATATTTTGTGTGTTTCATTTCATCATTGGGGACACACAAATTATCAAAATTGGGGTGTCTACAATATAGGCTTGTTACATATTGCTCAAGCGAAAGATCGAGCAGAATCACTCCAGGGGGCTTTGCTCAACAAACACTTGACATTAAATCGAGTGGCTCTTTATTAGGAGCAATCCAAAAGTGGATCTACAAATTACCTAAGCATAAACAGAAGCTATGCATACACCTGGGCCTCCAATATTAGCATCAACAGCATCTGCATTAAATCAGCAACATCTAAGACATACTCCAAACACCAAATAACACGGCCATATATAACTAAGCATATACCTTTTCCTTCATCAATTGAGAAAATTTGAATTCACAACTATACTAAAGCCAACCAAAACACAAATTGCATACACTGGATAGTATTAGCCATATCTCTAGATCAGTAGCATCAATATTCAACTTCTTCTCACAAAATCATCAACAATAATATCATTTTTTGCATGACCAAGTAGTGAAAAATCTGGGAAAGAAGATAGAAGTTGTCAAAATTGAAAAATGAAAAGCCAAAGACAGCCTCGCAGATTTTTGGTCTGAGGATTTTGATACGGAACCGAAGTAGGAAGCCATCAAGGCCAGGAAATGTAGGTTCAATGAATTTTTAGACTTTTGGGATGAAGAACCACAACCATTGGAAGAGTTAGTCAATCGAGTTACAAGAAGCGGGCGGATTTATCAACCTAGTAGCCTGTAGAGGGGCAATCCCTCCAACCATGCTCAGGCTGAGGCATTCACTTTGGATGACCCTGTCCAAGATAATTCGATTCCAAGAAACCTAGAAGTTGTCACTCAAGCACTAGAAGTTGTTGCTCAGCCACCACAAAGAGGTCCCCCGACGATTGATGATCCCATTCGAAAGCAACTTGAAAGAACTCCAGCATTTGTATTCATTTGGGGGGCTACATTCCTCATCTAAGGAACACCATTAGAAGTTGATCAAGACCTTGTCAAATATGGAAGTGCCGCCTGACACTCCTCCTGAAGCATTGGTAGCATTACTCACACCAAACCGCGCAAAACATGTTGTAACTTTCACTAAGAAAAGTGTATGGGGAAATGGGTCCCTATTGTTCTTCTAGATAACAGATCCACTTTAAATGTTTGTCCATTGTGTCTACTATTTAGGGTTCAAAACCAAGGATTTCCAACCATCGATCTTCAAAGTACATGCCTACAGTAACACGCATAGGGACGTAATTGGAGTTGTTCAACTGGAGATATCAGTGGAGGATTTCAAGTCTAATGTTGAGTTCCACGTGCTCGACATTCCTTCATCTTTCAACTTGTTGTTGGGTAGGCCATGGCTTCATAACCTAGATATTATTGTTGTGTCGTCTTCTCTACATCAGAAAGTTCAACTTTGTCATGCCATAGGGACACTAACTATTTACGAAGAATCCAGGATTCACCCTTGGAGTGGGTAAAATCCAATTACCCTAAAAAAAAGGCAAGTCACGTGTTAGAATGACCACCACAAAGGGATAGTAAGCTTGGCACTGCTGTATAAGGGATCCTTGATCCCATGCCAAGCTGAGTTGACCATGAATAGGGTCAAGATAACATACTAGGCACCAAGTAAAGGTGTACTAGCATGGTCATGACCACAAGGGGATGTCCCAAGACATAACCGAGCTAGTCAAGCAACAAGTATAGCTTAACAATATTCTGGAATACTTGGTTCAGTCCGGAGCCAGCTCGGCGTAGATGGGCTGAGCTATATACAAGTTATGCCGAGCTATGTGGAAGCATGACACTGCTTTATATACGGCAGTGAGACATTCCAGAAGATTATAAGGCGGTCCCTATGGGATAAGGGCAATCTCGTGAATTAAGGGATTGATATGAGTAATCCTAGTGCAAATAGGAATACATTACATATGGAACAAACCCTATATGAAATGGATATCTACAAAAAAAAAAAATGAGATCTTGCAGTATTTGGAAACATAATGGCATCGCTGCACCTAATAGGGAGAGTCCTATTTGGAAAGGTTTCCTAATGCAAAAAGGAAACCAACGGCACGGGATGCCCAAATTCATGAGAGGTCTCTACCTATAAATAAAGCATTACACCCCAATAGAGAGGTACGTTGTAACACCCAGTTATAAACATTGTGTTTTTTGCTAAATTAGTAATCCTCGTACTAACTTAAGTATCAGAGGCCTTTGCTGACAAGAGGCAAAGGTGCTCTAACCCTTGTCTGTCTTGCAGATCTAGGGTTCCGGCGAAGAAGCACGTAATCAATACTTTACGTGAATTTTATCCTCGTGGAAAGGGTAGAATCCAATTACATAAGAAAATACCTAAGCATGTACGAACCACGTGCTTAGCTTGGACACCACTTGAGGGTGGCTCAGTTTGGGGGGACCACTTGAAGGTGCCCTAGGTTATGGTCAAGGAGGGTAGGCCAAGTGTGCAGCCAAGATAGCATAACGAGATGGTGGCAACACCATGACAAGGCGCACGAGGCCAGTGCCGAACTATGTATCTGGTCGACAATAGTATATAAGTATAGGCAAGTATATTGTCAAGTTAACCGCCTACGTGATAACGTGGCAGGTCATTCTAGAGGGATCTAGAATATCCTCTTATGTGATAAGGGTTAAATCCTGAGAGTTAAGGGATTGTCATTAAGCTTCCATATTGGGCAAGAAACCCAATATAAATACAAAACCCTGGCAAGAAGTGAATTCTAATTGTATTGTCATATGGGACGAATCCCATAAGAGAAAGGACTCCTAACTTAAATAGAATTCCAATAATGCCAAGGAATCCTAACGTGGAAGGAATCCTTGTAGAATAAAGATTGTGTTTCTATATGGAACGAGTCCCATATAGGAAAGGACTCCTAATGTGAATAGGATCTTCGGACAACAAGCACCCCGCATCTATAAATAAGGTACAATACCCATGAAGAAAGGTACGTGGTAATTCGTGTTTACATGTTTTACGTGTTTTATGGTTTCCTCCTAGTACGTGATACTGACTTAAGCATCAGAGGGCCTTTGCCAACGAGAGGCAAAGGTTCTCTAACCGTTTATTGTCTTGCAGTGCTACGGTTCCGGCGAAGAGTGCATATTGTTGATCTCATAGAGGCGTGGAAATAGCATACCTAGATTTTTCCCCTCTACACCCCGTACAGCCCTCATGTTCATGATAATGCCCTGTGCTTGAGATTGCATGTGGAGGAGAGGATGTCGCTCTTGGAGGATTCTTTTTTGATATCGCTAGAGCAGTTCTTACAATGAAGATGGACGAAGATTTTTCAATAAGCTCTATGGTCATTGAAATGATGAGGAAAATGGCTTACAAGACTAGTTTGGGATTAGCCCGTAACAATCAAGAGATTGGGATGTAACAATCAAGGGATTCGGCCTTCGTTATCAGCCCAACAAAGATGAGTTTGGTAGTCGATGGAAACCTCAAGCTTGCAGTCAGTCGATGAAAGGCCCCATTCATTTTGTCAGAAGGAAAGAAACTATTTATCAGGGAGAGCTGGAACCATTCTGGGACATGAAGACAAAAACCAAGCTACCAAAATTCAAGATTTTTGCCAATGACACGTGGGATAGTGGTGATGAATCAAAAAAGCTTGAAGAACTAGTCAAGCAATGCAAGTCTGACTGGATTGAGGTTTTTGACTCAAGGAATCTGATATCACTGTTTAGGGAGGAAATTCCAATAGGTATGGTCAAGGATTGGCCTGCTACAATGATGATTGATTTGGAGCCTGCTGGAGATATGGCCCCACTTATAATTGATGTTGATAATGATGATTTTGAAAATACCACCTTCATATCTGAAAAACCTCATGAAAGCATCAATTATGGGTTAGAACCATTGGAGGTGTTTGTACTTCCTAGTCACTACCCTATTGAGTCTATCACCAAAGATGTTAGTACAGATGTGAACAAGATTGATGGCCAGGAGTGACATTTTGTAACCAAATCCATGGAGGCACTCCGGGCTCAACAATCCCTCCTTCACAATGACGCTCCCAAGACTCGAACCCATGACCTCCTGGCTCTGATACTACTTGTTGGAGCGATTATCTACCTACTTTCCTAAAACCAATTGGGGGTAGGAGGGGCTTCAATTAAGTCTTTTATGGTGTTTGACATCACACGCGCAAGTCTTTTTTTAGAGTGGTCGCAGGGAGTGGCATTTTGTAACCAAATCCATGGAGGCACTCCAGGCCCAACAACTCAGATGTTGCTTGAAAAGGTGCATGAGAAGCTAAACAAGGTTGACCTCCAGGCTTATTTGGGTAACAACAAAGGAAGTGCGAATCTTGGAGACATGGAGCTAATGATGCTAGGCCAGGAAGCCCCTGAAGATGTTACCTCGCTCATTGCGGATGCCAATGGAATTTATAAAAATTTCACTTTTGTACCTAAAGTTATTTACACTAGCACTGAATTTGAGTCTGAATCTGAGTCCAGCATTGAGTCTGAGTTTTGCATTGAATCTAAATCCACTTCTGAGTCAGAGCATGTGTCTATTAGTCCTTTGTCATCATATCTCTTTTGAATTCGAGTCCACTCTCATGTATGGAGCCCCTTCTTTTGCAATGAATGAAATCGACTTTGCTTATCTTGTTGTGTCCAAAATAAATTGTGTTGACCCTGACGATGAGGAGATTGAGTTTGAGGAAGAAATTCCAAGAGCAATCTGACCTCTAATCGAACGAGAATGAAAGGCATGTTCAGCCTATAAAAGAAGAAGTTATTTCAATAAATTTGAAGGATGAGAATGATCCACGAATGGTTCAAGTTGGTTCCAAACTGTCTCTGGAAGAATTTAAAGCTCACTTAGATCTTTTAAAAGAATTTCAAGATGATTTTGCACAGACATGCCAAGAATTGATCCTGAAATCGTGGAGCATCTATTTCCACTTTAGCCTAACGCAAAGCCAGTTAAACAGAAATTGAGAAAAATGAGGCTTGATTAGGTACTTGAAATCAAGAAAGAAGTTTAGAGGCAGATAGACGCCGGGTTCTTAATTGGAACTGAGTACCCTCAATGGGTTGCAAATATTGTGCATGTTCCTAAAAAGAATGGGAAGATAAGAATTTGCATACATTTTAGGGATTTGAACAAAGTCAGTCCTAAAGATGATTTTCCATTGCCGCATGTAGATGTACTAGTAGACAACACTGTAGGGCATGCGTTGCTTTCTTTCATGGATGGCTTTTCAGGCTACAATTAGATTCTTTTGGCCCTTAAGGACCAAGAGAAGACTACATTCACTGCAAAGTGGGGCACCTACTGTTACAGGGTTATGCTGTTTGGTTTGAAGAACGTTGGATCTACCTATTAGAGGGCAGCTACAACATTGCTACATGACATGATCTACAAAGAAGTCGAAGTATATGTGGATGACATGATCGTCAAGTCCAAAGAAAGAGAAGGGCACTTGCACGCTCTCAGGAAATTCTTCGAAACAATTCGCAAGTATAGATTGTGTCTCACTCATAAAAAATGCACATTCGGAGTTGCAACTAGAAAGATATTGGATTTCAGGATCACGACGCAGGGAATTGAAGTGGATCCATCAAAAATCAAGGCCATCCTTGATATGGAACCACCGTGAACAAAAAAGGAAGTGCGAAGTTTCCTCGACAAGGTTCAGTTCATCAGCAGATTCATCACTAAGTTGACCTTAACTTGCAAGCCAATGTTTAATTTACTCAAGAAAGGTGTCATTCAAGTGCGACGACAGGTGTTAAAAGGCTTTTGAGACTATCAAGAAATACTTGCAGCATCCTCTAGTATTGATGCCACTTGTATCGGGGCAACCTCTGATTCTGTATCTATCAGTCACTCCATCAGCAATGGGATGCATGTTGGCGCAAGAAGGAGAAGGCGGAGATTAGAAGGCAATTTACTACATAAGGAAAAAGGTGGTTGGATGTGAAGAATGGTACACTTCCTTGGAAAAGACTTGTTTGGCTTTGGTTTGGGCTTCCAAGAAATTGAGGCATTATATGCTAGCTTATTTTGTAATGCTAATTTCTCGAATGGACCCTCTCAAATATTTATTTGAGAAACCCACACTTACAGGTAAGTTGGCACGTTGGTTGTTTTTGCTAGCAGAATTCGATATCAAATATGTCACCCAAAAGTCAGTGAAAGGAAAAACCGTTGCAGAATTTCTGGCTGGCCATCCCATGGAAGGCCTAAAAGATGTGGAATTCGAATTTCCAGATGAAAGCATGATGACAGCAACCAATGATGTCTGGATTCTGTACTTTGATAGGGCAACCAATCAGAAATGATTTGGAATCAGAATATTGTTAATTTCCCTAGAAGGATCAAATATCCCTCTTAATTTCAAGCTAAACTTCAAAGTCACCAACAACCAATCTGAATATGAAGTCTGCATCATGGGAATGGAAGTTGCCTTGGAAATTGGGGTCAAAAGACTAGAAGTGGTCAGGGACTCAAACTTGGTGGTATCGTAAGCCTACAGTGATTGGAAGGTCAGGGAAGACAAGTTGAAGCCCTACCATCAAGACTTGGATGACTTGATCCCACGATTTTAGATGGTCACCTTCACGCATGTGCCAAGGTTGAAAATTCAATTTACTGATGCCCTCACAACGTTAGCATCCATGGTTGAAATCCCAAACAGAGTCAGACTCATGCCAATTGTGATCGAAAAACAAGACAAGCTTGTTTACGTTTATGTCATGGCCATTGATGAGCCAGATGACGGCTTACCATGGTACCACGACATTTGGAACTTCATTGAAAGAGGAGAGTATCTGGCTGGAGCTAATAAGAAGGATCAAGTTGCTCGAACATCATTTCTGGAGGAAAGCTATACCGGAGATCTCACTATGGAATGCACAAGCTATGTGTGCATGGAGAAGAAGCCACCCAGATCATGGAAGAAATTCATAAAGGAGTTTCTGACCCTCATATGAATGGAATGATGCTTGCTAAGAAGATTTTGAGACAAGATTACTACTGGTTGACCATTGAGACCGAATGTATTAAGTATGTGAGACGATGTCACAAGTGCCAAATTCACGCCAATCTCATGCATGTCCCACCATTAGAATTGCATTCCATGACTTCACCTTGGCCTTTCTCTGTCTGGGGCATTGACGTCATTGGCAGAATCACATCGGCCGTGTCAAATGGACACAAGTTCATTTTGGTCGCCATTGACAACTTCACCAAATGGGTTGAAGCTGCCTTGTAACGCCTCGAATTTTAAAGGTAAAAAGTAATATAAATCCACGTGGAAAGTCAATGAGATCCAAAGTCTTGGTCAAAATCCAAGCTTAATTCACAAGGTCAAAGTTGTACACAAGATAATTCACAGAATTCCCATGCCCAAAGTAAATACATGAATTACCATTGTTATTACAACCCAAGTCAATGATGAAAACTCAATTAAATTACAAATCATCTTTTCAGAATATAAGTTTCAAAAAGATATAGTAACTCCTCCACTAAGCTTTCAAAAGAGATGCATGCATACACTCCAAGCAATCCATATTATGCTCTATGGTGAGTACCTGAAATTATTAGGGTGTGCTCCGTAGCCCAATAGAAAAAAGTCTACCAATTCTAAATGCAATGAAATGCAAATGAGTGATAGACAAGGAAGACACAAATCACACAACAAGTTTCAAGAAAATTTAATGGTTAAAGGATTGAAAATCAACTCATAAGTTACTGGCTTCCATATATTATCATCTCTCATAGCCAACTCGTACCTGGCACGTCACTGACATGCCATATCTGCCCTATACGTTTACCATATACCTCTCATTCCTTTGAAACATTATATTATACTTGGAGCATGCCATAAAGGCCCCTTGTCACTCTGGCCCCTTGTCACTAGATTCCTTTTCTATCATCCATCATACCCAATAAATATCCGACACACCATACGTCTCATATATATTTAGCATACACATCTTCTTCCTTTAGAACTTTAGGTTATACTCTGGGCATGCCATATAGGCCCATTGTCACTTCGGGCATACCCTATCGGGCCCCGTGTCTTAATTACCACATTGCAATTTTCATTTCATGCTCATTAGTATCATTATAGTGTCCATATGTCTCATCATCTTAATTAATCACTCATCTCAATTCACTCATTTGTCATCGCATAACTAACACCCACAACTCTCTTCTATAGATTTCATGTGTCTATACATGTCCCACAAGTGCTTTAGACCATTGTGTCCTAAAAACTTTTCGAACAAACAACGAAACAACATAAAGTTCATCTACCAAGTATAGGACAAGTTTATCTAAGAGCAATCACAAGTTTCTAACTTTAAAGGAGGATTCTGGACTTACCGAAAGTTTAAAGAACAAGAGAATGAATCATTAATAAACAGTGGATAAGTGTATTGATACACCATTTTGAGTGTATCAATACCCATGTTACGAAGTTCCAGAAAACAAGTGTATTGATACACTTTTTCTAAATGTATTGATACACAAACTACAAAATCTAGAGAGCAAGTGTATTGATACACTCTTTCTGGTGTATCAATACACAAGTTGTACACAAAAATTTGCACAAAAAAGGGATTTTGGGGGTTTGCACTAGGACCCCATTTTGATGATTCCAAAGCCAAATATCAATGCAATGGGCTAGAGAGAGATGGTTAAACACCCAATTTAAGTAAGGAATCAATAACCAACATGAATCAAGCATTTACCCAAGCAAGGTGACTAACTAGAAAATGAGGTTCAAAGTGGGTTTCATCCAAACACAAGTAAGATCATTGAACCAAGCCATGATTAAATAATGTAACAACCATTTTGAGAAGACGATCACATGAGAGCAAGACTAAGGCATGTTTCCAACTCCAACTTGACAAGAAAGTGATTTTTCTTAAAGAAACTAACAAGGCAAAGGAAAGTTTATCAATCAAGAGTCTATACACACACAAACACTACATTTACACTTAGAAGAGTTAGAAATTCCCCTGCCTTAAAGGGTTTTGAGCAAAACCTTCAAAATCTGACGAACCCTAACTTTTCTTCAAAGAGCTCCAACCGAAATACCAACTTCTGGAGCAAAATAAACACGACCCAAGCTTCCAAATGTGCGTAGAAGAATAGTTTGAGCATGGATCTTGACGGAATTTGAGGTTTTTGAGTGAAATTGGGAGTGAGGTTAAAGAAGATGGAATAGGTAGAGAGAGAGAGAGAGAGAGAGAGAGAGAGAAAGAAAGAGAGATGGGTCGTCTAATGAGGAGGGGAGGGGGTTATGTCTCTCTCTTCTCATACACCACACACACACATATAATCCAAATAAATTACACCCCAAGTCCCTATAGTGGCTTGTGTAATGCAATAAGGTCCCAAGTCACTCATATAGCTAATTAATCCAACATTTAAACATTTCAGACAATTCCTCACATTTTCCCAATTTTATTTCCAAAAAAATTATTTAAAAACACAGGTCCTTACATGCCTCATACACAACCTTCACGATAGTCTAGGTCGCTCACTTTATTAAGCAGAACATTATCTATCGATATGGGGTCCCTCAAGCTTTTGTGTTAGATAATGGGGTTCATTTAACAAGAAGAGCTGCAAAAGTTCTTGAAGAGTTAGGAGTCCAGGTTCAGAAATCAACTGTTTACCGACCAATGGGGCTGTAGAAGCGCCCAACAAAACTATCAAGTCCATACTGGAAAAAACCATTGTGTTTGCACAGAATTGGCACAAACAACTGCCATTGGCATTGTGGGGATACCGGACACCCATCCGTACTCCAACAAGAGCAACACCTTATTCTTTGGTTTATGGCACGAGGGCTATTCTCCCCATCGAGCTAGAAGTTCCTTCTTTGAGAGTCATGGCAGAATCAGGGATCAGTGAAGCAGAATGACAAAACGTGAGATTTTCAAGAGCTCATGTTGTTCAATAAAAGACGGCTTAAGGCCTTGTATCACGTTCAGGGATATCAGCGCCAAATAGCTCGTGCCTTTAATAATAAGGTGAAGTCTAGAGATTTGTAAGAAGGAGACATGGTTTTGAAAGAGATTCGGGCTCCAATTTTTGATCCGCGCGAGAAATTCTAACCAAAATGAGTTGGGTCGTACATTATCAAGAAGATCCTATCTGGAGGCGCAGCACAACTCAATGATCTTGACAACAATGAATTTTCTACTTTGGTCAACTTGGATCAACTCAAGAGATATTACCCTTGAAAGAAGCTCGCTGAATTGAAAACCGGAAGGGCGGGCAGTTTCAGGAAAAAAATTAGAGCAAAAGCTTGCTAGGTTGAAAACCTGAAAGGGTGGCCTAGGGAAAAGATAAGGCAAATAAATCAGAGCTTGCTAGACCGAAAACCTGAAAGGGCGGTACTAGGCAAAATTCAGAGTGCAAAAGGAGAGTTTAAATAGCCGAGTGAACACAAACCCAAATTTGTAGTCCTGAACTACGTCATGACCTGATTCCTTTTTACAAGGGATACGTAGGCAGCCTCACCTTGAGGTTCGGTCACAATCTTTTGAGTTGATTCCAAGTCATTATGCATATTTCAGATTTCACAAACAGAGCCGATAAGAATCAAAGTGGAAAATTCTCAAAATTCAAGTTTTATTTGAACAAACTTTTTTTATTACATGGTTGAGCATGAAAACTTTCAAAACAAACAACATTAAAGCACTGGTCCATATGAGTCATGTCCTAGGTCCACAACTTATTTCGGGCACAGTAAGATTAAGTCTAGAGTCCCCTTTTGTTTTCCATCTACTCTTGTTTCAATATCTCTTGTCGTTCATCTCTTGCAACATGCCAAAAGAAGAACGCCAGGATATGGATCTCTTGTAATGTTCACACACTCTTTCCAAGTGTTTCGGTAAGCTCCGAATGTGGCAAAGTCAAAGTTTGGCTTAAGAACCAAGTTGATGATAAATGTGGTTGGTCCAACAAGAACAAGCCTTGTCACATAATCACAGCTATGTGAAAGAGAGAAAATAAGTAATGAGCCTTAGAAAGCCTTGAGCCGAGAGTTGAGGTAAAATTAGAATGAGAGAAAAATCGAAAAAATGAAAGTTGAGTGAAAAGCCTACCTATAGGAGCACCTTTAAAACCCAACCGATGAATAACCAGTTCTGTAAAACAAAGAGTGTTTATGGAGAACAGGCAAAGAACGATCGTCTTGAAAAATGTGTCGCAAAAGGATCGTGAAAAGTCATGCCAAATTTGTGAAGATTCTCAAGGAATGCCTTACAATGGCTCTTCAAGACCCAAGGAGGTGTAAACAAGTGATATTAGAGAAAAAGGAAAGGCCAAGAAGTGACAAGGAGTTGCAATTTTTGACACTGCTAGAAGAATGCCGCACAACACAGTATGTGTACCGCACGACACAGTTAGAGTGCCACACGCCACTGTGATGGCAGTTTGAGAAGAAATGTATACTTTGGCCGTACGAGACCCATTCCATGTTTCTTTTTGGGTACTTGGCCTATGCACACAAGTTATAATATGTGCATGTGAATTAACGAAGGGATTAGTTGTTGTTCTCAACAAAATTTTGATGGCTGGGTACCCCGAAAATCGAGTTACGTAAATATTGGAGGTATCAACAAATTATACTTTGTGATGTGGCTATTTCTCAAGATTGGTCAACTCATGCATGTCATGTTATGTACTTGTGGTTCGCAAGGAAACCATTTCACTTATTTGTCAAAAATTTGAAGAACGACAACACCGGTACGTATGCATATCAAGTTTTGTTCCATTATGCTTTCTTTGATCCTTGCATTGTATATATGATTTAGATTTGTTCATTTTGTTCCATTGAGTCATGTGAGTCACAACCACAAATACGAGTCAGTTTCTCAGTCTAAGTTTATATTATTTTTCAGTTCAATTGTTTTAACTAAGTATTCATGCGCAAAAACTTCAATTTCTCAAACTCACTGCTAGTGTGAATAAAGCAACCCAAGGTGCAAAGTTTTTATAAAAACCATACTAAAACATCCACATAATAAGTGTAATAATATTCGGGGGCAAACAGGCCCAACGCTAAGTCTAATACCACGGCACACAGGCCATCTCCATAAAAAAGCAGAAAAGATGGAAAAACAGGTGCCTAAATCAAAATGAGGCACGCAAGCCCCACCTAATAGCATACTATTACTAACAGTTGTGTCTCAGGTACGAGGTCGCTTCAGCACATATACTCCTCCGGGGTACTAAACCATCCTCTCTCTCAGCATCGTTACTTTCTGCGTCTGTCCCAGATGCCTCTACATGTTCACACACACACTCTCTCTCTCTCTCTCTCTCTCTCTTTTTCTCTCTCATGAGCTGCTGAAGAACACAAAACTCTACTTGATGCTGGAACCACTGTGGTAGCTTGAGCACTGAATGCCTAGCACTCTGAGAACGAGACATCCCCTACACAAGAAACAAAATTTGTCAAGTACAATGTAAAGCATGAATGGTGAATGGAAAGAAAAAGCAAGTATGATGAAATACCTCAGCAGCTCCCTTGCTAGGATTGACTCTACGACTAGCTCCCCTCTCACTGCTGGTACCTACTCCACAACTACTCTCCTTGCTCCTCTGAGTGACACAGCTTGTATCCCTGCCTCTACTAGTCTCTCCTGCACTACAGCTCGTGTCTCTACCTCGGCCGGCCTCTTTGGTACCACGACCAAGCATCTTGTCTCTAACAGCTCTCAGCCTACGACCAAGTAGAACTCCTAGCTCAGCTAGCGGGCACATCTCTAGAGCCATGCCCATCACATACTAACGAATCATGGCTCGCAAGTCAAGGATCAATTGGTAAGCTGATGCCGCCCACTTAACAGGAATCTGAAAGGCAACAACGCATTAATGAGTAACAATTTAGAGCATACTGAAGTGAGAAAGCAATCAAAACAATCAAAGTCACCTCTGTCGTGGCAGGAGTAATTGTGGGTGTAACAGAAGACACTGTCACTACTCCAAGCATTCCACCTACAATAACTACCTCAATCTTTCTCTTTAGCTCTGGGAAGGCAGGAACATCTCTCAGCCAATTCTCCATGTCCAAATTATGCGCCAAATATGTGTCCAAGTATCCAGCATAATCCACTAAAGGATTGAAAGTTAACTCCGTTGGCACTGTGAACCTTTCCATCATAGCTCGAGTATAGTCCTATGTCCTCTAGACAAGTGAAGGAAGAGGCCCTGACACTCTAAAGAAGTCAAGCCTGAGAGACTGATGAGAAAGCCTATCATCCAAGTACCATAGCCAGCCATACGAAGACTCCAACAACACTCTACTCTATGTCAGCTCTTTGCTCCTAACCAGGTAATCTTGGTGCAATCCATCCCAAACATTCCACCTCACCTGCAAGGCAAATTTCATCATTCTTAGGGAAATCAATGGGCAAGTAACATAAAGAAGATAATTGCAAAAGCTTACCCTGTCACCTCTAGTCCAGTCAAGAAAAAGCCTCAAGTTCCTCAAGTCACCCTTATGCTCACTAGGTCCCAGTAGCTCTTGCCCCCACTTTGCAGCTCTTAGAAGCACCTTGGCATTATCGTGGAAATTCCTTGGAGTAAATATCCCTAGAATCTCGTAGGCCCACACCTGCATTTTCAAGGATAAATTAAGACAAGAATACAATAGAGGCATTATTCAGAATTGCATAAGGAGAAATATAAGCAAACTTTTACCTCCAACACTTTCTAGAAGCCGCAAAGGCTCGTGCCCGCTCCACGGCAAACAAAACCTAGAAAGTAGGACACGGTGCACAAACCTACACCACCTCAGTCAAACTACCCAGTAGTCCTCAAATTCTCCAACACTGGTAACCAACCCAAATGCACCACACCCCGCCTGTTTGGAAACACGAAAGCACCAAAGTGGTACAACAAGTAAGCTCTCGCCATTTTTGTTGCCTCCACATCTGATGCTGGCTCATGGTCCCAAAACTCAACCAAAGCAGTATATTTCACCACTAGCTTAGTACCACCCGATCTCCTCCCCAAGTAATACTCCACAGCACGAGTGTCTAAGAACAATCCTGAATCAAACAGGATAGGCTCACCTCCAACCCTCAAAACAGTGATAGCAACAAAGGCAAGAGGGGTGATCGTCATCTCCCCAAACCTGAAGTGAAAAGTATTGGTGGTATCCCACCAACACTCCACCAAAGCTCTCATCAACCTACTATCTGTTCATCATGACCAAGATCCGAATGAAGGTGGTCAATCCTGCTGCATCAACCAAAGCTCTCACACTCGACGACAAAACATTGTAATACTCCAAGGAATTTGCTGAACCCCTATAACCACCAAGAGATCTCTGAGACTGTTGCAAAAACATAATATGATTTCTACAGTCACTATAAAGAGAAATGAATAGGAAACAAGTGCAAGCTAAAAGGGAAAAAATGCATACCAACGGATTCTTGAAAGCAATGTGAGTCAAGCGATCGAGCAAAATCTGTGTGCCCACGTAAAAAGGTAGCACGGGAGTGTACGTGTCACACCTCAAAGGAATGAAGAAGTGGACATGCGACACATAAGTCACAGGCAAAAGGAACCCTGTGCTCCAACTCCAGCTCAACCTCCTGCACTATGGTCAAATAAGGCACCCCAGCAGCTGCCTTAGCCTCTCTCTGTCTCTCCTCATGCTCAACATCCTGAACATGTGTCAGCACACTCTCTTGGGTCAGAATATCTGCAAACTGGGGGGATTCCTACATAGTCGCTAAAATATCCTTATCTCTCTCCCCCTCAAAAGTATCTGCTAAAGTCACACCTATCTTATGGGAAGAACCAGCTGGGGGAACAAACAGTGGAGGTTTTGAAACCTCTGCCTCTTGCACGCTAGCAATACAAATTTCAACAGCCAGACCCCCAAAAGCGCGAGAAACAGGCCTCGCCAGAGGTGTCTCCTCACTATCACTACCACTTGCCCACAACAACCTCTACATGTACATCACTATCACCTAACCCCCTCGAAGTCACTGGTATATCAGTCATAGTGCGCTCACCCCTACAGGAATCTCTATCACAAGGCTAACCTCCAAAACATCACCAAGTACAGTACCAACCTGGAACCCACTACACGTACTCTCCCCAACACCTGTTTTCTCTACTACAACATCAATATTGCCAATGTTCATTGCAATATCAGAAATTGGAGTACTTATGCTTGGAGTATCAATAGTCATGGCCTCAAGACCCCCATGCACACAGGAGAAACTTGTTGCCACGGTACTCTAATCAACAACTGCTACACTCATGATGTCACCCATGACACTCTGAGTGCACCATGTGGCACTCATGTCTTCACCAACAATACCGCCATCTCCCACCATGCCATTAACCAAACCAACGGCACCTATGGTGTCTCGTGGCCCCACCAGAGATGATGTCTCGTCTAGATGGGCCTCACCAAGCCCCATCGATACCCATTTTGGCATTGATGGTGTCATTTCAGCCTCAATCGGTGCCGCCCGAGATGCTTTGTGAAATGGATCTTCAGTAGCCAACTCAGTTTTGGCTGGAATAGCCATGGATGGGCTAACCCCAGTTGCATCAGACGATGTACTCTCCTCCTCAATGACCGATGAAGTTGTGTCGTCACCGAGCACGGTGGAGTGGCTTTGCTCCTCACTAGAATCGGCAATGGCCGGAGTATTTCGGAAGAGGGAGTTCGGTTTCGGAAAGATTTGAACCGAAAGGAAGAAGAAATTTGGGGAAAGCAAGAGGGGGGAAGAAGAGTAAGAAGAGAGTGGGTTTTGAACTCCTCTCTCTCAAGATAAACCAACCAAAGTTTGAATGAGAGGAAGAATCAAGAGTATGGGTGGTTATGGATCGGGAATTACAACTACTTATGTTGTACATCCACTGTGTCGCAAGACACTCACGCTCTGCTGCACGGTACACACATTTTGAACTCCACCGCACGGTAGTCCTACTCCATCGCACGGTACACTTTGTGTACCGCACGTCACACTTGTGTATTTTTCAAATGTTTTTGGCTCTAAATCAATTTTTCAAAGGATTTTAAAGCCACGGTATATTTTTTCTTAACCAATCATTTTTCATCGGGACCTCACTAGTCTCGCTCCAATCACTTTTCATGGGGACTTCGCTAGTCTCACTCCAATCACTTTTCATGGGAACCTCACTTGTCTCGCTCTACTCATTTTTTTCGAGGACCTCGTTGGACTCACTTTTTTCGGGGACCTCACTGGTCTCGCTCTACTTACCTTTTTTGGGACCTCGCTGGTCTCGCTCTACTCATTTTTTTTTCGGGGACCTCGCTGGTCTTGCTCTACTCATTTTTTTCAGGGACCTTGCTGGTCTCGCTTTACTCACACTTTTTCGGGGGATCGCTGGTCTCGCTCGACTCACTTTTTTCGGGGACCTTGCTGGTCTCGCAATACTCACTTTTTTCGGAGACTTTGCTAATCTTGCACTACTCTCATACTTTTCACGAGACCTCATTGGTTTCACGCACTCATGAAGCCTCACTCGCTGACTTCGTTCACAGCACATCATTTGTTTTTTCCTTGTTGAAGAATGAGGTGGCAATCCTCACAATCCGAATTAGATAAGTTTTCTATAACTCTTGTGTTTGCATAATCCATCATTTTGCATATGTATTAAGCACTAACAAACTACGTTGGTTTGATCCCTACAACGGGGTACATAGGCAGCTCATATGAGCGAGACCGTATGCAACACGTTTACTAGTTTGTTTTGTACGAGAATGTTAAATTGAGGGGTGTTTTTATCTTTGACGTAACTTTCATCACACAATGACTGATAAGCCTCATCAAAGAGGGGCAACTGTAGACACCCCAAAATTGAACCCTCGTACACGTTTTTAATCCCTGATGATGAAAAGAAATGTTCGAAAAGCCTCTCGGAATGAAATTCTTCAAGTCAACATGGTCAACAGTGTTGCATGGCACTAGGTCATCTCTTAGGTATGGTACTCCCTCAGTCACGCAGTGTTCTTTTTTGACAATGGAGGTGGAAGAGTACCACACGACATTGTCATACATCAATCTAATTTATGCAGGCGTTCCAGCAGCTCAAATTGTTGACAATCGTTCCTCAATCTTCATGATGATTTCTTGTAAGTCTTAAAGGCTATACAATAGCTATGATTACATTGAGTGGGCATCAAGGATATTTGGAGGCCAAGCCGATTTCCACGGCTATAAATCCCGACCGGTTTGCCAAGAACAGAGCATTGAAAAAAATCATGGCTAACCTTTCTTGAACTCTGTTTACAACCATACTGACCTCATAAACTACCTACTGCTATCATCCTTCAACCAGAAAACAACCCTCAAAGCCCCACAAAAGAAAACCCAATCAAAAAACCAAATACCATGTTCTCACCTCAAAATTGTGAGTTCACCATTCCAAATTCCTTTAGTTCCAGCAGTCAATCATCATTGTTCTTATTTTAGGACAGAGTCTAGAGTAAGGAGAAGGCCCAAGCCATAACCAAAGGCTCCAAAAGGTGGTTCACTCCATAAGGTTTCAACCGGAGATACAATTCTGTTTCCCTGAAGTTTATAACTTTGGTACCCTGAGGGGAGGAATACCAATTGCGAGATGATATTCTATATTGTCTTCGCATAGACCCATGTTATAGGAAAAACCTTTTTTATCAAAGACCTCCTGATTGCGCAGTACGGTGAAAACATCGCTTTGTACGGAGTAATCCAATGAGGAGGAACATTGTCTAATCAAAAACTATCATTTTCCAGTTCAAAGTAATTAGTTTTAATCATGTTTCATACCCTGGATATGCCCTCATTTTGTTTTCTATTGAAAAACAAAATTTTCAAACTGTTTGCAAAATAAATAGTGTCGCACGACACTCCTCCTGTACCTCACCGTACACTTGGAGCGTTGCACGACATTCTTTTGAAAATTTGACCGTTGGTTGTATGCGCAATACCGCACGGTATACCATTTCTGCTGCACAGTACACTTTGAGTGTTGTGCAGTACTCTTTTTCAAATCCGAAATTTATAATCATTTTCCTTTATAAACAGTTTGAGAAAATAGTTTTTCTTTAAATAATTTGAAGTTATTTCATTAATTATATTATCTGTTATCTTTTAATTGCTTATTTTGCATGATTAGTTGTTTATTTGAATAAAATTTTACATTAAAATATTTTCTAAAAATCCCAAATGTTTAGTAAAGACCGATTTTTAATCGGTTGAGCGAGGTGCCTTAAAAACCTTTCCCGTTCGTAACCTGGTTCCCAAATTCAAAACGATCTCTGGTTTTCAAATTCTTTTTTAATTGCGAGAGTTACATTATTTTCAAAATCATTTTTTATAATGGTTTCTTGGGTGTTAAACCATTTTCCAAGATAAAAACTCGGGTGGCGACTCTATTTTCAAAACAATTTTACAAGTTTTTCATCCCGTGGCGACTTCCACAAGCAATCAAGTCTTCAAGCTTCAAGGAATCACCGTCGTCACGTCCATAATAAGCATACAGGTCACTAATGTTGAAAACTAGACTAATAGATAATCCTACCAGCAACTCCAATCGATAAGCATTAGGTCCCAACTTCTTGAGTATTCGGCATGGTCCAAACTTATTTTGCTTGAGCTTCTTACAAGAACCAGCTGGAAATCTTTCTTTGCACAGATAAACCATGACAAGATCACCATCTTCAAACTCTTTGTTCTTGCGGTGTACATCAACTTGGTTTTCTAATGCTTAGAAGTTTTCTTTAACGCTCTTGAACTTGATCATGAATGTTTTTTATGTGGGCAACAAACTCCTTCGCATCCATACTAACTCGAACTTGGGTACTTAATGCCAAGAGATCCATCACTTGATAGGGTTTTCTACCATAAATCACCTCAAACGGGGCCTTCATTGTTGATCGATTGAAAGAACTGTTGTAAGCAAACTTAGCTTGAGGAATGATGAACTCTCACCTCTTTGGATTGTCTCCTACCAAACTCCTCAATAAATTTTCAAGCGACCTATTCACCACTTTAGTTTGCCCATCTATTTGAGGATGATAAGCACTTGAAAACTGAAGTTGAGTTCCAAAAAGCTTCCAAAGTGTCTTCCAAAAGTGACTCATAAATCACACATCATGATCTGATACAATAGATTTTGGAACACCATGTAAACAAACTATCTCTCGGAAAAACAATGTAGCAACATGAGAAGCCTCAGTGGATTTCTTGCATGGTATAAAGTGAGCCATTTTTTCAGAAGCGTTCAACAACTACAAAAATGCAGTCATACCCGTGCTGCGTTCTTGGCAAGCCTAGGACAAAGTCCATTGACATATCCTCCCATAGGACATTAGGGGTAGGAAGTGGCTAGTATAAACCTGTATTTTAGGATAGTAAACTTAAACTCAATTCCTATTTGTGTAATTAGGAACCATTAGGGATATTAGCTTTTGAATCCGTTGGCATGTTTTAAGACTCGTCACTTGGTTTGAGCTAAACCAAGAAAAATCCTTACTAGAGATTCCAGTCATGGATTCGTAAGCCAATAGATAATTTTATAAAACTTAAGGATTATAGTAATGAGAATCTATTACTAATTTAATAATTCATAGGGTAGATACTATAAAAATAAATAATATTATTATTATAGAAATTTTTGCAAATCAACACACAAGCATAATAGTATAGTACAAATTACAAAAGTGCAATGTTTAAAATAATTAAACACACTAAGAATAAGGCGTAAGAAAATCCTACCTCGGTCCAAAGAATAGGCCAGGCAAGGAAGGCTTGCTGGAGAGGCAAAGGTTTGAACTACAATTTATTCCGGAAATACTTTGATCGGCAACAAAATGAACATAAACTTTGGACAGCGTGAACGGAGTCATATCTCAACTGTTTTGAATGATTCTTGTGTATAAAACAAAGTACTCGAGGTGTTCTACAGCTTTGTTAAAGAAGTCTAACCCCAAAACTTCTCCAACTATGTGAAAAATAGAGATTTGGACAGAGTAACTGTGCTGCCCGAGAATATCCGAGCAGCAACTTCAGGCTGCAATACCGGGATCATTTCTAAACCGTTTTGGGTGATTCTTATATTAAAAATGAAGAGCTCGAAGCCCTCTACAACTTTGTAGAAGACACTTAAGGCTAAAAACGAATCCATCTATGGGAAAAATATCGATTTACACAGTGTAGAATCTGTCCTTTCATTGAGGAGGAATGAAAGGCTATTTATACTTGAAATTTAGTAGATAAAACTCAATCCTAGCCATTGATTTGTGGTAAGTGATAAATAATCCTAGCCATTAGATTTTGGTAAAATGGAAGGTTATATATATTGGCTACCAAATTGACTACTTAACAAATTTGACTAATAAGATTATGCCCACAAAAGTCTAAAAATTAATAACAATACCCAAATAAAATGTTTCATCACAAAGAAAAATAAAATTTTGAAATAAAACTATTTTTCAAAATTTTGGACCATTACAACATAAGCATTTTCCGTCATTAATTTGACAGAAGGGCAAAATTGAAATTCAATTGAAACTATAAGGACGAAATTGAAATTTAATGTATTTTGTAAGGACTAGAATAGTAGATAAGCCAATCTTCTATTTACCCTTTTTCTATTAACCGGGTCCCGCAAGTACCCTAGAACGCAGTCCGCAACTATGAACATATAAATGAATCGGCAAGCATCACATAAAAATGCATAAAATATTTAAAGTAACTCAAGGTGTTACACAAACAATACCTCAAAAGCCAAAAATCAAACAATTAACCACAAACATGCAACGATGTTACCAAACACGGTGATACAAAAAAGGGAAGAATGGGTTTGGGTTGAGATTAAAGATAAGAGATAAGGGGAGAGGGTTATAACTAAAACTACACCTATTTAGGCAAGAAGAAGCTTCTCTAAAATTTAGGCAAGAAGAAGCTTCGATGTTAGAGAAACTGGACTTGAAATATGCCTCGTACCAAAAACAAAAGCTGGAGCAAAGATGGAGACAGCTATGAACCCTGGGTGAAAATAAATCTGGCCATCTTGAAGACTTTCTCGTCTCCCTTTCCCCCCTTCGTATGGCGATCGGTTGGAGAATTGGAGGCAAGGAAAAGGAATCAATCTTCTGGCTTCCTGCTCTCTCTCTCTCTCTCTCTCTCTCTCTCTCTCTCCCTCCCATATCCGAACACGCCACTGCAGAGAAAAACAAAAAAGAGGAGAAGTGAGGGTAGAGGACGTAATTTGACTTATGGCATGAGACATAAATAAGACGAAATTGACGGGCAAAATTATCCAAATTGAAAAATGGCCAAACCCTCTCTTTATAGTGCTCTGAGTACGTGGATATATGGTTTTATAAAAAATTGTTTGGATCAAGTCTTTTCCAGTTATTTTATTAGTGATTCCTCGCTAAAACTCTTAAAATTATATTTTAAACACATTGAATGGTTCGGATCATCAAAATTCGATCGGAAGCTATATATGGTCCGCACTTAAGTGAAGTGCAGGATCCCATATTAGATACAAACTATATATATAGGGGGAAAAGATAGTGACAAAACCATTTGCCTATATATGACAAAATTATGCATATGCACAATAGCGGCAATTATCCAATCCGGGATCCCGTATTGGGAAATCCGAGCCGTCCAATGTGTTCAAAATGTGTTTTCAAGGGTCCACGCGAGAAATCTTCAAAAAAAAAATACCGGGAAGGGCTTGATCCAAGTAATTTTTCGCAAAAACTGTATATTTACAATTTTGCGAAAAACTGATCGGAATTCCTGGATTAGATCGAGACTTTGCACAATAGTATCAAATTTGTACATGGATATACGCATATGAGGTTTTCAAGAATAAATACTATTATCTATACCTTTTTTCTACATTTGCCTTTAAAATGCAGATTAGATCAGTTTCAATTTTTTTGTTTTGGTTAATCTCGTAAGTAACAATTCAATCTTAGGATGTTGCAGTTAAGTTTTCAATTTCGTAAATTAAGGTTCTTTTCATCTAATTACAGCCATACGGACACTTCGTGAGAGGAACGTTGCAACGAGGGAAGGCGGTGATTTGGCAAGGGACCTTGTTTTGTTCGGTCAGGGGTTTCACGGATAACAAAAGAAAACAAATTGTAAACATGTGCATGCCAAAGAGATTTTGGGAAGAGGTTTGTGCTAAAAATATGATCGAGAACAATCAAAATAATCAGCACTTGAGAGTTCCTACAGCCATTCTCTATATCAAGCCAAAAATGAAGAAATGCTGCCAACTTTAATGTCTAAACCCTCCGTTTCTCAATTAAATAGATTAACAAATCAAACTCTTTCTTTTCACGGAATCACGACATCCAAATCAATTAAATAGATTAACAAATCAAGCTCTCTTTTTTTACACAGAATCACGACATCAATAAAACAAAGGACCTTTGTTCTCTGGTGCAGAAAAGTTAAAAATTAGTTAGGACAATGCTACCCATACAGAAGTATTTGCACAGAAAATACACAGAGGGTGCTTGGGGACCCACTTTTGGGTCTCATACGAGTGATCTAAACTGTTCATTGTCCTTAGAGCATTTTTCCGAGGGGCCCCGCATAATTTCAGCTCAATCGGATGGTTAAAATGCTTAAACCAAAGTCCCACCGTTTCAATTACAAAAAATTTGATTGAAACGGTGGAACTTTGGTTCAAGCACTTCTAACCGTTCGATTGAGCTAAAATATTGTGGGGTCCCTCGGAAAAATGTTCTAAGAATAATGAACGGTTCGGATCACTCGTGTGGGACCCAAAACTGGGTCCTCAAACACTCTTTGTGCATTTTTCGTGCATCTCCCTCTGTACCCAAATGTTTACCAAATTAGTTTAGGGTACCACATAACAGTTTTGTTGCTAAAAGGGAAGAACGATGAGCAACTGAATCAAAAAATAACTTCCAATAGTTTCATTTTCTAGACAAAAATTTTGGTCCCTGTGGGAGCGTCGATTCCGGGGTGAACCTCTTGGAGTCGCCTGAAGGCTCCGCCTTGGTCTTTTTGCCTAGCGCTCCATCCGAGCGCTCATGCCTAGCCGAGGGCTAAGATGAACCTTGCCTGGGGCCTTCGCCTAGCGCTCCATCTGAGCGCTCATGCCTAGCCGAGGGCTAGGATGAACCTTGCCTAGGGCCTTCGCCTGACACCCAGTAAGTTCGCCTGAGAAGAAGGTATGCACTCTCTTCGCCGGAGTGAGCTCTCTGAGCCTTCTGGGTTGTAATATCTAGTCGTGCACGCCGTTGGTGGAAAGGATGGTGCACGCCGGTGGTGACAACCTGCACATGTAGACAACCACGTTAGTGCCTAGCTTGGACGGTGGTGGTCCGGGAAGGCACTCCGATGGTTAAGTCAGTGACTGGAGAAGAAGAAGTTTGCCGGAAACTTAGAGAGAGAAAGTGAGAGAGAAGGGTTGAGCATTGTGTAAAAACTCTCCTCCTCCAGGTTGGGGGATTATGCCTTTTATAGGTAAGGGGTTGGTTGGGCTCCGAGCCCTCCACGCGCCTCACGCGCCATCGGTTCCCTAGGCCAATCACGTGGCCTGGACAGGGCGCTGCCTGCGCCATGTCGCTTCGGATGACGTCGCTCCTGTCACCTGTCACGACTTTTGCAGCACGCCACCTGACATGCCGCCTGACACACGCCACCAAATATCACATCTGATAGGTCAGGCACGCGTGATAGGGACCCTTCAAAACCCATCGGTTCGGGAAAGGGTGCTCGATTCGGGAAAGAGCACTCGGATTGTCTGGGAGTGCTCGAATTGACAGGGGTGCCTGGTTCGGATCGGTAAGGGTCCGTTCGGCAAATAGCACCCTCGGTTCGGCAAGGAGCGTCCGGATCGACAAGGGCGCCTGGTTCGGCCAAAGGTGATTGTTCGGCCAAGGTGTCCGGTTCGGCCAAGAAATGCCCCATTCGGCATAAGTGCCCGTTCGGCAAGGAGTACCCGTTCAGCAAAGGTGCCCGTTTGGCAAAGGTGTACCCGTTCGGCATGGAATGCCACGTCAGGCCCATCTGATAAGCCTGCCCATCGCCTAACGGTTGAGTCTGCCTAGCGCTTAGCAGATAAGGCTAGTGTGTACGTTGGTTTGTTAGGACTTTGGTGGAATTGGGCCCCTCCAGTCCCTAAAGGCCATCCAAATTTTGCCCTCAATAAACGTTTTGACGCTAAAAACTTATGTCAAGTACCCATAAATATGATCTCCAAATGTTTTGCTTTTAGGAAATTAACTATAATTCAATAACCACATAATTAAAAGACTTTACACTAACAAAAACCAAAAAAATGGAACACCTTTAATGTTTTTTTATCAGCAAAAGAGGAAATTCATAGATATGGAAGGAATTACACAACGATAGAGAAAGGCCTGGAAGACCAAATCGAAAACAAGCTTAGTTGGCACGGAGCCAACCAAGGAAAGAAATATACATTTGGGATGTTCAAAACAAACTCAAGCTCAGCCAAAACAAAAACTACTACTAATAGTAGTAGTAGTACTGTAGTAGAAGGAAAAAAGCAGCAACACAGCAACGGAATCCGGCGCATCAGGAACATAACTTCAGCAACAAAAAAATAGCGGCATGATTTCACCAAAACTCACATCAGCAGCAAAGATAACCACCAGCATTAAGCAATTGTACGAACCTAAAGCATTATCAGATCCATCATAGAGATATAGCTGCAAGCATTTGAACCAAGTTCATTAGCAACTTACAACATCACTAGAAAGGTAAGGAGCAAAGCAGCATAGGCATGTACAACAGTAGCACCAGTAGAAACAAAGGTATCCAAACAAAACCATAGCTAGCAGATCCAGAAAAAGCTAGGACTCGTGAGAACTCAAAAGGATAATCAACTACTGCTTAAATCTTTGTCTCAACACTTTCCCGTACATAGGGCTGCTAAACAAACCAAACAACTTGAACTCGGCTTGATTTTTGGCTTGTTCAAACTTGTTTGAAAAAATATAAGTCAAGCTCAACCAAATTTTTTTTGTTCGTCACCACAAACTTTAATGTCTAAGCACATGTACTATCCGTACCAGCCACCACTAAGATATACAAGTAGCAACAACAACTCTATCCCTCTTTTTGCCTCTCTCCTCTTCTTAGTTTGCTCCCATTCCCACTACATGAACCTTGCCATCTCTACGACTAGCCAACTGCACCATTATCGTCGTCATCTCGCCCAACTTCTGCCCACCTACCAAGGCTGGATCCTATCCTCCACTAGGGTTTTCATTTATTCAAGGAAGAATCATTGTACGTTTTTTTTTTTTAATATCTAAACTCTGAAGTTATTTCTAGCCTTTTATTATAATTTTAAATTTCAAGCTAGTTTAATGTGGCTATGTGATGTTAAATTATTGTTACTGGATGCCTTAAGGCATTTCTAATCCATCATTCCTAGTCCATTTATATATATTCTGAACGATCTTTTTCCTTTAGCCTATCCTCGAAACCACTTCTAACCTTTGTCCCCATTGCCCAAATGTGAGTGAATGTCATTCATATTCTGCAAGATTGTCCTAAAATCATGTACACTTGGTCATCCGTTCATTGTCCAAATTCTCATTCTCTGTTCATGACTAGGTCCTAGATCCCTCTCTGGCTCCAATTCTTTTGTCGAACTCCTAGGTCACATACCTTTGGAGTTCCGTGGTCTACCATTTTCTCTGTCGCTTGGTGGTGTGCTAGGGGCAATCATAGATCCATAGTACAAGACATTTCGCAAACCCTATATTAGCTGACAATCCTCTTGGCAAACTCCTCTCTGCATGATATTCTGGCTCAAGCATCTGGATGGTGCTTTCTGGGAACACAAAATTGCACAATTGCCAGAAATCTACCCAACTACTTGGCAGGTCAAAAAGTGACAAAAACCATCTTTGGGGATCATAAAAGTCAATAAATATAGTGTTGTGGACATAAATATATTAGGTGTGATCATTTGAGGGGTTGGATCATGGGCCTCCGATCAAATATTGGATCAGTCACTTATTTTGTTGCCTAACCTTGGGCTCTACGAGATGGGCTCCGACACAGGCTGAATTTTTAGTGTAATGCACTTAGGGTTAGAAGCAGATGTATCCACAAATATCAACAGGAAATGCCAGGCCGGTCCCATATTTTTTGGAGGATTCCGTTCAAATCCTTTTTGTTATGTTATCCCACCCAGACCCTTTTTATAGACACTTTTACTATTTTGCCCTCACCCAGAATTCACATCTCCCCAAAAAAAAAAAAAAAAAAAAAAAATTCACCCCCGCGCAGAATTCACACCGCCAAAATTCACACCCCCAAATCACACAATTCACACCCCCAAATTACGCAATTTTTTTTGGTCTGCCCCAAATTCACACCCCATTTGCACAATTCACATCCCCAAATTATACCATAAATGCACAATTCTTAATGAATAATTCAACTTTCAGCAGTTGCATGGTGTGAATCCTGTATTTGAGGTGTGTGAATACACATGAATAAATAGAAAGCTAAAAAAGGTGAGTTGATCATACTTTTTTTTAATCATCAACTCAGAAAATCGAATCGGACCGGAAACAACCGGAATTACCATCAAACACCCTAGATTGGATCACATATACATATACATACATGTGAACTGACGATAATGGACAAATCCTTGTGTAACTGATAATAATTTGCACAATTCACACTCCCCAAATTAGTTGAACCACAAAGCAACAACTAGATTAGTTGGGTTGTGCTTTCAATCAAGTTTAACTTGATTAGTTATGTTGTATTATGAATCAAGTGAAATTTACGAGCTTGTACCTTTTGAAATTTGCCTTGTGAAATTCACGAGCACATAGATAGCGAATTTCACAAGTGAAATGAAATCACAAAGCAACTGTTCGGATTAGTTAGGCAATAATGGAAAAATCCTTGTGTAAAACATTCCCAAAACAAAGGATGAAAACAAGCCCCAAAGATATGCCCTGTTGTTCAAGAACATAAACCATATGTGAAATTAGGTACCACCAAGAAATGCTATGATATTTGCAAACAAGTTTTGCTCTCAGAGCAATATATCATATGATTTACATACTCCACCGAGCAAAAAATTAGACCAATTTAATCTAACCTACTTGGTAAGAATTTGTGATGTCATCGAGCAGTTGGTGTGGAATCTGTGTTCTACGTCTACACTTCTTCTTTTTCCAAGTTTGCTCGAACAGTTTTATTATCCATGATGGTGTCCATCACAATAGCACGAAATGCACCAGATCGAGTCAAGTTTGGAAAAGGATTCTTCACCAAGAATCATATACTTCTCATTTGTCTCTTTAAAAAGCCCAACCCACTCCAAGCTTCCAAACCCTTGTCGCCGAGGGAGGCCAGAGTGCCCCTCGCCGGATCTGATGAAGAATCTGATGACTACAACAAAGAAGATGATTTCTTTGACGTACCCGATGTTCGACTAGAGCCTTCGGCCCTCTGTGAATTCAAAGCTGGATCTAGTGCGTTGGTTGCCAATGAAGAAGGACTTCGTCGATGAGAATGACTTTTTCTAGCGGCGAAAAGGAGGGGAGGAGGCGGGGAAGATGTTCTGCTATGGTCTGGAAAAATTATAGAGGAGGAGAAAGGATCAGGGATGGAGAAGAAAGAAGGGGATTGTGGGCAGATTACTTAAAAAGGGGCCTGGAAGGATAATGTTAGACATGCGTTGGGCCTAGACGGGTAGAGAACGACAAGATATGGCCGGCTTATAGAAAGCCCAAATATTAACACATTTCTCATCGATCTCTTTAGTAACTTGTTATTGATTACAAGTTGATTATGGGAAGATTTCAGGAGAGCAAGCTTAGCCACCTTTAGGTTTTGTTTCTTGGGAGAGTTGTTCCCCAATCCATTATAGCAATTTGTTAAGGTCACGGGTCCACTCCATAGATCCCTAACATATACAGTCCACACCCACATCCAAAAGACACAAAATACCCCTTCATATATAAATCAAATCTTGAGCTGTGAACATCATTCTTCTTCTTTTTCTTCTTCTTCTTCTTCTTCTTCTTCTTCTTCTTCTTCTTCTTCTTCTTCTTCTTCTTCTTCTTCTTCTCTCTCTCTCTCTCTCTCCATCGTCACTCTAGCCTCCTCTCTCGATCGTGAAATCGGCGAACCTCTGGCTAACACCACCACCTTAAACTCCAATAGAAACGATCAAATCGTGACCTAGCCACGTCATCGTCGTCTCTAGCTAAAATCAAGTGGTCTAACCATTTTCTGCAACTCCGGCGACAGACGATCTCTATTCGAGTGGAAAATTGTTCAGATTTGTGTGTGTGTGTGTGTGTGTTTGAGAGAAAAATCATGGCATTATCATTATTTCTACCTACTCTCCAATGATCAACGGCTCCATCAATTTTTCAGTTTTTGTAAGAGATTCCTTCAGATCTTGTCGAAAAAGCTCTGGCTGACGTCGGGTTTGCTTAAGTGAACCGTAGCTCCGGTGATTCAGAAGATCCTGTGTCAAATTTCGGGACTGCCATTGTTAAAGAGAGAGAGAAGAAAGGCAGATGTGGTCATCGGAGAAAATAGGGGTGGAAAGAGAAATAGAGAGAAGAAAGAAATGAGAGAAGAAACTGGTGGGGTCAAGAAGCACATGGGCAACAACAGATTTTACTAGTTACACTTGCATTTAGAAAAAGGGACGTGAGTACAGCTGGACTCATCACAAATGGCAGTGTGCCTTGCAAATGATGTCAAAAATCTAGTCAAAAGTGGGACCATGGTCCTTTCCCTTGGATATTACACACAAATGATTTTTGTGAGCAAAAGTAGAGGCCACAGCCTTTTTGATGGGACCAATTTCTTTTTTTGTCAAAAATCAACTTTGCAGTAGCCTTTCTGTCCAATTTTTCAAAATGAACTTTTGAGTCCAATCCGAGACAACTATATTTTTCCTAGATGCACGTACAACTGTACAAGTGAAGAATATTAGTTTTATTATATAAAAATATGTTGTACATTCATTAGTGGTGGGTGAGCTTTGGTCAACAAATATCATGACTGAGTAGGAATGAAAACAAAATAAGTCATTCAGAGAGAGAGAGAGAGAGAGAGAGAGAGAGCCGTGCTTAGTGGGAGTTTTTCTTCTTTTTTTTTTTTTTTGAACTTCCCAAGTATTTTGTTTGAAGAGTTGCTCTAAATGTGAGTCTGGATAATCACATCTTTGGAGTCTAGATAACCACAACAATCCCAAGTGGGCTTTTTAAAAAAAGCTATAGCACAGATAACCACATCTTCTGAGTACAGATAACCACCTCTTGCGAGTCAAGATAACCACATCTGATCCTAAGTAGGCTTTTTAAAAAAATGATATAGTTTAGATAACCACATTTGGCGAGTCACTTTTCCAGTGAAGTCCAATTTTCCGACTACTTTTCTGGCACTGGCAAAATTCCAGCGAACTTTCCGGCAAAATCCAATTTTCCGGCGACTTTTCCAGCAAATGTATATTATGTATTAAATTTAATGTAAGGGTATATTTGTCTATTAAAAAAATAGAACAAACCTAAGAGAAACAAAAAAAAGTGGTTTGGTGGATTAGAGGTATTATGAAAACATTAGGTGGACTAGAGGTGTTATAAAAAGCTATAATGGACCCTATAATAATTTTTTATTGTTTCTTTTGGTTCAATTCCTATTGTTGCTACCAAAGCATTGAGCTCTAAAGTGATGCACCCTTTGTCGGGTCACAAGTTCAAGTCATGGAATTCACATAACCAAAAAAAAATTCCTAGACCGGCTAGTTCTCTTAGAATTCCAATAAATAAATAAATAAATAATAATACAAGAATATGTATGGTCTAAATACTAGAATATCTTATTTTCAACTAATCTTGTTTAATCAAGTAAAAAATAAAAGGGTAAAATAGACAATAAATAATTCAATATGATAAAATTCTCGGTGAGGCCCCTGACAAAGGATACGAAAAAATCCAAAAAAAGTTCTGCGAATTTAGGGGTGTTTTGGCAAAAATAATCTACTTGGATTAATTTTTTGTCTTTATTCAATTTTTTAATATATTTTTGACACTTGTTAGTTTTATGTTGATTTTTTTAGATTATTGGTGTGTCTCGACAAGAGAAATATAAAAAGTAAAAAATTGTGATAAATTTTTTTTTAAAATTCACTAAAAACAAAAATAATGCAATTTTTTGTGAATTATTGGGTGAACCAATATTCTAAATAAAACTAACAAAATGTAAAATAAAATTGAGTTAATTAAATAATCATCCTTTTTTTGGACACGGCATACATTTTCATCCTACCAACTTTTCGGGGTTATGTTTCCATCATCTTCCTATTAGATTTAACATTATTACCCTTATTATGACATATATATCTACATAGAATCGGTTTCTAATTTTTGGAAGTGTATAATGGGACTACCTAAAAATATGGATTATTTGAAATTGGGAGGGATTCAAAACGAGTTAAGATCTTTTGATTCTCATATGTATATAACCAAATTTACTGATTTTTCAAAATTGTAGGAGTGTTGAAAATAATGAGATGATTATGGGATGATTTCCATTTATAAATAATGTGTACACATTGTAATGCCTTAAAATTAAGGTGTGTGTGAAATAGTGGAATTCAAATACGTGGACTACCATACCAATTTACCAAAAATGTACCATTGTAACTCTCTCTCTCTCTCTCTCTCTCCAAATCTAAAATTAAGTGAGTCAGTGACCCACTGATCTCTCCCTCGGCATCAAACAACTAAATTGCAATTGGATCTTTTAGATCAAAGCTCTGGTCCGATCATGCTCTGTGCTTGTTTTATTTTTTGGAGAAAAAATGTTGAAGGATTTGTTGGTGGTTGGGTTAATGTGACGTTTTTTGCATTTTCGCCAGCGTTTCTCTGTTCGTGGGCGGTTGAATTTCGACATGTTCATTATATTTTTAGCATGTTTTTATCATATTTGTAGTATGATTTTTCGACAAGCTCATGATGTTTAAAATTTACCATGTTTCTTGTATTTGTTGCCGAATTTTTATCATAATTCATGTATTATAATTAAACCATTTTTTTTTCATGATTTACCATGTTTCTTTTATTTATTGTCATAATTTATCATAATTTTTTAATTATATTCTTACCATGTTTTTAGCATGGTAAAGTTTACCATTTACCATGTTTCTTTCATTTATTGTCGAAATTTATCATGATTTTTGTGCTATATTTTAACCATATTTTTAGCATGATTTTTTGACAAGTTCACGATGTTTGTCGAAAGTTCGGTGTACGAAAGTTACATCTTTGCCATCTTTTTTTTTTTGGTTGTCAAAATTTATCATAATTTATGTTTAATAATTTTACCAATATTTTTACATGATTTTTTCGACAAGTTCTTGTGTTTGTTGCTGATTTGATTGATTTGCTATTAATTTATCCTATTTGTGGTAAGTTTATCGTATTTATACTCTATGATATTTTTAGCTCAAATTTTAGAGGTGAGAGAAAGTTGGAGAGGGAAAGATTTGAGAGATAGGAAAGAGGGAAATTGAGATAAATTAGAGAAGATTAGGGGGAGAGAGAGGGGTAGTTTGGGGTTTCTTTAAATTTCAGGATAAAAACATTATTTTCAAAAGTAACCGAGACGAAAAAATAAGTTATACTAAGTTGGAGGACTAATAATATTTAAATGTCCCAAAGTTGTGTCTGGTTTGAGTTTTGATTTTTGAAATGATTAGAGTGAGAAATATGGATAATAATTAAAACATAGGTATAATGATTAGAGAGAAATAGAGAGAAAAATAAAAAAATAAAATTTTAAAATAAGAGTAATAATTAAATAATAATTGAGAAAACTGATTTTTAAAATCCAAAACGAGACCCAAAAAATTTGGATAAAGGATCCAAAAGAAAGATTTCCTGCACGTAAAACAGAAAACCCGCAATCCTCCACTACGAAAACTACTCATTTGTTTTACCAAAAAAAAAAAAAAAACTACTCATTTTAAAAAATTGAAAAAAAAAAGTTGCAGAAGAATTGATCCTTTCTTCCTTCCACCCCAGAAGGCCAGAACTTTTTCAACACCAAACCCTAACCTCTCCCCCCTCTCTCTCTCTCTCTCTCTCTGTCTCTGTCTGTCTGTCTCTCTCTCTCTCTACAAATTCCGATTGTTTCAGCACGACTAATATTTTGGCCTTTCTCATGCCAAACCCTAAACCTAACGATCTCGATCAGGGAACACGGAGATGATGGTGCTGATAATCCGTTAGGGGTTTTTGATGGGCGATCTCCGATCAAGCATCGGCGCAGCAGCGGAAGAGAGAAGAATACCGTCGCCATCGCCGTCATCGTTGAACCCGAGCCCGTCGTCGATTGGGTTCGAGCAGTGGATCATAGCAGAGGAAGCGACTCAGGAGATTTTGTGCCGGGTTCAGCCAACTGTGGAGTCTGAGAGAAGGAGGGGGAAGGTTATAGAATATGTTCAGAGATTAATTAGAGGCTTTATTGTTTGCGAGGTGAGCATCTCTTACATGCTTCCTGTATATGTATGTGGACAAGTTACGTTTTGTTAGATGTTAGACGCATAAGTGTATGAAGTATCCTCGTGGACAATCAACACTTACCCGGGTAAGGGTGTGGGATATGTATCTGACTTTTGTAGCTGCACAGTTGGAAAATATATGCAGAATTGGAATATATGAAATGGACTATAGCATCTCGTAAGTATACACATTTCACACTTTACCTTAACAGAGGTTAAGACATCTATTGACGGAAATAAGGATATTCACGTCAAGTGTTCCGGTGTGGTTATGAGGATTAGATGAATCCGGTACTTGGACACATATTCATACCCAGCGGGGGAGCGGCTGGAAATGCCAGGGAATCTAGGGTTCATATGGGAGAGCCTACATGGAAAATTGTGGCGAGAGATGTTAGTATTTATCTTTGCATGTGGACTTATGATGGCAATAGCAGTGTTTTTTTTTTAAAAAAAAAAAATTTATTTTGGTGATAGAAGTGTTGTCTGGGTCCCACTTACTTGTTTTACCTACTGTAGGAGGAGGGCGCTCTTCATGTCATTCTTGGGTTGATTGGTTTGATATTGACACCTCATTAGTACTAGATCCAGTCACGGCACTCTACCTCTCTTCGAATAAAACCTTGCCCACTCTAGACGAGATCTATGATCAACCTCAGCGCTTCGCTCTTCTAGCTCTGACTGATTGTGCAGGGGCCATTTTGATTTTGTAGGCTGGTCTGGTTTATTGTTGTTTCCTTGTGCCTATGTCGCTTTATGGAGTTGGTATACAATATGAAACTGCCTTGCCACTCCTACGTCCTTGTCACGATCTCATAAAGATATATATTCCTTACTTTTTCCCCTTTCTTAGCCATTCCCTCCCAAAAAATATTCAAGATATGTTGCGAGTCTTGTGAGTCCCAGTCCCAATAGTTGGCTTATCTCTCTTGATCCTTGCTCTCCCCAAGTACCAGGCACATCATGGAATGATTAAATCATGATAGAGATTGGATTGAACCGGAATCATCATACTGATTCGATCCAAGCAGTTGGAATATGAATGAATTGATTGTGGATCACAAAAATCTTTGAGGTTTGTGATATCCAATTAATGAGGATTTTGCTTTAAAACTTTTTGCCATTCACCACCCCCGAGTACTTGATTCTTTAGGAATTTTACAAGCGTACAAATCTTTTTCATAATCATATAAAGTACAAATTAATAGTCTATTTAAGGAATTAAACCATCTTTTGTCCATTAGTACATTGGCACGCCACATGCCCTTCTTTATTGTAACAATCCTTGGTCCTACCTTTCTCTCGTTCTACCTTCACTGAGACACCTCGAAAAATCAACCAAATTTGAGGGTGGCATGTACCATACGTGTTCCCGCGTGTCCATGTATCCCGACATGGATAGTGCAACCTATTTGGAGTGTCGGTGCTTCATAGATGCCAGGTATCCACAAACTCAAGCATACTTTAGAGTATTTTTGTTTTTGCTGTACCTGAAGACTTTTAATTAATCATTTGAGACGAGTAGATCCTATCAAACCTTTTTTCACTTCCTTCCAATTGTGGCCCTTGCTTTACATTTCTGATTATTACATCATCCTAAGGATGGTGTTGAAGAAACATTTTAAGTGAATAAAAAATCCTATGTTGCAATGAGCAAGGCAGTCAACGTCAGTGTTCTAAAAGAAAGTCTAGAAGGCCGAGTACTTGGTGCCTAGGTGCTAGAAGGACCCTTGTCGACTAGCCCGACTAGATTGATTATCCCGAGTATCCCGATTTATTGCCCGACTAGGCACCGAGTGCTCGGCCCTGGAAGCTAGAAGGTGCCTGGCCACCCTGGGAGCGCCTAGCGAGTTTTAGAACCTTGGTCAACGTTGATGAGGGAAGTTGAATGAATCCTTTGCACAGGGAGGACACTTATCTCAATCTTGGGAGTTGGGATTGTGACAAGTTGCTTGTGAGGGGGAGGTACATATTGCGCATTAGAAATTTTGGCCTCTTTTGTAGAGGCTTTTCTATTATTTTTAGGTTTATTTGTAGTTCTCTGCCATCTTAGGTGCTGTTTGCTAAAACTGAAAATTGAAGCTTAAAGCTAAAAAATTAAGTGCTAAAAAGTAAAAACTAAATGCCAAAATTTTTAAACTGAAAAGCTGTTTGATAAAATATCAAGAGCTGAATTAAAAAACAAACTGATATAAATATAAAGAAATTTAGCTTAAACTATTTGTGATTGTTCTCCTTTGATTTTGTGATGACATAGCCATGGAATGGTTAGACAAGTCTCATAGGCTTCTGAAGCGTAAACCACAGGCCATGGGTAACACAAGCATTGAGAAGTCTTCTGGGTCCACAAACAAGTGTCCATGGTAGTTGGAAGGTGGTAGTTCAAGGGTCATCCATGGTAGTGGGAAGGTCAAGGGTCATCATGATTCTAGTACTTACATTTATATTCATCTAGATACATTAAACACATTTCTATTTCTAGTTCATTGCATCTAATTGTTAATAGGTTCAATATATGCATTTATTTCTAGGTTCATTCACTTATCTTATTCAATGTATTCATTAATTAGGTTATTTTATTTAGACCTCTACGAATTAGAAGGTTATTTTCCATGTATTATAAATTTGGCATGTAATCTTTCATTTTGAAATAGAGAGTTGATTAATTAAAGAATTTGATCATGAGCACATTAGTGAGATGCTCTGGAGAATGAATGAAGGAAGCATGGTCATGAGCACAGAGATTAATTTGGGTCTCTAGGCCTACCCTCCTTGATGCCTTTTGGCTTTGATTTGAGGGTATGGTTTTGCAACAAAACGTCCCTATAGGTCCTCGGTTCTTGGAGGTTTAGGAGGGTCACTGTTTCAGGGGTACTTTGAGAGCAGCCACTTTGTGCATATTGCCAAAGGTTAGTTCTGTCTCTAATCAGTCCCTGCCCATACCCCCAATGATTGGGGACTAGATGAATTCTGTTGTAGTAATTAAAGAATTGAGTGACAATGCTGCGGTCTTTGTTATCGGGATTTGGGCTGCGGTCCTTTCCTATTGGGGATAGGGTTGCAAACTTGCGATTCTTCCTTGCAAAAACCACTTAAACCTTTCGAGGATGAAGACCTCTCTCTCTCTCTCTCTTCATCTTCTTCTAATTCTTCTCTCTTTTTTTCTTTGCGCACTTTCTCCGAAGTACTATTCTTATTTCCCACCAAAAAAACCACCACGATTCCTATTGTAAGCGGTAATACTCGAGCGTCCTAAAACCGTCCTGCATCAGTTTGGTATCACAGTTCAACCTCCTGCATCTTCAAAATTGATATCTATACAATGGTGATGGTTAGCAAACTTAATTCCAAGGTTGACTCCCTGTCCAAAGATTATCAGGCTACCCAGGGAGGTGTTGCAAGTTTGACAAGTGACATTGGAACCTTGAAAAGTGACGGTGCAACCTTGAAAAGTGATGTTGCAACCTTGAAAGGTGATGTTGCAACCTTAAAGAGTGATTCTGCTACTTTAAAGAGTGATGTAGAAGAGATAGAGACATCACTAAGTAAATTGACATCTTTTATCATGGGCAAAAATCCAGAGGGCTTTGCCCACGAGTTTGGCTTCTAATATTCCAGGGTCCTCCTTGCAGCAACCCCTACAAACTCCACCACCACCGAGGTCACAACGATTGCAAGAAGATCTTGAGTAAATGATGTTAATAGAGGTGCTAAAGTGGAAGTTGGAGACTTTCATGGAGGCAACGATGTGGAAATATTTCTTGATTGGTTACAGTCTGGAAAGTTTCTTTAAGTGGTATCGTTTGACAGATGAACAGAAACTCTTCTTTGCAGAGGCTAAGTTGAAGGGAACAACTAGAATTTGGTGGGGCAAAATATCAGCAAACATATTATGCTACCTTCAAGACTTGGGAAGACATGAAAAGCGTGATGGCTTGGTATTTTGTTCTAGCAAACTACAAGCAGCGTGTTCAATTACAGTTCACACAAATGGTTCAAGGCAATATGTTCATTGAAGAGTACACTGGAAGATTCTATAGCTTGGCTACCAGATCTGAATTTCCATGGAATGAGGATGTGGTGATTTTGATGTACCGGAAATGGTTGGATACAAAAATCTCATGTGGTTTAGTTACTTGTCGACTCTATACTATGGCAGAAGTGGTTCAAGTGGCTTACCAAATGGAAGAAGGCTTGAAAAAGAACAGTCCTGTGAAGGCTACAAGTGAAAGTGTTACTCGAAGTGAAAGGACTTTTACCTATGGGAATCGAATTAAGTCTACTGAGAAGCCACAAGGAAATTCTTTTGTTCCTAACAAGTCCTCTCGTCCTAGTGCATCGTCATCGACATCTCAAGCAAGTAGAACTTCTAAAACAAGATGTTTCGCTTGCCTGGGTTTTGGTCATTTACCTTCCAATGCCTCAATAGGTCAATTGCTTTGGTTGGAAAGGAAATTCCAAAGGAGGCCTCATCCAATGAAACACCACGTGAAGAAGAGGTTTGTGTAACCCTTGGTGCTAATTTGGATGTAAATTTTAATGATTTAGATGAATTTATGGGCATTATCTGTCCTCTTATGGTAACGAACAAACAAGTTTCCAAGGGTGATGAGTGTATTTCTTCTCGAGGGAAAATCTTCCAAACAAGGGTTAATTGCGGTGGGCAAGTATGTTTATTATTTATTGATATTGATACAAGAAGTTGCCCCAAGATGGTATCTAAAGTAGTCAAAATGTCAGGGTTGAAAGTTGAGCCACATCCAGAACCATATCATGTGGCTTGGATCACTAATACTAAGTTGAAGGTTGAGCAACAATGTCCTTTCACCTTCACCATTGGGAGCCTTAAAGAGACAGTCATGTGTGAAGCTTTGCCACATACTTTTGGGAAGAACATGGTTGTGGGATTGTGATGCACAACATGTTGGGCATGCCAACACATACTCCTTTATCGTTGGGAAAAAGAAGTATACTCTTTCTTGTGCTACAGATGCCCAAACATTGAAATTGCAGAAAAGTTCTCTATTCTCTCCTAATTCAATGAGCTTTTCCACATGATGGTATTTTGGGAATTGTACCTAACTTACCGGAGTCGAGTTCTTTTCAATAGAGGAGTATTGATGACATAGCCATGGAATGGTTAGACAAGTCTCATAGGCATTGGAAGCCTAAACCAAAGGCCATGGGTAGCACGAGCATCGAGAAGTCTTTTGGGTCCAAAAGCAAGTGTCCATGGTAGTTGGAAAGGTCAAGGTTTATCATGAATCTAGTACTTGCATTTATATTCATCTAGATGCATTAAACACATTTCTATTTCTAGTTCATTGCATCTAATTGTTAATAGGTTTAATGTATGCATGTATTTCTTGGTTCATTTACATATCTTATTCAATGTATTCATTAATTAGGTTCATTTCATTTAGACTTCCAGGAATTAGAATGTTCTTTTCCATGTATTATAAATTTGGGATGCAATCTTTCATTTTGAAATAGAGAGTTGATTGATTAAAGAATTGAGTGACAAGGCTGCGGTCTTTGTTATCGGGATTTGGGTTGTGGTCCTTTCCTATTGGGGATAGGGTTGTGATTCTTCCTTGCAGAAACTGCCTAACCCTTGCGAGGGTGAAGCACCTCTCTCTCCCTTTCTCTGTCTCTTCATCTTCTTCTAATTCTTCTCTCTTTTTCTTTGTGCACTTTCTCAGAAGTTCTTTTCTTATTTTCCCACCAAAAAAACCACCACGATTCCTATTGTAGCCGGTAATACTCGAGCGTCCTAAAACCATCTTGCATCATTTTGTTGGTGGATGTCATGTACTCATGTGTTTATAGTCATGGTAGTGAAGTGGTGGTAAGGACGATGGTGGCTGTGGCAAATGGTAGTGTAACGATTATTGTTCTAGCGAATGTAGTATATAAGTACTGGTAAATTCAGTCAGAATTAAGTAGGTACAAGGTTACTTAATTTTTCGCTTCTAAAGTCTACATTTTAAGAAGCACTTAAAATATTAAGTAGGATGAAATATGGTTATTGTTAAAATAGCTTATATTAGTTTGTCCCACATTGACTAATTAAGTCTTGTACTGAGATCACTCATAATATAAATAAGAATATTACGTGTTGGGGTTTGTTAACACCCTACACTTCTTTCTCTCTCTCTTTCTCTCAAACAACATGGTATCAAAGCGGGACCCTCATCCACCCTAGATACACAACCACTCATCGTCTTCAACCTCAACCCTGGTTTTGAAACCCTAAATCGACACTGTAGCCCTCTTTCTAACCCTAAACCGAGACCTACCAGCCACAATAACCACCCGAAATTCCTTCTACAGTACTCGAAACCCTAAACTGAGACCTGCTAGCCACCATATAAAACACTCGAAATCCCTTCCACAGTACCCGAAATCCCTTATACAGTACTCGAAAACCTCAAATCAAACCCATCAGCCCTAATCAACTAACTTTGAACCTTAAAAGTACTTACCCAGTGATCGATAGCCCATTCTTCTACTCGAAGTGCAGTGCATAGTGCTCGAAATCCCTGTCTGGAACGCGAACAGTACTTGACATCTAGTCTACAGTGCTCGACATCTTCTTACTGTGTTGGAAAATCAGACTGGAGTTGTCCATCGAGTCGATTGCAGGTTTTCGAACAACCAGAGTCTGATTTTCGTCTGATTGGTGGTTTCCAAACAACCAGTGAGTCTGATTGGTGGTTTTTTTATTCATGTGGTAAGCCGAGATCCAATTTATGTTGATTTTCTGTGTTGTTGCTGCTCCTTTATGGTTGGTAGTTTGCATTTGGTTGCTTGTTGTCGCGTTGGTCGTTGTTGATGGTTGCTTGACATGTAAGATTATAGCACAGGTATATTGGTTTGTTGGAGATATTAGTTTTGAGCAGTAGCAAGTTCAGTTTGGCTCACTACCAGTTGTGTTGACAATTTATTGGCGAGTGGTTGTTTATGGTGCTGAGGTTGTATGGTTGGGATCATTTCTTGAGGAGATAGGGTTCAATGTGCACCCATACCGCTGTATTGTGATAATCAAGCAGCTATTCACATTGCGTCCAATCCCGTATTTCACGAGAAGACTAAGCATATTGAAGTTGATTGTCATCTAGTGCGTGAGAAGTTGACTAGTGGTGTGATAGCTACTCCGTATGTGTTTACGGGTGCTCAGTTGACGGATATGTTTACTAAATCATTGTTCAAGCCACGGTTAGAGTTGTTATGTGACAAGCTGGGACTTTTTGATATATATTCTCTAGCTTGAGGGGGAGTGTTAAAATAGCTTATATTAGTTTGTCCCACATTGAGTAATTAAGTCTTGTACTGAGATCGCTCATAATATAAAGAAGAATATCACGTGTTGGGGTTTGTTAACATCCTACACTTCTCTCTCTCTCTCTCTCTCTCTCTCTCTCTCTCTCTCAAACAACAGTTATCAAAGCAACTTAATTATGTATTACTTAATATATTCAGTTTTTAGGGCTCAATTAAGTTATAAAAAAAACCCCGTAGTTTGTCGGTGCAAATAAATTAGTGGTATTAATGGTCTGGATGCTAGAAGCATAGAAACAGTGGCTGAAGCATGTGTTCAGTGAATGTGAAAGGCATTTGATCTATACAGCTTCCTCTCCCGACTAATACACCTTACCCATGCTTCTAATTCACTATTACAACCCCTTTGGATTGTGGCAAATGATGAGAAAAAAAGGATTATGGTTTTTTCTCAAATCTCGCTTTTCATGTGATAAATGGTGAGAAACCAAATGGACCTTGTATATTTCTCACCTCTTTTATTTATCTAGCAAATGAGATGATTCCCCCCCTTTTTTTTTCTCCCTTTTCTAAGTATACCCCTCCATCCGAAGGGCATGTTTGTCTTCATTTAGATGCAAATGTGTCAGTTATGTCTGTTTATTTCATAGTCTACAACACAAACTAATATTTTCAACCAAACCGTTTACATCCTTGTTTAGCTGCTGTGGACCAAGATTAAAGCATTAGCTTTTGTAAAGAATATAAATTAGAAGTGCATCCCTGTTTACCCATTGCAGAACAAGAGCATTTCACCGAAATAAGAGTGTGCAAGGAAACAAATTCTCTGCTGGAGTTGCAAAATGAGAGTCAAGTTTGACTTGTTCATACGTCCAGTCAGGACTATTGGTTGATCAATCGCTGCCTAAACGATGTAAAGCTACTGCTTTGTTAACTTGTTATATGTATCAAGTGTGTAGACTTCTTTGGAAAGGCTGTTGATGTAGTCCACGGCCATGCAATCTAGTGTCATTCACATGTCATCATGGATCTTAATCTATTTGGAGCTGTTGAGGGCCCATTATCCTGGAATATGGTAATGCTGTCATCAAGCGCCACTGTTGCACAGTCTTGGCTACATGGAGTGTCAGCTGGTGTTACATGATGAAGGATCCATATTTCTGAGTTTTCTCATCCATTGAGTTTCTATGGATGATGGGAGCAGCCTCCAATTAACAACCTCCTTATTTGAAAAAAAAAAAAATACTTTTGCAACCTAATTTGAACTCTACAACCACACTCGACAATTATTCTAACTGCCAACTAGGTTCAGCATAATTACTTCCTTGTGCCACAATGTTAGTCTTGTTTGGGAGTTCTCACTTTTTGTAGTTCCATGCATTTAACCCACATTTCTCCTCTGTCCCTGCTTTTAAAGAGTTTTCAAAGCAATTTATATATATGTAATTTTGTAAATTAAGTTCTTTTTTTAATTTTATTTTTTGATCGGCAAGTAAGAAAGTTTTATGCTTTAACTTTTCAAAGTAAACATGTATTTTGTGGCAACGCAATGGGAAAGATGGGCCAATGGAAAAGAAATGGAGGGATTACATTGTAACAAGCATCAAAGAGGGTACAGAAAAGGATGGTGCCTTGACTGGGCTGCGGAATGATGGTGGCGCTGGGTATGGTGTAGTTTGCCGGAAGCAAAGCGGTCGAAGGGGGAGGGTAATTTCAGTAGAAAAATCTGTTATATCTTCACGAGTGCAAAATTTGTTTTGAGTGGAGTTGGTGGATATATTTGATCTCGAGTTTGTGGATATTACCTCTCCCTTCAATGATTTTGGAAGGACTTGTTAAATTGATAGACAAAATTATTGAGAGTAAATGGTAGATTGCATCTGTAGCCTCCATCCTTCTTTTTGTCCCTATTTTCCATAAGTTCTCTGTCTCTCTCTCAGTTGATATTTTCTAAAATTGAATTTTTTGCACTGTTGCAGCTTGTGAGAGTTTCTTTTCTTTCCGTTCGTGATCTTTGAATTTAAGAATCAACTGTTTTGCACACTTATTGTCTCCAATAAGTTACTTGCGATATTAATGAAATATATTGATGAAGGACGATAAGAAAGTTTGTGTTTTCTTTCCTTTTTGGTTTTGGAGCTTCGAAGCTTTCTTTTGAGTTGTGTGATGCGATTCTAACTCTAGGCGTGATGCTTTTTGGAATCTAGGTGTGAAGCCTAATTCTAGAAGTGATTCCTAGACGTATATTATTCTATTATCCTTGTTTTCTGTTTACTTTCAGCCCTGTTACTGTTCATGGATCACTGTTCACATCCCAGAACAGCCCTGTTTTAGTCATATTTCTCTTATGTGGCTAAGCCCTGGCTCTATTTCTTCCATTCAACACAGAAACTAAAAGAGTTCCAAAACCAAAATGGAAACAAATCATACTAGAACTTTTCTTCCTAAACCTATAAAATAGTGAAAACAAAACTTCCAATTCCTTGGACTTCCAAATACAACAATAACAACAACAATAACATAACCCATTTAGTCCCCAGTAATTGGGGGTATGGGCGGAGGATGGATAGGAGACAGACCTAACCTTTAGCAATAAATGCACAAAGTGGCTGCTCCCAGAATACCACTGAAACAGATGGATTTGAGACAGACCTAACCTTTGGCAATAAATGCACAAAGTGGCTGCTCACAGAATACCACTGAAACAATGGTCCCCCTATACCGTCGAGTTTGCTGCGGAATTATGCCCTCAAATCAAAGCCAAAAGGCATCAAAAAGAGGGCCGACCCAAGAATCATTTTGATTTATGTGCACATTACCATGCTTCTTTCATTCAGCATCCAAAGCATTGGCGTTGCACAAATTGGACTTCCAAATCTATTTGCTATTAAACATGACTCACAATAAATAAACTAAGTGAATAACTTGACCCATAAAATAACCCATGGGCAACCCTACTGCCCCTGGTCCCCTGTACATAAAACTAAAATTACCAAAATACCCTATCTGAAAAATTGTCCAGCGATATTCTACTTCAATACTAACATAAATTAGACTACTACAATCCATGCTTTCTTTAAGTCCATTCTTGAGATTATTCAAATTTCCATATTGCTGATTCCTTATATTTACTTTCCTCCAGCCTCTCAGTCTCCATCATAAATTCAACTCTCAGAGTTGTTGATTATGATAGACAATAATTTCCTGTGTGTGTGGCTTTAGAAGGAAGAGCTTGGAAGCAGAATTAGGAAACTTCTTTACCATGCCCCTCTATTTTATGTAATTACGACATGAACAAAAGATTGGTTATTGTAAATTCATAACTTATGAAGGGTTTAGCTTGCATGTTTTTCTCCGTTTTTCCAATTCATGAAGATGGTGTAATTTCTTCACGTGTTTGTTGAGTCTTCCATTTAAACTCGAAATGATATGGTAATTGGTTGTTTGGATTTCAAGTGGAATATTGTTCCACTCCCATAGGGACAAACTGATTTAGAAGTTTCATAACTTGCGGATTTCATTGAATTTCTTTTGCTTGTTAGAAATCGTGGACGGGTATAGGTTCATATGCTTTTATAAAGTGTTATTATGTTTTGAAATCGTATGGCAATTAGTACTTAAGAACTAGGTTAGAATAGTGTCCACACCCAACTAAAGAGAAACCGATTTAGAAATGGTATCACTTTTGATTTCATTGGGTCTTTCGGTAACTTGGTAAAGCTTTGGAAGTATTCTTAATAATGAGGTATCCATTTTTTGCAGAGTTCAGTGGTATCATTGAATAAAACAAAGGACCATTCACTTGCAATTAAATGTAAATGCCAAAGACAATTCTATATATGGCCATGTTCGAAAAGTTAATTGAAACCGAAATTAATTGAAGTGAAATGTTCTGTTGAAATTCATGCTGAGTATTAACCATGAGTTGAAGATGAAATTTCCAGCTATTGGTGATAGTCCTAATTTGTAAATCATTGGTATTTTAATTCGATATCTGTAGCCTGTAGGTTCTTTGACTTTCCTTTTGGCTGGTATAATGTTTCATTGAATTTGTAGCAGACCTACTCTCTCTTAAAGCTCTAACTTAGACTATTTTCAGGTTTACTCATTTGGATCAGTACCACTGAAAACATATCTTCCGGACGGAGACATTGATTTGACTGCCTTTGGTGGCGCGAGTGTCGAGGAAGCTTTGGTGAATGACGTGGTATCTGTACTTGAAGCTGAAGTTCAAAATTCGGCCGCTGAATTCATAGTGAAGGATGTCCAGCTCATTCGGGCTGAGGTTTCATTTGCGTTTATCCTATATATATTCTGAACATATTAGCCAAATTACAAACTGAGATGTCTTTACTTAATCTCCTTGTTGTATTCCCATGTCCATTCGTTGCTAACACATTGCATGCTAAAAGCTTCAATTAGTTGGTAGGAAGAGTCTGTCATTACATCAGTGATTAAAGGAACAATAAGTATTTTTCTTAAGTACTAGAAAGTAGAAAGTAGAAAAAGTATGATGATATTTGAGTGGGGGTTTTCATTCCTTGTTGCCATGATGATTCAACCAGATCTCTGGTTTGAAGAAGACCTCTTGTCTTATGGCTTTTTTAAAGGTAATAAGAATTGATATTGTCACAACAATCAAGTTTCTCTTTTGGCTGCATTACTCTCATAACATATCAAATTTCACAAAATGGAAGTGAGTTTTTATTGGAGATGAAGTTAGTGAATCATAGGTGAAAGAATTTAATCATGGAAAGGGAAACACAATATTTCTTCCCTCACAGTGTTGATGTCCTTAAGGCGTAGATTTTGTAAAAGATACTTCATGCTATACCACACGACACATCCGTCTCTTTTTGGGATTTAGGTTAGTGATGAGTTTGATGAGAATTTTGGTATGACAAAACTTGGCCATGTAGTTCGCTTGGTAGATTATACTGAATGTCTGCAAGTGTCAGAGCTTAGGAAGTGGACCAAAAGATGAAGTCATCTCTCTGTTGCACTCCAAGGTATAATTGTGTTGCATCTAGAATCTAATTAGGGTGCTCAGTATAATTGCGTTGCATGTAGATTCTAATTAGGGTGCTCGGCTTCCTTAATCTATGAGACTTGGTCTTCTTGCCCTACTTGAATCCTATTTCAATTCAACACTGCTCTAGTTTACAAAACAAGATTTGTTGCACACGTCATGAGGCCCGTTTAAATTATTCTTGAGTGGACTCAATTATAGCTCAAGCAGCAGCGTTGTTTGTATTTTGAAAGACAAACTTGATGTAGAACGGGATTGGAATAGGGTTAAGGATAGTCAAACACAACGGAAAGGGACTTTTTTTTTGGGGCAGTGGACAGTGCACGTTAATGGTGAAAGAGAAGAGAAGAAGAAGGGTTTTAAGAAGATAGATCTAGGCATCACACCTAGGTTACTAATGGCATCACACCTAAGGCCTCTTTAACAATGGGATTGCATCACACAATCTTTAAGCATAAAGCTGCAGAGATTTTCATATATTCAATCATTCATAATTCACTCTTAAAGTACTTCAATTTATAGACTCCTACGCATGTGTTAAAATGCAAATAACTCCTCTTACTTCCAACATATTCCCTAGATGGTTGGATAGGATGAATGGGACATCTAGTGGTTGCGTACATTGAATATGTGGTAAAACTTTTCTAAATGAAAAGTCACAAAGCCTTAAATACTCCGGCCAATGCCTCGTTAATATCCCAAGTAGGTCCAGTTAATGGCCAATGGACTACCCTCCAGTCCATAAGGGCCATAACTTCCAGCCATTCAAAATTATCAAAATACCCGTAACCTCTTCATATGGACTGCGTCAATACTATTAATATTCGGCCAAGACTGGCACTTGAGCACCCCACTTCTCTGATGGTCCGTCACTTAGTCAGAGACTCAGAGCTTAGGAAGTAGACCAAAAGATGAAGTCATCAATCTTTTTCGCTCCAAGGTATAATTGCATCGCTTGTTGAATTTAATTAGGGTGCTTGGCTTCCTTGATCTATGAGACTTGGTCTTCTTGCTCAACTTGAGTCCTATTTCACTTCAAGATTGATCTAGTTTCTAAAACAAGATTTGTTGAACACATCATGAGGCCGTTCGAAGCGTGCTGGGAAATAGAAAAAACACAATTTTCTTAACTCCTCTTTTTAAATACGTTACTAAGTATAATTTACAATATAACCTGCTCTAGTCATGCAATATATACTACAAACAGTTGTTTAGGACGTGTCCTTGTACCTGTACCTGTTGTGGGACATATATCCCAGTATTCTAAGATTTAAGTCTAGGCAGGTCCGACGCTTGGACATGCACCCGCACTTGATATTCGTACCCGAGTCCATGTAACATAGATTTTTGGCCAAGAAGGGCACTTGAGCACCCCACTTCAATCACTTATTCCAGTTGGTCCTGCTCGAATCTCGCCTAAGAGGCATTTGAGGGGATATTGGAACTCTTATTTTCATAAAAACTGGGCGCTTGTCCAATGCAGTTGTGCGTGATTCTAAGAGGTATGTAAAGTTTCCTGGGTGTGCATATGTATTTGGAAATCATCATTCAGTTTGTTCAATCCATTGTATTTGGAGTGTACTGACTTGATAGAAGCCTCATTGTTTTTACACATTTTTATTTGAAGAAAATTTCATGAAAGACTGCCATTGTGTAGCAACCTGTTGCATACGATTTGTGCATGAGTGAACCCAAGATAACAAAAGCATTTATTTTTTTCTATCAATAGTTCTTGGTCTACAAAAGGAATCAGAGGAAGTGTACATGGCATGTCAGACCTTATAGATAGGAGAAGCTCTTCTTCTTGAAAGCTATTTTTTTTGGCAGCTCCCTATTTGACTGGAATTTGGGTCATGTGTGGTTTTTATGTAGGCTGGTGACCTTTAGATGGTGTGTTTTTGTGTCTTCAGGGTTTCCTACTTATCTATACGAAGGGTAAATTTGTCTGCTTTAGCTTGATGATCGACTTTAATAGCTAATAAACTACTCATGCATTTTCATAAGAGGGATGGTGGCCCCTTGACATGGATATTTAGAGTCAAATGAAGTTAAGTTCTGTAAAAGACGTGTGGAACTATTCTAATTGTTTGGGTGTGGATCTCACTGAATCCCTTCTGGAGTCGGATACTTTTTAAACAAACTGTGGAGTCTGGTACTTCTCTATTTGTTTGTTTTCTTTTTCTGAATTTTCGTTATCGCACCTCTGTTTGCATCGCATCAATCATTGCCACCTAATCTCATATGTTGAATTTGTTGCTTACAAGCCCTAAACCTATGCTTTGCACATACCTTTAAACACTCTCTCTAATCATCAATGCCTAAATACCACTTGTGGAATACCTGTTCAACGTTTTTCACAGATATGATGTCTTGAGTTTCGATATATCTGATCTAGTATTGCATAGAACCGGATTTTCTTCTAATTTGAGGCACTGGTTTTGTACCTGGTCATTTTGCGCTTTTGTTTTATCTTACAGGCTTGTGATTTGATAATGCTTGCTTATAGTATTTGTTATGGATACTCTACTTGCAGGTTAAACTTGTTAAGTGCATGATACAGAATATTGTGGTGGATATCTCCTTCAATCAATTAGGAGGGCTCTGTACACTATGCTTTCTTGAGCAGGTAGGCACCCTCTTAAATCTTAAAGATGCTACTTAAAACTGAGTCACCTCACTATTTTTGCAATCTATACATGCATACATTTTCCGGAAGCAGTTCTTTGTAAACCAGACATTGATAGTCATTATTCGTCTGGGCGAAGATCAGGAGGACTCAGGGTGTCTTTTACTATTTGTAGAGATGGACATACAGTTTCTGCAATCACTAGACTGATGAGCTATGTAGCACCGACACTCCTAGAGGGGACATGGCACAACACGTACGGGACATGACACGTGGTGTGCGCCATAAATTTACTTAATTTTTCTGGGGGGCTGCGTTTGCTGACTAGGCAGGGGTTGAATACTTAAATATGCTAATTTTTTAATTCTTGGGGGTAAATGTATTACTTCAAAAAATTTGGGTTAAAAGTATAATATGATGTAGATATGATACTTGTTTATATATACCTAAGGATCCTTTATTAAAATTTGGTGCGGACCTCACCTTTTTGAGCCGAATTTTGACGATCCGAACCGCTATAGTTTTACCGAAAACTGTTTGGATCAAGTCCTACCGGGTATTTTTTTTTGCCGAATCTTTGCGTAGGCACTTAAAAACGCATTTTAAAAACATTGAGCGGTTCGGATTGTCAAAATTTGATCCGGAAAGTTGAAAAAAGGCTAGGTCTGCACCAAATTTTAAATGAGGGATCCCTTAGGAGAGCGTGATCCTATATAATAATAATAATAATAATAATAATAATAATAATAATAATAATAATAGATGTATATATTTGAACATTCCTATGTCCTCTCTTTGTTTGTTTGAATGTAAAGGTGGAACCAATTGGCCTTGGATTTCTCATTTATGTTGCCTCTTTATCTTGCAGGTTGATATTCGAATTGGCAATGACCATCTCTTTAAACGTAGTATCATACTGATCAAGGCATGGTGCTATTATGAAAGTCGAATCCTTGGAGCTCATCATGGTTTGATTTCTACGTATGCTTTGGAAACACTGGTTCTTTACATCTTCCATCTTTTCCATTCAAATTTGAATGGTCCTTTAGCTGTGAGTATTTTTAGCTGTGAGTATTTATGGATATCTGTACCCGTGTTAAACAAGTATATTTCACATTATATTGACTTATGTCTGTGCTGTTGAATTTTAGGTTCTTTATAGATTTTTGGACTATTTTAGCAAATTCGATTGGGAACATTACTGCGTTAGTTTAACTGGTCCAATCCGTTTATCCAATTCTCCAGAAATCAAGGGTGAGCAACATAACATTAGTCATGCATTATATGGGTCTTCTGGTCATGTGTGAGAATATTCTTGTCCATTTTGCAGCTGAGAAGCCTGAGTATGGTGGGAGTGATCTACTGCTTAGTAATGATTTTCTTAGGGAGTGTGCTGCCGAGTTCTTAGTTCCTTCAAGGACAGTTGACACTAATACACGGATATTTACCGAAAAGTACCTCAACATAGTTGATCCACTAAAGGAAAATAACAACCTTGGCCGCAGTGTCAGCAAAGGTACTAATGCATATTCCTCCTTTTCTCATCTTCTTTATGAATTAAACAATTTAGGTTTCAAAATTGGTGTACTTTTTAGGCGAGATTAGGCATGTTGTAAATGAACTCTTTCATGCATGAAATACGTTTGGACATGCAGCACCATTCTGGGATACAATTCTATTAAGAAAATCCATACTTGCTTTTTTGGCTGATACTGTAAATATTAGGTGAATTTGTTTGAGAAGTTAGCTAGTTAAATTTGATACTTTTACTCATTTCAGCATCTAAACTGTGTGGGGTCTCCATTTTGAGCATTTCTGGGAAAATATTCGAACATATCTTAAATGTTGTGTGCATGTGTAATTACTTGGACTCCAAGATCAGAGATTCGTTGCCTGGTTGGTCATGGAGTCTTTCAACCCCAAACTCTCTGATGTTCTCAAACTGTCTTTATTCTTGCGGTTTATTATAAGTAGTCAACCAATCTGTTTATATATTTGAAGCAAAAAAAAAAAAAAAAGGATAATGGAAACTGTTGTTTTCTGTGCAGGTAACTACTATCGAATAAGGAGTGCTTTCACATATGGGGCCAGGAAACTTGGGCGAATACTTTTGCTGCCAAAAGGTGACATAAATAGTGAACTCCATAAATTTTTCTCTAACACATTGGATAGGCATGGAGGTGGACAGAGGCCTGATGTTCAAGATCCTGTTCCCGTGTCTGGTGTGAATAGTTCAGTTCCTGCATTGTCATTTTCAGAAAATGAGCCGTCCCTTGATGATAAGCCAATTTCTGAATCCAACTATCCCAATTCAATTCACTTAAATGGAGAATGTACATTGGATCATGATGGATTATCCCTCAATGGAGGTAATAATGTTGAGGTATCAGTGATTGAGAATGAAGTAGGCAGAGCTTTGAGTGGACACCGGAAAAGCCCAGTGGGTAGCCCCAGATCATTGTCGGAAACTAATGGTTTGAATACGACTGCTATTATGGGACACCGTTTTTTGGGTGATGCAGAAGATCTTTCGACCTCCAAATTGCCAGGTCTTAAAATTTCTGATGATACACTTGGGGCTTTTTGTCCAATTGTTGAGGAGAGTGTCTCCCAATTGAGTATTGCACCTCATGCACCCCATCTCTATTTCTCTGGCTCTGTATCCAGGGATAGGAAGCTTGGATATGAAAACTCCTATATGAAAGAATTAGAAGACTCTAGTTTAATTGTAGACACAGTTTCTCCTGGTAATCATGAGCTCTTGACCACTGTTGCATCAAATGATGTTGCTTTTGACTCTTCTCATGTTGCACACTCCGCAACAGGTTTCCATCCTGGTTATCGAGAAAAGACCTCAGTGGGAACCACAGGAAGTCGTCAACATTTGAAGCCCTTGGCAGATCTCAGTGGGGATTATGACAGTCAACTTAAAAGCTTGCAATATGGTCGGTTTTTCTATGAGCACTCCTCAAGCAGGCCTGCTTTCCTTGTGCCTCCAGCACTGCCTTCCCAGTTCCCAATTCGGCATTCATATCAGTTCAAGCATAATGGGTTTCACAATGCGACTGCCAATGGTGCAATCCCGAGACCTGATTTCTACCACACGAACTCACTACTACTACCCGGAGCAAGTTTTGGTGTGGAAGAGATGCCAAAGCCACGAGGAACTGGGACGTATATACCAAACGTGGTACGCTCTTTTATATTCTCTATGTTTTGGGCATTTTCAGATTCATGTGAAAACACAGCATCAGTTTATATTAATGTCCTTTTGCAGCTTCTGGTCATTACTACCCCCAATGCTCATTTGTTTGTCTATTTCTGAACATCTCGTAAAACTCTGTACTTTGTATTTTATTTTGCCCTCCTTGAAGCCTTTCGGCTTTGATTTGGGGGCATGGTTTTGCAGCAAAACGTCCTTGTAACTCCTCAGTCCTTGGAGGTTTGGGGGACCACTGTTTCAGTGGTATTTTTTAGAGTAGCCACTATGTGCATATTACCAAAGGTTAGGTCTGTCTCCAATCTTGCCCACCCATACCCCTCAATGACTAGGGACTAGATGGGTTCTGTTATTGTTGTTGTATTTTATTTTGTCTTGGATAATTTTGAAAACTGTCTACAAAAACTAATTGAGATCAATAGAGAAAATGGATTAATGTGGCCAACCTCTATTAATTGGTACTTAAGGCTCAGTTTGGTTTGGTCTAAATAAACTAATTGAGATCTTTTGATTGGTGGGCCTTAAGTCTTTTTTTCGCAAAATTAATACATTTGTTAGTTCTTTATAGGATCTATTTTCTTTTATTTTATATGATTTTGATGGACAAACAAAGAGGGAGGGACGTATATTGCTCAGGGGAGGTCATTGTTGTTATGTGTCATTGTACTGGGTTCATAAATTATTTTTTTGCAGAACCGGCCTCCATACTGGAAGCCATATACTGCAAGGGGAAGGAATCAGGGACCACTGTCTTCCCCTCGTAGCAATGGGCGGGTGGGACCACACATCGACAGCAATGGTGAGCAAGCACAATTTCTTGATCAAGGTTATGGGAAGTCTGGGTCTTCTATGTTCTATGAATCTGTTTCCCCTCATAGAAAGGTGCAAAATGACGTCAATGGTTTTCATCTTCAACCTGAGGGATTCGTTGAATTTGGGTCAGTTGGGCAAGTACCATTAGTAGTGCCCTTGCAAGAAAGCAGTAGATTGGTTACTCCTGTCTCTTTTTCTTGTCAAATTGCTCCAACACAGAGGATACAAAAGTCAGAACCTGAGCCGGGTACGAATCAGGATAGGTAAGATAATTTCTTAATCTGTGGAAAAGTTAAGGTGTATTTGGATGTTCTGGAACGGAAGGGGACAGGAGGAATAAAAGAGAATTTATAAGGAATCTAATTTATTTTCCTTCGCTTGTTTTTGTGAAGAACATGAAGGAGAGAATACATCAAGAAATATTTCACTTTTTGTATTAAAGAGAGGAGGAAGGAAAATAGCAACTAATTGAAGAAGGGAGGAAAGTTTTTCTCTTCCCTTCTTCTCTCAAGTTCCAAACAAAACCCTAAATTTATTTCCATGCTGGTAAACACTCAGGATTCCATTTTAGCCCTCATTCGGTTTTCGATGTGTAGGGTAATGGACAAATCATCTTACCGTCTGAAGGATGAGGATGATTTCCCACCTTTGTCTAGCTGATTGGGGTGCGTAGGGTTTTTTGGCGTATGTCGGCATAGTGAATGTGAGTAGAACACAATATGCTAACAAATCAGAGTAAGTCACGTCTTTCTGCCTTTCGTTGTTCATTTCTCTACTGCTTGTGATTTTATTAAGGGGAGTCCTTTTTCCCATTTCCCAGTATAGTGCAAAGGCCTTTTGTACATTTTAGTAATTGTATTCCCCAGCTAAATCTTCACATCTTTGTTAACCTTGAGTTGTTGTCTGTATAGAATACTAAAAACTAGGGTTTTGAAAGTAGTTTTGTTTTTCAAGCTGTTTCTCCCTGTACTTTATTTATAGTCGCCAAGTATTTGTTGTTGCATTGTTGAATAACTGGAATATATAGTCTTCTTCTTCTCTCTCTCTTTTTTTTAATAGTTTGTGTCTCGAATATATTCTAACTCCTTTCGGCTTCCTGTTTTGGGCGAGAAGGCATTATTGGCCTTCACAATTTTGAAATTTCTACACGGCAGCCTAACCTCCAAATTGTTTGTATTGATGTGTTCACAGTAAGGATTTCCTAATATCATATGGTTTCTTTTTTTTTTTTTTATAATCTTATTTAGTACTCCAGTTGATTTTCTCGGCCGTACAAAATATGTTTGAAGAAATTGATTGTATGCTTTGTTCACCCGCTGGGTGAAAATGGAAGTTTCATCCACTTCAAAACTGTTTTTTAACATATTACGCATCGATAAACTACATGATTTACCCCCTCTGTCCCTTTTTAAGTGAGTACTTTGGGAAATGTGTATTTTTGTAGACATTAAAAAATACACTTTCGTATAATATTTTTAAATTTTTTTTGCACCAAATTAAAGTACTCAATGAGTTCTTTAATTTGGTACTCGCTCCATCTCTTTATAAGTGATGATGTTACTATTCCAGTTGGATTCGAAAGTTTATAATTTTCAATCTATATTACATAAAATATGCAATATAGATATTGTTTTATAGAAATCAATGAGTTCTAAAATACAATTTTTTCAAAAGTACATAATATATTATAGATAGAAAGTTAGAGGCAATTTTAAAATAAAGTCAAAAAGTGAAAGTGGTCATTTAAAAATGGACGGAGGGAGTATAAAGAAAATTAAAAAATTATATAGGGAAATATATTTTTTAGGAATTTGAAATTGCATGTATTTGCAAGATACGCACTAAAAAATGGACGGAGGGAGTATTATATTTTTCATGGTAAATATCGAGGGCAACCACAATTTTTAGTCTATAGATGGTTCGAGGAAGTTCTGAGAAAAGTTAGGTGGACGTTTACTTAAATAACACGGATTTTGGGAGATGTTTTTCACAAGGATTGGATCCCAGAACATGTGAATTCTACAGTGAGACTCACTCCCCTGTAAATCTGGGTTTAATAAGTTCATAAATTTCCGTGTGGTGCGAAATAAGGATGTCACAAAATTGATCATAATATGGGATGAACTAGGGTTGTGAATCATTGCTCCTACATTTCAAATCATTTCTGTTCATGCAAATAGGATTTTTCCCTCGTATAGAACTAAGAATTTTATAACTACTTTATATATACGAAATTATAAACAAAAATTCTGTTCACCTAGCTTTATTACTTAACAACTTCAAAGATTTCTGTAACTATTCAAAAAGTCTAGGACCATTACGAGAAATTTTTCAGTGGCAAGAGGGTATTGCCTACATGGTATCCGCTCGGCAATCTTAGTCGTCCAAAATGCAATTCAACGGTCCGGAAGAGGAGAGAGGGAATCACTTTTGGTCCGACTCCAATGTTGTCCAGGTAGTGACGGCGGCGATTATGGAGGTGGTGGCTAGAATAGGCGGAGGAGAAACGAGGGGATTTAGTTTGGGGGAGAGAGATGAGGGGAGGAGAGAAAGAGGGGTTTTTTTTAAGTCAAATTAGTGGGGGGGTCCACTGACACATGTGGTTTGTGATTGAATTTCGCACCAAAATTTGCTAGAACGTCCGTGTCAGTGTCAAATATTAGCCCATGTGTCTCAAAGTATCCAACTAAATGCCACATCAGCTTTTCCGTTAGCATTTGGACGAAAAATGGGACGAGGGTGTTAATTGATAACGGAATGCAAAGGTCAGGGGTTTAGTTAATGTTTATTGAAGGTTAGGTGTCTCTATAATACTCGGTCCAAAGGTCAGGGTTTTTTTTTGTATTTTTCCCTTTTCAAAACATAAGGGTCAATTCTTGGTTTTGGCCAATTTGCTACACAAAAGTCATTTTTTGAGTTGTTGAGATTTTGAGTATCTTTTTGAGTTGTGTTTTATGACTATTTGGTTTGTAACTCCATTATTTTCGGTCACACGAAATAGTATGTTTTGTCCGTAGAACAGACATTCTAACCAACATTCATGAATATTGAATACCATCATATCCCAATGTTCGATGCGGGATTCGGGTGTTAGAAATCAGCCCCTGAAAATCGCCCAAAACAACATCGTTTTGAGCGCCAAAAGGGACAATAAAAAAATCACTCAAAACTAAGGGGGTGTTCCATTAACAAAAAACTGTTTTTTCCAAAAACCGAGATAGGTCATTCTCTCACAATACATCACATAAAAAACCGTGAAAAACTAGTTTTTTCAAAAAACTACCATAGTGGAACACTCCCTAAGTCATTTTGAGTCCTAGGAACATAAGCAATATGACTTTTTTGGAAATGCAATTCCCACTAGATCAAGGGTGGAAACTTAATTACCACTAGGCAAAGTTTTTTTTTTTTTTTCAAAACCGAAAACAACCACATGCATTATTCCTAGGTCAATTTTTTTTAAGGGGGGTTTAAGCACTTAGGGTATATCATACGGTTTCATTAGGTTTTAGAAATTTAGGCATTTTAATGGAATTTTGGGGGTTTAGACACTTTCATACGGTTTAGGAGTTTAGACATTTTCATAAGGTTTTAGAAATTTCGGCACTTTCATGAGATTTTGGGGGTTTAGGTACTTTCAGAATCATACGATATGGGAGTTTAGGCACTTCGGGTTTAGGTTTTAGTCACTTTTGAATTTAAGCACTTTGAAAAGAAAAGAAAAAAAAACCCAACTTGACTGGGTGAAAATTATTTTCTCAAAAGTTGACTTAGTGGTAACCGCCCAAAATGACATAGTTTTGGATGATTTTCAGGGTGATTTCGGGGGTTGATTTCTAGCACCCTAGATTCGTTCGATGCGATATAATTTCATCAACGTAGAGCTAAGCTTATAATTAAAGAATCAACCACCTTCGGTGGAGCACGACTCACAGAGGTAGTCCGTAGTCCCATATGCAAGTGTTTGGTCAACAATCAATTATGCATTTCGACAGGAAGTCGATGCAAAATTTGGTACAATTTTAACGTGTGAATATGTGGCTGATATGTTTCCAGATAATGTAGAGAGGAGGATAAACCGTTACAAAGCCTGATAAATTTTTTTTTTAACTGTTAAAAGCCGGATAATGATACAGAAAAATTAAAACACTGAACGCAACGGAAAACCCTCGTCCAAGTTTTGACTCGAACGAGACAATCCAAAATATAGACCATACATTGGTATAATTAATCGTTTGTATTTGCTCACAGACTCTTATCGGTAATAGTGCAAATTTGAACTATTAATTGCACCAATAGATAAACCAGATTTAAATTGACCCATCTAATCCAAATTAAAGACCGGAGATGATTCAATTCCGCACTAAAATATGAAACTTCTTTGTTGATCCAAAATAAAATTAAAAACAAAACCTCGGGCTAAACAGTACAAGTCAATTTTTTACGCTATTCTTTGTCCACATCATAGTAAATACTGTAGCAGCTTGTGACAAATCGACCGGAATAACACACTTTCATTGTATGGCAAAACACAAAACTCGGAAAAAAAATACCATACTGTAGGGTAATTCCCCTGACTTGGCTAAATTGAAAAAATAAGTTTTTTGGTTTTTTTCGTTTTGTCCTTATTCAATTTTTTTTTTGCATTTGTTAGTTTTTAGAAGATTTTTTGTGGTTTCTTGACTTGTCTCAATGAGAAAAATCTAGAAAGTATAAAATTGTTGGTCAAACTTAAAGTTTTATGAATAAAGACAAAATAATTCAAAAAACTAGTTTATTTTCGGCTTTATCCAAAAAACTATTACTTTTGACCATAATTTTATATTCTTTGGATTCGTCTCGACGAGATAAATCCAGAAACCAAAAAATCTTGACGCAAAACTAACAAATGCAAAAAAATTTGAACAATGACAAAACGAAAAAAACCCAATTTAGCCAAATCAGGCAGTCACTTTCCAAGGTTCATCTGTGGTGGTTGCTCCGGCCTCCATGGTCCGGCTATCCGACTAACATAGTGGTAAATTTTAAGTAGCAAATTTGCACAACGGCAGGGTCGAGCCCCTTGTCACGGACTTAACTTGTTTCAAGTGATCCGTGCGGCACTTAGACACTCACACTTGATCTTGACCCGATCTAGTGATGCTAAGTAAGCCTTTGTGTGTGTGTAAGAAGAGTAAGACAAGTAACACTTGAGTTTGGGAAAATGGAGAGTGTATTACACACAGAGAGTTTACAAGCTCTTGAAGGATTTCTTGGTGCCTTGGCCAAATGAGGCCACACCCTTTTATAGGCACTAAGGGAGAGTTCTAGAACAAACTCTAGAATCTTCCCACCTCCCCAATTGGGTCTTTCTAGATGTGTGTATAGGAGGTTCTTGAATCCTCCAACACTTACAAGGCTTTTCTAGAATGTTCACCATCTTTCTAGAGTATTCTACAATGTACAAGAATATACAAGAATATTCAAGAATTCTCTAGACAAGTCTAGACTAGTCCGGAAGCTTTAAGATTTCTCTAGAAAATTCTGCGGGGCGTAACACTCTCCCCCACCTAATCTGGCGACGTCCTCGTCGTGTCTCCCTCCTTGAACCTCTAGATATGTTTGAACCGCCACAAAGCGTTTTCAACTTCCCGGCTTGCTTAAACTACGGTAATCCTTCCATTTTACCAAGTACTCGGTACTTGGTGGTACTCCTCGCCGACGAATGATTCTGTCGGGTAAGATGTAATCTACCTCTTTATCATAAGAGGTTATGACTGCGGTTGGGGCTCGTGATGATTCTCCTCGGCTTGGATCATCCACGTCGGCATGATAAGGTTTCAAGTAACTTGCATGAAAGACTGGATGGATCTTGAGTTTTGGAGGTAGTTGTACTTGGTACGATACCTTCCCAACCTTCTTAACAATAGGAAATGGCCCCTCATATTTCCTCACCAAGCCCTTGTGTACCTTTCGAAGAGACTTGAATTGTTGAGGAAGAAGCTTCACAAGGACCAGTCTCCCACTTGGTACTCCAAGTTTCTCCTTTTCTTGTCCCCCCACTTCTTCATTTTCTTGGATGCTTTGTCCAAGTAGGAACGAAAACTATATCGGCTTGCTCATGCCATCCATTAGCTTAATTTGAAAGGCTGCAGGGCTCCTTCCCGTGTAACCTGTTTCCACCGTGTGAGGTGTCAAAGGTTGTTGCCCCGTAGCTAGCTCGAATGGACTATGATTCGTGGACTCACTTCTCAGCAAGTTGTAGGAGAATTGAGCCACGTCAAGAAGCTTCGCCCAATCCTGTTGGTTGGCACTCACAAAGTGCCTCAAGTATAGCTCCAACAGTGCATTCACCCGTTCGGTTTGTCCGTCGGTTTGTGGGTGAAAACTAGTAGAGAAGTGTAAATTCGATCCAAGCAACTTGAACAACTCAGTCCAAAACCGACACGTTGTGGCGTGGGTCCGCGATCACCGATGATGGATCGTGGTACACCCCAAGATTACTTCACCACGCGTGCTTCATGAATAACCGAAATTGCCTCTTCAAGGTACAATCGGTTAGATTGCTATAAAGGTAGCATACTTGGAAAACCTGTCCACAACCACCATAATAGAGCCACAACCTTCTGACTTGGGAAGTGCTGAGATAAAGTCCATGGTAACACTATCCCATGGTCTTTCTGCACAGGTAAAGGCTCCAACAATCCTCCCGGTGGTCGTTGTTCAACCTTGTCTTGCTGACAAACAAGACAAGTCTTCATGTATGCTTCCACATCATCCCTCATCCTGGGCCAATAGTAAGCTGACTCTAGCAGTGCCCGCGTCCGTTTTTGCCCTGGATGACCAGCCCACTTAGTATTGTGGCATTCCTTGATAATGTTCCTCCGTAGGTTGCCCCACTTTGGAACATAGAGACGATTCCCCTTTGTAAAGAGTATTCCATCTTGTACCCAGAATCGTTTGGTCTTGCCATCGTTGGCTAACCTTATTAAGCTCCTAGCAAGGGCGTCTTGTGGCAATCCTTCCTTTATGAGTTGCACAAGTTCTCCTTGGGGCTTCCTGCTCATCGATGCCAACTCTGCCTTTCGACTTAGTGCATCGGCCACCAAGTTCACCTTCCCTGGTTTGTACTCTAGCACATAGTCAAATTCTGCTAGGAAGTCTTGCCATCTAGCTTGTTTGGGGCTTAGCTTCTTCTGGGACTGGAAGTAGCTTGTTGCCACGTTGTCTGTCTTCACAACAAACTTACTTCCTAATAGATAATGCCTCCAAGTGAGTAAGCAATGGATGATTGCCGTCATTTCTTTCTCTTGCACCGTGTACCTTCGTTCGGTGTCATTGAGCTTGCGACTTTCATAAGCAATTGGATGCCCTTCTTGCATTAGCACTCCTCCAATAGCAAAGTCAGAGGCATCCGTGTGTACCTCGTATGGCTTGGTGTGTGGTGCGGTAAGCCAAGGACCAGGTTCCTCGATTCTGACTCTCTTCAAGTCTTTGAAAGCTTTTTGACACCTCTCAGACCACTCCCATGCCTTGTTCTTCTTTAGAAGATCTGTTAAAGGAGCTGCTCGTGCCGAATACCCCTTTATGAACCGTCGATAATAGTTAACCAAGCGAAGGAAAGACCTTAGCTCGGTAACCTTTGTAGGAAAGTCCCACTCTTGGATAGCCTTCACCTTATCTTGTTCCATCATAAGTTTGCCATCTTTGATCTTATGCCCAAGGAATGTCACCTCCTTTGCGGCAAAGGAACATTTCTCCCTCTTGACGTAGAGCTCATTCTCCCTCAATACTTGAAATATAGTCCGTAAGTGATCCACATGTTCTTTTAGTGTGTCGCTATATACCACAATGTCATCCAAGTAGACCACTACGAACCGATCCAAGTAAGGATGAAATATCTTATTCATCAAAGTGCAGAAAGTAACTGGGGCATTGGTGAGGCCGAATGGCATCGCGAGAAATTCGAACGACCCATAACTAGTCACACAAGCCGTTTTTGGTTCATCCCCATCTGCTATTTTGACTTGATAGTATCCCGACCTTAGATCGAGTTTTGTGAAATATCGAGCTCTACCAAGTTGATCAAATAAATCGGCAATCAATGGTATAGGATACTTATTCTTGATGGTTACCTTGTTGAGTGCCCGATAGTCGATGCATAGGCGAAAGGATCCATCCTTCTTCCTTTGGAACAGCACCGGAGCACCGTAGGGAGCTTTTGAGGGTTGGATGTAGCCAGCATCCAATAAATCCTTCAACTGTCGCTTCAGCTCCTCTAACTCGGGTGGTGCCATTCTATAAGGGGCCTTGGCAGGCGGTAGGGCACCGGGTTCCAACTCGATCTTATGATCTACCTCCCTCTTTGGTGGTAGCTTTTTGGGTAGTTCGGATGGCATAACATCGTGAAACTCCGTCAATACCCTATCAATTTCCTTGGGCAAATTTCCCAAGGTGGCATCCTCCTTTGGGCTTGTAAGGGCAACTAGGTAAGTTGCCTCGCCCTTCTTGAAGCCCTTCTTCACTTGCATGGCTGAGAGCATTGGCGTCCTGAACCCACCGTTTGACGTTGTCTTCACCACGCATGGAGTTTTCTCCTCTAGAATTGCCACGGAGCGTAGATATGGTAGTGGGACAGCCTTGACCTTACTTAGGAAATCCATGCCAAACACCACTTGGAAATCATCCATTGGTGCTACTGTGAGGTCAATCTTCCCTTCCCACGATTCAATCTGTATGTCTACGTCACGTGCCACACCATGTAATGGTTTTGCTTCTGAGTTGACAGCTTTAAGCCAACCTGCCTCCTTGGTGGGTTTCAATCCCAATCTCTTTGCCTCCTCTACCAAGACAAAGTTGTGTGTCGCCCCCGTGTCCACCATAGCACGAGTGGGTTTCCCATTGACACACGTTTCCACGAACATAAGACCCTGATCACCGTGGGTCTTAACGGTAGGCTTTGATTTGATGGCATTGAGAAGTTGAAGGGACCCCACTGGGCCTCCTCTGCTTCCTTCTCTTGAATTAAGGCACTGAGGGCTTGCCTCTTGGGACACTCCCTAGCCCAATGTGGACCGTTACATAGGAAGCAATTGGTTTTGGGCTTGAATTTGTCTCGTTTGTCATTGTTATGCTCTTTGCCTTTGCCTTCTTTACCCGTTGGGGGTTTGCTAGACGAACCCTTGTACTTTTCTCCCCCACCTTTACCGGGATTCCTCTTGGATGTATTGGCCTTGTCACTCTTCTTGTATTCGATAAGGGACTCCGCCACAGCCATGGCCGTTGCAAGGTCTTATGCATACTGGCCAGTAACTCTTGCTCATACATGGTTGTAGATTATCCATGAAGTTATAGAGCAACTCTTCATCAGTCATATTCGGGATTTCAAGCATAAGGGTAGAGAATTCTTTCACGTAATCCCGAATAGACGATGTATGTTTCAATTTCTTCATGTTCTTTCTAGCTTGATAGGCCACATCTTCAGGGTAGAACTGCTTCTTTAGTTTTTTCTTAAATTCATCCCAAGTATCTATGGTGCACGTACCTTTCTCGATTTCGGCATGTCTCCTACGCCACCATAGTGTCGCGGTATCGGTGAGGTATAAGGTTGCCGTTTGTACCTTTGTACCTTCCTCCGTGACTGCCATCGCCTCGAAGTACCTCTCCATGTGCCACAAGTAGTTATCTACTTCCTTGGCCTCTCGTCTTCCATCGAAAGGCTTGGGCTTTGGTACTTCCACCTTTGAAGTACCTATTGCTGCCACAACACCTCCGGCCACAGCCGTCTTGCATAATGCCCAATCCTTGCGCATCTCCTCTAGCCGAGCTTCGAAACTTGAAAGCATCTCCATCACCTTGGCTTGGAAGGAATCATTGCCTTGCTGCATGTCATGCACCACCGAATTGATCGTGCCAAGCATGCCCTCCTTGAGGTCCTTGATCTCCCCCTTGAGACTCTCCACCTCATGATCTAGGCTTTGCTCTAACACATCAAGCCGTTCCCCTGAATCGGCCATGACTAGCTCCACCTTTGCTAGTCGGGTATCCATGACTGCAACAGCATCCCGAGATCTCTCCTTCCTTGGCTTTGGTGGGATGCCTTCCTTTCCGTGGACTTCTCCGCTCGTTTGATCTTCCACACCCGAAGACATGGTGTCTTTCTCTTCAAAAACCTTGCTCTGATACCACGTGTCACGGACTTAACTTGTTTCAAGTGATCTGTGCGGCACTTAGACACTCACACTTGATCTTGACCCGATCTAGTGATGCTAAGTAAGCCTTTGTGTGTGTGTAAGAAGAGTAAGACAAGTAACACTTGAGTTTGGGAAAATGGAGAGTGTATTACACAAAGAGAGTTTACAAGCTCTTGAAGGATTTCTTGGTGCCTTGGCCAAATGAGGCCACACCCTTTTATAGGCACTAAGGGAGAGTTCTAGAACAAACTCTAGAATCTTCCCACCTCCCCAATTGGGTCTTTCTAGATGTGTGTATAGGAGGTTCTTGAATCCTCCAACACTTACAAGGCTTTTCTAGAATGTTCACCATCTTTCTAGAGTATTCTACAATTTACAAGAATATACAAGAATATTCAAGAATTCTCTAGACAAGTCTAGACTAGTCCGGAAGCTTTAAGATTTCTCTAGAAAATTCCGCGGGGCGTAACACCCTGCTCTAGAACCATGTAGTACGGTTCCACGAGGCTTTTAAAGGCTCGTCTTACCAATCTTTTATACTGTCACCCAAATAGCTAGCCCTTGAAAACTTGAACAAGAACTTGGTTGCAAACCGTGACTCAATTGACTGTCAAATTTCTAAGTTTCGATTTTCTTCTATTTTCAAGATTTTAATTAAACCCACAAATATGGTAATTGTCCAAAGTATGAAGCAATCCCACTCAAATTACAAAAATTAATCTTTTTTAACTTCTTTTAACTCACTGTTATGAGCACCTGTTTACAGATATAACTTACGAAGTACCGACACTTCTAAGGGTCCTCGTATCGCAGTGTTCTGACACGAGTACATGGGGACACGGCTAATTTGAATTTTTGAGGGAGCCATGGCTAGGGACACGGCAGGGGTCAAGCTGAATTTTTTAAAAACTTTTTGAGGTAAATTTATAATTAATCAATACTTTGGGTAAAAAGTGCAATTTTTTACTATAATTTGTCATATGTATAGATAAATATACACGTGACATGTCCCCTGCCGTGTCCATATCCTCATTTTTTTAAGAATTCCCATGTTTTCGTGTCCGTATCCGCATTCGTATCTGTACTCGTATCCATGTCCGTGCTTCATAAGATATAACACACATTTTATAAATTTTAGTGGAAACTCATATATTTCTAGTTGTACTTTTAAAACATCAAATCAAATGGAGATGCAAGAAGTAAAGCAAATACACTTATTAAGGGGTCGTTTCGTAACTTTTCATTTCTTGTTTTTGGTTTTTGTTTTCAATTTTTTTCAAAATTAAAAACAAAAACGTGTTTGGTAATTTAATTATGCTTTGTGTTTTTTAAAAACGTTTTCGAAATTTCTGAAAATTATATTTAGACTACTCTGATCGAGACGAACTAATAATTAAAAAAAAAAAATCAACGCATTAGAAACAAATATGGAGTAATTATTTTTAAATAAAGACAAAAAGACAAAACAGCAGCCGCGCTCGTGCGGGCGGTGATGTAGGGTATGGATGATATTGACCGAGGGAGGAAGTATTTGGTCACAGACACAGAAATCAAATATCAACAAATCCCCCACGCCCAGATTCTGCGGGGTCATGTTGGCAGTGTATGCCATTTTCTTCGTCATATAATTAGATTAGATTTTCTCCCATGGCTCACCGACACTGACCTCCTCGATAATAATTGTCCAACACTCATTTTCTTGATTTCGTTGTTCCCATGCGTAAATTCAACTCAATCAGACATCAGTAAATATTTACTAGTTAGGAAATCTAATTATTGGATCTAATACTGCAGAGTAGAATTGATTTTTTCGGATAAAGTGTTCACCCTTAACGTGTACTTCCTCCGTCCCAATTTTATAGTCCCTTGTTCTATCTTATCTGGATAAAAAAATGATTATATTTTTCAATTGGTAATCCATTTTATATGCAATATGAATTTTTTTTTATAGATTTTGATTTAATCTAATAAACATAGTGTTCAAAATCACCTAAAATATTGTAAATTATAAGATATAACACTTTAAAAAGTGGCACGAACTCCCAAAAGGGACTATAAAATTGAGAATGATGGAGTATTTTGTATGGTATCCTAACAAATAAATTTTTTTAAAACTAATGAGATTGTTTTTGGATTGTTTCAATTTCTTGCTTATTTTCATAAATGAGTTATTACATTTTACGATATAGATCATTATCTCACAGTACATTAACCCAAAAAAACTGGCTAATTCTTGACTTAAGTTAGGAATTGAAATAACCCCTAAAGTTATTCTTACTAGGGTGAAATAAAATCCAACAAAATAGTATCAAACGAACAGTAGCGGACGCATGATTCCCATTGCAAGGGGATTAATTCAGATATATTCATAAATCAACAACAAAATATCATCATTTTTATTTATTAATAACATAGTTTTGAGGGAGCCTTTCTTCATAATTTTTACAAACAAAACCTAAAATATAGTAGAAAAATTGAGATAACCTAAAATATAATTCTCAATTGCTAGTCATTGCCAAAATATGACAGTTTCGTTGGAACAAAATATACTCAACCGGGTAGCGAAACTTCTTTTTAAATTTTCTGTAAAATCATATTTTGTGTCAAATTATAAATAACCACAAATTAACAATGATTTCTAACAAAATCAAATCCCAAACAAAGCTCCTAGACTTGATTTCACTCCAAAATTTTATAGGGCTACCTCCTAGTTAATTTTCTTTTCTACTCATGAATATTTTCTAATATAACCTAGTACTATTAAACAAGGTAAGATATAAATGATGAGACTATAACATGTAACACACGCCAAAAACATGAGAAGTATAAGTTGCACAAAACTAAATAAAGTTTCTGGCCAAGTTTCGGATTTGGTGCAAGTTGAGGGCACTATATGATCCGAACTAAGTACTATTTTATTTGGCTCTTCGGGCATATCACCCTCTTTTTTTTCCCTCAACTCATGGGCCCTTTAATCTTATAGATATAGTTCATCATTTGTAACTTATATGTAACGTACTGTGAAGAGAAAGACCAACTGCCACACCTCATAAGCATTTGAAGAGTCATCGCAAATAAAGATAGACAGAAAATAAATACTTATTAGTCTTATTATATGGTGATGTTGACAAAAAGTTTCCGGGACAAGAATCTATTAGTTCACTCTAGTTATGGGATTTTCCCGCTTACTTTTAATTATATTATTGACGATTAGTAAGGAGTAGTTATGCATAACAAGGGTTTGTCCAAGTGACATGTGAAGTAATAAGCGTTCTTTCATGAGTTCGCAAGTTCGAACTACACGGATGCCAAACATTACAAACAATAGTAGGGTCGCTAGAGATTTGTTCGGCCGTCGTTAATTTCAAGACCTCAAAATTAGTCGAGTTGGGCGCAAACTGGCATGTACATCTGGTTGTTATTATAAAATAAAAATAAATAAAATAAAAGACAACGGTGGGTCTAAATTTGGATAGGAACGAAAATTCCATTACTAATTAAGGGCGCACTGAAGTAAATGGATTAAAAAAAAGGCACCTTAAATTGAGGGGAAAAAATATAAAACTAAATTAAACTTCGTAACTCACTGATGGATTTAACTAAGGGAGAATTGTCTATACAAAAAACACTGATTGATGTGTTATACAGTTAGGCTTAATTATCCAATTATATTGCAAGTTTGACTTTTGGACTGATTTTGGGAGCACTTGGAAACATGGGATTGTCGATAAGGAAAAAGGGACAAGTAATATCATCGCATGATACTCCTATAATTTGACTACATATCTTTTATATTATACATTAGCAAATCCCGTAGTGCACCTCCGCACCACGAATTGTAAGATAACCCAAAATTACATCATTTTGACAGTGTAAGGAGGACACCACTTGAGCCTTCAAAACTATGTCGTTTAACCCCCCAAAACTGCACCACACTTCACCAGAACTCATGGGCACTAAAACAGTAAATCTTCACCTTTCTCCAAAAAAAAAAAAAATAATAATAATAAAGAAGTACTTCTCCATTTCATTTCTAAGGCCGGCCAATAGAAACTTCTAAGAGCATAGGAAACTAAGCATTCATTCTGCTAATACTCTCATTGTTCATATCCTCTTTCAAAAAACGTCATTCCAAACTGTCATTCATAGGTTAATTGTTCAGAATAAGCGCAAGAAAATATAATCATTCCAATTCTTAATAGTAATGAACAAATTAAGTCTTTACTAATATCTGATTAAGCTGATTGTTTACGAGCACATTTAGAATACTACTTTGAGCAAAATAAACAACTTGAATCGTTTATGTTGGATCTCAAGATGGGTCACAGTCATAATTTGTATCATTTCTCTCAAAACGGGGATGCACATGACACCTCACCTTCTCGTAATTTGTATCGTTTCTCTCAAAACGGGGATGCACGTGACACCTCACCTTCTCGATAGCTCCTTCCTTTAATTTGGTCGGTTCCAAGTCCCCAACACGTGTGTAAATGTGTGTCAAATGAGTGGTTTAGAATGATTCAAATAATAAATCCAATCCTCCTTACAAAACATATGGGGTGAGTTTACGATTACAAGTCATTTTATTGACTAACTCATTTGACTGTCAATATATAAACTACAAAGAATACAGAAAACACAGTCTCTAATATCCTTTTCTATATATTTTCACAAACTTTTATACACTTTTTATACATTTTCAATATAACTTTTAAACCATAATGACAACTTAATGAGCTATTTTTAGCATTTTCTTGAACTTAGTGGCTGAGCAGGCCCTGCTCTATGTTTCGCGAAGCCCCATGCCTATTTTCAAATTGAGGCCTTTATATATATATATATATATATATATATATATATATATATATAGAGAGAGAGAGAGAGAGAGAGAGAGAGTCCCCTTTCTATCCAAACCCAAAATCCGGACCTACCGTCCGGACCTCCACCTTCCCAATTTGTTTTTGAAAATCCGAACCGTTAGATGTGTTCAAAACGTGTTTTTAAGGTCCAACGCGAGGATTTGGCAAAAAAAAATACCCGGAAGGGTTTGATCGGAGCAGTTTTTGGTAAAAACGCTAAATATTTTTTTTTGCCAAATCCTCGCGTTGGACCTTAAAAACACGTTTTGAACACATCTAACGGTTCGGATTTTCAAAAAAAATTGGGAAGGTGGAGGTCCGGAACTTAACAGAGTCCGGGAGTTTGGACCGGAAGCTTGGTGTGTGTATATATATATATATATATATATATATATATAGGTTAAGCTTCTAATCCAGACTTTTTATACAATTTTTTATTTTGAACACATTGGACGGATCGAATTTTTCAAAAAAAAATTGCAACACAAAAAAAAAACCCATTTTTTCCTTAAATCCGGGAGTGTGGATAAGAAAATTTATATATATAGGTTAAGCTTCTAATCCGGACTTTTAATTTCCGGACTTTTTAAACAAAAAAATTTTTGACGATCCAATCCGTCCAATGTGTTCAGAAGTGTTTTCAACGGTCTTCACGGAAAATCTTCAAAAAAAAAAAACACTGGGAAGAGCTTGATCCAAGCAGTTTTCGCAAAAATATATAAATACAGTTTTTGGAAAATTGCTTGGATCAAGCCCTTCCCGGTATTTTTTTTTTGAAGATTTTTCGCGCGGGCCTTTGAAAACACCTTCTGAACACATTGGACGGATCAGATTTTCCAAAAAAAATTTGCAACACAAAAAAGCCATGTTTTTCTTATTTCCGGGAGGTGTGGACTAGAAAGTCCTATATATATATATATATATATATATATATATATATATGTTTTCATTTTTTCTACAAGAAGAGGCCCCAGGCCTAGGCCTCCCAAGCCTGCCCACAGGGCCGGGCCTGTGGCTGAGGAACATCATATTTGCATGCGCTATATATAAATTACTAGTACAATCTCACTTTTTATATCTCAATTGGCAGGTGGTATCAAAAGTATATATTGCCTGAATCTAACCTTGTCTAACAAAGTGAGGACACCTTCCATTAGTGTTTGTTTTTTCGAATTTAATTCGTGGAAAATGGCGGTGGTCTACGAAGATAGGTCTACTGTGTTGCCCCTTGCCACGGTAAAGTGCTTGTTTTTCTGCCCAACATTACAGTGCCACCAGGTGTATCTGTGGGAGTCGATTTAATTAAAGGAAAGAAATGACACATTTTTTTTCCCCTTTTGTTCTAACCGTGCAAATCAATCATGAATTTTTTTTACTTTCTTCTAAAATTTAGCCATGTGGTTCGTAATATTTTTGGAAAACAAGTCATCAATATTCATGTTTGTGTTTTAGTAGAAACTTTTTGGACAACGAAGTCCACGAATAAACAGATAATATAGACTCGGTGATTATTCAGGCAACACAATAAAATTATATTACTATTTATCAGGGGAAAAGATTAACATGAAAAGGAGGTGGAGATGGCGGTGTTCCAAATGAATGGTTTCAAGGCTCCAGGTCCGGATGGGTTTATAGCAACCTTTTATCAAAAAAATTGGGATGCAGTTGGAAAGGAGGTGTCTAAGGTGGTTTTATCGTTTTTGCACTCTAGGGTTATGCTAAGAGAAATTAACCATACTTATATTACTTTAATCCCTAAAATTCCCAATCCAATCTCTATTAACGATTTTAGACCTATCAGTCTTTGTAATGTAATTTATAAAATTATTGCAAGGGTGTTGGTTTATCGGTTGTGAGGAGTGTTGGGCAATTTAGTCTGTGATTTTCAAAATGCCTCTATTCCTCAGAGACAAATTGTTGATAATATTTTTCTAACTCATGAAATTGTTGAGTTCATTCGCCACAAGAAGAATGGGAAGAAAAGCTATTTTGCTCTAAAGTTAGACATGATAGCCTATGATAGAATAGACTGGGATTTTTTGGTGGCGATGTTGCGCTAGATGGGTTTTAGTCCTAAGTGGATAGATTTAATTTTTCAGTGCGTGTTGACAGTTTCCTTTGAGGTTTTGGTTAATGGTGGGAGGTTAGAGTTGTTAAGACCAGTTTGTGGGTTAAGGCAAGGGGACCCTTTGTCCCCTTATTTGTTTATCTTGGTTAGTCAGGTGTTATAATCTTCGATGGCTTTCCTTTATGAGCAACAGATTGGTAAGGGGTGTCTATCAGTCCAAGGTCCTCTAAAGTTTCACACTTATTTTTTGCGGATGATAGCTTTATTTTCTTGGAGTTTGATAAGGATCATGTGTGTTGGCTAAAATGGTTGTTGGACGAATATTGTAGATTGGCGGTCAAAGGGTAGAGTTAAGGAAATCAGAGATTTTTATAAGTCCAAACATGTGCTTGGAATTTAAAGAATTTGTCTCTAGAATATTAGGTGTTCAAGTGGTGGACAAACCGGGAATTTATTTGGGGGCAGACCTAGATTTCACCAGGCGCAAATGAGATCTTTTTAAAAGAGTATTGGATAGAATGGGAAATTGATGCAGACCGGGTTGCGTCCACGTAGGCCTAAAAAGGCCTAAGAATCGATGTTGTCAGAATGGGCTGAATTTCGCACGGTCCATTGGAATCGGCCCAAGGATCAGGTAGTCATTTTGCTGCAAGATGATGCATGATGGATTTCGGGCGTTCGTCGCTGTTTAGGCCCCGAAAAGATCAATTTTGCCGTTTATAGTAATATTTAGATCGCTAATAACTTTTGTTAGGAAACTCTATTTTATTTGTCGTTTGTTTTGGCAACCTTATAATTCTTTCCAGTTTTCGATTTATTAGTCAAATAAGAACTTTCCTTTTTTGGTAATTTTTGTATTTATTCCGATTTAGGGTTTATTAGTGACCTTAAAGGTTTCCCTACGGCAGACTTTGGTTGTTATCGAATTAAAGAAAAATTAGTTTCTACTCATATCTTGGTCGTTTAAGGAGGGAGTACCTCTGGGTCGATCTTATTGTTTGTGTTCCTCTTGCACGATCAATTTCGTTTCCATAGGCTGCGCTGCATCAATTGGTATCAGAGCTGCAAGTTCCAATCCTAAGATGGCTGCCAGAGGACGTGTTGGAGGTCGAGGTGGACGAGGCAACCGTACGGCTGTTCTTGATGAAGTCTATGAGCGGGATGAAGTCGCTCGAGAAGCTCGGATAGAGGATGGGATTCAGCGGATAGGGTTGACACTCGAGGTAGTCATGCAACGCCTTGAGGCCCTAGAAGTTGGGGATCCGACTCGCCGTTGTCCTATTAGACATAATCCTCAAGAGGAGGAGGGTTTCTTGGATGATGAAGGTTCCAACCCCTTTGCTGGTCATTACCATCAACAGGGGAGGGATAGGGAGATCGTGGCTAGAACCCATGACTCTCATTCATGGGAGAAAAGTAAGATTGACCTACCAGAATTTCAGGGCAGTCTGTCACCAGAGGAATTTCTGAACTGGCTGAACGCTATAGATGAAATCATGGATATCAAAGGGATTCTTGTGGATAGGAGGGTTCCTCTTATGGCAACCAGATTCAGGGGTAGCGCTTCTGTGTGGTGGCAGCAATTGAAAATCAGTAGGAGTCGGAACGGGAAGTCCAAGATTGCTGATTGGGAAAAGCTGAAGAAGAAAATGCGGGTGAAGTTCCTTCCCCATAACTATACCTGTATCATGTACCAGAGATTGCAAAATCTTCGCCAAAACACGCATTCTGTCGATGATTACACCGAAGAGTTCTATCAACTTGTGGCGACAAACAATTTAACAGAGTCTACGGAGCAGCAAACTACAAGATATGTTGGTGGTTTAAGTCAACAGATTCAAGATGAGTTAATGATGTATGATTTTTGTTCTGTTTCGGATGCCCATCAAAGGGCTTTAGTGTTAGAAAATGGTTCAATAGAAGGCCAGCAGGTAATTGGAATAGTGCACCACCTGTACGTGCAGTTATTCCTCAACCTGCAGTGCCAACAACTAACAGAACATCGACTGTTGGCTTGAAATGCTTTAAGTGTGGCGATCCAGGTCATCGTATGTCGGACTGCAGGAAAGGAGATCGTCCAAAAAAGGCTCTGTTTGTAGAACCTGATGGGGCCATTCATGACTCACCTGAGGGTTATGATCAAGAGGCTTTGTTCGATGATGGTAGTGAGGAGATGGAGGAAATAGTAGTTGAGGGGGACGCGAGCCCTTTGCTGGTGGTTCGAAGGGTGTGTTATGCACCCCGAGAATCTGAAGGGGAGTCGTGGTTGAGCAACAACATATTCCAGTCCACTTGCACAATTGGTGGCAAAGTTTGCCGCTATGTGATTGATTCAGGCAGTTGTGAGAACGTGGTGTAAGAAGTGGCAGTGCAAAAATTGAAGTTAAAGACAGAGGCGCATCCCAATCCTTACAAATTGAGTTGGTTGAAGAAAGGTAATGATGTAAAAGTTTCTAAGCGTTGTTTAGTTTCTTTTTCAATGGCCTCTACATATAAGGACAATGCATGGTGTGATGTTGTGGCTATGGATGCTTGTCATCTACTTTAGTTAAACCGCTAGAGTTTATGTCCCAAACTCTAAAATTACTCACAGAACAAGACCCAGTTTTGTAGTAGCTCACTGAGAATTTTTCAAACGCTCAATATAACATTGACAAGAATTTGTAGTTTGAAAAAATAAATCTCTCTCAAAGAGTAGATACACAAATTTGCTATCCAAGCTCTCAAACAATAATATGAAAATGAAGTATGATTGTTCTGTATTTCTAAGACTCTGAAATTTCTCTTGCTCTAGTGTAGCTTGGTACATTTCTCTTCTTCTGCAGAAACTCTTCTTTTATAACCTGAAGAATTTCGACCGTTTGAATAATTTCGTTGAGGACAAATCTTTTGGCAGCAAAGACTAAATTTTGATAATTTGAAAATCAAAACATTGGGCTACATAACTGATTTGCAACATTCTTCAGCATTAGATGCAAAGCTTCAACAAGTCAAAAAAAGAGGCAGAAGCCAGACAACTGGTCTTTCACTTTGTGAACCATATATCTGCATGTATTGACTTGTGTGTGTGTGTGAATTTAAGACATTGAGTGAATAAGTCTAAATGCAACCTTCAAAGATGAGTTCCATGTGGTCCATTAGAAACATGACTTGCTTTCGAAAAGTCTGATGTAAAAGTTGTGCAAGGTTACTTAACTTCACATAAGAAAAATAATTTGGTGCAAGTAATACATCTATTTTATATGATCCAAGAGCTACCAATAAATTGGATCTAGACACATGTATTTAAAAGATGATACTTGAAAGTTTTACACTTGAGCTAATAGAAATTTGTCCGAAAGCATTTAGTTGGTAAAACTAATTTTGTCGAGTAGAAGAATTTAGTTATTTAAAAATTTAACAATGATTTTAAGAAATCAATTTTGTTATAAAGAATCAATCAAAATCAAATATTTCTAACAATCTCCCCCTTTTTGATGATGACACAAAATGTGATTTCTAAAAATAATGATAAGCAAAATTTTGAACAAGGCTCCCCCTATGTATATGCTCCCCCTTAAAATATGCCATAAAAAAATTATTTACCAATCACGAGTAATGTAAAAGTTGGCATTCATAGATATATTAAGTGCAAATAACAAATAACAAGGATAGACCAAACTACTTTTTTTCTCCCCCTGTGACATCATCAAAAACAAATAACGCTAGGGGTAAAAATAAAAGATTTGGTCACTCTAAGATTTCATTTCCCCGGGTATACTCCATACTTGTCCACAAAAGCTTGGCGTCTTCGATTTTCATACTCTTTGACAATGGCTTTGAGTGCGACACCCACAACAAGTAAGCATTTCCATGGAAAATTTAAAAGCCACCTCATTGAAAATAATCCTCCAAGAAAAAGGAAAATGAAGAGTAGCTCCCATAGTATGTGGATATACGCCTCCGTATCTATGCGCTCGACATATTGTTCCCAAGACTCGTATGGAGATTTGTATTGGATGGGGAACATTTGCTCAATATAGGAAAATATATGGAGAGGATCTTGAGTGGATTGAGACCGAGAGTGAGATGAGGATGATAAAAAAAGAGATAGTGTGGTTGAATTTATAGATAGTGAAGAAGTGTGTAGAAGAAGGAAGAGAAATTTTGAAATTTAAATTTTTGAAAGAAGTGAAGGCCGTGCCGGATAGGACAAATAAGAAAGAAGAAAATTGTGTCCGAATATTTATTGCTATATCCGTAGGATGTCCCAAAAATAATCCATCAATCAAATCAAGATATTGAAATATGTTTTGAGTAAGATTTTCTTAAACATTATAACGTAACTACTCCGATTTGAAAATGATGAAACAAGTAATAATTGATTTAACTAAAAATCCCCCAAAAATATATTTAAAATGGATTAGACATCCCGAGTTCTCTTCGGATAAAACAAAATTGTTCTTCAATTAGGGGTTTTGTAAAAATGTCTGCCAATTGCTTGTTGGTACTAATAAAATCAAGAATAATATCCCCTTTTTGAATATGGTCACGAATAAAATGATGTCTAATTCCAATATGTTTTGTTCGGGATTGTTGAATGAGATTTTTTCATTAAATTAATTGCACTTGTGTTATCACATCAAATTGGAATATGATCATAATGTAAATTGAAATCCTCCATTTGCTGTTTGATCCATAATAATTGAGCACAACAACTATCAGCAGCTAGGTATTCAGCTTCAACAGTCAATAAAGCAACTGAATTTTGCTTTTTACTAAACCAGGAAACCAAAGAGTTTCCAAGAAACTAACAAGTACCTACGATTAGTTTTACTACCGGCATAATCAGCATCCGAAAAATCAATTAAGTCAAAAGAAGTATTTCTAGGATAAAATAATCCCAAATTAGGAGTTTCAGCAAGATATCTAAAAATACGTTTGACAGCTACTACATGTGACTCCTTTGGATTAGATTGAAAACGAGCACGTAAGCAAACACTAAACATGATATCGGGTCTACTAGCAGTAAGATAAAGAAGTGATCCGATCATATCTCGATACATTTTAGTATCTACTGATTTACCATTTTCGTCTTTGTCGAGTTTAGTGGTTGGGCTCATTGGAGTCTTCATGATTTTAGAATCTTCCATCATGAACCTTTTGAGAAGCTCTCGTATATTTTTCTTGATATATGAAGATCCCATCCTTTGATTGTTTGATTTGAAGCCCAAGGAAGAAATTGAGTTCTCCCATCATGCTCATTTCAAACTCACATTGCATACACTTAGCAAACTCTTTGCAAAGTTTTTCATTAGTAGCACCGAAAAATAATATCATCAACATAGATTTGAACAATAAACATGTCATGATTTTCGGTTTTTATAAAAATAGTAGTATCTAATTTTCCTCTAGAAAAACCATTTTCAAGTATAAAGTGCTAAGTCTATCATACCATGCACGTGGTGCTTGTTTCAAACCATAAAGTGCTTTTGAAAGTTTAAAAATGTGATCAAGAAATTCATGATTTTCAAAACCAGGAGGTTGTGCTACATAAATTTCTTCTGAAATAAAACCATTTAGAAAAGCACTATTTACATCTATTTGAAAAAGTTTAAAATCTTTAAAACACACAAATGCAAGTAACATGTAGATGGCTTCTAATCTAGCAACAAGAGCAAAGGTCTCATCAAAATTAATGCCTTCTTCGTGATTATAGCCTTGTACAACTAATCTAGCTTTATTTCTAACAATGTTTTCCGATTCATTCAATTTGTTTTGAAAAAGCCATTTAGTACCAATAATGGTGTGATCGTGAGGTCTAGGCACTAAATTCCAAACCTTAATCCTTTCAAATTGACTGAATTCTTCTTGCATAGTTAAAATCCAATTTTCAGCTTGTAAAAAAATTTTAGGCTCAATTTGAGAAATAAAAGCTAAATTACTGCAAATATCCTTAAGAGAAGATCAAGTAGATATACCTTCCGAAAGATCTCCAATAAGTAAGTCCTTTGGATGATTTTGCACGAATCTTCATTCTTTTAGTAGATCTTGATTGCTGATAGGATTTTGTGGTTGATCGAGAACCATATTATCCTTTAATTGAGTGCTCTCATGTTGACTTTCGCCATTTTCCTTAGTAATAGACAAATCTTACACTCCTTTAATGATATCTACCTCATCATCATCATTAATAATAATCTTGGGAGTAGATGGGTTAGATTCATCAAAAGAAACATGAATAGATGCTTCTACAAGTTGAGTACGTTTATTGTAGACTCTATACGCTTTACTAGAAATAGAATAACCAATAAAAATTACTTCATTGGATTTTGAATCAAATTTTCCCAAATTATCTTTTCCGTTGTTTAAAACAAAACATTTACATCCAAAAGCATGAAAGTAACCAATGTTGGGATTTCTACCATTCCACAGCTCATATGGTGTCTTTTTGAGGATGGGTCTAATCAGGACCTGATTTAAAACATAGCAAGCAGTATTAACAGCTTTTGCCCAAAAATATTTCGGTAGAGAGTTTTCGCAAAGCATTGTTCTTGCCATTTCTTCAAGAGTTCTATTTTTCCTCTCAACTACCCCATTTTGTTTAGGCGTGCAAGGTGCAGAAAAGTTGTGATCTATACCATGATCATCACAATATTTTTCAAACAAAGAATTTTCAAGTTCTCTACCATGATCAGTATGGATGTTTGAAATAACAAAACCTTTTTCATTTTAAACTTTTCTACAAAGTTTAGTTAATGATGGAAAAGCCTTGTCCTTATGAGCTAGGAATATAACCCATGTAAATCTTGAGAAATCATCAACAACAAGACAATAACATCTACCGCCAAGACTTGGAGTTCTAGTAGGTCCAAATAATTAAATCCATATGTAATAGTTGTAATGGCCTTGTAGTTGAAATAACATTTTTGGATTTAAAAGAAACTTTGGTTTGTTTACCATGTTGGCAAGCATCACATAGTCTATCTTTTTCAAATTTGATTTTTGGAAGACCAACAACTAATTCTTTTGTAGAAAGTTTTGAAATTGCATCCATGTGTGCATGTCCAAGGTGTCTATGCCATAGCCAACTATTATCACTCATTGCTGAAAACCATTTTACACCATATTTGCTTAAATCATTTAAACTGAAAATATAAACATTTTCAAGTCTTTGGCCAACAAAAAGTACCTTGTTGTTTTCTATGTTCTCAATAATGCATTCAGATTTTTCAAAAGTAACTCGATTATTCTTATCACAAAGTTGACTGATACTTAGAAGATTATGTTTTAAACTGTCAACAAGTAAAACATCTTCACAGAACAAAACCCAGTTCTAAAATTACTCACAGAACAAAACCCAGTTTTGTGGTAGCTCACTGAGAATTTTTCTAACTCTCAATATAACACTGACAAGAATTTGTAGTGTGAAAAAATAAATCTCTCTCGAAGAGTAGATACACAAATTTGCTCTCCAAGCCCTCAAACAATAATATGAAAATGAAGTATGATTGCTCTGTATTTCTAAGACTCTAAAATTTCTCTTGCTCTAGTGTAGCTTGGTATATTTCTTTTCTTCTGCAGAAACTCTTCTTTTATAACCTGAAGAATTTCAACCGTTTGAATAATTCCGTCGAGGACAAATCTTCTAGCAGCAAAGACTAAATTTTGATAATCTAAAAATCAAAACATTGGGCTACATATCTGATTTGCAACGTTCTTCAGCATTAAATGCAAAGCTTCAACAAGTAAAAAAAGAGGCAGAAGCCAGACAACTGGTCTTTCACTTTGTGAACCATATATCTGCATGTATTGACTTATGTGTGTGTGTGAATTTAAGACATTGAGTGAATAAGTCTAAATGCAACCTTCAAAGATGAGTTCCATGTGGTCCATTAGAAACATGACTTGCTTTTGAAAAGTCTGATGTAGAAGTTGTGCAAGATTACTTAACTTCACATAAGAAAAATGATTTGGTGCAAGCAGTACATCTTTTTTACATGATCAAAGAGCTACCAATAAATTGGATCTAGACACATGTATTTAAAAGATGATACTTGAACGTTGTACACTTGAGCTAATAGAAATTTGTCTGAAAGCATTTAGCTGGTAAAACTAATTTTGCCAAGTAGAAGAATTTAGTGATTTAAAAATTTAATAATGATTTTAAGAAATCAATTTTGTTATAAAGAATCAATCAAAATCAAATATTTCTAACAGTGGGCGTGACATGGCTACTATAGGAGTATTGATGGTCAACATAATGAGGATGGGAGACTAGCGGTTTTTCGCATGGAGTCTGGGCAGGATGACAATTGGGTGGTGAGAGTGGTCGTAGATGGTGCATGGAGGCAGGAAACCCTCCGTGGTGTTGTGGCTTGGTGTGTAGAAGATGACAACCTCATGCATTGTGGAGGTAGGTATACGATGGTGAAAGCACAATCTTCAACGGGTGTGGAGGGATTGGTTGTTTTGCAAGCTCTTTGATGGGCCAAATCCAGTGGCATTAAAAAGCTGCAAATTTTGATGGATAGTTTGGAAATCGTCCAAGCTCTATGTAAAGGTGTTAATGCTAATGTCTGTATTAGAAGTGTTGTATGCGATATTCTAAAAGAGGCTTCTTCTTTTGTTTTTGTTGGTGTTGTTGGGGATTCGCGCGCTTGAAACCCACAGACAAACACACACAATCGAAGAACAAACCAAGAACAGAAAACAATAAGAAACAAGAAAGAACAAGACACAGAGATTTTACGTGGTTCCGACTTAAGCTGATTGCTTAATCGTACTCCACGGGGTGCTGGGGTGTTTCACTATGATGAACAATAATTCACACATTACATTGGGGGCTGCCCTAAGTGTCCCTTTTATAGTGTAAGGCGACACAATACATCAGAAACCCTAAAAACGCAAAACCGCGCATTTTTTCCGTGCGGACCGTCCAGACCGACTTGACCCCCGTCCGGACCAAAAACCAATCCCGTCCGGACCGACTTGACCCCCGTCCGGACTAGAATTTCAACAACTTCAAAATTTCACCAAAAGCCTGCAGACAGCTTTCTGCATTTTCTGTCCGGACCGCCCGGGACCCTGTCCGGACCAAAACTTCAGAGATCTCTCTCTTGGCTTTTAGAACAGGTTTCATCCCAACAGGTGTATCCAAGGCCATTGGTCAAGAAGTGAGAAATGCTCACAATCTTGCTCGAAGTCGCCTTTGTAATGATCTAAGTTGATAGTAATGCATATATATGTTTTATGGTTCAAAAAAAAAAAAAAAAATACAATATCGTTTCTCTTCAATCTCACTTATGTATTGTTTACTAATTAATCGTACATTCACTTTTGGAATAGTATAACCAATACTAAAATACTTAACATTAAGCAATACAAAAATACTACACTTATATGACACATATATGAGAGGAGTTCTGAGTTCAATTTTTTTTTTGAGCAAGCAAAAATCATCCCATTTATAAAATAGTGCAACACATAGTTGCATAGTCCATACAATAGATAACAAAATAATCAAATGCAAGCATTAAACAAAACAAAGCCCCAAGAAAATAGTCTACACAAGGCAATAAAGCTACACCCTACCAAGACTAAAAACTAACCGACCAATCCCTCAACGCCAAGATCAATACTTGCAAAACAAAGATTAGGCCGAAGACACAAGAGTAACAAGATATTACGGCGTTGAGGGATACGAAAAATGTGTGAGTCAACATAGCAATCCTCAATAACCATCTCCTGTTTATGTTTCCTTTGAGTGTAGCCTTGAATGTCCTTGCAATCAGTGTTACAATTTGCAACCGTCTCGGCACTGTTCTTCTGCTTTCGATGACCTCGACGAATAGCAATAGGATCCTCTGACCTACGCCTCCAGATGACTGCAACTTGCTTAGCTTGCAAGTCCCTAATTCCCGAAGCTTCATCTGTTACCCGTTCAAGTGTATCAGGAACAAACTCACAACTAGACCAGTAGGATGAATCCTCTTCCATCGTAGAAGGATGGGAAAGCTCTGACAAACCACCCATAGAAGATGCACCTTCTTTGTCATTTAGATGAACATCCCCAACTTTGTTGTTAAGAAGAAGGTCAAGCTGTGGTGGTGCAGTCACACATTTGGACAAAAAAGGAGGAACCTTGTCCATCAAATAAGGGCCAAGAACTTCTGCCTAGAGGAGTTCGGAGTTAGTACTTCGGACTCCGAAATTGGAAGTAGATTAGATTGGGAATATATAGGGAGGTAACTAGAGCTTCAAGGGAGGGCAGAGAAGGATAGACGAGACAAGTTGAAAAGACAAGAATTGGGTAACTAAAGAAAGAGGTTAAGCTTTAGCACACTAATCAAGCTAAACTCACCGGTTGCAAAAAGCACTGACAACACTTTGATTGAAGTTATAGATGCATCAATAAATAGGATAATCTAAGCATCCACCACCACCACCACTCACCCACCTCCGCCAAATCCACCCAAAAGGGAAAAACCAATCAACATATAATTCATGCTCAGCTAATGAGTACGATAATTCTCATAAGGTGGACTGTATTAGATTAAATCCTGATAATGATATTAGGGTAATGTGATTACGTTATTTTAGTTAAGGGTGTGAACAAGCCAAGTTTCGTAGTAGCATTGGATCTTGGCTTGTTTAACAAAACAAGCCAAAAACTCAAGCTTGAATGCATTAGAGTGTGTTTAATATACATTAGAAAGTTTAGGGGTGAAAGTGTAAGAGGATGAGAGTATTTAAGCACATGTTGTGCTTGCATTTTTTAACAAAAAACAACCCCTCTCTCTGCCCATTTTCTCTCGCTCACTCCTCTCCATTTTTTTTGCTCCAAGCTCCAAAAATCCACAAAACCTCAAGTCCCCTTCAAGAACCCCTCCTAAAATCATCTCCTCTACACGTATTGAAGCTTGGATTGCACTTGTTTCGCACCAAGAACCCACATTTTGGGTTGGAGCTCATTGGAGGCTAGTGTTTTCATTTACCCACTCATTTCAAGCTCAAATCTTGAGGTAGGAAGACAAATTCTACTCCCTCTAGTTGTATTTATGTGATGTATAGCATATAACTTGTTCTTGCTCCTCAAATCATTGAATTCTTGTTTTGCTCTTATTGTGGGTTTGCTTGACTTCAATTTTGTGATCTATGGATTTGTTAAGTGTTTAATGAAATTGTTGATTGAATTATCCTCCCATGATGTCCATTTGTTGCCCTACATACCTAATATTTTCCCTAAGACTTCAAAATTTTCATTTGGGTTGAAATTCCACACCTTTGAGTGTGAAAATCTGTAAGTTTTCTGGACAGTGTAGCTGCTGCCCCTGTTTTCCAGAGGCTATCTCCTGTTTTTGTTGTCTCATGCAATAAAATATATTTTAAGATAGAATATTAGTTTTCTTCTTCTCATTGTATATATGTTAGCATTTGTTATCCTTACAAGTCTTCAATCACTTACATTGTTTTGAAAAGTTTGCTTTGAGTGCCGAAAGGGCGAGGTAGGGTGCTCTAGCTTTCCTACACGTAAAAGTGAATTACCGAACTTTTTCTTCTCTAAAATTGTAGACCAAATAAAAAACTGATTCATTTATATCAAACAAAACCGGGTCTTTCGTCCCGAGATATTTATTCTCATTTTTTAAAATATTTATTCATATGGTAACTTGGCACACCAAAATCATGTGAAGTGGCAACTTTGAATTATTTTATACAAATTTATTCTAACTTAGTCACAACTGTAAAACATGTGCTTTATAAAACCACATTGCATTGAATATCACTTGTATCACTCGACCATGAAACCCTTTTCCAAACCCTTGGTCGAAATCTCGAGCGCGACAGTATATATAAAAATCTTTCGGAGCATTGTAATTGGGTTTTACTATGGGCTTTTAAATTTTCATCAAACTTTCTACTTTTTAAAATATCTTGATGAGAACAATTTAGAAAATGAAGAAGAAAACGCAAAGGTTGAAAAAATCACTAAAAGATAAAATTAAGGTGATCTTGCTTATCTTTTTATTCTTAGTATTTTCTTTTGTTAGTTTTTCAATGAATTGATTCATTTAATAATTTTATAAGAACATAAAAAAGAAAATAAAACTATTTTCCATAAACCTTTATAGAAAGAGAAACAGACTAAATAAATTTCGAACTAAATTTACCAACAAGTTACTACGTTGGAATAAACATAGAAATACAATGTCTAAGTCATATTCTCGTAGGACATATGAGTCTACCCCTTTTCCCATCTTGGAAGCATTGTTGCTAAAAGAGTTGGTTTTCACCAATGGATTAGTGTCGCCAAGTAAAATGCGTTGGCAATGTGTTCCCCTCCTCTTGGGACATAACAAAAGTGGTTCCTTTTTCTTTTCATTTTTTTTTCTCTTTAATCATTCACACTTTTGCCAACAACCGTATACTCCATTGCCAAAAGTAGCTATCATAATCTATAATTTGGCTAGTTTGCCAATGCGTAGACTTTTTCGTCGCTAAAAACTTACATTGCCAACGAAAAGTACCTTGAGTTGCCGTAATTAGACTCTAAAAGTGCATTTTCTTGTAGTGAAGGAACGCATGAGAAAGAATATCTTTTTTATCTTCTACTACTTCATTACATAAAAAAAAGGGGGAATAATATGCATGATGTGCCAAAGTTTATAGATGTGAACAGATCGAGTTAATTTGATAAATTGGTCAAGTGAAGTAATTAAAGACAAGTCTGACTCAAAATTTACGGATCCGGATCCGGATCCTCTATGAGAATTTCTTTGTAAAGTTATTGTGAGAGTTTTGTTGTGGACTTGACAACACACCCAAAAAAAGATCCAATAGCTCACAGCCCCCTTCCTTGCTTCTAAATCAAAACAGCGTCGTTTTGATTGGAAAAATTTCTGACGGAAAATTGATATCTTCTTTTGCCATTTATTTTTCTTCTGCCGTTAGTTTTAGTAAGCCACCACAATCCTTGTTTTCTCTTCTTCTTCTTCTTCCTCATTTGTTATTTTCTTCCCCAAACTGTTCTTCATATCTAACACTGAACAAGTTCCTCGATATCAATATACTTGGTGAGTTTTTTGATACTTCTAATGCCGAACAATTTGGATACATGCCACGTGCCAATCACTTTGGACAGTGGTAACTCACTAGTTGGAGAGTGGCCTTCATCGAACTATTGATTTATGTGTGTTGGACATGAATTAGAGTGTGAAACTTTGGAATTGCCCATGGTTGTCAATTTTTTCCCCCCCCAGATTCTTGTTCAAACAATAAGAATGCAGTCGCATGGGATATGTAATCCAATCCCATTTCCCGTTTCAGCTAGTGCTTTTTTTTCTTTTATGGAGGCCTAGTATGTTGTAATTTCAAGGGCAGATGTGAAGTCTAGTTTGTCGAAATGCTATGCACGAGTGTCATGGGCATGATCGTTCAACCTTTTTCTTTCAAAATTCATTTAGTATTCAGGAATGAGGATCCTAAATTTTGAATGAAAATTTGGAAAATTAGACTTGTTGTTTACAATTATCTAATTCAAATGATTTTTTTATAAGACTAACCAAAAAATTGATGTAAGAGATAATCTAACAATTTGGGAAAAAGTTGAATAAAGGAAAAAAAATTAAGTCAATTAAAATTTGGGCTAACAAAGAAGAACAAATCTGGGAAAAAATGAATAAAGGAAAAAAGCTTAAAAGCAGCTTGAACTTTGAGTCATGGCAGAAGAAGATAGTATGTTGAGTCATTGGGTAACACTATGCAAAAGAAAAATAAACGGCAGATGAAGATATCAATTTTTCATTTGATTTTTTTCCAATCAAAACGATGCTGGTTTGATTTGAAATCTAGAAAGGGGGTTATAAGCCATTGAATCTTCATTTTGATGTATTGTCAAGCCTATAACAAAACTCTCATAAAATCATTAAAAGAAATTCTAGGATCCGGATCCAAAATTTACTATGGAAGATCCTTAGCATTTAATCACCACGCATGCCTGACCTTCCACCGAACAGTACGGTACACATGCATGTACTCGTACATGCAATAAATTTGAAAAATGCATGCAACTTTTGCACTCTCCGAAGCTACTTTTTCTTTTTAGAATCATAAAGGACAACTTTAGACAATAGTACAAATTTTGAAAGCTTACTTTAGGCCCATCACACCACATTAAATTTGAAAACAGTGTTTCTTAATTCGTTATATGGTCACTTTTTGTTTTTGAATCTTGTACTACAACGTTTTTTCATTGTTTTCACCTCTTTCTCTCTCTTTTTCCTTTTCCATTTTTGGTACTTCGTAAATAAGTTTTCACTTTTTTTGCACTTTGTTTTCGTGTCTGACTTTCCTTGTATTTCGCACTTTTTGTTTTCTTCAACGCCGGGATGGAGCCAATATTCCAATTTAGAGGTGGCACCCAATGTCAATATCTTTTTTGCGTCCGTCTCACAAAAATAGTTTATTATAAAATGCAGTGTAATTTTTGAATAAAAATTTCAATTAGTTCTTTAATTTCATGTCAAGAAATACAAGAAATTATGCCTGGAGGTACCTTATTTCTCTATTCGAAAATTAGACCTTTTTTGGTAGTGAACTATTTTTATGGGCGGAAAGAGTAATTAGTATAAAAAAGGTAACACGTGTTTGGATGTAAATTGTTCATAACACTCGAAAAGGTGCCCATTTTCAAATGTAAATCATTTATCAACATACTTTATATTACAAAATTACATATCATTGTAGATTAATCACTCATCAATATGTCAAAAGTAAAATACGGATTTTGAAGAATAAAACTGTCATTGTAATACGAAAATAGTTTTGTTTTTGAACCTAGATGGCATGTGCCACCCCGCCCCCTTCGTAGCTCCGTCTCTACTTCAACGGGGTTTGGGTACTACTGATCAAAGCTGCACGTACATAATATCATGAGAGAGAAACCTACTATAAATTTGCTACAAAATTACTGTAAAATCTTCATTCCAATAAGTACATTTTACCGATATTATTTTCTTTGAGTATGTTTATAATGACTTGATTTTTTTGACTTTTTTCAACTCATTCCAACTTTAGTGAATTATTTAATTTCAGGTCAATATTCCAGATATATTGATTCATTTCAAGAAGCGATAAAATTAAAATTAAGGAATATATCTAAAAAAAAAATAGACAGAAAAGTAAAAAATTTAGAAATGTAGTAATTTCATCTCTAGTGTTTTTCCTTAATTCGGTTCACATTTTTTTGTGTTTCTAATTTTTCTTATCAGGAAGAATCGGAAAAAAAAAAACATTTTTAGTCAAAATTCTAAACAAAGTTTGGAGAACATGAGATGCCTCAACAAGAAGTGACCTTTAGTTTCAGAAGGGGAAAAAAAAACAGAGGCTTAGTGGGATTGGGACCGTTCGTATCTCATTAACTACTCTTTTCTGGTGAAATTTTGGTTACATCCAAGAAGAGTACCCAAATGTAGATAAAATTTGATATATAGGGCAATAATTGTTCCGACTGAAATTCACATTACATTAGCTTTGATCTTTGGACAAATATTTTAGTGCCGAGTAGGTATCTCCCTCGTAGTATCCGCTCGGCAATCTTAGCCGTTTATGACGTGATCCAACGGTTTGGATTTTAGAGAGAGAAAAAAAGAAGAGAGAGGGTGTTTGGGTGAGAGAGAGAGAGAGAGAGAGAGAGAGAAAGAGAGATAGAATCAATCTGAGCTGCCCAAAGAAATTTGGACAACTTAGATCATGCTTGGGTACAAAGTGGCAATACCCACTGGGCACCCAAAAAAAAATTCTTATCTTTGTAGTAAGCAACTCATATTAACTGTATACTTATAGGTAGAAATTTGGGGTAGGAAGCGTTCCGGATTCTCTACTAATAATTAAAAAGAAGCATTTCTGATTCTGATATTTCACTGTGAGGTGGAGTAAGATATTAAAAAAACTAAGACTGAGGAGAGGTGTTGCAGCACAGCCTTGTGCTGCGCAACGTGCTATGCATTGACTTTTGGCACTGTGCCGATATCATTTTGATGATCGGAGACATCCACCATGTAGAGTTCGTCGAGTACTACAATTTCAATTAAAATCAACTCTCAATTAGATATTGTTAAGTACCTTATCGGAAAACATATAACTTGACAAAAATCAGAACACATATGACTTGAAACAATTGATGAAAACCATTGAACACATTTTTTTCAAGTTATTTTTGTTCTGATGAGACATTTAACGATTATCGATTGTTAAGTGGTGGAAATCTCTGATCGTTGAAACGATACCGGCATGGTACTGAAAGTCACCGCGCAGCACGCTGCACAGCACCCTCAAAAGGGTATCTTCTTTTGGTGGTGAAGAAGACTCATATTTTAACGCAAGAAAGTGTATATCAATTTTACGTATAGGTGCCATACTTAAATTGTGTTGGTAACAGTTTTAAGCAATTTCCATTTGTGGATTGAGAGTACAAATTCAGAAAAACAAAATTTTGTGTTCACTTTTGGCCAATTGAAGTATATGAAGACAGAGAAGCGCCATTTGTCAAGGGGCATATAGGTTAGATCTTTCATTTATGCAAAGCAAACAGAGCAGAGTATGGACAAAACACTCCATTTTCCCTATATCAAGCAAAATCTATTTGAGATGACCTATCGATATCGATATGTCTGTCAGGTTTTGTGAATGATTAATACAGGTCACATATTTTTCTCTACTTAGCAAAATTCTGTGGTGATGAGTCTAAACTGTTAAAAACACTTTTAATCGGCTGCGATTTCAGAAGACTCTACGTGGACTCCCAACCCGGAAAGCAGAGGAGCCTGATTCTATATGTAAATATCAAGTGTAAAACAGGGTGTATGAGTATAAGTATTTTGGCAATTTAGGCTGCAAAGTTGACCCTTAATAAGTGATACTTAAATATTGCTTATTTTTCATGGGTCGATGTAAGCTTTCATCCTAGTAATTTTTGATGGTTATGTTCTCATCCTTTTGGTTTGTAAAATACCGTGCTTTTTTTTTTATTGATACGTATATAGTTTCCTAATAAGGGGAATTTATTAGAATTTATATAAATGTAATTTCCAAATAAGGGAGATTTGATTGACTATTTCAAACGGAAATTACAAAAAAAAAAATTCAATATCGTGGATATAACATGTTTACCATGGATCACATTCATTATCCTAAACATGTTTATTCGGAAGATCATCCATGTAAGATCCAATTGTATCATAGAGTATATGTTTAATATCTCGTATTTATTTTTACCATGTAAGATCTACTTTTGACAAACAAGATTAATTTATACATCAACATCGAAGGAATTAATTTTGACACTCCCAGCCAAAATCAAGTCCATATAAGAATATGGTAATTTTGTTACACCGCACACCAAAAATATCGAAGAACTAACTTTTATACATTAATTCGAAACATTAAAAATTTTATTACATTGCACACTGAAATATCGGTGAATATTATGAGTTTATTACATAAAAATAGATACATGGTAAATTAGTTACATTGCACAATATATAGACGAAAATGATAAATTAGTTACCATAATTCATCTCTACCTTGGCCCTTCACCACTGTATATTTGTTGTTGCCATCCACTCTGCCATCATCGTCCACCCAGGGAAAATGTTACTTCATCATAATTATCACCGCATAAATCGCCTGTCTTCTCAGAGCGGTAATGGGATTCTCCTTCCGCTAAATATATTTTCTCTAAATCTTTCTTAATAATTAAGTGGGATATTGATCTTAGTGGAATTGAGGTGGGTTTGGTTGAATGGGCAAAAGGTGGTAATTGATGATGGTGGTTTTGGATATTTGTGATTTCGGGATGATAGATGACGATGGGTGGTGACAATTAGAGATGATGATTTTAATAGTTACTGGTAAAGATAAAACATGGGTTTTGATAGGGTGATAAAGAAGCCAAATGATCCAAGTAGGTGCCTAGGTGGTTGATCAAGTTTGGTTTGAAAACATAACAAGTTTCAAAAAGTTGTTTGAGTTTAGCTTGTTTATGAGACAAGCTGATCTAAAAAAACGAGCTTTAATCAAGTCAAATACGAGCCGAACTCGAGTAGTTTGAACTTTTTGTACATCATACTCCAAACGAGCTGAGTAATTGCTTGTTCAAACTTGGTTTGAAACCATATATAACGAGCTTCAAAAAAATGTTCAAGCTTGGTTTGTTTATGTACCAAATCAATCTTGAGCAAGTTTTTACCAAACAAACACGAGCTCGAACTCGAGAAGTTTAGTTCATTTAGCAGCCCAAGGTTTTGGTGGAGCTTAATTGGAAATGGTGATGATTATGGTGGAGATTTGGCCAGAGAAGGTTGATAGTGATGGTAGTGGAGAGGGGAGGTGAAAGCTAGGCTTGAAATGCTATGCTAGCTCTCAATTTTCATATAAGCTAAATAGAGAGAATGTGGATTTCAAAAATGGTATCCATATCCCTATAATTGCACCTAAGACCTTCAATTTGATGTTTAAACTCCTAAAAATCTTTGATATGTATACATATAGTAATCACCAATCATGATATCCTAAGAACTCCCTCACAGATCTCCTCCGTAAAGATTATCCCTTTTCTGATTTGCCGAACCAAATTTCGACGATCTGCACCGCTCAATGTGTTTAAATCATGTTTTCCAAGGCCAACGCGAGGAATCACAAAAAAAAAATACCCGAAAGGGCTTCATCCGAGCAAGTTTTTATAATAACCATACATATATAGTTTCTGGAAAAATGCTTGAATGAAGCCCTTGCCCACCCCCCCTGGCCACTTTTTTTTTTGTGATTCCTAGCGGTGACCCTTAAAAACACATTTTAAACACATTGAGCAGTTCGGATTGTTGAGATTCGACCCTGATCCATGAGGTCCTCACGAAATTTTAATGCGGAAGCCCTCATTAGATCATCCTTCTAGTAATCACTAATCACATTTGTATAAATAGAGGTGAAATTAGAATAATTCAAATGTTGGGATGAAAAAATAACCATTCAAATTGACAAGGATGAAAACATACTTCGTATATTGTTTAATCAACTCTTAAATTATCAAAACCCTTAGCCTTTAAATATTGTTTAAAAGAAGCTGGTAACTAAAGACATTAAAGTTGCAAACTAGCCGAGTCCAGTCGAATTTTGAAATTTTGAGCCTAGTTCTTTCAAATAATTGAGCTTCGAACGAGCTAGTGTTTATGAAACTCGAGTTTGGCTTGAGCTTTAGTCGAACAGGTATAGTCATACAGACTAGTCAAACTCAACTCGAGGTTGTGTCAATATTGACCTCTTTTCTACATATACTACTTCCCTGTCCCAATTTTTTTTTTTATCCATTTTTCTATCTTGGAATGTTTCCTAATACATATCCCCTTTCAAAGGTTAATGCCAAAAGTTTCCCAAAATTACCCTTGATAAAAGGGTATGAACAATTTTAAATGTTGAGATAAAGTGCAATGCAAGTAAAAAATACTCTTGGTGTGACTTAAAATACATTCGCTTAAAAAGTTGGAATTGTTATGAGATAGAAGGAGTACAATATATATTGTATTCGCCAAACTACTCCAACCGAGCTTTGCTCATCTAGACAGTGAGCTAACTAGTCTAATTAACTTGAACTTGTCTTTCAACTTTTCATACCAAGTCATGAATTTAAATACTTTATCTCAATGCAATTTTTCTCTTTACTATTGATTGCTTCCTTCTAGAGATTTGTCCATGTCTGAACTAAATAGAAGAGGAAATGTACTTCTTCCGTCCTATAAAATTAGTCTTTTTTTGAGATTCTAACTTTTTAAGGAGACAAGCAATAAATGCATGTGACCTTTATACCACTTGAATCCCACTTATAAAATAATTTTAAGGGTCAGTTTTGGAAATAAACAAAGTTTGTACATGACTTTGGGACATCCGAAAATAGAATGGAAAACCAATTTTATGGGGGGAGGGAGTAATAAACAAAGTATTGTGAATGTACAAAACACTATTCCTACACATTCTATCAATTTTGTACAAATCATAAAGAAAAGAAGACATTCAAATTCATCTAGATGTAGTATATAGGTACTACAGACAAATAGAATAAAATAACATTTTAGGCAAAAGAGATGACAAGAAGGCAATGCTACATTTTCTTTTTCCAATACAAGAACATCAATGCAGTTTACAATCCTCAAAGGGAGAGTGAGTGGAGGCTTGAACTCTAAGATGAAGCATTGAATCACTTGGATTGTTGAAAGTTTGATCCTATTATATGACGGGGTCAATTTTAATTTGATCCAAATTTTATAACAAAATAATACTAGCAATTTTTATCCCACACCTTGGTGTGTGGAGTCACCTCTAATGTGAATGAGTTATTACCAAGTTGAGTCTCAAATGACTCCATTCATTTATGTCCCTACATGAGATCCATGCAACATTGAAGAATCCCACTTTGTCTTCAATCTTCAATTGTGGAAGATGAGTTACTAGAAAGAGAAATAAGTTAGTTATATATTCACAAATATATAAAAGGTTTATTTATATTATCATATCGCCTCACTCATAAGATTTGAACAAAATTTTGTGGTGATATTTTCTTTATTGCCTTGCTGTAGTAATGTTTGTCTAAAGCAAAAACTGCATCGTGTAGTTACAGACGCAGACTTAACACATTCTCAAAATTCAGAACAATATTTAGACCCTCAATACTTTGAGAATAGTAATTGAGCTCCCTCAGCCCTTTCATTTATTGCCAGTTATTTTTAAATTTTATATCTCATAACCAATATAGCATTAGAGTTGGGTCTTGAACTCTTGGACAAATTTTAGAAAATTTAATTTGGTTAATACAATAATTTTTTTTGTCAGTGCTTCTTACTCTACATGTTAAGACTTAAGATGCTTAAAACTATCAGTAAATTATCCATGAAGGAAGGAGGTACATGGATAAAGAATGAACAACAAATTTAAAGCCCCTAAATTTAAGTGGCCCATATTAACAAGACCTAATATTCCACCTCATTTGTTTCCATCTACAAGGCTATGTGGTATTTATTCTTCATTATAGGGATTGAACCAGCAATTTTATGTGGATACTCGAACATTAATACTTGAACAATGCATTTTTATATATCTTAAAAAATATACAACGAGCCTAGCAACAATTTGCTCCCCTACTACAGAAAGCCAGAGCTTTCATTTGAAACCCATTAATTATACAAGATGATACATCAATACATAGATGCATCATTATTGAGCTTCGATTATTTCAACTTGACATTAGCAAGATCAAACCAGATTTGCTTGAACACCTTGATAATCATCTCATGATACTCATCCGAATTCAATTGAAGGTAACAAGCAAGAAGATCTTCCAAATCCTTTGACGTCCGTATATTATTCTCAACAATCATCTCCACCATTGATTCTCGGAAATCCCTTCTCGGATCCACAGATGACTTTACCACCGCGAAGCTCCGGCCACCGGAGTTCAACGACGACCCACTTTTCCGGCCAGTCGCTTGACTCTTCCTGCTCCCAATTCTTGGAGAATTAGTGCGAATTCTCACTCCTGGTGAAGTCACTGAGAGTCTTCGAACGGAGGAAACAGAGCTTTTCCTCTGTTTTTCTGTCACATTAGTCATATAACCATGAGAATGAACGACTTTTTCCTCAAATTCAACTGAATTCCTTCGTTTCTGACCCTTTTTGGTTAGGATTGGATTGAGTTCAACCTCGGTGACGGCAGTGAAGCCGTCGGGTTTTGCTTTCGATGAGTTGTCGATTAGGTCGAAAACGATATCGTTCTCGGGATTTTGGTCATGGTCAGAGCCTAATTCTGGTAAGAGAGATTCGGGTTCGGATGAACTATCAAGTGGGGAAATTGGGTAGTCGTCGGTTTTTAGATCAAGGGAGGCACGGCAGCCGCAACTGGCAGACACAGAGGTGGTGATGAGCTTTTGAGGTGATGGCCTGTTGATTGAAGCTATGGTTCTTCTCCTTGAGTTGTTGCTGCTCTTCTGTTTAAGTGATTTTCTTGGGGATTCTTGGAAATGGGTTTCTGGGTAGTGTTTGGGTGATTTCTTAAGGGTTTCTTGGAAATGGGTTTGTCGAGTTTTGGGGTCTGGGATTGGAGGTGGTTGTGAGAGAGGATTGAAGTGCCTCGTCGTGAAGTAGTAGGATTTGCGCTGGTGTGAGAGGGTGTTTTGGGGTTGGTTTTGTAATTTGGAAATCTGAGGAATTGAAGTAGTTGTGGTTGATGATGCTGATGATGATGATGATAATGATGAAGAAGTGAGAGATGATGTTGATGTTGATGTGGATGATGATGATGATGAAGTAGGTGGTGGTTTTTTCTTTTTGATTGGGCTCGGATTGATGGTGTTTTTTGGGTTTCTGTTTCTGGTGCTTCCCATGTCCTTCAGCTTGTAAAACCAGGCATTAGGTATCATTTCTGATAACCTAAACTTCTTGTAACCCATCTAAATTCTCTCTCTCTCTCTTTCTCTCTCTCTCGCCCCCAAGAAGAGGACTCTTTTTTCTGTGAGGAGTGTTGGTTCTTTAATGGGTTAAAAGGGCGTGATTCGCAGAAGATAAATAGACAGAGACTTTTGTGGGGGAAAAGGATGGGGCCAGAAACGAAAGAAAGAACAAAATGGGGTACAAAAGCGAATAAGATAGGACCCAGTGGGGGGTAGCTTTTCCTTGTTAATGATACCTAATGACTAATGCCCCTTAATTTCCGGACTCAAACAGTAATACTCTTCTTCTTGTTATCACCTCACTTTTGGGTTTATTTTGAACTCATTGTACTATGATTCCAATCCAGCTTGAACCCTACTTGGCTTTTCCTTGTTGATGGTCTTGATGACTTGGTGAGTGTGAACTCTTCTTGAGAGTAAGTTATTTCTGTCGGCGGTGAAAACAAATGCTTCCTCCAAATCAATCACATCGGTCTGTGTGATTGTGTGTTCACACAGACCGCTGTGATTGATTTGGAGGAAGCATTTGTTTCCGCCGGCGGTGGAAATAATGTTATCTCCTATTCTTATTGTCAAAGTGAACCTGAAAAACTCAAAAAAAAAGCCTCAACTGGATGTGTAGTAATCGTAATTGAATGATTTGGTAATTGACATCTATATTAATTATTTGAGGTTCGATTAGCTTTACATTTAATTAATAACAAGGGGAAAGAAAGTGGGAGGTGAAACAAAAGAATAGAGAACTAAAAAATTAGGAGTAAAAGTGAAAGTCAGGTTTTTTTTTTTGTTTTTTGGCGATGGGTTGTTACAAATTGATATCAAAATCGAACATTTTTCTTCTTACATATTAGCCTCACAAAGAAGAAAGAAAAGCCTTGAGAATTCTCAGCACTTTTAACTTTTGAAGACGGAATTCATTTAAGAATGAGAGATTTGTAAACACATTAGTTGAATTATTTGGAAATTGACATCTAAATTATTAGTTATGGGTCTTGTCACAATAAGCACAGAAAATACACTCCAGTACACCTTTTATACTTTTGAACACATTTACACCTACTTTTATACACTTTTTAAAGCTTAACATAAATTCACTGTGCCTATTTTAGAATTTTTCATGTAGTTATTTAGCTTTGCATTTAATAAGTATGGGGTTCTGGCTGGGGGAGAAACGAGGGGAAGAAAGTGGAACAAAAAGATAGACATAGGGTTGGCCATTTCATCCGCTCCGTCTGAATCCGATCTGATTCCCGATCCGAGTGGATTGGCAATATGGAGATCGGTTTGGAGATTGGATAGGATATGAAGATTTTTTTTAAAAAAATGTTTGGGGATTGGATAGGGGGTGGAGATAGGCATGTTCTTACGCCGAATCCACTTCGAATCCATTCGTCGCTCCGCCCCGTCCCCGAATCCCTGAAATATAGGAGTCTATTCATGAATTATGAAACTTTGGGGTCTCACTGAATTTTCTCCAAATATTTGGGGTTACACCAAAATTTCTCCAAACACATGGGTCCCACTGTAATTATTGTTCAATTTTAATTATGACACTTGTTTTGGGTGATCTAAGATTGTTTTTGTTAGTTGAGAGACTACTTGAAGGTAGTCAGTGTTGTTTTTTGAATACTTATCATTTGCTGCTACCATATTCTGTTTCCTGAGCATACCAATAGTGAGTTTTAGACTTGTAGTCTCTTTTCCTTTACAACAATTATGTATGCTATTCACTAGACAACCAATGTTGCATTTAATCAATTTGAATTAATGTCATGAATATACATAAGAACTCTTCATAATTTCTACTTTTCTGCACTATTTATGTTGTTCCACAAACACATGAAGTTTTACAAGCCTAAGGGTTGCCTAATGATTGGATTTTAGGAAAAATGATTTGTAATTGAGCTTCTATAACTATTTACTTGTTACTCTAGGAAAAATGATTGGATAGGGGATGGATATGAGTAAGGGGTTTGTGGATTGGGGGTGGAGATAGTAGTCTCCGGCCCCGATCCGTCTCCATGTCCATCCCTAGATAGACAAGGGAAACATTAGAAGGAAAAGTGAGAGTTAGGGTCCTTTCTTTTAGAATATCTGGAGTGAGTAGGTGTTCCGCTAAGGGGTTTTTAGAATAATTTTTTTTCACGGTTTTATCATGTGATGTATTGTGAGAGAGTAACTTGTCTTGGTTTGTAGGAAAAAAAAACCATTTTTTATTAGTGGAACACTGTTAGTAGATTATTCAATGTCTTTTCATGTGCCTGAGATGAGCCCCAAGCAATACAACAAAGAGATGGATAACAGACACATCATTTTGCAAACGAACCGAATTATGAGAACATCATTTAGGCTGAGTTTTTTGTTTGATTTTAGCAAGCTAAAACTGTAACGACCTAGATTTTAGCCCCATTTTTTTTTTTTTTATGAAATAGCTTTATTACTAAAATTTAGTATTTGTTAAATTTATTTTTATGATTTAGTGGTCCTAATCCCATTACACTATTCAGTTACCCTAACCAAAAATTCTAAACTACGGTCCTAACTCTACTAAGCTTCCTTTATCCTTTCAATCAAACCATCATTTCCACCAGCAAATTTTTTCTTAGCTATTTTTGGTTCCCTTTTTTCCCAACCAATAAGAATTCAACACACCCCACTAATACTTTCCTCCATCTCCTAAACAATAGGTGTCCTCCAAACTTCTTTTTACCCAAAAGATTTAGTCTTAAACCCAACCACCTTTAAACTCTCCTTCATCCTTCTCAACTCAGTAAGAGAAAAAAGAAAAAGAAAAAAAAGAAGACAAGAGAGAAAGAAAGATATTACGACAGAGAGGAAGGGATAACTAATCACTATTTTCCTTCTTTTCTATTTTCTTTTTTTTAACACTGAGAGAGAGAGAGAGAGAGAGAGAGAGAGAGAGAGAGAGAGAGAGCTGGGTAGGAAAGAAAGAAAAAAAGGAAGAAGAAGAAGTTCAGACCGTTCGACGTGACCAAGTCTAATTCAAATCACTCCGGTTTAGCTTAATCTTCAGACGAAAGGTAGGTTACATCCTATTGAACCCATTGGTATATAATAAGTTGATTTTTGTTGCGTAGAAACAAAACCCGAGCATTTCGTTAGTTGCAAGGTAGTGTAAATTTGTTTTTGACATTTTGAGCTACTGGGTCCCATCCAAAACAATTTGAACCCAAATTTTTCCATGATAGAGTTATAGTTCATTTCATAACGAAAGTTTTGATAAATAATACGTCGATTTTCGTTGAGTAGAAATAAAACCCAAGTGTTTCGATCGTTAAGGAGCAGTATCTATGCGGTTTTGAACTTTTAAGCTACTGGGTCCCATCCAAAACAATTTGAACCCAAATTTTTCCATGATAAAGATGTAGTTCATTTCATATCGAATGTTTTGATATATAATATGTTGATTTTCGTTAAGTAGAAATAAAACCCAAGCATTTCGATCGCCGAGAAGCAGTGTATATGCGGTTTTAACCTTTTGAGCTACTGGGTCGTGTCCAAACCAGTTCAAATCCAACTTTTTTTGTGATAGAAATGTAGTTCATATCCTAACGAACATTTTGATATTATAAGTTAATTTTCATTGTGTATAGACAAAACCTAGACATTTCGATCGGGAGTGTACATGACTACCAACCCATTCGGTTAAGCGTACTGACTTGTAATCAAGTTAATAAAAAGTACATAGGACAACCTCCAGAAATCTTAACCAAATAGATAGTGTCGAACTCTGACCCCACTTTATTCTTATAAATTTATCTAGGTACAAGGAATTAGGCGAGCATTTGATAAAAAAAACTGTTGCACCTTCAACAAGTTTTGAGCATATTAGAATGACCATTTATTAGAAGTGTTAATTAGCATTTGGATATAATACGTTGTGGAGTAATTTATGAAAGTTTAGCTTATGTCATTACTCTGTTATTTCTGATCATGTTGTATTATTATTTTGCACTCGAGTTCTTAAAGGATGTTTTAGATTATATTTTTATAGTAATGTTGTTATGCAAATTTGTCATATCCCAATAACTTAGACGGGCATTTGCTTCATGGGTGGATTACGGTTTGGAGATTTACATGTAGATGTAAATTGAAAAGTAAAAATATAAATGTGTGGAAATATTGTTGAGCTGACGAGCTGTGGTTTCGGGGGTGACCGGAGTGGGCCTCGGATGGATGAACATTTTGAATACAAAACCCTTGATAGGACATGGTGGTGATTGACTCTCAAGAATGGTCGGGCTATAAGGGTGGCACTGTACTTGCGTTGCAGCCCGGGGATAAGTTGTGGGATTGCACTCCCAGTGAATCTTGTTTATCGTGCCTTGGGGTCATGGAAGTGGTACACGGGTATATAACCCAGGTTCTCTATACGGATCTTCGCAAGGGGGAGTCGAATCACATCAGTTGCCCTATGCTAGAGGTTAGAGGGTAGGATGGATCTCGTGGTTGAGAATCCTAGACAACACGTAGGTAAATGGTTAGTAATTAATCAGTGATGCTATTTGTATATCTCCTGTTATTTATTTAATATGCATGTTTATCTGTTAGCTATGTGGGGTTAAGTAGAGTGGGCTAGTTTTTTAAGCTCACGGGTACTGGTACCGCGGTGATTTATCACTAGTTAATGAAGATGGAGCTGAGGGACCGTACAAGCAGACAAATATCAACACTGCTAAGGAGAAAGCCAACGAGCCTTGGTTTCCGTATGCTTAGTCGCTCAGAACAACTTAGTTGACTACATTTTGAAAGCTTCAAGTCTTATTGAAAATTGTAATATTTTGACAGTTTAACTTTAATTTGATATGGTTGTAAAACTATAACAATCGCTTCGGTACGGTTTTATGATGGATCTTTGGATTTTATTTTTTTTGTGAAATTACATTTATAATTTATTTTAATGTTTCTGAAAAATCGGGGTGTTACAAAAACCAACCATGATTTTAGCACCCGGTAAACTCATTTGCTTTGCTAAAATCAACCCTGATTTTAGCAAATCAAACGAAAAACTATTAGTGTATAGAAAATTACCTCTAAGGATAGAAAATTGAACTTACTCTCATTAAGGTTGTACTCAAAATTTATTTACCTCTAAGTACAACATCATACGAAGACCCTTTTACCCTTTAAGGACAAATTACACTTACTCCTCTCCCACCTCCACCCAACATCCACTTTTGGCCAGTGAAATTTCACTGAGTTTCGAGCTTATTAAATTCAGCTTGTGAAATTTTACTATCTTCAAACTCCCGAAATTTCATTGGGTTTGAGCTCGTAAATTTCATTGACTTTGAGCTCATGAATTTCGCTAGATTTCAAACCACAACAACCAGCCCACTAGATTTCAAAACAAGACAACCAGGACGTAAATTTCAATTAAGCACAAACTCATGAATTTCACTTGCTTTGAGCTTGTGAATTTTACTAGAGTTTACAACACAACAATCAGGACATAAATTTCAATAGTTTTGTGCTACCAAATTTCATTAGACATAACTACCACAATTGCCACCAGAAGAATGGGTTGGAAAGTGAGTCTCCATTGAAAAGAAAAAAGAAAAGAATGAGATGGAGGACTTGGAAGAACTAGTTGCTGAAGGATGGATCGTTTACAAACAGATTAGAGGTTCAAGAATGGTTGGGCCTCAACGAAGTCGTTCTTGCACTCTGTAAAGACCCGTATATTTAAACCCCATTTTCTTCATTATTTGGTTAATAAGAGTGAATTTTAATTAAAGTAGAATGTACGTTTTCACAGATGTGTGTGTATGTGTAGCTTAGTGTACGGGAGCCTGATGGATGATTAGGAATATTATTTTGTTGATGTGAGATGATTTCAAAGTGTCGGAGTAGTATTGGTTGCACTGGGGATTCGAATTAGTGAAGGAGTAGAATTTTTTTTTAAAATTTCTAGTTAGAACCGGTACCTTTAAATCACTACCATCAAGAAAACCCCTTGAATCGATACCCTTAAACCAGTACCTCATGGAAACCTCTTGAACCAGTTCTAAGAAAACCTTTGAACCAGTACCCATTGCTAAATTTTAGAAAAGTTTGTGCACATTCTAGACTTCTATAAAAGGGGGTCCTTAGTTGGTTTTTCACTCAGAACCTACAAACTAAATCATAAAGACCTTGTTCGGTTAGTAAGTTTAGTTTAGTTTTGATGATGTAAGCAGGTGTAATAAATGGAGAGAAATAGAGAGAAATGATGATGTAAGCAAAACTAAAACAGAGCCAAAATTGGCCCAAAACTCCCAAACGAACATGGCCAAAATCACTCTCTCCCTTCTCTCTTCAAAGCCCACTCAAATCATTGGATTCATACCTCAATTTATCGCAAATCTTTAAGATCCTTTCATCTATCACTTGAATCTCACTTAGATTTTGAGGTTTCCACTCAATGAGGTAAATCTCATCTTTTGGGCTATATTTTCTCTTTCTTGACTGATTTTCTCTTCTCACTCCTTGAAGGCTTGTTGATCCCTGCTATTTTTGTAGTGTATTTGAGAAATCTAGGCTTTGAACTTTTAGCAAAACTTGAGGGAGGTTGTTCTTTGCGATTTGAAGCTAGATCTATGTGGCTACCACCCCATAGCGCATTTGTTTTGGATTCGCTACTCGGGTTTGAGATTTACCACCCTAGGAACCAAACTTGAATGACTTCTGTGCCTCATGTTTTAAAACGATTTTAATACCGGTCCGTCATAACCATACTGTCTTAGGTTTGGGAGCTAGGTTACGAAGGGGAAAGGGTTTTATGCAACCCCCTCGCCTGACCTTAGGGTCGGTCTCTACTTAGTGTTTATGGGATTTTGAAAATATTTCATTACTAAACTTTATTCAGGTTGCATGGAAGTGTGTGGACAATGAACAAATTATAGACTGCTAAACATGAAAGAGCACAAAATAACAGAATATGCAACAAAATGGAAAAACGCTATTGGTATGGATCTAAGCACTCAACAATCGATCTAAGTGATCAAGTTTTTGTCTTGAGCCCTCAGACGTTGCTTCCTCGCGGCTACCAACTTTACATCTACATTTTGGAAATGGCTTTATACCCCATGTGTAAAATATTTTGCTGAATGGAGAACCAGAATAGGGAGATACTAAAAAATCAAGGTTACAAATCATTTCAAAAAATTGAACAAAGTATGTATAAAATATTTTGAATAAACAACGAATACTGTAGACACCTCAAGTTTGACCTGTAAATAATCTTAAGCACTCTCGATGATGAGGAGTAAGTCACGAACAATACTTAAGCTTGAATAAAGACTTCAAACCCATCAAAACCCCAAAACAAGAAAAATGACTGCTGGATCACCTGGGCCCCAAGTCAAATCCACTTGAGCACTCAGGTGGACTTGAGCGTTCAGGTCAAATCCATCTGATGCGCTCAAGTGGACTTGCTGAACTTAGAAGTGTAGTGTAGGCTTGTAACCAAATGAGGCATTCAAGTAGTTGAAAATTCATGAGTTGGACCACTAGAACTCAGGTTTTGGAGAACATACTAATTCCAATTTGGATTAAAAAAAAAAAAAAGACTGTATCCAATTAGAAATCAAATCTCAAGCCTTTGAAATTCGGAAGGGGGAGTGTTGGTGTGCACTCTCTAGTGTGCGACATCCAAGCCATTGGATGTGTTTTCAATGGTCATAATTTGTTTCAGCCCATGTGGAAGTCCTACAATCACTTTGTTTGAATAATGTGGATTTGGCCATGCTTTTCTCTTTTTTTTTCTTTAACTTTTTATAATTAGGTGTTCGGGTTAGGGGAGCATCAGTTAAAGTCAGAGCAATATTTTATTTGTGCGCATGCCTTGGCATTGAATGTTTACTACAATAATGTTGGATCGAAAAAAAAAATTGTTAGGGTAATGCGTGTCCTAATTGATTAAAAATCTATGACTCATTTGAAGAATGTAACATCGTTCAAATTTTAAAGCGCCATACCTGATATATGTATATGTACGTATCCTTTCCTTAAAATAAAAATAAATAAAACAAATAAAGCATGTAGCTAAACTAAACACTCAAACTTTATTTCTCATACTCCTTCGCCTTGATATTAAAAGAGTAGGAGATTTTAATGCATTAAATCAATTACAAAAATGAGACGATGAGATACACACTGCACCGTGTAGTGCATTTGTGCACTGGAGGGTCCCTTTCCCTTGTAATTTATATAGGCTTCATTAATCTGCACAAGAGAACTATGTGGAGAGGAAATAGGAGAAGTCTTGGATTTTTTTTTCTGAAATGCAGGAGAAGTCTTAGATTGCATGTTGTTGCGTGCTCAAAGTGCGCGTGCAAGAAGTCATATAACATCATTATGTGACCTATCCTGAGTGGGGCATGCTAAAAGATTGATTCATCTTAGATCCAAAAAAGTAACCAAATCGTTCATTTCATTCAACTCGCCAAGTTTGTTGTGTGCACAAAACAAAACTTTGATCATCAGTACCAGCCAATAGGATTGAGACACGATTATCTCAACATTTTGTCTCAAATTCATACTTGCCCTTAGTTAAATTTCCTCAATACTAATGTGTTTCATTCATATCTTTTCTAATATGACTTCTAATATATGCAAGAAACTCAACAAACCAAATAAAATGAACAAATCGAGTGTAGACTCCTTAATTGGGCTTTGCAAATACTTAAACTCCCAGCTTGAGAAAATTTTGATGACGAAACGATATTCTATATGCTTGAGTGAAATGTGGGAAGCCTTACGAACTTTTTGGAACTCTTAAGGAATGAAAGAACACCTTCAAACTAGGGATAGGAGTACCAAAGGACAGTTAGAGTGAATGGACACGTGTTTTGGCCATAGTGGCATCAATGATCTTTGATTCAACCTGCTTTTGACTCACTTTTCATAATCTAAACTTTCTTATTTTTATGGTTGGATTCCACCATCTTTTAGTACTTTCAAAATCCTATTTATTAATATATAATATGTCTCCATCTGAGTCAAAATGAGCGAGATGAAAGCCTTTTATGGAATTATTCATTTTCAACTATCTAAGGATAAAATGGTCACATCTTTTGATGTATAACTTATTTTGGGTCCAAACTACTTGGTTTAGAAAGTAAACTAAACAAGCTTTTCAACGGTTCAAATCACGCACAAATCGAAGCTCGGTAGTGTCTGGGGTGAGCCCGCAAAGTTTGGCCTTCTGTGTTGTCTACAATTACTGGCCACTAGTACGAGTATCAACCACCAATACAAATGGCGGCAAGCACTACGAGTGGCGGCCAACGCTTATTTCTGCACTCTGAACCTTTCTAAACATAGATGATGTTAGAGATGTTTTGATCGTTTCAAACACCTCAGGGCCAGCTCTTTTACTTGCCCAACACCCCAAGAAAGGATCTTGACGTGATCTTGGTGGATTTTGATTCACTTTTCTATTAAATATCTCAAACCCTAGTTTTTACAATATATAAATACAGGTCTTTTTCTAGGGTTTTTTATTCGCTCAAGCCTTTTTCTCTCGTCCACTTACAAGCATGTTTTTATTATCTCTTACATACAAAAATCCTAACCTACTACACATACAAACTCCGAGTTACACACAAGAGAAAGTCTGTGAGCAATTGAAACAAATAGAGAGTATCTGAAACCTTCAAGTCAAAGAGTTATTTGCAGTTCTTAGGTTTTTCCAGCTTTAATCAGTAAAGGCTCTAAAACCAAGCAAGTTGTATATTTAGCAACTAAGGGATCAAGGTAGGATGTTCATATAACCCCTACAAGCTAGTCCTTTCATTTCTTTTGCATTTTCCTTTCTATTTTGAACAAATCCTTCATTTGTTGTGTCTGTTGGTGCAACAAGGAACAACAACCGTCGATATGTTGTATATGCATGTGGCGGCCGAATGGCTTTAAGTAGCGACCACCGGTTAGTTTTTGTGGATCGACAATAATTGTGTCATCTGCTAGTAAACTACAGAACCTGTTATTTTATGTAATTTCTTTGTTTTACTTCATATTCCTTATCCCTTGCCTCGGATACTACTTCCTATCACTCATATTTGTTGATGGCAAATAACAAGTACTCCCTCCATCCCCAAGTAAAAGTAGAGTATTCAATTTTGGATTGTCCCTTAATTAATAAGTGTGTGTTTGAAAATTTTAATGGGTGAAAGTTTATGCAATTATTATTTTGCTCTTTTGAAAAGTTAATGGTTAAGGAGGAAATGAGTAAAAGTGGAAGATAATTTTAGAAAATGAACATAAAAGTTGATTTAAGAGGTGTCAAATAGAGGTAAAAGTTTGTGTGAGAGGTGTAATGATGATATTTTTTTAATATGTTGAAGTTACGAAGCAACACATTTAAAAAGGGACGAAGGGAATACACACAGAATCAAAAGAATGATTGTGATGTTTTATGCCAAATAACTAGAGGCCAACCTTTTGATTGGGTAAAAGGTGTGGGGCCGAATATACAGATGTTCGATCGTTAGAACTTATGGGCCAAATCTTATAAGAGGCTATATATCACAGAATGCATGGGCCATAAAGTTAAGAGTAGCCATAGCATCTTAAGGAGTTTGTGAATCACATAAGGACCATTTTGATAAACTTTATTCAGTTGATTGACATCTATTTTGACATTAAATTTTACTGTTAGATCATAGAAATAATAACTCGGCCCCACAGGGAGGTTAATATTTTTTTGATTTTATTTGAATAAGATGATACATGTAGTCTTTGAGAATAAGTTCTCCTATACTCACAGGTAGGGAGACCGTATTCTTGATGTTTGTGGAGAATTCATATGGGTTGGCCACTGCCCGCCAAACAGTTAGAATTCTTTACTAAATTAACATTTGTTGGTTTAGATTAAAGTTGGATTTCATAGCATTAGATTCCATGTTCTTGGTTATTGCAATTAATTTTATATTTTGAATTTGCAAATAAAGTTATGTGGTACTATTTAGAACCTAGAACTACAGACAGACCATGAGGATTTGGTTAGTTATTAAGCTCCAAGTCAGATGAAGGGTATAAATTATTACCGATTATCTACTAAGGAGTTTGAATTCAGTGGGAGCTATGAAGCCAAATAATAGGCATTAAGAGTCTCAAGATTGTCGATTATGAATCGAGACTATTATGTGAAAATTCGGTTATAGTTATTGTCTCTAAGAATTTAAAGGATGACAGCCAAAATACGTAGATCGACATAGTGTACCTCATTAAGTGAGAGAAGTTATATAAATGTCCATTGAGCATAAAGTATAGAGTTAATTGTTGCTGGCATATTAGAAGTCATGTAGTGAATACAAGACTTGTTAACTTTTTTGTTAATTCTCTTTTTCAGTTGCTCAATTAGTTTTGGACATTAAGTAAGTTCTTAGAGAATAAAGGACATATATGTGCACATAAGGTAAAGTACGTATTAGAGTTATCCATTGGAATACATAAAGTTGGACCCAAGTGGTTACTTAATAAACCATTCATAAAGTATTCGTTGGTAATAAAGTATACTTAATTAAAGAGTATGCATTGTAATACATAGAAGGAAGTATCATTATATGATACAACCGCTGTGATTCATGCACTTGACTCTTTATTAGAGTGAGAACATTTCACAATAAACTAATATGAGTTTTTCAGTAGCCACGTTTATTTGTAGCACTCGTTGAAGTGTTATGCGGGCTAAGTGGGAGGATGTAAGAACTTCGTAAGGTAGCCCACAGATTAAATGGATTTATAATTTAATTATCACTCAATATAGTGTGTCATGTAGGCCAAGTGGGAGAATGTAAAAAATTACGTAATGAGTGGCCTACATGTTACTTTCTATTGACTAATTGAAATTGTGAGTGATAAATAAATTGCCCATTTATTTGGTGTCTAATTGTGAAAAGATGTTTTGTTATGAAAAGATACATTCTATGTTAAAGGGTGTATCTTATATGGACAGGTGTATCCCATGCGAAAGGGTGTGTTAAGAGTCACATCCATTAGGGATAGACACATGATCAAAAGACACACCCATTGAGAATGACACAATTTGTAGACAACTCTTCCTTGATGGTACATGTTGCCTATAAATACCACACTACAAGAAAATGACTATTCCCAACATTAGAAAACCGTTGGAAAAAGTCTCAAAACTGCCGGGAAAAGTATTTCCAGCAGTAAAAATGCAAAAAATCGTTCGCTGTCCAAATGGTTGTCGGATAAAGATAAACGGTGGTAATTTACTGCCAGTAATAGTAGTCGACTTTTGCCAACGGTTTCATTACCACTGGTAAAGGTTATTTCTGGAAAAAAAATTTGTTCCGCCAAGTTTCAAACCCGTGACCTTTTGCATGGAGATTCGACACCCAACTGCCCAAACTTTTCAGTTATATTTAGGAAATAAATATATTTATATTAAAATTTACGTTTTTACCAACGGTTTTTTGGATTACCACCGGTAATAAAATCGCAAGAAAAATCCTTTTTTGAGGCGGTTTATGATTACTACCGTAAATGGTACTTTTTACCGGCGGTTTGGTTACCGCCTATAAAACCACATTTTCTTGTAGTGCCGCACCCAGAGGGTCCCTGACCCATCCCGAGAATAAGAACAAACCTGTTTCCATCAACAGAGTTCATTACGTGGGTCATAGGTTAGAAAATCTCTCTACTTTGTACAATCACTTGAACAATAATGGTTGAAGGTACGATTTCAAATTTCCGCTTCGCTCTCAGTTATTGTCAATTTCTTTCACCCTTGGCTCTCAAACGTTTGAATCTCGATTAAGGTTTCTTGGTTTCCTAAATCACGTGGCGACTTTTAATTTAAAGTTGTGTTGCAACAGGCAACTCGATGCGAAGCTAATGCATGAACGCACCATTGACCATCCTGTATGCGAATCCGTCAGGTAACTTTTTGGGATATGGAATAGGCCCATATTGGACTCACGTACAGCGAGCCCCCAGGTTTTAGAGAAAAACCAAAAGCTCCAGACAATCTCGTTGATAGGGAAAAGGTAGGGGGAAGAAAACATTGGTCCCCTAGTTGATAGTAGGACAAACAAAAAAGCAGAAGGAATTCGTTGGATCGAGCACACACGTGAATGGATGGGGACCAAATAAATACTTCGCGCTTGCCTTGTTCAAATTGATATGGTATTCGAGGGGATTTTTCTGGCTTGTGGTGTAGAATGATGACAAACTGTACTCAAACTTGCATGTTCAGCCAAAGGTTTATTTCTTATTAAGAAAATAGAGGATCCTTCTTTTAGTGTTGCAAGAAATGGAAATTATGTTCTTGTGTTACTAATATTCTTTTCTTGCAAACCTTATCATACACTATTTTTCGTTCTCCCACAAATTTTGGCCAACACTTTTTGCTTCATTCACAAATTTTCGTTCTCACAAAAAGCAGGAGCTACACCAACGGTAGGAAAAAAGTCAAATGCCCATGCCTATTCAGATTTTTTTGTCGATTTAACACATGAGACATCAAAGCATAGGGAGGTATGGGATCTTTCACGATCCGGACTTATACTTGTCTAATGGTTGGGGATGTATATAATGACCTCCACCAAAGCACCTCCCAATCACATGATGTCACGCGGTTAGGTTTAGGCCAACCTCACCTGATTTTTCGTGCAATCCTCCTTCGAAATCAGTTTTTTGAATAGATAAATAGAGTCGATCCTGATCTGATCTAAAGCTCGAGGTTCGGGCACTTTAAGCTTTGAAAATTTATGAATTTTAAGGGCTCTTCCTACTTGATAGTCCATACAATAAGTCTAACAAAAAAATAATAATTCAATCTGATTTGCAGTGGCAGGATGCTCGAGAAGGAATGGCGGTGACAATCTACTTCCAATGGTGGTGCTTGTCGACCATGGTGGAGATGGGGCTACAATTAAATCGAGCTGTTCATGGCCTGCTCAAGTCTGGACTCGATCAAAGGCTCATTCAAGTTCGATTCGGGTACTAAACGACCCGAACTTGAGCCTCTACTTTTGGTTCGTTTATTAAATGAGCTGAATGTAAACGTGATAGGTTGACAATATCTGGCTCGATTAGGCTCATGAACCAGGAGTATGTATTTATAACTTCCCCTCAGTCTAAATCGTTGATCCTTCTTTCTTTTTTTGGCTGTCTCAATACAAATGGCCAATTTAAAAAAGGTCACAAAGGAAAGTTGGCATTTGTTTCCTTTTTTGGCTTCAATTATGTACGGTTTATAAGAAGTTGGATTCCCAAAGCATGAAACAATTTGAGACCGAGGGAGTATCTCATAAGAATTTCACATATAATCTTGAATATGTATAAATTTTTACATGTACATAATGAAAGTTAAAAGTTTATAAATTGTACATGAATAAACTTTTAAAAGTACATAATGAAAGTTAAAAGTTCATAATTCCTACATACATAAACTTTTAAAAGTACTATAAACTTAAATTTTAATACTACCTTCGTCCACTTTTAAGTCTTTACTATAGGAATACATGCATTTTCAAACCCATAACACATGTTTCTCTATATAATTTTTTTTACATTAATTGAGCACATAGTTTGTTGTAAAAAAAATTAAAAATTCTGTGGAAATATAATTTTTTTTACATCCAAGAAAATACACATTTTCCAAAGACGTCACTTAAAAAGGGAAAGAGGGAGTATGTTTTCATAATTTCATGTGTATGAACTATTTATGTACCAAATAAAAATTTTATTTGAAGTTCTAGACCTCTATGAGAGTAAAAATATCTAATATTTTTAACTTTTTAAGGCTCATGAATAAGTTCGAGTTTGTCTCAAACCTAAGCAAGCTCGGCTAGTCAAATTTTCATTGGGTTCGAGCTCAGTTAAAAACTTAATGAACAAACCTAGACATTCTAAAAATTAGCTCAACTCGACTCGTTTAGACAAGCCCTATTTGGAGACGAGCACTTAATCACGAAACAGCATAGTTTCACTTGAAGTGACTTTTCATTAACACCTCATTAGAATTTGACCAGTGCGCCCAAAATTCCAAATTTCGGAGTGTTTGAGATTCCGACAAAAATTAAGATTATAGAGGGATATGAGAGGGTCTCATCGCAATGATAAAATTTGTCTCATAATAGACTTAAATCCAGGAATTACGGCCGGTAAGGAAGCTCCATTTTTGTCTTCCTTTTTGTAGTCTAAAATATGCGAAGTTTGAATTAAATTTGCTGATTCCGTGGCCCATTATGTTAGGACCAACAGGAAGTGTCTAAATTGGCAACTTTGTCCAGACACCTAAAGTGGCCCACGAACAAACTAATAAGGCTTGCATAGCCCGTGTGAGCAAAACGGTACCCTCAACTAGAAGCCCATTACACTAATGGGCTGAAATATTTTCAAAGAAAGTGAAATAATGGGCTGAATTAGGTACAAAATAGAATGGCCCATATAGACTTCTCCACGTTTGAATAAAAATGCTACGGACACCGATGGAGATGCACTGATTTTACTACTAAAGTGTCCAGAACAATCAGATGTTTGTGTTCCACATCTATCGTGTGGAACCTCATACATCGAATGATTGCAGACACCTCTGTGTTGAAATCAATATGCATCCTTTTGTTTCTGTAGCTTTGACGTTTGTTGATAATGGGTATGCCGTAGCCGGAGTCTCAGTTTTGGTAATTAGAGAAAGTCTATAGGCCCTTGTCTAAGAACCATATATTTTGCACGTAAAAGTAAGTAATGTATTTATGAGCCTTTTTTTCAAAAAAAATTTACATCACTTTATTCTTCTCAATGTGATCTTTAAATTGGTGTAAAAATTTTGGATGATAATTCATACTAAGACATTAATTTTTGCAAGCAAAATGTGTGGTTCTCCAAAAAGAGTAAACAATTTAGGACATTGGTATATAGTACATACAAAGTTGTATCAGTAGCCAAACATTAATCCAATAATCACATATATGTTGCTTTTGATATAAGGATCTATTATTTAAATTGCATGTCAGTTTTTGTTTGTAGATAAAACTTCGAGAATATCGCATGTCTGAGTATAGTGTTTCAAAAAACACTCAGGACAAATTTTTATAAAGCATGCCACAAAAGTCATATTTTTGCACCCAATTATGACTCGATTTTTCGATAAATATCTTGTCTAAATAATGGAATGGAGCAGTATTCAAAAAATGCGTAGGCCTTCCAAACTACGTTTATGTTTGTTAGGGTAATTATTTTCCCATTATATATATATTAATGCACACCCTTTCTTTTCCTTTAACGGAAAAATTGTACTCCTACATAAAAATGCACTGCAAAACAAGAAAGGATGTGCATTCATTGAAAAAGGGGTATGAAAATCATTTCTCATATTTTATTTGATAATTATTTTATCTTTATGTTTATAGGTTGTTCGAGCTTGTTGCCTAAGACATTAGATAAAAAAGGAGATTTAATAGAAGTGTGGTCTCAAAGTGCAAAGTGTTTAAAGTTGAATTGTGATTTGTTATTGCATAAAGTTACATGGACCTATTATGGAACCTGGGGTGGGGGCTATGCAGCATGCCGTGCAGGCATGACACCTTCGTGTTGGTGCCATGCTGACAATCGGAGACGTTCCTCGTACAGAGCTCGTCGAGTTCTACATGTGTATCAAAAAATCAGCTTAATCGAATATTGATAAATGCCTCATCGGAACACATATAACTTGTTACGGTGGTTTTAATCTAGTGTTTTAGATCCATTCGGAAGCATGCATTTCAAGATAATAATGTTCCGATGAGATAACGATATTCAAGCGAGCTGATTTTTGGTACATTTGTAGTACTCGACGAACTCTATGCGGTTTCCCCATTATGTGTAAGCTTCAAACCATATATTTTGAATAGGGAACATTATCCAAATGGTCCTTGTAGTTTCACGCGAGTCTTGATTTAGTCCCTCTAGTTTCAATTGCACTCCAACGAACCCTGTAGTTTCAATTTTGGTCGAATTAAGTCCCCGACGTTAACTTCCGTTAGCAAACTTAACGGAAATCCCAATTTGGGGGTTTTTTGAGGGTCGAACTCGTATTTTCACCTACAGTTCTTCTTCCCCAATTTGAAACCCTAACCCTAAATCGACCCAATTCATGGCCTCCGGTGCCACATTCCACCTCAATGCCAACCTGACCTCCCATCTCTCTCTCTCTCTCTCTCTCTCTCTCTCTCTCTCTCTCTCTCTCTCTCTCTCTCCACCGTAGTCCACCTTTATAAGCCCTAAACCACCATAGCAGAAAATCTATCTCATCTTTCACACCCCAATTGGTGAACCCATTCTCTTCTCGCTTCGACACGGCAATATCCACACCGCAGACGCTACAACCCGGACCTCCCATCTCTCCTGGCTAAATCCCATCTCTCTCTTCTTCTCTTTCTGATTCCACAAAACCCACCAAATACTCCTCTCACACGAACCAAACCACAAAATCTTCTGTCGACCTAGAAGGGTGAGTGTTGGTTGGTTTGGTTGAGAGGAAGATTTGGTTAATTTTGTGGGACCGAAGAGAGAGAGAGATGGGGATCGGTTTGTGAGAGATAGGAGGTTGTGTTATGGAGGTCTCGGTGGTGTGGGTATTGGTGGTGTCTGGTTGGGGAAGAGAATGAGTTTGCCAATTGGGGTGTGAAAGATGAGATTGATTTTTGATTATGCTGGTATAGGGCTTACAAATGTGGACTATGGTGGAGAGAGAGAGAGAGAGAGAGAGAGAGAGAGAGAGAGAGAGAGAGAGAGATGAGTCGGCATTGCGGCGGAATTCGGCGTTGGAGGCCATGGACTGGGTCAATTTAGGGTTAGGGTTTCAAATTGAAGAAGAGGAAGGGTGGGTGAAAAGACGAGTTCAACCCTAAAAAAACCCCCCAAATTGGGATTTCTGTTAAGTTTACTAACGAAAGTTAATGTCGAGGACTCAATTTGACCAAAATTGAAACTACAGGGTTCGTTGGAGTGCAATTGAAACTAGAGGGACTAAATCGAGACTCGGGTGAAATTACAGAGACCATTTGGATAATTTTCCCTTTTGAATATCATGTTATACCAATCGAGTTTTAGAATTGGCAGTTTGAAATTGACGAGGGAGTTAGCATGGAGATTATATCAAGATCCTTTACTTTCCTCCTTTCCATGGGCCACTAATCATCATTCCTAGGGTGAAAATGAAACCCTAGCTAAATAAATAAGTATATTCTTTTGTTGATTTTGGATTTTGATTGATGAGATGAGAATTGCATAACTTTTAGACTTATTTTTATGATTCAATCTTATTCTTCCAATCTAGTAATTGATAGGATCATTATTTAGTTGTCTAAATTATTTTACGTTATTTCTTCCTATGCATGATTTAAGGTCTCAGTAAAAGAGTCTAATATATTATGGTAATCAATTATGTTATTTGATTGCATTTCCTTTTTGGTAGAAGTCTATATTGCTTGAAATTATGACAACAATTACATAATCAAAACCAGTAAGGAATACAAAACGTATTGGAGTATTCAAGAACCAAGTCTCATGTAACCACAATCTTTTTAAAATAGATTTACCGCCTACCAAGGATGTTGTAGGTTGAAATCAGCGTGTGTCTCCCACGATAAAACGGCTGGACCACGAACTTTAGAACACTTTTGATGAGCACCTTGGAAAATTGAACTCTACCTATCTCTCTCTTACAAATCAGTACTACTATGAAGGACGTGTATGTTGGTGCATGCAAGTATATGCCTTTGTATGCTTTATGCATGAAATAGCATTTGTATATAATGCCAAAGGAGATGCCTGTTTAATAAAGGAGTTAAAGCTTTGCAAGTCACTAGACAAAAGTCGGATTATAGGTGACTCATAGATTATCCCCTACCAATCAATAATGTGCAATCCTCAACTAACTACCCCAACTTCATTAATTGAACGTAAATATCCAACAACCACCCCAAACCCCCAACCCGGCGCCTGAAATGAAATTAGCGACGACCCAAATGCAAACTACCATGATAACTTGAAGAGAGAGACAACGAACAATTCCTGCATATGATATAGGTAGTTGTTGGCCTTGAACCTTCCATTGTGATAGCCTGTTGAGTTTACAGGCTGACCAGTGGATAGACCCATCTTGAATTGTGCTACCATAGTAGTAAACCAAGTTAACAGATGTCACACATGAACTTCTCCTGACGCAGTTCGATTCTCACTGTTGTGTTCATTTTGGCCATAAAACACACATAGTAGTTCTGCAAGTATTTTCTCGAGAATTTCACCTTCCTAAATTCTCAAAGAAGCGGCTCCACTTCATAATCACATAGGTGAGCTATTGAAATGGGTACATCACTGTACTCTTGCATGGCTCACCAACGCAAAGAATCATTAAAAGCCAACGCTTAACCTCATCTTCAAATCTCTGTTTCATCATAGGAACGGCATGAGTGTTTTCACTCCACAGTGATTTAACTTAGATATACATAAATAGGTTATCCCATTGAACCTAGATCTTGGGATCTTCAGTTAACTATGTTGGGTTTTTCGTCATGATACCTTTCCCTGTCATAGGCTTTAAACCCATTCCCTTCGATGCTTGCTCAACTAGCTCTCGGATTAACCCTTTGGTAAGCAGATCTACGATATTGTCATTTGACCTCACATAGTCAATAGCGATACCCCCACTTGAGAGTAGCTTCATAATGGTATAACGTCTTTGATATATATGTCCAAACTTACCATTATATATTTTACTATGTGCCCTACCAATTGCAGATTACAACACTAACATAACCCATTAAGTTTCCAATAATTTGGGGTATGGGCAGGGGATGGATAGGAGATAGACCTAACCTTTGGCAATAAATGCACAAAGTGACTACTCCCAGAATACCACTAAAACAGATGGCTTGGAGACAGACCTAACCTTTGGCAATGAATACACAAAGTGGTTGCTCACAGAATACCACTGAAATAGTGGTCCCCTATACCAATTGCAGATTGATTATTGCAATGTATGATAATTGTCGGCACATGTCTCAACCATCTTGGAACATCCTCTAGAAATTGACATAGCCATTCGACCTCTTCAACTGCGTTATCTAAAGTAATAAACTTAGACTCCATTGTAAAACGTGCTATACACGTCTGTTTGGAAGATTTCCAAGAAATAACTACATCACCTAGCATAAAAGACATATCTGCTAGTGGATTTTGAGTATTTCATATTTGATGTAGTACAATCGAATATCTTGTGTAGTGCAGTCTCAAATCACAAGAATATCTGAAATAACGAAGCACTTTGACTATCGCTTTTTAGTGAACATATCCTGGATTATTCATGTATCTACTCAGTTTGCTCACCAAGGAGGCTATATCAAGCATTGTACCACTCATCAAGTACATTAAACTCCCGATTATCCTCAAACACCCCCCACACACACACACACACACACATTCTTGGGTAAGTGGAGATTTAAAAGTCCACAGGAGTTCTTGCAAATATTTGTGACAGCCTTGTTGAATTTTCAATAATCTTATCAACATAGTGTATTTGAGATAATGCAAGTCCATCAAATGTTTTGGTGATCTTGACACTTAGAATCACATTTGTTATGCCCATATCATCAACCTTCGAGTTCAACATATCCTTGGTAGATTGGATAATTTTATAATTACTACGAATAATGAACATGTCATCAACGTAATGACTCAAAATGACATACCCTTTGTTAGTATCTTTGATATATACATATTTTTGTCACATTCATTGATTCGAAAGCTGCTAGACAATACAACGTTGTCAAACTTCTCATGGCATTGTTTGGAAGTTTTTTTAGAACATACAAAGATAAGATCTAACAAGTCTATAAACTTTCCCTTCTTTCCCAGGGATAGAAAAACCCTTGGGTTGTTCCATGTGGATTTCTTCCTTTAAATCACCATTCAGGAAAGCTATCTTAACATCTATCTAATGCATTTCAAGATTTCGCAAAGCTGCGATTGCAATTAACATTTGTATAAAAGTAATCTTTCAGACTAGTGAATAAGCATCAAAGTAATCTAAGTCTTGTTTCTATTTGTGTCCTTTGATAATAAGTCTAGCTTTGTACTTATTGTAGAGGGGAAAAATCTTGGTATGCTATTTCCACGCCTTTATGAGATCAACAATAAGCACTTTTCGCCAGAACCCTAGCACTGCAAGACAATAAATGGTTAAAGCACCTTTCCCTCTCGTCGGTAAAGGCCCTCCGATGCTTAAGTCAGTATCATGTACTAGGAGGAAACCATAAAACATGTAAAGCATGTAAACATGAATTACCATGTACCTTTCTTCATGGGTATTGCACCTTATTTATAGATACAGGATGCTTGTTGTCCAATGATCCTATTCACATTTGGAGTCCTTTCCTACATGGGACTCATTCCATATAGAAACACAATCTTTATTCTACAAGGATTCCTTCCACGTTAAGAATCCTTACCATTATCGGAATCCTCTTTAAGTTAGGAGTCTTTTCTCTTATGGAATTCGTCCCATATGGAAATACAATTAGAATTCCCTTCTTGCTAGGGTTTTGTATCCATATTGGGTTTCTTTCCCAATATGGAAGCTTAATGATAATCTATTTATTCTCAAGATTTACCCCTTATCACATAAAAGACTATTCTAGATCCCTCTAGAATGACCCGCTACCTTATCACATAGGCAATTAGTTTCGGCAATATACTTGCCTATTCTTATATGATGTTGCCGACCAGATACCCAGCTCAACACTGGCCTCATGCACCTTTTCATGGTGCTGCCACCATCCCGTGGTGCTATCTTGGCTGCACACTTGGCCTACCCTGCTTGGTTATAACCTAGGGCACTTTCTTGTGGTCCCCCTGAACTGAGCCACCCTCAAGTGGTGTCCAGGCTAAGCATGTGGTTCATACGTGCTTGGGTATTTTCCTATGTAATTGGATTCTACCCTCCCCATTTATCTATTGACACATTTGCTTTCATTATCCTATTAAAGATCTATTTGCAGCCGAAAGGCTTATTGCTTCCACCAGTTTTCATGTATGGTTTTGCAGTATAGAGTTAATCTCACTTTTGATAGCCTTCTATCGTAACGGTCCATCAGGACAGCTCACGACTTCCTTGTACGTCCGAGGCTCACTTTCTAGCAGTTAAGTTAGAAAGTCTAGACCAAAAGACGTTGATGTTCTAGCTCTTTTGCTATGTCTTGGCTCTAAATGAAACACCTCATCGTGGTATTGACTGCTCTCATCAGCAGTCTCCGAAGTTGTTTCACAGAACTTGACACCCCAAAGGATCTATATGAAAAAATATGTTCCAAGAACAGTGCATTCGTTGAATCCATGAAAGTATTGAAAGTATTCTTGTGTATATCTAGAATCTCATATTCATGAACAAGGCATAACACAAGTTTTTTTGGGAGGGTAAATAACATAATACAAGTTGCTATTGTGTGCACACACAATGAACTCTCGTTAGGCCTATTCTCACCTTTGAAAGTGTAGGTATAACCATTTTTGCAAAACACCACATTCTTAGGTGTTATCAACTTCCTTTCCAAACCTCATTCTTGTTAAGAATGAATTTGTCCAACTTTTAGCAGGTATACATAGCAATATTTTGGGCTATCATTGGCAAAAGCAAAGAAATACTTATTGCCACATCGTGTTTGGACAACTTTTAAACCACGCACCTCAATGTGGTTTAAGTTCAATGGTTTGGTGCTCTTTCAACTAATTGAAAAGAAGTCATTGTCATTTGAACCCTCACAATGGCAAACCATTTGCCCATCCTACCCATATTTACAATGAGAGGAACATGTTCTTGTAGGAACTACTGTTAGTGCGCACAAAACAGCTATGTTCAACACAAGTCATGCACAAGGGTTGAATGCATTTAGCCTACCTCTAGCTATGCACATAAGGCCGAATCAAGCCTACCACTAGCTGATCACATAGACTACATCAAATAAGCAAACAACACAAAGCACTGAGGCCAAGCAGTGTCACAACAAAAAAATAAGCCAAGCAAACCACACCAAAAGCTAATCAGTCCAATGTTCACAAGATCATGACTGAGCAGTGTCCAGACATAAACCAAGTAGACTTCTCTAGAGGCCGATCATCAGGTTAATCAAAAGCCATATGTGCATGACTGCCTAAGACCATACCCATCTAGCTTACCACAATACTGATTAGAGGTCCAATTGTGCACGACTAACCACAGCCAAAGTGTAGAGACCCGTGTCTAATTTTAATTTATTTTATTGAGCAATGTTGTTACATGTAATTATAATGAAAAATTTCAGGAGATATGGATTTTCCCACCTTTCTATACATGCATATCCATGAGTAACTAATTTTGGTTGATCGGGCCTAAGTTTGAGTGTCATGGGTTGAGCGTGTGAGACCCACATGTATTATGGGTCACAAATCTTTAAGAGGGTATTATATAATTGTTTATTTATTAAATTGCTTGTAGGGCCTTAGTGTGATGGTTTAAAATATATAAAGAAGTAGAGCAATAACGATTTATCTAGAGGGGCTTAACATGATTTTGGCCTTTATATGTTTAAGGCACCAAGAACTCCACTCCTATTCCCTCTATGTTGTCAACTTCTTTCTTTTCTTCTTTTCATCATCCCCTCTCTCTCTCTCTCTCTACCAAACCCTCATGTTTCGAACCCCAAATGGAAGGCTATAATGCAAGATTCAATCTAAGAGCTAGAAGGGGAAAGTTGTTCTACATGGCGAGAGCATCAAATCTATCCAAACAAAACCAACATTGGAGGACATTTAATTTTCCTCTCTCTCTCTCTCTCTCTCTCTCTCTCTCTCTCTCTCTCTCTCTCTCTCTCTCTCTGCTTTTGAGGTAGGTTTCTTTCTAGGAGCTTAAATATGGAAATGCATAGTAGGATAACATTAAATTCATGATTATTAGTATTTTTCCCCAAATTTTACTAAGCCCTAAAAGGCTCTAAGTGTATATGATGTATGTGTATCATTTTTCACCATGAGATTAAAGTTTAACTTGATTGTTAGCGACATTTGGTGATTTTTGGCCCTAATATTTGATTTAGTATGTTGGACATTTGCATTTATGAACAAGATGGTTGTGATACGTGGGTTATGTTTGAATATAATGATAGTGCAATTGGTGGTTCATTCTTATGTGCGTATGAGGTGTTTGACGTAATGTCAGAAAGGTAAAACCATTTTTGTAGCTAAATACCACTCTATATGATGATTGATGCCTTTTGTTTTACTTAAACGTACATTGTAACATGATGATAAGTTTGCAAGGCTGAATCAAAGTCTAGTTACAGATTCATTGAGAAAATGATCATATTGGATGATTCTTCTTGGCTTTTTGAAAAAGAGTATTTGGCTTGGATTGTGAGCTAAGTATTTTTGGCTTGGACAATTGGTTTACGAGTGAAGTATATTGGTTTGGATAATCAGATTATGAGTTTGATACGGTTGATTGATTGGTTGATTTTAGAATTATAGTATTGTGAGCATGGTGGTGGAATCACGGAAGGTTGAAGTCCGGAAACCCATGCAATGTAGGTGTTTGCCTTTGCGCTAGTAGCCTGGGAAATGGGTTTTAAGATTTGGAATATATCTTAGGTTGGTTTCCTATTGTTTGCCTACAACTCTAACTTGTGAGTTTTGTTTTGTTTTGTTATTTGAGATACATCGAGATATGGTTTGGCTTTGGCCCGGTATGTAAAACTTCGGAGTTTTATTTTATTGGACAAGACTGTTTTAGTTTATTTTCATTTGAGTTAGCTTGATGCTTGAGAGGTGAACGCTAATATATAATTACTTAATGTTTCCTTTTTGTCTTGTTAAAAGTGTAAGTTTTCTTAGTATAACGTAGGCACACATCTACGAACCGGCTAGAGAAAAAGAAAAAGAAGAGATAGAAAATTATACTTATCTATTGTGCATCTCGCGTGCATTTTCTTATCTTCACTTTTAGTAAGTTTCCTATTGAGTTTCAACTCACTTTGTATAATCAATAATTTTTTCAGGTTATTAGAAGAACATTAAAGTATGAGAAAGTACATGATGTACCTTCAATTTTTTTTAAGACCTTCAATTTTTTTTAAGACTCAATGTTGTATTTTACTTAATTTTTTTTTTTATAATTTGAAGAAGTTGTATTTAAGGGATTCGAACTTATTTTGTGGAAATTATCAACTCTTAAGTTTGTGTAACCTTTTGGAGTATGAATTGAGTTTGTATTTATGTCAGACTTGTAATATGCATTTGTTTTTGACAAGTGGATGGAGATATTATTAAACTATGAAATAGGATTGAGTTAGCTCCTTATAGATGAAGTCAACTCCATTAAAGTATTTTCTTGATTCAATCAGTTTTATTCATTTGATATCCTTATAAAATATACAGAATTTTGTCTTTGGTTTTGACAGACTTTGGAAAGTCCTACAAACACTGCACACCACCCTGCAAATTAAATTTGTTTTTTTTGTATAATCACATCTCATATGGACACAGCTTCAATAAGTTCCTTTGGTAAATAAGTTCCTTTGGTAATAATTGGGTTTGATCCTGCAAAATATATATAGAGATCTTTATTTTCTTTTATTTTTTGTTGATGTCTATCATTTGAATTCATGTGACACAAAGCCAAACAAGTTACCACATATCCCATCTGAGGTTGCTTCGTGCACGACTGACCAAAGCCAAATAATTTTTCCTCTTATGAGCAAGCGCCAAACAATCCAAAGTCAAGGCACAAGTCGGGACCCCAATAGTTATCCACATAACTTCTTGAACATGCATGTTTATCCAAAAGATAATACATTCTAAATTTGCATGTGGATATAATCATGAATATCCTCTAGCCTCATAACAACAATGCTCTAGGCATTATCCTATGGAAACAAACACCAAAACATTCACAAACCAAAGTTACCCGAAACTGGTATATTAATATATCTCACCAGGAAAATAAAAATAACTAAAATTTATCTCCGCTGATCATGGCATACACTTATGAGACAAAATGAAAATTAATAATTACAGCTCCCAAGTGCCACTGTTCCGAAATTTCCAAAGTAAGTCCAAGAGTCTAATGGTTAACCAACTAGCAAAGCTAATATGCTATATTGTAGCATTTAGTAATTGAAAAAACCCAAAACTAGTTTTCTCTCTCCACCGAAAAATCTGGTAATGTAAACCATTAACAATGGAATCCAACATATTCTGTTACCAAATTAAAGTGCTTTCCAAGATAATTACGAGGGGTTTAGAACAGAAGATAGAATCAGGATTAATGCTATCATGCTAAACTCCATTAATCAAAGTCAAAATTCTAAGACAATAGGCCAAAAGTTCACGTGCAGATTAACGATGACAACCGCATCAATATGGATCTCGGTTTCTTTTGAAAAAAAAACCTTTTTCTTTGCAAAAATCAGTCGACTTTACTGAAATTAAGTTCAACCCAAGTCAGTCCACATATAGAATCACATTTAGCATAAAAAAAAAAAAAAGGAGCTAAACGAACAAAACAGAGCAAGTGTCAAACAAATAAATATATTAAAACCAATATGTGGACATCCAAATTCAAAATCTCACTATGTCAAGAATGCAACATTAGTCCAAGAGCCATCATTGACTGAATAAGGGAGTAATTCTTAGAACCCTTCGCTGTAACAAGCAAAGGTATTAGTCCGCATGTCGTTCCTAGAAACCAATTAGCAATGCCTTATCATTATTCTAAAACAATAGCATTAACTTTAGTAACCCAAAGGATAAATAACATTTTGTTCCCCCATACACTATTCTGACACCACAGAATAGGTTAAGTCTTATAAATGATATCAAAATACAAGTTAGTGAACACGATCTTAATATGACGAACAAAACAAAAATAGAAACCAATAGCTAAATCTGTTCACTCCATATAGATTTCTAAAAGATATAGGTTACTGTTTCGGACCCGAAATCAGGGTATAGTTCTTCTCCCTCAAAACTCAAATTGGGTTTCCTCTAAACCGATCTTGGTTTATTTTCTTTCCTGTCCGAAACTCCAATAGAATATTCCATGAAAGCAACATAATAATCAATTTAGTGTTTCTAAACCCAAAGTGTAACAAGACCTTTCGATATTAAATATTACATTCCAAAAATTGTAACAAAACACAAAAATGGGTTTTGCAAAATACTAATTTGGAATCTGCCATAGGTAATCAAACCTCAACATGTACTTGTAACAAAAATAAAAACAAGTCCTTACCTTTGGGAATGTTGTAAGTTACAAAAAATAAATTAAAAAAAAAGGGATCCAAACTCAAAGATGTAGACAAAAAATCCATCCCCCCCGGGAAAAACATAGCAATCGGATGTGCAAGCATGCATTGAAGTGATTTAGTATATAATATTAATGGAGCATCAGCAGACCTTGGAAAAGACAGAGACATTGAAGGACTACTGAAAAAATAGTAGCAGAATGAAAGTTTTTCCTTAAAGCAAGTAAGACTTCCTAACTGTGCTTCCTCATGAATGGAGGGTTTGACTCTTGTGTTTCCATTTTTTTCCCCACGTCTAATAGGTCAGACATATGACATCAATGTTATCTGAAATGTGTTTGTTTCCAAGAGTGAAATGTTTTGCCTCAGAAGCAGTTCCGATCTGAACGGACACACTAATATTTCATCACCAAATGTGCCAAAAAGTTGATATGCAATTTAATTGTTAGACCTGAGCAGAAATTGTTTTCTGAAAATTTGAGCGCCAATCATCAATCAATAATCTGTTTTTAAGCTTATTGGAAATATTATTGCAACAAATCACTGAATTCCAAAAAATAGATTTCCAGTAAACGAATTACAAAATTACAGCAATAATTACATAATCAAAACTAGTAAGGAATACAAACATTATTTGAGTATTTGAGAACCAAGTCTTGTGTAACCACAATCTCCTTAAAATAGATTCATTGCGTACTGATGGTGGTGTAGGTTGAAAACAGTGTGCTGTCACACCCTCCTCGATTTTCAATACAATGATCAAACATTTTCCCGCATAAGATAATATCATAATTTCACACATTTACTTCAAAAAGTCTCATTACAATGTCTCACACCCAAAGTTTGATAAGCACATATGTAGACAACCCAATTTGAACCCACGAAAATCCTTGGCAATCCCCAATCCCCAATAAGAGCACGCGGAGCTTGATTGTGAACTTGGAACCCCTCCTAAATCTCTTCAAAATAAACTCAAGCCTACATCACCTTCTAGTACATTCAAAACCCTCTTTTTTGATATATAATACGTCCCAATCCATTTTGAAATGAGGGAGATGTGCATGTATTACCAAAAGGACTTTTTTTTCCGGCCTTCTAAGGGTAAAATGATCACACATTTTGATGTACAAATCATCTTGGGTTCAAATCACTTGGGTTAAAAAATAGACTTGACAAGCTTTCCAACGCTTTAAACCATGCACAAAACGGAGTTTGGTAGCACTCAGAATGGCCCCGCAAAGTTTCATATGTGGTGCTACCTACTAATCCAGGAGCCTAGATCACCCTATTCCAGGCGCCCGAACTCATTCTAGGCGCTTGGATTCCCCTATTTCAAGCGCCCAAATTCACTCCAGATACTTGTTGTCCAAGGTCAAGTGAGTGGGGAAGAGCGTCTTGGAGGATTCTCTGGGGATTTTCTACAGTAATATAGTGGAGGGAGTATAGGGTACCCTATTATCCCCTAACGTTGAGCCTTAAGGGTTCTAATGGCCCTTTTTGAACCCTTTCATGCCTATATAAAGCTCCTCCGCTCCTCCATTTCAAGGGGGCTGAATCTCTCTCATTTTCTATACAGTTATGCCGCTGGAATTTTTCCAGAAATAGCAATCTCAGATAACTCTTCTCCCTTTCACCCTTTTCTAGCCCATAAAACCATCTTTCAACATAAAAAATCTTCATATTTCAACCATCCACCATCAAACTTAATCAAAAACCAAAGCAATCAGATCTTTACCTTTCCAGAAAATAGAATCCTAACTCAATCAACCATCAAATAATAGCCAAACTTGCCCCAAGTTAGCTTCCAAAGTTCAATCAAGCTCCAAAAGGTAGTTCATCTACCAAAGTGTTCAAAAAGGCGCTGAGGGGAACTCAACTAAGTTCTCATTGGTCTTCTATACTAGTAGAGGGCTTGGGGAGAGGTTTGAAAACAATCAAGAAAGAAATCTATTTTGTGCATCAATTCTCAATCCAGGCGCTTGGATCATCACTTTCCAGGCGCCTGGATTCACTCCATGCAGGCACCTGGATCCCCTTCCCTCTTACCATATTTTCTATTTTTCTTGCAATCTAATTAGTTCATGATAGTTCATCCACATGCATTAATGTTAGGATAATCATATCTCATGTTTTAATCTTCATTATAAGGGGTATTTAAGTGTTTCAAAGGCAAAAACCATGCTTTTTAAGATTTTTATCATGATATGAAATTGATCTTGAGGTCTATTCCACCCACAATGTCATTAAACATCATTTAGAATATGTGCGGACAAGCTAGGAGCATTGCATTTGTTGTTTACTGTGAAACCTATAAATTTGAGGTTGTTATCTGGTCTGCATTCCAGGTGCCTAGATTCACTCATTCCAAGCTCCTGCATTCCATCTAGGCTCCTAGATTAGCCCATTCCAGGTGCCTGCATTCAATCCAGGCGTCTGCATTCAATCCAGGTGCCTGGATCTACCTAATCTAGGTGCCCAGACAGCTATCTAGGTGTGATATGTTTGATGTTTGTGATCAATTTCTGAGACACCTTAGAGTAGTTTGAGCATGATTTGATCAAGTTTCAATGTTCTATGCATATAAATCATCCAGTTATAACATTTTGCACAAGCATTCACTCATATCTCATTGATATTTTTAATATATTTTTCGTGCTTTCACTTGAATATTGTGTACAAAGTCCATTCAAACAACATTTTCAAAATCCCTTAAGCATTTAGTAGTGACCGGTGGTTTCACCGGGTGCGAGACTAGTAGAATATTTTTCATATCAAGGGCAAAAGAGTCATTTTTCAAATGGTTTCTCAAGTACGGTCCTTAAATCCGAGTGGCAACTCCATCCAATCAATCAAAACCATTTTCAAATCAACAACCGTTTTCGTGGACACACTTCGCGGGGTGTTCACAAGCTGGTGACTCCACTAGGGAATATGATTAATAAATATTTTAGTATTATTACACTTATGTGTAATTTTATTAAAATGTGTATTAATCATCGAGAGCTAAGCTTGAAAGATGTTCATGGGATTTTTGAAAATGTTATTTTTATGGACTTTTTGCATTGCACTTGCATGGTTACTAGCCTTTGCTGGCGTGTTTTAGCAATCTAGTCCGGCTTGCCGGTGACGGGGAATTCCGAAATGCTCAGCACCCCCGATTATGATAAGTCACAATTGTCGTTATTACCATCGCCTTGCAGGATCCTTGGCGGTGGGAGACAACTTGTGCTTTGAGTCCGAGGTACCTTTTCCAACCAAAACCAACCTTTGCATATAGACAATCATAGAACCCCATGTTAGGTGGCTAACCCACACATTAAGATTTTGTGCTTCATCCTATTTATGTGTTAAGTGTTACTGTTTTACCCATCATGTCATATTGCATACATGCATGCACTTGCATTTGTACATACAGTCCTCAGTGTCTTGTGCACCGTTAGTTTAGCATAAGCTAGGTCTCCAACAGTTAGTAGAAGGTTTCCTTGGCCCGATTATGAGTCGCACATTCCAAATGTGCGTTGATAGCCTTTAGAACGATCGGACGTGGGAAAATTTGAATAATCATATTCTTAACAATAATCTAAACAGATTTAGGAGTAATTAGCCTGAGATTAGGGACAATTTCTCCTAAGCATCCAAATTTAGATTCTTGCTGGGAATTTGTATAAGTCCGGTTTTCCCAAATCCATTTTTTCAATTTCAAAGATTTGATACTTAAAAGAAAACTTGAGGATTGGGGGAACCTTCCAAAGTTATTGAATTCAATCTAGGAGACTTTAAATCCATGGAGTTTGAGATAACTCCGGTGTTGGTCATGGCCGAATGGGTGCCGTGATTCAAACTAACCTTAAGGTCATTAGTATATGGATTACAACACCAAAATTACTCTGTCTTGGATGGTCAAGAAAAGTGATTGGCTCTTATTCCAACAAGTTTAGAATTTAACCTGCCAAGTAATAGCCTACCCGGGTGTTTGGTTCTTTTACTTCTCTGCAATAGAAAATGATTGTGTGCGAGCGTGCCAGAGAGAGTTTCAATCTCCTCCCTCAGATTAACTTTGGAAAAACCAAATCTAATCAAGCGATTGTGTTTTATTGGTTCAATTACCTCAATTAAGAGGATTTTTCTAAATAAGTGAAGAAATGCAAACCAACAAACTTAGGAAATCAAAGAACAATAAAGAAACAAGATACTTCGATTTATGAATCAAAGATAAACTTACTTCGAAATCGTCTCCAACTTCAAATATAGAGTAACAGAACTTCGAACGGGTGATTGTTACAAGAACAATCGAGATAAAGGTGATTGTTACAAGAACAATCGAGATAAATCCTAACCTACTTCCTAATCTACTTCGAACTGGGTTCGAAATCCTAAACTACTTTGCTAATGAACAAACCAAGCATCAGTTTTTTGATAGCTATTTGTTGAAGATTTGTCTGGGGGTTTTTACTCTTCAATTTCTTCTATTTATAGACGTTGCTTGTAGTTTGAACTTCCCGCTTCATGAATTTCAATCTGGCTTGCTTCGAACTCTAACTTCGACTCTTGGAGTTGGCAGTTTCTTCCTCTCTCCACGTCTGAATTTTGAATTCTTTCTTCCTCCAGAAGCTTTAAATCTGCACGTTTGCTTAACAAACTCAAATGATAACATGTTAAGAAAATAACTGCCTTCCAGAAGTATTCCACGTGTTATAACTGCCAATTGCCTTACTTTACAAGCTTACACGTGGAGTTTGTGTGTTTGGCACTTAATATCATGACTTGGAAGCCAATCTTTATTTTTAGCAATGGCTTGTAACTGCCAATAACTGCCTTTCCATCTTGAGAATTAACACAACATCATATTTACTCAATTTTATCCCTTTAATCCAGTGCATCTCCATTGACACATAATTGCCAACGTTTGGCACTTTTGGTTACGTGTCAATTAATTATTGGATTGGTTAATTTTATATGTAAACATACCACCCACATTAACATCTTTATTCAAGGGATTTGAATAAGTGTTAATGTGCCTTTTGCCACTTCAAATTCTGTAAACTTCCAAAGCCAGAAGTTATTGGCATTTTTGTCATTTCCAATGATACAGTTATCATTGGATCTCTACATTCTCATGTGGGATTCATGGATAGTGGGCGGTTAACATCCACGTTCTCCATTTCACCAGAATTTGAATCGTTTCAAACTTAAAATTCTGCCTATAAAAAGGCTTAATCACTGGTAAAAATCAATCACCAATTTTCCTTGCAAACTGATTCTCATCTTAATTCAATCATGGTTGATATTTCTAGCACCCAAAATGCCTTCGAAAACTTGGCTCTTAATGACCCAATCCTTGTTGATACTAGAAATGTTGTCACACCAATTGTTGGTGAGATTCAAAGGGATCGATCTTACATAGTGGCTCAAGTAGAAACTTCTGAGCCAATTGTAGACACCCCGATTTTGACCCGAGAAACTTATCAAGCATTCCCGATGATGAAATAGACCAATCATGCATACCTTGAGGCTCAGAACAAGGCTTGAACTCACCAATCCACCTTAAACCATTCTAAACCCTCCTAGAACAAACTTAACCAACCAAAATAACCAAAATACCCTTCCAACCACCCATAAACCTCTTCAAACCAAACATAAGCCTACACCATCTTGTAGTACATTCAAAACCCTCTTTATTGATATATAACATGTCCCAATCCATTTTGAAATGAGGGAGATATGCCTATTTTACCGAAACGATTCATTCTTCCGACCATCTGAGGGTAAAATGGTCACACATTTTGATGTAAAAATCATGTTGGGTTCAAACCACTTGGGTTAGAAATTATACCTTTCAAGCTTTCCAATGCTTCAAACCACGCACAAAACGGAGTTCGGTAGCACCCGGGGCGGCCCCGCAAAGTTTTACCTTTTTGAGCAATAGCCTTGAGCGCTCAAGGCTCATTGAGCGCTCAAACCCAAAAATCCCACCTTGAGCGCTCAACTCTGAGCCAGATCAATTTTCTGCAGAGCATCTAATCATGATATTCTACTGCAAGAGGAGCGTCTACCTATGTTTTCTACTGCCTAAATACACTTCCTAGACCCTTGAACATCTCCTCAATCACCCCCCAAGCCCAATTCAAAAATTAAACCCATTTCCCTCCCATTTCTCTCTTTATATAAACCTCCTCCACTCCCTCACTCACCCTCTTGGCTGCACTACTGCCATTTTCTCCCCCCATCAGATCAAACCCACTCTCTCTCCTCCATAGCCACCATCCTCCATCATCTTGACCTCCAAAACACCCAAAACCTTCTAAAAAGGCCTACAACACATGGGTCTTTGAAAAACCAACTACAACAGCCCTCTCTCTCACTCTAATAAGCCATTTACAGCCCATACACTCCGTCAATTTCGTCCAAACCTAGCTCTCCCATCAAAACCCACCTCATCCAAGCCAAAATCACCATTTTAAGCTCAAATACTCCATTATCCACTCAATCAATCATTCAATCAGCCCTACACTCACACTCCTCTGTCCAAAATACTTCATCTATAGCCCATGAACACAGCCACTACCCATCCATTCATCAAACCACAAGTTCAAGCCTTGATCATAGCCGAAAAGGTAAAAAATCATGTGAAAATCATTGTTTTGGTCTTGCTGAGGGAGACCGATGGAGGCTTATTCAAGTTTCTCATACTTGAAAAAAGTCATAAAATGGCAGAATTTGGTGATTCGAGAAAGGGCTTGGCGCCAAGGCCTTAACCTTGAGCTCAAGGTCATCTTGGCCTTTCAAGCCACTTTGAGCGCTCAAACCCCAACAGAAAGTCAGTCACACTGTTTCAGCCATAACGTTTTACTCCAAACTCCATTTTGGGCATATTATATATCAAAACGTAGATAATTTGAAGAGCTACAACTTTTTAGTTTTATGTTTTTCTCATTTCTATATCAAAACCCTCCAAAACATGCAAATAGTGTCAAAAAGATAAATAATTTTGTTCAAAATGGTGTTTTAAGTTCTATTTTTCTCTTTCATTGTCATTTTCTTTATTTATATCATTCCACCATCGCATTGTACATTGCACAAGCATCCACCATCACTTGGTTCGTATTTGAGCACTTGTTTATGTGTTTTCCCATCCCGATTCCCTATTTTTGTGAATAAATCAAGTTTCAAATATTTCCAAAATCCCACAAAACATTGAGTAGAGGCCGGTTCACGGACCGGGCGAGAGGGGTGCCGTAAAACCCTTCCCCTCTCGTAACCAAACCCCCGAATCCGAGAAATCTTTGGTTCCGCCATGATCAGTGAAATCTTTTTCAAATGAGCAAACGAGTCATATTTTATTGGTTTCTCGGGTTCGGACCTCAAATCCGGGTGGCGACTCTAAAAAATCACAATCTTTTTCATGCGCAACGCCGCATGATCTCCGTGGGCCGTCCACACCTATTGACCCATGAAATCCTCCAACTTCCCCTACTCAAAAACCCTTTCTATGGGGTTTACCATCTGAAATAGTGGTGGTAAAAATGGATGATCCTGCTGGCTACAAAGGTTGGAGCCACTATCGCTCGTTAGCTATGAGCAGACATTTATCCCCTTTCATCGATGAGATCCTAACATAATGTTTCTTAATAGTCTCGTTGCCACTTGTCTTACTCTGCATTCTTTAGAGCCCACGAAAATGAAAGGATAGGCTTTGCTGGCTATGCAGAACTTAAGCAAAAGGCCAGTACTCAATTTATATACTGGTTGCATGAGGTTCAAAAGCCTCATTTCGAAGGAAATTTCATTGATCCTGCCAATCTTCCTTTTCGAGACCTTCCCGAGAACACAGATTGGTTCCAAGAGTTAACGAATATCAAGTTCGATCCCACTCTTTTCCATGCTGATTATTCTTACTCTCTTTATCCACAATCTGATTCCATCAAAGCCAAAGAACTGTTGGCTGCTTTTGCTTTTTTGGACATAGGTATTCTTGAAGAGGATATACCTTATAAGAATTTCTTATGGGCTTGTGAAACTCTCCAATGTGACATCCAAGCTAGCTTTTTCCTACATTCTTTTCTGAGTCAGCTTCCTCTGCTTCGAATGTGGATGAAAAACAACACTGTTGCCTTTGGGTTTAGTCAAGATCTCCATGACTATGAAGTACTTCATTATCAAGTCTCCAAGCTTCATAAAAAGATGGAAAACCTAAAAGGGAACTCCTTCGAGGTGTCTGCTGGTATTTCAAAGAGCCTTCGAAGGAGGTTTAAAAGTCATATGAAAAGAAATGCTCTTAAATTGGCCAAGTTCGAAGTCAAAGCCAAAGCCCTGGTTCTAAAAATCAGGCCATTGATTGAGAAGAAGCTCAAAATAGATGAAGAAAATAGGGTTAGAATGATGGAAAAAGAATTTTTCAGTTTCACTTGGGCCAGATTTCATGCCTTAGTGACTTGGAGTTTTCCTTACTATTTCCAAGTCATTCCTACTCCAACAGCTGTTCCATCACCAGTAAATGCTTAGTTTCTCCTCTATGTAATAAGATTTTGTAGCATGTAATTTCCTTATGTTTTAATGAAGTATTAGTTCTTTCTATGGCTTGTTTTGCACTTTCTAATGCTTTTCGAAGCACTTAAAAATGTTATAAACCAATTCGAACTCATTGTAAAAGGAACACAACAAAATATACTTTATGATTTTCAACCCCAATGAAGTGGTTTGAAACATATTATATTTCTTGAGATAGAAATTATGTGATAAATAAAGGGTAAAATTTAGATTTGGGCAAAAATAAGACAGGCCCAATTATTCTTAACCAATACTTGACCCGAACTGATATATCGTTTCCTCGTAACGTATAAATCTAGGGCTTGCAAAGTGTGCATTTCACTTTCAACTTTCAAAACGCTTTGCACTCCCTCTCTTTCTCTCATACCTTCGTAACCATGGCTTCTGAAAGTGAGATATCCCAAGCTACTTCTTCTTTCATCCTTAGGAAATTAGCGACCAAAGAAGTATTGAAATCTATGTCTGGCACTGGTGAGCTACAAAACCGTGCTTTCATTGAACATCTCGTTACACCCAATACTCAAATCCTTGGGCCTGCCTTTCTTGATCTTCCTCTAGATTTCACGTTATGTTACCCTATTCTCAAAGATAGTGACCTTGTGAAAGATAGGCCCTTAGGTTTTTCCAATTGGGCTAAGAAGAATTTCGTTTGTTGGCCAAACTGTGATGAAGATTGGGAAGATTGGACCAAGCGCATATTGAAACTAAAAAGAAAGGAAATAGAAGATAGCGGGCTATTGCACGTCATCTCCCTACTCCGAATTGGTATAAATCAAAACCCTTCGCTTATACATGTTGCTTTGGCTTTCTGGGATCCTTCATACAATTGTTTCAGATTTAACTGTGGGATGATGGCTCCCACAAATCTAGACCTATCTCTCCTCATTGAGTTTCCTCCGTTTGGTCTTTCTTTTGACATTACCACATCTATGGAAATCCCTATTTTGGACGAGATTGAGTATGCTGGAACTATTTGCATATATTTGGTATACATTGTGCAAAATGATCTTCTGTCATGGTGGTAAGAAAATGATGCTTGAGTTTGCACCCTTAGCCTATGCCCTCTCAAGAGGTGAAACCATTGATCGGCTTCCTATTTTTTTAGGATATGTCTACAAAGTAGGATTCGACAATCATGCTAAACCACTTCACTACAACCTGGGAGGCCCTCTTTGGTTTCTACATATCTGGTTATTAGCTTATTTTCCAGATCACCAAGTTGCTGAATGATATCCCCTTAGTGTTTATGGGGAAAATTTCTTATCTTAGCCTCAACTCCCCTTAATTTTGTTGAATATCTAAAATATTTTCACAACATGAGGGAGGACAAAGAAGAAGGTGATTTCCTTCCTTTTAATCATTGGGATATTGGGCCAAAATGGATAAAGAGATTGATGGAACAAAGGGGTAGCCCTACTTATCATGAAGCTTGGGCAAGCATTCTCCTCTCAAGAGAAATCATCATAGGGGCTTATGTTGGTCGTTGTAGACAAGCTTATGCTGGGATCTATTGTCCTGCACAATTTACTAGGCAATTCGGGTTGGTACAGGCCATTCCTTGTCCTTATCCTGGTGAAATCAATACTGATCTCCCTGCAAGAAATAAAGCTGACAGGAATCACCTTGCACGCCTCAATAAAGAATTTAGGGACTTCATAGCTCAATTCCAACCATACAGATTTTCTATTGTTCTGGACCCTCCTCTTCCAATATTTAGTCAATGGTAGCACAATTCGATGGAATTGTATAACAATTCAGCAGTTGTCAAGGCCTTTACCAAGGATATTAGTATTATTGATGAAGGAGCACCTCACTCTGACTCAATATCAGATGATGGTTTTGGAGTAAGTACCAGAGATATGCCTCAAGGGGGTCAGCAGAAGAAAACACCAGAAGCACAATCTTCTATATTGTTACCTGACGTTTTGGATGTGAAACCTCTTCGATCAGTACCATATATCATGACCAGATCTCATCAACAGAAAACCGCTCCTCAGTCAGATAATCCTTCATTTATTTAATCCTTCATTTATTTAGTTTTTATGGCTTTAAAAGATTAGCACAATCTTTCATTTATTTACTTATGACTTAAAATTTCAGAAACTACTCCAAAGCAAAGAACCCAAAAAGAGAAAGAACATGCTCAAACTCTTGTTACTGCAACTTCGAAATCAGGTAATTCTTTATTTTTCTAAGGTTTATACTAATCTTCGAATTTCCTTTCATTCGATCTTTTTACCTTCTTCTGTTCCTTTGAGCAGGCAGCAAAAGAAAAGGTTGCACAGAACAAGAAGTCAATCAAGAAAAAGGAAAACTTGCCAAAGCTTATGCAGCTTCCAAGAAAGGAAGGAAAATCTTGATTGAAGAATCAGAAGAGGAAGAAACAGAGGATGTCACCATCAGCCAATTTATAAGAGGTAAGCTTTATGAATTTAACTTCATAAAAGCCCTTAATCTTGACCTCATGCTTTTTACTTTTAGTAAATATTCTCTCAGAAAAAACGACAAAAGCAAAGCATACTGAGGCTTCAAAGGCTTCCTCAGACCCCCTTCAACATATTCCTGTCGAATTTCGAAGACCAATTGACCCTTCTGTTGCTAGGGCCACTAAAGCTTTCAAGTCTGATACAGTTGCCTCAAGGAAAACTGCTCCTGTTATTGTTGAGCAATCCACTGGAACAGCACAGACTCTTCAATCTCCAACACAGATCACAATGGAAGGCATGATTCCTCCTGTTATCAGTATTGTTGCAAGAGTTTTAGCCTCAGAAGGTATGCGAAGCGAACCCATCGAAATATCAGCAGTGGCAAGCTCTACCGCAGGGACTTCTATCGAACAGGCTAAGGCAATAGTTGGGAAAACTGTCCTTGATCAGTCTCCATGACCTAATATCCCTACTAAACAAATTCTACTAGAACAAACCCATCCACTTGAGGTATTGTGGTCCATTATATTGAAGCTTGTATTTATTATATATTACTTTAAAGATTTAAGCTCTAATCATGCTTATATATTTCTTCAAACAGGAATTTGGTGCTTCTGCTAGCACCACTGTTGGTGATCTCCTTCCATTGGAGCAATTCAAATTAAAAGTGAGTGATTTCTGCAATAGAATAACCAATCCTAGAGCTCCAACTCCTTCTCCAGAATCTTCTATCATCCAACTCAAGGCTCGACAGAGTTCATCTTCATTTGAGTTGGTCAAGGCTACCTTCTCACAAGAAGAGATTCAGGAATTGAAGGATGTCCTCTATCAATTCTCAAAGCTAGATTTTGAAAAGTTGGCTGAGGGAGATCTGAAGATGCATTTAGAGATTTGTTGTCAGGCTGCTTAGGTATTAAAACCTGCTTTCCAAGAGCTACACAAACACCTTTTGGCTAAAGCTTTTGAGCTCCAAATGAAAGCCACTCAACTCTGTGAAGTTCAAGAAAGACATCTTCAAAGACAGAGTTTGAAGGCAACATTGTCAAATGCAATGGATGAAGCACAAAATGTAATTTCTTCTTATGATCAAGATGCTACTATCAAGTTACATCAGTTGAAAGAAGAAGAAGCTCATTTGGAGGCAGCCTTGCTTAAAGTTATAGGAGAGATTGCTCAAACCACTTCTAACATGCAAACCTCTATGAACAAAGCTTCTTCAACAGTTGAAACTATAAGAGATCTTGAGAATCAACTACAAAGAACAACTGATCAAGAAGAAATTTATGATTTTGTTTGTAATAAAGGTGCTCATATGTTGTCTGTTCTAAGGGATACAATTGTACAGTTTCTAAGTTAATCAACAAAATATTTTTTGTTATTCCAACCTCATAACTGTTCTTACTGCTTGGAATGTTAATCTCATTATTTGAATTATGAGCTTCAATCATCAAATTTGCTTGTTCTTATGATTCACATTGAACAGTACAAGCAATGAGAAATAAACTACTTTTACAGTTTTACCTTCTGCTAAAGGACTCCCAAATAGTTGGGACATAGGCCTTTCGATATCTCCCATTAATCTTTCTTCTATGGACATAACCATTTAAATCTTTTAAGTGATATGCCCCTCTTCTAAGGACTCTGTGAATTTGGAAAGGTCCCTCCCAATTTGGAGCCCATTTTCCAAGTCCTTGCTTTCTTTCTTTGATAGGCAACACTACTTTCCATACTAAGTCTCCTATATCAAAGCTTCGAACAGCCATTCTCTTATTGTAACTTCTGGCTACTCTTAATTTTTGTAGCAGGATTTGATTTAGAGCTTTAATTCTTTCTTCATCTATTTCTTCAAGCTCCATATAAATTGCTTAGTGGTATGCTCCAATATCTAGTTTATTCTGAGAAGCAACTCTTTGTGACCTTACCACAATCTCCATTGGTAAAACAACATCATGCCCATAAGTTAGAGCAAAAGGAGTAGTTCTAGTACTGGTCCTTTTAGTGGTTCGATATGCCCATAACACATTTAAAAGCAAAATTGGCCATTCTTCTGGGTTCCTATCAACCATCCTTTGAATACCTCTTTTGATAATCTTGTTGGTTGATTTAGCTTGATCATTCGACTGAGCATAATAGGGTGTAGAGTTAATTAAAGAAACTCCATGAGAAGCTACAAAAGCTTTCACTGCTCTACCTTCGAAAATGGATCCATTATCTACTGTTATAGTTTTTGGAGATCCAAACCTATAGATGATATTCTTAATGAATCCAATAACTTGCTCTTGAGATACACTTTCAAAGGCTTGAGCCTCCACCCATTTGGTAAAGTAATCAGTAGCAACTAGTATGAATTTATCCCCACCTCTAGACGGAGGGTAAATCATACCAATCATATCCTTTGCCCAACCCCTAAATGGCTAAGGATTGATTACATGTTGTAGTTCAGTAACTGGTAATCTTTTGAGAGGTCCTGTATTTTGACAAGTTTAGCATCCCTTTGCATAATCAATGCAATCCTTAAGGATAGTAGGCCAATAATATTCATACCTTCGAATCAACCACCTCATCTTGATTCCTGCTTGATGAGCTCCGCAAATACCTTCATGAACTTCTGCCATAACCTTAAAAGCATCTACTTTGTTTAAGCACTTGAGCAACAAACCATCTGCTCCTCTCTTAAATAGTTCTCCATTATACATGATATAATTAACAGATCTTAGCCTTGTTGCTCTATCTATTTTGGATTCAGGTTTTGTTAAATAATCAATCAATGACTACCTCCAGTCATTTGAACTAGGAGGAGTAGTGATTTCACATACTCCAAAATCAATATTCCTGTCCTTAAGCATTGGCAAAGACTTTCTTAGAGTTAATTGACAAAACTCTCTACTGTCATTAGGGATAAACTTGCATCTTGATGCTCTTTGAGCCACTGCATCAGCTTCTTCATTGAAGAATCTTGGAACATGTGTAAAAGTAATTACGTGAAATTGCTTAAACAATAACCTCACATGTTCATAATAAGGTTTTAAACCAACATTGTGGCAACCAAATTCTCCATTTACTTGGTTTATAACCAACTGAGAATCTCCAAACACCTCAGCTATGTCAACCTTCAAAGTAAGCAAGAGTTCTAGACCCATAATTAGAGCTTCATATTCTGCTTGATTATTAGTACATTCCCTTTCATTTATTTGAAAACCAAAGTTGGTTTTCAAACTTTGAGGAGATTCCAAAATAACTCCAATTCCAGCCATTTGAGATGTTTTCGAACCATTGAACCACATTTTCCATGGTTTGACTGTTACTGTATTAACTTCTGCTATTTCAGGAGTCTCAATTTCATTTGGATGATCAGCCAAAAAATTAGCTAAAGCTTGCCCTTTGACTAATTTCTGAGGAACATATTCTACATTGAATTCAATCAAAGTTACAATCCATTTCCTAATTCTGCCACTAAGTACAGGTTGAGACAACATATACTTCATAACATCAGTCTGAGAAATAACATAGGTTACTCTAGGCATCATATAGTACCTGAGTTTCTTTGAAGCAAAGAACAAGGTTAAACATAACTTTTCTACTGCAGAATACCTACTTTCACAATTATTAAAAAACCTACTTAGATAATAGATAGCTTGTTCCTTCCTTCCTTCATTGTCTTGGGCCAATAAAACTCCTATTAAGTCATGATTTGCTGCCAAATATAGTTTGACAGGCTCTCCCCTTTTGGGTGGAACAAGAACTGATGGATTGATCAGGTACTCCTTGATGGCTTTGAAAGCATCATCATGCTCCTTTGTCCATTCGAAGTCCTCTCCATCCTTCAACTTCAACAAAGAAGAAAAAACTTTAGTTTTCCTTGCAGTATTAGATATGAATCTTCGAAGAAAATTCAATTGACCAAGACATTTTTGTAGTTCTTTCTTGTTTGAAGGAGGTTTTGCCTCAATAATAGCTTTAGCTTTATTTTTATCAACTTGAATACCTTTGCTATGGACTAGATATCCCAAAAAAGTTTTTTGCCATTACTCCAAAGGCACATTTAGTAGGATTCAACTTCAGTTGATAATGCTTCATCTTTGAAAAAGCTATTTTCAAATGCTCTACATGATTATCAATAGATTCTGATTTGACAATTATGTCATCTATGTAGCATTCTAGAAAACCCCCAACTATTTCATGAAAAATAGTGTTCATAGCTCTTTGATAAGTACCACCAGCATTCTTAAGCCCAAAAGGCATTTTGACCCACTGAAAGGTCCCAAGGTTACCAAGGGTTCTAAATGCAATCTTATGAACATCTTCCTCAGCTATACAAATTTGATTGTACCCTGAATGTCCATCCATAATAAACATGATTTTGTGGTCTGCAGAACTATCCACAAGCATTCTACTACAGGCATTGGGTACTCATCTTTAGGGGTTGTAGTGTTTAAGTTTCTAAAATCAATGCACACCCTAATTTTCCCATTTTTCTTGACAACAAGAACAATATTTGATAGCCACTCCACATATCTTGCTATTCTAATAAAACCAGCATTTAAAAGATTTTGAATTTCCTTTTTAACCATTGATATGGTTTTAGGAGACATTTTTCTTGGAAGTTGTTTGAAAGGTTTGCAATTAGGTTTAATAGGTAATCTATGCTCAACCAAATTTTTACTCAAACCTGTTAACTCTTTATAACTCCAAGCAAAGCATTCTTTGTTCTCTTTAAGCACTGCGATCAACTTGGTCTTCGAAGTAGCATCAAGCCCCTTGTTGATTTGCACAGTGTTTGGAACAATTCCTTCTCCCAATTCCACTTCTTCTAAAGGATCTTGGGATTCGACATGGCCTATAAAGGCTTCTTCGAATTTGACTAGCTTCAACCCCCAGTCAGATGTCTCAGCCAATAATTCCTCCCAATCATTAGTTTCTTGTAACTTCTGCTCTATTTCTAGAGCCATAAATTTAACCAAAGCCAAAGAGTTGGCCTTCTTGAACTCTGTCTTGGATTCACATCCAAGCAGCTTCATCTAGTGGGTTGTCTGATTCATAATCAACCGCATGTTTAAGCTTAGATTTCAATTCTGCCAATTCTCCAATTTCCAATATGTTGGATGGAGGGGTGGCAGGTTGTGCAATTTCTCTCAAAAGGATGATTTCAGGCTTATACATTTCTACCTCTGCACAATTTGCTGAAATGCTGAAGGGATGTGGATATGCTTTCACCTCTTCGATCCCCACTTTTTTCCCATTTTTATACTTCACAATCATCAGGGCTTGATGCATTGAAGATGGAATACAGCCATTGATTATGAATCAATCCCTACCAACTAAAGCATTATACTTACTGGTAAAAGTATCCACCACAAAGAAGGTTGTATTAGTTTCTACTTGGCCAATTTTCAGGCGTATAAAAAGAATTCCTTTGGGGTTTTTACTTTCACCAATGAATCCAGCGATGGATGTGCTTGTTGGGATCAATCGAACTTTTTCTTTTCCCAACTTCTTTAAAGTCCTAAAAGGTAGAATGTTTACTGCTGCACCATTATCAACCAAAACTCTATTCAACAAAATCCCATCAAATAATGTAGATATGTATAATGGTTTCAAATGGTGCCTCATATCATTCGAAGGTGATTTAAAAGGATAAGAAAGATCAGCACAATTCAAATCAACAATCAAAGGGTACTCAGAACCAGTATCTGTCTCTGGAACAAACACTGCTCTTTCTTTATATGTCACCTTTGGTTCTTCAATAGCATTAGTCATAACCATAAGCTTTTCTTCTTCTTCTTCCTTTTGAATCTTGGATATCAAAGCTCCCAAACCATCATTCCAACCATTATCATATGTAAGATTATATTCCTCATCACTTGATACATCAATGACCTCCATAGGATCAACTGTTGGTTGTAATGCTCTTCGAACTGGTGAGCAGTCTGGTCCAAAGTTAACAAATGAAGGAGTTACCATGTTAATTTGAACTTCAGGTAAAGTCCCAAACTGAATGGTTTTATTTTCCAGCACTGGTAACTCTACTCCAACTTCTGATGTGTTCATTTTTTCAAAAAACTCTGCTACAGAAGTTTCCATAGGGGAAAATGTTTCAACAGGGGATGAATTTGTTCCCCCACCTTCTCCCTATTCCACTATCATGGCTTCTAATAAACCAGATTGATAGCTTGCCAGGGAATTTGGTGAAGTTGGACTATTTTGAGGCACTCCATTGTCCATTCTTGCAGCCAAGCTTTCTAGAGTTTCCCTTTATGATTGAGTAAACCCCTTTCGAAGAGATTCCTCAGAATCTTCTCTTCGAAGTCTGTTAAACCTTGGGTTGAACCTATCACCCCCATTAGGATTCCCCTTAGAGGCATATTCTTCCATTTGGAAACTGGTATACCTCCTTTGTAATTTCCTCTTCTGTGTTCTTGTCAACATAGGAATCATTTGAGGTGCTTTGGTCTTTGGATCTCTGAACACTACCCATTGACCATTAGGAGCACTTGGAGGTTTAACCATTTTGCTCCCAATTTTCGAAGAAGTTTTATATTCTTGGAAGAGTTCTGGTTTGACCTTTTTTAGAAACCAATCAGGAACTCCTTTTACCAAGGTAAACTGTTCCTCTTCTCCTTCATTTCTTTGGCACATTGGGGTCTTTCCAGTGTTAACCTTCTTCAAAAGAGGATAATCCCTCTTCGAAGCTAGTGGAACTGGACTAGAAGGTACGTTTCTTTTTTATACCGACCAAGGCCTCTCATTTTTTCCATGGTTTGAACTGATCCAGGGCTTTCTTTCATTATTTTGATCCAAAGCTTTTCTTTCCATCCTCTTTGGAAAGAAATCAACCCCCTGTCTATCCAAATCTTTGAAGATCAAATAATTAGCCCTGCATTCCATGCACAAACATTCCAAAAAGGATGCCTCAAGCATGGGAAGATGGGATTGCTTAAAACCTTTTTTAAAAGAACTTCCTGATGCAGTGCTTTGCCGGTAAGTCTTCCCATCATCATTTCGAAGTTGGCCACTTTTTGGCTTTCCTCTACCAAACTACACTGAATTCATTTCCACTTGCAATTGCTTATTTAGCCACATTTCCTTAATAGTTTTGGCCAGAGATGTTGGCACATTAGTGTTAGCAGTCACTTCTTCAATCTTTGGAAATGGATCAGCATCAGCCCCCATAGCCTTTTCTGGGAACATGATTCTTCCTTTCTTGATCTGCTCCTGAATCCTATCACGAAAAACATTACAATTCTTAGTGGAATGAGTCCAGGAAGCATGCCATTTGCAATAACTTTTCCCTTTTGTTTCTTCCAAAGTTGGAAGTTTAATATTTTCTGGGAGTTTGATAAACTTTTTCTTTAAAAAATAATCAAAAATTTCATCTGCCTTTGAAACATCAAATGAATATACTTTACTGACTGCTATCTTGTTGGTCCTTGGCACTATAGAAGAGTCCTTTTGAACTAGACATTCACACACACAAGGATCATGCTCAACAATTTCAGCAGCATCAATTTCATAAGTGGGCTCTTTATAATAAGTTGAATAGGAAGAGTTATTTCTATCAACATCTTCTTCTAACAAAGACTCATATCTTGATGCTTTGTAAGTTAAATCAACCAAATCCCTAAATTCAGTAGAATCAAACTTCTTCCTAAGTTCTCTACTTAGGCCATCTTGTGCTATTCTCACAAATTCAACCTCTGGTAATTGAAGTTTACACTTATTTCTAGCCCTTTTAAATCTAGCAATAAATTGAGCAGCCTTTTCATCAGGCTTCTGCTTTAGTCTTGCTAAGTCAGCCATTGTGACTTCAGGTTCAGTTTGATAAAATTGTGCATGGATTAACTCTTCCATCCTTTGCCAATTTGGAACTGACTCTGGTGTCAAGTTAGAATACCATTCGAAGGCCGTCCCAGTTAAAGAATTAGAAAATAATTTTAACTTAATGAACCCATTATTGCCTAATTCCCTACACTGAGCGGTGAATCTAGCAATGTGTTCAGTTGTGGATTGTTTTTCATCTCCATGGAATAAAGTGAAATATGGGATTTTAAACCCCCTAGGGAATTTGGACTGTCTATCTATCCATTCTGGATAAGACTTTCTATAAATTTGAGTTTGTACCCCCCGGTTCAAAGGTCCATAAACTTTTTGCATGAGACCTAATATTTCATCTTGAAGGGTGGGTTTTCCCCTAAAGGTACCCTTGAATTAACAGGTGGTTCCCAAGTAACATTTCTAGGCATGTGATCTTCTGGAATCCTCTGATAAGGATCATCAAAAGGCCTAGGTTGCTTAAAACCTCCTTCCTGTTTTGTAAAAGGTTCATAAAGGTAGTTGAATGTACCCCTTCCCATCTCTGGTATTCCTGAATACTTAGGAATCCCAATCTCTGGATTAGGCCTTTTCACACTAGTCCTATCCTTTTCATTAAAATGATTTCTAGGAGTATACATATACACATCAAACCCGTAATCATTGTTCCTGAAGCCTTTATCCTCATTTACACCATCAAAGTTTGGTTTGAATGGGATATTAGTGTTTTGCTTGAACACTTTCTTAGGTTTATGGGTTTGATAATCATGAGTTTTTGCAGGTTCATACCAAGATTCTGGTATATCATCTTCATTTATAGGCTCTTTTCCAATCCTTGACTTAAATTTTCTTGTGCTAGCCTCTCCTTTATCCTTCTCAAATGAAGGCAAAGGATCACCAAGTGCCCTTTTAGTTTCATTCCAAATATTTTCATAGGTTCGTTGTACAACCCCGTCATGTGGCAAGAAAGTATAAATAGTCATAAATTTCATTGTATTTTAAGGATAATCAATGATACATACTTTAAATTCAATGTGATAATGCAAACAAATTTGGAGGCGCAAGTATGTGATATCACATGATATATACTAATAACTCAATCCAAGGTCAAATGGGAACCGAATGAGAGTCACAATCAAAACCCAAAATAGCGAGGCAATTTGGATAAACTGTCCAGGCTGTTGAGTATTTCCCATTTGGGCAGGAAAAACAGATCAGGCAGACAACAACAGCAAGCAGGTTCAAATGTGTTTTGATCAACCAAAAGGTTTTATTGTTCAAGACTCGAAATATATCCTACAAACAACCCAATTTCACTAGGAAAGAACAAAATGTGATGGGTATCAACCAAGAAAAAGAAATAAAGATTGAAATAAAAAATCCATGCCCTTAACTCACAGAACTTCAATTAAACTCAAGAGATAAGATTAAGATGAGGTTATGACAGAATCATCCATAAACACTTCGAAAAAGGAGAAGAAATCCTTCCCTCAATTGATTTTGAACTAAACCCCCCAAATTGATCCAATCCTAGACTGAGAGCTTGAAATCCAACCAAGAATGAACTCCTTGAGCAGGATTATAGGATCCCGCAAGCTTGATTACAGGATCCCGTGAGCATGGATCGCCAAGGTAAGAAGGTTTAGAGGTGGAATGGCTTGGGTTTTTGGGTGAAAGTGTGTGTGAGTGTGTGTGTGTGTGTGTGTGTGTGAGAGAGAGAGAGAGAGAGAGAGAGAGAGAGAGAGATGAGTTTGAGAGGAGAAAGAAAGAAAATCTAATTGTGTGCCTTATATAGTCTTAATTACATCCTACACCCCTAAAGTATTAACACATTGAAATGAGTTTGAAATAATTAAATTTTCTCCTAATGAACCCGCATATCTCAAGCATTTTCTCCCAGGATAAAACAGCTAGACCACAAACTTTGGAACACCTCCGATGAACGCCTTGGAGAACTTAACTTTGTCTGCCTCTCTCTCACAAATCAGTACTACTATGAGGGATGTATATGCTGGTGTATGCAAGTATATGCCCTTCTATGTTCTTCTTGTATCAATAGCCTTTATATATAATGTCAGACGAGATGTTTCTATAGTAAAGGAGTTAAAGCTTGGCAAGTCACCAAACAAAAGTGGGACTCTAGGAGACTCATACTTGTCTCCTACCAATCAATAATGCACAACACTCAACTAACTACCTAACTTCGTTCATTGAAGGTAAATATCAACAAATATAAATTTATATAGATGTCATATGGCTTATTATGTAAGAATAAAATTACAATTGCCCAAAGGCTTTGGAGATTGGATCCCCTTGAAGTGATCAATTTCTCCCCCATTCTAGCTTTTCTTTTTAGTTTTTTAAAGTGATCATATCATTTGGTATCATGATGAGAAATAATGGTGCACGAGATGAAATAATTAATCAACATGTTGCATTAGACAAGCATGTAGGAAGAAATAATGGTGCGCGACATAAATAGTAAACCCATACTATTATATATAAGGATACATAACTAGGAAACCCCAATTTTAAATGCTAAGTGCTAAATATGATTATTTAAAGGAAATAATTCCTATGGCCATCCATTGTTGGTATATAAAGATTCTAGTTAATTGAGATTCCATTGATACCAAAAGGGTCAATTGTATTTTAATCAATAAGTCAGTTTTATTTTACACAAAACATTTTTGTTTGACTAGTGGGAGTTTCGGCTAAAATGAAGGCATAATCTTACATGTTCATGCAATATATCTAAACAATGGTATGCACTTAGACAAATACTATATGGCAGCCAAAAGGTATCATATGAGTTGATTTGGAGGCTAAAAGAAAATTGGAAGTCATAAATAAATTTATTTTACAAATGATAACATGATATGATATTATGATGGGTAGCAACTGTCTACCAAACAAGGTGTGTACATTTATTTCAAAAGAATTTTTTGTGTATGCAGGTTTGAGTTTCCAATGTTCAATATGAATTTTTTTTTTCAAATATAACTGTTATTTTGTGGGGTTACAAAATTTTATAATTGTAGTGAGCAGTACCATTGTAATTTCAAAATCCTGAATCCAATGGAGTATTTATTTACATGAATGCAAAGTTAAATTTGTTAATTGACATATGCTCAATATTATTGTTTGTTTTATTGTCTCTTTAAATATGTTGATTCAAAATATCTAATCTTAATCCTTTGTCCAAAATTCTTGACGAGAATTGTTTGGTTGGACCAAACTATGTGGATTGAAATAGAAATTGCCGTAACTTTTTGGGAACGCTGGAAAAAGGACAAACCTTTGAAAGGTATGTCCAATTTGCTTGCTAGTAAAACCACTTCAATGATTGGTCCCCCTAATTCTTGGTGTGTAGATTCTGGTTTCGAACTCACACGTTTGTGATATGTTGCATGGTTTCAAGGAGACCCGAAAGTTTAAGGAGGGGAGATGCTAATAAAGTTGGGAACAAGTGCATATGTTGCAACTGTTTCCATAGGTACTTTTAATTTGAATTATCATTTAATAGGACTTTAGTTTTAGTAGATTGTCTATATGTGCCAGAAATTCGTAGGAATTTAATTTCTGTTTTGAAATTAGTTTCGTTAGGATATTCAGTTTCTTTTAATACAAGAGTTGTTATTAAGCACAATAATAAATTTGTGGTTTCTAGCATTTTATTGGATGGTCTTTATGTAATTGGTCCTATTGATAATTCTATAAATTGTGTTGAGAATGATACTACGTGTGTATTGCCCCTTAAAAGAAAAAGGGATGTTAATCAGACTTACTTATGGCATTTGAGACTTGGTCATATCAATTTAGAATGCCTAAATAGATTGGTTAAGGATGGGCCTTTAAATTATTTACAAATTGAGCCTTACCCAATTTGTAAGCCATGCTTACAAGGAAAAATGACTAAAGCCCCTTTTTTAGGAAAAGGTATTAAAGCCACAGAAATTTTAGGATTAATACACACTGATGTTTGTGGTCCAATGAACCACTTGGCAAGAGGTTGTTTTTACTACTTCATTACGTTCACTGATGAATTTTCTAGGTATGGTTATTTGTACCTAATGAAATATATATCTGAATTTTTGAAAAGTTCAAAGAATTCCGCAATGAAGTAGAAAAATATCTTGGAAAAAGTATTAAGACTCTTCAATCAGATCATGGAGGGGAGTACCTTTTAGATGATTTCAGTAATTATCTAAAAGAAAATAGTATTATATCTCAACTAAGTCCTCCTGGTACACCGCAAAATAATGGGGTGGCAGAAAGAAGAAATAGAACCTGATTGGATATGGTTCGTCAAAGGGCAAGCTTATCGGAATTTCCAATTTCTTTTTAGGGCTTTTGCATTAGAAACTACTATTTACTTGTTAAATAGGATTCCTACAAAATCAGTTCCTAAAACTCCCTTTGAATTATGGGCTGGGATAAAGCCTAGTTTGAAGCATATTAGAATATGGGGTTTTCCAACACATATTAAAAGGATAAATGTTGACAAGCTAGAATATATCAGATATCCTGGAGTGGGTAAAATTAGATTACCCAACTGTCAGGCATAGCACGTGTCTAATATAGCCGCCACGAGAGGGCGATTAGCTTGGTACCACATAGGGAGTTCGTCAGTCCCTGTACCGAACCGGATTGACCATGAATAAGGTCAGGAATCAAATTAAGTTGAATGCGTCTAGCTCGGCGTAAGGCATAAGGGGATGCCCTTGATACGGCCGAGCTGTGGGAGCTACGGATAGAGCTTGACTAGCATTCTGGAATACATAGACTTAGCTCGGCGTAAGTAAGCTAAGTTATGTACGGGTCATGCCGAGCTACGTGGAAGCACGGTACCGCCACGAGAAGGGCGGTGAGACATTCCAGAATATTCTATAAGCAGTACCTTACGAGATAAGGAGCAATCCCGTGAAATAGGGGATTAATATGAACATTCCTAATGTGGATGGGAATAGACCCCATATAGGAATGAGTCCTATATGGAAGGAAACACTACTGCTAGAAGAGATCTAGCAATATATGGAAGCTGTCCCTTGATAGGAAAGTCCTATTTAGAGGACTCCTAAAGAGAACAGGAAGCAGTGGCATGAGATGCCTAATATGAGGGACATCTACACCTATAAATACAAGGCAATAACCATGACAAAAGGTACGTTGTGAATTACTTTCATACGCATTGTGTTTTAAGCTTTCAAGTACGTGATACTAACTTAGGCATCGGAGGGCCATTGCCAACGAGAGGCAAAGGTGCTCTTACACTTTTTCTGTCTTGCAGATTTGGGGTTGATTCAAGGAAGCACGTGATCCAGAGTTACGCGGATTTATCCCCATACATATCCCAAAATAGCGTTTGGCTACTAATTCTATGATCTCAAGGAACAAAAGTTCTTGTAAGTAGAAATGTAACTTTTCTTGAAGTGGGTTATGGTTCCAATCAAAATAGAACAAAAGTTATTCTTGAAGAAGTAGTACATGAACCAGTGGAGGATGGCATAAGCATGAATAACAAAGAGCAAGCATCTCATAGTTGGAATATTCGTTTTGATGAGGCAATCAAATCGTTTGATTTCTCACAAAATATGGATGAACCTTGAGTTTACAAGAAGGTTAGTGGGAGCGTCAATGTATTTTTGGTCTTCTATGTTGATGACATACTACTCATTAGGAATGATATAAGGGCCATGTCATTACTTAAAATATGACCTTGGCCAGATTTTGCATGCAAGATTCCAAGAAAGGGTTTGTATCCTTTAAACAAGGAATACATCTAGAGATGATGGGGGTCAAATACATGTGTGATTGGTTTTGAGAGTAAGTGGGAGATTGTTAGAATTATGCTTTAAAAACCAATTACTATTATTTTCAATAAAATTGTTTGACAATTTATTTTGCATTTTTGTAGATTATTATTTTGGGTAATGTTATTATTTAATGTCACATAAGATGTAAACATTAGGCCCCTTGGGTAACATTGTAGAAAAAGTATGCTAATGGTTAATGAACCAGAGGCAAGGAGTTATGTTTTTTTCAATTCCTTGTAGACCCAATAATATTCTAGGCTATGGGTGTTGATTGGGCCCCATACCTATTATGACCCACACTTGTTATGTTGCTATACGATATGATGATTTACTCCATCATTGAAATAATAACCTTAAATAAACAAGTGGATGATATGTAACAAGTATATTCATTGAAATGATTAGTTTAAGAACACCTATGGAAGGAACACTATTCGATTAAAAGGCTTAACAAGGAATCCACCATTCTCAAAGTGAGAATGTATATTTAAGCAATTTTCACAATAATGTTGGACCAGAAGAAAATCAATCGGTGTCTCTTAGTAAAATATTTTTGATAATTTATATGTATAAATACTATACTACAAAACAAATTTTTGAATTGTCTTTTGGGTCCAACTAGAAAGTGAAAATTAATAATGTTGTGCATAAGTTATGGTTTTGATGGTGTGAATTTATCCATGCCTATTAGCTTATGGGAATATAAATTGGAGGAAGAAAATTAGTAGCCAATTGTAGGAAAGGGTTTCACTTGTAATTCTCTATTTTCAGAGGTTCAATTGCAATGTGTTAATGGACATTATTATGATTGGTGGAAGCTATATAATTATCGCTCTAGGTGATAATTAAAAAGAATATATAGGATATGTGTTATCCTAATACAAATAAAAGAGAAGTCTTGTATTTGTTTCCCACAACTGAAAGATAGAGATCCCTAAGGATCCCATCTAATTGCAAACTCTATCTATGAGAGTCTATTTATTAGATGTGAGACACAAAAGATTGATCATCAGAAATTTTAGTGTCTGTAGAAAGTACAACACATAGAGAGAAAGAGTTGCAAGGGTGAATCACTTTGGAGGCGAGACGCTTGGATCACTAAGTGATAAATTGAAGACAACTAGATAAGAGGTGAAACACTCGGTAGAAGGTACTTATGATTAGGTATTCGAGTGGTTTATTTTGTTCATCAAAAAGATTTTTGATAAAGAAGTATATTTTTCCGCAATCTAACATTTTTCTGTTTAATTTTTTAAAATGATCATATCATTTGGTATCATGATGAGAAATAATGTTGCACGCGATGAAATAATTAATCAACATGTTGCGTTAGACAAGCACGTAGGGAGAAAGTATTTTCAATCTCCAAATTGATTTGATTAACATTAGCAACAAGTTGGACATAATTAGGGAGATGTTGTCATGTTCAGACAAGGTGCATCAAGTCTACAAATTCTGGTAGTTGTTTAGAAATTGTTAACAACTTGTGAAAGATTTGTTGCTATTCAGATTATGCAATTTATGTTTTGTATATTAACCTTTGGAAACTTTTGAAATATTGAGTGATTATTTGTAAAATTTAGATAAAAGATATTTGAATTGTAAACCTCATCATATAGTTATATTTTAGGGGAAGTTAATTCACCATCCCAAACAAATACAATCCTTAGGATCCCATCCCATAAGATTTGAATGTTTATGATAACATCTTGATATTTAAATAATACCGAAAAGCCCTTTGTTTTTGTTTTTCCTTTTTTGAATTTCTTAGATATTATTAACAGATTTTGGAACTATTAGTAGTCCTCACCACCATCCCACAAAGCTGTCAAAAAATTAATGCTTTTACATCCCACTAATTTAGGGGAGTTTTAAAAACTCTTCATCTTATTAGTCGGTTAAGGAAGCTTTTCCATAACCCATCCCAAATTCATACTTTTCTGGAGAGAGTATAGAGGACCAAAACCATCCCCACCATCCTGAAGTCCAAATTTTTTAGTGAAGCCCAAACCTCCCAAAATTAATCTAATCCCTTCTTCTTCGGTGGAAACCAAAACCCTATCCGAACCACCCCCAAATCCCAGATTTTTCGTTGAAACCACACCCACTCCCCAAATTGTCCTATCTAGATTTTTCGGCCAGCAAAATCATCCAAAAACGATCCCAAAAATCGATCCCACCCAAAATATCCCAAAATCCATAATTTGACGGTAACAAACTTCATCCATGACCCAAAGAAAGGCTCATTCACCAACCTACTCTTGGAAATTTCCGGAATCGCACCATTCCATTTGCGTTGGTGGTGTTGTGGTGGTTGTGACGAGGTCTTGCACGGCGGAAAAGACCGATGATCGTCCCAAAATCTTTACCTTTCCGGCGGCGTCACTTGTCCTAATCGGCGAGGAATCCTAGTTGGTGGCGAATCCTAGTCGGCGACATCACTGGCCCTAAACAAAGTTTCGCCCACGAACAAAGACATGGCCCATAAGTTTTGTTTCTAGTTTTTTAGTCATCCATGTTTTTTTGGGTTTGATGAACCAATAATATGTATTACATGGACTTTCCTTGATTTTGGAGTGTAAAGATGTTGTTAAACATGAATCAATACAAAAATTGTGTTTCAATTTATTCCCAATGAAAATGGAGGACTAATAGTCCACCGTTCTGGTTTAAAAATGTTATGGTAAACTATTTTAGCATGTTCCATTGGTTTTCTGCGATGCCAGAAGCAAAATGGACGATGCACGGGAAATGGTGGTCTAATAATTCACCATTATGATTAAAAATTATATGGTTTATAATTTTAACATATTTGTTGTTCAAAGTATAGTTAACCATCCAGTTCAAAAAAAAAAAAAAAAAGAATAGTTAACCATAATCTTAACTAGAGATTAAAAAAATGGGTTATTGGTTTTCCATTTCATGGATAACATAATAGGTGCTCTATTATCTTCTTGTTAAAAAATAATCTAAACTTGGGAGCTTTTGGTCATTTTTAATGGTTTATTAACATTCCATAGTACTATGTTTATTAGAAAATTTGATTGTTTGATTGACTCACCATTTATTTGGAATAAAAATTGTAAAAAATATGGTGACCCAGTGTACCATGTGAAATAAACTCAAATATCATAAAAAGGTCAAATATGGTAAACAAAAATCCACCTTATTTAATTTGAAGCCCACGAGTTCAATTTAGGTGATTTTGTACATGGATTATTGATTTACCATGAGATAAGGTGAAATTATTTGACATGGTTTAATGATTTGTCGTTTTTAAAGGAATGAACTTATGGGTTGTTTTACATTGGTTTGTAGGGGTTAAAACTACCAATGCAAAATTGGGAATGAAGCTTAATAGACAAACATGGTGAATTGTATTGTCATGACACATAACTCAAAACAAGTCAACCAGGTGGACTATCTTGAATAAGTCATAACAAGTGTTGTCCTATTGTAAAAATCTATTTCAATGGTGAACTGGGATGCCATATTAAATATTAAAAAAATGTATCCCATGTCTACATTTTTCGGTATAGAAAATGGATTATCCGTAAGTTTGAAAACATTCATCGAAATGGGCTTGATGATGGAATAAATTTAGAGAGTTTGATCTATAATTGTTACAAAACACAAGAACTCAAAAAATGTATATGTAGAATACCTTTTAGACACCCCCGAAGTTGCATGATGAATTTATTGCTTCCAACCTCTTTGCTACCCAAAAAATGCCTTATGGATCAATGGACTATATATTGTGGAATGAAAATGAGCCGCAGGATGTTGGTTGTACACATGTATAAGATTTGATATTTTCAAATTCAAAAACTCTTCAAGTTAAGGAAAGGTGAACAAATATATTCAAACAAGAATAAAGGAAAGAGTACTAGATATTGATTGATTGCTTGGATGGAATTATAGCGTAATTGATTGCCTAACAAATGCCACTAAACTAGGACGTGAAGATTTCCAGGATCATAATTTACTATTATATAATATAATAACAAAATAGATAATAGGGGCATACTGGTCCAAATTCAAATTACAGGATGAAATCATAAAGATTCAAAAGCCATGGGGTGGCATCCTAAAGATATTATTGAAAAAGGATGGCTAATTAAATTTCTCTATGTTTTATAGTCCCATAAAACTTTTATTAGAAAATATTTAATTTGTTATATAAAAATACTATTTCTTCTAGAATAATAATAATCCAACACATCTTATTAATTAAAGTATGGTTATAACCCTTGGCTAAAATTAAGTGTTAATGACACTCTAAAAGGGAGTGTCAATATCAATCCCTAAATGGACTTGATTGTCATTACAATTTGGGGAGTGCTAGTATCAATTTCCTTTATAAATAAGTATTATACTTATTATTTAGTTAAAAGAACTTTAATGTGAAACATTAAACAAATTTTTCATAACAATAGTATTAATGGACAATAGAAAATCTATTTTGGGGATATGAGATACATTGTTAATATTACGATTTAGCATTTTACCTTTTGTTTTTGTATCACTAGAGAAACCTTGGACTCATATTCAAATTACTAAAGTACCCTCCCACTTAAAATTAACTGTTAATGACACTCTAAAAGGGAGTGTCAATATCAATCCCTAAATGGACTTGATTGTCATTAAAATTTGGGGAGTGCTAATATCAATTTCCTTTTATAAATAAGTATTATACTTATTATTTAGTTAAAAGAACTTTAATGTGAAACATTAACCAAATTTTTCATAACAATAGTAGTATTAATAGACAATAGAAAATCTATTTTGGGGATATGAGATACACTGTTAATATTACGATTTAGCATTTTACCTTTTGTTTTTGTATCCCTAGAGAAACCTCAGACTCATATTCAAATTACTAAAGTACCCTCCCACTTATAATTAGTTGACTATCCTTATAGTTAACCTTTTCAATAAAATTACCTTGTTCTTAGTGAAAATTACTAATCTACCCCTATAACTCAATAAACTATTAAACTATCTTATCCTATGTTGAATTATGGAATCACCACTACTTGTTAAATTATATATTCACCCATGTACTTTATCAAACTAACATTTGTTCTATAGATTTGTAGAATCTTTAGCATTTCAGCACCGAGTCAATGTCATTCGGCAAATTATAGGAAAGTCCACTCTAATTTGAGAATTAAGTAGAGATTATAATAACACCATAAAATAAAATAAAACTACCCAAACAAAATAAAAATAATGAAATGTATACGAATTTTCTTTTATTTAGGTTACGATTTGAAAAATATTTTCAAATGTTTGGTTTTAGGGATGTTGGTTTTAGGGATGCAATCAAGCCGAATCCATCAAGCCCAACTCAGCTTAATAAAGTATTGGTCTGACTCTGAGTTTGGCTCAGATTTGATTCAAGCTTGAAAACTGAGCTTGAGTTTGGCTTGTCTTAATTAAAATTTTGAACCTCGAGCTCGGGTCACTTCGGCTCATTTGTGTGTTACCAACCAAAATGAGCTAAATTTAGGCTCGAGGTTGAACTCGTTTAAAACTTTTAAATCTCGGGCTTTTCTTGTCATAGCTCACTAAATTCAAACATTCCCTTACCGAGTGGATTCTCGTGAATGGTTCAGTTCATTCAACTTGAACGAACCCCTTACCGAGTAGATTCTCGAATAGTTTGTGAATGGCTCAGTTCATTTGCAACCTAAAACTCGATTTTTTAGAATTGGAAGATGTATATTATGAGAGAACTTTTTTTTTTATCTATATAGAGTTTGTCGCCTCTAACCTTAAACCTTGGAGAAACTCTTATTTCCTCTGATGAATGGAGATTCATTATGAGGGAAAAGATTCCATTAGAAGCATATAAACAAGAAGTTCATACAATCTCCGTATAACATAATTTTTATCTTCAAGCAATGGAAGGACTAGATTTAAAGAGTATCGAATCGTGAAAAGTCTAAGTCTATATAATATATGAGGACAGTATCTTTAAAAAAAAGAACAAAATATATGACTTCTTCAAGGTTGAGATTCTGAGGGTGATATTTTTTCAACGGTAAAGGAATAATTTATCAACGGTTGAGATTAAAATAATTGAATCAATCCTACAATAGAATTTATTATAACACCTTAATTGTCACCCATAAATACAATAGGTACCGTTCGATTAAATTATGCAGGCACTATGCTATCTTCACATGGAGACATCTATCAAATTTGCCCATTCACATAGGATGAAATGCAGATTACCTCCTTGTGGTTTAAGCTTTTGGCACCTCACCTCTTGAATTTTAGAAATTAGCAATTCAACTTCTTGTGATTTTGGCTGCCACACAAACCATGTTAATGAAAATGCTAAAATGATCGTAATACCCCACCCCTGCATTTCTAACTTAACGAAAATTCTTATTCTTTTTTTTTTCGGTCTCATATTAACATAGAAATTTTAGCATTTTGATATAATTATAAAATTCACCAACACAAAACTAGCCTCAATTTTCCTGATTTTTAAAATTAATTTTTTTTGCAATACATTAACTATTCCACAATTACAGACAACTGTCATAGTAATAAATCATCGCAAATTGCAACTAATGGAAATCAACAATTAGCAATAGGAACCATCAAATACAAATATTGATTCATCCATCACAACCCACTAACAAATAAGAACAAGGTTCTCCCATAAAACGACCATCATATGCATGTTCGAATTTGGTATCCTTGAGCACTCAAATTTACATTAGCAAACAAATTGGTAATAGGTCTAGTGTCACACCCTAAATTTTAAATAACCAAAATATACATAATATTCACATGGAATAAGTCAAAAGTCATACATTTCACCACTGAAAAGTCAAAGTCAAAGTAACATGAGTCTCCAGTCAAGGGTACCTGTACCCATATATAGATAACAAAAGGTTTTAAAGTATTACATAAGTTGAAATAGTCAAAAGATTGGGGAATTTAAAGTTACAAAACCATCTCCCAAAAATATACTAGTATGAAGATGAGAAAATAACTTCATGATCAATGAATCTCCATGACATGCAAAGTTGTCACACCCTAAATTTTAAATAACAAAAAAACACATAATATCCACATGGAATAAGTCAAAAGTCATACATTTCACCACTGAAAAGTCAAAGTCAAAGTAACATGAGTTTCTAGTCAAGGGTACCCGTACCCGTACATAGATAACAAAATGTTTTAAAGTATTACATAAGTTGAAATAGTCAAAAGATTGCAGAATTTAAAGTTACATAATCATCTCTCAAAAATATACTAGTATGAAGATGAGAAAATAACTTCATGATCAATGAATCTCCATGACATGCAAAGTTGTCACACCCTAAATTTTAAATAACAAAAAAACACATAATATCCACATGGGATAAGTCAAAAGTCATACATTTCACCACTGAAAAGTCAAAGTCAAAGTAACATGAGTTTCTAGTCAAGGGTACCCGTACCTATACATAGATAACAAAAGGTTTTAAAATATTACATAAGTTGAAATGGTCAAAAGATTGGGGAATTTAAAGTTACAAAATCATCTCCCAAAATATACTAGTATGAAGATGAGAAAATAACTTCATGATTAATGAATCTCCATGACATACATCCACACTTCAAGCATCCATCTCATGTATCTTGCCAAGTACCTGAAAATGATAAGGTGAGCTCACTACCTTATAGGGAAAACCATACTACAACCGCTATGCATATAAATATGATGAGTGGACATGATATAGGTTGACATGAGAAGAAATGATCAAAAAACATAATGGAAGCTAAGACAAGCGATACGTGTCCAAGAAGTATCCATCTGTCCAAAGTAACATAAAAGTGTACAAAATGATTTTAAAGTGTCCCAAGATACCCAATACTTCATTAAGCTTTTCAAAATCACCAATAAGTATAACACATGTCCAAAGTTGTAAGAACCCGTATGAAAAATCACTTTTTGGAGAAGTTTCGATTTGGCCAAAAAAAAATGCCGGTAATTGTTCCTTGGATTTTTCTAATCACAACGGTATAATCGGAAGTTATTTTTAAGTAAGGCAAAGTCATCTTTCGCCTATTTTATTCGGAGAAAAATCTGCCATTTTTTAGTTTTGTACTAAAAGTGGGGGATGAGATTTTTGATGTGATTAGAATTTTAAAATTTTAGAAATGTCATTGTTTCCAAATGGGGGGTACTTCCTTATTTTCATAAATAAATTAAAGTAAAGAAAACTGTCTTTACTTAAGTTTGGTTTATGAAAATAAGTATTGTGGTCACATACTATATACACAAGTGACATTTGGGTGTGAGGGGTAATTAGGGGGTTATAATAAGTAGTGTGGAGCAAATTTGAAAAAATACAAAATATCTCACTCTCCCTCTCTCCTCCACCGATCGGCTCACCCCCCTCTCTCTTCTCCTCCATTTTTACTCACTTCAAGCTCAAAACTCTCCCTCCCCACTCAATCTCTTCAAGAACCAAGGTCATATTCACGCTCTACTTTTGTGGGGAGCTTGGGTCACCTTGGATTCACACCGGGAGCACATAATTCGGGATTTGGGGCTAGGGTTTCATTCATCTCCATTTTTCAAGCAAATCCTTGAGGTAGGGGAACAATGTCTACTCTCTCTAGTTATATGCTTATGATTTGTTGCATATACTTGATTTTTGGCCTCAATCTCCTTGAATTTCATGTTTTCCCCAATTTGTGTGGGTTTTTCCACTTTGATTTCTTGATCTATGAATTTGCTTGTTGATTGGTGAAATTGGGAGTGAAATTGACATTCCTCCATGTTTAATTGTTGCCTAGCATTTCCAATTTGAGCCTAAACTATCTCTATTGTAATTGGGTTGAAATTCCACACCCTAAGGGTGAAAATCTGCTCAGACTATTGTTCATAGCTACTGCCCCTATAATTTCCAGCCACTGCCCCTATTTTTGGGGTGATTTTCGGTCACCCTTAGATGTCCATTTGGTCCCCGATCGCTTATTCCTTCATAAAATTGACATTTGGCATTACTTGCAACCATGTTTTGACTCGAGGACTTTGATTTTATAAACAAATATGTCATTTTGAATCACATGAAAGTTTGATGGTTTTTAGAAAGCGTGGGTGTGTGTGTGCATCACCCTTTTTATTGAAAGATGTGAAATAATGAAATGAAATTTGGAAAACGGACTTGTTATGAAATGTTTGGGATAATGGGATATTCTTAAACCGATACCATCATTTGGTAAATTTTTTTTTTTTTGATAAAGGCACGCGGGGCCTATGGAACCCTAAGCAGAGGCACGGGGCCTACTTCGAACCCTAACGAGGCACGCATCAAACCTATGGAACCCGGCAGAGGGGTTAAATCCCTAGTACTAAATGAACATGATGATTTTTCTTCAATGTAAGAAATGAGAATTGAAGTTTTGGACTATCCTTAAAGTTTTGTCGAAACTCGTTTTGTAAACTTGATTTTGACTTGTGTGATAAACTTGGGTGGTTGGGTGAAATGAAATGGATATTTGGATTATATTTTGGACACTTAGAAAGGACTTTTGAAACATGAGTTGTGGGTGGATACTTGGAAATCACTTGGATACGTTGAAACTTTCTAAATTCTTCCTTTCTTCCTCCATGACTTGGATACTTAGACTCGCATATGAATAACCGTTTGACATATTTTACTCTCATGTGCATGCATCATATTCATATACCTAGCGTTAGTAGAATAGTTCTCCTACGAGCAAGTGTGCTCACCCTATCATTTTCAGGTACCCAGCTTTGATCGTGCATGGTTTGGAATGCATGACTTGGATGATGAGCATACATGGCATGGAGTTATTTACTTCATCTTCTACGCATTTAAACTTTCTTTTGGGGAGATGTTAATGTAACTCTAATTTCCTTTACCATCTTTTGACTTTGGATTTGTAAAAAAAAAAAACTTATGAGATATTATTTCGACTTCACCTTGGGGGCAAGGGTGCCCAAATATTTGAATCACAGGATGTTATTTAATTTCACCTTTGGGGCAAGGGTGCCCAAACTTTATTATTTGATTACACCTTTGGGGCAAGGGTGCCCAAACATTTGATAGCCGTTGGGCTAATGATGTATTCTATTTATGGAAATCTTTATCTTTTAACTTGGTTATTGTTTGGGATTCTTTTATTTATGTTTTAAAATAAATAAATAAATGAGGGCGTGACAAAAGTCATGTCCAAGTATCTCTTTACCGATTTGCAAAAAAAAATATCCATTGTTACCAAAATACTATATGTACCTTGTAGAGGGGAAAAATCCAGGCATACATCTTCCACGCTCTATGAGATCAACAATATGCACCCATCACCGGATCCCTAGCACTGCAAAACAATAAACGGTGAGAAACACCCACGCCTCACGTCGGCAGTGGGCCCTCCAATGCTTAAGTTAGTATCACGTACTAAGAGGAAACCCTAATTCACACAAAGCATGTAAATAATGAATTATAGCATACCTTTCACCACAAGTTGAATGTCTTATTTATAGATTCTAGTCATTGTATTCCTCTAGGCCTCTCGTGCCAATGATTTTCTTATTGCGTTGGGAGACCTTTCCAATTAGGATTTGTCCCTAATTGGTTAACAATGTGTCCTTATACAAGACCTCGCATCGTCTTCGGACTTAATTCCATATTGGATGCTTCGTGCCATTATGGAATCTCCATCTTGATCCCTTTAAACTCGGGACTCGTATTTTATTATATAACGAAACTCTCTAGAACCTATCATATAGCCATGTTGAGCTATCCTCTGGGGTGGTCTAACTATTCGAGCTACAAACTGCGCAACAAAGCATTCATCTACTAGCACATAATGGTGTTGAGCCATTAGTAGCTTGACACTTCTACATCTACATCCTTTCGTGATGTTATAGTTCAGCCCGGCCATACACATGGCCCATTTAGCTCGACATTGCCTTAGGGACCTTCCCGTGGTACCGCCGAAATACTATAGCCTCATGTGGTATTAACGCCGTGCACGTGACATTGTATTGCTCAAGAAAGTACCCATCACAATTGCTCCCCAGCTTTAGTTGTTATCTTATGGTCGGGGATAACAGCTAAAGCTCCATGTACTCTTCTTGCTACCTTTGCATGTTCGTATGTTGTTACACATTCCTTTGGTCGGTATGCACGTTGCCGCTCAATTGATCTGCCCATTGGCCCTTGCTTGGTGTTTTTTGTTTTTGGGCACAAAGATAGGTCTTACATTGCTTGATGGGATGACTGTGACTTTCTCATAGTCACGGAAAATTTCACATTCCGAGACGAATTTGATCGTTAGAGCAATTTTTTGATTTCCCTCATGTGTTTGGCTCCCCATTTTAGCAGACTTTGCTATCATGCGGCTTCTCATGAGCAGTATTTCAGGCTCATTTAGCATTTGTCTTTGTTCGTAAACAGAAACACTAACCAAGAGAGCTCTTCCATATAATGTGATCCCTAGAATTCATGGTCTAGCATCAAGTAAAGCTATGCGTGTTCTGCTCAGCTCCATCAATTCAGCCCTTTCTGTTGCGATCAAGCTTTGCCGAAGCATTTTCATGCTTGGCAAAAGATCTCTCTTGCATTAGTCGTGACATAAATTCCCATTTGCTACGTTTATTCGCACTTAGCATTTGCATTGTTTACTTCTTTCAATAAAAGAGTTACTTACGACCTCAGATTGCATCATAGATGGTGTAGGGCTAGGTTAGCGATAGCATAATAACTAGTAAGACCAGTTCAAATCCACAAGGACTGAACACATCTGGCGTGAGAGTTATCTTCCAAGTGTAGGTTTTCGACCTTGAAGCAGCAAACTTATTTTGTGATTTGATTGGTGGAATTCCCTTAACTTTGAGAATAATTTGGAAAGACTGAATTAAAACAAGGCTATGTCAAGGAGATTTTAACAACCATAACTTAGGCTAATTCGTTCCTCTCTTATTGAGATTAGGATTCTTGTAACCATTTGACAAACATCTAGGTTGACATCGCTCCGAGCATCACACATGAAAAGGAGAATCAACCCTTAACTATGGGAGATCAAAAAGATTAACAAACCTAGACTTTGGTACGATAAATTGATCCGAACTCTTTGAACTAGAAATGACGTTCGATAAAGTTAAGGGTTCTTGAGCCAATTAGACAAACTCTTAGATTAACATCACCTAAAGCGTCACCTGTACCAAGGTGAATTAACCCTCAGCCAGGAGAGATCAATGAGATTATCAAATCCAAATTTTGATACGTAAAGATGAACCCATGACTTTATTAAACAAGAAGTGTTTGCAATTTGGCGAGAAGAACAAATTAAACCTAAGTCATGGAGTGCTAATCACCCCATGACCGAGCCTATTTAGACTACTCAAACATAGGAATGAAAGACATAACTTGAAACGTAAAAGAAATGAAGAACATGATTTTACGGAAATAAATTTGATATATATGAAGATCTAAGGATTACAAGAACTATTAAAGCACAAGAAATTAAACGAAACACGAAATTTACGTGAGTTTTCTTGAGGGAGAGAGCTTCAAAATCCTCTCCCATGGAGGAGAGAGGTCAAAGCCCAAAAACTAGCTAAAGAAGTAAAATAGAATGTGTGTGAGAAAGAGAGAGAGAGAGAGAGAGAGAGAGAGAGAGAGAGAAGAGAGTCTATACAAGGGTCCTTCTCTCTCTTCAAAAAGATTCATAAAGCTCTCACAAGAAAATAAACATTCCATAAGTAGCAAGTGCATAAAGTGCTCAAAAATTGGTTGGCGGGCGTTTTTGGACCGGTCCAAAATAATTTCAGATTGATCCGGAATTGTCTGGAAAATAATTTGCAACACTGGATAGGTCAAGAATAATTCCCCATCGGTCCGAAACTATCTTGACTTGAATTTGACCTCTTTGCTCACTCCCATTGGATTGCATGCTTCTGACTTCCTCCAAAACACTTAAATGAGTTGTGCGACCCTCGGGGGAGGTGCTCCTTCACTCCCAGATACCACCGGGAGTCCATGTGAGCGTCAAGCACAGCTTCCAAGCCATCATCTTGACTTCGTGACTTTTCGAATTCCTGAGCCTTAGCCGAATCGTCATTTCGTGGTTCTTGAGGCCCTGTGTTGGCGTGCCATGGGGCATGTGGCCCTCGGTATCTTGGGATGGTTCCCAATTCGCTCCAAAATGCACTTATTTAGAGTGTTAAACCTGTAACTATCAAAAATTCCTCTACGCGCAAATCAATCGTATAAAGGCACAAAATGCACATGTGTGTGATCACGAGTGAGATAAGCCTGGATATATACAACATTTGGGGTTTATCAAGAGTATTCGTACTTGGCATCACTCACTACCTTTCGGCTTTAAGTATCTTGACATTCTGTACGGGGATCAAATCCACGTATAGTCTTGATCATGTGCTTCTTCTCCAGAACCCAGATCTTTCTCTATGGGTGTTATGCTTTATTCATAAGTGGGGATCTCTATTGACGAGGGCATCACGTTTGCCTTTGTTACCTGTTTGCATTAGGAAACCCCTCCTAATAGGACTCTTCCTATTAGGAATAACGCTTCCTTATTCTACAAGATCTCAACTTGCAGTAGTGATCTTTTCCGTATAGGATTCCTCCTTATATGTCGTGTACTCCTTATTATATTAAGATTGCTTATATCAATCCCTTTATTCACGGGATTGCTACTTATCACATAAGAAATAGATTTAAAACATTCCGAAATGTCTCACCGCCATATATATATTAAAGTGGTGTCGTGCTTCCACATAGTTCGGCATAACTTGTACATAGCTCATCCCATCTATGTCGAGCTGACACTGGGCTAAATTATGTATTCCAAAATGCTGTTAGGCTATATTGTAGCCTAAATAGCTCGGTCATGTCTTCAGATACCTTTTTGTGCTACTTCTGAGCTAGTACACCTTCACTAGTGCCTAGTTTATTATGTTGACCTTATTCATGGTCAACTCCGCTCGGCATAGGGTTAAGGAATCCCTATATAACAACCTCAAGCTAACTACCCCCACGTGGTGGTTAACTAGAGCACGTGATTTGCCTTTTCAGTGGGTAACTAGACTTTACTCACTCCACATTCTGCTAACAATCTAATCATTCATTATCAAATTTTAAGCATTGCTTGCTGCTTACACATGAGTTTCTTCAAACTCAACACAATTCATAAATATCCCCGTATTTAGTTAAGTACCCAAGTTTTCTTTGAACTTGGTATATTTTGAGCATCACCCGTTGCTCATAACTTAAGTATTTTCATACTTAGGAAAACCGAAGCAACATTCATTGCTTACAACCCAAGTTTTGTCATACATAGCAAATATCAAGCAAATTTTGCTGCTTACACATGAGTTTCTTCAAACTCAACACAATTCATAAATATCCCCGTATTTAGTTAAGTACCCAAGTTTTCTTTGAACTTGGTATATTTTGAGCATCACCCGTTGCTCATAACTTAAGTATTTTCGTACTCAGGAAAACCGAAGCAACATTCATTGCTTACAACCCAAGTTTTGTCATACATAGCAAATATCAAGCAAATTTTGCTGCTTATTGTCCAAGTATCTCCTTGCTTGTCAATTTTCAAGCAATATTCATTGCTTAAGCAATTTTCAAGCAATATTCGTTGCTTAAGCCAAAGTTTCTTCATACTTGGCTCCCCTTAAGTAGTATTAATTGCTTAAGCAATTTTTCAAGCGACATTCGTTGCTTAACCTAAAGTTTCTTCATACTTGGCTCCCCTTAAGCAATATTCATTGCTTAAGCAATTTTTCGAGCGACATTCGTTGCTTAAGCCAAAGTTTCTTCATACTTGGCTTGTAAGGACCCATGATTTTTAATCATTTTTTTTGAAAATAATGTTGGGGAAATGTGAGAAATATTTTAAAATGCAATACGGGGTCAATATGAGGTGCATATATGCATGAGGGCGTCTTTATAACACATTAGAAACATGAGTGACTTAAGTGCAAGTGTGTGGGTGTATATATATACCCTTGGATCAGATTTTTTGGGCATTTTAACACATCTCTCCCTCTCTCTAAGGGCAGCAGCCCCTTCTTCTTCTTTCTCTTCATTTTCTCTTCAAATCCAACCACAAATCCACCTCCCACACTTCTCAAACTCAAGATTCAACCTCATATTCATCATCTACGCGTGTTTGGGAGCTCGAGGCATCATCTTTTCGCACCGAGAGGGCCAAAAACAGGAGTACTCAAATTGGGGATCTACAAATTCGTTTTTGAGTTGACTTGGAGCTAATCCTTGAGGTAGGGAACAATTTTCTACCTCTTCTAAGTGTATACTTGTTGAATGATTGCATTATTGGTATTCTTGTTCCTAATTTCTTGTTAAACTTGATTATCACCATGAAAGTTGAGCTTGGATTCGATTGAGTTTGGGTTTTGTGTATTTGGTTGTTAAATCCTTGAATTGGTTGTTAATATATCTCTCTTCTATGAGTAGTTGTTGATTAGAACCTCAATTTTTGGCTTGGGTTGAGATCCCCTCCATTTTGAAAAATCTGGAAATCTGAAAATTTTGCTCAAAAGGGCTTTTGTATCGATACCCATTTCTTTAGTATCGATACCCAACGTTTCTGTAAAGATTTTGGTGGCTCGGTATTGATACAGCCTTTCTTGTGTATCGATACCCGATTGGTGGCTCGGTATCGATACAGACTTTCTTGTGTATCGATACCCGATTGCTTCAGGCAGATTTTTTACCTAACTTCACGGGCACGCCCGCCGTCGAACTCGATTGAGGCTGATTCTTGAACCGTTAAAAGCTCTACGAGTCTACTTTCAAACCCAATTGGTCTCATAGTCATAGAATTTGTATTTTGAGAGAAATATGATTTTTCCTAGTGGTGTGTCAGATTTTCTAGAGATTCATTGTTCCAATTCCATGTTCCTTTACTCCGGGCCTTCATTGTTCTCTCCTAAACTTCTCGAAGTGGCTTCTAAGCTTTGGTAACCTATCGTGGTATGAATGATATGTTTGTCCGCGATCCCACACGTTCTTGGACACTTATTAACTTTGCCATAGGCCCCGACTGCGAAGCTTTCGAACTAAATGAATCTCATGGAATGAATGTGAGGTGTAAATGAAAGAGTGAAAGAGGTGACACGGGGTCCTATGGAAGGATATGCCCGGAATGACAAGGGGCCCTCACAAGGGGTATGCTCGGAATGACACGGGGCCCTCACAAGGGGTATGCCCGAGAATGACCACGGGGCCCCTCATAAAGGGGTATGCCCGAATGACCACGGGGGCCCTATGTAAGGGTATGCCTTAATGACCGCGGGGCCTATATGGCATGCCCGAAATCTTAGTAAATGATGGAATCAAATGAAACAAGGGGGTGTGTGAGTGAGTTGGATACCTCACAAGTATCGGGTACATATCGGATACAACGGCACACCCGGTTAATCTTGGTTCGAGCATATGGGATTCTAATTGCTTATATCTAAAGTTGGGGCTTCCGTGAGTACATTGTGAAATCACCTTATTGAAATGTTACACGAAAACGACTATGTTATGAAAGGATTGGACGTACGACCTAAATTGTAACGTTTCTGAGAAACTCTATGGACACTTGGGGTTGATTTGATTTTTGGGGTACATGTTGGTTATTCACTCATCAATTCGATCTATGTTGGTTTATATTGGCTTATTCACTCATGTGTATTCCATCTCCATGTACATGTTTCATATTGTATACCCTTAGCGTTGGTAGAAAATGTTTCCTACGAGCTAGTGAGCTCACCCTATCTTTTCCAGGTACACGGCATGGAGCATGAGATCGGATGCTTGGAGTGTGAATGCATGACATGAAGATTTTAAGATCATGAAACTATTTCCTCATCTTTATACTAAGCACATTTTTAGAAGATGATCTTGTAGCGTTAATTTCTCCAAGCTTTTGACTTTTTCAGCTTATGTAATAATGTTAAAACCTTCTTTTGTTATTTTTGCATGGGTATGGGTACCCTTGAGTAGAAGCTTATTATACTTTGACTTTGACTTTCTAAGGTAAAATTTTTGACTTTAATCGATTCTATGTGGATTTTCTTTGTATTTTGGCTTATCAAACTTGAGGGTGTGACATGGCTCCCCTCAAGCAATATTCATTGCTTAATCAATTTTTCAAGCGACATTCGTTGCTTAAGACAAAGTTTCTTCATACTTGGCTCCCCTCAAGCAGTATTCATTACTTAAGCAATATTTCAAGCAAATATTCGTTGCTTAAGCCAAAGTTTCTTCATTCTTGGCACTACTCTCTGCTCTCCAGATGGGGTCGAAGGGTCCATACTTAGCTTAGGTCCATACTTAGCTTATTCGTAATTAGACTAGGCTTAGAAAATGATATAATAACTTTTGCAAGCAAGATGGAATTTTATTCTTAACTCCATCACAATGCAACTCATAATTAAATGAGAGCAATAACCAAAAATTTCTCCGAAATTTTGTTTGTAATTCCACCATAACAACTTGTTTCTAAATATTCAAAATATAAACTGTAAAAAGTAATTCTATACTCATCTGTATATTCCATGGCATTAGCAATGATTTCCATCCAATTCTTTTAGGCGATAAGCTTCAATCCAAGCAATCTCTGTAACTTTGCATGACTTTCCATGTTCAGGCCAACCTTCCTATTTAAGGGATTTTCCTGATCGTGCTCACATCTGACTGGTTTCATTCAGCCAAGCTTCAAAATGCCTTAGCTCTTGTTTGGATGAGTCTATTCGTACTTAGCTATGCAAATCCAAATTTACTCCTGCATAAATACTTCTGAGTTTCTCCACACTTAGTCATAAGTATATTCATGCTCACTATTTACTAGCCTAAGTATATTCCTACTTAGCCTTTTTCCAAGTTTAATCATACTTAGAATGTATCAAGTTCGAGCAATTCGTAGCTCAGGCCCAAGTACTTGTACCTGTCCTAATCAAAGTTTATCCGTACTTAAATTTGCTGGCCTAAGTGTATTTGTACTTAGCCTGGATTAAGTTTATTCGTACTTAATTTTTCTCCTAAGTTTATTCGTACTTAGAAATATTTCTAGTTCGAGCAATTCATTGCTTAGGCCCAAATATTCATACTTGTTCTAAAAAATTTCAAGCATGGGGTACATAAACTTACTGCTCCCCAATGTGGAATCAAAATTCCTTGTTTTTGGTTCTATATTCAAATCAATCAAATGTTTCAAGCATACAATAGAAATTTTTCTCGTAATTTCCTTCATTCAAATAAAAAACTAAAATGCAAAATCGTATAAAACACAAAACTTTATTCATAGTTCTTATCAGCACAAAACATGAAACTTTACACGTAGTCCATGCTAAGACATACCACATGAGTTCTTATCACTAAAAACTTTGAACCTTTCACATGGCCCACAAAAGAAATCGAAGGACTGTATCCATAGTTCTTACTAAAAAATAAAATGGGGACTTTTTATTTCGTAATTCCTAATAAGCATATTTACTTAGTTGTGTATATATATATATATATAGGTGGATTTTCTAGTCCACACTCCCGGATTTAAGGAAAAAATGTGATTTTTTTGTGTTGCAATTTTTTTTTGGAAAATCCGATCCGTCCAATGTGTTCAGAAGGTGTTTTCTAGGGTCCAAGCGAGAAATCTGCAAAAAAAAATACCGGGAAGGGCTTGATCCAAGCAGTTTTTGCAAAAACTGTATTTATATATTTTTGCGAAAACTGCTTGGATCAAGCCCTTCCCGGTGTTTTTTTTTGAAAATTTTCCGCTAGGGCCCTTGAAAACACCTTTTGAACACATTGGACGGATCAGATCGTCAAAAAAAAAAATTGTATAAAAAGTCCGGAAATTAAAAGTCCGGACTAGAAGTTTACCCTATATATATATATATATATATATATATATATATATATATATATATATATATATATATATATATATATATATATCGGCAAAAAAGTTTTACTCTAACTTGGTTAAGGGTAATTACTCAGTTGTTCACAACACTTCATCAAGTTTTGAATCTTTCATGGCCTTGGGACAGGAACACCATCTAAATCTGCAAGCTGTTAAGCTCCAATTCTTGTCATACGGACTATCGTATATGGTCTATCCCTCTCATATATGTTATCTTGTTGAGCAAGTTCTTTAGCTTCACACTCCTTCCACTCAAAACATTTTTCGGTAGTCTTGAATTTTATTTTTTGATCTAGATTTTCTCCTCCTTTCTCATGGAGGGAGGAGTCTGCGGTCTAAGTCATCTCATACTTAGCAATTTCTCAACACTAATATTGCTACGACATAAGTTTTTTCGTACTTTCGCAAAATGCCCTAGTTTTCTCATACTCAGCGAATAGCTCAAGTTTGTTTGCGCTTGTCTAGCCTTCTAGCATTATTCATTGTTATAAGCATTTTAGCATTATTCATTGTTATAAGCCTTTTAGCATTATTCATTGCTATATTTCTTCACACATACTCTTCGAGCATACTAGTGCTCGGCAAATTACATGAGTTTATTCGTACTTAGGTAAAAGCCCAAGTGTTTTATTTAACATATATATAGCATTATTCGTTGCTACTGGCCAAAGTGTATTCAAACTTAACCCTCAAGTTTTTTCATACGTAAATAGGATTTTAGTCATTGTTCATTGTCGTGGCTTAAGTTTATTCATACTTAGCTAGCTTTTTAAGTTTATTCATACTTTCATCAATACTATCTGCTTCACAATATGGAAGCAAAGTGCTTTTGGTCTATATTTAGCTAGCTTTTACCAGGATCGAACAAGTATAATGAACATATACTAGACATTATTTTATTTAAGCAAAACATAATTTTATTCATAATTCTACTAAAGCAAATTGTAGCTTTATCGAAGTAACTTACTCAAAGCCGAACTCCCATCGGTACACCTCCCTGACGTACCTCTTAGTTACTCCTGGTAAGGTGCAAGTTTCACCAATACCCTTTCTATTTCCCGACCTCTTGTGTCGAGCCATAATTTCTTTCAGTGCTTGAATCTCATGTTCACGCTTTCTCATAAGCAGAGCGAGTTCCTTCAAAGTCTCTTTCTTTGTCTCTGAGACTTTTTTCATAGTCTAGAATGCTTCTCGCCATGGACTTTGATCCATCTCTAGAAGCAAAAAAATAAAATAAACTAAAACAAAAGATATATTAAAGACGATTCTAACCTAATCCCGTCCAACTGTGGCCTCCAATCTGGAAGCCGAACTCGCAATTTTTCCTCTTCCCAAAAACCTTAATACCCTTTTTAGCATGTTTCTGCTTCCATTTGTGCACTTGGATCACCAAATTGATCAACTTCCTCTTCTAAGTAAAACTTTAGGTCCACAAGCATAAACGCATATTAATACATTTGTCTAGACTTCTTGAACCTTCTGGTCACGTCCTATGTGATGAACCTCTTCACAGAAACCAATGGCCTAGCCCCCAATGAAAAAATAATGGCGCCTAACGGTGCAATTAATATTGCAACAACACTGCCAAGTTCAATCCCACAAGATTGCGATCCACCAGATATAATATAGTACTAAATTAATGTTGACTTGGTTCCATCGATTTCGTCCTACGAGACTGCCGAAACAAGCGAGTCACGATCATTTTTAAAATCAACCCGACAACTCAGCTTTGCTCGAATCCAGCGGCTAAAATAACAATATTGTCACTTTTTCCATGACCCGTCGCTTATAGCTTTGGGAGCGGGTTTCCCACCCCCTTGGGCATCCTTTTAGATATTTTTTTTTTTGGCTCCCGTCTGCGACTATTCAATCGCAAAGCAAGATATTTTATCCCGCCCTTGTATGCATTGTTCCAAATCATTTGATCTCTCTTTCATGATTATTCATTCACCGATCAAGATTTTTCATCTAATATTTCACTTGCTCAAGACTTTTCTCATAATCTTGAGTTTGCACTCTTTCTAATATAGATTTAACCAAATTTTCTAATCGGTAACTTGTAGCAGAGATAGTACATAGACATATGAAACAATTTTCTCCTTGTCGCACACTTTCGATTGTGCGCATCTAGCATTGCTTTCTTCGTAGCACTAAGCGCACACGACATTTTTTCACTACTGTCACCTTCACATGCTGTTTTGCGCTTTGATCCAATATTGTTGATTTTCTTCAAATTTCGTTTCCCACAGACGGCGCCAATTGTAGAGGGGAAAAATCAAGGCATACATCTTCCACGCTCTATGAGATCAACAATATGCACCCATCATTGGATCCCTAGCACTGCAAAACAATAAACGGTGAGAAGCACCCACACCTCTCCTCGGCGGTAGGCTTTCCGATGCTTAAGTTAGTATCACGTACTAAGAGGAAACCCTAATTCACACAAAGCATGTAAATAATGAATTATATTATACCTTTCACCATAGGTTGAATGTCTTATCTATAGATCCTGGTCATTGTATTCCTCTAGGCCTCTCATGCCAAAGATTTTCTTATTGTGTTGGGAGACCTTTCCAATTAGGATTCGTCCCTAATTGGTTAACAATGTTTCCTTATACAAGACCTCGCATTTTCTTAGGACTTAATTCCGTATTGGACTCTTCGTGCCATTATGGAATCTCCATCCCGAGCCCTTTAAACTCTGGACTCATCTTCTATTACGTAAAGAGCCTCTCTAGAACCTACCAGATAGCCATGCCGAGCTATCCTCTGGGGTGGTCTAACTACCTGAGCTACAAACTACGCAGCAAAGCATTCATCTACTGGCACATAATGGTGTCGAGCCTTTAGTAGCTCAACACTACTACATCTACATCCTTTCGTGATGTTCTAGTTTGGCCTGGCCATACACATGGCCCAATTAGCTCGGCATTGCCTTAGGGAACTTTCCCGTGGTACCGCTGAACTACTATATCCTTACGTGATATTAACGACGTGCACATGACAATGCATTGCTCGGGAAAGTACCCCTCACATACCTTAAAACATTTTCATTTCCAAGTACTTAGCACCACCCAAGTTTCCCTTTTTGTTCCTCTAAAACTACCCAAGTTACTCACACAAATTTAAAACCAAGTCCACAAGTTGAGTTTCGACAAAACACAATAAATAGTCCAAAATCTCATTTATCATTTCTTTCATTGAAGAAAAACCATCATTTTCATTAAAACTAGGGATTTAATCCCTCTACCGGGTTCTGTAGGCCTCGCGTGCATTTGCCAAGTTCCATAGGCCCCGCGTGCCTCTGTAAGGTTCTATAGGCCCCGCGTGCTTCTGCCAGGTTCCATAGGCCCCGCGTGTCATTATAAAAATTTTTACCAAATGATAGCATTGGTTTAAAACACCTCATTATCACAAACATTTCATTAAAACTCTTATAACAAGTTTATTTCCCAAATTTCATTTCACCAAAGTACACTTTCTTTTGAAACGCCACAATTTTCACCAAAAGGGTCAGCCAATCCAATATGCCTTGTATCTGATACGTATAACGAATTGTCCAATAAAAACATGTGTCAAAGTCGTAGTTTAATGATTTCAAAATGGTTTTGTTGGGGTTACCACGTTGCAATATATGTCAAGTATACGAAGTTCCGGACAATTGGAGTCCAAATGGACGGCAAAGGGTGGCCGGAACCCACCTAACTAATAGGGGCAACAACTGGAAAATATGGACATCAGCTTATGAATAGTACACTATAGATTTTCACCTCTAAGGTGTGGAATTTTAACCCAATCACAAATGAGATAGTTTAGGCTCAAAATAGAAATGCAAAGCAACAATTAAACATGAAGGGAGGTCAATTCCACTCCCAATTTCATCAATCAACAACCAATTTCATAGATCACAAAATCAAAGTGAGAAAAACCCATACAAAGAAGGAAAACATGATTTTCCAAGAAATTGAAGAAAAGAGCAAGATATATGCTACAAATCACAAGTATGTAACTAGAGCCTAGAGGAGGTAGTAATTTGTTTCCCTACCTCAAGGATTTGATTGAAGATGGAAGATGAGTGGAACCCTACGTGTAGAAAGCCCCAAATCCCGAAAATGACCTCTACCGAAGCTCCACTACGTGTTCAATAGACAAGATCGAGTCATAAACGAGCTACAAGGGTGACGTTTTTCACTCACAATCGAAGGGGAAGAGAGAAAAACGTGAAACAAGAGCAAAGAAGCTCAAGAAGCTCAACCCTTACCTTGGAGAGAGAGAAAAATGAGATCCAAGTGATAATCTAGCTTAGAAATGCAAGAATCTTCAAGATTGGAAGTGGGTTTGTGTTGAAATCAAATGGATTTGTGTAATTTCTAGAGAGAAGTGAGAGGGAGGAGCTCTAGGGCTCAAAATCGAGGTGTGGGGGTGAAAATGGGTTAATGGGTCTATTTATAGAACCCCCAAATCGCGCACAAAAATCTACAGAAAATTACTTTTGCTACCGGTAGCAGTATAGCATACTGCAACTGGTAGCCAAAACACAAACCGACCCACTGATCGTCGATTTTAGCACCTGGGAAAAGTTTTACACTTCACAGATTTCCACTACCAATAGCAACTGGAAAATTTTCAAAATTTCTACTACTTCAATCGATTGGACCTCCGATCATTTCTAGCATTATCTCAGCACCCCAAAATCACATCACAACATCAAAAATAGACATCTCAAACATTTACTGAACCCCAGTACACCAAGACATACACACCCATACAAACGCTTTGACAGAAACACTTTAAAAACTTTAATTAACACGTTCATACAACTTGAAATGAATAAAAGAAGTGAAAGAATTTTCATAAAATTTTTGAGTCTTTACATCCAGCCAAGCTTAACATTATTATTATTTTTATTATTACAAAGTACTTTTCCAACTTCAATATCTTAAAAACAACGCACAATTTTGGAGTAAATACAAAAAATTTTCAATTGAAGAAAACCAACAAGTCTTCATTCTCATGCTTAGAAAGCTTACCCCACAGATGATATATCGAGATATATCGAGAGAGGTTATTGAATTATGCATGATATATAATTTATTACGACATTTGCATATGGAGTATTTATCATCTTTTCAATTAAACCATTCTTAAGTACATAACTTTGGAAACTATGGGTAATAATTATTACTATGTAATTAAACAAATTATGAAATGTTACAACTCCATCATTGATCAAACTAAAAACAAACAAGATAAGATAGGTTTTGATGTCTACGTACATATGAGGGTAACATACTTCTGTGTCACTATTTTCGTTGGCTATTGACTAAGGTATTATTTTGTAACAACCAATAAAATGATTACAACATATTATATTGTGGATATTATTGTGTTAATAGGCTATCTTCTTCTACATAGATTGTTAGCTTGTAGAAGTCCAAATGGATGCACTACTTTTGAATTTCCTTAATTTGATCTATGTGAGATATTAGACAACAATGGGTTGATTATGTTTACTCTCATATTGGGTCATACAATGGAAAGTGACATTTTAAACAATACAAGATGATAAGAACAAATCAAACTAATTAAATTTGACTAGTGTGACATGTTTGATTCGTTAAAAGATTCATTCAAGCTTTATGATCAGTACAAGATAGACTTTGACTATGTTTTGGTTTTCATTAACTTTTGAATAAAGTTTCAACGAGGCACACCCCACTCACTTGTCACTCAATTACCAAGAGCTAATTGCACATTATACCTAAAGATTTATACCAATTCCCTTTGTCCTCTTCTTTGAGAATCCTATACTTCGAGTGGAAGTAACACTATTTCACTTCATTTAAATAACTATCCCGAAAAAAAATAGAAGGGAAGTCATCACTGAGGGCCGAATGAGCTAATTGAAAGGCATTGAGGCGTATTCTTCTATTCTTGAAAGTTTGTCTCAGCTCCACCAAACTTTTAGCGCCTCATTTCCCTTTCATTTTTTTTTTCTTTTGGACTACTCTTCATGTTTTGATTAGGATACAACATTTTAACTACACATTACAAGGTGTAAAGAGCTCGACTGGATTACTAATAACTGGAATCTCGTAATATATGTGTTAGAAATAATTGATTTTAATTTTGATAATATTTACTTCATCTCCTTTAATTTCTTTTTTGGCACTTTGATATATTATGTAACATTTTATATGTCGGTACATTCTCTTCAATATCTTGGCCCATTATCTTTATAAATTACCCCTCTTTCACTCCAATATAATTTCAAGTCGCAAGTGGGATGCCATTGCAGTTGGCAGGCGTTTTTACCCCATGCATGAGGTGTGGGGTTCAAGTCCCACCCTCCTCCCTTCCCCTTAACACTAACTTCTAACAACTAACTCCATCTTTGGGTAGCACCGGCCCTGGGCTAAAGCCTAAGGTGCCCAGGCTTTAGGCCCACCAAAATTAACAAATTTTTAGAGCCCCCCAATAGGTAGTTGTGTTATGTATATATATACCAAAAAAAACAGTCTAGCCCAGCTTAATTTAAATTTAAAGGCCCAAAAACTTTTACCCAATGAAATAGGCCCAAATCTCAATGGTAGACTTGTAGTTTTATAATCAATAAGGCCCCTTTTTCATTTTGAAAGGACATCCCAATTCCCAACCATTATAGACGTACAACTCCTTTTTTTTCATTTGAATTGGAAAGAGGGAGACTTTTCCAGAGCGACGAGAAGATGAAGAAGAAGTTTGCATAAGATTCAGTCAAGAAGAAAAATAGAGTGGGCCGGGTGGCATATTGAAATTAATCAAGGCTCAATTAGTGTTAAATGTTATTCCTTCTCACAAATCTCAAGCTAATTTCAGGAATTGATTATATTTTTTAGGGTTTTGAAATTAATTGTTTTGTTTATGAGGTTTAGAAGCATTGTTTAATTTATCTTGGGCTTGATGACTGACTGAGTAGATCTATTTATGCTATTGGTAGGACCTTAGGGGAATCAAGTGAAAATTTTAATCGCTTTTGAAATATTGAAATAGTTAGTTATTATATTTGATATTCTTTCTTATTGATGCTCTTTTGTTTAGGAAAAGTCCTTAGTTTTTTTATGCCTATCTTAATAATTTGTAAAGGGCCCATTATTTTATTGTCACAAGCCCTTAGAAACTCAGGGCCGGCCCTGTCTTTGGGCGTGTAATTCTCCAACCATATGACCCAAAAAAAAGTAAAAAAAATTCAAGTCAGAATTCTAACTTCTAAGCCTGCTTGGCCCATTTTTGTTAGACGTGTGACTTGTTCGACACACAAGGACGGCAGACTAGCGGTAATAGAGATTGTCCAACTCTAGCATACGAACTGATCAGGGAAAAAAAAAAATTCTAGCATACGAACGTTGCATGGTATTCTTCCCTTAAAAGAGGGGCTTTTTAGGAGGGGTATATCTACGGATGCCTTGTGTGCTTTATGTGGTAATGAGGTGGAAAGGGTAGATCACTTATTTTGTCACTGCCCCTTTACTAAGATACTTTGGAGTGCTTTGCATTTGGGATTGAGTTTTGAAGGTGTGTTATGCTTTAAGGATTGGTTTGAGGGGTGGTTGAGTAGTGGTCTGAGTGATAGGAATTTGTGTGAATCTGTGACTATTTTATGGGAGATTTGGTGTGCACGCAATCGGGCTCATTTTGATTTGATTGTCCCTTTGATCCATAATTGCCTTGCTAATATTGACCATAACCTCTCTATGTTGTTGAAGACGAGGCAGACTGTGGTAGATGGAGGAAACACCAGAGGTGTGGTTCAAAGGCAGTGCTTTGAGTTTTCTTATGGTTTATTGGTGGAAGATGTCCATACTGTGAAGATTGTGGTAGATGGTACATGGCAGAGGGAGTCACTCAAAAGTGTGGCTGCTTGGTGCTTGGAGGATGGCCTTCCGGGATAGGCAGTTCATGGTTTCACTCGAGTTCGGGCATTATCATCTACGGGTGTTGAAGCTTTAGCCATTTTGCAGGCTTTGAGATGGGCTAATTAAAGCTCATGGGCTGAGACATGTTCGATTACTAACTGATAGTCTTGATACTGTGTATGCACTTAATTGTTTCACTAATAGGGATTTATGTATTAGGAGTATTATCTTAGACATTTTGGATGTGGTTGTTTTTTTATATTATGTTTCTGTAATTAAGGCCGTTCGTCAAGATGTGAGGGTAGCTCATAATTTTGCGCGAAGCCACCTTTGTAACTTTTAGTCCTTTTTAGTGGATATTCTTATGTTTCTGGTTCAAAAAAAAAAAAAAAACAGAAAACATATGACTCAACGGATGGTTTTTGTATTTTTGAAAAAAACCATCTTTCTCGGTGAAAGATTTGCTGGTCAACAGAAATTTCTTCAATGCACATATCCTTCGCTGTATAAATCAATCTTCTGCTACAGAAAGAACTCGCCAAACTAGACAGTAAATCACCGAAAGGTTCATATTGCTCTCTCCATATTTCTCTCAGATTTCATATAGTATTTAATTTGTGAGATCAAATATTACTGAATTTGGAGATATCATTGTGCCTCAATCTTCTTGTTCTTTTGAAGAAACAAAATTTTCGATGTTGTTTTTAATCAAAGTTTTGGCCTTGTTCCTTTCCTTTTTTAGTTTTACTTTTTGTTTTGATGACATCATTATTTTTCTCATTTTTCTCTCTATCTCTCTTCACTCATTACACCTGCTGACATCATTAAAATTAAACTAAACAATCTAACCAAACACAACTTTTATAATTATGTTTTCAAACTATTGAACATTATTCATCACTTCACATATTTTTTTCCCAAAAAAGCTAAACAAACTAAGTAAAATTTAATCCCCTCTCTAACCATATTCGCATATTTATCTCCTTTTTCCCTTCAGAATTATCTCTCTCTAACCAAAAAAAGCCGTAATAGATAATGTTGATAGGCCGAAAATGTGATATTCTTATGTGTCGCTAAGAAAGTGTAATTGACACAGTTATCAGCTAACTACCCCGATTTCCAGCTCCCCTCAGGACTTCAACCACAAACTATCCTAGCTATGAACCCGGTTCAGCCCACTCCAACGGTCCATCCATCCCATACTTATCGCATTCAAAACATCCCCTGATATTTCCTTCTCCTTCTCTCTCTCGCCTCTCTCTCTCTCTCTCTCCGAATCCTCATCCTCGCATTTTCTTTGGTGGTAAAACCAAAAAATACTAGAAACGAACGGCAGCGGCAACCACCGTCTCCGCCGTCCAATGTAACCTTCAAAATGGACGCCCAATCTGTAAGTTTTCAAATCCCATTCCATTCTCCATTCGTTTCTTCTTCACCCGGTTTCGTCGCTTCTTCAAACGACAGCGTTTCTCAAACCGCAATTGGTTAATAGCTGTATCAACAAGCTCACTGTTGCGAATAATCTCGATTTCTCGCTTCAAAAAAGCTAATTTATATTGCCAACACGCGCTGTTAGGGTTTGGAATAGGGATTGTATTTGTTTGTTTAATTCGGTTCCAAGAATATTCTTGGGTTGTTGGTGTTTTCTAAATTACATTGGAAAGATTGGATACCGTCATCGTTTTTTATTTGGTTGTTAGGGTTTGAATGATATATTATTGTTTTGATTTGGTTCATATTAGTAAGGGGAAAAGATAGGGAGACTGGGGTTAAGAGGAGGATAATGTGTATACTGTGCGTGATTCAGAAGTGGTCTCGAAGGGTTGCCACCATGCTTCCATGGTTAGTAATTCCAATGATTGGTTTGTGGGTCCTATCCCAGCTCTTGCCACCGGCTTTCCGGTTCGAAATCACATCGCCGAGGCTGGCCTGCGTTTTCGTGTTGTTGGTTACCTTATTCTGGTACGAAATTCTGATGCCGCAGTTGTCCGCTTGGCGGGTCAGGAGGAATGCCCGGCTTAGAGAGAGGAAGAAGTTTCAGGCCATTGAAATGCAGAAGCTTCGAAAGACAGCAACACGGAGGTGTAGAAACTGTTTGACTTCGTACAAGGATCAGAACCCATCTGGTGGGAAATTTATGTGTTCCTATTGTGGGCATGTTTCGAGGAGACCAGTCTTGGACCTCCCTGTTCCTCCTGGACTTGGGTTCTCGAATTCTGGTATGTTGAAGGATTTGGTTGGGAAAAGTGGGAAGATGTTGAATAGGAAGGTGTGGTCTGATAATGGTTGGACATGCGGTCAAGATTGGTTAGAGAATAGTAATTGGGTCAGCGGGTCTTTTTCTGAGAAGTCTAGTTATTGGCAGGAAAATGGGGTCAGATTTTTTTGCGGTGATGATGATTGCCAGAAGGAGTCGTCTTATTCGAGGGTTGTTATTTTTGCTTGCAAGATATTGAAAGCGTTTTACGTGAGCATCGGATGGGTCTGGAGAAAAATGACTCATGTTCGGTCGGCGAGAGATGATTCTTTGTCAGATGCAGAACACAAGGATATGCTTAGTAAACAAGATGACAATGGGGCGAATCTTCAAGAGAGTAAAGGAGAGAAAGCTCGGAGAAAGGCTGAAGAGAAGAGACAGGCTAGGTTGGAGAGGGAGCAATTGGAGGAAGAGGAGAGAAAGCAGAGGGAGGAGGTTGCAAGGTTGGTGGAGGAACGCAGGAAGCTGAGGGGTGAGAAGGTGGTGGCTGAGAAGGATCATAGCAAAGGCTCAACTGCTGCAAGGGAAAAAGACATTAAGAAGGAAGAGAGAAAGCGTCAAGACAGAAGGAAGGAAAAAGACAAGGGGTCTAGTAAAAGCAACTCGGACGCTGAAGAACTGGAAAAGAGAGCTGGGAAGGAGAGTGAACGGAAATTGGAGTTTGATAGGAAGAGTGAGACTGATCGATGGGAAAGTCAAAGTGCCAAGGCCCATGGCACAGAAATGGCACATGGGAGTAAAGTTGCAAGTGCAAACAATCATAGCCTGGGAAATAGTGGAACAAGATACCTTGACCGAGTGAGGGGTACTTTTTTCGGAAAGGGTGGGAATACTACTGCTGTTATTTCAAGAGAATACAAGCCTGTGGATCACGTATACGCTTCTACTAATGGGAGAGAGTCCTTTCAGTCTGGGAAAAATAAGAATGCTGATGATAAGACTGTTAGCTGTCCTGTAAGTTATCGTTCTTGGTTCTATTCATTACTTTTTTAATTACACTTGTTTAATATGGTCGTACATCCTAAGCTATTTCTGAAATAGTTGTGAACATATTTAACTGATTATTTTGTAATCTTGAGGACGTTTAGTATGATGTCAATTATAAATGTCCCTCCTTGCAAGCAAGGATTTTTTTGTGTATTTTGCTTAAGTTGCAAGAAAAGGATATAGAACATAACCGATTAGGTTCTCATAGCTAGAGATTAGTGGATTCATGATCCAAGGGGCCACATTCTAGGGTAGACATGTCCAGCTATACACATGATTATGAACTTATGTGTGCTTTATGTTTATGCTGTGCTGTTTACTTCAGGTGATCATTGAACCACAACCATCATCAGCCCCTAAAAAGTCATGGCACCAATTATTTAGTCGTTCATCAGCTGTTCCTCAACCAACTAATTCAAATGTGATCAGCAGACCAAATGGGAAGTCCCAAGCACAAGTTCAAAGTCCTTTGGCTGGTCACTCATTCCCTGCACAATCATATGCGAACCCCATTGATTTTGGACTGCCATCTCCATTTACCTTACCTACCTTTACTGGTGTATCAACAAGTAGTGGTTTTGTTCCTCCATTAACAACTGAAGCCAAGTTTCCTCGTTTTGGAGAAGCACATAGTGATTTTTTACCTGATGAGTCCGAAATTTTCGGAGACCCATGTTATATTCCCGACCCTGTATCTTTGCTTGGGCCTGTTTCAGAGTCACTGAATAATTTCCAGTTCGACCTGGGTACTGGATTTGCTACAGACATGGGGTTGCAAAAGCCACATGCTTTAAAGAACATATCTGCATCTGCTGAATACAGCAGGCCATCACCAATTGAGTCTCCAATGTCACGGATACGAGCTTTTGATGAAAGGAATTTTTTTTCTAATCAATATCCAAGTAGAACTAAGGCCCAGAATTTGCATTCTTCGCCAATAAATGGTTTAAGTAATGCAAATGAGCAGGGGACATGGCAGATGTGGAGCACTTCTCCTCTTGGACAAGATAGTCTAGGTTTGGTGAGTGGCCCAGCCAGCTGGCTATTACATCCAGATATGAACAGATCAAATAATGAAGATTTGGTGCATCCTATGCCACATAAGACCATGGCATCACTGTTTAGAAAAGATGATCAAGCCCTTTCAACTCATTCTCCTCAGAAGGTTTCCCTTGGAAACTGCCAGAATGGTATGATATTTTCTGCTTCTGTTCCTGTAGCTACTGCTGATGATCCTTGGTTACCACAAACTTCAGTTGGATCAGTGCCAGGCATGGAAGGCCATTTTTCTTGTAATCCACCAGAGGAAGCTTCTCAGAATGATATGATTTATGGGAGTACCCGTGCATTTGCAACTAACCATCAAGCGGGATTGTCTCCGGCTAATTGGGCCAAGTAAGTGGTTTACTCTGGTTATCCATCTGTTAACTGTAATTCTACTACCTTTGGAGTTGATGTGGAAAGTATTTGATGTGACTTTTTTCATCCCTGAAAATAAAGAAAACGGATTTTTTTTAGTATTGTCGATACTTCTGTGACATGTATTTGCGAATAATCGGGGATTATTGGTGTCTGATGTGGATAATGGATACCACTCCAGTCTATAAGTATCTGTGCTCATGGATGTACACTCATGCCCATATTTTACTTGCTCTATTTTGGGCCTCTTTCATTAGAATCGCTTTTTTTTTTCTCTTTTGTCAAATCCATAGCCAACAAAAATACATGTGACATAGTAAAACAATATATTCATTAGCTGTCAAAGATGTGTCCATAGTTAGTCTGCTCCCATGAGGCATTTACAGATTAAAGCAGGAACCATCTATCTCCTTTTTAACTGCAAAGCAAGGGTCTTGGCTATATCCCTTTAGACCTTTCCAACCAGGCTAATTTAAATGGATTAAAATGATGTTTCAAGAAAACTGATAAGCGGCTACCTTATATCTCTAGCCTATTCTAATTTAGTCATTTCAAGACGTGGCAAGACAATACAAAGCTAAATGATTTACCTAAACATAAGGTCATGGCTAGATTATGGAGTTTATTCTGTGACTACAGATAGAGACGTTAATTTAGTGTGTACTTAATGCTTGAGGTTTTCTTTTTCAAATGTTTCTAGGACAAGTTTCCAAGAGTTTGAAACCTCCATTATTAAGAAGCAAAACTTGATCTCAAATGTGCTTCCATCTAACATTGATAGAGAAAATGTATGAGGGTGAGAGACAGTGGAGGAGGAATCCAGCAGCCATAAATCATACACAGCTCTCCAAAACCTCGAAATCAAGAACAAAGGGATCCCCGTAAAATCATATTTTTTCCCATCAGAAATATGGACTGCAGACTTATTATATTCATTCAGAGAGAGAGAGAGAGAGAGGTAAACCTGGATTTTCTTTTCTTAACCTTGATTTTCTTTTCTTAAAATTAGTATGGCAAGAGGTAATACTTGTGGTGGTGCAGAAACACATGCACTTTTTTTCATACAAAACCAAAGAATGTTGAATGGCAGGTTAGCACACATAATAGTATGGAAAGCCCTCCAGATCGAAGTAAAATGAAAGCAATATGTATCAGCAATGTATGTTTCTTAGATTAATAGAGGAATAAAGTTTTACATGTTTAAAACTGTCTACACTATTGAGATCTGGTAAACACGTAACATTAGGATGTTAGGAATTCAATTCCCCAGAATTTTTTTTATTAGATTTGGTTGCCTTATAGAATTGAAGAGAACCCAAAAAATTCTGAAGGAAATGTTAAGATACCGTTTGTGATATTCTAGTTGCATATTTAACAAAGCTTAGAAGTTTACATAACATAATTTCGCACCGATGCTATTTTTTCAATAAGTAAGAATTTTTATCGTAAGGCATCAAGGGGGATGCCACCCAAGTATAAAAGAAAGTGAGGGACAAAAAGAGGCCAATCAATAAAATGCCAGTGTTTTTGGAATGGGGTTAAGTTCTAGCTAGTCGAGATAGGGTATAGGATGAAATGATTATCTTATCTCTGGGTATTTAGGGTTGTGCAATGCCAATGCTTTGGATGCTGAATGAGAGAAGCATGGTAATATGCACATAAATCAAAATGATTCTTGGGTCTGCCCTCTCTGATGCCTTTTAGCTTTGATTTGAGAGCATGATTCCACAGCAAACGTGACGGAATAGGGGGGCCATTGTTTCAGTGGTATTCTATGAGCAGCCACTTTGTGCATTTATTGCCAAAAGTTAGGTCTGTCTCCAATCCATCTGTTTTAGTGGTACTTTAGGAGCAGCCATTTTGTGCATTTATTGCCAAAGGTTAGGTCTGTCTCCTATCCATCCCCCGTCCATACCCCCAATTATTGGGGACTAAATGGGTTATGTTGTTGTTGTGTTGTTGATCTCTGGGTATTTAGGCTGGACATCAGCTTTAGAAATCTTACCGTGTTTAATTTGTAGACATTAAACTTGCTTAATTCTCGTGCATGAAACCAAGCAAATTTTTCATTACATTGAATATGATCTGTGCTTGCATTTAGAAGTGATACATGACATTTCTTGACCATTCACACTTTGCTTACCCTGTAAAACTTATGCTTGAATCTTGTGTGATTGATGTGTGTGAAACAGAGAGTAGGGCTGAAGTGGGACAAACATGAAACTGGTTGAGCTTTAAAGCTCCTCTTTTCCTGCATTTTGGATATCCTTTTAGAAGTGATTTGTGCATTTGTTTTCTTTCTGCATAAGTGGATTGTAGTGATATAGCTAGTGGTGCTCTTGGTGCTTGATACATTTAGCTCTTATGGGTCTGGCATATTTGCTTCAACTAGTATATAAAATTTTTGAGCTTTTCTTCAATATTTTTCTTGATCAACAGCTTTTCTTCATTCACATTTAGATATCTGTAACTAGTTCTCTGACAGTTGTTTCACTGTTGTTCCCGTGGCAGGAAGGAGTGGGCTATGCAGGGTTCAGGGGAAAGCAACCGAAGCATGCCTGTCACAAGGGCACATATCGGTGGCCTGCATTCTACCCGGGATGCTCAATCATTTTGGTCATATGATTGAAAAAGGTTATTGTAAGGGACTTGCGATGCACCTGTTCTGAAGAGGAAAACAGCCCTCTTTTGTATGTTCCTTCTCTTCTTCATAGGGGATATCAATAACAATAGCATCATTTAATTACATGTGGAATGCCTGCGTTAGCCCATCAGGTAATAGTTGGTGCCAATGTTATTTGTCTATATCCAGTCTTCTTCCTTTTCTTTCTTTTAAACGACGTGTTTCCTTTATAGCTTTCGGTCTTAGGTAGAGAGGGGGGGTAGTGGTTTCCCTTATGAAGAAAAAACATTTTGATCTTTTCGGTGTAGATACAATGCAGGTTTTCTTTGGATAGCTATGCCATTAGCTGTTTAAGAGATGCCTAAGCAAATGGGGACACCAGAAACTTCTAGGAATTATCTATATAGCACGTGCAATTTTCCTGGTGGGCTATTAGTTAAGACACCTTCGCGGTTGCCCCTTCCGGAAGGAGAACTTTTGATACGATGTTAGTCATTGGATTGGATGTATCTTTTGACAGCCCATAGCATGCTGTTTGAAGAGATGCTAATGACATCAGTAAACGAGGACAGAGTGAGTTCTGGATTTGGAGATCTAGAAGTGCATTTTGTTTGCACTAATAGGTTTTGGTCACATAACCATTGATATCTGGTCAAGTTAATTGTTTTGGAACTTCATATTTTTTTTCTGGAGGATTTGCAATGAAAGGTTCACGTCATTGGATCAGATTGGATTGATACAAACTTAATGCCTTTCCTTTCTGTTACATTACGATGCCCTAGGGGTGGAAAAAAAAAAAACCCAGTTCGGTTTTTTTTTTTTTTTTTCTTCTTGATAACTGGTCTGATCCCGGTTCGCAGAATCTCAAAAATTTAAAACCGGTCTGGTTCTAGTTTTGGGGAGTTAATCCGGGTCGGACCTCACCGAACAGGATATATATAAAGATCTCTTCCGTGAGGACCACCCCTTTTTTGATTTTCCGGACCAAATTTCGATGATCCGAACCGCTCAATGTGTTTAAAACATGTTTTCCATGGCCAACGCGAGGAATCACAAAAAAAAATACCCGAAAGGACTTCATCCGAGCTGTTTTTCACAATAACTGTACATATATAATTTATCGAAAAATGCTCGAATAAAGCCTTTTTGAGTTTTTTTTTTGGATGAATCCTCGTGGTAACCCTTAAAATCACGTTTTAAACACATTGAGCGGTTCGGATCGTCGAGATTCGACCTCAATCCATGAGGTCCGCAAATTATGAGTTTGAGGGAGTGCTTAGTAGAACGGATCCTTATATATATATAAGCAAAATAATTTCACTAATATGAGTTTGCAGACTATTGGTCAACAACTGATTCGTATTGAGCATGATGTTCAAGCTATTATTGATAATCAGAAGGTTATTTCTTCTATACCATCCTCTTCTACTTCTCTAGCTAAAGCTTTAGAGGGAAAAGATACTATGCCAGATATTAAACCCCTCATACCTTTAGAAAATTTTAAATTTTCTAATCAGAAAGAGAATTCTGAATTTATTGATCAACTTATTGGAAGAATAGATAGTAAGCTGCATATCAGTACTCTTAGTCAAAATAATCTAGGATATTTGGATTTAGAATTAGATGTTTTAGATGCTCAACAGATCCATGAGATCCAACAATCATTTCAAACTATGCAGGAACATACTATCAATAGAGTTGCGTATGATGAGAAAGGACAAGGAGGTCCAGGCAATGAAAATGTCCGTAGAACTTATTACAAGAGGCCAACACCTCAAGATCTTTTGTGGGAAGAAGATTTTTTTCATACTCAGCAAGCTTATAGTGCTAGAACCATTTATGAATGGAATATAGATGGACTCTCAGAATATCAAATTTATGGAGTCCTTCAAAAAATGCTTATGTATTCTAGCGTTTGTAGAGCTGCAGACAACAGAGATAGAGATATCGATGTTCTTATTATCAATGGTTTCACTGGAAGTCTCAAAGGTTGGTGGGATAATTATCTCTCTCTTGCCCAACAATCTGAGATATTAGTTGCCGTTAAAACAGAACTTGTCACAGACATGGTGATTGATCAATCAACTAGTCAACCCGTACCTGGAGTTAGGGAACAACCAGTTCAAGACGCTGTTTATACTCTTATTCAAGCTATAATTTTACATTTTATAGGAGCCGTAGAACAACGACAAAAGCGTGGGAGAGAATTGTTGCAAAATTTAAGATGTCCATTCTTAACACATTTTAGATGGTACAAGAATGTTTTTATTACTAAAGTTATGCAACACAAAGACGCGAATTCTGCCTACCCCCCTTATTTGCCCAAAAGGTTCGTCAAAAATTGATGGATCTTAGTGTTGGGAATATAATTCAATGGACTAGCTGTACTTATGGACACCTTATTAGTGTCTGTGTTCAAGTAGGATTATCTATCTGTAATGATATGAAGCTGCAGTATCAGCTTAATAAACAGAATCTTACCGAAAAAAGAGAAATCGGTGAGTTTTGCCAACAATTTGCTGTTGACATGCCTACAAATTATCCCAAGAAGCATCATAAAAAAACTATTTCAAAGTCTTCTAAACCATACAGGAAGAAGTCTTATAGAAGAAAGTCTTATGACAAAGATTATTCCAAAACAAAGTCTAGTCGTAATAGCAGAGAAAAAGGAAAAACCAATAAGTCTAATTCAAAGAAAAAGCCCAAACCGAAGTCAAATGTTACAAATGCGGGAAATTTGGTCATTATGCCAATAGATGTTTAACCAAAAAAAAGTTGAATGAGCTCCAACTAGATGAAGGGCTTTGTCTCCAACTCAGTAAATTGCTTCTAAATTCTAGTGATGAATCAGAAACCGAATCAGAAAGTGACGAGATCAATGATTTGGAATACTCTTCGTCTGAATCAGAATCAACTGAAGATTGCACAGGTAAGTGTTGTTCATCTTCTAATCCAGATTATCTTAAAGCTTTTGTCAACCTTAATGGGTTAAGTTTAAATGTTTTATCTAAATCACAACAACAAGCTCTTGATCTTATTGATAAAATTCAAGATCCAGAAATCCCAAGAAAGATTATTGAAATTTCATTAAGTTCTTCTGTATCTAATACTGAGTCAGAAAAACCTAGTATCTCTAGATATTATAGTATTAATGAAGTTTTTAATCGTTTGGAAGGTACTTCTATTAAACCAACCACTTTACAAGATCTTCAGAAAGAGGTCAATGATCTCAAAGTAGAATTAAAACAGTTAAAGTTATCACAACTTGAGGCTCAGAAAAGTATTTCTTCTGTTAAAAATAGACTCTCTAGCCTCGAACAATTGAGTTTAAAACCCATAGAGAAACCAGAATCTGAACCTCAAACTTTTGAGGAACCTACCTATTTGAATAGTATCAACAAGGTGACACATCAAAAATGGTATATCCAAATTAATCTTGTAATTTATCAAGAATATACGATTCAGGATATAGTGACACTAGTAGATAGTGGCGCGGACATGAACTGCATTCAGGAAGGTTTAGTTCCTACCAAGTATTTTGAAAAAACTGTCCAGTCCTTAACAGCAGCAAGGGGTAATAAAATGCACATTCAGTATAAATTATCTGATGTTTTGATCTATAATGATGGTACTTATTTACCAACTATGTTTTTGCTTGTTAAAAATCTACAACAACAAGTGATTTTAGGAACACCTTTTTTAAATATGATCATGCCAATTAGAAAAATTGATCCTTCTGGTATATACTGTAGTATACAGGATCACGATATTTCTTATCCTTTTGTTACTGATCCTGAAACCAGGATTATTCAGGAATTACAAGGATTTCTTCAGAATAAAGAAAAACAATTAAATTTTCTTCAAAAGGAGATCCAAAATATGAATATCAATCAGAAACTTCAATCTCGTACTTTATAAGAAAAGATTAAAGAAATTGAAAATCAATTTTTAAAAGAAGTTTGCAGTGATTTACCTAACGCTTTTTGGGAAAGAAAACGTCATATTGTTTCTCTTCCTTATAATCAGGATTTTGATGAAAAGCGTATTCCAACTAAAGCTCAACCTAGCCAGATGAAATCTGATTATTTGGAGCTTTGTAAAAAGGAGATTCAAACTCTTCTTGATAAGAAATTAATTAGAAAAAGCTATTCTCCTTGGAGCTGTACTGTTTTTTATGTTTTCAACAATGCTGAAAAGGAACGGGGAGTTCCTCGTCTTGTTATTAATTATGAACCATTAAATGATGTTTTAAAGTGGATTAGATATCCTATTCCAAACAAAAAAGATTTATTAGACAGATTAAAATCCGCAGTCATCTTCTCAAAGTTTGATCTGAAATCTGGATATTGACAGATTCAGATTGAGGAAAAAGACCGGTATAAAACTGCATTTGTTGTTCCTTTTGGCCACTACGAATGGAATGTTATGCCATTTGGTTCAAAAAATGCCCCATCAGAATTTCAGAATATTATGAATGAAATATTTTCACCCTATTGGATAATCATGTGTGTTATCTGTTTGTTATTGGATAAGATAGTTCAAATGTATATTTATCTTTTAGTTTGTTACATTCTATCTTGTTCTCATGATTATAAATAGAAGAACCACTCTCACGTTCAAGGTGAGAGAGCCCATTCTTTCAAACCAATTTATTGTATTAACTTGGTATCAGAGCACCATGACTTCTCCTGCCAACAAAACCTCATCTACTTCTTCTGCCCTTACTCCAAGCAACACTACTGTAGCTTCATCTCCTTTTCCTTCCCTCACCAATGCTAGTCACTTTCTTTCCTTAAAACTAACTAATACCAATTACCTATATTGGAAAACCCAACTTCTTCCCTATCTCCGTGGGCAGAGGCTTATTGGGTTTGTGGATGGTTCTAACCCATGTCCACCTGCTACTAAACTCGAGAATGATGTTCACGTTGCAAATCCTGATTTTGAAACGTGGGTCTCTCAAGATCAACTTCTAATGAGTCTTTTGATTGCCTCTCTGTCCGACGAAATCCTTCCGCTCATCGTCGGCCTCGCCACCTCTCGCGACATTTGGAATACTCTTGAAGCTGCTCTAGCCTCTGCTTCTCACACTCGCATTCTGCAACTCCATATGCAGCTTCAAAATATTAAGCAAGGTGATCTTCCTGCCACTCAATTTTTATACAAAGCCAAAGCTTTGTCTGATGAACTTTCCGCCGCCGGCCGCCCTCTCTCTTTGCAAGACTTCAATTTATATGTCTTCAAAGGTCTGAGTTCTGATTTCCGTGACTTGGTGACGACCCTTGCGACTCGTCCATCGCCGCTTCCCTATTCAGAGTTGCATAGCCTCATTCTTAGTCACGAGTTTATGAACATGAACTGCTTCACGTCACTTTCGGTGTCTGAAAATACAATCTCACCTCCTCAGGCCCATGTTGCTCATCGCCAATCATCCTCTTCTAGCCATGGTCGGGATCACAATGGTAATGGTCGTGGTCGCAGTCGCGGTCGTGACCGTGGTCGTGGCTACAGCAACAATAGCAATGGTGGCCGTAACTCCAATGGCGGCTCTGGTTCTTTTTATTCTCGTGGTGATACTCGTCCCTTTTCTCACGAGTCCCGTAGCTATCACTCCACCGGATCTCGCCAGCGGTGCCAAATTTGCAATGGCACAAATCATATTGCTCTCTCATGCAACCAGCGCTACAACCATACCATGCCATGCCGTCAATGCCACTTGGCATCATATGCTTCCGGGCCTCGCTCCTTATGCGGATCGGTTTCCTGGATCTTTGGAGCCACTCATCATGCTACCCCAGATTTAGCAGCCTTCTCTCATCATGAAGACTACCATGGTACTGATCAGCTTCAGGTCGGCAATGGTAAGGGATTACCCATCACAAAAATTGGTTCTACCACTCTTCAAACTCCCTCTTCCTCTTTCCGCTTATTTAATATTCTTCATGTTCCATCCCTTACAAAATCTTTACTTTCCGTTTCACAATTTACCAAAGATAATGGTGTGTTCTTTGAATTCCATCCCTCACATTTTCTTGTCAAAGATCAGGTCACCAAGAAAACGCTGTTCCAAGGGGGGACTGAATCTGGCCTCTATAAGCTCTCTACCTCTACTCCAATCATTCATTCCGCTCATCTCTCTGAAAAGGTTGATTCCGTGTGCTGGCATCGTCGTCTCGGCCATCCTCATCATCGTGTTTTCCGTCAAGTTATTGTCCAAAATAAATTGCCGTGTTCATCAAATAAACGGCAGACTATTTGTCATGCTTGTCAATTAGGGAAGTCGTGTCGTTTGTCCTTACCTGTAACAAAGTCTATCAGTAAAGCTCCACTAGATCTTATTTTTAGTGATGTTTGGGGACCCGCTCCGGTTTTTTCACTGAATGGACATCGTTACTTTGTTCTGTTTCTTGATGTGTATTCCAAATATTTATGGTGTTTTCCAATTGCTCTTAAATCTGATGTGTTCAAAGTCTTTCTTCATTTCCAAGCAATGGTTGAACGCCAATTTTCAACCACTATCAAACAGGTCCAAACTGATTGGGGTGGGGAATTTCGCACTCTTCCAAAATTCTTTCAACAATATGGCATTATTCATCGTCTCCCGTGCCCTCACACTCATGAACAAAATGGAAAAATTGAGCGTCGAAATTGTCATGTTGTTGAAACTGGGTTGGCTTTACTTGCTCATGCTTCTGTGCCTCAAAAATTTTGGCACTTTGCATTTGAGACTGCTGTTTTTCTTATTAATCGTCTCCCCTCAACCGTTTCCAATGGCATCTCACCCTTTGAATGTCTCTTCAATAAGCGCCCAGATTATAATTTTTTAAAGGTGTTTGGATGCTTATGTTACCCGTTTTTGAGACCTTACAACCGTCACAAAATGTCATTCCGATCTGCTCCGTGTATTTTTCTCGGTTACAGTCCTTCTCATCACGGGTATCGTTGCTACGATCGTAGCACTGGTAGGATATACATCGCGCGTCATGTCCGATTTGATGAGCATACCTTCCCGTTTTCTGGCGACTCTATCCTTGGGTCCCCACCCGTGGTCCTACCCCACAGCTCCCCTTGGGCCGTTGTTCAACACCGAATCCCTTCCCCATCACAAAATTCACTTCCCTCCAACACCTCCAACTCTAGTCCAATTTCCCCTACTCCATCTAATCCTACCCCACCATTATCTCCTTTACCTCATCCTAATCCTAAATCCAACGCCATTTCTACAACCCCCCAATCTCAACATTTATCTCAACCTCCCCAGGGAATTAATCTTGTCATTGATCTTAACCAAACTCAGGATAACCTTCAACCAAATCCTACTTCCAATAAATCCACCAATCATACTCATCCCATGATTCTAAGGCCAAGGAAACCAAAGCATCCACAAGCTCTCATGCACAACTCTACTATTCCTCATTCTGTCTCTCCAATTACCGAACCCACGTCATACAGCACCGCCTCAAAATCCCCTGAATGGCGCCATGCGATGAGCAATGAAATTTCAGCCCTTCTTAAAAATGGGACTTGGTCTTTGGTTCCTCCTTCCCATGCTCACAATATTGTCGGGTGCAAATGGGTTTATCGCATTAAAAGGAAACCTGATGGTAGCGTTGATCGTTACAAAGCCCGTCTCGTTGCCAAAGGATTTCACCAACAGTCGGGAATTGATTACTCTGAAACCTTTAGTCCCGTTGTTAAACCAACCACAATTCGCACCGTCTTGTCTATTGCGACTTCCCTTCGCTGGCCCATTCATCAACTCGATGTGAACAACGCATTTCTCAATGGTTTTCTTGACGAACCAGTGTACATGACGCAACCGCCGGGATTCATTGATTTCACAAAACCTGATTTTGTTTGCAAGTTGCATCGTTCTCTCTATGGGCTCAAACAAGCTCCTCGTGCGTGGTTTACTCGTCTTTCAACTTTTCTTATCTCCCACGGTTTCCTTGCAGCCAAATCCGATGCATCTTTGTTTGTTTACAATCGCTCCAACATTCGTATATATATTCTTATCTATGTTGATGATATCTTGATCACTAGCAATCATCCGCCGTCCATCTCTCGCCTCATTTATACACTCAATTCTGAGTTTGCCCTCAAGGACCTTGGCTCTCTCCATTATTTTTTGGGTATTGAGGCTCACTCCACTTCGGCTGGGTTACACTTATCTCAACGTCGCTACATTCTTGACCTGTTGTCCAAAACTGGTATGCACAACTCAAAGCCTGTCCTCACTCCTATCTCACCTACCACAAAACTTTCGAAACATGGTGGAAAATCCCTTACCGATCCGTCCTCATATCGCCAAGTTGTGGGCGCTCTTCAATATTTAACACTTACGAGGCCCGACATTGCTTTTGCAGTTAACAAGGCTTGTCAATTCATGCACTCACCAACCGAGGAGCATTGGAGTGCTGTCAAACGTATTCTTCGCTACCTCAAAAACACAATAAACCATGGATTGTTTCTTTCCTGCCATTCGCGATTACATTTGGAAGCCTTTTCAGATGCTGATTGGGCGGGTTGTATCGATGACCGCCATTCCACCGGAGGCTATGCAATTTTTCTGGGCACCAATCTCATCTCATGGTCCTCTCGAAAGCAACGTACGGTTGCCCGGTCTTCTACTGAGTCTGAATACAAAGCTTTGGCCGATGCCGCGGCCGAGTTATCTTGGCTTCAGTCTCTCTTGTTTGAACTTGGTATTTCTCTACCTTTGGCTCCAACACTTTGGTGTGACAATGTTGGCGCTACGTATCTTACTGCGAATCCGGTTATGCATGCTCGTACAAAACATGTGGAAATTGATTTTCATTTCGTTCGTGATAAAGTTGCTCGTAAAGATCTCCACGTACGGTTCATTTCCACCAAGGATCAGATTGCCGATATTCTAACCAAAGGCTTGTCTTCACCCCGGTTTATTTTTCTCCGCGACAAACTGACGCTCACTTCTCGTGCACCATCAGTTTGAGGGGGCGTATTGGATAATCATGTGTGTTATCTGTTTGTTATTGGATAAGATAGTTCAAATGTATATTTATCTTTTAGTTTGTTACATTCTATCTTGTTCTCATGATTATAAATAGAAGAACCACTCTCACGTTCAAGGTGAGAGAGCCCATTCTTTCAAACCAATTTATTGTATTAACTCACCCTATTCTGATTATTGTATTGTTTATATAGATGATATTCTTGTTTTCTCATCATCTATTGATCAACACTTTAAGCATCTTAGAGCTCTTAAGGATGCTATTAAACATAATGGTTTAGTTATATCTGCACCCAAAATGAAATTATTTCAAACAACAGTACGATTTTTGGGTCATAATATAAATCAAGGAACTATTATCCCTATAGATCGAAGTATTGAATTTGCTTCTAAATTTCTAGATGAAATTAGGGAGAAAACTCAACTTCAAAGATTCTTGGGTAGTTTAAATTATATAGCAGATTATTATCAGAATCTAGCCCAAGATACTGCTATTTTGTACCAACGTCTACAGAAGACTCCTCCCCCTTGGACAGAAGAGCATACCAAAGCAGTAAGAAAGATTAAGCTTAAGGCAAAACAGTTGCCTTGTTTATGTTTAGCAAATCCTGCTTGGCGTAAGGTAGTAGAAACAGATGCCTCTAATATTGGCTTTGGAGGAATTCTTAAGCAGCAGAATTCTCATTCTCAGAGGGAGGAATTGGTAAGATTTACATCAAGATCGTGGAAAAAAGCTCAGTTTAATTATTCTATGATAAAGAAAGAAATGCTATCTATTGTGAAATGTGTTTCTAAATTTCAGGATGATTTGCTTAATCAAACATTTCTTATCCGTATTGATTGCAGCTCTGCTAAATTTATTTTAGCAAAAGATGTTAAAAATATTGTTTCCAAACAAATATTTGCTAGATGGCAATCTGAATTATCGGCCTTTAATTTTGAAATAGAATATATAAAAGGTGAACAAAATTCTTTACCGGATTTTTTAACTAGGGAATTCTTAACAGATGGATGAAGCTGATCGCGAACACATCAGAATAGAGTTGAATCGTATTTGGGTTCAGTCTATTGTTAAACCTTATACAAAACCTAATCTCAGATACTGGATTACTAAGCTTTCCAGAGGCATTTCTCAACTCCGTAGTAATAATGACATTAGTATGGAAGATAAAGCCTTATGCAGACATATGGAAATTTCTATCCACAGGTTGCAAAGAGCTCTGGGTGTCTTATCTCGAGTTTAATAAATTTCCTCTTCATGCAGTATGGAACCTCCTGACAAAGGTCGTAGCCGAGGACGTGGCCGTGGCAGAAAATCAGGATCTAATCAGTATGGAAGAGGCAGAATGTCTCTCTTTTTATCAGAATTTCCGACTCTGGGAGAGTCTTCCAGTCAGTCAAAACAGAAAACAGCAAAAGAGGCCTTTGAGCAGGGACCTCAATATGTTAAAAAGCAAATAACATAACCTTTGATCACATTATCTGAAGGTGATCTAAATTTACATCCGAAGGATCCTTGGTGCCTTAAAGAAAGGTATCTTCAACATCAGCAGTATACCGTCCAAGAAGGGAAGTCTCGGTATATTTATCAGGCCATCCTTTCAGAGACATCATCAGTAGAAATTACCCATCATTATTTGGAAGATGGTAATAGCAAAACACCCATCACCTATTCAAAATGTTATATTGTCAGGGTGCTGCATCCTTAAGAGTGGGGCCTTTCAACTTTTGCAACCAGAACACTAAAAATTAATGAGCAGAAATATAATTATTGGGACTATGCAAGGGCATGGACCTATGCATTTTATTATCAGAATCCAGCAAGAACCCATTCATGATTCTTTATTCTAAATTCGGAGATCGTGTAGAAAGAAACTGGATTTCCATCTTGGTTTCTCCATTGGTGGGAATACCATGCACCAGAAATTGAAATTTTTCCAGAAACAATTCAGAAACAATTCCCTATATGGTACAAATATCATCCGAAGTTGAAGGGAATAACAGCAGTAAATCCACCCGAAGGACAAGATCTCTTATGGTTTCGTACCGAATTCAGAATTAACTGGATTTGGCAATGAGACTATGAAATTGCCGAAGATCATCTTCGTATCCCAGGAATTCAAAGAACCTTTTTTGTTAAATGGTGGTCTCGTTTCGAGACTGATAAATGTTTAACGTTGATAAATTTAGAATTAACTGGATTTGGCAACGGGACTATAAAATTGCCGAAGATCATCTTCGTATTCCAGGAATTCAAAGAACCTTTTTTGTTAAATGGTGGTCTCGTTTCGAGACTGATAAATGTTTAACGTTTATCAATGAAACAGTAGAACAGTATCAGGCTGACTATAGAAAACAAGCCTCAAGCAGTAACCCGTCCCAGGGACCAGTAAATTTTATCCAACAGATAAAATTGATGATTCAGAACCGGTATCCAAATTTATCTGAACATGAGCAAGATATTAAGCTCATGGAAATTATTAAAGATCAGTATTTAGCTCTTTAAGAGCCTAATTCTTCCCAAGCAGACTCCAAGAGTGGCATTTCTATGTCCTCTCAAGATCAGAATCCAGGGCAATTTGCCTGTCTAGCTAGTGAATCTTAGGATCCCAATGATGACACTGGAGTATATCCAGAAGAGGCGGATCTTTGAGACTCTATGATTGAGTTAAAAATGCTGAAGGCCAAAGAAAAGAAGAAGCATCGGTAGATATATATATATATATATAAACTTACTATGCGTATCCCCAACCCTAAAAAATCATTTCACCCGTTCCAATTTCTCTAGCACCCGACATCGCCCCCCAGTGACTCATGACAACCCCCACAGCAATGTCGACGCCTACTGCCTCACCACCTACACCGGTCCAACTTCTTCACCATCCTCATAATTGTCGCCAAACACGTCAATGCAATCGGCGGCGGTAGATCCATCATTTACACCGTGGTTCTCTCTCTCTCTCTCTCTCTCTCTCTTCATTGGTTTCTCAATCCGTACTCTCTCAATCTCACATAGTATATTTGTAATGTATATATGTATTGTGATTCTGATTCTAATTTCGATTGATTTATGTATTTTGATTCTGATTCTAATTCTGATTTCAATCGATTTATGTATTTATATGTACATATATACACCAAGCTTCTAGTGTGGGATACCACATTTTGTTAAAATTTGGGACTCCCATTTCCCGATCAAAATTTGATGATCTAAACCATTTAATGTGTTTAAAACACGTTTTTAATGATCTACGATAGGAATCACCAAAAAAAATACAAAAAAAAAAATGACGGAAGGGATTGTTTCAACCAGTTTTTGTTAAAACTATATATGTACGGTTATTGTGAAAAACTGCTCGGATGAAGTTTTTCCCAGTCAATTTTTTTTAATCATTCCTCACTTGGACCCTTAAAAATACGTTTTGAAACACATTGAACGGCTCGGATCAATAGGGGATCCCATACTAGAAGGTGACACATGTATACATATGTATATGTATGGCCCACTTTGATTGATTAGTGTCTTAGTGATTTTGACTTTTGATTTCTCTCGATCTTTTTGCTGGTTTCTTTCTCGGCCAAACCAGACTGACCTACTTTTGACCGATTCTTGTTTATAATCCTCCAAACCGGTTCGGTCCCAAAAATGCAGTCAAACTGGACCAAATTGGACCGGTTATACCCCTACAATGCCCCCTCAAAACTTCCACCTATCAGATATGGCCATTCGAAGATGAAATCCTAGTTCCTTCTTTTCCTTAGCCAATGGAGGTTCCCAATAAAGTTGTGGCCCTAAAATATTGTCTGTTTCTCCATGTTGGTTCTCCCACATCGCTCGCAATTCCCAAATTAAACTTTGCCTGAATCCATGCATCATGAGAAGTTTCACTCTTCATATCATTACCAGAGGTTTGGTTAAAAACAAGTACAAATGATAAGATAAATTGGACTCCTAGGTTGTATTAAGGAGTCCGAGAAGATCATAATTAATGAGAGATAAAATGACTTCCCATATGGTTTTTGATGTTAGATTTCTTCTTGAAGTACCATTTATGCTATGGTTTCTGATACAGGTGATAAAATAAATTGGACTCCTAGGTTGTATTAAGGAGTCCCAGAAGATCATAATTAATGAGAGAAAATGACTTTCCATAATAATTCTTCGTTATGAATGCTATGGTTTCTTATGTCAGATTTCTTCTTGGAGTACCATTTAGGCCGGCCGACCTGGCTCTTACACGGGGAGAAAGACATTCCAAAAATATGCATATTAATGGAGAAAAAGATTTTTGCTGGTTGTGTAATGAAACTCAAAACACAAGGAAGAACTCATTAGTAGCACTAGGAAGAATTTGGCTTCTCAGCAGTCCATTAGCCGTGAAGTTTGTCCATTTTGGGTCCCCATTAGAGGGTCATTTTAATGATCAAAATTGTTTATATTCTAGAAATCTTTTAAAGAAAAATATGTTCCGAACAGGATTGATTTCTCAACGATGAATAATTTTGATCATCAAAATGAATCCATGGTAGGCCAACCTGCACAGTAAAATGGACTGCTGAGAAGTCAGATACTAATTGAAATTACAGCTTTGGTATAGAAGCATGAAACTAAAGGAAACAGTATGAAAACCAACACTCTCATGGCTGTTTTCCATAACATTAAATAATCTTCTCTCACAACAGATCTGTAAATCAATGCTATCAGCGTACCAACTAACAAGTCGCAATCAACCTAAACAAGAAACTTCATTTTTCTTGGGCACTCTGAGAAGAAATCACATGCTCGGGTTCATCTTGTTGCTGCTGCTGTAGTTGTGGCTGACCATCACCTTGCCAAGTCCACACAATGTCTTTAAGTGCCGGCCTTATCTCCTCCTTCATCACCTTCTGATACTCCAATGTGTCTCCACTCGACTTCTTCACCTCCACCAAATGAAATGTCGGAGTCACCTCAAATATCTCCGCATCAATAGACAATGCACCTTTCCTACCTTCCTTCCCCCCTTCCAATTTCAAAACCCCTCCCTCTTTCTTCGTTATTTTCAGCTTCAATCGCTTAGCTATGTCCTCCAACTTAGAAATTATGGTCTTAGCAGTCTGTTTAGATGTAAATCGCACTTCTTTCTTCTGCTCATTTTCCTCAAACAAGCAAGACAAGTTGAATCCCGCTGAAAACGAGATGATGTCAAATGCATTCAAGTTACTGGGCCTTGCCAATTGTTCTTGCTTGGATTCTATGGCGGTGCTGCTATCCTCACTAGGACCAATAATTTCATCGGGATTTAAACCAGTTACTTCTTTCTCTTCCATTTGAGTTCTATTGGGTTTTGGGTCAAAGCCTTTACGAAACCATGAACTTTCTGTGATCCTGCGAATGGATATCCGGGTATTTGGGTTGGGATCAAGTATCTTTGATATAAGCTTGCGTGATTCCAGGGAAAACCAATTAGGAAATCTGAATTCTGCCTTTCCAATTTTCCTATACATCTCCATGAGATTTGAATCATGGAACGGGAGATACCCCGCCAACAGAACATACAAGATGACCCCACATGACCAAATGTCGGCTTTAGACCCGTCATACCCTTTTCTGTTGATCACTTCAGGTGCCACATAAGCGGGTGTTCCACAAGTTGTGTGGAGCAACCCATCTTGTCGCTTAGTTTCAGCAAGGGCACTCAATCCAAAGTCTGAGACCTTTAGATTTCCATTTTCGTCCAAAAGTAGGTTCTCCAGTTTCAAATCCCGGTGATAAACACCTCTGCTGTGGCAGAAATCAACGGCACTGATCAGCTGTTGGAAATACTTCCTAGCAACATCCTCCTTGAGCTTCCCTTTTGCCACCTTGTTAAAAAGTTCACCGCCTTTGACATACTCCAAGACAAAGTAGATTTTGGATTTGGTGGCCATGACTTCATAAAGCTGAACGATATTCGGATGTTTAACAAGCCTCATCACAGAAATTTCCCGCTTGATCTGCTCAATCAAACCCACCTTAAAAACCTTCTCTTTGTCAATTATCTTAACGGCCACGCCTGCGCCAGTTTCAAGATTCCTCGCGAAGTGGACCCTGGCAAAAGTTCCTTGACCCAATACCCTCCCTAATTCGTACCGTTGCATCAAGACACTTGGTCTGTTTTCCATCTCCTGAGTCGAACACTAATACACAACGATATGGTACTTTTTGCAACTAATCCAGATGCACTATAGCTGATTCCGAAGAAATCAAATCAAAAGGACTGCAAATGTTTAACCATCTTCAGAAAGGTCGTGATACGACACCACTTGTCCCTTAATATATTTCGCCACATTAAGCATCTGAGAAGAAAGGTAGAAAGGGCTTGAAGTTAAGTGTCCAGTCCCATCAAGAATAAGCAAGGTCAGCTCAAATGGAGCTTCACCCTCAACGAAACATGACTTGGCTCTCAAGCACATCTTTCAGCATTCCCTGGCTTTTTAATAACCTAGAGAGAATGCTGGAGAATATAGTTATCGTTAAAAGTTGGGCCTTTACCAGAACAGCAGAGCAGAATATGATTTAAGCTCCTATTCTCCGGCCAATGTATGAGATGCTCACCTGAAACAAAAGGAAAATGTGTTCCTGTAATAAGAAAAGTAAAACCATTGATGTCTGGTTCAAATGGAAAGCAAAAAATATTTGATAGATTAATTTGAGCACAAAGAATACAGGATCCAAATGATAAGTATAGCACAAGGTGAAGGGGAGGGGTAATTCAAAACATGCACAATTGCTGCAAAGTGCGTAATGCCTATCAAGATATAAAGCGGGATGCCAATACAAAGGAAGAAAAAGAATAAAGATCTAAAGCGGGTTTTGTTATAAGCCGTAACTGAATATGTGCCTAAAGCTGAGTATTAAAAAGCATAAGCCAACAAGTATGAGCTTCCAAAAAGAATAGTTTTATCAGCTTCTTAAATTTCTTCTAGGGCCATAAGCTGAAAGCAGAAGACAGCTAAAGAAAATAGAAAAGGCCCATAGGCCGTGGCATTATGAACATGCATTTGAACATTTTACTATGTATGACCTATGGTACGTGGATCCTTCTAAATGTATAAAATGCACATATTGGACCCTCGACACACGGAAAAGGGTATGAGATCTGTGTAAGATTTATAAATTATTGGAAATTCACCTAGAAATTTAAGTTCATTCTATGTGTGAAACTACTATATTAGTAACTATTAAGACACTTTGTAACCACTGTTTAACCAAGAAAATAAATAAATGTTCGAACACATTGGAATGTTTCGGTGCATCTCTGTCTTTGATATGAAAATGAAATGAATCCGACCCTTAGATGCATACTTGCAGCCGAATGTCATAACTGAGTCCATTTACTCTAAGATAGGTAAGGAAGATATGTAGACAGTTGATTAGGAAATTTGCAAGAGAAACTGAAAGAAAATTAAAAGAAAGTATTCGAAGACAACTAATGATATGTTGTTCGACTAATATTGTAGGGGTCCAGATGTACTGAGCACTAGCAGTTATTCATAGTTGTACACAATGAACGAATGAGACACCTCTTGGATGTTGCCAAAAGGTTATCCAAGAGGGACTCTTCGGACAAACGGCGTGTTGCGATCAAGCACACTTGTTAAGAGTAAAGTGGGGCTTCGGTCCACCATCTCGGGGATTCACCGAGAGACTTACTATGCCAAGTTTACCAACGGCCTTGCTGAGTTAATGATACAAGAGCTCGGTACAAGGCTGAGGGATTGGTCATACTACAACCGACTCTAGAGTGTCGGAGATACGCCGAAGAATCATAGCCTGAGGCTAACTCAGCAAAGGCTTTAATGTTGCATGTGCGTGTAACAAACCGTGATATCATGACAAGTGGCGTCATCCGAGCGGTCATGACACGTGTCAAAACTTTACTGGAGGCATGTGCTCGCAGCATATTCTCTCGAGATCGTCACGATGATGTCAGCCAAGCGGTTATGTCACACGACGAGGACGATTGTACTTGGAGAGCAAGCCAAGGATCACCTATGAAAGGTAACCTTCATCAGCAAACTGAGGTCCACACTCTCTCTCACTAGAACCCTAGATCTACATTTCGCACTTCATCTTCTACTTCCACTTACTTGACCGTCAGAGGGCCGTTCTAGACTCTACGGTCCAGTACGGTGCTAACGCGGGTGCTGAGCGTGTACGATCTAGAGCTCTGGTGTGAGAGAAGATCATCTTCAGACTTCAGCAACCATCACCGGCGAGAAGAACTCTCTGAGGAATTGTATCTCCACAAATATCAAATTAGGGAACCAAACTAACTTTTCAATTGCTTCAGAATTTCTGTTCGGATATATTCTATACAAGAATTGCAGAATCCTGGGAGTCGATTTAGGTCTCAACTCAAACCTCCTATTCGATATGCAAAAAAACAATAATGATTCAAAGTGTACTGTTAAGTATGAAATGTATGAACCCAGAAAAATTGATTGTGTTATAAGGGCTATAGCTAAGAGGGTGTGTATAAATCAGCATCAAACTATGTGTAAGCAAAGAAAAATTTGCCAAACCAGAAAAAAGGAATACGAAAAGGAAACATCTGTTTGGTTACCGAGAAAGATGAGGGTTTTTCCAGGTGAGAAACTCAGCCTGCGAAATAAGATTAGATTTTTCATTTGAAAGGTCGTAGATTCACAAAAAAGTCAGGATTCACCTTTTACTTTTTCATTTTTCTCAGTAACCAAAACAACACGGAAACAAAATCAGAGGCGGAAATAAACGGATCGAGATGTATCTGAGCAGATTAAAGAGGGATCCAATTGTAATACTGACTGAATTACCTTTGGAATGAGAATTCAAATTCGGTCTTGAGATCTTCAGCACCGGAAGCTCATGAAAGAGAGAACTATGGGAGTCATGAGACTATACCCCTACAGATACACATACAGCTACGGCGCAACGCGGAGAATTGATTACTCACTCTGTACCATATTATTGCTATCCTTGTGTTTTTGAATGTCTTAAAAAATTATTTTTATAATTTATAATTTTTTTGTCATTTCAACAACTTTTTTTCATAAAATTAATTAAAATCTATCAAATATGATCTATATTGAACACATAAAAAACTTAATAAATTAAAAGTTATAGACAATTATGTGAGACATCCAAAAAAGAAAAAATGTACAGCAGTATGTTACGGAGAGAGTACTTTTTTTCTTTTTGTATGGAGAATTGATATTTACACTCTTTTTCTCTATTGGTATTCTATTTTTCTGTCTCTATTAAGTAAAGTTACTCTAGCAATTTATGAATAGAAACAAAAAAATAGCGTGCGAATAGAGAAAAGTGGAGTGTCACTATCACATCCCTTTGTATGTATATTCATAATAGAAAAATGCTACCGATTGAGGGGTGTTCCACTACGACAGTTTTGAGAATAAACTAACTTTTTATGTGATCTATTGTGAGAGAATGACTTGTCTTGGTCTTTAAAAAAAACTTTTTTTTGTTAATAGAACACCTCCTGAGTTGTTAAGTTATGCTACAAACAACCCATTGAGTTGATGTTAAGTTTTAGAAAGTATGTTTTTTTTAACACAGAAATTATTTAAAAAACATGTAAAGTGTAAAAATATATTAAAATATAAAAAAATGTACTGAAGTATTTACTCTCTTTTTGTGAGCTTATTAACAACCCAATGAATTGTCAATGGAGTAAGCACCATAATATTATCCCTTCACATATTAAAGGAGAAACGATTTTTACACCCCTTTAATAGCCAAATTGCCAAATTATTCTTCATATGGAAAAAATGACTCATAAAGTAAGAGTAATTTAGTATACATCAAGCTGAATGAAGGCAAAAAGGGTTTGGCAATAAAAACGGGTGTGAAAATATTTTTTCTTATAGAGTCCACTTGTGAATCGTAATGTTACGACCAGTACAGTTAACACATTTGGTTGTGTAGCCCCTTCTATAGGGGAGTGAGGTTCTGGGTTCAATTCCTATGGAGAGGAGGTCAACCCTTGTGATTTACTCTAACAGTTAACATTAATGAAGTATATCGAATGACAAAAAAAAAAAAGAATGGTAATGTTACACTTGCACACTAGCATCAACCCATTTGCACGGCAATTATAAACCAAAATAATAATTTATTTTCAATACTGCGATATATTTTAATAGAGATACATAGATAAATAGATTTTATCCCTCCATAACTAATAGAGGGGTTTTTCGACTTCTAATTTATCTGATTGTTCAGATTAATTGGAATTTAAAATAGCTTAAGCATAAGTGTTTTATTCAATAAATTTATTTGAGGTCGCTTGTTGCACTAAGGGTACTTCTCACGAAAAATATCCCTTGCAATGCTATATGGAGTAACATGTTGTGGATTATGGCGAACACCTGTTCAATCTTACAACGCAAACGCCCCTACGGATCTTGGGAACAATGAATCACAGAAACACAAGCAAACAAGTGTGTAATGAAAACTGGAAAGAAAAGCAAGACACAAGATATACGTGGAAAATCTCAACGTGAAGAAAAACCACGGGAGTCACACCAGTCCATTATGAAATCGAATCAACGAGTACAAGTCTTCTCACAATCTCTCTGAGATTGGTTTTCTCTTGCCTCTCTCTGTTTTTCACGATCTGAAAAACTGATACACAGTATCTTAGCTACACACAAGCAGCCGGCCAACAAAACCCTAAAAGAGGCATTATAAGGTTCCTGGTAGCGCTACAGGTGTTTCCCTGTAGCGCTCCAAAACACTCTGTCCAAAAATTAAGCTATGGGTAGCGCTACACCAAAAGCTTGGTAGCGCCACCGAACCCTCTATGAAGCGTTTTGGCTGATGAAGAAAGTTATCTGCACTCCCAACAATCTTCCACTTGAAGATAACCTGAAGCATCCGCAGATAAACAACTGCAAACCTAAATGATCTCAATCAAAATGTGGACGTAGTCCTCTGACCCCTCTTAGTGTGACTCCAGGCCCATCATCTCTTCAAGAATGAAGGCCAACTGAAGTTGAACACAACTTCAGTTTCTGAACAGTAACAGACTTGGTCAACATATCTGTCGGATTTTGATCCCCCAAAATCTTCTCTAGCAACAAATCCCCATCCTCCAAAAGTGAACGAATGAAATGGTACCTCAAGTCAATATGCTTCGTCCTAACATGGAACACTGGATTCTTGGCAAGGTGTATAGCACTCTAGCTGTCACTGAAAAGAACACAGTTCTCTTGCTTCAAACCCAACTCCTCCAAGAAGCCCTTCAACCAAATCATCTCCTTTGCAGCCTCAATCACGACCACATACTCAGCTTCTGTTGTGGATAGTGTCACTAATTTCTGTAGACGTGAGACCCAGCTCACCGCTGTTGAACCCATAGTATAGATATAACCAGTGGTGCTTCGCCGCGTATCCTGATCACCGGTAAAATCTACATCCACATATCCCTGCACTGTCAATTTCTCTTTCCCAAAACAAAGTGGCAAATCAGTGGTACCTCTCAAATATCGCATGATCCACTTTACTGCTTCCCAATGCTGTCTCCCTGGATTGCTAGCAAACCTGCTCACAACTCCCACTGCATGGGCAATGTCTGGTCTCGTGTTCACCATCGAATACATCAGGCTACCCACGGCCGAGTTATACGAAACCTTGGCCATGTACTCTCTCTCTCTCTCCCTGCATCTGTCTTAGGTGATTGCCCCTGAGAAAGTTTGAAATGACTTCCCAAGGATGTGCCAACTGCCTTAGCACTCTGCATATTGAACCTCTCAAGAACACGTTCAATATACTCAGCCTGACTCAACCGCAAGGTCCCCTGAGCCTTATCTCTGCTGATCCTCATCCCAAGTATCTGCTTGGCTGCACCCAGATCTTTCATAGCAAACTCCGTTGCCAACTATTGCTTCAACCTTTTGATCTCCCTGACATAGGAACTGCGCTACAAGCATATCATCTATGTAGAGCAATAAAATTATGTAGCTAGACTCAAACCTCTTGAAGTAACAACAGTGATCCCCATTTCACCTTGTGTAGCCACTGCGTTGCATGAAACCATCAAACTTTCTGTACCACTGTCTGGGAGCCTGTTTCAAACCATACAAACTCTTCTTGAGCCTACACACCATCTCTTCCTTGTCTTTCACAATGAAGCCAACAGGCTGCTTCATGTAAATTTCTTCATCCAAGGCTCTGTGAAGAAAAGCAATTTTAACATCTAACTACTCAAGGTAGAGATTTTCATCAGCAACCAAACTCAACACCACTCTGATAGTGGACATCTTCACAACCAGCGATAATATCTCTGTATAATCGATCCCTTCCTTCTGTTGGAAGCCTTTAACAACCAATCTTGCCTTGTACCTATTCTTGCCATCACTCTTCTGCTTAAGTCGAAAAACCCATTTGTTCTGCAAGGCTTTCTTTCCTGCGGGAAGCTGAGCTAACTGCCAAGTATCGTTGGAATGAAAAGAATCCATCTGTTCCTGCATCGTAGTCTTCCACTTGGCTGACTCGGGAACCTGCATAGCCTCATCATAGCACTCTGGTTCTCCACTGTCCGTCAAAAGCAAGTAATCAAGCGAAGAAATATATTTCGGATTCGGCTTGCGTACTCTGGTTGACCTCCTCAACACTGTGACCTCTGAACTAGTCCCTGTCTCTGGAGCTACCTCCTCTGAAACTGTCTCATCTAAAGCTCTCTCCTCTGCCTGACCAAACCTCTGTTCAACCCCACTGTCATCTAGAAGATCCTCCAACCCAAAGTACTCGAACGTATCTTCATCCGAAGTGGTACTCCCACTACTCTATTTGTTGTCCCTATCTTTGTACATCACCTTTTCATCAAACACAACGTCTCTACTTCTGATTATCTTCCGGTTCTTGTCATCCCAAAACCGATAACCAAACTCATCTCCGCCATACCCAATAAAGGTGCACTTCTGTGACTTAGCATCAAGTTTATCCCTGTCCTTGTCACTAATATGCACATAGGAAACACAACCGAAAACACATAAGTGTGAGAGATTTACCTTTTTACCACTCCAAACCTCCTTTGTTATGCCAAAATTCAATGGAACTGATGGCCCAAGATTGATCAAATATGCTGTTGTGCTCACTGCATCTGCCCAAAACATCTTGGGCAACCCTGCGTGTATCCGCATGCTCCTAGCACGCTCAGTCAAAGTCCTATTCATCCTCTCTGCAATGCCATTATGCTGCGGAGTCCCTGGAGGTGTCCTCTCTAAACGAATCCAGAATAGAGCGCAGGCTCTCTTGAACTCCCCCAACTCATACTCTCTGCCGTTGTCGAGCCTCAACCTTTTCACCCTCAAATCGGTTTCATTCTCAACCATGGCCTTCCACTTCTTGAAGACTTCAAAGACCTCTGAATTATGCTTCATGAAGTATACCCATACCTTCCTCGAGTGATCGTCGACAAAGGTAACATACTAGTAAGAACCGCCAAGAGAAGACACTGTAGCTGGACCCCACACATCTGTATCGACAAGCTCTAACTTCTGAGCCCTGGGAGGCCTGCCGCCTTTCTGAAAGCTAACCCGTTTCTGTTTCCCGAGGATACAATCCTTACACATGTCAATGTCCACTGACTCTAAACCTGGTAGCTTCCCATTCGACTGCATAACCTTCATTCCCTTCTCACTCATATGCCCCAGTCTATAGTGCCACAGATTTGAACTCTCCTTGCTGTTTACAACTGCAAGTGTGTCGCTACCATGTGAAGTCAAAGAAAGTGTACCAACTTTCTTGCCTTTAGCCACCACCACGGTACCGTTGGAGACTTTCCACGTGTCACCTATGAATGTCGAAGTATAACCTGCTGCTGTAAGCTGTCCAACCGAAACAAGATTCCTCTTCAAATTCGGAACGTGCCTGACATCTTTTAGACACCATCTGTACTCCTGCGTCACAATCTGAACATCCCCTCTTCCCAATATACTGCAAGGCTCATCGTCCCCCAAGTATACTTTCCCAAAATCCCCTGCTACATAGTTCTGCAGAACCTCCCTGCTAGCAGTGGCGTGGAATGAGGCACCCGAATCAATCACCCATGATTCGGCGTCGCTTTTCATGGCAAGAATAAGTGCATCGTGCACAACATGAGCCTCTTGCCCACTATTATTCTTCTTCGGTGCTTTGCAAGTTGTTGACATATGCCCTGTCTGGCCACAATTCCAACATTCACCTTTAATAGGCCGAACTTGAGATTTGGCCTTATTTCCCTTACCCTTGGACTTCGATCTGTTCCTGTTCTAATTCTGACCACCCCTAGCCTGGCTTCTGCCCCTCTGCTCAACACTTAGAGCTGAACTTGAACTACCTGAACTATCGATCGAACCCCTTCTGACTTCCTCAGTCAAAATCAAACTGACAACCTCACTCAGTTTCAACTTTTCTTTCCTTGTCGAATGCGATCAGCGATATGATGCCACCCAACTCTCTACAGCAATCGGAGACGTAATTAACAAGGCTTGAACCTCATCATCAAACTTGATATCAACAGATGTAAGTTGATCAACTATCATATTGAACTCACTAAGATGTGACATAAAGGAAACCCCTTCAGCCATAGACAGGTTGAAAAGTTTTTTCATAAGATGTACCTTATTCGCAGCAGACGGTTGCTCGTACTTCTTCTTCAATGCTTCCATAAGCTCCTCTGTCGTTTTCTCCTTCAAAATGTTGTGGGTGACTGACTTTGAAAGGGACAGACGAATAACCCCTAACGCTTTCCTGTCTAGAACGTCCCAATCCTCGTTGCACTCTCCTATTTTCTTCCTCTTTTCTTTACCCAATAGCGGCCGGTAAAGATCCTTCTGATACAAATAGTCCTCTATCTGCGTTTTCCAGTACGCGAAGTCTGACCCATCAAACTTATTGATCCTCTGTTTGCCCTCTTCAGAACCCATAGCTCTCACTGAAACCCTAGTCTGCCCGAACGAGATTAAACCCTAACCTGTCGAACAAAATCTACCGCAATTGCTGCTCTGATACCAGTTGTTGTGGATTATGGCGAACACCTGTTCAATCCTACAACGCAAACGCCCCTACAGATCTTGGGAACAATGAGTCACAGAAACACAAGCAAACAAGTGCGTAATGAAAACTGGAAAGAAAAGCAAGACACAAGATATACGTGGAAAATCTCAACGTGAGAAAAAACCACGGGAGCCACACCAGTCCACTATGAAATCGAATCAACGAGTACAAGTCTTCTCACAATCTCTCTGAGATTGGTTTTCTCTTGCCTCTATCTGTTTTTCACGCTCTGAAAAATTGATACACAGTATCTTAGCTACACATACGCAGCTGGCCAACAAAACCCTAAAAGAGGCATTATAAGGTTCCCGGTAGCGCTCCAGAACACTCTGTCCAAAAATTAAGCTATGGGTAGCGCTACACCAAAAGCTTGGTAGCGCTACCGACCCATTATATGAAGCGTTTTGGCTGATGAAGAAGGTTATCTGCACTCCCAACATAACATAGTATGGAAGAAGTGTGTGAAAATTAAAACCCAATACGAAATCCTTATCAATATAGTGATATTTGGTGGCTGCTTCATATGATTATTCCATATGCCACATACTCTAGCATTTATTAATTTAAGAATTCTGTTATTAGCAGAATTTAAAAATAAGTTATTTTGTTCATGAGTTTTTATTTCTTTGCAGCAATATAAGAACTAATCTAGAGGGTGTGGTGGGGAGTGGTTGAGAGGGTGTGTTCCTACCATTGTTCTAAATCAATTGCCAGGAATTAGCTTTACAAATCCTTAGTGCCCGTGCAGGAGTGGTCTCCAGGGAAAACAATCTAGAGCTTCCATGCCTTCGGTTGCACATTGAATCTAACGGCCCGGATAATCCTTCATTTTAATAATTACTCTTGAAATACCTACAATGCAAAAATAAAGCATTCAACTCCAAGTAATAATATAAATGGACTTAGTGAGCATAAATTAAGGGTCATTAATTTGAACATTATCACGACTCTATGACGCTTTGCTTTTTTTCTTTTTTAATATGAGATCTCGACAGCCCTACTTGTTAAAGAAGAAAAAATAATCTATTGTGGCGGTGTGTCATCAGTAAAATTTTATAGGATATCATTTGGTAAATCAGAAAAAATACTAGGTGAGGTAATATATCTTCAAAAAAAATCCAAAAATCTTGGCTAAGGGTTATTTCTGTAGTTAACTTCAGGCCCTGAAATTAATGCAGATGGAAATTTTAAGAAATGTTATTAAGTTTAGAATTATGTTAATTTGACTTAGTTTGTTAGGAAGTCTTAAATAAGTATTCTAGAGTATTTCGTTTCCTTGTTTAGTTTTTTAACGTCTTTTTTTAATTTTTGCTTGGACAAGGATTAATTTAGTTTACAAGTTTATAGTTTCCTTTTTTCTTTATTAACCTATGCTTCTTCTACTATAAATTAAGTTGTATTCCCTGAAACTCGGCCAAAAAATTGTTACCTTTTACCGACATCATGGGTGGGATGAGGTTATGGTGGAGGATGGGGAAGATGATGGAAGAGAATGGTTGCCCAGAAGCCACGAATATGGGCACGAAGGGGAAGACCCGTGGTGCAAGGAGATTCTAGGTGATGGAACCCAGGATTCAAAAGTGATGTTGGCATTTAAATTTGCGTACATCGAGAAGGATTTCTGGATTTGATTTCCGTGGTGGAAAAAGTCATGGATTAGTGGCCATTCACCAAAAATATTGTTCTAGATCTAGTTATGGATTGGAATAAGTTGTCTATTTATGATGAAGAACTTATGGGGGAAATTGAAATTCGTTCATGTTTGAAGCTCGTATGCTTTGAAAATGCAAGTAGTGGTGTTTTTCCTTTTTCCACTGAGATGGAAAAGAAAATTGTGCAAGTTATGATTCAACCCACTCAGGAAGCGGTTCAATTGAAAGCTAATGTTTTTTGACCATCTGAGTGATGGGGAGGAAATTGTTCTTTTAGTTTTTTAAGACTATTCTAATTTCATATTTCAGAAAATCAATTTGAAGTTCAAGATCGACATAGACATGCGACGGCAGATCAAAATGTTTCAAACTATGCAAAACTCGAGGATGAGTTCTCTCAAGCAAGAGAGAATGATGCAGATGGAGATTTTAGGAAATACTCCCTTCGTTCCTAAATAATAGCCCAACTGTTTCTCTCTTGCCATTTTTCAAATAAAAAAACGAACTACTTCCGTTCATCATTTTTGGAATTTTCCCGCACTAAATTAAAGTACTCGAAAAATGATACACGGAATTACTTTGTTTTTTGATTTTGAAAAATGACACAACTTTTCGTAGTGGACTGTTATTTTGGAATGAATGGAGTATTATTAAGTTTTAAAATAGTAAATTATGTTTTACTTAGTTTGTAAGGAATTCTTGAATAAGTCTTCTAGAGTATTTTGTTTCGTAATTTAGTTTGTTTAATAACTTTTTTTAATATGCCCAGAAGTAATTTAGTTCCTAAGTTTATAGTTTCATTTTTTCTTTGTTTCCAAGTAGTGGGTTTTTTTATTTTATAAATTAAGTTGTAAGCCTTAGGTTTAATTTCAATAAAGAAGAAATCAGAAAGTTTTCATCTATGTTGTGAATAGTAAGATTGTTCTTGCGTTTGTCTTGCTTTCTCATACGCTTCCCCGTATCAGAAATTAGTCTAAGTGCAGGCACGTACTGAGCCAGATGGTTGATCCAAGGTTTTTACCAAAACCAGAGCCGGTCCTTTTTAGCTGATAGTGATAGAAATTCGACTAGGTTTAGGGGGAGAAGTTTCCATCGGACGGGAACGTCAATCAACTTTCTAACCACACAACACAGCCCCCCGTATCATCCCATGCCACGTTCTTGGACATTATTTCCCCATCCGTCAATTTGCAGTTTTCACAATCACTTTTTTGGCGACCACACGAGGGGATTCCAGAATCCACATGTTGCATTTGCAGCATATCAAATATCTTTTGTCAACTTCACTGCCACCAATTTCGTTTTATAATTTGTTAATGATTTATGAATCCATCCTTGTGGCAGTTGTAAAAGTATCATTTTTACCCATCAAAATGATATTTTTTGTTGTTCCAAAAAAAATTATCTCAATTGATAAGTACTGAACAAAAAGTGTTAAGTTTACTATTTTACCCTCACTTTTTGAAAGTAAATATATGCAATGATGATGTTTTGATGGGTAAAAGAAGAGGAAAGAAGAATTATGACAAATGTAATGATGATGTTCCCCTAATAAGCCGAAATTAAAAAAAAAAGGTTTTTCTAACGTGTGTCCAATAGGCACACCTTAAGCACACAAACAAACAAAAATAACACACACTCCAATACATATTTTTATATTTTTCAATATACTTCCATATATCTCTATAAATTTTTCACACATTTTAATACATTTCAACCTTTCATTTTTCAAAAAAAGAAAAAAGAAAAAATAGATATGGAGGGAGCATATTAGGGAAGGTCCGATCTTTTTTTAACACCCTTCAAAGTTGAAACCAATCACTAATCATACCAAGATCTTAATTACCGTGTTTTTCACCCCTATTGGCATCCCACTTATAACTATATACCACCCGATTGCTACATAACTCCCAGGTGACATGACAAATTTATATTTTTGTTGCAAATAACCTGGGTAAGTTCCAAAATTGCCCTTGGTTAATTTTTCTCCCAAAATTTTAAAAAACTCTGCCTCTTCTCCTCCTTCCTCCCCTTCTCTTCACTTGAATTCTCTTCACAGTACACCATCACCACTACCAGACGACTCCACACCTATCACCTATCACCACCCACTGCCCCTCCGATCGGCAACCACACCACTGCCGCTTCTTCGACTGGCGACCACCACCACTGCCGCTCGCTCCAACCGGCAACTAAAGGTATGTGGGTTTGTTTCATATGGTACACACACCCCCATATATTGTATAGATCTATTCTATGCTTCCCCCCATATATTTTCAATCAATTTAGAGTTGTTAATTTCAAGTGAGATTGATTGATTGGAACTCGTTTGGACTGAATTTTTTACCATGAACCACCATTCATGTCGAAGACATTCAGTAAAGAATTCCCAAAAAATGAACGACATTTCGGAACATAGAAGTTGAAACATGTCAGTACCATTTATTTGGGGAAAAATTATCCAAATGGTCCCTATAGTTTCACCAGAGTCTTGATTTAGTCCATCTAGTTTCAATTACACTTCAACGAACCCTGTAGTTTCAATTTTGGTCAAATTGAGTCCCCGAAGTTAACTTCCGTCAGCAAACATAACGGATATCCCAGTTTGGGATTTTTTTGAGGGTTGAACTCGTCTTTTCACCCACCCTTCTTCTTTCCCAATTTGAAACCCTAACCCTAATCCTACATCGACTTGGTCCATGGCCTCTGGCACTGGATTTTGCCGCAATGCCGACCCGACCTCTTCTCTCTCTCTCTCTCTCTCTCTCTCTCTCTCTCGGCTACACAAAATCTACCAAATACTCCTCTCACCTGAACCAAACCAACCAAACCACCAAAATCTTCACCAATCGGTCCTGGAAAGGGTGGGTTTTGGTTGGTTTGGATTGAGTGAGAGGAGTATTTGGTGGGTTTTATGGAACCGAGAGAGAGAGAGAGAGAGAGAGAGAGAGAGAGAGAGAGAGAGAGATATGGAGATTGGTTTATGAGAGAATAGTCTTGAATGTTGCCAAAACATATTCTTCACTGCAATTTTCAATCTCATTGAAAGTTTCCCAATAGCTTCGAGTACTGGCGCAAAGTTTCATCGTCCCTCTGTCTCATAAAAGTTAATGCATCAAAAGTTTTTGGGGCTGCTCGGCTTGTCAGGAATCGAGCAGTGAATTCTTTGGCCAGTTGAGTCCAGCATAAGATAGATCTTTTTGGGAGTTTATGGTACCAACTCAAGGTCACTTTCCCTAGACTGGATGGGAACATTTTTGCATAGCAAGGCATCATCTTGCTCATGCATGAACTGGCTTGCTGGTAGTGTTGAATATGGGCCACAGGATCCGTGCTAGTTTCGTAAGGAATGAACGATGAGTGTTTCACCCTGCTCGGTGTCTTCTCTGTGCGGATCCAGTGGGCCAATGGCGATTTAGAGATCTGGCCTAGGGCTTCCTTAGCTGTTTCTCGTGCAGTTTTAGGGCCTCTCTCAGCTCGGCCAGTGTCCCTCCTTCTCACATACTACTCAGAAGTGTGCTCATTGGAACCACATCTCTCATATCTGTCCCTAGCGTGCTTCCTTCTTTCTCTCTTTTCAACAGAAATGCTCCTGTCTCTCTTTTTTCGTGGAGAGGCTGCTCGGTCAGTGGAGATGTTGACGTGATGATGACTTTTCTTCTCTTTCCCATAATGTACGGATCTCGTCCGTGAGCGTAGATCTTTTTCTTTCTCCTGAAGCTGCCTTTTTAGGTCCTGAATCTCTCGTTCTTGTCGAGTGACTTCACGGGCCAATTCTTCTACCTCTTGCTCCTTTCTATCGAGGCTATCCTCTCTCTCTCTCTCTCTCTCTCTCTCTCTCTCTCTCTCTCTCTCTCTCTCTCTCTCTCTCTCTCTCTCTCGATTCCTTGTGTGTTTAAGATCATCCTTCCTCGAGGGGCTCCTCCCCTGCTCTCGTCGTGTGGAGGCTTCCCCACCTCTTGTTGGTGTCCTTTAGTGTCCTCGCCTCTCGCCTTTCTTTGGAGAATTGTGACGTATTAGGTGTGTATCCCTGAATTTTGGAATCTCAGGGATGTGCCCTATGTCAAACCTCTTAGTTGCTGGCTTTTTCTGTGGGGCTCCTAGAGCCACGGGAGTTTTTTCCACCCTTGTGCTCTTTCTCGTAGTATACACAAGTGTGGTTCCATTATCGTCTTCCACATCCTGCCTTCGTGGAGTGCATAGAAGAGGCTCTGAAAGCACCATTGTTGATCTCTGTTAAAAGAGATAAAGCTTTTTCATAAGCGTTTCCCACAGATGGTGCCAATTGTACGAGGATAAAATCCACGTAGCTCTAGATCACGTGCTTCCTTGATTTAACCCTAAATCTGCAAGACAGAAAAATGGTTAAAGCAACTTTGTCTCTCGTCAGCAAAGGCCCTCCGATGCTTAAGTTAGTATCTCGTACTGGTGAATTCAAACCACAATGCGTATGAAATGGGTTTCACAGCGTACCTTTTGTCATGGTAATTGTCTTGGATAGCATCTTGATTTAGGCATCTCGTGCCCCCTGTTTCCTACTAGGTTTAAGAATCCTTTTCCTAATAGGACTTTCCTATTAGGCATATGCTTCCAAATTTTGCAAGATCTCGGCTTGCAACAGTCTTTCTTTCCATATAGGATTCTTTCCTATATGGGATACACTTCCCATATTAATTCTCTATTTCATGGGATTGCTCCTTATCTCATAAGGAACCGCCTTTAGATCATTCTAGAATGTCTCACCACCTTATTCGTGGCGGTGTCGTGCTTCCACGTGGCTCGGAATAACTCGTACATAGCTCAGTTTATCATGCCAAGCTGAATTATGTATTCCAGAATGTTGTTTAAGCTATACGCGTAGCCCCTAGCTCGACCATATTAGGGGCATCCATTTGTCATCTATACCGTAGTGTACCCTGGTGTATTAATTTATTTAATTATTCTGATCTTATTTGTGGTCAGTTCAGCTCAGCATAGGGCTAGGGCTCCCCTATGTGGTGCCGAGCTACTTACCCTCTCATGGTGGCTCTATAAGTCACGTGTTATGCCCTATATTAGGGTAGTCAGGTTTTACCCACTCCATTTTTCTTGCACGATCATATGTAATCAAACAAATGTGCATTTGTAGTTATTAATGTATCTTAACAAATAAGTGATGACTTAAAGCAATGACAAAAATGACAAGCAATGAAATATATTAACAACATACATGACATGATAATTTAGGCTAATAGAAATGTCATACACCAACCTTACATAAATTAGCACACCTATTGAAACCCTCCAACACAAACTACAAATAAGACAACACTTATTAGTTTGAAACAGAAACAAGAATTAAAAGTTTGTCTTACATACTCAACAAAGTTACCAGTAGTAAAATTCATATTGTTCGACAAAAATTAAAGTCATAGCTAAAGGCCATAAATCAATTGAGAGTCCACGATGGGGGAGGGGTAAATTTAGCAGGATGTTCGATAGTCAGATTGATGGCCTTCTTGTGTAAATGGCGTAGGAATTCCATGTGATCCTCACCACGCTGTCCCATCATCCAGCCAACATCAATTGGGTTTGCTTTGAAGAGTCCGTCGCCCACAAATAGAGCGAAGGTCGCGGCTGTACGTTGAAGCATTTCATGATACCCACTGCCTCCGAAACGTCACAAACACTATGTTTCAGACGGACCATTGGCTTTTGTTGCCTTTGCGTGTTGAATCTAGTCAAAATTCTGTCCATGGATTAGGATAGCTCATTTGTACCGGAAGGAGTTTTCCACTTCGTTCCACTAGATCCTTGCCATGGGTTTCTTGGCATTGACCTTCGATATGGAGGTGTGACTGCTTCATTCACCTGGGTTGGCACTTCGGTACCAACGTTGTCCCCGATATCAGCCCCAACTCTATGCCCACCGCCCTCCCCAAATTCCTATACCTCTAGCCGATCTTCCTCTTCTATGTCTAACGGTTGGCTTCGTTAGTGTTGTGGTCCGCTAGAATATAAACGTAGTCGCCGGTTGCAATGACAGCTTGGAAGACACATTGCATTTGTCACGCCCTCAATTTTAATAAGTCAAATACAAATAGAATCCACGTAGGATCAATAGAGTCAAACAATTTCCTGTAGAAAGTCAAAGTACAATAAGTTTCTGTTCAAGGGTACCCGTATCCAAAAAAAATAACAAACAAAAATGTTTTAAAATTATTACATAAGTTGAAATAGCCAAAAGCTTGGAGAAATTAAAGTTACAGGATCATCTTCCAAAATGTACTTAATATAAAGATAAGAAAAATGACTTCATGATCATAAAATCTTCATGTCATGCATTCACACTCCAAGCATCCGATCTCATGCTCCATGTCGTGTACCTGGGAAAGATAGGGTGAGCTCACTAGCTCGTAGGAAACGTCTATCAAATCTAGATATGATGAAATGATAATGGAGTGCATGCAACAGAAAAAAAGAGATTTCACAATATACTCACGGAAGCCCCAATTTTAGATGTAAACAATTGGAATCTCATATGCTCGACCAAGATTAACCGGTGTGCCGTTGTGTCCGATATGTACCCAATATTCCGTAAGTGTCCAACTCACTCACACACCCCTTGTTTCATTTAATTTCATCATTTACTAAGATTCTGGGCATGCCTTGTGAGGGCCCCGTGTCATTCCGGGCATATCCTTCCGTAGGACCCCGTGTCACATCTTTCATTCTTTCATTTACACCTCACGTTCATCCCATGTGGTTCATTTAGTTCGAAAGCTCGTAGTGTGTCGGTTATGGCAAAGTTAATATGTGTCCAAGAACGTGGAAAAATGGTGACAAAATATCATTCATACCACGATAGATTACCAAAGCTTAAAAGTCAAGTTGAGAATCTTAGAAAAGACCAATAAAGGCCCGGAGCATAGGAACATAAGAATGGAGTTACAAACCTCAAGAAAACCTAACACCTTGATAGGAAAAAGCACATTTATCTCAAAATACAAAGGCTATGAATATGAGACCAATTGGGTTTGAAAGTAGACTCATAGAGCTTTCCAACGGTTCAAGAATCATCTCAATCGGAGTTCGGACGAAGCCAGGGCATGCCTGCGAAGTTGGGTCAAAAATCTGCCTTACAGACAGCTGGGTATCGATACCCATGAAAGTTGTATCAATACCAGATCACCAAAAACTAGACAGAACACTGGGTATTGATACCCATGAAAGGGGTATCAATACAGATCACCAAAAACTAAACAAAACACTGGGTATTGATACCCATGAAAGGGGTATCAATACAGATCACCAAACACTGAACAGAACGCTGGGTATTGATACCCATGAAAGTTGTATCGATACCAGAGCGTTACGAGCAGATTTCAAACTGGTTTTTCTCACTTAGATCATAATGGGGCTCAACCCAATCACTTCCAAGGCAAAAATTAGACTCAAAGGCATCCAAGGAAATGAAACAACAACACATTTAACTTAGCACAACATCAAAAACGTGAATCAAACCCAACAAAACAAAAAAACATGAAAAATGGGTTTTCTTGCAAGAAATGAAGAAAATGATCAAATGTGGTTACACCACTCACATTAAACACCTCAAAACACTTAGAGAAGATAGAAATCCCCTACCTCAAGGATGATTTAGCTCCAAAAATGAGATCCCAAAACCGAATTCCTAGATCCCCAATTTGAGAAATCCCGTATTTGGTCCTCCCGATGCGAAAAGATGGTACTTCGGGCTCCTAAACATGCGTAGATGATGAATATGTGGTTGAATCTTGAGTTTGAGAAGTGTGGGAGGTGGATTTGTGGTGGAATTTGAAGAGAAAATGGGGAGGAAGAAGAGGGAGGGGCTGCTGCCCTTAGAGAGAGAGGGAGAGGTGCATTTTGCCCAAAAAAATCAGCCCCAAATGTATATATATACACCCATACGCTTGCACTTAAGCCCCTCATGTTTCTAATGTGTTATAAAGACACCCTCAAGCATATATGCATCTCATATTGACCTTGTTTTGCATTTTAAAAATATTTCTCATATTTCCCCAACATTATTTTAGAAAAATGATTAAAACTCATGGGTTCTTACAACATTAGTTCCTCGTGGTCCAGGCGTCGATCTCAAAACTTTGCAACACGTTCATTTTGCTGCATATTATGTGGTACACAATAACGACAAACGATGCAACAAATATAATGACACTCCCACACGTTAATGGAAAAATTACTAACATGAAAGTAAAACAATGCGGTGTAACATATTCAACAATAGGCATAGAGGAATAAAATATACGACGTAGTTGACGAAAATGAGAAGGCCGTCTTGTTATGGAAAAATGAGAAGGCCTTCTTGTTATGGGAAAATGAAAAGTTTCGTTCCTTTTAATACTATTGTTGGACTTTTTAGGGTACAAAATCGTCTTCTATTGACATGTGAACTAGTCAGTCAATACTTTGAACCTCAACAAAGGTGACCACAGCAATGTGAAATGTGTACACTAATGTGCAACAACCAAAAGTGCAGCCCAAATCCTCTGCTTCTCCCCTCTTCTTCAATCTCTTTGATCGCAAGTTCCAAGAAGACCCTCATCAATTGGGAATCCCAAACCACCCTCGGGCCTTTGCGCAAAATTTTAGCAACTTCTTGGGCAGCAATTACGAGACGGTGTTGGGTAGGTGGTGCTTGGTTCTTTCCAAGATTAATGGCCTTTCGAGGGGATACCATGACTAAAAAAAAACAAGCACAATATATATATATATATATATTAATTCATCTATGGCTAAGGTAGACAAATGGTAGACAAAACCCTTGTAAATGAAATGCATAGGTAGTTCGACACGATTAATCAGTTACATATGTTACAACATACATCGTCACAAGTTCTTGTACTTTGGTAGTTTGTCATACACATTAAAACATAACTAAAACATAGCATTAACCAGATACTAAATTAATAACATGTGTACAAGTGACACTATTGAAGTCGCTAATCAGGTATTTTAATCAAACTTCATATGGAGCAACAAGACCACTTGGACAACACAAACGGCGACTATGATTGTCTTCAATGTACGCATGGTGTTGATAAGCTGGAGTTGTTGTGCTTGTAGAGAGGCAACATCAGCTTCCAAGCTCTTTACGGTGTTTGTGTTTCCGTTGTGAGAATCAACGGGATGGTTCTGCGGTGCCGCGTAAGTGGTCGTGTGGGATGAATCATCAACCCACCCATTCCACTTGTCGCATGGTTGTTAAGTTTGTTACACAATTAGATATGGATTTTAATGAATTGTAAACATATAAGTGTTACAATAATGTATTTGAAATAGTATATTGTTTGAAGGTAACTTACTTGTACTTTTGGACACTTATAGTGCAGCCGTTCAGGATTCTTAGTTGACCGGGAGGTCGTTACAATGCACGGTCCATAGCCACAATGACAGAATGACTGCAATGAGAGTTTGTTGATGATAACCGCAAAGCCATGGAGGTTGATGTGTGGTATGCCCATAGAGCATATTTTTAATTAAAAAAATGGTTCAAGTGATTGTTTCTTCTTTGTTGTCATACCATATTTCATTACAAATGGGTGTTAAAAATGAAAAAATTCAAAGAATGCAGCCTTTTTAAGTACAAAGGGAAAAGAAAAACAAAACAAAACAAATACAACGACAATATTGTTGATCCTAAACCAAGTATATTGAAATTTACACATGTATGATATACAGAGAAGGAGAAAATCTAGACATGTATAATATCGAGATTTGAAATTAATCAGAAACTTGTAGAATAAAAAAATGAAAACCAGAAAAGGAGAAAACGTCTAGCATGTTGATGGACCAGTAACAATTCTCAAAAAGAATGTTAAAAAATGCAGAGTCCAGCTAGTACAAACACATGTCGGCAATGATGTAAATCAAAGCTACTTTTATTGTTACTACAAAATTTTCCAATCCAGATTAAGTATGTTACAACTCAGTGTGTCCTTAAGGCTTTAATCCAATCAATGTCGACTTTATACCAGATCTATAGCTACGATTTTCGTTTTTTTTGGTGCAAAAAAGAGCAACTTCTGAACCCCAAATTTGGAAACATGATACGGAAAATCGAATACAAAAACAAGATTGCAGGCCTTAAATGGAGGAAATAATACACAAAACCACTTACGAAAAGCGCATGAGTACGGTTTTAGGACTTACTTGACGACTTCCAATTGCTATGTCGCAGTGCTCTGAAGTGGGTTTGTCCGGCTCAAACGAAGAACGGTAAATGGGTAAAGTGTTAGCAGTGGTAAGAGGGGAATGATGAAAGTGTGTTTGGGAAGAAGTGGGTGGGTTTAACTTTAGGGTTTCCAGTTAAAATTTTTGGTAAAGGCGAAAGGTATTATCGTAAATTGGTGAGTGGTTAGATTGTAAGGGGTTTCATTTTGCACATGACACGTGGCATCAATAATTTGGATTATTGGATTGACATTTAATCCAAAGCACTCTGGTTTTTTGTACAAATAATCCAGATTAAGATTTTTAGCCAAATGAGGCCGCTATAAGGGTGAAAGTATTATAGACTAGTTTCGGCTATATACCTACAGGACCTAGCAGTTGCCATACGTAGCCCAGTGGTACAGTTTCGTCCCTAGGAAATTCATCCTTGTGAGGCCGCTGACGACTGGATTAAGTACATAACTTATACCTTCCGTCGGGGCCCCCCGAGTGAAGGGCAAGCAAGGTGAGAGTAAATCACAGTTTGGTCATATTCCTTAGTGGCTAACTTGGATGAAAGTTCTCCAGATTGAGAACTTAGATGAATATGTAAGTTAATGGCTAATAATGAAATCAGTTATGTGTTTATTTTTTGCTTTATGATTAATTACCTGCTTATTCCTTTAATTACTGCTTTTCAATTATATATTTCATACTTGGATGCTAAGCAAGGGTTGGGAGGGCTAGTGTAGCTATTGAGTGATTTTATCGCTCAAGGTGTTACACTTTGTGTGACCCTGGTAAACTACTATGATGTTGCTTCGTGACTCGAACGTATTATGCCAGACTATAATCAAACAGGTACCGTTGATGCCGAAGGAGACGGTTATTTTAGAGCCGAGAGTTTTCCGGCAGACCAAGCTCAGGAGGAGTCGTGGAATCCAGAGTTGAACCTTAATTTGTAAAACCCACCCCTTTATTTTTAATGTTGGTCTGTAATATTAATTTCTCAAACCGTACTAAGTATTTTGTAATGGGCTGCACTTCACGTTTTCCAACGTGTACTCTGATGGAAACTCTTTTTATTAAATTAATTCTAATTAGTTGTCTTAATTAATGCTTCCAAAAATCGGGGAATAACATGTTAGTAATTTTGGATACAAACTATCCAAATATTGTCTAAATTTCGGTTTATAACTACCGAAATAGTGGACCAATTTCAGAAAACCAATTGTTGAAATATTTAACCAAGTTCGGGAGTTATATACCGAAATTTATGACGTTGTTTGGGATTGCAAAATCGTGTCGAACAAACAGACAAATTACTTCTCGGGAAAAAAATGGGTTGCATCTTGGGTCATTTTTTGGTCAAAAATCTTCATTTCTGGGATACCAACTTCACTCTCCACTTCCATGCTTTCTTCTAAGGTCATAGTCTTCTGTATCGCGGACTCTTTTGGTGAATTTGGAATTCTAAGTTGTTCCATTACTCTTCGGATTTCTTCTTCTTATTGATTGCGAGAGATGAGGGATGGAGGAGGAGAATGTAGGAACAAATATGATTTTTTTTTTTTTTTGACCTTGCAGAGGAGGAAGGAGGAATGAGGATGGAGAAGAAGAGGTTCGGGAAGAAGAAGTGGGTGGGTTAGTATGTAGTAATAATATAAAAAAGGTTTGTGTAATAAAATGGAATTTTTGCATGTAATGTTTGTACATTTATTTTTGCCGGGTGGTATGAAGTAACAAGTGGGATGTCAATAGAATCACCCTTTTCAAAAGTTCATTGTGGTATGACATTTAGCACACTTGCTCAAACAACCCATATAGGGTGCCAACTTGGCTACCCGAATGTACACACATGTATTTACGCGCATGAACACATCTGACTCATCTATTTCAAAAATCGACTGTCTAGAGTGTTAGGAGTTAACTCTTATCTAGAAGAGTTTTTGTTTTAAATCCAGACCATCGAAAATACGCACAGATAGTCAAGATACACTGTCCGTGCATATTGTGTATGGTGTACGTACACATCGAGTTTTTGTATAGCGTGCCATACTTAAATATTCTCAAACTAAGCGATCGAATTTGTTACGAATTATTTTGACCGAAAACACTCAAAATCCTAGTTTGACGAAGTGGTTTAGCATGCTGGTTTAGTACTATCAATTGGCACTAAAATTGGCAGTGACCAAGTTTTTAGACCGAAAATGCTAGAGGCACACAAACCAGTCACTCCAAAAACCACACCACACACATGTCGTGCTAAGAGATATAACATGTGGCAGTGGACCCAACGACTAATCTAACTAAAAAAAAAAAGGCTGAAATCATTTCTTTCTCTCTCCCCCAAACCCAATGCCCTCGCCTTCCCTCCCACCACTTCCACCATACTCATCACCGTGGCCACTTCTGCTACCCTCATAGCCACAATCCAACCACTACCCGTACTCTCCCCTTTCGTTCCCCTCTAATTTCTCTTCTTCCTCGCCTACTAGTTTCCAAATCCGGCGCCAACGAAACAGATCGGAGTCGGAATATTGGTTAGCTTCCACTTGTACATCATCAAAAAAATCTACACCGATCATTAGCATTGACGAAAGGAGGTTTTGACATCAAGATCCATGTATTGTGGACCAATTTCTTTATGCATTTTGGATCAAATTTCAGGGTCCCTAATTTGGAACAAGTTTCTGGAAGGACAATAACCCACAAGAATAGAAATTTACATGTGAGAAGCCCGCTAATTATACAGAAAATGTTAGTTAATCCCCATTTTGGCAATAACGAAAGGAGGTTTTGAACAATCTTGAAAACTCAGAAGATGAAGAATAAAAAAATTAGTGAGTACAGCTGAATCGAATAAACAATCCAGATCAGCCGGTGCACAGTAGATGAACTGGTGATGGTCGGGGATTGAGCAGGAATAGTTGTTAATGGAGGTTTTGCCGTTGGAAACGAGGTCGACAAGGAAGGAAGAGGAAGTATAACAAGGAGGAGAGAGAAGATTGTATCATTTTTCATTTTCTTTTTTAAATTATAGAGGTGGGACCCACTGCCACGTTGAACCTGTGTGGTTTGTGGTGTGTCTGTAGCAGGATTCGTATTTTACACGAATACGCTGCTTGGCGGGGGAGTATTTACGCGAATGCGCAAGCTACAGAGCCGGAGCGGCGGGTGAGTCTATATGATGGCTTGTCCCAAAGACTTCTTAGGTTAGGCGAACAAATAAATAGCAACTTTTTTTTTTTTTTTTATCAGGACAAAAAATATTAATTTTCATAAAGCAATTTTTTTTAGGTGTAAAATGAGTCCGCTCATTAGACCAGATACTTGAGATTAAAAAAATTAAAAATTGGACCACATACCGAATTTAATGTCTGTTAAGTTCTAAAATAGCACATTCAACAACATAATAACTCTAAGAGGTTAGCTTAGTGGTCAATGCTTGAAACTTAGGATTTTGCTTTTTCTTAAGGTTTTAAGTTTGAAATCTCGTAAATGTTATCAACTCCTTTGAGGCCAATCCAAATGGGGTCCCTGCTGGTAAACAGTGAGATTAGTCTCCTAAGATTAGTCGATGTACGTGAAAGCTGGCTTTGATTATCAAAAAAATAAAAATAAAAATAAAAATTCAACTGCGTAACACCTGGACTGCTAAAATAGTACTGCGTAACATTTTATTTTTGTCATGCTTGTCAAGAATAAGTAATAACACAATTAATGCTGTCAATTTTATAATTACTTTTGACTCATCGGAACAAAATAAATACTAGTAATCACGAAAGCATCTTGCAGTAAATTATTCGTATGCCGAAAAAAGAAAAAAAAATCGAAAATCCATGTTTATCTCTATCTATCGGCACTTGTATTATTTATTTTCTATGGTATTCTTGCAATTGTTGGATATCATGTACTATATAATTGTTTTATATTTTCAATGAAAGAGCAATGTTACACTCAAATTTGGACCACAATGTTTGGATCGATCTGATGAACGAGAATTTTCCAAATGAATTATTTGTGGGGACTGTGTGCAATTTTGGACAAATTTGAGCTCAAAATCTATCTATGTATATAAATCTGTGAACCTCTCGTCATTCCTACATGTCCGCCTTGCAATCCTATCCGGTTAATTCAGTTTTGGGTAATTTTTGGCGCTTTTCAGTGTGCATATTTATTTGATTAAAGCATCTTCAGTGGTTTATATTCAGACTTGATCAACATGACTCCGGGGTGCCGTGCACCCGGTTGCTTTGTACCGTGTTGTGCATTCTTCGGCCATCCGATCGTGTTTTGGACGCTTAGGATGTGTTTTGATTTTTTATTGATAAAAATAAATCAAAATTACCGAACACATCAAACCATCCAAAACAAGATCGAACGGCAGAGAGATGCACAACAACTCAAGTTGGATCCTCATTCCAATCTCACATTTTAGCCATGCTTAGAAATAGGACAAAAATTTCCTTACGTCAGCAAATAATTAATGCGATTTCCTTAGATACTTAATGCCATATTTTTACTACAAGATAATTACAAGAATCTAAATTACATCATACAGGATATAATCATACAAAACTCAACTAATTAGTTACGGAGACAGAATTTCAATCCGAGGGAACCGAACAAATAGACAAATTTTCATTCAGAAACGTATATTGTTTATTAATACATATATTGTGGACCGTTTGGGTCATTACAATTTTTGTTGGAGGAGAGAGCATAGATAAAGTAATACATATATTGTATTGGGTTTTGAATGTTTTGAGATAGTACACTGTACATGTATATTATTATGGGTCAATGCAACGATATAAATGTGAATTTATTGTATATCTTTCGGGTGACTATAATACACATGTGCTTATTACTTGCCTATGAAAGTACTTCAAAAAATTCTATGAGGTGTTGTATATTTATTTGAATTTAACTGAAAATTTAACCATAAATGAAAAGATACATACTTATATACAATGCACAAAGTAATATTTCACATTAATTTTTATTGTCCTAGGGTCCGAAAGTGGGGACTTATTGGGCCATTTAGTCCATTTTAAAGTTTTATAAGGTGTAAGGTCCATAATTTTTTTTATTATAAATTTAAATACTTTCAAAGGGTACTTTAGGGTTTAGGTTTTAAGATGCGCTTTCTTATTATAGAGTTTTAGTGGTTTAAACATTTTCATAGGGTACCCTAGGATTTTAGGCACTTTTATAGGATACCCTAGGATTTTAGACACTTTCATAGGGTACAAACTTTTTTGGCACTTTCATAAAGGTACAAACTTTTTTTTTTGGAGAAGTTCAAAAAAAAAAAAAAAAGATGCCAGCATTAGAACTGGAATGGTTATAAACTTTTTGATGGATTAATGAAGTTACAAATTCTTTGCCTAAGACTTTTGAACAAGACGCTCTTTAAAAAAAGAGGGTGGTGCCCGAGCCTGCTCTAACGCCACAATAGCTCTGCCAATGCAACTAATATAGTCCAATGAGGAAACAAAAAAACTGAACGAAAAATTAATTAATTGAGCAAAACCCCAATTAGTTATCATATTGCCAATTAGAAACCTATTTTCATAATAACAAACGTCAAATTTTTTTTAATTTTTTCGTAAATTGGTAGATATAGTCCCGTCATGAGATATCACCTGAACCTGAATAGAACCATCAAGTCGTACATCGAGAATTGTTAAACTTTACAAGTAGCATATTAGACGGAAAGAATTAATCAAGCATTACACATTTAGAAGATTAACCAATGATAGCCTTTTAGTTTTATCAAAATTTCAACTCAAAATATCAAGGAAGTTCATAGTTTAAGGACATCAACTTTGACTATTTCTTTGCTTTCTTAAGTCTCCCCCTATTTGAATAATGCTACTCTTATATTCATCCGGTTACACTCATCGGTTACACCCCACTTTGATTTCTGACACGTGGAGAGAGAGTGAAAGGGATTGAGAGGAATGACACATATCAGAAATCAAAGTGGGGTATTACCCATGAGTATAACCGGATGGGTGTAAGAATAACATTATTGTTACATAACGTGATGATAATGATAAGATTAAAATAACACTTAGAAATTTACTTGGTCCCATGCCCACATACGTCATGAAGTTATCTCAACGAGTGACCAATTTGTTAACGTAAACCTCATCTCTTTTTCCTTCTTTTTTTTTTTTTCAAACGGTAAAAGAATACAAGTATGAATTACATCAAATTAGAAACAAAGTCCACACTCACTATAAGTGCAACCCAACAAATCCACATTCACTAGGCAAAACCCAACTAATATGCCCATTAAGGATAACACCCACAGGTTGGTGGAGAGATTCAAAACAAAGTCCACTATCACCCTAAAACCAACTCAACTAATAGCCTTATTAAGGGTTGAAGGTAACCCAAACAAATACAAGAGGAATAACACCGACATATAGATGGAAAGATTTGAACTCCAAACCTCCTACTGAGATACCGGATTCTTTGCCAAATTGAGCCAGCTCTAGTTGGTTGGTGTGAAACCTCGTCTCATCCTAATCCTAAGGAGTTGGAAAAGTGGTCTTGCCTGGAGACTTAGAGATTTACTAATTGTTCTCACCTAAGATCTCAAGTTCGATTCCCCTTGTCAGAAACTCTTGTGGCCACTGGAGGTTATGTCCGGCCATTATCTCCAGGGCCTCCAAATTAGTTGAAGTGTGCACAAGCTGGCCTGAACATCTTGTTATAAATAAATTAAAAAAAACCTCATCTTATCCTCTGCATTTTTTATTCATGCACTTGTTTGGCCCAATAATTTCATAAATCAAACCGCAGAATAAGCTATATTGGTGTGGATTAGATCATTTCTAATTTGCCTTTTATTTTGATAGAATATGCATGTGCTATGATGTGAGTCTGCATTGGAACCAGCAGACCAAAGGATTGTAATTTAATACTTAGTTTTTCTTTGCATCTTACCTATTTTTTAACCATTTAGGTTTTGAACAGAAGGAAATTTGAACTCTTAAAAAGGATTGAAATTTATAAAAAAAAATCCACTAAAGACAAAAATCAGGAAAAAAAGAAGAGAAATAATTCAGCATTGGATACGTGCATTGTTTATATTGATTTTTTCATATTTGATCGGACTTTTTCAAATTTCCATGCTCTTCTAGTCAAAAGCAACTCAAAAAGCAAAATAAAGATGAGAAAAAAGAGTCAGAAAAAGAGGAAATAAATGTACTAAAAAAATGCTGGCACAAAAAATACACCAAAACTAGGTGTAAAATTTGAGCTACGGCCATCACAAGTACAAAGGTTTAAGTGTATATCTGAAGTTCTTATTTTTACACATGAAAAAGAAAGAAAAAACGGTGGCGTACAAGTTCGTGAGGAGTAACCACTCAATTTATAACTCTACATGTACTCTGTTACAAAATGAAAAACTCAATCCGGTCTATTTTGCTTCGCTTGTTACATTGCAGAAGAAAGCAGGTTTTGGTAGTCTATTGGTGTTGCTTGCTTGCTACCAGCATAAGGCAAATCACAGGCGTGGATTACAGGGCAAATGTCTACAGTTTCAAGAAACTCCTCCACGTTGGAAAAGAATAGCGGTCCATATTCTAAAACAATGATCTTACACTGCCAAAAGATTTGAAATTGTAGTTAATCACCATGAGATGAAATAAGGACAAAACATCAATTATCATTGCGGATTCAACCCAACACACACAATTGCACGAAGAATGAATCAAGCAAGAAAGCAAAGAAACGACACATATTTTTATGTGGTTCCCAGGTTGTGTAACTTGAAACATCCTCGGGCCGTACTAATTTTCACTGTGTAACCATATCAGCTGCGTGTAGCATGCATTTATATCTAAGGGTTTATGTCATCAATTTCGAAAGTACGACTGTAAACTTCTGAGGCGTGCATGTATTTATACCAATTTTCACAGTTATAATAGCACATATGTTTATACCACTCAAGAGGCGTGCATGTTTTGCATTTGGGCCAAAACATAAAGGAATTGTCGTCCATTTATGCAGAGAAACCCAAAGTAGTTTCCATAGGTGATTTGGTTGAGTTATTAATCAACTGTACATATTTAATCTGTTTGTCATTCACAATCATGATGCAGGTCAGCCTAATAAGTGGAGTAAATCACTAGACAAAATATAATCTCAGTACCTGTTTTGAATTAACCTACGCTGATTTCAAGCAATTCAAGTGTATAAATTACAAAAATTCATGCAAATCCATGGATGCAAAAAGCTTAAAAATTTCAAGCATAAGCTCCTGAAAAAAATTCTAACCTTTTTCACATAGCTCTCCACAGCATCACATGCCTTGAGAAGCAACTCAAGTATGTCTAACTGAAATAAAAGCCCAAAAGAAAAGGAGTTGAAACATCATGGAATGAAAGACCCATAAGCATCAAGAGAGACTCGCAACTATTTCTGCTTCAGACAACATAAGAAATGGTTTCATGCTTAGAGATGAAGGAAATATAAATGCAGCACTGTAGTTGATGTGGCATTACACCATGTGACCAAACGAGGTAATTTTGTAGTTGTAAATTGTAAGAGATGCAAGTAACTTCTTCAGTACAAACCTGTGCATCAGGATCTTTCAACTTCAGTAGAACTTCTTCAACTACAAGCTTGCAAATTTCACACTTGTCCTCAGATAGTGGCAAATAAGTGACTACCCTTTGCTCACAAAGATTGACCGTTTGGCAGAATTCTTCAGGTTGCACTGATCCAATCTCTCGGAGCAAGAAAGAAACATAATAATCCACCATTGTAATACACTGCCAAAGAATACGTACCAGTCAAACCCCACAATTTTTCAGCGATTAGGTTCAAATAAACACTGGAACTAAACACTAAGCAATTCAAACAATGCAATCCATGCATGTTCGAGTTCTGCCTTTTAGCTTCTTTACATTGCATACACTTAGCATTCTAGACTTTTGTATATTCCAACATACTTATAATTTGAGAACACCAGGAATCAATGTTGGTATAATGCTCTTTCTTAACGCACCTAAGTTGTCTTCCGGCAATCATAATCTACAAACCATAATAAGAAGTTGGCCATTTGAAATGAAGAAAGCTGACCCATTTTCAAACAATCTATTACCATGAAGAGATGATAGAATCATTCAATCAAGCAGACAGTTTGAAGCCTAGAACTTTCTGCTAAATAAATCAACTAGTCAGCTGAAATCGATGCTTTTGGTGGAAGTCACTTAGGAACAATGTAAGCCATTAATGGGTATTCATTACTGATCATTGACCCTACGAGTTCCACAAGACAAACTGGTGTTTGTACCTAAGTTCTAAGGCAAAAAGAACCTTATCCAAGTGAAATTGGCATTATACTGTTTCGACAGGAAGTTGTGCTTGTTAGTGACCACCTGTTGCTCCAAAGGAACCAGCCGAGAGCAGGTCTCATGGAGTATGTCAACGATCTCTGTCTGAGTCTTGTTTTCCACGAGATACTTAATTGCCTCAGCAGCGAGCTCTTGACACGTTGTGCATACATCTTTGTTTTCCCCATCTTCTGAAGCTTTAATTTTCCCTTCGAACTCCAGGTAATTTATCTGCAATGCTGTTGCCAGAAAACATTGAGCAATCTGGCTATCTTTTGATTATCACACAATCATGATCACTACCATCATCTTTCGTGAGAATCCATTTGAAAATCTAGTTCTTGTTCTTGAATATACAATGACATTTATAGCAAGTGAGCTATATTTATAGTTGTTCATGGCCCCGTAGCCCATACAACCAATTCTAACATATAAGCAACGAGAAATTCACAACTAGTACAATTTGAATAATTATGGTAACATATCAGAATTGCCAGTTTCTGCATTTTTTTCGATACACAGAAATTATACAATGTAGATAAGGCAAGCCATATGGGCTAAGAAGTTACTTTAAAGAGCACAGGAAAAAAAGTGGAACAAAATACCTGATACATCATATATCATGGAAGAAAGACTGGAGCTTGTTAATTCTCTAGCATCACAGACCCAGCTGGCACCCAAAATAAGGAGAACCAAGAGCCCAACAGTCAATCCCATAGTGCCTGAAGCGAAACCAATCCAATTCAACACAAAGAATATTTTGAAGAATCAATATAATGCGGGAGAAGACCATCCAATAACCAAGATGACTGAACAAAATTATGCAACAATAGATGAAAATCCCCAAAATCATGTAGATCACTGTATTTTATTTTATTTTATTTTTTTTGTGGTGGTAAAACGATCAATGGATCTTACATGAGGCATTGATAAACAAAATGCACAGCCTCGCGAAGTATATTATCAATGGAAGGACCAAATCCTAGACATAAAACTAGCATGAAGCAAGTGTAGCCAAGTATTGGAACTGTGAATTTTTATATCCATCCAAGTGTAAAACTCCTTTAGTTTGTGCACATATTTGGGATGAACCATATGCAAAAGATCAAATCTAGTATCCATATACTTCTTAGCCTGAACATCTTCATATTACTAAATCAATTCCCGTGAGATATGCTTCCAAGGTAGGATCAATCAGCTGTAAGGGCCAAAAATGTAGTAGGTCTTTCATCAACAACTTCCATTTTTTTGCCCTAAGCTGGCAGTAACCTTTTGTTTATTTGACCCCCTTAGCTGCATCTTTCAATGACCCTATTTCAAAACTTTTTAAGCAACCTTAGCCGTATGGATGCTTTACCATGGATAGAGGCAATGTGAATTAAGAGACATACAGCTAGTTATATTGATTCAAATGGAAAGGTAGATAGTTGTAAGTTGTCTTTCCAAGGAAATTTCCTTGCACTACATGTGAGTTGATTGATAAATAGACAGTTCGTATTCATCCCAACCTCCAAACCAGCTACTCTGTTCTGAAGTTTGGCAGTTTGCAAAATCATATATTAAGTGATCACCCATTCCATTCCTAAGCAATGTGGGATTCTAGTTCCTTGACATTTGGCACTCGAACAGAAGATGACTCCCCAAAGAAGCATTAACAGCAGAAAAATGAAAACAATTTATAAGAAAACTATTAATGTAAAAGTACCTAGAACCAACAGGCGATCGAATGTCTTACAGTATATTAATAATCTCTGCACTTAATTTAACTTGCGAAAGCTCTCGAGTTCATGCAACATGATAACATTAACCTTGGATCATTAAAGCAATTTGGGATCATCAGTCTACACTGTCCGATTTTTAGGTCCCTTAATTTAATTTCTCATATAAGCTTTATCATTCTATTAATAACTCATTTATACATCCTTATGTCCAACATACAATACTTTTTTTTTTGGGTAATTGACATACAATACTTCTATCTCACAGTTTAGAACTATTAATGTAAAAGTAAACACAGCTACTTACAATGGCTAACACACTATGTTAATGAGCCTAATAGAACAACGCTAAAAGCAAAAATTAACCTTCAGCAGCATAATGAGTAAAAATAGAAATACAAATGATTTCCTTTCAAACCAGATGTGAAACAAACCATGTTAAGATACCAAAGTGACTGCATTTATAGTATAAACTCCAAGTAACAGCAATACATTCTCTGATGATTCATCTCATGAACTTTAGTAAAAATGAAATCTGTAATATCATACATCATCGCTCAATTCCTCTGAACTATTTATTTATTTATTTATTGATAACAAGGTGTCTAGGCTAGCTTACACATAGGGTGACCATTGTGTCATGTCCTGCCAAGTTCGTGTTGTGTCATTTCGGGGTTCATATCTTTTCGGATTCTTATCAAAACACCTCTTAACATAAACTTGTCAAATATCTTGACTATTTTTTTTTTTAAATAATAAAAATGAAGACATTTTCAATACCATCATAATCATGCAAATGATAAAACCAACAAAAAAGTTAGTCAACAATAACCAAATCATGACATCGAGAAATGCCTGAAACCACAACTAGATGCAAGTCTCAAAATTAAACTTTTGTATGGTTTTCAGTTATAATAATAAAAAAGACACTAAGAACAGTAGAATAAGAAGTTTTGCTCACGAACTAACTAGTAGAACACAGTGATTAGGAAATTCAATATTCAGTTTGTTTTTTGTCTTGGAATTTCTTTTTGTAAGGGATTGTATAGTAATTATGCATGTGTTGCATTTCTATTATTAGATTGATGTTTTCCTATACAATTGACCAAACATGATTTTTGAAAATCAAATTCTGTACTGATCAAGAAATTCAAATAGAATCAAAACCAATCTTTAAGGAAACACATGTACAGGCTATGGGTTGGCACATCCGGCTTTGTGTCTTGTCGTGTTGTTTTGGGTTAATGAGTCGACACGGAAAATTAAACGGTTATCCATGTCCTTATCGAGTTACACGAATTTAACCCACATTCGTCCCGTTTAATTCTTGTGTTGGTGGGTCATGACACATTCATGTTCGTGTCAAAAAGTAGTTGACCCAAAACCTCTAAAACCTGTATGAACTGGTACCAAAGGAGTTGATAGCACCTGAGAATTTTCAAACCTCTAAGTCCCAAGCATTGACCACCAGGCGAATCCCTAGGGTTAAACTAGTCCCATATTTAGCAGACAGCCAACAAATTGTAGGGGGAAACCAAAAAGCAATTGTTTGTAGGTGGAGACGTGGAGTTGCTTCTGGAACATCCTTGGTTGGAGTAGAGAATCGATATGGGACATGACCAACACTCATAATAACTAAATATAGCTCGTCTATTAAATTAAACCCACAGAGAACAAACTAAGAATTTCACTAAGCCTTAACAAGCAATGGCACTGAAAGGTAATGAACCAGAAACCCCAAATCTATAAGATCGCGAAATCATATACAGAACCCAGGTAAATTCGACAATACACACAAACATAAGAAGAGAGGACAAAATAAAACAGAAAATGGAGACACTAATTACAAACTGAAACCCAAAATTTCAAATCCAAGAAGTTACCTGTTGCCAGTTGCTGAAGCTCTTGGGAACTTCTCAAAGTGACTTGTATGTCGATTGTTTAAAAGCGAAATGATGGGTTTCGGGTAAAAATTCAAATTGAATGGTTGTTGCCTTGTTGGGTCGTTTAGGAATGTTAGATATAGATTTTTTTAAAGAGTACCCGCCTTCTCTGGTTGGTTGTCTTTATTGGAGTACTTCTCTTTAGTTCAGAGAGTTCCATCAAATCTAAACTCAGGAAAAGCTAGGGGAGATTATCAAAACCACCCCTGAGGTTTGCAAAACAATAATAATAATAATAATAATACTACGTTCACTCCTTACAATACGCTCCCAGCCACACCCTTGCCACTGTTCACGTGGGGCCACTTCACCCCGAATAAAAATAAATAAATAAAAAAACCAAAAATCTGAAATTTTCAAAACCCCCAAATATTCTGCACCAGTGCCATTTTCGTGGGCCGAGAGAGAGAAAGAGGGAGAGAGAGAAATCGGGAAGAAGAGAGGAAGAAGATCATGAGACCCACGACCCACCCTCCGACGCGTCCTTCACCGGTGACTGAACTACTCCTACTCAAGCCCAAACACGTTGCCAAATGTAAGCCTCTCCAAACAACTTTGTTTATCTTGTTACCAATCTATCTCATTTGTTTTGTTGTGAATAGCCCTGCAGGAAATGGAATGGTTGGTGCGATAACAACAATGAAAATGTCTCACTCACATTCGGCAAATGATATGACACGCGACTTCACTGGACCATTCCCTCAATACAACGTCGACCTCAACAACAACTTAAGGAAACTCATCTTAGCCATACAGAATGCAGTCCGTATTGGGATTGTAAAACAAAAGAATTTGAGTGAAGGTTCAAGTTAAAAAAAAGAGAAGAAGAATTTGAGTTGTGGGATATAATCCGATTAGTAAATGGATCGCATATATCTGAATCCTCATTAGGCTTTTGATTTTTGGATTCGGATCAAACAAATTATTGTATCGGATTTTGACAATTGAATTCTGATTTTTTATATTTTGTCCATCAACAACCTAGCTTATGGATGACAAACTCGACCAAACCATTGATTAAACGAATCGTACCAAATCGATTGGTGCGGTTTTTTACCATAGTTTTGGTTTTGGTTTTCACTATTGAAAACCAGCCAATTCGATTATGGTTTTAATTCCATATCACAATCACACCGAAGACCTAACCGTAATTGAACAGTGGAAAATTATAGACACATACCCTCAAATGGATCTATTCAAATGGTTCGCTAATTAAAGCCGTTCAACTTTGCCTAGCCAAGTATGAGAGATATAACCATGTTCTAATATTTTTATAGTGAACAATAACTCAGGTAATCAGAGAATTTTTTTTTTTTTATAGATAGAAGTAATGAAAATATCTACTATTTGGGCTGAGGAAGCTGAGAAAATTTCGAAGGTGACAAGGCAAGAGTTAACCCTGAGTTAACCTAGTACTGAAACCAAATGATTTAGAAATTGAGAGAGAGAGAGAGAGAGAGAGAGAGAGAGAGAGAGAGAGAGAGAGAGAGAGAGAGAGAGAGAGAGAACTTGGTGTCGACTAGTGGTGGTGGACAGATTTGGGCTTGAGTCGGGGTAGTTCAGTCGCTGGTGAAGGACGCGTCGGAGGGTGGGTCGTGGGTCTCGTGATCTTCTTCCTCTCTTCTTCCCGATTTCTCTCTCTCCCTCTTTCTCTTTCTCTCGGCCCGTGAAAATGGCACTGGTGTAGAACATTTGGGGGTTTTGAAAATTTGAGATTTTCGGTTTTTTTTTTAAAATATTTTATTCGGGGTGAAGTGGGTGAGCCCCATGTGGAGCCCACATGAACAATGGCAAGGGTGTGGCTAGGAGTGTATTGTTTACGGGAGTGAACATATCATTATTGTTTTCCAAATTACAGATTTTCATTCACATTTGCTCCTTACAAATGGAAATGGGTCCTAAGGCAATAAGAAGACAAAAAACACACTTGAGTGTACTATTTTCACTTTCTTTACACTTTTCACATATTCTTATACACTCTTCACATATTTCAATATACTTTTTAAATCTTAACAACAGCCCAATAAGATGATTTTAGAATTTTCCTTTAAAAATTACTACTTATTGCATAACAAATTACTCCCTTCATGGTGTAGCTGTTAGGAAATTCGATGGAATCTGTTTCACATCATCAAAGTCTAATTGCAATCCTTTTGTATTTCCTTTAAAAGCTAGTATTTTCTTTTAACTTTATATCAACTTCACAAATAAACCACTTTTGACTATAAAAAAAAAAACTATAAGAAGACAAAATAATTAAATTTCACCGGACCAAAGACTTGATAAAAATAAAAGTTTAAAATAATCAAATCTCTTATTGTTAAAAATAGTATTATTGTAATTAAAAGGGAGTAATAACTTAGTTAGTGGTTAGTTATATAAAACACAGTTTATGTAAACAGTATTTCTTTATATTTGATTCATTTTTTCTAATGGCATAAAAAAAGTTAGAAGTTTGTTTTAGTTAAATTACGAAGATAAAATACCATGTTTGATCTTTTTTTACCTTATAGTAGCCCATATATATTTAATTAAAAAAGAAAAAAACAAATGCCTCATTTTAAAATTCATTTTTGGCCTCCAAAATATTAGACCGCTTTATATGACAGCAACCAAACTTGGGGTCAAGCTAGGGCAACCTAAACATCGGGACCGATCCTACCGACCACTTCACCTCTGCCAAGCTCAAATCCATCGCCGCCGTCCGCATACCCAACCCTAGTTCCTCATCCTCGGCCTTCCCCACAAAACCCTCCTGTCCACTCCCTCAATTGCCCCAGCAACCACACCATATCCCTCGAAAGCAATAATTTAGTCTCAAACTCAAAGAAAAGACCCCGAAATCGAGACCTACAATAGCCTATCACGACTAAAGTGAGAGAACTCCATACAGTAGCAGATTTAGGAATTTGCTACAAGGGGTTCACTCTGTCAAGATCAATCCTATACATTTCAAGGCCCTAGACCAACTCGTGTCAATTTCTGTTATTAAATTAAAAAAAGAGCATATAAATACAGCGCACTAACTTAATTTTGAGCTAGTGCAAAAACTAAATAAAGGCAACATATTAAAGAAAATAAATATTTATGTATTTCTACGTCAAACTTGTAATATAAGTAATTGATTTGTGAAGCAAATTACATTATTATATGTAGCGGCCGGATCCATAGGGACCACCAGGGTCACTCTCCTAAAAGTACAAAGAAGCTGAAAAGGATCAAGTGTCTCAGAATCAGACAAACTGAATGCAGTTCGATCCGCTTCGATGGTGCCGAACGTGTGGCATCCTCGGCCAGGAGCACATGTGCGTAGTTTTGGACGAATAAGGATTTGAATGATCTTTGCCGAGCGTGAGGTGCCCAAGGTGTGGCAACCTCCTCTTGTCTCTCGGCATACTCTCGGGACCTCCGCCGATCGGGCGTCGAAGTGCGGCCACGGAGATAGGTCATTCGCGTGCGAGCCAATCGACCACGGCAGTGGGGCTCCTTTCGGAATCGCCTTGCTTGGGTGAAGCGGCGATGCACGCCGCCATCGCTTCAATGGAGCATTAAATGCGGCAAATACCTACTTTGTTTCACCGCGCTGCGGCGACATGGGTCATGGAATGTCTTAAGGTGATTTGACTACTGAGCCCACGCGTCTTGTAGCGTGGCGAGATATATGGCGTCTGTGGCGAGGGGCCGAGAGGTCACTTCACGCCTGCCATTCCGGCCAATGACGATAGCGCCAGCGTGGGGAGGGCGAGCGTGAAATGCACGCCCTCCCTTTATAAATACACACTCACAACTACCATCGCGGTCGATCTCTCTCCTCATTTACTACCATCATAACTTCATCTTTTTCTTGAGATTTGAGTGCATATCTCCTTCCTCCGGGATCGACTTTATCATCCGAGTTGCCTTCCTTACCCCCCACCGTCCGCTAGGCACTAACGAGGTTCTCTACTTGTCGCGAGGTCCCCGCAGTGCGCGTGCACCACTTCTTCCATCATGACGTTCAACTCTCGGAAGGTTGAAGGCTCGTCCGTGAAGAACTCACCCACAATTGGCGACTCACGGGGGTAGTTGGATAACTACTCCTCCCAGCTTCTCTACACATTTGGGTGGTGTCTTTTTTCCTCCCACTTTAAGCTCCTGCGAACCAACCCGGATGGTGACTTGACCTTGGGCATGGCCTTCATTCAACGAGCCAGGAGAATGGGTCAACTCAGCCCGGCCATTATCGGTACCACCAAGTTAGGAGTGACTTGGGGCTCACCGCCTCCCGTTATCCATGAGAAATGGGGCGGTGACCGTGAACAACAATGGCCCGCGAGCAGCGCAGCCGGACGGCAATATTCTGCCGGCATGAATGGGGCGTCCTCTCCCTCAACCACCTCCACGACTCAGGGCCGGGGCGGGAGGCTCTTCCTCCCCACTCCCCTCTCACCATAGAGGCCAAACCGGTGTTGCATGGGGCAAGAGGTGTCATATGAACAAAGCCGTGGTCCAACTCTGGCATTTGCCGTCCGGGCCGAACAGTGACTCTCGAGGGTACAACCGAAAGCGTAAGAACCAGCACATTGAAAGTGGTCCTGGGCTTTTCTCACTGCATAAAGTCGCTGAAGTTGACCGACGAGGCTGTGGCACTTCGTGGTGCCAACGGGCACGATAAAGAATAAAGGCGTGTCGCATTCGAAAGCCCACTCTGTGGGAATTCTGGCCGAACGAAGCCAAATTTCGAAAGTGCGCATCACGACATCAGTGCCCGGCAGCCCGTAAGCCCGTGACAATGGCGTGCACGCCGAGGAATCCAAGAGGCGCATAAATGTAAGGAGAAAGGCCCAATGACTTGCAGCGAACACTTTTAATCGTGGCAAATAACATCGAAGGCAAGTAGGAGGGCGTATGCAATTAGTTCATAAACCCATCGAGGGGATCGGGAGGTAATGGGCGCCATTGCCAACCCATGGAGGCAAGCACGATGCCGGAAACGGTGCGCCCGGACTAGGGGCGCAGAGGCCTCGAGGAAACGCGGATCGCCGACTTAATTGAGGTCTCGCAGAGCCTCTAACGTAATGATAACAAAGGGTTTGAGGCCTGGGGACAAGTATAACCTGCAAAATGACGGTGGCGGCATCGCGCTCGTCAATGCTCAAACCGGTGAAAAAAAGGGTTTACCATGCCGGGCGACGACGAGACGACACCACCCTCGGAAGGAGTGCCAAGGGTTCGGGATGGCCACAACAAGAGACGCCCCTCCGGAGGAGCAACTTACCTATGGATAGGTCTAACCCGTGCACGAGGCAGGCGGCCCGCAAAACGTGTGCACGGGAAAACCGAAACGCTGAATCCCGACCACCCACATCCCGGCCGACTCAGTTAGAAAAGGCCGGCGATCCCCATTCGCCGAAAGCAATCACAGAGGCTGCACCTCCGCGTGGGTTCAAAAATCCCGGTTTGACAAATATGAGCCAGCGGCCATCTTGTGCTTGCCGTCAGCCGGTATCGCTGGTCTCCGAACTCTGGCCCGCGATGGCGCTCTCATGTGCGAGCGTTCTCTATGAGCCTGGGACCACCCAAGCGCTCACGTGGTATAGCCGGCTTCGCTCGCGGGGTCAGTGCGACCGATGAGCTCGGCCCCAGCGTTCCGTATGTCGGTTTGTGACCCGGTAACACCGCCGAAGGCGCGCGGCAGCGCTTATCAACATGAAGAGGGGCTGGGAGGAGACCACCAAAATTATCGCGAGATGCTGGGAGATTATGCGGCCTGCGTGGAAGGATCTTGCGACTAGATGATAAGCCTCCCGCGTCGTTCAAAAAGCGGGCTTAACATACCACTCAGAAGCCTCTTCAAAGAGCTTTTTTGTGCGACCACCGAAAAACATGGTAGAGCTAATGGAGATAGTCAACCGTTCCAGGAAGCTTCGGCAGTCTCGGCGGGAGGCCAAAGGGGGTATGCTTGAGGGAATGCCGAAGGAGGTAAAAAACAGTGAACAACCCGAGAAGGGATCGCAATGACCCGTGGTGGCGGATACAAAGATAGGGGCATCGGGGACAAATCTGAAGAAGAATCGGCGAGGGGATGGGAGAAGCCCCCAAACGATAACGATTATATAGCGAAAACCACAGTCTTTACCATGCCAATTTACGTGATTGTTGGTCGATATAGGTAAAAAACGTTGGTTTTACCGCGGAGGAGAAGATGAGGTCGGATCCCACCCGGAAGGGAAAGTGCACCTACCACAACGAGATGGGCCATTACACTACGGGATGCCGGTCCCGCTCAAAGCCCACCTAGAACGGCTTGTGTCGCCGAGGGACGCATGAACGCAAGTGGATCGACCATAGCCGTATGCCGGAACCACGCCGTGGGAGCCGCACCACGCCAAACCACCAAGCGCCCCCGCCCCATCGCCTCGCCAAATGCGCGGGAAAGGGTACGCCCGAGTTGTCCTCACCATCCACGGCCCTTCCGGCAAAGCTCGGTTTCTAATTTAAAATGCACCGCGAGTTGCAAAAAAGATGGAGTGCGACCATGGAAGTAATGGCCTTCGGAAGAAAGCCGAAAAGTATGATGAACCAAATGGACCCTTACACTATCTCCTTCTACGGCCGGGACTTGGGCGGCCTACAACTCCGCGCAGATGGCGATGCTCTCGTCAATGAAATAAGTATCAATAATGAGATATCGGCTAATCCTAGTGGATCGTGGAGCCACGACGCCCTTTACTACTCGCCTTCAAGGCCCTGACGAACGCCATTTAGCTTACCCCGAAAGCACGCTTGCTCGGCCCCCTGGGCTTCCAAGTTATCCACCTGGCAAAGATCACCCTCCGGTCCGGGCGGATTGATGCATCCGAGATAGAATTCACCGTGGTAGACTCCCCAAGCCCCACAACGCCATCTTGGCCTGGCCCGCTCCACGCCATGGGGGCCATTGCCTCAACCCTCCACTAGTGTGTCCGGTTCATCGGCACGAACGGAAAACAGGAGACCATCCAAGGAAACCAGATGGCCTCAAAGAGATGCTTTGTCAATGCCATTCGTCAAAAGGACAAGAGGGATGGCAGTCACGGGGCGAGGTTCAGTGGATCGAGGTGCCCGAAAGCACTCCTCGTTTCACGACGCCGCTCCAAAGCCGGAGGAAAAGTCGCTTGAAGAGCCGGGTCAAGGTGCCCATCAACGGTTGAAGGCACTGTGTACTTTATGATCGGTTCGATCCTGTCTAACTCCGAGCGGAACGACTTGGTAGCTTTCCTCAAGGATAATATTGAGGTTTTCGCGTGGACTCCGTACGAAATGCCGGGCGTTAGCCCCGAATTCATCACGCACGCCCTCAATGTTGATCCGGCTAGGAAGCCGGTAGTGCAAAAATCGAGGCGATCCTCGGGTATCCACTCCGACGCAGTCATGGAGGAGGTTGACCGCCTCATTGAAGCAGAGGCTATCCGAGAGGTGATGTACCCAACGTGGTTGGCAAACACCGTTGTGGTGAAGAAAAAGAACGAGAAGTGGAGGGTATGTGTGGACTTCACGAACCTCAACGACGCATGCCCTAAGGACTGCTTTCCCCTCCCTCGGATAGATCAACTGGTGGACGCCACGGCCAGTCATGCCAGGCTCAGCTTCATGGATGCCTACCGCGGATACCACCAAATCGCGATGAGTGATGCGGATGTAGAGAAGACGGCGTTTATTACGCCAAGGGGGATCTTCTGCTATCGGGTCATGCCTTTCGGCCTGAAAAACGCAGGGGCTACCTACCAGAGGATGGTCTCCAAGATGTTTGCCAAGGAGCTCGGCGACATTATGGAGGCCTACATCGACGATATGGTGGTAAAGAGCAACTTTGCAGAAGACCATCTCTCCCACCTCGGCAGGGTCTTTTCCATTCTCAAGAAACACGATTTGAAGCTTAACGCAGAGGCGCGCTTGGCGTTGGGTCGGTTCAGAAAATTCTTGGGGTACCTTGTCACCCGTAGGATCGAGTGATCGATCCCAACTCCAGCTGGAAGCCATTCAAAACCTCCGAGAACGCAGAGCGGTTGAGGGGTACAACGGTAACGGGGATGTCGGCCCGCCCTCAACGGCTTTGTGTAAGTCGTCCGGCGCTGCCTGGCACTTTCTTCAAGCCATCAAGACCCGACGAGGTCATTTTGCTGGACGCCCGAATGCGATCGCGGCCTTTGGCGAGCTCAAAAGTTACATGTCGAGCACGTTCTTGGTCATGCGAAGGGGCGAGGATTTGTATCTCTACAGTAGTTTCCGATCCTGCGCGTAAAGTTCACCCCCAGTTAGCCGGGGAGGGGCGGACCAATTCCCCATCTACTACTCGAGCAAGACCATGCTCCTGGGGACCGTGCCTACCAATGAGAAGTTAAGGCTTTTCGGTGGTGGCGCCAAGAGGAAGCTCTTACCCTACTTCGAGCCACCGCGATCATGGTGATCCGCGGCGTTTCCCAAGACCGTTATGCTAAAGGCGGACCGGACCGGATACGCAAGTGGTCCCTTGAATTGGCCAACTATGACATCGGTATGAGCCCCGAACGGCGATTAAAGGGACGGGGCATTGGCTGATTTAAAACTAAGCGTAGAACTCACTCCGAATTTGGGCCGAACTCGGGAGGAGAGCTTCACCAATGCCGACGGCGGCCAGATGTTAAAGGCAATTCCACATCCGAGCAATCCGGATTCGTCCTCAGCGCCCCCGCCCGCATCGGCCACCATCTATACGGGTGATTATTGGCGTATGCACGTTGATCTGGCATCAAATGGTAGAGGCGAGGGCGGGTTGTGCTCATCTCTCCCCGAGGGAACTCTACACGAATGCGCCGATGAGCATGGGGTTTCCACCACCAACAACGCAGGCCGAAAATGGCCTTGATCGGCCCGGACTCCGTCTTGCCCCCGCTCCGGGTTCGATGAGTCTGCGGGTCTATAGCGATTCCTTGCTAGTGGTGAACGGTGAGCAGCGGCATTACGGCTGCAGGGAATCTCGGATGTTAAAATACTTGATTAGCGTCCTAGAGCCGCGAGAAGGGCTTCAGGCCATCCACTTCTCCCACATAGGGCGAGCAAAAAACGCCCATGCTGGCGCCCTTGCTTCCCTCGATTCGGCATGCGAACTTGGAGAATGCAGCGTAGAATCACTCTCGGGGAGATAGCGTTGTCAAGCTTTGAGCAGGGCGCTGAGGACATCATGACTATCGGCGTCCATCACCCAAAATTTGGATGGACCACTGTCATCTGCTTTCCTCCGGACGTGCACTCCCCATACAAGAAGGAGGCCCACCCGGTTGGCGCGATCCACATCCTACTTTACGTCTCCAACCGCCAGCTCTATGCCCGAACTTTGGCCGCCCCCGACCTATAGGTGTTAAGCATGAAGCGCCTTGCCCCACGTTAACTTCACGAGCTCCATGGGGTCATGCGAACCACTCGGGGAGGCGCGCTTTCTCGAAGCGTGCCGTGAACCAGGTACCGTAATGCTTGGTGGCGAAAATGAGGAAAAGCACCGAAGAATACGTTAAGCGGTGCGAAGCATGCCAGAAGCACTCTCCCCTCCTGCACCAGCCACCTATGCCCCTACAACCGGTCACAAGTCCGTGGCCGTTCGCACAATGGGGACTCGACATTGTAGGGGTCCTACCTACGGCGCCCGGTGGGTTTCAGCATCTTATCACGGCCATGGATTACTTCACGAAATGGGTGGAAGCCGAGCCCTTAATTCATATTACGCCACCGAAGTTGAGCAATTCATCCGAAGAACATCATTTCTGGTTGGTGTGCCCTATGCTATCATCTCGACAACGCACGCGGTTTGTCGCCGGCAATTAAGACGCTTTGCAAAAAAAAAACATTCGCATTTACAATTCCACCGCGGCCTACCCTCGGAACGCTGCCGAGGCTTCGAACAAGTCCATCTCGACTGGCCTCAAGCGTCGGTTGACCAACAAGCGGGGAAAATGGGCGGAGGAACTTCCTAAGGTACTCTGGGGTTACAGAACTACTCCACGGCGCGGAACTGGCCGAACGCCATACTCCATGGCCTATGGGGTCGAAGCTGTCCTTCCCCTGGTGGCAATCGCTCCCTCCGCTCAGATAGAAGCCTTCCATCCGGCCACGAACGATGAACATCTTGCCTCCGAGCTCGACCAAATCGAGGATCTCCGAGACGAAGCCAACATCAAATATGCTGCGTATCAGCAGGAGGTCGCTTGGGGCTACAACAAACACGTTCACTCCCGTCCCTTCAATGTAGACGATTTGGTCCTCCGGGAGGTTGTCCAAAAGAAGAACAAAAAGAAGTTCATGCCCAATTGGGAAGGCCCCTACCGTGTTATGGCCAAGGCTGGTTATGGGGCTTACAAGCTCGCCGAGATGGATGGCACGGCGGTTAGCAACCCATGGAATGCGACGAAGCTGAGAAAATTCTATGGTTAGGATCTTATGTTTATCATTTTTGCCTTTTTTGCCCTCGGCCATTCCCTTTTTGTAATATCTCGGGATTATAAATTGTTAATGATAAGATCCTTCCTACGGTTTTCATTATTCTTCCAAGTTTTTAATTTTTGCACGAGTTGTTGCCTTCGGAAGAAGGATCTCTGTTTGCATGACGTTAAAGATCCATTTGACCTTATTCGTATGAATAGTCGGTTAAAACGCTCTCGAATCGGTAATTTCTCATTGACAATTGGAACAGAAATCTCATTACACGCTCGGCGCGGACAGACCTCGTGCTCGGTTGGGAATCGGTACTTATGCCTCCTATACTTCAGCAGGGTGTCATTCGGTTAATGGCTCCCCGCCGAAGCAGGGGCTATCATTATGACTGATTATCAGTTTTTGTGCATGCATATTGGTTGCCTATAACTTTTGCCATTTACAAGAGCATATCTTGCGAACTGCTTATCAGACTAGCTGCGTGCTATTGAATTCGATTATCGCTCGGCGTGAAATTGCAAAAATCTTTAAGTATAATCCTCGCCAAATTCAATATCTAGTTAATTGTCGCCGACGGCCAAATTTTAAAAAGTTCTTTGCTCATCGCTTTCGGCCTAAAACCGATATTTATTTAACTATCGCCACTTATGCTTCGGCAAAGACGCCGGGTATAATAAAAGCTAGCCTTTGGCCTAGTGGCCATCATTATTCACAATCCGATGGTTATGACTTTAGTCCAGAGGTCTCGGCTCAGTTGTTAGAATTTGGTTTAAGCTCGGTGGTTAAAATCTTTCAGTTATGTGCGAGGACCATTACTTGAACAATTACTCAGACAGAATATGGAAGCACCAAACCAAAAATGAAGGAGGCATGCACGAAAAAGAAAAGTGAACATTCATCCATTAAGAGAGAAGCGCTCGGCAATAATTAAACGTTCGGTGCCGGCCCCGAGTACCAAAAAAAAAAAAAGAGGGTGCAGGTACAAATAAATCTAAGACTCCTGAGGAGCCTACCGCCCCCGATTGTCACCGGGCCTGTAGCACCGCGTCGGCACCCCCGTTCTCGGAGGGTCCCCTCGGGCACCTCTTCCTCCGCTTCAAAGGGCATCTCGGAATCCTCACTTGACCTGAGGGATGGAAGACCGGAGCGCCAGATTCAAAGGCGAGGGGCGGCACCATGTCATAGGCCGAGGCGGCGGGCGGCAAAAGAATGCGAATCAGGAGGAAGCCCTTTTTGAATGCCGCCTCCTCGTTGTCGTTCGCCTCCTTGGCGAATTTTTCAAGCGTTTCCTTGGCCCCCCTCTGGTAGCCGTTGGAATCCGCAGCAGCCATCATCTTGTCGTGATCGGCTTGGGCGGCTGCGAGTCCTTTTCAAAGAAGAGAGGCCGGCTCCTCGCCGCGGACCTTGCTCTCCGGAAACCATGGCCCTCTCACCAGAAACAGTACAAATAGCCAAGGCCCGCTCAATAAGTTTTCAAGTCACTTTGCCGCCGCGAGGGTTTGCTTTTCTTCAAATTACCAGCCTTTGCTCGCTTGTTTTTCTCCTCGGCCGTGTTTTCGACCAAGGCGGTGGCTACCTTGTCGCCGAGAGCTTAGGGCCGGACCGCGTACCGCGAAAACAGCCGGTAAAAGATAATGAAAATGATAAGTTGTAGTTGAAGAAGTCGAGGAGAATACCGATGAAGTATGTTTGCGAACTTCTTTACCTTCACGATTCAAGAATGGCGAGGTCGCTGGCGGTGTTCTTGGACAATCACGATGTCCTCAAGGGCTTAGATCCTTCGTGGCGTTTCATCGCCGCTCTTGAAATTTCTTCCTGACGCCACTTCGCATTGTGCCCTCGAAGTCTGTGATCACCGACCCATACTCATCCTTATTGATCCGCAGAGCCCTTTACTTCCGCTGGACGGCCTTTGTCCCCTGAGCCTCGGGCTGGAGATGGTGCAACCGCCGCACCTCGAGAGGAAGCGTACTGGCCGGGCCTTTTGGGGCCTCCCTTTTTCTACTCTGGTGCGATCTGCGGTCCCGGGGCCTCTCGGAAGAGGGTCGGCACCGGCCGGGCGGCCGACCGACTAGTGCGCAGCAACACCGGCTTCCTTCCTTTTTTCTCTCGGCCCTCTCCCTGCATGCCTCCTTGTGGCGAGGCTCACAGCCGTGTGCCGAGATCCGCCCCGCAATGAAAGACCGGTAAGTAGTACCGGATCCCCTCCGAAGACGCCGCTTCAACGAAGTTCGCCCTTGGAGATATCGGTATCAAAAGTGGCTTACCCGATGCGGACCCTTCGGCCTAGCTGGATCTTTGCCCTTTTCAAAAGCCCCTATGCAATGGGCGTATCAGAAGAGATATCGAGGGTCGTCGCGGTTTGGGATTGCTAGGATCGCGTTCGATCCGCGTGTCGCCGGTGTCTCCTGGCAAAGCGCCTAGTCACGCCCCCTCACTCTCGCAAAAAAAGAAAAAAGGAGACCACGGCTTAAAGCTGCCGCGCTTCAGCGGTATATCGCGTAAGCAAAATAAAACAAGAAGATAAAATAGATGCGCAAGTATATGCCCTCGGACTTACTAGGTTTCCCCCGGCACCATGGGACCGTCCACGAAGACTATCCCCGAGGCCCCTCAGAAGCTACCCCCAACGACGAGCAGCTTCACGTGCGTTCTCGGAGTCGGACAAAGATCCCTCGGCGAGGGGGAGAGCTCGCCGCCTCACAAGCAATATCTCCCGAAGCTGGGCTCACGACCACGAGATGGCCATGAGATCATGGATGCAGCGGGATGCTATGCACCGATAGCCTCACCAACTGATGATCCGTAACGGCAGGCAAGCCGGGTGCGGGCCAGCCGAAGGTTATGAACCGCTTGAGGAGCGATGGCATTGGGAAGGTTAGGGCCTCCCCTACTATAGCCATGAGTGGCAGACGAATCGCCTCTACTGCATGATTCTCGGACCGTCGGGTGGGCTTGGTGAAATTTCCACGCCCCTGGATCGGAAATCGTGAAACCGGCGAGCCCTCGGCGGACCCGTCGAAGTAGTCTTTGGCGTATTTGGGAACTCAGTGCTTTGGATTGGCGGCAGAATCGATTCCCAATTGGGGCCATACTCCACGCCCGTCCATATAGGCGTCATGCGCGCGCCTTGGGCTCGGTGGGACCACAGGCTTCACCTTACGGCATCGGTAGTTCGGATGTTCCCTCATCCGCCCGGTCATCCTAAAGTCGGGCTCCGCCCTGCGACAGCGGGCTCCTCCTCCGAGCCCTCTCCCCTGGAGAATGTCCCTAAGTCTTCGCTTATCAATCCGGCTAGCGAGGTGAATTCGACCTCCACCATAGCTGCGGGCTCGGGCTCTTTGAACCCCTTGTCTCCCTATCCACCTCCCCGCACCTCCGGATCCGGAGACCGGTCGATGGGGGAGCTTGGAATCTTCGTCCGGGTTCGACCGGGGGGATGAGGGATGTCGTCGGAACCTCTGCGTGTTCGGGAACGGGTTCGGAGGAGGGTTCTGATCGGAGGTAGATGTTTGGGCACCACTCTCGGTGCGTCTTGCTGCCTCCACCATCTCCATCCAGCGATCGTTGGGGATGGCCTGAAGAGGGGCTACGTCAAGTGGTTCGGCTCCGAACGGTGGAAGGTCTTGTTGGGAATGGCACCTATAATCTCATCCGAGACTTCTTAGTTGCTCTCGGGTGAGGATGCTCTGGATGAAATCACTGAGCTGGGTTTCGGCGAGGACGTCGTCGGTAGATGAGTCCGAGGATTCCGAGCTCATCCAGGTAGAACCTACAGTGCACGGGTGAAACAACCATCAGCGATATGCACAGGTTTTAAGTTTAAGAAAAAATACAAAAGTGGTGGACATCGGCACCATGCCGAGCCCCCACTTGGTGCTTATTCTCCGAGAGAATCGCCCGTGCGTAGGTCCTCGGCGAGATTTGTGGAGATATAGTGTCGGCGGAAGACAATACGCTCGGAGATCAGACGCTCGGAAGAACACGATGAGTGTTCTTCAAGCCCAGAATCCGGTGGCCGTGCTCCGCCGCACAAGCCGCCGGAAAACTCAACAGAACGAAGGCAAAAAAAGACGAAAAAGTAAAAACATGGAGAAGTCGTTCAAAACAAGGCAGAAACTTACGAAAAATGCACTGAAATGCAAGAAAAAACGATGAGAAGTTGGGATACCTGAGTATTTGTCGAAGATCTTCGCCGGAAAATGGGTTTTGGTTGGATCGTTGGTGAAGTGCAGCGGTGGATGACGGCGGCGCAGGGCTTCGACGCTAGAGAGAGAGAGTAACAGTGACTCTCTCTCCCTCCGCCCTTGTATTTATAGGGGGCAGGCTCGGGAGGTGAAGGGTCACCCCCCTTCAGATCGAGACACGTGGCCCCCCGATTCAAACCATTTGGGCGCGAGAATCAAACGACGGCGCGCGGTCCAATCACGCGACGACACGTAGCACAGCCATCATCACGCGGTACGATTTTCTGAGCCAGTGTGTCAGACGTCCTTTCACGCCTCAGATTGATGCGACGTTCCGAACACCAACCCCCTCCGAGCGCCATTACAGGTGAACCTAGGCGGTCATCAACCCGACTAAGTTTTTGTCCACGACTGCTCGGTGTTATTGCCGAGCCCGTTTCTCCGACCGCCTGAATCGGTTTTATCGACTCCCGCACCCTCCACTTGTCAACATGCGGAAGTCGATGGGGCTATTGTAGCGGCCGGATCCATAGGGACCACCAGGGTCACTCTCCTAAAAGTACAAAGAAGCTGAAAAGGATCAAGTGTCTCGTAATCGCACAAAGCGAATGCGCCTCGATCCGCTTGATGGTGCCGAACGTGTGGCATCCTCGGCCAGGAGCACATGTGCGTAGTTTTGGACGAATAAGGATTTGAATGATCTTTGCCGAGCGTGAGGTGCCCAAGGTGTGGCAACCTCCTCTTGTCTTTCGGCATACTCTCGGGACCTCCGCCGATCGAAGTGCCGAGCGTTCTGGAGATGGGTCAGTTGCGTGCCGAGCCAATCGACCACCGGCAAGTGGGGGCTCGGAACGCCTCTTGGTTCGGGGGAAGCGTGCCAGGTACGCCACACGTTTCCCAATGGAGCATTAAATGCGGCCCGGTCACCTACTCACACCGGCCCGCTGCAGCAGCCGCGTGGGTTCTGCGGGAATGTCTCAAGGTGATTTGACTACTCGAGCCCACGTGCCATGACGTCGGCCGAGATATGGCGTCTGTGGCAGGGACAGAGGTCACTTCACCTGTCATTCCGAGCNCCAATGACAGGCGCGTGGGGAGGGCCGAGCCCGTGAAATGCACGCTCCCTCTGCCTATAAATACACACTCACAACTACCATCAGATCGATCTCTCTCCTCATTTACTACCCTCATAACTTCAGTCTTTTCTTGAGATTTAGTGCATATCTCCTTCCTCCGGTGACTGACTTTATCATCGGAGTGCCTTCCCGGACCCCCACCGTCCGGGCTAGGCACTAACGAGGTTCTCTACTTGTGCAGGTCCCCACAGGCGTGCACCACTTCTTCCATCGCAGCCCGTTCAACTCTCAGAAGGTTCAGAAGGCTCGATCCGGCAGAGACTCCTCCCACATTATAATTGTCTTTAAAGTACCAAATGCAACATATTGTGAATCCGATAATGATACGGGTACAGAAAAAAGGGAATCGAAAATGTACCGATCGTGTTCGGGGACCCACTTTTGGGTCTCACACGAGTTATCCAAACCATTCATTGTTCTTAAAACATTTTTCTGAGGGCCCCACAAATTTCAGCTCAATCGGACGATTGGAAGTGCTCGAACCAAAGTCTCACCATTTGAATAAAAAAAAATTGATTCAAACGGTGAGACTTTGGTTCGAGCACTTCCAACCCTATCGATTGAGCTAAAATTTTGAGGGGCCCCTCGGAAAAATGTTTTAAGAACAATGAACGGTTCGGATCACTCGTGTGGGACCCAAAAGTCCTCCTGACGCTGATCGACATTTTCGCCCCCCCCTATGTAAGTTATGTCACGGGTAGCAATCGCCCATTGTGAATCGTTTTCTTTGTGGGTTTTGAGACTCAAGACACTCAAAATTGTTTGGAGAGTTTTTTTTTTTAAATTATTTAAATCGAAAAAATTGGGTGTAGGAGCGAGGAGTCGAATCTGAGCCACTGAGGTGAAAGGGCAACACCTTAACCACTTGAACACGGAATCATGTATATATATATTAGAAATTTTTTTAACCATTTAAAAAACGAACACTCAACCACACACCGGTGGGTCCCAGCACATGTGAGTGTGTGTTACAAACATTTTCCTTAAAAAAAAAATGAAAGTGTAAGTGCTGAGAGTCGAGCCTAATTCGCTCAGTTGGAAAGCCAATGCCTTCTATTGGAACACTGATTCGCATTTGAAAATCAGAGTCATGGTCTTTCATGTGGTGCAGTCGAGAGGCCAAAATTCTGCGGCTCATTGGATAGCATCTAAGTGTAGAGAAAGGAAAATTTTGTTTCATTAGGGTTGTATTCCGCCCCCCCTCAAGTCAATTTTGCTTAAGGATTTGTCTTGATCTTTCTTATACATACAATGAGCTTTTCAAAAAAAAAAAAAAAATGTTAAATAAATTTGGAGTATAGACTATAGAGTATAGACCCTTTTTTCAGGGGGTCACATAACCCCTTTGTACCTTCTGAATCCACCCCTGACTCCACAGCTTAATCAACCACATGAGAGACCAAATTCGAAACGAATGTCGGCCCGTGCAAAACTTCCTATATATTCTCCGATTGTAAATTGGGGATAACTAATTTTCCCAATTATGAAGTGGGATTGGAAGTGATTTTGGTGGACAGGCCACGTGAGTATTTTGTGGCAGGGCCAGATAGGATGGCGGCAATACCGATACGTGTTCTGGTAGTTGTTGTGGTGGTGGCGGCCCGGAAAGTATAGCCGCCAACAGTTGCGGTTGGTGTTGTGATGAATTGTTGTGTCCCTAATAGTTTTTGATTGACATTCATTCAACACCAGTTTACTTACTCAATTTGATTTTCAGGGGAGTATATCTATACTGGAACAATCAGTGCCAACATGCACACACACAATGGATTCAGTAAAGTAGTTCAACTCAATAATACATGGAAGATGTTAAAAGGAAAAAAAAAAACGTGGATGGAAAAACACGAGAAACAAAAAATAGCAAGGAAAACAAATGATTCTCTTAACTAAATTCCAAAAAAAAAAAAAACAAATACAACTCGACAGTTAAAATGTAAAGCTGATCAGTTAATTGGTTTTCCTGCAATTAGTCCTGATCTGACCGCTCGTGCCGGTCAGTGGGCTAAGGTTTCCCATCTTCACCATTGCACTGGCAAAATCACTGAAGAAAGTATCAGGATTGGAACTATAAGTATTGACTTGAGAATCCGTGGAGCCTCCATTAAAGAGTTGTTGGTCAGAGTGAAGAAGGCCCAGTTGGCTCTGTAAATTGGTGAAATAGGCGTTGTCGAAAGTCGTCGGGCTTGTTGTGTCGAGTGGAGCGAGGTTGTTGTCACCTCCGACGCTAGGACAGTTTGATTGCAGTGACGTTGCGTACTGGGAATCGATGTTTGTTTCGTTGTAGATTCGGGCTCGGAAGGATGTGCACCTTGCTTGACCAATTGTGTGTGATCCTGCAACAAGTCAAAAGAAAGAATAAACTAGTGAGGTTATTTTAAATTTCCATCGGTGAAAATCAATTAATATGTATCATTTACGTATCCAACGGGAAGGACATCGTCTATTGATACTAGCAAGTTTGCAATGAGATTGGAATATCGAGATTAGTTAAAGTGCACGTAAACTGGCTCAGACACCTGACTCGTAAAAAAAATAAATTTGTATAAACATGTAACATACCTGAGAGGGCTACCATTTCATTAGCAGAGAAACCTTTGTTTGAAAAGGCAGTGATAAGTCCACTAAGGTTCAAAGTAGGTGCTGGAATATTGTTGTTTGCAGCAGTTAAGCTCGCGGTGGTTGAATCCCTTCTGCCTAATTGAACCGTCCAACTTGGGCCACCTAGCTGATCAAATATTCCACAGTCCACAATTACAAGTATTATTATTAGTATATTTCTTTAATTGCATCTTTGAATTCATGACTTCAAAAAGGAAAAACAATTAATCATGCATGAGTCAGGACATATATGGAGTTGGGTTGGTGACTCACTGCAACAACTGAGTAAAGAGCAGCAGCGGCTACGATATCGGCGCAAGAAACAACACCGGGACACACACTTTCGACTTGAGATTTAATGGCATCAATCACGTCGAATCCTCTGAGTGAATTGTTGTTTGGGACAGCAGTCTTCTCTCCGGTGAAATTTGATGTGTCGTCCAAGAGCACCGATCCATCGCATCCCTGTTTCAAAAATTGATTCATCTGAATATTATTTTCCATCCTTGTTGGGTAATCTTAGGAACAAACGCAACTAGCTAGCTTGTTTCCTGTTGTGGTATTGTGTATATTACACAGAAAAATAACTAGCCAGCTTGTTTCCTTTCATGTCCGTAGGTCTTCTAGATAGATGGTCAAATTTCAAAGTCAAAACAAAAATAAGCAAATCAAAATTACTATTGAAAGGTTGCGTCCATCAAACGTATAAGTAATTCCTGTACCGCGTAAACTTTTGGACAAAAAGTAGTCTCAAAGAAATAATTAAATTAGCCATACAGAGAGTAAAAAAGCCAGCCGTTTTTTTTTATAAATTATAACTGAAAGCTACGCCCGAACTTCTTTTCCGATTTTATTACTATACGTAAATATCACGATTCACGTCGACTATCCAAAAAGAAATTTGAAACAACATTCTCAAATTAGTGAGAGCACGCAGGGGTGTTCTACGTACAATGTTTGAGTTGCCTGGTAAGTTTATTTGACTACAACTTGGATTTTCATTTTTGTATATTCAATTTATCCCTATGTGCATGGTAACATATGACGCGAAGTGACATTAGTGGCCATGGTTTAAACACAGGGTACCCTGACATGATTTTTTCCACAAAATGTTTTGTCAAATTTGATTTTTTTTTTTTCTCCATATGCATATTAGCATATATATGGTATCTAAACATGCATATTAAGTACAAAATTTGTACTTGCAGACAGAATGATTTGAGGGATAAAAGAAAATGAACATGAGAGTAGAAAGAGATAGAGTGAGTTGGGGAAAATGAAAACTTGCATTAACAAAGCAATCATGGAAATGAAGTCGGAGCAAGGACGCCCCCATTCGAGTCTCGTTCGACACTGCTGTGTTCACTGCCGATTCTATGGTCGTAAGGACGTCGGGGCATGTATCTGAGTAGTAATCGCTGGAGAGCTGGGCAGACCCCATTCCCACCACAAAAACAAGAAATAGGAATGCACAAAAACATAAGGTGAATTTTTTTGGTAATGTGCTATATGAAGCCATGACTCTATTAGTGACTCGAAAAAAGAAAGGAGAAGAGAAGAAGAAGAAGAAGGAGAAGGAGAAGGAGAAGGAGAAGAAGGAAGATTGTTGGGCTTGGTTAAGGGTCATCTTTCATGGATTTATATAAGGGAAGAGTTTGTCCGCGTTTTGCATTTCTTCATGGTCTGGGTCAACGTTTCATACATATTGTATCATTATCTAAAATGTTCTAGACCAAAACATAAATAAAATAAAATAAAATAAAGGAAAGACAGTGGTTGATTATCACATAGTGTGACCTTTCTAGGTTGTTTAGGCCCTTTTTTGCTGAGGAGTTTTTTTGGCTTTTTTTGGTTTATTGCTTTATTCGAGACGGATCATTAATTTAATTCTACCCACGCCCACCCACATGGACAGACAAAGGTGACCGGACGGGAGCCAACTTGCTCAAGATGAAAAGAATTAGAAATTGCTTGTTATATATAAATTTGGTGAAATTTTTAAAAAAATGTACTTTAGCCCTTACAAGTTCTTAAAAATATCAAAATTGCCTCTTGCCAACATTGTATGATGTTAATATGTTAGGTTGCTACAAGAGGCCGAATGCTGCTCCGCTCCATCAGCTCAAACTCACGACCTCCACCTCAGAATTCAAACCCAAGACACAAGAACACTGAGCTACAGCCCAAGGTCAAATTGTTTCTTGAAATAAATAAATAACTATATTAATTTTAAATAACTTTATCTTAGCCATCTAAAGTACTCTTCATAATTTTCATGGAAATTTATTTTCCCCCTGCTCGGGCAAGTTCGCACGTTCGCATCTACAACATCTAGGCCACTCACTATATATATATATATATATACACCCTGCTTCTAACTTTTATTTACCTAATATCTGAAACATGTAAGTATTGAGTCCATTTAATTTGGGTTTGTTGCAGCTATACTGATCATAAGAGTTGATTAATTTAAAAAACAAACATAAGCCAAAGAGCCATATGCTTTAAGACTTTTAATAAAATCTGCAAAAATCAACATTTGCTAAAAGTTTTAATTTTATCTCTCACAAGAATCTTTATTTTTAGCAAAGATTCTTTTTATTTTTTTGGAACAGATGTCAATCTCGTATGTCAAGAGCTTGAAGGTTAAAAGCAAACACCCATTAGTGATTTCAAAAAAATATATATACAGGAAAGAGCCACAACTCCAAAACTTGAGACTAAAAGTCACGGCAAAAGTATAAAACAAAGCCGACTAAGACACATAATGCCAAAGCAGGCCATCCATTCTGGTAGGCATTGGGCCAATCCAGATATAGGAAGTCAAGATTGACGTGGGAAAACCCCAGCTTGATCCAGATAATGAGCAGATGAAATCATTCCCCAAAACAAAACAAAATGAAAAGAAATCAATAGGACAAAAACTCAAGAAAAACAACCAGTCACCCGTGCCAACCCATCACTGAGTCGCACCGAAATGCTCTGAGTTTAAGCCGAGTCACTACTCCGGGGGTAAAACAAAACTCCATATTTGCCGCCAGTTCGCTGCCGGATTCTTTATTCGTCGAAGGGTGCCAAGCCACCCTAATCTAACCATGTCGTAGGATCAAGGCCAAAACAAAACAGGGGGAAGTAGCTACAGGCCGGAGAATATGGCGTGAGAGGGGTGGAAACCAAGCTGGGATGGGCACTATCGTGCGGATAAGATGGAGCCAAGAGGGATCGCGGAGGGGTGGTGGAGGTACAGTCGGTGATGGTGACAGGCAGGCCATGGAGGGAAATGGAGATTTGATTCGGATGGAAACCGGCGTGGAGGTGAGAGTAAACCCTAGGAAAAAGTCACACCAAGGTGAGACTGAGAGAGAGAGTCTCTCACCCCCACAAAAATTCTTCCTCACTTGCTAAAATCAACTGTTGATTTTAACAAATTTTGATTTTAGCAGATTTCATCAAATGGAAAACTCACTCGGATCTGTAACAAACAACCCTATTTGTAGAGAGAGAGATAGAGAAGAGTATTGGAGAAGCCACTCCTTCTCACGCTTCCTCACACCCCCCTCCCCCCACCACCCCCTTCCACCTTCTCCCACCTCCTCCTCGATCTCCTCTCCTCAAGTACTTCCCCTCCGGATTGCTGGCAACTCTCCATAGACAATCGTATCTTCTCTCCTGGAGCTATGGGCGGTTGGAATCCCAATTTTTGGACAAGGGGGAGCTAAATCTAGGGTTTCTTGATCTGGGTTCTGGCATCGACGGTAGTGGTGGCTCCAGCATGACAGCGGCGAAGACAAGCTCCGGCGATTCTTTTTTCTTTTTCCTTTATGTTTTTAATTTCTGTTTTTGTTTCCTTCCTTTTTTATAGGTGGTTGTTTTTGTTTGGATTGGTTGATGAATGCATTTTTGCTCTTCTGGCAAAAAAAAAAAATTTTTTTTTAATCCGTAAAGTACTAGTTGTTTATTTGCTGAGAACGATCTAAGGGGCGTAGCTAATTCGATTTGTCAAATCCGTATAAGCATTCACCGGATGACCACTGTCCAAGTAGTATTACCCCAAAGTATTTATTAGTAATACATGTACCCAATATTTCCTAGCAACACTTCTTTGAGGGAGGCACAACTGGGCTAGCTATGAATACTCTATACCATTAGTGACATTTGTGGATGTGTCAGAAGCCTTTCATGTTATAGTACTCCTAAATCTATCTTATGGAGTAATAACATTTCTGCATGGGTCAGATGCCTTTCACATTATTTTTTTTGGAACACGAAAATGGAGGTGCAAGTATGGTACCTTGTCACCTCCGTAAGAGAATATTGTCACACCACATCATTAACTATAGGGGGATCACACCGCACTTATATGTCGGGACAAAAGCTAAGATCTCACCACATGTGGGTAGTGTTAAGAGTATATTTAGCCCCAAACCTGGGCCTTATCCTATCAAGTTCAAATTTCCACTACTGAACCAACCCTTATTGGTGCCTTCACATTATACTCCTAAATTTAGTAGTAATTTTGAAGTACCTTTTAAATTAGAGTGTGTCATGCACATACAATAACACCAGTAGTAAGTGGTCATGGAGCACCGTCATGTAATCCAAACAGGGTTACGGTGGCCTTCTCCGCCACTCATTGGTGCATGTGCAGTCACACACTTTTTGGCAGAACATTATTGTACTCTCCCTCTCTCTCAATTTGACACAGTCCTATGCAGTTCAATAATCGTCGAATGTAGACAATCATATTGAGAACCAGCCGAGAAGATACCTTAGGTTTGTTTGAGTAAGAAATGACTGATCATTTCGATCTAATGTAAACTCCTTTTAAGCGTGTTGACAAAATCAGTTCACGTATAGACTTACATATGTCAAAAAGTCAATGGGAATGCAAGATTCTAATTTTTTATGAGTTGTCGAAATCAAGATGCAGAAAATAAATAAAATTTAGAAACGGAATAAGAAAGGAGAAGAAGCCCATGTCACATCAAATTAAAAGAAAAAAAAACAATTCTTTTTTGAACAAAATATAATTGGATATAAACATTTAGTTATGAAAAAAATTCTTTTTTTTAAGCGGAAAATAAAGATATATTAACATAAATGCAAAGTACAAGATAGGGGGAAAATGCATAACTAACACAAAAAATGCTTAACTAACACCAAAAATGCAGGTGACAAATTTAGGGTTCACCATATACTCATATTCGTAACTTCTCCAGAGACATAAATAAGTAATACCACATATATGCATATATAACTGTATATTTTTTTTTGTCAATTGATAGGAGAGATCATTTATAGAATGTATGAATTATAGAGTACAAAAATCATGGGATACAAGTAATTAGCCCATCATAGGCAAGAAACAAAGAAAGAAAGGAAGAGTCCCCTCTAGGAGGATAAATTATTGATTCTTGCCGCTCTTCTAGGGGGATAAGAATGCCCAACTGAGCTAGATCTAGTAGAGTTAAGTTATGATTACAGGCCAATGTCGCTTTATCAACTTGAATCTGAAAACAAAACACTGGCATGCACCTATGTGCCTATTCGCGACCACTACTTGAGCTAGAGCTCAGGTCAATGCACAACTAATAAATGAGCTAGCCAAGAAACTTACCATGAACCAAAACTTTGCATACTATCCTCTAAAAGTATGAGTATCATATATAAACTTTCTATATTTATAATTAACCAAAAAAGTACATATCAATAACATACAACAAAAGTGGATAAAAAAAAAAAAAAAAACATACAACAAAAGAATACTGTAGTACAAAATAACCATAGCTTTTAGGGTGGTGGATAGTATATATTGGGCAGAATGTGTATTGATATCTGAGAAAAATATTTTAATTGTATCGATATTCGTAAGAAACAAATTATAATTTGAACTTATTTGACATTATATGCATTATCACGGTATAATAAGCGGTAGTTAGCCTACATTTTTATGGTAACCTTTTTTTGAGTTAGTTATATGTAGCGATTACCCTTGGAATCTCGGGGTTCTTAGATAATGTACTTAATTTTCATTTTGTCCTGGGATCACTCTTGAAAAGCATATGTGAAAGGGAGCAAAAGTGCATGTGGAATATCATGTTTTGTCAATGACAGAAAGAAGAAAGAAAGTTGAAGTTGCCCAACTAACATTTTTTTTTTTTATAATTAACGACGACACGATTCCTTAGTAGGCGTTTTCTTTTTCGTTTTTTAATCAACGAAAAAAAAAAAAAATGGTATTATACAAAGATGAACGGGAGAAACGGAAAGCACATTATTGCCAAATTAAAAGAACACTTTGTGACTGCTTTACATTAGATGACCATGTTTTGAGTTCCATGAGATTAATCTATATGTATTTATACTTTTTCAATTCATGTCATCGAGAAGAACAATTAATCCAACAATTTTTATCCGAACATGGTAAAATTGAAAGAAAACTACAAAAAAGACTCAGACAGGAATGCGTTAGTAATGTGTCACACTTGTTATGTAGTGTAGCACAATTTATCAATACAATGGTGACACGTCGTATGATCGCCAATTATGGTCTATTATATTGCTCGTTAATGTATGTTAAATTATCCCACATTAATCATTTAAGCCATCCAATCCTGGTTAATAAATTATTGAGGTTACTCCACCTATTGCCAATGGCATGTATCTTTGTAAATCAATACACACGAAAGTATTATTCTCTCCATATTTCTTTCTCCTAAAATTAACATGGTATCAGAGCTAGGTCTTAGGTGACCTCATCTCACCTGATCAATTCTCCTTTGCCTGAGTCAAATTTTCTAGTCTTCTCAAATCGTACCTCCACGTGCATTCGGGCTAGCTGCACGTACGCGAGAGGGAGTATTAAATTATCCCACATTACTCATCTAACCCACCCAAGCCACCCAACTCTAGTTAATAAATTTTTGAGATTACTCCATCTATTGCCAATTGGTTTTAGGTTAGAATCCTCCAAGAAATTTAACAATGTGGCCAATGGTAAACACATGCCCGGTAAAACAAATACAGTATGTGATAAACGTCGAGAAGCTATAAAATTCATAATAACATTGTTACACGCGATGCCACCATTTCTTATTCTATATTTCTATTAGTCTAGTCGTATTCTGGTGAGCTCTTTGTAATGATTGCAATTCTTTGAAAAAAATCTTTCAACTCAACAAAAATTGTTGAAAATACAAAGGAGAGTTCCGCAGTGAGGTTTCCGAAAATGACATCAAACTTGTTTTTCTGTTACTGGGAAAGATATGCATGGCCATTACATATGTCTATGTTCCATCGTTGACGTTTAGTTACAGCACCACCTACGGGATTCGACCATTACTTGACTACACTGTACCATTTTGGAGATATATGGTTAGACTTTTTTAAATTTACAGACTGAAGTATTACGCTTTTGGTTTAGTTGGGATACGTGTAGCACGGTCACGAACACTAATACGGATACAGACACGAGAAACATGAATTCTAAAAATAGACACGGATACTGCTAGGGACACGGCAAAACAAATAAATAAATAATTATATGTAGAAATAAATCATATATGTATGCATTAGCAATACATATACATTTTTCTTTTGATATATAAGATATCTACACTATTCTTATTAGTATATATACTCGTACACACATATATGTAAGATATATATCCCCAACGGAAATACATATACACAGCGAGAGAGTATATGTGAGACATGCGTGTTCATGTTGCGTCCCCCGTGTGTCCCTCTCAAAAAAATAATTTATTTAGGGGACACGCCAGGCATATGGACCCCCAAGTGTCCCCCTCAAAAAAATAATTTAATTTAAGGGACACGCCACGTAATGTGTCCAATACGTGCATGGGCTATGTCCCCGTGCTCCCGTCTCCGATATGTGGACCCGAAGACCTCTAGAAGTGTTCATAGGTTAGGATGAATACTTGAACTCTGGTCTCTCTGTACAAGAAAGTGAAGACTTGGTGTTATAGATGGAGTATTACTTTACGCTCTCCAGTATCTTTTGCTTAACCATATTTATGATGAATTATTTTTTAACTTGTCTCACATTAATTAATTATAACATCCAAAAACTAGTATATGAGTTGAGGTGGACTCTCGACTCATCGCCAATTAATTTTAATTTAGATGCTTCACGTACAAATGGCGTACAATGCACAAAAAGTATCTCTCCATAGACAAAATAAAAATGATCAAAATACCTTTGTATAGAAAATAACCAAAGGACCCAACTCTAGTGTTTTCAAATCGAGATATGTATCTTGTATCATTTTTTTAGTTTTATAAATAGTATTGGACGTATCTTAAGATTCATTCGTTGGAAGAGTAATTAAGAATTTCTAATGTTTAGTTAAACAAGATTTTGGAAGAGGACAAAAGTGATGAAGGAAAGTATTTTTATTACACCTAAACTCAATTTTTTATTTTTTTGCTTGGAAAAAGATGGCTAGAATCTATCCCTATTTATACTACTTCATGGAAGGTTTAGTCCAAAGATATTTTCATACAAGATAAATTTGGAGATAGATTCTAGAATTACATGTGATTAATTCTAACAAAAAAATGTAGATATTTACAAAGATATTCTAGATATTTATATCTCATTCATAATTAATATACAATTTAATTAGTTATACCTAATAACACCAATAAATTAGGTTTACATTAAAAAAAGGTTCTTAAAAACCCGAGGAGAAATTTCATTTCTCTTAGAAAACAATGCAACATCATTGCATATTTTCTTTTTTTACTTGAGAAAGGAATAGAAAGATAATTAACTTTGAAATTTTTTCCATAACAACTCGGCCCATGAGAGTCTCAATCCTAGCTCGGCCATTGCCCTCACACATTCCAAATTATTTAAATGCACCAAAAGCGTATGGAAAATTAATCAAAATGGTCCCTCTAGTTTAACCCGTGTCTTGATTTAGTCCCTCACGTTTCAATTTCTATCTAATTGACCCCGTAGTTTCAATTTTGGTTGAATTTCATCCAATTGATAACCGATGTTATCAAAATTGATAGAAAACCCAATTTGGGGTCGTTTTTAGGAATAGACCTGTCATTTCCCCTCCTCTCCCGCCCAAACCCCTAATTCTGGAACTCGTCCCCCAGACACCTCACGTAGTTTTGATAATGGTTGACTGAGTCCCCAGCTACTAGTTGCACCAGGTAAGACATCCTCCGATCTGGCTACTTGACTTGGTTTTGAAAAAAAATACAATGAAATAAGTAGAAGGAAAACCTTCAAAACCGAACAGATAATTGATCTTACAAAATTGATGATATTGTCAACTACACACTGATTTTTTTAATCATAATCTATGGGAAGTTTGCCTACAAATCGTGGCACTAATCTACTTTCAACAGAATGGTCGACAGATATGGTTGACAAGTCCATCTATAATTATTCTAGTTTTAATTTTTTTTAAAAGAACTAAAATGAGCAGTTCAACTGCTGATAGTACTGTCTAGCATATCTTCTTGGAAAAATATGTAGTACGCCCGCTTGTAAAGGGGAGTACAGTATGTCTTTTTACGTATATTTTTTGTGCTTGTTACGTATGATTTTGATACTTTTTTTAGTATCTTTTGGTAGATTACTATGAATATTTACGTGAATAGTGATTTAAAAAAAAAATCCATAACGGTTCCCAACAAATACTAAAACTATATTAATAGTAACGTGAATAGTTTAAATTTTTTAAAATCCATAACGATTCTTAATTTGACCAAAACTATACATAATATGTAGCAATATCATGCGTAACAAACACAAAAATGGTACGCTATGGGGCGTACTTAATTTAGTACTAGTACTTTTCTATCTTCTTTGTGAGAAAAGTTCAATGAAGAAATCAGAGGCATTAATAATCAAATAATCCAGTCAAAGGTCAAATAATTAAATAACTGGCAATTGGTAATTGACAACGATATGATGTTTATAATTAGTACTATTGCGTAACGACTGGTTTTTCATTTGGGCCTTTTTTTTTTCGTACATTTGTTTTCCTTTTTCTTATTTTTCTTGGATTCATGTTAAATATTTTGAATTAATCATTTGTCTCAACGAGTAGTATGTAAATTGTAAAATATTACGACCAAAAGCAAAAAATAATTCACTAAAGACATTAAAATTTGAAACATCCTATTATCTTTAAATATATCGTCTTAATTGAATATTATTCAAATTTAATTTATTTTTTTTTATACTTTTACAACTATAATTATTAATTGGCAATTTCCAACTCCATTTTCGTCGTTAGTGGTTTATACTAGTTTTTAGAATGTGACTTTTTTTCTTCTTCTACCAGGCAATATACATTAGCAAGACAGGGGAGTTAGGGCATCTACAGTAGGCTCTCTATATTTGGCTCCTAAAATGACTCTTAAAGTTAACACATAAATAAAAGTGGGGTCTAATTTTGTTTGTTAAGGACTTGCTAATTTAGGAGAATAAGAACACTCCAATTGACTCTCTAAAATTGACTCTTAGACTATGTCCTAAGATTATTTATGGACACAAAAATGTAAGTGGGTCCCCCATTCTCCCCTCCCTCTTCTCCTTCTCTCTTTCTCTCTCTTCTCCTCACTCCCAACTCCCTCCCTAAATTTAGCTAATGTTGTAAGAGTCATGTTAAGGAGCTATCCTTAGGAACTTCTATAGATAGCCCATTGAAAACCATATTCAAGAAAATGACTTGCTAAATATTAAGAGTCTCACCTAAGAGTTTTTTTAAGAGTCCACTGTAGATGCCCTTAGTGGTATTAGTATGTTAGACAACCGCACCCCTCGTGGGGCTCGAACCGCCGCCTTCACTAAGAAGGCAAATGAACTTGCTAGCTGTGTCTGGGAGTTGTAATGTGACTTGTTTGACTATTTGCTGCTTATGTTTGCGAACACGGTCATGACATCGCAAAGAGGGAAATTATATACTCATGGACTTGATCATGACCCCACGCAGTTCCTTAAAGCAGAAACAATCCCTTTGGCTAACAATTCAAAATTCTACGTGTAGTCGGTGAGCTGATCATAATAGGTGTATTTAAGTCAACAATAATCGTAGTAATTTTGTTGCTTCCTTTGGTTCGTGCATCCCCATGTAATTCATCGAGCAAGAGAAAAGCATTCCAAAAAATGGTATTTGTTCCTCTTCCTTTTTTCTTTTTCTTTTTTCTACCAAACAATATAATGTTATAGGGCGTTTAGATAACGGATTTGATTTTTGGTTGATTTATAATGAGAGTGGATTTGAGGATAGATTTGTAATGAGAACAGACCCACCTCCTAAGAAGGGTGGATTTGTATATATATATATATATATATATATTGGGAATTTGGATGGAGTTTTGAGATAAATGAGGGATTTGGAGAGTGGATATGATAGGATAAATTGTCAAAAGACTTAATTGCCACCACTTTATTATTTTAATTGACAAAATGCTTTAATTTTATTATAAAATTAGGGCAGCAACATTATAAGATCAGGGCTGAAATTACTCCACAAACTCTGGAATTAGTCCAAAAACTATGAAATTAGAGCAGCAACATTGTCCCGAATTAGGGCAAACTTGAATTAGGGAAAAATCGAATTAGACAAAATTGAAAACAACACAACCCCTATTGAAAAAAATCATAAATTAGGGCTAGATTTCAGATCCAAAATACCACAGATTCGGGTATAAGTAGTTCGAAAAAAGCCCCACAATACTTGAAATAGACAAAAACGAGTTGGAGATGTGCAACAATGGAGTCACCACATAGTTTTCTTTTCTTTTTTTTTTTTTTTTGAGCAACTTCCACTTCGTTGTCGCTCTACTTCATTCAAGCCAAAAACACAAAACCCTACAAGTCGTCCAATAGGTAACACGAGAGAGAGAGAGAGAGAGAGAGAGAGAGAGAGAGGAGGTGGATTTGGGGGGTTATATTCTGCCCAAATCAACCCAGGGTTGAGGGAGTGCTTGGCAAATCCCCCTTGTGGTAGATTTGAAGTCCCCAACAGTAAACAAATCTGAGAAGAGAAAAGGGAATACAAAGAGTGGATTTGAGGAGGGATGGGATTCCAAATCAAGGTGCCTTAAAAATCCAGGAGCAAATCCCCTATCCAAACTCACTGTTAGTATGTTAATAGAGTCAAATTACTACGGAAGACCAACTTTGTTCTATCGATCTGAAACTAAGATCTTACACACCGGTACCTAAGTGCTCACTCAAAACCGCGTGAGCTACAGCTCACGGTCTAAATGATATTTGGTCTTCTTTTTTTTTGATCACCAAAAAGGGTGAGAGGGGGCGACCAGCGTAGCAACCCCCCTTGGGCGTGACCATAGGGGCTCTCTACCCACTGTGTAATGTCCGGTTCGAGCCATAACTACTGTCCGGGAAGACAGGCCGTCACCACAGCACCACCGAAGTGCACAACTAGCATGAGCCCTCCTTGCAACCCCTCAACACAGACAAGTATTGCGCTGGGGGGACTCAAACCCCAGTGCACAAGGAGGAGAGACCCTATGCCCCATACCCATGCCAACTGGGTACCACCTCGGTGGTAATGATATTTGTTCTTGGGTATTTAATTTCATCAATCCAGAGTTACAATAGAGAAAAACTTAGTTTTTTGTAGAAAACCAATGATCTTTCTGCACCTCAACCGACTTGACCTAGCATAGGACAAAACACAGTTGAAATTTGCTTTAAACACTCCAATTTGGACCCCCTAAACGTCTCTAAGAAGTGGCCAGTGGGCTACCTGATGATGAAATAATTCAAAACATCCTTGGAAGCTAAAAACATTGCTCCTTATGCATTTCAAAACAATTTTAGTATACACTATCTTCTAGTACATTCAACACCCTCTTTATTGATATATAATATATCTCAATCAGTTTTAAAATGAGGGAGATGCGAGTGTTTTACTAAAATGACTTATTTTCTAGCCTTCTGATGATGAAATGGTCACACCTTTTACTTTACAAAATATTATGGGTTCAAACTACATGGGTTAGAAATTAGGCTCAACAAACTTTCCAATGCTTCGAACCACGCACAAAACAAAGTTCAGAAGCGCACAGGAAAGTCTCGTAAAATTTGGTCTGCTGTGTAGTCAAACCAAAGCACATAGAACCATTTCCGGGCACCTGGATCCACTTTTGAGCGCTCAAGTCAAAGATCTAGTCAAACCTGAGCACTTAGGTCGTCTGCATGCATCAGAACTTTGTAAAGCATCTTTCAGCCTACCATGATGGGATTCCTCTGCGCTATTGACCGAATAGACGCTCCTTGACCCCCAGACACTCCCTCATCGTCTCCTTTGACCAAATCATAGCATCATCCACTCACTCTTCCTATATAAAGCCTTCTATGGGGGACGCTTCACCAGAATGACCTCTTTGGCCGTCTGGTATTGTACGGAGAGTGAGGTGTTGGGATGGACCTCACTGGGACTTAAGGGACCCCAGTCAGAGAGGAAGGCCTGAGCTCCTGGGAACGCCGAAGGGGTACCTGCACAAATGAGCAACCACGTTAGTGCCTAGCCCGAAGGGTGGTGGTCTGGGAAGGCACTTCGATGGCTCAGTCAACAACAGAGTGAGAAGTTTAGTGGGGAATTTTAGAGAGAGAAAGTGTAGCTAAGCATTCAATGTGGAGAGAGAAAGAGAGTGATCCTCTCTTTAATGAGGAAGGCGAGGGCCATATTTATAGGCGAGGGGCCGCGTGTCCCGCACGCTCCTCGGGGGTCTCATGCGCCTCGTCCTTACCATTGCATTAAACGCATGGATTGACTCACGTCGCCTCATCCACTCCCCTCCCAAAGTGGTCATCTATCACTGATATTCTCATCAATCAAGTCCCCTTGCAGGCGCAGCCTGCGAGGTTGGTGGGTTGCCATAAATGCAATGTAGGCGGAGTGGTTAAAGCCATTAATGAACCGCTCAAGCTATCAGAGGTGCCTTGATCGAGCCCCCAACATTTGATGCGACCCACTCCGGCACTAAGGTCAATCAACTCGGTCTGAATGGCGCTCGGGAAGAAGCCCTTCGCGACCAGTAGTAGAACTTCCAAGCGCAAGCTATGGCAGAGGGCACTCTTGAGTCCCCCGCCCTTCCAAGACCTAAGATAATGCTTTTAGGAGCAGTTCCCGAGGAGAGACTTCATGACAAGGACCAAGACCAGAGCCGAGGCCCCCCAGACCTGACATATGCAGTCCTCTCCGGGAAACCGTTTAGCTAAAGCAGGGCATCTCAGCCACCTTGAGCCGTTTGGGTATGGGTAGTCCTCTAGTCTCTCCCTCTTCGAGAGGGGCCCTGTAGTGGCTGGGTTCACGGGGGTCAGCGGAGGACCCTCCCTACAATTGGAAAGGTCTAAAAGGGTCACTGTCTTATAATCAGCAAAACTGAATGCAGTTTGATCCGCATCGATGGTGTCGAACGGATGGCACCCTCGACGAGGAGCACATATGCGTGGTTCTGGATGAATAAGGATTTGAACAATCTTCGCCGAGCGACAAACGCCCAAGGTGTGGCATTCTCCGCTTGGCCCTCGGCATACCCTTGGGACCTCCGCCGATCGGCGTGCCGAGCGTCCTTAGGCTGGACCACTCGCGTGCCGAGTCAGTCGACTACGGGTACATGGGGGCTCAGAATTCACTTGGTTTGGGGGAAGAGTACCAAGCACGCTACACGTTCCCCAACGGAGCATTAAATGCAGCAGTCACCTACTCTGCCACCGCCACCTGCAGCGGCACGTGGGTGATGGGGAATGTCTCGAGGGTGATTGGACTACTCGAGCCCACATGCCATGATGTCATCCCAATCATGGCGCCTCGTGGGTGGGGACAGAGGTCACCTCCTGCCATTCGAAATGAATGACAAAGCGCCAAGGGGGGACCGAAAGTGGGACGACGCCTCTCCTCGCCTATAAATACCCACTCACAACTACTACTAAAGGGATCTCTCTCCTCATTTACTACCCTCTTAACTCCTCCCCTTCACTAAATCCTTTGGAGCATTTTTCTTTCCGGCGATTGACTTAATCGTCGGAGTGCCTCCCCGGACCACCACCGTCCGGGCTAGGCACTGACGCGTTTATTCACGTGTGCAGGCCATCCCCACCGGCAGAAGGAAAAGGCTCACGAGGACACCTCTCAGTCCACCCCAATCCCCAGAAGGTTCAGAGAGCTCACTCCGACGAAGACACCCCTACAATTGGCGACTCTGCTGGGGACTGAGAAAGCTACTCCCCCCTAGTTTCCCTTCACACTTTGGTGGTGTTTTTTCCTCCACACTGAATCCCTCTGAACCAACCCAGATGGCTGACTTGACCTTGGGCATGGCTGCATTCAACGACGCCAGAGAATGGGTCAACTCCGCCGACCGCTACCGGTACCACCAGGTCAAAAGTGACTTGGGGCTCACCGCCTCCCCCGTCGTCAATAGAGACGGGACGGTAACCGTGACCAACAACGGTGCCGGCCCAAGCAACGCAGCAGACAGCAGCATTCTCTTCATTATGAACAGAGACGTCCTCTCCCTCAACCACCTCACGACTCCGACTCGCACGGAGGCTCTTCCACCCCCTCCCCCTTTCACCATAGAGGCCAAGCTAGCATTATTAAGGCAAGAGGTGTTGGCTATGAAGCAGGCCAGGGTTCAACCTACGGCATCCGGGGGCTGAATGAGGACTCGAAGAACTCAACCGAGTGGAAAAACCAAGAACGTGGTGGCTCCGGGCTTTTCTCACAATGTGTCGCGGGAGGTAGACCGACGAGGCGTAGGCACTCATTGCGCCGACGCGTACGCGTAGCAGAATAAAGCGTGCTCAAAACAGCTCACAAGATGGCGGGTAATCCGCCGTGCCACCCCGAAAGTGCAAAGGCTACCAAGATCAAGTGCCCGCGAACCCGCATAATTCGCCAGGGATGGCAAGTACGCCGAGGAATTGGAGAGGCGATACAACAAGGGAAAGGGCCCGTTGAACGAGGAGCGAATACGCCAAAATCAGGGTAGTCAATATCGAAGGCCAGGAGAGCAGCGGGACGACCATACCGTAACCGATCGAGGGATCGGGGAGGTGATGGGCGCCATTGCTAATCGGTGGATGGGCACGGCGCCATTGCCAATTGGGGCGAAAGGTCTCGCGGGAACAAAATCACCGACCTAATTGAGGTCTCGGCAGAGCCCGAACCCAACGACAACAATGGTTTAAGGCTAGGAGATAGGTATACCCTGCAAAATGATGGTGGCAGCATCATGCTTGTCAATGCTCAAACTGGCGAAACAAAGGTATACCATGCCGAGCCTGACACAAGACGTCACCACCCTCGGGAAGGGGTGACGAGGGGCCATGATGGCCACAACAAAAGACTGTCCTCCGAAAGGAGTAACGTGCACATGGATGGGTCTGACCCGTGGCACGAGGCTAGCGTCCAGGCAAAGCGTGCACATGGGGAGAACCGAGCAGTGAATCTAAACCGCTCGGATTCTGCCGACTCCAGACTAGAAAAGGCCAGACGATCCCCATTCTACCGGGCCATTGCAGAGGCCGCACCTTCGCGTGGGTTCAAGATCCCGAAGTTTCACAAGTATGAGCCAACGACAGATGCGATCACGCACGTCCAACAGTACCGTCTGGTCTCCGAGCTCTATGGCCACAATGACTCCCTCATGTGCCGAACGTTTTCCATGAGCCTCGGAACCACGACGCTCCTATGGTACAGCCAGATCACTCCGGGGTCGATCAATAGCTTCGACGAGCTTGAGCGTGCGTTCACGTCTCGGTTTGTGACTAGTAACACACAACCAAAGACGCTGGATGCGCTTTTGAACATGAAGAGGGGCTCAGAAGAAACCCTCAATGAGTATATCGCACGGTACTGGGAGGTGTACAGCCTCATGGAGGGATGTGACCAGAGAATCGCCTCCACCTCGTTCAAAAACGGGCTTGACAACCATTCCAACCTCTTCAAGGAGCTCATGGTACGGCCTCCGAAAAACATGGTAGAGCTAATGAAGATAGTGAACCATTTTCGAGAGCTCGACGAGCTGATTCTCGACCGAGCTGTAAAAGGAAATGCCAGTAGAGGAGTGCCCAAGGAGGTGAAGAAGCAAGTGAACAATCTGAAAAAAGATCGTAACTACCAAGGTGGGGGATACATAGATAGGGGTTCCCAAGACAACGGTAGAAGCAGTAACGGCGGTGGGGGGTGGGAGAACCCGAAACAATAACGATTATGTTGCCGAAACCACGATCTTTACCATGCCAATCTACAGATTGTTAGCAGAGATCGGCAGGAAGCGTTGGTTTTACTGGCCGGAGGATAAGATGGGGACAGATCCCACCCAGAAGGGAAAGTGCACCTACCACAATGAGATGGGCCACTATACGACGGGATGCCGCCCATTCAAAGCCCACTTAGAGCGGCTTGTCGCCAAGGGACGCATGGACGAATGGATCGACCATGGCTGCACACCAACCATGCTTAGAGGGGCGGCACCACAGCCAAACCATCAAGCGGCCCTGCCACCGCCGCCCGACCAGAACGCGCCCGGGGAAAGGGTACGCCCGGGAGTTGTCCTCACCATCCACGGCCCGGCCGGCAAAGCTCGGGCAGACGAAATGCACACAGAGCTGCAGAAGATGGAGGCAGCCATGGAAGTAATGACACTCGGGAAGGCGCCGAAGCGAAAATACGAGGAACCTGCAGACCTGTACAAAATCTCCTTCTCCGAGCGGGATTTGGATGGGCTCCAACTCCCGCACGACGATGCCCTCCTGATCGAGATAAGTATCGATCACGTGGACATGAGGCGAGTCTTGGTGGATCAGGGGAGCTCTGCCGACGTCCTTTTCTACTCGGCCTATAAAGCCATCGGACGGACGCGTGATGAGCTTTCCCCGTCTGACACTCCCCTCGTCAGATTTTTCTGGGTGCCCAGTGTATCCACTTGGCAGCATCACCCTCCCAGTTTGGGCTGGGTCGATGCATTTGGAGACAGAGTTCACCGTAGTGGACTCCCCGAGCCCCTATAACGCCATCCTAGGACGAGGCTGGCTCCATGCGATGGGAGCGATTGCTTCCACCCTCCACCAGTGCGTCCGGTTCATAGGCACCTCCAGAAAGCAAGAGACCATCCGGGGCAACCAGATGGCCTCGAAAAGGTGTTTTGTCAACGCGGTCCATCAAAAGGACAGGAGGGAGGCCAGGCCACCGAAGCAAGTACAGTGGATTGAAGCCTCGGAAGGCACCCCTGTCCTCGATGATGTCGGTTCAAAGGCCGAGGACAAGTCTATTGAAGAATTGGTAAAGGTGCCCATCAACGAAGAGGGCACCAATTACTTCATGATTGGTTCGGATCTCACCAAACCCGAGCGGAACGACTTGGTCTCCTTCCTCAAGGATAACGTTGAGGTCTTTGCGTGGACTCCATACGAAATGCCGGGTGTTAGCCCCGACTTCATCACACACGCCCTCAATATTGATCCGGCTAGGAGACCAGTACTGCAGAAGCCAAGGAGGTCCTCGGCGATTCACTTGGACGCCGTGATGGAAGAGGTTGACCGACTAATTGAGGCAGAGGCTATTAGAGAGGTGATGTACCCCACGTGGCTAGCAAACACCGTTGTGGTAAAGAAAAAGAATGGGAAGTGGAGGGTGTGCGTGGACTACACAAACCTCAATGATGCGTGCCCTAAGGACTGCTTTCCTCTCCCTCGGATAGATCAGCTGGTCGACGCCACTGCTGGCCACGCCAGGCTCAGCTTCATGGACGCCTACCAAGGATACCACCAAATTGCGATGGATGTCATGGATGTGGAGAAAACGGCGTTCATTACACCGAGGGGTACCTATTGCTATCGGGTCATGCCTTTCGGCCTGAAAAACGCTGGGGCTACCTACCAGAGGATGGTCTCCAAAATGTTCGCGAAAGAGCTTGGTGTTATCATGGAAGCTTACATTGATGATATGGTAGTGAAAAGCAAATTTGCAGAGGACCATCTCTCCCACCTCGGAAGGGTCTTTTCCATCCTCAAAAAGCACGATCTGAAGCTTAACGCAAAGAAATGCATGTTCGGGGTCGGCTCTGGAAAATTTTTGGGGTACCTCGTCACCCGAAGAGGAATAGAGGCAGACCCCAACCAGCTTGACGCCATCCAGAAGCTCTGAGCACCTTCAACGATCAAGGAGGTCCAACGGCTAACAGGGATGGCCGCTGCCCTCAACCGCTTCATAAGCAGGTCGTCGGATGCATGCCGACCTTTCTTCCAGGGCATGAAGACCAGCAAAAGAGGTTTTCTTTGGACTGCCGAGTGCGACGCAACACTTGCTAAACTTAAAAATTATATGTCCCGAGCACCACTGCTCGTCATGCCAAGGGAGGACGAAGACTTATACCTCTACCTAGCAAAGATCGACCACGCCAGCTTAGCTCGCAAGACCTTCGGGCGAGAGGGTACAGAAAGCCCCCCGATTTACTACTCGAGTAAGACAATGCTCCTCGCCGAGACTAGGTACTTGCCAATTGAGAAGTTGGCGCTTTCGCTAGTTACGGCCAAGAGGAAGGTCTTACCCTATTTTCAGAGTCACATGGTCATGGTGATCACCGCGTATCCCCTAAAAACCGTTATGTGAAAGGCAGACCTCTCAGATCGGATCTGTAAGTGGTCCTTGGAGTTGGCCAACTTTGACATCCGGTACAAACCCCGAACGGCGATCAAGGGTCAGGCACCGCCGACTTCGCCGCTTCGAAGCTCACCCCAAAGCCTAAATCGAGCCCGAGGAAAGTCTACCAAGACGCATAAAATGCAAGTCCTCTTAGAGGGTTCCCTCCACACCCGAAAGCAGCCCTGGATTCGCTCTAAAGCCGCCCACGCTTCCGCATCGCTACCATTTTATACGGGTGAATGTTACATGATGCACGCTTGATCTGCAGAAACAAATGAGGGCTAAGTCGAATTGTGCTCATCTCTCCCGGGTGATCCCTCCACGAGTAAAGAATGAGCAGTACGTCCTAGCCACGAACAACGGCCGGTATGAAGCCTTGATTGTTGACTCCGCTTTGCCCTCTCTCCCCTCGTAGTCGATGAACTGTGTTTACAGCCATTCGATGCTAGTGGTGAACTAGCCGGTCAGCGGCCGCCACTCTCGCGGCTCGGATGTCAAGTACCTTAGCCACGTCCTCGAGTTGCAGAAGAGTTTTAAGGCCATCCATTTCTCCCATATCGGTCGAGCTAAAAATGCCCACGCCGATGCCCTTGCTGCTCTCGGATTTGCGTGTAATGAACTCGGGGGAATGCGAATGATCACCCTTGGGGAGATCGCGGTCCCGAGTTTCAAACCCGGTGCTGAAGACGTCATGACGATAACCGTTTTCGGTCAAGCTGGATGGATCCCCTGGTCTCCTACCTCCGAGGCCAAGAACTTCCTACAGACAGAAAAGAGGCACACCGAATTTGCTGCCAGTCCGCATCCTACTTTCTCTCCCCAACAAACCAGTTTTATCGCCATACGTACACCGGTCTAGACCTCCGCGCACTGCATGACGCCGAGGTACCCAGCGTCCTCCGCGAGGTCCATGAAGGAAGCTGTGGCACCCATTCAGGAGGACGTAGCCTGTCCGAGCGGGCCATCACCTAGGGCTACTGGTGGCCAAAAATGAGAAAAAGCGCTGAAGATTACGTCAGAAAGTGCGAGGCCTGATAGAGGCACTCCCCCATCCTACACCAGCCTACAATGTCACTACAGCCGGTCACGAGCCCATGGCCGTTTGCCCAATGGGGGTTCAACATTGTAAGGGTCCTGCCCACGGCCCCCGGCGGATTTCGGCATCTAATCACGGCCACGGACTACTTCACCAAATGGGTGGAGGCCAAACCACTGATCCACATCACAGCCACCGAGGTCGAGCAGTTCATCTGGAAAAGTATCATCTCTCGGTTCAGTGTGCCGTACGCTATTATCTTTGACAACGATACCCAATTCGTCGCCGAGGCTATCAAAACGCTGTGCAAGAAAAAGAACATCAGAGTTTATAATTCAACCGTGGCTTACCCTCAAGGAAATGGCCAGGCTGAGGCCTCGAACAAGTTGATCTCGGCCGGACTCAAGCGTCGGCTTACCAACAAGCGCGGGAAATGGGTTGAGGAACTCCCCAAGGTCCTCTGGGGCTACCAAACGACACCCCAGCGAGGAATTGGCCGAACGCCGTTCTCAATGGCTTACGGGATGGAGGGCGTCCTTCCACTTGCAGCTGTTGCTCCCTCCGCCCGAATCGAAGTGTTCCATCCAGCCACGAACGATGACCATCTGGTCTCCGAGCTTGATCAGATCGAGGATCTTCCAGATGAAGCTCACATCAAGTACGCTACCTACCAGCAAGAGGTGGCTCGGGGGTATAACAAGCACGTTCTCATCCGCCCATTTAATGTTGATGATCTTGTCCTCCGAGCAGTCGTGCAAAAGAAAAACAAAAAGAAGTTCATGCCCAACTGGGAGGGCCCTTACCGTATCCTAGCCAAAGTTAGTTATGGGGCCTACAAGCTCGCCGAGATGGATGGCACAGCGGTCAGCAACCCGTGGAACGCCTCAAAACTACGAAAATTCTATGGTTAGGATTCTATGGTTAGGATCTTATGTTTACCATTTTCGCCTTCTGGGCCCTCGGCAACCCTTTTTGTAATGCCTCAGGATTAAAAATGTTAATGATAAGATCCTTTCTTCAGTTCTTGTTATTCTTCCAAATTTTTAATTTTTGCACAAGTGGTTGCCCTCGGATGAAGGGTCTTTGCTTAACTAATGTCGTTCAGTGGATCGACTCGACCCTATTCGAATGAATAGTCATTTAACATTCGGTTGAACACCAATCTCTTATCGGTGACACAGTTCGTAGCGTTCGGTGGAACGTATGATTGTACCCAATAAGAGCAATGCTGACAAACAAGCGTTCGGGAAATGTCCCTAGTCTTCGGACCTACCTATCAAACTGGCCGGGGGCTGTTGCATTGATAATTTGCTCAGTGCATACAAACCACCTATGCTTCAGCAGGGTGTCATTTGGTTATTGGCTTCCCGCCGAAGCAGGGGCTATCAATCATTACCAGTGTCGGCGGTTATGATTTGGTAGTTATGATTTTTTATCATTTACGAGAGCCACTACTTTGAAATTATTCAAACTAAGGCATTGAAACACTGAATCAAAAAATCATGAAGGCATTCATAGAAGGAAGCAAAGAGAAAATTCATTCATTAAACCAAAAAGGGTACCGGCAGGAGCACACAATTCGGTGCCGACCCCAAGTACAACATCTAAAAAAAAAAAAGAGGTACAAAGAAGACTAAGACTCCGGAGCCTGGGTCTGGCCCTGATTGTCAGCAGGAGAATCGGTGGCACTCCCGTTCTTGGAGGTGGTCCCCTCGGGTACTTCATCCTCATCATCGAAGGGCATCTCCAGAATCTCGACCTCGGGCACGGGAGGGATGGAAGATCAGAGTGAAGAGTCCGCAGGGATGGCAACAAGGTCTTAGGCCTGGACGAAGGCTTCAGGCTAGCAATCAGCATGACCAAGGAGGAAGCCCTTTTTTAAGGCCGCCTCCTCGTTGTCGTTGGCCTCCTGGGCGAATTTCTCGAGCGTCTCCTTCGCCCCCCTCTGGTAGCCATTAGAATCCGCAGCAGCCATCATCTTGTCATGATCGGCCTGGGCATGCTGCAGATCCTTTTCGACTTGAGAGGCCCTCTCCTCGACCGCCGTGACTTTGCTCTCGGCAACCATGGCCCTCTCCTTGGTGTCGTTCAGGAGCCGGCGCACCTCCGCGAGTTGTTTCTCAAGCTCCTCCCCATCGGCGGCAAGGGCTTCGACCTTCTTCTTCAGCTCCACCCGAGCCTTTTGTTCGGCTTCGAGTTTTTTCTCCGCCTCGAACTTCTCGATGCCAAGGTTGTATACCTTGTCACCGAGAGCTAGAGCTGACTGCCCAGCCTGCGAAACAGAGAAGGATGCAAGTTAAACAAGTTGTAACTGAGATTAGAAACTTGAAGAAAATATTGGTCAAACACAAGCAGGGACCTCTTACCTTCATAATTTGAGCACAGAGGTCGACATAGTTGTCGGCCGTGTTTTTCACCACCGCCTGCATGTCCCTCGGGAGGGCAAGAGCCTTTTGGGGGCCTCTTTGCCGGCAGAGGAAGGCTTGGTCGTTCGAGGCTTTTTCGAAAGGGGATCAGCTTTGGCGGAGCGACCCGGCTGACTGGCGGCAGCCCTCTCAACCTCCTTTCTTTTCCTCTCAGCCCTCTCAGCCTCCTTTCTTTTCCTCTCAGCCCTCTCCTTCCTCTCTTTCCGCAAGCCTTTGGATCCGCTCCCCGCAACGAAAGACAAAGGTGGGCGATTGGAGTCCCTCGGTAGACGTTCGAGTCCGACGAGTTCGGCTCGGGAAATATCAGTATCGAAGTGCCTCACCCGGCGTGGACCCGTCCTCGGCACCGGCTCCTTTCCTTTTTTCAAAAAACCCTTATAGGAGGGCGTGTAACCGAGAATGCTGGGGGCAGTGCGGTCGGCGATCGTGAAGATGCGATCAATGACGTCATCGTCGGCGTCCTTGGCAAGATACCTGGTCACCTCGCCGCACTCTGTAATTCAAAGAAAAAAGATAAGCAGCGTGAGTGTTTGGTGGATCCAACAATAAATATGAAAAGGAAAGCATACACAGTGAAAAACGAGAATGTGCAATAATGTGCAACTACAAGGCCTCGGACTTACTGGGTTTCCCCCGACGCCAGGGGACAGACCATGAGGACTCATCCCCGATGTCTTTTTCATAATTGCCCCGAACGATCACTAGCTCACAGGCGTGTCTCTCTGAGTCAGAGAGCATCCAAACCAGGGGCGGGAACTCCAGCCGCCGGCCGAAATAGTATCGCCCGTAGGCGGCACTCCGCTGGACGACATAGATGGCCATGAGGTCATTGAGGCGGAAGAGGATGTTGTGCTGCTCTGATAGCCTCACCACCAAGTTGATGATTCGATATACGTTGGTGGCGAGCTGGTGTGGAGCCAGCTGGTAGAGATCCAAGAATCGCTTGAGGAGCTTCGACATGGGGAACGTTAATCGGCCCTCGCAGATCGCCATCAGCGGCATTGTGATCTGCCCCTGATGATAGTGGAATCGGTTGTCGGTCGGCCGAGAGATCTCTACGTCCTCAGGGATGTGGTAATCCCTCCAAAACAAGGCCAACTTCTCGGCAGACCCGTCGAATTAGTCCTTAACGTACTTGCAGGCTCCATGCTTAGGATTTCTCGGCGGAATTGACTCCCAAGTGGGGCCATACTCCACGCCTCCATCCGTATAGACCTCTTCAGCGTCGGTCGGCTCAGTGGCTTCTTGCTCTGCAGCTTCCGTCCCTGTTGCGGCGTCGGTGGATCCCGTCTTGGCCTCGGCTATGGGGTCCTCGTGATCCTCCTCGGCCATGGGCTCCTCCCTTGAGCCCTCTCCGTCCGAAACAATCTCCGCTCCCTCAGTGTCCGTCCCTCGAGAGAGGAACGCATCCACCTCGAGCACTTGGGCTGGCTCGGGGTCCATAAACCTCGCAGTTGCCCTGTCGACCTCCATGATATCGGAGTCTGAGGACCACCCCTCGGATAAGTCGGGAAGTGCGGTCTGGTCAACTGCGGGAGACGGCGACCGCAGTTGCAACGTTTTTCCACCCTCGGGGATTTTCCCCTGCCCAGAGATGGAGGCCTCAGCCAATCCCTCGGCGCGCCTGGATTCTTCTTGAAGCTCCATCTAGCGCTCGGGGGTTATTACTTAGAGAGGGGCTACGTTCAAAGGGGTCACACCGGTTGGAGAAAAGACGGGGTGTGCCCGGTTCGTGTAGTCCCTTCCGAGACTTCTAAGCTCCTCTCGGATGAGGACGCTGTGGATAAATTCGCTGAACTCGGAGTCGGTGAGAACGTCGTCTGGGGATGAATCCGCAGAGTCTGAGCTCATCCAGGTGGGAACCTACAGTGCACGGGTGAAACAAACATCAGCGATATGCACAGGTTTAAGTTTAAGAAAGGTACAGAAGGGGTGAGCTTCGGCACCCTACCGAGCTCCCCACGAGATGCTAACTATCCGAAAGCCTCGCCCATGTGTAGGCTCTCGGCATGACTTTGGGAAATACACTCTCGGCGGAAGACGATACGCTCGGTGACTGAACGCTCAGAAGAACACGATGAGTGTTCTTCAAGCCCAGAATTCGGCGGCCATGCTCCGCGGCACAAACCGCCGGAAAACTCAATAGAGAACGAAACAAAAAGACGGAAAAAGTGAAAACGTGGGGAAAACTCCCAAAATGAAGCAAAAAAGTACAAAAAACTTCGTAGGAAGCAGAAAAAATTGGTGAGAAGTTGAAATACCTGAGTTTTTGGTGAAGATCTTCGCTGGAAAACAGGTTTTGACAAGGCTGTTGATGAAGAACGGTTGAGGACAACGACGGATGGCAGCGGCGAGGAGCTCTGGCACGAGGAAGAGAGAGTAACAATAGTTCTCTCTCTCTCTTCCCCTCTCTGTATTTATAGGTGGAGGAATAGGGGGTTAGGCCCTATTCAGTAGGCGCAGTAATGACGCCGGCTCGGGAGGCGAAGAGGCGCCCAGTCGCGGCGCAACACCTGTCCTCTGCGTTTGAACCGTTTGGGCGCGAATCCATGTGATGGAGCTCGAACCAATCGTGACGTAACGCGTGGCATCGCCATCATCACACGTTGTAGATTCCTGAACCGGAGTGTCAGGCGTTTGTTCACGATCGATGATTGATGTGATGTTTCGAACCCCAACTGACCTCCAGTGCGCGGTTCACGAGCACACCGGCCATCAACGTGTGGGCCACGAGGCGGCCCCCCGACCACCAGCAAAATAGCGTCGAGCCCGCTTTCCCGACCGCTGTCTACGGGCGAATCAACTCCCACGTTTGTCGTCCCTCGGCACGGGAAGTTGATGGGGCTATTGTAGCGGCTGGGTTCACGAGGGTCAGTGGAGGACCCTCCCCACAATTGCAAATGGCTAAAAGGGTCACTGTCTTATAATCAGCAAAACTGAATGCAGTTTGATCCGCTTCGATGGTGCCGAACGGATGACACCCTCGGCGAGGAGCACATATGCGTGGTTCTGGACGAATAAGGATTTGAACGATCTTCGCCGAGTGACAAGCGCCCAAGGTGTGGCATTCTTCGCTTGGCCCTCGGCATACCCTCGGGACCTCCACCGTTCGGCGTGCCGAGCGTCCTTGGGTTGGACCACACGCGTGCCGAGTCAGTCGACTACGGGTACGTGGGGGCTCGGAATTCACTTGGTTCGGGGGAAGCGTACCAGACACGTGTAGAAACCCCGATTTTGACCGGAGAAACTTATCATGCATTCCCGATGATGAAATAGACCAATCATGCATACCTTGAGGCTAAGAACAAGGCTTGAACTCACCAATCCAACCTAAACCATTCTAAACCCTCCTAGAACAAACTTAACCAACCAAAATGACCAAAATACCCTTCCAACCACCCAAAAACCTCTTCAAACGAAACCTAAGCCTATAACATCTTCTAGTACATTCAAAACCCTCTTTATTGATATATAACATGTCCCAATCCATTTTGAAATGAGGGAGATATGCCAATCTTACCGAAACGATTCATTCTTTCAACCATCTGAGGGTAAAATGGTCACACATTTTGATGAACAAGTCATCTTGGCTTCAAACCACTTGGGTTAGAAATTAGACCTTTCAAGCTTTCCAACGCTTCAAACCACGCACGAAACGGAGTTCGGTAGCACCCGGGGCGGCCCCGCAAATTTTTACCTTTTTGGCAGCGGACCTTGAGCGCCAAGGCCCCAACCTTGAAAGCGCTCAAACCCAAAATCCCACCTTGAAAGCCAAAGCCATGGGCTTTGAGCCGCCAACTCTCGAACGGTCGGTTTTACGTAAAGCATCTAATCATGATATTCTACTGCAAGAGGAGCGTCTACCTATGTTTTCTACTGCCTAAATACACTTCCTAGACCCTTGAACATCTCTTCAATCACTCTCCAAACCCAATTCAAAAATTAAACCCATTTACCTCCCATTTCTCTCTCTCTATATAAACCTCCTCCACTCCCTCACTCACAAGGTTGGCTGCCCCTACTGCCATTTTCTCCCCCCATCAGATCAAACCCACTCTCTCTCATCACTTCAATCACGTTTTAGCCTCTCTCTCCTCCATAGCCACAATCCTCCATCATCTTCAACCTCCAAAACACCCAAAAACCTTCTAAAAAAAGGCCTATAACACATGGGTCTTTGAAAAACCAACTACAATAGCCCCTCTCTCACTCTAATAAGCCATTTACACCCCATACACTCCATCAATTTCGTCCAAACCTAGCTCTCCCATCAAAAGCCACCTCATCCAAGCCAAAATCACCATTTTAAGCTCAAATACTCCATCATCCACTCAATCAATCATTCAATCATCCCTACACTCACACTCCTCTGTCCAAAATACTTCATCTATAGCCCATAAACACAGCCACTACCCATCCATTCATCAAACCACAAGTTCAAGCCTTGATCATAGCCGAAAAGGTAGAAAATCATGTGAAAATCACTGTTTTGGTCTTGCTGAGGGAGACCAGTGGGCTTATTCAAGTTCCTCATACTTGAAATGAGCCTACAAGGTCTGAAAAGTATCAAGAAAAACATTTTTAAAACTTGTTATTTTGGTATTCACTTTCCAAAATTCTTCAAAGTCCATGTTTCTGTCCAGTTTTGGGAAAATAAAGTATAATCATTGAGTTGGGGTTGTATGAATATTAAAAGTCATAAAATAGCAGAATTTGGCCGATCTGGAAGGGCTTGAGCGCTTAAACCCCAACAGAAAGTCAGTCACAGTGTTTCAGCCATAACTTTTTACTCCAAACTCCGTTTTGGGCGTATTATATATCAAAACGTAGATAATTTGATGGGCTACAACTTTGTAGTTTTATGTTTTTTTCATTTCTATATCAAAACCCTCCAAAACATGCAAATAATGTCGGAAATTTTACATGCTCCATCTTGTTACGTGCTATGTGTTACCGCTTTCCTCGCCATGCCATGTTGCATTCATGCATTCGCTTTGTATATAGTCGTCGTGAGCGTCGTTTGTATAGATATTCTGTGTAGATATCCCATTTAGTTTTAGTGCCTCGGCAGTTAGTAGAAGGTTGACTCGGCCCGATGATGAATCGTGTATCCCATATGTGCGTTGTTCTTACGAGTTAGCCCTTTAGGCCGGCGGACGTGGGAAAATCTGGATCATCAAATTTCTAACACTGATCTAAACGGGTTTAAGGGACCTTGGCCCGAGGAGGGTCAATTGCCCATAGGCATATGATCTTAGATCATTGTCGGAATTTGTGTGGACCGGGATTTCCCAAATCCAGCCATCCGATATCAAGGACTTATCACTTAAAAGAAAACTTGAGGATTGGGGCAATCTTTCAAAATTAGGTTCCCGGCAGTTAGTAGAAGGTTGCTTCGACCCGATGATGAGTCGTGCATCCCATATGTGCATTGTTCTTACAAGTTAGCCCTTAGGACGGCCGGACGTGGGAAAATCTGGATCATCAAATTCCTAGCACTGATCTAAACGGGTTTAAGGGACCTTGGCCCGAGGAGGGTCAATCGCCCTTAGGCATCTGATCTTAGATCATTGTCGGAATTTGTGTGGACCGGGATTTCCCAAATCCAGCCATCCGATATCAAGGACTTATCACTTAAAAGAAAACTTGAGGATTGGGGCAATCTTTCAAAATTAGGTTCCTAGCAGTTAGTAGAAGGTTGCTTCGGCCCGATGATGAGTCGTGCATCCCATATGCGCGTTGTTCTTACGAGTTAGCCTTTAGGACGGCCGGACATGGGAAAATTTGGATCATCAAAATTCCTAACACTGATCTAAACGGGTTTAAGGGACCTTGGCCCGAGGAGGGTCAATCGCCCTTAGGCATCTGATCTTAGATCATTGTCGGAATATGAGTGGACCGGAATTTCCCAAATCCGACCATCCGTTGTCAAGGAGTTGCTACCTAAAAGAAAACTTGAGGATTGGGGCAATCTTCCAAAGCTGTTGCATTCAGTCTAGGAGACTTTAAATCCATGGAGTTTGAGATACCTCCGGTGTTAGTCGTGCCCGAACGACCGCCCGTGATTCAAACTAGTCTTGAGATCATTTGTATCTGGGTTGCAACATCCAAATTGCTTTGTCTCGGATGACCAGGAAAAGTGCTACGACGTCAACATTTAGGCTTTAGGTTGTAACGCCGTACCAACCGAGTAATGGTTTACCCGGGGTGTTGGAAAATCTTCTGTGCAATGGTCTTAAGTGAGATTTGAATCCGGTAGACTAACCCTAGGTTGTACATGTAGTCTAGGAGACTTTAAATCCATGGAGTTTGAGATACCTCCGGTGTTAGTTGTGCCCGAACGACCGCCCGTGATTCAAACTAGTCTTGAGATCATTTGTATCTGGGTTGCAACATCCAAATTACTTTGTCTCAGATGACAAGGAAAAGTGCTACGGCGTCAACATTTAGGCTTTAGGTTGTAACGCCGTACCAACCGAGTAATGGTTTACCCGGGGTGTTGGAAAATCTTCTGTGCAATGGTCTTAAGTGAGATTTGAATCCGGTAGACTAACCCTAGGTTGTACATGTAGTCTAGGAGACTTTAAATCCATGGAGTTTGAGATACCTTCGGTGTTTGCCGTGCCCGAACGGCTACCCGTGTTTTGAACTAACCTTTGAGTCGTTAGTATCTGGATTACAACACCTTATTGCTTTGTCTCGGATGGTCAAGAAAGTTAAGGCTTACGATCCCAACATTTTAGGCTTTAGGTTGGTAAACTGTACCTACTGAGTAATGGCCTACCTGTGGTGTTGTTAAATCTTTTGTGCAACGGCTCCAAATGAGATTCAAAACCAGTCGACTAACCCTAGGATAGCTCTAGGCTAATCGATAGGAACACACATGCAGTCTAGGAGACTTTAAATCCATGGAGTTTGAGATACCTCCAGTGTTTGTCGTGCTCGAACGGCTTCCCGTGTTTCGAGCTAGCCTTAAATGCATTCGTATCCGAATTTCAACAGCCTTATTGCTCTATCTCGGATGGTCTATAAGGAGATTGGCTCTGATTCCATGACGATTGGAATTTAGCCTGCCTGTCACGACTTACCCGTGGTTGTTATTTCGAACATTCGTGCAATGCCTTAAGTGAGATCAAAACCGGTAGCGGAGTCCTTAGAATAGGATTCAGTCTAGGAGACTTTAAATCCATGGAGTTTGAGATACCTCCAGTGTTTGTCGTGCTTGAACGGCTCCCCGCGTCTCAGGCTAGCCTTAAGTACATCTATATCCAGATTTCAACAACCTTATTGCTCTGTCTCGGATGGTCTATAAGGAGATTGGCTCTGATTCCACGACGATTGGAATTTAACCTGCCTGTCATGACTTACCCGTGGTTGTTGTTTTGAACATCTATGCGATGTCTTAAGTGAGACTGAGACCGGTAGTTTGCATCTTAGACACGACATGACAACAATGCATGCCCAACATTTCCTTCAATAAAAACCAGGGGCACGATCTGAATTTGACCCTTTTGCTTTACTGTCAATTCCGAGCCGTTGGTCCCAAAAAAGAAACCTAACAAACTCCTTGAGCAGAAGTTGACTCAACCCAAACCTCAAGACATGAATGTTCCGGCTGAAATCAAAGGACTCAAGATGGCTGTGAATAACCTGGGCAATCAAATCATCCAGCTCATGAACATGGTGCAAGACGTCCGTGACCGTCTCCCAGAGTTCCAAGAGAATCTCCAACGACCCGAAAAAAGCCCGAAAATAGCCGCAGCTTTGGCTAAGATCTCTGAACTAGAGGAATCTATCATGGAAGGATTCAAACCTATAGAGATGCACCACTGGGACGTCGAAAAGGACAACCTCACTCCCGGAGGCGAAAAGGTCTACTCCGAGAAGGCTAACACACCATTTACCAACAACAATGCAAACGCCACCCCCAGCTCCACAAATATCAACCCTAACTTTGCAACCAGCACCATTAGCAAAGCCAAACCAGCCATGACCATAATCCAAATCAACCGACCCAATGACCAATCAAGAAAATTCTCCCAATTCCCCACACCTCTGTCCTTAGTCTATAAGGAGCTTCTCATGGTCGGTCTTCTTAAACCACTCTCTCCAACTCCTTTACCTCAAAAGCTCATAGCTTACCACAATCCAAACGCCTCCTGTGCCTTCCATCAAGTGCCCGGTCATGCTACCGACGATTGTCAACGCCTTCGTCACGAGATTCAAGATCTCATTGACAATAAAACCATCTCTTTTCTGCCACTAGAATCCAACACCATATCAAACCCCACACCTCAGCATAAACGAAACCTCAACATCAATGAAATCACCCTCACAAACGCCTCTTCGAGCTTCACCAATAATGATCCCAACCAAACTGAACCAATCAACAAGATCACGACCCAAACTAACCGTCGAAACCAGCGAAGAAAATTTTCCCAACTCTCTGCACCTTTTCCCTCGGTCTATAAAGAGCTTCTCATGGCTGGTTTCCTCAAACCACTTCAACCAACCCCACCTCCACAAAGTCCTCCACCTTCTTACAACCCAAATACCTTTTGCATCTACGACCAAACACCTGGTCACCCTATCGAGAGATGCCAACATCTTCGTCACGAAATACAAGATCTCATTAACAACGGATCCATCTCTGCCTCACTGGTGAATCCGAACGCCTCGCCAAATCAATGAACCATCGATGGCCATGCAATAATTCAATATTTCATGAGTCTTGGAAGTCTTCAAGTGTCAAATCAAGTTTTCACTTCTGACTGAGTCATGTTGTATTTCGAGTCTGTTTATGTTTTCCTCATCTATGTGTCTTCATCTTCGAGTCTGTAATGTCTTGTTGTTGTAAAAAAAAAAAGAACAAAAATAGAGTCAACTTTGTAGTCCCGAACTACGCATGACCTGATTCCTTGCAAAGAGATACGTAGGCAACCCTTCGCGGTTCGGTCGCAACCATCAGAAATCAATGTCATCCCCCGTTGTGTTGAAATTGTCAATCATGAACTTAGATTTTTGTAATAATCCCTCGACTTGGAATTGTTTCCACCATCATTTGAGAAACAGGATAATCACTTTGAAACACGAGAAAAATCTTGATTGGACTCTTGCCCCGCACAAGGAGGATTTCCAGTGGACCATTCCCCAGTGCCATCAAGAAGTGGTGCTTTGACACAAGAAAAGCCTGCTAGGTCGAAAATCCGCAAGGGCAGCCTAGGCAAAAGTTGAGGCAAATAGCTCGCTAGATCAAACTTCAAAACGAGATCTAGGCAAAAGTTAGAGCAAGCATGAGTTCTATCCATCAAGTTGCACAATTCAAAATTAAGAAACGCATTCTTTGCTTATTCCCCACATAAATATCTATTGCAAAGCCCCTTGAGCCTGAATCAATTTCTTTAACAAAGAACCTAACTGGGTAGCTATCCCCCACATTGGGATGAAACAAGAAATATGAAAGTGTCAAACACGTGACAACCAGCATAATGAAAGTGCCAATGATATGAGCGCGTAAGGATTCAAGGTATCACAGGCTTGTCAAAAACATGGGTGCAACAAAATGAAGAGCACTGAAGAAATTTTAAACGGCAAAGATCAAATGAAAAGAAGTGCTCATTTAAAGCAAGAAGAGGCACATGAAAGCACCTATCAGAAGCAAAAGTGGCACAAAAAAAAAGGGTCTGAGATAGCTGCTAGCTATGATAACCCAATAAAAAAAAATTTTTGATTCTTTTTCCCTTTCTGTGTTGAGCCCAAGCCTTGGCCCCATCATAACCTAGATAAAAAGTCCTTTCAGATTGAAAAGTGCAACTTGATAGTGAGAATTCAAGTCAAAAGGGAACAGTCTAATCTCCCTTAAAAATCAAAAGTCAAAGCATTGTTCAAACGCTGGTGTCATGCAAAGCAAAAATCCAAACTAAGGCACATCAACGAGTCTTCATCGGCAACCCTCTAAACTGGGGCATTTTGAAGGAAAATCAATGGGGCATCATCAGCAATCTGGGGCATGAGCTCATGATAAGAAATCTTGTGTTTTGATAAAAATAAGTAGATTTGAATGAACATCACTTGATGGAGTGAAAAAATCACAAAATAAAAATTCAATTTTATCATGACAATTTCAACATTAATGGTGAGGCATGTTTGCCATCTTTCAGAACTTCGAGTCAACATAGTCTTTCATATCTTTCGAGTCAACACGTTCTTGCTCCTATCCATCAAGTCAACATGGTCAATCAAATTCCTCAAGCTTGTCTGTCAAAGTCCTCCCTTCTTGTCCAAAAGGCTGATCAAGTTCCTTGGCCTTATCAATCTTATCGAAATCCATCTCCTTGTCAAAAAGGCCAATCAAATTTCTTGGCCTTGTCGGTCTCATCAATGTTCATCCTTTTGTCCAAAAGGCCGATCAAATTTCTCAGCCTTGTAAAAATCCACCTCTTTGTCAAGCAGTCAATCATGTAGTCTTAGTCTTGTCTATCCTTGACTCATGGAAATGATTTCAATGCATCAAAGAACTTGTGTTTGGGTACATGGTCAATTGATCGCCAAAACCATCAGCAGAGTTGAAAAAGAAAATCAGAATCGAGGTTCATCATCTGTGAAGGCACGTCAACCCAAAAATTGGGGCATGTCAGTCTATTGCCATTTGTAGGGGGAAGCATACACCCAAATCCATGACTGGGGCATAGGAGCCAAAAAGTCTAAAACCAATCCAAAACCCAACTCTTTCCAAGCTCAAACCCAAACCTTGGCCAAAAAGGAAAGACAGTAAAGCAAAAGAGCCATCCCATTGAGCCTCCTTTTTAAAGAAGGAATGTTGTCATTGTTGTCGTCGAGTGTCGATGCATGAGTCACACGCAATCGTCCTGCGGGACAGTTTTTCAAATCAATCGTCCTGCGGGACAGTTTTTCAATCAATCGTCCTGAGGGACAAACTTTTAAATTAATCGTCCTGCGAGACCGTTTTTCAATCAATCGTCCTGAGGGACAAACTTTTAAATCAATCGTCCTGCGGGACAGTTTTTCAAATCAATCGTCCTGAGGGATAACTTTTAAATCAATCATCGTGTGAGACGATTTTTTCAATTAATTTCAAGACCAGAAATGGTCAACTTTCCAAAATTAATTTCAAGACCAAAATGGTCACATTTTCAATATCATTTGGGATAATCTTTTCAGTCATATCGAGATAGATTTATGGAGCCGCCAAGCAGGCGCACCCCAATCATTTTAGCCGCCTAGAAAGCGCACCCCAATCATTTTAGCCGCCTAGAAGGTGCACCCCAATCATTTTAGCCGCCTAGCAGGCGCACCCCAATCATTAAAGCCGCCTAGCTGGCGCATCCAATCAATCATCACTCATTCTTTCAATCCTTCATTCAAATCAATCATTACTCATAAATCAGTCACCCATCAATCATCAATCATTTATTGTGTACATCAATCATATCAAGTTGTTTGAGTATTTGTTCAACCCGTTAATGCATTTAATCAGTTGTTCTGAGAATTTGTTGTTGACGAACCATTCTGCTGCTAAGACCATCACATTTATGTGTTTGGATCAATAGCGTATGGATTGCCTCTTTGCTCAGTAGGCGATCACATTTCCTCGATTGTCTCGTTGCTCAGTAGACAATCATCTTATCATTGGCTATCTTGCTGCTTAAGGGATATCCACTGTCAAAATTAGCTTCCCTGTTGCTCAGAGGGTAGCTCCATTTAATCATGTCACGGCATGAGTTGTTTTAGCCACCTAGCTGGTGCACTTGATTGGTTTGTGCTTTGTTTGTGTCATTGTTGATTGCCTCTTTGCTTAGTAGGCGATCACATTTCCTCGATTGTCTCATTGCTCAGTAGACAATCATCTTATCATTGGCTATCTTGTTACTCAAGGGATATCCACTGTCAAAATTAGCTTCCCTGTTGCTCAGAGGGTAGTTCCATTTAATCATGTCACGGTATGAGTTATCTTAGCCACCTAACTGGTGCATATGTTTGAATGAGTAGTTGGTTGTATCGAATTGATTCGTTTGTTTGGTGTTTCACGACCCGGGAAGGCTCGTTGATTCGCATAATTTCGTTTGTATTGTTTGGCATTTCACGACCCGGGAAGGCTCGTCGATCTGCATGATTTTGTTTGTTTGCATATGCCCCGAAGAACTACGCTGGTCTGATCCCTACAATGGGGTACGTAGGCAGCCTGAGTGGCACGACCGATTGATCTTTTAAAGTTTTCCTTTGTGGCTTGAGATGTATCGCGGGGAATGAGTCGGGTTGTCTATGTCTTGGACGTCACTCATACTAAATCAATGGCATCGAGTCCCGTCCAAGAGGGGCAACTGTAGACACCTCAATTTTGACCGGAGAAACTTATCAAGCATTTTTGATGATGAAATAGACCAATCATGCATACCTTGAGGCTAAGAACAAGGCTTGAACTCACCAATCCACCCTAAACCATTCTAAACCCTCCTAGAACAAACTTAACCAACCAAAATGACCAAAATACCCTTCCAACCACCCATAAACCTCTTCAATACAAACCTAAGCCTACACCATCTTCTAGAAAAATCAAAACCCTCTTTATTGATATATAACATGTCCCAATCCATTTTGAAATGAGGGAGATATGCCAATTTTACCGAAACGATTCATTCTTTCGACCATCTGAGGGTAAAATGATCACACATTTTAATGTACAAGTCATCTTGGGTTCAAACCACTTGGGTTAGAAATTAGACCTTTCAAGCTTTCCAACGCTTCAAACCACGCACAAAACGGAGTTCGGTAGCACCCAGGGCGGCCCCGCAAATTTTACCTTTTTGAGCAACAGCTTTGAGCGTTCAAGGCCCCAACCTTGAGCGCTCAAACCTAGAAATCCCACCTTGAGCGCTCAAGCTTTGAGCGTTTAACTCTGAGCCAGATCAGTTTTCTGCAGAGCATCTAATCATGATATTCTACTGCAAGAGGAGCGTCTACCTATGTTTTCTACTGCCTAAATACACTTCCTAGACCCTTGAACATCTCCTCAATCACTCCCCAAACCCAATTCAAAAATTAAACCCATTTACCTTCCATTTCTCTCTCAATATAAACCTCCTCCACTCCCTCACTCACAAGGTTGGCTGCCCCTACTGCCATTTTCTCCCCCCATCAGATCAAACCCACTCTCTCTCATCACTTCAATCACGTTTTAGCCTCTCTCTCCTCCATAGCCACAATCCTCCATCATCTTCAACCTCCAAAACACCCAAAAACCTTCTAAAAAAAAGGCCTATAACACATGGGTCTTTGAAAAACCAACTACAACAACCCCTCTCTCACTCTAATAAGCCATTTACACCCCATACACTCCATCAATTTCGTCCAAACCTAGCTCTCCCATCAAAACCCACCTCATCCAAGCCAAAATCACCATTTTAAGCTCAAATACTCCATCATCCACTCAATCAATCATTCAATCAGCTCTACACTCACACTCCTCTATCCAAAATACTTCATCTATAGCCCACAAATACAGCCACTACCCATCCATTCATCAAACCACAAGTTCAAGCCTTGATCATAGCCGAAAAGGTAGAAAATCATGTGAAAATCACTGTTTTGGTCTTGCTGAGGGAGACCAGTGGGCTTAATCAAGTTCCTCATACTTGAAATGAGCCTACAATGTCTGAAAAGTATCAAGAAAAGCATTTTTAAAACTTGTTATTTTGGTATTCACTTTCCAAAATTCTTCAAAGTCCATGTTTTTGTCCAGTTTTGGAAAAATAAAGTATAATCATTGAGTTGGGGTTGTATGAATATTAAAAGTCATAAAATAGCAGAATTTGACGATCTGGGAAGGGCTTGAGCGCTCAAGGCCTTAACCTTCAGCGCTCAAGGTCATGCTTGAGCGCTCAAACCCCAACAGAAAGTCAGTCACAGTGTTTCAGCCATAACTTTTTACTCCGAACTCTGTTTTGGGCATATTATATATCAAAACGTAGATAATTTGAAGGGCTACAACTTTGTAGTTTTATGTTTTTCTCATTTCTATATCAAAACCCTCCAAAACATGAAAATAGTGTCGGAAAGACAAATAATTTTGTTCAAAATGGTGTTTTAAGTTCTATTTTTCTCCTTCATTGTCATTTTCTTTGTTTATACCATTCTGTCATCGCATTGTACACTTCGCACAAGCATCCACCATCACTTAGTTGGTGTTTTAATATTCATTTACGTGCTTGCCATTCCCGTATCCCCCATTTTGTGTTTAAAGTTGAACTTCAAACATTTCCAAAATCCCACAAAATGTTGAGTAGAGACCGGTTCACGGACCGGGTGAGAGGGGTGCTGTAAAACCCTTCCCCTCTCGTAACCAAACCCCCGAATCCGAGAAATCTTTGGTTCCGCCATGATCAGTGAAATCTTTTTCAAATGGGCAAATGAGTCATATTTTATTGGTTTCTTGGGTTCGGACCTCAAATCCGGGTGGCGACTCTAACAAACACAATCTTTTGAAACGCGAAACTTTAACCGTTTTCCATGGGCCATCCACAGCACGCTACACGTTCCCCAACGAAGCATTAAATGCGGCAGTCACCTACTCTGCCACCGCCGCCTGCAGCGGCACGTGGGTGATGGGGAATGTCTCAAGGGTGATTGGGCTACTCGAGCCCACGTGCCATGACGTCATCCCAGTCATGGCGTCAGTGGCAGGGACAGAGGTCACCTCACCTGTCATTCCGAGCGCGAATGACAGGCGCGTGGGGGGGACTGAGCGCATGGGATGCACGCTCTCTCTGCCTATAAATACCCACTCACAACTACCACTAAAGGGATCTCTCTCCTCATTTACTACCCTCTTAACTCCTCCCTTTCACTAAATCCTTTGGAGCATTTTTCTTTCCGGCAACTGACTTAATCGTCGGAGTGCCTCCCCGGACCACAACCGTCCGGGCTAGGTACTGACATGTTTATTCACGTGTGCAGGCCATCCCCACTGGCGGAAGGAAAAGGCTCACAAGGACACCTCTCAGTCCACCCCAATCCCCAGAAGGTTCAGAGACCTCACTCCGGCGAAGACGCGACCCGTTCCTCATACTAGTTATGAGCCCAGTTGGCCTTTATTGTACCAAAAGAAACAGGGTTCAAAACCTTTGTGGTTACAACCTTGGGAGTGCAATTCAATTTGGAGTCGCCACTTGGGTGAGGATTGTCCCTGAGGAAGCGAACTTGAATGATCTCGTACCTCATTTTTAGAAAAGGGTTTCATTACTAGTCCATCATCACCATAGTATCTTAGGTGTAAGAGCTAGGTTTCGAGAGGGGAAGGGTTTTATGGCACCCTCCTTGCCCAACCCGTGGGTCGGTCTTTACGAGGTGTTTGTGGGATTTCAAAAATAATTTATTTCTAAACTTTGATCATGTTGCGTGCAAGTATGTGGAGAACAAATAATGCTAAACATGAAATAGCACATGATAATATAATATGCAACAAAAAGGAAAAATGCTATTGTCTACTATAATTAATTTGATTGATCGGCTGTAGACCTGAAAGCTCAGATGAGTTTTGGGCTCTAAGGTTTTGAACCAATAATTTTGTGTAATAAAGGCCGACCAAGCTTAAAACTAGTTCAATGAACTAGCCTGAGCCCAGTGGCTCTCTCAGGTTGATCAAAATAGTGATTGTGACAATTTTCGACCTTGTTTTAGCTTGAAACAATGCTGTTGAGTTCGGTTGATGCTCCAAAATAGTTGAAGTTGATCGCCTTTGCTTGAAAAAGACTTGGGCTTTTGAATAGTTTGAAGGTTTTGTGGAGGATTTGAGGAATTTTAAAGACTTTGAGGTTTTGGGGGTTTTGATGTATGGAAATTTGAAGGGAAAAATCAGATTTTGTTTGGAATATAAAGGTGTATATTAGAGGGTATGGCAGTATGGAGGGAGAAAGAGGAGTATGGAGTATGGGGTGCGGTAGAAGGTGGAGGGGATATTTATAAGGTGAGGTTAGAAGGGAAAATGATTTTTAAATGGAAAAATTAGTAAAAAATACAATTTTTTTTTATCCTTTTTAAATATAGGACACAGGGTTTTCCAAATTCAAGAGAAGGACAAGTGTTTTTTCAAATTCAAGGTATGGACAATCAAAACTAGTGAGCACTCACTAGTTTTATGTACAGCGTCGTTAGTGATGGCTTCACCTCCTCCCACCCTTGCTAACCATGATTCCTTTTACATGCAATCTGCTTCATGAATGTGAGGGATTAATCAAAAAAACCTGATGTACTATTTCAGCAGATCATAAGCGAGCCTACTTGTTGCTAGCCTTGCAATCATTCATCAAAATATATGTATCCAATAATGCCTCACTAAATAAGGATAGACGTGATATTTCACAAATGAAAATGATGAAAACATAATTGTTCAAAATGAAACGACGTGGATGAAAACTTGCATTCTATCTCCAAATAGGATGAATATTTAATTAATTCATGTAAAATTTGTTTGTTTCATAAAAAAAAGTCTTCAACCGCTCTCCTAGACTGGGCCAGCCCCACATATGAGAATTTTGGACACGACCCTCTAATATGACTCGAACCCAACACATAGAGGGTTTTGGTCGACTATCTTTTGACATGAGCACAAATATGACACGATGGCAATATACAAAATTTAAATAGGACAAATACATGTTGGATTCGCGTAACTCAAGAACCCAGATAAGTATTTATTTTTTGTGTCTACCACAACAACAACAATAACAAAACCCATTAAGTCCCCAATAATTGGGGGTATGGGCGGGGATGGATAGGGAGACAGACCTAACCTTTGGCAATAAATGCACAAAGTGGCTGCTCCCAGAATACCACTGGGACACGACTGAAACACTAGCCATCTTAGTATGGCTATTGTTTGTACTAGGCTTTTAGTTTATAATCTATGATGAGATTTATGTCACAGTTATTGGTGCTTTTTTTTTATTATTTTAGGTATAAAAAAAAGTATAATCAATTTTAACGTTGTTACGATAATGGGCTGGGCCGATTTTCAGACCACGAGACCATCTTTCCAAAACCCTTATTCTTGTCAATGCTATTATTGTTGACCTTCGGAAATTAAAGAGAGATACTAGTTAATTTTTAAACTATCACTCTTTAATTGTTGACGCAGTTATGATAATGGGCTGTGCCAAATTAAAAAGAGAGATTTGAAGTGTATCGGGGTGTGAGTGGGGTGTGAGAATGCCATGTGATGAAATCTGGTGTTTTACTATGAAATGGCCCAAAATACCTTTGCAAATTTATCACGTGGACAACACATGTCTCTTCTGTCCAAATATTTGACGGAGGGCTACGCAGGAGCCACATTGAAACTCAATCGAAATTGCAAGATTAATTAATGTCCAAATTAAAACTAGAAGGACTTACGTGAAATTTGGGTCAAAGTCGAAGGGATATAAATAAAATTGACCCTAACCAATAAAATGTAGGGAAAATGACCAAAAAGTGGTGGTAGGAGCAAATAATGACCAAAGAGTGGTCATGTTTAGGAAATTCCAAAGGCATGGTAAGGAGAAAAGAAATGACACATACATGGTAATTTTTACATGCAATGCCCACAATACCCTCAATGTAATATCAGCTTCTCAAACCTAATCAATTTATGAATTACCCACGATTTTCTACTGGCTTCTCTTCTTCAGCATCTCTCTCTCTCTCTCTCTCTCTCTCTCTATCTCTCCAGAGCAGCCACACCTTGGAGCACAAAAAATAGATGAGAAGCACTCTGCGTCAATTAACTCAGTTGTCGACGGAGCCCCCATCAATTCGTCGCCGATTGATCGCCTTAATCTTTTTCTGTACATATGAGCTCCAAATCCACCTAATATGTTTCTTGCTCTCTGGTAATAATCTCTTCTCTCTTTCTCTCTCCTCTTCGATTCTCTCAATTTTCCACTCCTAGTTGTTGGATACTAGATTGTATAGGGTTTCTGTACAAAATGTCTGAATCTTGATAAGAAGCTTTGGCCTTTTGATTGTTTTATGGAAAAAATTTCAATAAATTAATTCTTAACAGGGGTTTGGATGCCTCTGTCATGAATATACTTTGCTGGAGTCCAGATGGTGAGACATTAGCTATCCCCGGTCGGAAAAATGATGTCATGATGTACGATAGAGACACAGCTGAAAAGATTTTCTCTTTGAGAGGTGATCATGTGCAGCGAATTTGTTTCTTGTCTTGGTCAAATATATGGCCACTTCTGGTTTAGACAAACATGTCTTGATCCGGGATCTTGGATCAAAGGGTAGAAATTGACAGTAGAAATTTGATGATGTGGTTTGCAAGATGGCTTGGAAACCAACCGAAATGCATTGGCTGTTATTGATACTATTGGAAAATACGGTTTTTGGGAATCGGCTGTTCCATCTTCAATGGAAAAATTTCTAAGAGCAACACTTTTTGCATATATTGCTAAAGGTTAAGTCTAGTCCTCCCTCTTCTATAAATCCATTGATTGGGGATTTCTTGTCTAATTCTCATTCCTTGGTCAATGAGGCCCGTGTAAGCCAACCATTTGGGGATATTTGGACACTTCATTTGTTATGTATGCATCTTACCATGTTGTCTACTCTCTCATATCAATTGACTATTGTGAAAGGTACTTGTAAGAAGGAGGGATGAGAAATGCTTTGAGTTTCAAAAATTGGTATATTGTGAAATTTATGCATAATTCGTAAAGAGTTTTTCTTAGATATGCATATATATCCATGGAAACCTGCAAATTAGTTATTCAAGTTCTCACACTAGCTTAGTGCTAATGGTTTTCCAAAATAAATATTTTCAGGAGATTCAGAGTAATGGAAACTTTATCTCGAGCTTGATGAATAAGGAGATACAACTTCTCAGCCTACTAAAGACTTCCTACCAAGAAAGAGATGAAGCAAGAGACCAACTTAACAAACTACTAAACAAGTTCATGCCTTCTAATAATCTGGGATGAAGAAAGAGTCCAACTTACCAATTTTATTTTATTTTTGCTTGTATCTAGAGGTTAAGGTAGGCAATGAGGCAATGAATGTCTATATTGGATGAATTTTATAAATGAAGACCAACTTTCGTTTCAATTAGAACATGTGAAGTCCATATTGGATGAATTTTATAAATGAAGACTTTTGTTTCGATGATAAGATTAGCATGACTCGACATGAGTCTAAATTATATGAACCATGCTTGCTCTTGTTGTTGACTGTCTAATGAGATGCTGAAACGTCGGGCTAGGCAAGAAAATAGGAGAGATACTGTCAAAATTTTGAGACATTTTGAGAGGAAGTGCAACGTTTTGCTATCTGTAGATTGTTAGTTTAAAAAAGAGTGCAACTTTTTGTTGCAAGGGTTTTTCATTTACAGTGCAATGTTCTTGCATGCACGGTGAAATTTTGAAAAAGATTTGATTGAACTTCACACTAGCAAGGCAAGTTTGATTAACGTGAGTGCAATCCTATTATTGCAAGGTTCAAGTGCAATTTTGAAAAAGATTTGATTGAACTTCACACCAGCAAGACAAGTTGGATTAACGTGAGTGCAATGCTTTTATTGCAAGGTTGAAGCGTTTTTTATTTACAGTGCAATGCTCTTGCATGCATGGTGCAATTTTGAAAAAAAATTGATTTGATCTCACACCAATAAGGCAAGTTCAACTAACGTTAGTGCAATGCTTTTATTGCAAGGTGCAAGGGTTTTTCATTTACGGTGCAAGTATATCGAATATAGAGTGCAATTTTTTTCGCATGGGACACTATTTTATAACTTACATTTTTTTGGAAAAATTTGGGCAACATCTCCCTTGTTTTTTGTCCTAGCCCGACGTCAAGCGTCTCAACAAACAACATCAATAGCAATAACATAAGCACAAAGCCAAAGCCAGGCAATTCTCATCCTAATTACCATTCACAAAGCTAGGTCATTCTCATCATAATCATCAAGCACATTCAAGTTTGAAGTTTTGAAATAAGAAAGAAAACCAAACTATCATTACATTTATTGAGTTGTTGAAGCCTTCAGGATCTTTGGTTCTTATTAATAATGTCGACTAGATCATTAGCAGGGTTTCCTGTGGGAGACAAAACAAATTGTAAATGATATGCATGGCGCAAATGCACAAATACAAGATCGAAACAAAGCATGATAATAGCATAGCAAATATAAAACATAATTAACCAAGTCATGCACTAGCAAGGCAAGTTGGACTAATGTTAGTGCAATGATTTCATTGCAAGGTGCAAGTGTTTTTCATTTACAGTGCAATGTTGTTTCATGCACAGTGCAATTTTGAAAAAAATCGTCGAAAAAGATTTGATTTGATCTCTTCTGGCAATGCAAGTTGGACTAACGTGAGTGCAATGATTTTACTGCAAGGTGCAAGTGTTTTTCATTTACAGTGCAATGTTATTGCATGCACGGTGCAATTTTGAAAAAAAACCATCCAAATAGATTTGATTTGATCTTAATTGGCAAGACAAGTTGGACTAATGTGAGTGCAATGCTTTTATTTTATTTACACAAAATCTCTCTCAAAAAGTTTGATTTGAGAGAGAGAGAGAGAGAGAGAGAGAGTGTGTGTCATTTTTCTAACTACTAGTGAAGTATATCGAAGATAGAGTGCAATATGTAAAATCTCTAGAAAAAAAAGATTTGATTTGATCTCAACTGGCAAGGCAAGTTGGACTAATGTGAGTAAAATGATTTTATTGCAAAGTGCAAGTGTTTTTCATTTACAGTGCAATGTTGTTGAATGCACGGTGCAATTTTGAAAAAAACCATACAAAAAGATTTGATTTGATCTCAATTGGCAAGACAAGTTGGACTAACGTGAGTGTAATGCTTTTATTTTGTTTACACAAAATCTCTCTCAAAAAGTTTGATTTGAGAGAGAGAGAGAGAGAGAGTGAGAGAGTGCCATTTTTCTAACTACTGGTGCAAGTATATTGAAAATAGAGTGCAATATGTAAAATCTCTGAAAAAAAGGTTTGATTTGATCTCAATTGACAAGGCAAGTTGGATTAACGTGAGTGCAATGATTTTACTGCAAGGTGCAAGTGATTTTTATTTACAGTGCAATGTTGTTGTATGCACGGTGCAATTTTGAAAAAAAAACCATCCAAAAAGATTTGACTTGATCTCAACTGCCAAGGCAAGTTGGACAAACGTGAGTGCAATGTTTTTATTTTATTTATGCAAAATCTCTCTCAAAAAGTTTGATTTGAGAGAGAGAGAGAGAGAGTGCCATTTTTTTAACTAATGATGCAAGTATATTAAAGCAACATCACATTAAGTTTGGTTTTCTGCTTTTGGCTTTTGGCTATGTAAAGTATCATCATTTTCAATATCATTCTACTTCTTTCATTAGTAATCTGAAAAAAATTTGACAGAGTTCCGTTGCTTTATGGCCTAACCCGACGCCTCGCGTCTCAAAGTAACAGCAAAATAAATCACCGATTAAGGTGGGTCCTGCTGAAAATTTTCTCAAGGTAGTGTTTGATATACCATTTGCAATTCAGAGAGAGGTTTATGAAATAAGATATAAAACAGAGCAACAAAGGGGAACCAGAATTTTATTAACATAAGTAAAGCAAGATATAAAACAGAGCATTAAAGGGGAACTAGAGTTTTATTAACATAAGTAGAGCAGCACTATAATTCACCCAAAAAAAAAATCAAGTGTTTTCCAATACCAGAACAAACTGCACAGATTGTACACCACAAATTACAATCCTAATAACTATTACAACACAGACTGCTTTTAATTGGGCTAAAGTACATTCCCTTAAGTTGAAATTGGGGAATGGTCAGTTGAATTGCTTCGCGATAGAAGAGGCAGATGGTATAAGCTTAGACCACATCCACTGTCGCGATTCAAATTGCTACTCCTTTTGAATCTCCAAAATGACTTCAAGCTTTGCTCTGTCAAAGTTACACATAATAATGTTCTAATCAACTTGTTAATAGCAATAAGTTGGAACTCGACTCTTCTCTTTATCATTGAACTCAGACTCATTCTCAAGCACAAATCATCCTCGGCCATCCAGATGCGGCGTTTGTAGAAGCAGAAGATATATCAACAAGCTACCTCTTTGTCATCCCTTGACACAATGAATGGAATAAAAAATATCAGAAATCACATTTATTGTAATCCTAACACAATGAATGGATTAAAAAAAACAGAAATAGCGCAAAGATGCACTAACCTTCCATTTAAGTCAATCATCTACCATGCTTGTTTGAGCATCTGCTAGATTCCTAACCAATCTCCATTTGTCATCCCCTGAAAAAAAAATGATTCATACAACCTACGAGCTGAGCAATAGAGACATGAAATTGTTGAACACGTAACAGTTATGTGATCGTAGTTGTGAATTTCCTCTCCAAGAACATTAGTGAAATCTCATCACCACCAAAATCAACATGAATGGGGTTCCTCGGAAAATGGCCACTGTTACCATTTTGAAAATAGAAATAACAACTATGTTGTTTCTTCTTAGTAGACCACCCTAGTAGTGTATACAGTCCTCAAGGAAAAAGAAGATGACACAAATGGGATCACATAATCAAGAAAAAAAACGTTCAGGAACAACATAAGGAAAAATAATCCATGAGCGACAACAAATTGTGTATTTTTGGTGTTAGCGTTGGCTAGAACGGGATTATTTTGGTAAGGGCTTTCGCGTCTCCAGTTAAAAGCTCTTGAGTTGTCTAAATCAGAATGGAGAGAGAGAGAGAGAGAGAGAGAGAGAGAGAGGTCACCAGGAATTGGCGATAGGGGAGGAATGGGCAGCATAAAGAATAGCCTGAAGGCAATCTGGATGACCATGCAAAGCAGCATAATGCAAACAGGTTCTTCCTTGAAGCGAATCAAACATCAAAATCTAATGAATATCACAAAAACCAATGATCAATTCCTCCTCTACAGTAAAATTGAGAAACTACAAAAGGAAAAGTTCACATATCCAATCGAAAGAACAAACTAGTACAATAAACCTACATTTGCCCCTACTTGAATTAGCCTTTCCACACATGAAATCTTCCCGTACATTGCAACTAACATAAACGGGGACTAAACCAATCACAATTCACTGTTCGAAAAACACTACCCACTGCAATAATAGCCCTATGCCCCTATCACTAATTCAACATTTGTTCAAACAAGTAACGCCACCCTAATAAGATCTTTCATATTGTGTACAATCCCGAAGTTTGTTCTATGCATATGACGGTCCAACAACAACATGTTACATAATACTCATACTCAACTAGCTTCAACAACAAAATAAATAAAATAAAATAGTAAAAAAAGCACCCAAAAATTCAAAGAAAATTTTACTGAACAGGCATTAAAACATTTTCTGAAATGTAGGTATTTTTGGCAAGAACTGAAACAAGAACAGTTAACAACAAAAGAGCCACAACCCCTACGGTGCAGTAAATGACACTGAAACTCGAGAATAAGTAAATCTCAGTTAGTATACTCACCGTATAAACCATCACATCCAACTCAAATTACAAATCCAATTCGGAACCTAAATATAGGCAATATGCTTATGCGGAGAAATTACCTAACGAGGAGGCTGTGAGAGATGAGGACAATGCCAATACGGACAATTGCTCGAGGCTTTGGTTTAAGAGGCTCACTTTCCACCATGGAGAGAGAGAGAGAGAGAGAGAGAGAGAGAGAAACCTTGGTAGTGGTGGTCGTTGGAGGTGGAGAGCCGCGAGTTGTGGCAGTCGTAGCGGCAGACGTCGTCGGCGGTGGCGGCAGTAGACATCGTGACCCAGATCTCAACCTCTCTCCTCTTCTCTATGTGTATCAACGTGATTTGGGGGATCAACGTGATTTGAGAGAGAAGGCGAAAAAAACCTTTCAATTTCACGTCTATTTTTTTTTTGGGCTGTGCCTTCAAAGGCTTGAGGGTAGTTTGGACCTTGCAAGTAAGGTTTACCACTTATATGGAATTTCTTTTTTCCTTGTCATCAATATGGTCATTTCCAATAACTCTTCCATGAAATTGGCATTATTACTTTTAAATACCATTTTTTGGTCATTTTCCCTAAAATGTATACTTTTGTGTCTATTGAACGCAAACTTTAACAGATTCTATAAAATAAGATACGAATGAAATTGTTTACACTCAAATTTGGCAAATTTAGCCAAATGTTTTGGCAAATTTAGCCAAATGCCATAACTAATTGTCAAAAAGGATAAATTGGACTTCACAGGCCTAGTAATGAATGACCAAGGGCTAAACACATATTAATTACCATTGGGCTACGTTGGTATTAAAGACCCGATTAATCCCGATTTGGTAATTAATCCATTTGGGAGTAGCTCGGTTTATTCTTATAAGTAATGGATTTAGTATATCCTAAGCTATTTGAAATATAAATTACTGAGTGTTGAAGGATAAACATAAGGCTTGTTGTAAAACACACGTTGTAAATGCGACTAAATTAGGAGAAAGTAAACAAAACAAGTAATCACACGAGACAAAAGATTTACGTGGTTCCCTCAAGATTGAGGTAAGTCCACGGGCGAGGAGAGAGAGAGAGTTCACTATCAATGGTGAAAAAAGAGTTACAAAGAGCCAGTAATAATCTGTAACTCTAGAGAGGCCAAAATATAAGACATAGCTAAAAGATTACCCAAAGTCTCTATTTATAAGAAACACAATCTATAGGAAATCTTAAACACAATTGAAATTTTCCAAAAAAGGAAAATTCAAGTTACAATTCCAACAATTCTCCACCTTAATTTGAATTTCACTGAACCCAAATCATTAATTATAGCAACCCTCTTTTGCCTCTACCTCGCCACACTGCCCCCAAGGGGCGATCAACTACAAATACCAACCAAGCCCAAACAATGCTTGAACTTGGCAACCATGAATTGGTTTAGTCAACATGTCCGTTGGATTATCTGTTGTTCCCACTTTCTTCACCTCAACTTATTTATGTGAGATGAACTCTCGAACAAAGTGATATCTGACATAATTATGCTTGGTCCATTCATGATACATCAGATTTTTAGTCAGATGTATAGCACAATGCGAGTCACAAAATACTGAAGGGACCCCTTGTGCAACATCAAGCTCGCAAAGAATTCCCCTCATCCACAATGCCTTCTTTACAGCTTTGGCAATGGCCATATACTCTACTTGCGTTGTAGACAGCGCGACCATAGCCTGCAAAGTTGCTTTCCAACTAATGACACTTCCGGATAAAGTGTATACATAACCTATCAGAGACCTCCTTTTATCATTGTCACCGGCAAAATCCGAATCAATATATCTACCTACTTAATTACCCAAATTAGAAATCCAATACCAAAAGACTCATATCTGCAGTACCTCTCAAATACCGAAGTATCTATTTCACAGCCTCCCAATGTGCCTTTCCTAGTTGCCCTATATAGTGACTAACGACACTAACTATGTCCACGGGCGAGGAGAGAGAGAGAGAGAGAGAGAGAGAGAGAGAGAGAGAGAGAGAGAGTTCACTATCAATGGTGAAGAATAGGTACAAAGAGCCGGCTATAATCCGTAAATCTGAAGAGGCCACAATATGAGAGATAGCTAAAGGATTACCCAAAGCATCTATTTATAAGAAGCACAATCTATAGTAAATCCTAAACAAAATAGGAAAACCTAAACACAATAGAAAATCCAAAACACAATTGAAATTCTCCAAAAAAAGAAAATTCAAGATACAATTCCAACAAGGCTTATCTCCAATTTCCCATGAAAATAGGAGAAGTTGTTATAGGTCTGCCTGTTTTTATCTATACAGGGCAATAGAGATGGCCAAGGCATGGGCTCTCTTCGGCCGTTGGCCATCCACATTTCAAGGGAAAAACATTACACGGGTGACGTAACAAAGAGACCTGAGAAGGATGGACTCCTTGGCTTTCATGCTTGGAAGGAGATCGATTACAAGGATTATCATCAACCATGCGACTAACTCCTAGGCGGAAAGTTCAAAATCAAAATAACAAGATCAAAGGCGTCAAAACTATGGGACCCATAGCTTATAAATACGAGAATTAAAGTTGGATTAAGGATTCCTAAACCACATAGCTCACGCTTACAAAAACCAACTCTTCCCAGTGTTTATCCCTCCACTCTCATAGATTTTTTATTGTTTCTTTGTTCATAGATTAGCTCAGCCCTGCCTAGCTTTTGTTATTTACATTTCTTTGTACCCCAACCTTTGTTAATCATCATTAATAAAAGTTGGCATTATTTTACCTTGTAACGTTCATTTTCCAAAATAGTTTGGGAAATTATAAGTCATTTTCGCGCACAAAGGACCTGTGTGATTCCGCCCTTTGAATCACACCAATCACCTACGATACAGAGTTAGGAGAAGGCATGAGACCTATCTCAACAATTGGACTGCAATCCAGTCCTGCCATGCTCGCACTAAGAACTTAAATGTGGTCACTATAACATTGCCATTGTCTATCATCATGTATTCCTTACGCCTGGAAAAAAAAATGTCAAACTAGACCGAACTAGCGGTTTGGTCTTCTCTCTTGCCTTTCCTCTGTCTTCTCTACCCTACTCTTGATCTCACCTCTCATCGATTCACCACCACCAATCATCACCACAACCAACACCAAGAACACCATTGATGGCTATTGCCACTCAACCGACTAATTTTGGGCCTCATTTCTATCCACTCCCTTGACTCTCACCTCTCCCTGTTTGTCACTAGACTCACCACCACAAGTAACTCATGTCCACCACCACCACCACGACGATGTTGATCTCACCACCTACACCGGTCCGGCTTCATCAACTTCATCATCATCGTCCCCAAACACCATCAACGCAATCATAGTCATTAGTCATCGTTGGCAACTCCGTCGTTTACACCGTGGTTCTCTCTCTCTCTCTCTCTCTCTCTCTCTCTCCATAGGTTTCTTAATCTGTACTCTCTCAATCCCACACAGTATATATGTATTGTGATTCTAATTTCTGATTTGTATGTATATATGTATATGGCCCACATCAATCGATTTGTGGTTCTAACTTCTAATTTGTGATTCTAATTTCTCTCAATCTAAAGTGTTTCTCTCTCGGCCAAACTGGACCGACCTAATTTAGATTAGTTCTGGTCTACAATTCTCCTAACTGAAAAAACAAGTTTGGTCCCAAAAAAGCCGGCAAGCTGGATCAATTACACCCCTAGTATTCGGAGATATTTGACATATGTTGGAATGTCTAAGGTTCCTATTCAGAGTTTCCATTACATGAAATTTTTTTTGAAAAAACCAGAACTTTTGCACAAGTTTTGACAGGGAAACCAATTGCACAATATATATATATATTCATGGAAATAGGCCTGTCCACAACAATTGATGTCAGTTTCTATCATAAATGATCAAGATTGTACTTTGATCTACAATTTTCACAAGAAATTAACTGTGAATCAATTAGGTTCAGGAAGTGTTATCAATATTCTGTAAATTCTTTCTTCTCTTCTGAATTACATAGTACCCAATCCCTCCCAAAACTACAACAAGAATAAATCCATCAGCCACCCCCACCACCACCAACACCCATTTTCTCAAACCAGAACTCTTCGCTTTACCTCCACCACTTCCTTTCATAACCTTTACAAAATAGTAACTTGATTCGTTTCCCTGCAAAACCTGTTTCACTCCTCTAACCAGACCATACAAAAAACACTCCCCCAAATCAAATGAAAACAATGCAGCAGTACAATTACAGTCGTCCAAGCACAAATCCGAACATTTTTCTCTCCTCACTTTATCCTTCACACGAGTACCCTTTAACACGGTAGTAACGCCAGGTAACTCTACCATTTCCACCTGATTTTTCCCACAGTACCCCCCAGAAGAAATACCATTGCTGCAATTGGAGTTCATCCCATCTCTTGTTATGAACCGAATGCACGAACAAACATCGGATAATGTACATATGCCATAAGGCTGACATGCTAAAGGAAGATCGCAAGTGTTGTTTATAGCCAAAAAAGAGGCCTCAAATTTTCCCTTCTCCGTTGAGTAGTAATAAAGCCCCAAATTTCCGGTTTCGTTCCCCAATGCCATAAATCGCAAGGGTTGAAATCCTCCTGATGGAATTTGGTCGATTTTCGTGTACAGATCACCAAAGATGTCTACACCTTTATTACCCACTTTGATAAATGTGATGTTTTGGTTGTCAAGAGGCTTGAATTCCCAATATGTATAGTTGACCTTATCAGAATTCAAGTTCAATGCAAGCTTGTCATGCAGGATTTCGAACGAAAAGAATGAAGTTGAGTTGTTGGGGAAAGAAGTCAAGTGAGTTCTCACATTCAATCTCTGCCCCCAAAGCATTATATTAGTAGGGAAATTGAAACTCTGCCATTTTATCTGGTCGACGGCGTCTACCAGAACTAGGTTACCTGTTTTTAGTAAGTTCAGTCTCTGCAACAAAATAGCTAGGTTCAGTACCAGAGAAACATTAACACTTGGGTATTGTCTAGTACGTTAAGTTTTTGTTTCCTGTTTCCTGTTTTTGTTTCCAGAAAAATCTCAAAATGCACTTGATGACTGTTTTTGCACACAAAAACACTAGTAAAGGTTTTTAAAATTGTAACCTCTTGCCGGAACTGGTTAGGAATTAATGAGTGCCACGGGACATAGAATAAGGCTTGGTTTTCCATTTGTTAAAATCAAGTGGGTGATTTTAGCAAATGAAGTGGGGAGGTTGTTATTTCTAAAAACAAGTTTCAGTTGCTCACTTGTTTTGACCGTTACTTTTTGGCTAACTTGTATAGACCAGCAAAGATGTTTCCTTTCTTTTGTTCTTGTCTGAGCAAAAAGCAAAGTAGGAGTAACCAAAAGCAAAAACCTATATATTTTCATCTTCATGAAATCAAGAAACAGAAAATTGACAACGTTACTAAACAGATCCTTCAAATTTACCTCCACACCTTGTCCAGAAGTCCCAGCTTTCCATCCGAGGCGGTCCTCGTAACCCTTCAATTGCAGATCTCCGCTTTGAGTCAGCTCGAGGACACATTTCTCTGTCGTGTAAAACCTCGAAAAATGGCCAGAACTCCACACTTTTACATCACCAAGGAAAACATCCAAGGAACATGAATACTTTTGCTCTCCAGATTCAACACTCAATGCAACTTTGAAATTCGGAAACATCTGAATGGATTCAATTATGAAAGCCCTCCCTGTGAATCCCACACTATATTCTGTTGGGACAGGAATGGTGACCTTGTATCCAATATGAATATCAGAGTCGCAGTGGCCATGAGTGAACAAAAATTGAATGAGAAAAACAAAGAAACAGAGTTTCATGGGGAATTGAGGCCTATTTTTTCATTTTTGATAACTTCGTTTTGGATGGTATTACAGCAGAGGTGGGTATGCTATGTCAAAAGTTTTTGTTTTTGTTTTTTTTTCTCAGGTGTGGGAGTCAATGAAAGCGAATGATGGGGAAAGGTTGGCATTAGTGCTAAAACATTGTTGAGTGTCACCCCACTCCCAAAAAGTGCATGGATATTTTATGGCTAGAGATGGTATTTTTTCGTTATTAGACTCACTCTTTAGTGATTAAAAAAAATGTAAAAAAATCAATGATTATCATGAATAGCTCTACACGCTAACAGTTACAAAATACACTTTTTTTTTTTTTTTTGACGAATTCATGTTTGGATCATTTTACGCACACCTCAACTAATATGAGTATAAATTTCACCGTTCACCATGGGCGGCTCATTTGGAGGGAGAGGAAGGACTAGCCCCAAATGATTTAAAAGCACCAGAAAATTTCAAACATGAGATTTTAGGATGGAACACACTCTTTCGATCGAATCCTCGACCACCATGCTAACCCTTAGGTTTCCGGAATAAGACGTTGACAGTACAACATACGTCCTTGAGTGAACTTTACTCATGCAGTGATGCTGTTTATTAGTTATTTCTTCTTTTTTTTTGGGTAGAGGTTTTATTGTGTTGCAAGTAAGCCCTTGAATTATGTATTATTATTGCAAGGCATGTGCTATAGTAGTGAGTGTGTTGGTAGCTTTGGAGACCAGGGAGTGCAAAATGCAGGCAGGAGGTAATGGGATTCAAAGTGGGACCCTCTCCCTCCAATAAAGTATTTGGTTGAGTTGATAACTTGAGTGCCACTTTTTGGGTGGGGAATCAAACTAACTTTTGAGTAGGACATTGAAATTGGGATACGGATGCCCCAATTAAAATCAAATTAATCAGCCATGTACGGATCACTTTAGGCATTGCTGACACTGGTATTGCGCTTGAATGATGTGTTTAATCGAATATCCTTGATTAAACAAAAAGAAATAATTGTCACATACGCTCTCACGGAAGTGGAGCGCCTGTAGTGAAGATTTCTCACTACAAGGTGTAGTGAGTAATTGGAACCGTTGATCTTCACAATCGATAGTTCAGATTCACTATACACTCTTACCGGTAAAAGTGTATTATTGCCGGTAATAGTGTAAATCACATCTAAGCCATTAACTATAGAGATCAACGGTCTATATTACTCACTAAACTCTGTAATGAGCAACTCAATCCTGGGCCCTCGTTCTCGCTCCCACAGCACCCCTGCGCACAGTATCAAAGGGACCTTCAAAGTCCAGTCCAACAATAGTCGAAGCTGCCACTGCCCACTGGTATGCCGTTGATGCATAATTATTTGCGAATTGAACGAATAGGCGGAAACTAGATTATTTTGATAGACTTGGTTGTCAAATTTAGTAAAGATAAAATCATCCATGCAAGACGATTGAGTTGATATACTTGGATGTCAAACTAGCGTTTTTAAAACTATTTGGATAAAACACTTACCGATATCCGATTGAGCTAAAATTTTGCAAAAACTTTTGTTTTACTCATTTAAACAAGATCAACGGTTCGGAACATCACAGTGGGCCCCGAAAAAGTGAGGTGGTTTTTTCTTGTTACGATCCTTTATTTCTTTGGTGTATATATATATATATATATATTGATGGAAAATAAGAAGATTTTACAAGTGGGGGTAAGAGAGAGATGAGAAGCCATGAATGAAAGAGAGAGAGAGAGAGAGAGAGAGAGGGCACTGGAAAGTTTGCCTTCAAATGAGCAGGTTACAGCTATTTACAGACACTATGTGCTACTGTAGCAGTTACTGTAGATGACGTCACAAATGACGTTGTTACAAATTTTTTACTCTAGCTAACGTCATGGATGACGTTTCACAGCTTTTGCAATCTTCTGATTTCTTCTAGATAGTTCTCACCGATTTTTCTTCTTTTCCTTAGCTTTTAACAGTTTTAGTTCAATCATAGAGTCCCAAACGTCAGCCTCGTCTAGATAAACTTCGGTATCATCTTCCGGGTCCTGAGATTCTCCGGCTAAGCATTTGAAACGTCCTTGGTCCAAATCATCTGATTGTGACGACATAGATATGTCACTTTTTTAATCTTCTTGGGATGAGCTAGGACCTTGGAGAGCCAAATACTGATTTTTGATAAGGTCCATAAGTTTAATGTCCTACTCATGCTCAGACAAATTTGGATACTGATTCTGAAGCATAAGTTTCATTTGCTGAGTGTTCAGCTTTTCACTGTAAATTTTGTTGTTGTAATAGTTGCTCATAGGGGTGCTAATCAAGCCATACACAATATTGATCCGGCTTGGCTCTACTCCTTTATTATCCATGTTCAAGCTCAACTCAAGTTTGAGAATTTTTTATGAATAATTGTTCACTACGTTTACATTTGAAGTTTTGTGATCCTGATAAGCTTGACTTGCGAAATATGCAAGTCCTTGAGCTTCGAAAGCTTGAGCTTAAGCTCATGAAATTTCAAGCTATCAAGCCTAAGCTCGTGATGTTCCAAAAAGACAAGTTTAGGAGAAAAAATAAACTATACACCTGAACAAAATATATTGAGTGGTCAGCTTTTCATTATAACTTCTCAACACTAGAATTGCAATTTTCGTCATCCACGTACTTAATTCATGCTTGGGATATTTAATGATTTACGTATTTGGGATATTTATGGATTCACCACCCTATCAAGCCAAATGCCTATATGCTCAAGCTTGGCTTGAATTTATAATCAAACTATAAAAAGTGTTTGAGCTTAGCTTATACTTTTTTAAACGAGCCAAAAGTTAGGTGAAGCTCGCGACGAAGCTATTTGGTTCATTTAACAGCCCTAGTTGCTCACAGTGATTTGTAACATATATATATATATATATGTGTGTGTGTGTGTGTGTGTGTGTGTGTGTGTGTGTGTGTGTGTGTGTGTGTGTGTATAATAAGATAAAAACTTATAAAGAAAGATAGAGAAACTTACTTATAATTCTGATCTTTATTGATGGAAAATAAGAATATTTTGCAAGTGGGGGTAAGACAAAGATGAGAAGCCAAGAATGAAAGGGAGAGAGAAAGAGGGTACTAGAAAGTCTGCCTTCAAATGGGCAGGTTACAGATTTTTATAGACACTACGTGCTACTATAGCAGTTACTGTAGATGACGTCACGAATGACGTTTTTACAAAGTTTTTACTGTAGCTGACGTCATGGATAACGTGTCATAGCTTCTGCAATCTTCTGATTTCTTCTGGATAGTTCTCACTGATTTTTCTTCTTTTCCTTTGCTTTTAACATTTTTAGTTCAATCAGAGAGTCCCAAAGGTTCAATGAGAGAGTCCCAAGGTCGGCCTCGTCTGGATAAACTTCGGTATCATCTTCCGGTTGTTGAGATTCTCTGGTTAAGCATTTGAAACGTCCTTAGTCCAAATCATCTGGTTGTGATGACATAGATATGTCACTTTTTTACTCTGCTTGGGATGAGCTAGGACCTTGGAGAGCCAAATACTGATTTTTGATAAGGTCCATAAGTTTAATGTCCTACTCATGCTCAAGCAAATTTGGATACTGATTCTGAATCGTAAGTACTGTTGTTTTAGATGAGAGAGAGAGAAGTGTGTAAGGAGTTAACAAACCCTACCACACAAGCGTTTATTTATATTATGAGAGAGACTAATACATTACATGGCTACCCAATGTGGGACAACTAACAATAAACATATTCTAGCACTCCCCCTCAAGCTGGAGAATAAATATCAAAAAGTCCCAGCTTGTTACATAGCAACTCTAGTCGCGGCTTGAATAATGATTTGGTAAACATGTCGGCCAACTGAGCACCCATAGATACATATGGAGTAGATATCACACCACCAGTCAGCTTCTCACGCACTAGATGACAATCAACCTCAATATGCTTAGTCCTCTCATGAAATACTAGATTTGCAGCAATGTGAATAGCCGCTTGATTATCACAATACAAAGGCATAGGCAGTTGCACACTAAATCCAATCTCTTCAAGAAATTATCGCAGCCACACAACCTCACATGTCGTGTGTGCCATTGCTCTATACTCTGCTTCTGCACTGGACCAGGCTACTACCGTCTGTTTCTTGCTTTTCCAATTAACAAGATTTCCACCAAGAAAGACACAATAACCAGTAGTAGATCTCCTATCAGATGGTCCTCCTGCCCAATCAGAATCAGTAAACGCCTCAACACGTAAATGTCCACTAGCTCGATACAATAAACCCCGTCCTGGATGTAGCTTAAGATACTTCACAATTCTAAGGACAGCCTCCCAATGTGGATAACGAGAAGCTGACATAAACTGACTCACCAAACTAACTGCAAATGAGATATTCGGACGTGTAATCGTGAGATAGTTTAACTTACCAACCAACCAACAATACTGATTAGGATTACGAAGCAACTTCCCCTGGTCCACACACAGTTTGACATTGGGATCCATAGGAGTCTCAACAGGCCTAGCTCCCAACAACTCTGTATCCTCAAGAATATCCAGTACATATTTTCTTTGTGATAAGCTAATACCTTCTTTGGACCTGGCCACTTCAATACCTAAAAAGTACCGAAGTTTTCCCAAATCCTTAGTATGAAATTGCTGATGTAAGAAGGTTTTTAACTCATCAATACCTCGTTGGTCATTACCAGTAATGATACTGTCATCCACATATACAATCAACAATACTTTCCCTCGATTAGATGTGAGGGAAAGTACAGAATGGTCAGTCTGACTAAAATGCATGCCAAATCTCAAAACAACATCACTAAACTTGCCAAACCAGGCCCAAGGAGACTGCTTAAGGCCATAAAGAGCTTTACGTAGCCGACATACCTGATTACGCTCCCCCTGAGCAACAAACCCAGGTGGTTGCTCCATGTAAACCTCGTCGTGAAGATCCCCATGGAGAAATGCATTCTTGACATCCAGTTGAAATAATGGCCAACCAAGATTTGCAGCTAGAGAAATAAGAACTCGAACAGAGCCAAGTTTAGCAACAGGCGAGAATGTCTCCGAATAATTAACACCATAAGTTTGGGTGTAGCCTTTGGCAACAAGTCGTGCTTTATAGCGCTCAACAGTACCATCAGGAAGATACTTAACAGCGAATACCCAACGACAGCCAACAGTTGTCTTACCAGTAGGAAGAGGAACCAGGTCCCAAGTACCATTATGATGAAGGGCAGACATCTCATCCTCCATAGCTGTCCGCCACTCAAACATAGATAAGGCCTCCTGAACTGACTTAGGAAAAAACACAGAAGAAACTAAGGTAGTAAAAGCTTGAAGAGACGGTGACAAATGATCATAGGAAACAAAATGAGCAATAGGATGGAGAGTGCAGGACCGAATACCTATATGGTGGGCAATAGGAAGATCGAGGTTATGCGGATCCCTTAACGGAGAAGGGATGGCGCTGATGGGTGAAAGTGGTCTTCTTTGGTGAGGGGCTTTGGTTGGGGCTCTGACTGAGGCTCTGACTGAGATAGTGCAGGCTGAGGCACAACTGGTGGATTTCTAGGACAACGATGATACACCTGCAAAGGTTTTGGTGGAGGAACGAGACTAGATGGGACAGCTATAGGACACATAGACTCATAGGCAGGCAAATCATTAGTGAGGACAGACTCTGAATAAAAAGGAAGAGACTCATTAAATGTGACATCAGCACACACAAAATGACGACGTAAAGATGGGGAGTAACATTTATATCCTTTCTGAGTGCGAGAATAACCAAGAAAAATGCATTTAATGGACTGCGGGTCCAATTTACTCTGGTCGGGATCCAAAGCATGAACATAACATGTACACCCAAAAACCGGAGGGGGTAATGGGTGGAAAGGCCGACCAGGAAACAGGACTGTCTGGGGTATCTGACCCCCAAGGATAGTAGAGGGCATACGATTGATCAAATAGCTTGCAGTAAGAACTGCGTCACTCTAATAAGACTTAGGAACCCTCATTTGAAATAACATGGCATGCATAACTTCTGATAAATGTCGAATCTTGCGTTCGGCAACCCCATTTTGCTGTGGAGTCCGAGCGCAGGATGATTGGTGAATAATCCCATGATCATCAGAAAATTGAGATAAAGTACTATGAAAAAACTCACGTGCATTATCTGACCGAAACATACGAATGCAAGTATTAAACTGAGTTTTTATTTCCATGTAAAATGAGTTTAAAATAGTCTTTAATTCAGATCACTCTTTCATAAGATAAAGATATGTAATACGAGAGAAATCATCAACAAAAATAACATAATACTGAAAACCAAAAACACTGGGCACATGAATAGGCCCCCAAATATCTAAATGAACTAACTGAAAAGGATGAGACACACAACGCTCAACCCTTGGATAAAATGACACTCTATGATGTTTACTAAACTCACAGATTTCACAAGATAACTCCTTAACAGAACTACACGAGGGCACTAGACGCTTCAAATTCTGAAGAGATGGATGACCAAGCCGACAATGTTTTTGACATAAGGACTCTGATGATTGGAGAGCAACTGGTTGAACACTACTACTGGTTAGGTAATACAAACCACCACGCTCAACACCGGCACCAATCGTCCTCCCCGTCTTGAGATCCTGAAATACACAACCATGTGGAAGAAATGTGACCGAACAATTTAAGGATTTTGTAAGTTGACTAATAGACACAAGGTTAAAGGGTAAACGAGGAACATGCAAAACAGAGTTTAAAGTAAACGATGGAGAGACAGAAACTGAACCCAAACTAGTAACCTCAGTGGTAGAACCATCTGCTAAGGTAACATGAAAGGTTTTATCCATGGGCTGGCAAGTAGAAAAGAATTTAGAAGTACCAGTCATATTATTAGTAGCACCAGAATCGATAACCCAAGGAGAGGAAAAAGATGATGCAACACAAGCAACGGAGGGACCTATCTCGAAAGCGAACGTAGGCGGGGAAGATGAAGTCGCAAATGGTAGAAGGTTGAATGGACATAAAGGCCGATACTCCTCTCGCCGAGATAGTCTCCACTTCTTGCCAATAGAATGAGTAAACTGCCCAATATCCTTAGAATGAGCAACCTGATGAGCCTGGGGAAAACCATGAAGATCATAACAATAGTCCACTGTATGATTTGTACCCCGACAATGAGTACAGAACTTGGTACCATGCTCACGACCAGAACCACTGCAACTAGAACTACCTCCCCCTGACGTGCGACCACGACTATTTCCACCACGACCACCAAACCCAGAATCACCACGACCACGGGCAAGTTACGAATCATAGCCACGGAACTTCTACTACGGAACCCGCGACCACGATTGCCAAACCCGGAATCATCGCGTCCCACGTCCCGATTACTTCGACAAAACTACTAGAACCCACTGAAGCTAAAGCAGAACGATCAAATGGTGACTGAGAGACAGAACCAATATCTAAGATAGAAGCCTGGCGAAGACGACTAAACACCTCATCGAGAGATGGCAACTCCCGCTCTTCTAATATCTAAGACCGAACTGGATCATAAAATGATGGTAAACCATACAAAAAACAAGGAACCTCCAAACGCTCACGCTGACGCGCCACAACCTGAGGATCACTGGAGATAGGCTCATAAACCCGGAGTTCCTCACAAATACCACGAAATCTGGCATAGTAGTCCTCCAATGATCCAGTACCAAACAACAGAGAAAAGAATTGATTATGGAGATCATATGTACGACGAAGATTATTAACCCTTGAATACATCCTGGCAACACGATCCCACACCTCCTTGGCACTATCAAGATAAAACAGAGGGCCACTGATCTGAGGTTCCATACTATTCCACAACTCAACTTAAATATGACAATCCTCAGCTTCCCAGTCACTATACTCCTTAGCATCTTTGTTAGGAGGACTGTCTGTCAAATAACGAAATTTTCTCTCACCCATATAATAAACTTTGACAGCACGAGACCAAATAGCATAATTGTTGCCATTCAAAAGAATGGAGGTAATGGAGTCCTTCTCACGACGCCGAGAAAAGCCTGAAGAACTACCAATAATGATAGAACCAAGATTAGGGACAGATGCAGACTTTTCTTCAGACATGATTACCGATCACCACAAAATACCACCACCAGTAAATCAAAGATAACCACCTGTCTCAATAAATCAACCAACCAAACCAACAAAGCAACAACCAATAACCAATAACCAATACTAAATGAAACCTTTGAAAGTCTGCATCTACTAATAGGGCATACCAGTCATATTAGACACAACAAAGATGTCGAGCATCAACAGAGCATAGGATGTGGATTTCGAGCATCAACAGAGCACAGGATGTGGATTTCAAGCATCAACAGTGGATTTCAAGCATCAACCAATGGATTTCGAGCATCAACAATGGATTTCGAGGGTTGTAAAGGCTGTACGAACCTTGTATGGGGTTCTCGAAGGTAAAATAGAGCTGTATAGATCTCGGTTGGTTATGGTAGGGTCGTAAAGGGTTTATCAGGGTTTGGTCAAGGTCGTATAGGGTCGTAGAGGGTTTCACAGGGATCGAACAAATCTGGTTTGAGGTCTACAGTACTCGTTTGAGGATTTCAAGTACTAATCGAGGGTTTTCGAACACTGATTGAAAGTTATGAACGTCGATTATGAATCGATTAGGGTTTATGAACACTGATTTCCAGGGATCGCAGATCTGGGTTTAGGGTTGATTAGGTTCGTTTCTGGTTTGAAGGAGTTGATTAGGGTTTTCTGGATTTTGGGGATTTCGATTTAGGGTTCGCTAGATGGCTATGGGTTTTAGGGTTGTCGATCAAGGTGACGAGATGACGTAAGGAAGGGTAGAAGGTGACATCGGCTATTGGCTATGGTAATCGATGAAATTAGGCTAGGTTAGGTTTTGGATTAAGGGTGGCTCTGATACCATGTTGTTTTAGATGAGAGAGAGAGAAGTGTGTAAGGTGTTAACAAACCCTACCACACAAGCATTTATTTATATTATGAGAGAGACTAATACATTACATAGCTACCCAATGTGGGACAACTAACAATAAACATATTCTAACAAGTACCATTTGTTGAACAAAGTTTATGGAACCCTGTGATGGGTTACTGGTTGAAGAATTCTGACTCATATAGTCAACTTGGTATTTTTCTACGGTTTCATTAATAAATGTTAAACATTTATTAGTCTCAAATCGAGACCACCATTTGACAAAGAAATTTCTTTGCAATTTTAATACACGAAGATGGTCTTGGGAGATTTCATATCCCCATTGACATATCCATGCAATTCTGAACTCAGTGCAATACCATAATAGGTCTTGACCAATAGGTGGATTTACTATTGAAATTCCCTTAAGCTTCGGATGATATTTAAACCATGCAGGGAATGGTTTCTAAAGAGATTCTGGTAATATCTCAATTTCCAGAGCATGAAATTCCCACCAATGAAGGAACCAAGATGGAAACCTAGATGTGTTTAAGATTTCTGGATTCATATTGATGAACCATGCATGGGTTTGTATTGGATTCTTGTAGTAGAATGCATATGTCCAGGCTCAGACATAATCCCAGTAATTATATTTCTAATCATTAATTCTTAATGTTCTGGTTGCAAATGTTGAGAGTCCCGACTTATGTGGATGAATCACCCTGACAATATAGCATTTAGAATAGGTGATTGGTGTCTTCAGATCTGTTTCAACTAGGTGATGATGAGTTAGTTGTACTGATGACGTTTTAATAAGGATTGCCTCATAAATGTATCGAGGTTTTCCTTCTTGAACAGTATTGTGGACACCCTGCCGAAATTCCAAAGTTTTTGAAAACAATTTTGATTAATTGGATGGAGTCGCCACCGGGTTTCAGGACCCGAACCCGAGAAATCGTTTAAAAATGACTCTTTTACCCTTGGAATAGAAAATATTTTATCGGTCTGCTTTTCTTGAAATTTCTCAGGTCTGGGAGCTATGTTACGAGAGGGGAAGGAATTCAAAGCACCCCTCTCACCCAAAAAGATTGTTGGTCTCTAATTAATGCTTAAAGGATTTTGAAAATGTTGTTTTAATGGTCTTTAATTACAAATTCATACGAGAGCACGTAAATGCATCAATAAAATTGTTATGATGGGTGTGGATGCTTGTGCCATGTTATGAATGGATGAACATCATGCATAGATCACTTAATCTCCGCTAAATCATGCTTGGACTATACTAAAAGATCATAAAACTCAACCACAAACATCCTGTGAACCACACCTGGAAAGCAAACTAAACACCCGAATTACCCAAATCCAAGCGCCCGAAAGTAGAGTAGGCACCTGGAAAGTGACACTCCAAGCGCCTGGAATGACTTCAGGTGCCTAGATTCCTCTAGTATGGGCGCCTGGAACACATATGAAGCCCAAATTTTATTTCTTCCAGGTCTTACAACCAACAACAAGCACAATTCCTGATACTTATTTATGCATGTAAAATGTAATATTTAAGATTAATATGGAAGATATGAACCACGAAGTTTATTTGGTGACATGGAATGCACTTATGAAATGTGGATCTTGAAGCATTTATGGTTAAAATGCAACAAGTCAAACTGATCCTAAACATGCATAATGTTCTCATGTACATATGATGAATTTTCTATATATTTATATCTAAGAAATAAGAAATAAAAGTAGAGAAGGATTTGGATCATGAAATATCTTCATATGATGGACATAGATGACTCAATACACTTTCTTTTCTTAACATGAAACTTTTGATGCAGCTAATGTCCAACAAAGATATTGTGCAATTCTTAATTAAAATGTAAAATTCCCCCTCCTTTTTTGATCCTTAACCTGCATTCAAAGTATCATCAATCATGGTTTTAGAACCATCTCGATCATGCAGTGCTAATAAGAGGGACAAATGACCAATGATACTTCAAATGATCAATGGGAGTGTTAAGAAAACAGAAAATAAAACAACACAAATGGAGTCTAGGCGCTTGCATAAGGCAAATCCAGGTGCCTAGATAAGGTACAGGCACTTGCAAGAAGCAGATCCAGGCGCCTACACCTCATGTTGGCACAAATATTTGATCTTCCTTGCGATGAAATTTACATCCCTCTCAAACTCTCCACTTGTACAAGGGACTAGCAAGAACTACAGAGGGTCCCCTCAGGACCTAGTTGAGCATTTTTAGTAGGAATACTACCTTTTGGCTTGATCAAAAAACTTAAAATGGATTTTTGAGCTAATTTTGAGAATATGTAGTTACTGGATTTGGATATTCAGAGGTACCAAGGGCAAAATGTGGATACTATAATGGAGTTTGGTTGTAGGATGTAGGACATAGAAGATTTATGTAGTATTGAGGTGAGTTTTTTGGGATGGAAAGAGGAGGGATTAGAATTGACTTTGCTGGAAATCAGTTTCTGGAGAAAGAGTGGTAGCATAACAATAGAGCGAGGGATTATTATAGAGCATCCTTCAATGAGAGAGAAATAGGGTTTTTTATAGGCAAGACAAGGTTCAAAAGGGGTCATTCAAGGGCTTAGGGTTCAACCTAAAGGGTCTAGGATAGTGCCATCAAACGCCCCTCCACCATCTTTAACAGATTTCTGCAAAAAATCTCAAGAAAATCCCTTTTCCCGCCCATTATCAACTTGCACAACACTCATCCTGGGTTGAGCTCCAAGCGCCCATATTGATCAAATCCAAGCACCTGGATTAAATGTGGGCGCCTGGAATCAATCAATCCAGGTGCCTGGAATAAAGCCATCCAGGTGCCAATGAGTTAAACTAAAGACGCGTCCCAAGCGTAGGACTCTCGACCGGTGTAGCACAATATCCGAAAGTACCGGAGTTGAACCACAGAGACAACGAACAGTGTTTGAATCAAAAGTGTTGAATTCTAGTTTAACCTGGCTCTTCGGTAGCCACCCTTTATGCAACTCAACTGATTTATCAACCAAATGAATGTAATAAATTGCTATGGATTTTAAATGAGAGTATAGCCGTGGGAACTCCAGCGTCTGCAACTAGCTCCAACCAATGTTACTCGGGTCACATTTCACTCAAATAATTGATTTTAAAATAGGAAAAAGTTCCCTAACGAATGCACACTACCTGTCACCAGATTCCGTGTGCAATCGAAAGGAAGGCTCCAGATTCCTTCGCCCTGCTCACAAGGACTCCAGCAATGCCTGGGATTTGTTCGTTAGAAAAAGTTTCGTATCCCAAAATTGCTTAAAAATTTACTCATGTTGAACCTGAGGTGAACATCGATTAATCTAGCCACGGGGCGCCTTCGCCCCGCGGCTGCACCCTATGAAACTACTCACTCGTGATTTTATTGAACTCAGCAAACATGTTAAACCTAGATCTAAACATGATTCTAACAATTGGAATAAAAATAAAACACGATACCACAAGTTTGTGGTGAGAGAATGGATTTGAAGAACAAGAAATCAAAATTGGAAAACCTAAAGAACTTTTATTAAACTTGAATCCCCAATTAATCCTGAAAACAGTAGCAAAAGTTAAGAAGATAAAGTATAAATTATGAAGTGTGTCGCCCTAATTTCAAGTGTTAAGAGGGTTTTTTTTTTATTAAACTCCTTAATTTACAATTAAAAATCCTAAAACAATTCAGAATCGGACCGCATACGACCCAAAACGCCACCGTTTCTGTGCTGGTAGTGCCTTCGGTAGCGCTGTTGGTGTAGCGCTCCCTAACTCGTTACGCATCATTTGACCGACTGACCTCGTTGACCGCTGACTCCGTTGACTCTCGGTAGCACTACACCCGTTTTGGTGTAGCGCTCGCCAAGGCTCTGTTCAGATTTTGAGCTCTATTGTGCCACTTTTGAGCACTCTGTCAAATTTCTAGTAACGCTCACAACGCTACTAACCACATCTTTGAGTAATTAACTTCACCACTTAGTCTCCTCGGCCTTGCTTGCTCTCCATGTTCCGTCGTGGCCTTTCCAAGTACCTCTCATTAGCACCATAATATCTCAATTTCCTGCAAGACAAGCACAAACACAAAATCCAACCACGTGCACTCATTAAATGGAAAATGAGGATTAACTGCACGTCTAGTGCGCTAATTCTACCTTACTTAGGTGCTTAAATTCACGAATTTCGCTTGCTTGTCACATCCCCCAACTTGAGCATTGCTAGTCCCTTGTAACGGATGAGACAAAAACAACAAAAGAAAAATAAAAACTCAATAGGGGATACGAGGGTTATGCAACCTGTACAAAAATCAAGTGAACAATTTAAATCCCATCCCTCTGCTACCCACAACTCTCACATGCATGCCCTAGCAAAGATTCGAACAATTTCCACTCCACAACAATTGTAGAGATAAAAATGCTCCCACAAAGTCACAATGCCACTCTCACTCACCGAATCACTCAACATCCCATGTGAAGCGCTTGGCGACCAACGTGGGGTGGAACAAGAGACCACCACGTACCAATCAAAACAATGCCAGTTATGACAATGAAAGCTCAACGAATATAAGATACCTCACATTCATAACCAAATATAAAACATGCTTGTAAGAGAGTTAAACAAAGTGCATCAGGTCAACTAAGGATTTCATTAGACTTATAATGACCATGGTTGCAAAAGAAGAAGATAACATGTAAAGAGTGATGGCCTATAGAAGCGCATGGACAGTCTACCCTGACTGGCCGCCACCTCAACTCCAGCACCACACCGGTGCTCAACACATAACATTAGTCCCAACATAACAAAAGTATGAGTTATTACACAACACATAAAATGATAAGACTCAAACCACCGACTCGCATCACACTCCCAGTACACGAGCAACGTCACACCACCGCATGAAATAACACATAAAATAACAGGACTAGGACAAAAACACATGAAATAACACCACCCCCAGTCCAGCTCTATGCTCAATCTCCATCCCCAGCATCTGAATGCTCCTCCTCCTCAGCTGGTGCATCTGTGAAGTCATCACTCACCTCCAACTCTAGCCACTATCTAGCTCAGAAAGGTCCTGGATTCTGACTAGAAATCTGCGCCTTAAAGTGGTGCTGCCTATGAAGTAAATCCATCTGATTCCTAGCCAATTGCTCTTGCTTTCTCTTCAACTTCCGCTGGCTCTTAGCAAGACCCGTCATATAACCAAATATCTTCTCCAACCAGGTCTTACTACTAGCGCTAGCTGGTGGTGGAGTAAGCATCAAACCCTCAGCCCCTCTCAATTGAGCCCTACTCCGCTGAAGGATGGACGAGTCCATATCCCCCAACCTCAACTCATCATTGCTATAGTACCGCCTCCCTGGAATGCCTCTGCTCCTAAGAATTTTGGTAACCAAGCACGGGAAAGGCGTCCTCAAAGTAGTCGGAGCATCTCTAAAATCACACATTTGCCCAAAAGCATATAGGACCCAATCACATACCGTGTCGGCACCCATGAACGGATACAAGAGGTTTCCAACTAATTTATGGGGTGTGCTCTCCTTACCCCTAGGATACAAATTATAACAAATTACTTGGTTAATGAATCGGTAGTCCAGCCGGAACTAGCCTGGCCAATGCGGAATCCTAGTGTTCCTAGGGTTTTCATACAAATACTCAGCCACCTCATCCTGGTTAAATGTCTCATCCGGCCTAGGGAAATTGGTGGGTCTCATGGGCCTCTAATAATCCCAAGCAGTGGCTATCTCAGCCGCATCAATAAACACGGGGGTGTTACCAATTCTTGACGTAATCCGGGCACCCGGAGTCAAAAAGTGACCTAACTTCGGCATAACCAACTCTTCTACTAAAGCATTATTGTACCCAGGATTAGGTTCAAACCAATATTGCATACCTAGGTCCCAAATGGCAAGGAAAGGGGCGTAATTCGCCGGCCACAAACCATCATCAATAATGTGCTGGTCATTCTTCACCCCCTGCTTCATAATTGATGTCTCCCATGCAGCTTGATTATCTCTCTCAATCTGCTCACGATCCCTCCACTTAGCCCGGCCCTGTGGAACTTCCTCAGCCCCACCAGAGAGCCACTGCCTTTTCCATGCCAGTGTTCTGCTTTTTGAGTGCCATGGTTTGGTAGGTTTTGAGTTAAAAAGGTGGGGTTAGAATTTTTCTGATTTGGAAAGTCTAGGGGTTAGAAGAATTTTGGGTTGGATATTATGGTAGAGGAGAGTGAGAGGAGTACTTTTGTGAATTTTGGTGAAGAATGGTGGGGTTTTAAGGAAGTTATGGAGTTTAAGGGTTAGGGTTTGGTTATGGAGGGAAGAAGAAGAATATGGTGGGGACAAGAGAGAGAGAGAGAGATTCGAATGGGAATAAGGGAAGAAAGACATGGGGGGGACCCCTTATTGGAAAGGGGGGTTTTATTTATTTTTTTCCACAGATGGTCTGCGAAGGTGTAGCGCTCCCAAGTGACATAATTTTTTTTTTTGGAAAAACCTCTCTCTTATTAAAATGTAATTATTGGTGGGTAAACGATGGTTTAAGGGTTGGGGTTTTGGCTAGGTAAAAGGTTTAGGTTTTTTTTTTTATTATTTAACCAAAGACATGGCACCCAAAAGCAACATTTTAATTTTTCCACAACGACGATGCTCCTTTATTCCAATGAGTCGAGGCCTCTAAAATGCGCGCAAAGCTGAACCACAAAATTAATTCCACTCTAACACCGATTTCCTAGGTTTGACACAGATACTGACACGAACGGGTCTAAAATGGGGTCAAAGGGACTCATATAGTGGTTTAATCATGCAAAGATGGCCTTGTGTCATCCCCTAAGCACGTTACCAACTTCTCAAAGATGCATGCAAAATATCCAACTATGGCATGTGGTACAAATGCCTACTATTTTGTGCAAGTGCAGAAGTTGATGAACAAAGAAAACATGGGATGCTTTTAAGGACGTACTGCAAACTAAGTGGGAACACCTACTCAATGTCACTCATGGTGCGAATTACTCAAACAGAGATGCCAAATATATGCATGTCAACAAGTTAAACAGGCAAACATTGAGACTAAAATCTAGCATGCTCACCTAACTCATACAAACAGGCATAACAATCGTATCCCCGCACACAAAAATTAACCAGAAATTTAAAAATTGAACCCTAAACCGACTAACAACGCTTAGAACAAATATACACATGTACAAAATACACCCCTTCCCCCAACTTGAAATATGCTCTGTCCCCAGAGCATAGAGACAAAGAAAGAGAAAAACAAAGAGATGGAAAGAGTGAACCTGAGGTGGCAGCCAACCACCATGACCTCAGTAGATGTTTGAGGAATTTGATGCCTTTGCATTTCTCGTCATTGCAGCTGCTCCAGGGCTTGCTCCTTCGGCCCCCAATAGTGGGACCACAGCTAGTCACACAAGGCCGCGCTGGGGGCTTTGGACTTACAACTGCCACACATAATGCCACTCATGACTGAGAGCTCTTGAATGCCTCCATCACCCTATCGGTGAGGCCTAAACTACCAAGGCTAGTGTGGTAGCACGTGTACCCTGCCAAAAAATTGAAACCACAACTACTGAAAATATGCAAATGATATTAATCTGAACGGTTTTTTTTTTTTTTTGAAATTTAAAAACAAACACGAGTGTATACAAACTGCCCTTACTAACAGGAGCTGGGCACACAATCCTTATTTTAATAGCGGCGTGCGAAACTATAAAACCAAAGTCAATGATAGGTACCCCTATCGCTAGGAGTCGGGTCCACACTCAGTGAAAAGCATGGTACGAGTGAGCTACCCGTCAAAACATGGTTGATAAAGCCTACTCAACTGGGTCGTCCGTATAAATAGGATTGACCAACTCCTCATCGGGTTCACCTACTTCAAAAAATTCCAAATAGGGTTTAAGACGCTGCCCATTAACTTTAAACACATGATCATCCTTAAGGTCACGTACATCGATTGAACCATTTGGATACACATTAGCCACTACGTAAGGACCGTCCCAACGCGACCTCAACTTTCCTGGAAACAAATGGAGACACAAATTATAGAGTAACACTTTCTGACCAACCCTAAAGGTTTTTGCACTGAATGTTCTTATCATGATACGCCTTAACCTTAGGCTTGTAGATGCTAGCGTTCTCATACGCATCATTCCTGAGCTCACACAACTGTAACTTCCTATGCTCACCCGCCTCACTCAAACTAGAATTTACTTTCTGAATGGCCCAATAGGCCTTCTTCTCTAACTCAACTGGCAGGTGGCAAGCTTTACCATAAACAAGCCGATAGGGTGAAGCACCCAATACGGTCTTATAAGCAGTGCGGTAGGCCCACAATGCATTGTTCAACCTGGTGGATCAATCCTTTCTGGTCACCCCTACAGTCTTCTCTAAAATTCTCTTAATCTCCCTATTTGCTAATTCGGCCTGCCCATTAGTCTGGGGGCATATGCTTCCAAATCCTGCAAGATCTCGGCTTGCAGTAGTCTTTCTTTCCATATAGGATTCTTTTCTATACGGGATATACTCCTAATCATGTTAGGACTTTCCATATTAATTCCCTATTTCATGGGATTGCTCCTTATCTCATAACGAACTGCCTTTAGATTATTTTGGAATGTCTCACCGCCTTATTCGTGGTGGCGCCGTGCTTCCACATAGCTCGCAATAACTCGTTTATAGTTCAGTTCACTATGTCGAGCTGAACTATGTATTCCAGAATGCTTTTTAAGCTATATTCGTAGCCTACCTAGCTTGGCCATACCAAGGGCACACCTTTATATCCTTGCAAAGCTAATGCATCCTGATTTATTAACTTACTCTTATTGTTTTGGCCTTTATTCATGGCTAAATCAGCTCAACACAGGGACTCAAGAACTCCCTATGTGGTGCCGAGCTACTCACCCTCTTGTGGTGACTGTCGTGGGTACGCATTATGCCTAGTAGTAGGGCAATCTGATTTTACCTACTCCAAGCAGTTAGAAGTCTTTGAAGGATGATCTTGACCTTCTCTGTTGTTTCTCTAACCAGATCTGGGCCGAGCAAGCAAGATTCCCCTACGTCTATCCAACAGACCAGTGATTGGCAAGGTCGCCCATATAGTGCTTCGTATGGCGTCATCTCAATGCTAGCATGATAACTTTTGTTGTAGGCGAACTCCACGAGTGGTAGGTGTCGCTCCCAATTCCCCTTGAAATCTAGTGCGCAAGCTCGAAGCATGTCTCCTAAGGTTTGAATTGTCCTCTCCGACTGTCCATCGGTCTGAGGATATAAAGCCGTACTTAAATGAACGTTCATTCCTAAGGCTTTCTGTAGGCTTTGCCAGAAGGTTGAAGTGAAGCAAGGGTCCCTATCAGACACAATCGTTACTAGCACTCCATGAAGTCTGATTATTTTGTTGATGTGGAGTCGACTGTAGGATTCCATCGTATCATTCATACGGACCGGTAAGAAGTGAGCTAACTTGGTCAATCGGTCAACAATCACCTAGATGGCGCTGTGTCTTAGGCAATTCGGTGACGAAGTCCATAGTGACGTGCTCCCATTTCCATCCCGGAATTGGTAAAGGCTGAAGGGTGCCTCCTGGTCTCTGGTGCTCGGCTTTCACTTGTTGACAAGTCAAACATGTAGACACGAACTTGGCCACTTCCTTCTTCATTCGTTCCCACCAGTACTGTCGGTGGAGATCATGATACATCTTATTGCCACCTGGATGAGCAAAGGTCGAATGGTGGAACTCCTTTAAAACTGCCTCCCGAAGCGTGTTCAGATCCAGCACAAAGATCTGGTCTTTAAATCTAAGGCTCCTATCCCCATGGATTGTCCATCCTGGAGTTGCTTTCCCCGTTGACAAACGATTCCTGACAAAGTCGCATTCCTGATTGAACATCTGAACCAACAAAATCTCCCTGTGTAGCGCTGGCATGGCTACCAATGCGAATAAGCACGCTTCCTTTGTGTCAATGGTCGCCTGAAGTCCGAATTCTATGATTGCCTCCATCATCTTCATTTCCCGCATGGCCAGATTAGCCACTAATCCGTGATTTTTCTTGCTTAAGGCGTCAGCCACAACATCTACCTTGCCCGAATGATATGACAGGGTGAAGTGAAAGTCTTCCATCTAGTCCATCCATCTTCTGCCTCATGTTCAATTCTTTTTTAGTCAACAGATACTTCAAACTCTTGTGGTCGGTGAACACCTCGAACTGCTCCCCAAATGGATAATGGCGCCAGGTTTTCAGAGCATAAGCCACGGTGGCTAACTCTAAGCCATGAGTGGGGTAGTTCATCTCGTGTGGTTTCAGTTGTCGCGATCCAAAAGCAATTACCTTTCCATTCTACATTATCACGCAACCCAATCCATCCTTAGATGTGTCACAGTAGATTGTGTACCCCACATTCCTATCTGGGATAACCAGTATTAGTGCGCTGGTCAGCCTTCTTTTGAGTTCTTGAAATGATTTTTCACAAGCCTCATTCCACTCAAATTTGACTCATTTCTGGGTCAACCGTGTCATCGGTTTTCCCAGTGTGGAGAAATCTGGGATGAATCTTCTATAGTACCTTGCCAGTCCCAAGAAGCTTCTGATCTCAAAGACTGTAGGCGACCACTTCCAATCCATCACGGCTTCCACCTTGTTGTTGTCCACGGAGATTCCTTTATCTGACACCACATGTCCTAGGAATTTCACCTCTTTCAGCCAGAACTCACATTTGCTGGCTTTAGCATAAAGTCGCAGAGTGTTTACAGTACAATTCTCAAATGTTGTTTGTACTCTTACTCTCTGGGAGAGTACACCAACATATCATTGATGAATACTACGACGAATCTATCGAGGTATGGGGTGAAAATCTTGTTCATAAGGCGCATGTACATAGCTGGAGCATTGGTCAAACCGAACGGTATAACCACAAATTCGTAGTGGCCGTATCGAGTCCGAAATGCAGTTATTGGAATATCGCTATCCTTGATCCACAACTGATAGTATCCAGACTAGAGATCGATCTTGGAAAAACAGGTCGCTCCCCTCAATTGGTCAAATAAATCGTCAATCCTCAGCAGCGGGTAACGGTTCTTGATAGTTGCAAGGTTGAGCTGGCGGTAGCCTACACATAGCCTGAGAGTGCCTTCTTTCTTCTTGACAAACAAGGCTGGCGCTCCCCACGGTGAAGTGCTTAGTCGAAATATCCCTTGTCTAGCAGTTCCTGCAACTGAATCTTCAGTTCTTTAAGCTCGGCCGGTGCCATCCGATAGGGTGCCATAGAGATCGGTGTAGTTCAATGTTGCAATTCAATCGTGAAGTCTAACTCCCTCTGTGGTGGCAATCTGGGTAGCTCCTCGGGAAATATGTCCTCGTACTCGCACACGATAGGCAGTAATCCCAACTCCATTCGGTCTATTTCTTCTAGTGTCAAGCTCGCTAACCAACTAGACAATTGGTTATGCCATTTGGACCGTTTTGTCTTCATAGCAGGGGCATCATGTTTCTCCCCCTTAAATTTGAAGCACGTCCCATCCTTCAAGTAAGTTGTCACCATCTTTCAATGGTAGTCTATGACAGCTCTATGCGCAGACAACCAATACATTCCCAAATTACGTCAAACTCGGCCATATCGATCACTCGCAGATCACAAGTCAATCTCAGTCCAGAGAACTCTAATTCGGACGCCCTACAGACTAGTCCTACAGAGATTTTTCTTCCTAATGGCGAAGTGACACGCATTGCTGATCCTTCATGCATGCAGTTGATATAAATGAGTGCGATGCTCTGGAGTTTTGACCATCGTCTTGTCTGTTATTGTTTTTTCCATTTCTCGTAATCACCATCTATAGTTAGAAAGTTATGTTAAAAGGGGGTTCTAGTTTTTATGCAATAGCCAAGGTACAAACCAAAAGAAAATACTAAGAACTTGCAAAAACATAAACAGGAATATGAATCTCAAAAATATAACAAGTACTAGGTCAAAGGTACATCAACATGGTAGAAAGTAACACTAATACAAGCTAACTAGCCACTAAGGCTACAAAAAGACCACAAAGGTCAGCTACTACCTACTATGGATCAAGTACAACAACTACATCATAAAAGTACTGAGCTACAGTCATCTCGCATGTGCTCATAAAACAACTTCTACCCTAACCATCCTACTAGCGGCTACTGGTAGAACAAGTGTGAGAAGTCCCTCCTCAGCATATTCTCTGGCTCCAAAGTCATCTCTTCGACTCCCATGCATCTCCTAGTGGTGCGCCAGTACCTGCCTACTGGGTGGAAGTCGTCATCCCACCTCGGTGCATCCACGTGTATAGCCACCTCCTGGTAAAACTGAGCATTGTTGAAGTCCCTGCCCATCGGGATGATGCGGTGTTTAGCTGCTGGTCGGTGGTGTGACATCTGGCTGAATTTGAAACTGTCTGTCACAAAGTGAGCGAAACCAAGCGATACTGCTGCTGAATAGTAACCCTGTACACTCCCTGTGAGCAGCGTCACTGGTCCCAAGTAGAACGGCCCACCTCGTTGTTTCCAAGCATGAGGGGAAAGATTGGGCACTTGAAGGTACACCCATGCGTTTGCTGGATAAAACAGGTGGTGTCTGTGCCAAAAGGGCCATGCTGGTCCGTTGTAGTACACAATTGCTGGTGGTGGCGTCGGCGATGGAGCTCCGTCCTCTACCTCGCTCTCTAGGTCCTCCTCTACTACTAGTGGCAGAGGCGGCGGCGGTGGTGGAATAAAAGGCTCCGAGTGCATCGCGTTCCATGCGTTCTCCACATCCCAATCTATCGGGGCATCCATTGGGTCCATCGGAAAGTGATCAGCCTCCTTGTCGCTCAAGTACCCCTCCGAATCCACCTCAGGTGGCATGTCCATCAATGCATTGTTGTCGTCACTGTCATCGATGTCATGGTCAACCTCGTCGTCCTCGGGATCCTCAATGTCATAATCCTCTATTGGATCTTCCTCGTTGTTCTCTGGCACCACCTAGTTTTCCTCATTGTTTTTCGGCGCAGTCGAGTTTTCCATATTGTACTTCGGCTCATCCGGATCCTCTAAGTCGTACTTCGGTGGGTTTGCTAGCTGGGCTTGCAACTCTGCCCAAAGAATTTGGTACATGCCAGGAAAATACGGGTTAGTTGCCATGTTGAAACCGGGTCCCATCAATTCCATATGCTCGTTGATCCTCCTAATCTCCTCAGCTCTAGCAGCAGCATGGTTGGCAGACATCTACAAAATAAAGTTAACTAGGCTTAGTATACGCGCATAATATTACTTATAATTAACGGTAATCAATTAACTACCCTGATTATACTCTCGGTTTGTGATCTACCCATTCTACCCAAAGCCTGAGGGTTTGAACCTAAGGCTCTGATACCAAGTTGTAACGCCCTGATTTTTGGAAGCATTAATTAAGACAACTAATCAGGTTTAATTTAAATAAAAAGTTTCCATCAGAGTACATGTTGGAAAACGTGAAGTGTAGCCCATTACAAAATACTTAGTAGGGTTTGAGAAATTAATATTACAGATCCAACATTAAAAATAAAGGGTTGGGTTCTACAGATTAAGGTTCAACTCTGGATTCCACGGTTCCTCCTAAGCCTAGTCTGCCAGAAAACCCTCAATTCTAAAATAACTGTCTCCTTCAACACCAACAGTACTTGCTTGATCACAGTCTGGCATAATACGTCGAGTCGCGAAGAAACGTCATGGTATTATACCAGGGTCACACGAAGTGTAACACCGTGAGCGATAAATCACTCAATAGCTACTCTAACCCTCCCAACCCTTGCTAAACATACAAGTACAACATATATTGCTAAACATACAAGTACAACATATATGATTGAAAAACAATAATTAAAGGAATAAGCGGGAAATAAATCCTAAAGCAAAAATTAAACAGATAGCTGATTTCATTACTAGCCATTAACTTACATGTTCATCTAAGTTCTTAACCTAAAAAACTTTCCTCCCAGTTAACCACTAAGGAATATGACCAAACTGTGATTTACTCCCCCCCTTGTTTGCCCTTCAATTGGGGGCCCCGACGAAAGGTATAAGTTATGTACTTAATCCAGTCGTCAGCCAGCTTACAAGGATGAATTTCCCAAGGATGAAACTATATCACTGGGCTACGTATGGCAACTGTCAGGTCCTATAGGTATATAGCCAAAACTGGTCTATAATACTTCCACCCTTATAATGCCTCAAAATTCAAATTAAGCAAATCACAGAGTGTCATACCCTAGGGTTTCGTAATCATAGCAGACTGCCAAACAATCCTCCAAAACAAATCACTTGGCGGAACTGCCATTCAACAACAATCTCAGGGTAATTCCCCATCAATCAATTCCAATTCACTTTTCCATTAACCTCATCATCTATGTGATATCCGCGTATGATCACCTAACCCGGGAACCTGGTTGTCCATTCTAACATTCAACACATTTATGGACAGTGTACTTAATAGTAGAAGCAAAGTGATAACAATATTCTAAGGGTCACAAAATCAAATAACACGATTCACAAGTTCATAAAACTCTAGTAATCGAAAACCAAGGGTCTAAACGCAATAAATTCAACTACAAGGGCCAAAACGTAATTTACTAAACTATTGGGATCAAGACGTAATTTGAAGAAAGTAAGGGTCACCAGCGTCATTTAAGGGTAATCAAAGTAACTTCACAGTTCTAGGGTCTTTGGTTAAATCTTACTAACTTTGAGGCCTTTTGTAAATAAAACTTTATACAAGGGAAAATTTGTAATTTTTCCACCACGAGGGGTAAACACCTAAAATACTTTAGTTTAGCTAGTTATGTCATAACTTGACTCAAAAAGAAATTCCTATAATTTTAGTAAGTCCAAAACTTTTATAAGAGTGACAAAAGTAATAAAGGGCAAAACGGTCATTTTATACTACGAAGGGCATTTTAGAAATTTTGATATGCTCATAAACTTCCATGGATGACATTTAATTGATAAAAAGTAGGAACATAAATATCTTTGTAGATCTTACATACTTTATAAAACTACACTTTTAACCCTTAAGTTTAATACCAAGAACGAGAACAAGGTTAAACGTAACATGAACACATTATATCTCACATAAACACTTGAATAAGTCCTAATTATGCTTGAGAGGTTAAACACATGAACCAAAATGAATCTAGGGCTTAATATGCATGAAAAAACATGGTTTATGGTCAAAACCGTTGAAACTAGGAACACAAGGGGCTAAACTGTAATTACAAAACTTAAACCAAAACTGGAGGGAAAATTCTGTACTGATAGTCCGGATGGGAATGTGGTAGTCCGAACTATCGCATAAAAAAAAAACAAAGCAACTTGTGTTTTGTTCGGGTTTTGTGAAACCCTTCACCTTGGGCCTTAACCCTTCAACTTTAAACTACCCCTAGGCTATTCTAACACATAAAAATGCTTAGGAATGATTGGGTAAGAGTCTCTACCTTGTTTTGTGAAAGATTTCGGTAAAACGAGTTTTGGCAAAAAATTGGCGAAGGGAGCTTCTTGGGCCGGCTTGGCTTTCCTGGATGGTGAAATGTGGATGCCTAGGACAGCAATAGATGAACTTGTGGAAGAAGATTGAATGTCGTTGGATTTGGAGGTGGAAACCCAAGTTTTGCCCTTTTTCTCTCACTAGAACTTGATGGTGAAGTTGGAGGCTTTTTGCTCTAACGCTTAGGAGTTTTTGGAGGAAGAAGAAATGAATGGAAGTAGAATGGGAGAGTTGTGGGCGGATTTGATGATATAGGAGAGTGTAGTGATGGGTTTTTGTGGGATGTGGTGTGTAGAAATATATTGAAATGAGTGAAAAGAACATAAAAATGTAAAAATTATACTGTGTTTTTTTTGGTCTTCTTTTTAGGTTTACTGTTAACCCAATGGGCTGACAATCAATGACCTTCCTGGAAATCATCAATTATTTTTTCTATTTTTGACAAAATTGAGAAGATTATATATGAATAAAAGTTTAACAGAGCTTACATAACAATGGTCATTACAGATATTTTGGACAAAACCAAACTAATCATGTCACTAATGCAAAATGAATAAAACACAAGGCAATTGATGTCTTTCATCCTAGCCCCGAAAATTCATATCTAGAATTAGCACAGTGCTAGCCAAAGACAAAAGACAAAAGACAACAACTACCTAGATGATCAGATGAACTACAACAAATTACAATCACACCAATAAACTCCCAAAATTACCGATCTTCATAGCTACCACGAATTAACCCGCCAAAGCTGTCATGTAGGGTTAGAATATTGTTGGCACGGATATCATTGTGAAACAACCACGTCTAAATGAACCCAATTTGTAGACCAAAAAAAATTCATCCAGTGTTAAAGCTAACTCTTGCAAAAGTGAGAGATATAACTCTCATAAATCATACGACAAGTTGTTGATTTGGACAGACATGTGAAGAAAAAAGAAAGAAAAACTAAGGGGAATGGAAATAGTACCTGTATGGTCTTACCCTCTTGCCGCCATACAAGGGTATTGAAACCCTAATGGGAGAGGGGAAGGGAGAAGAAAAATATTTATGATGGATAGGGAGGGTGTTGGGATATGGTTAGATGTGATCACTTTAAGAGAAATAGAAATCACAATTCACATGAAAATAGTAACATGGTTTGGTCTTCCCCTCCAACTGTTGTACGGGGATATTGAAACCCTAAGGGGAGAGGGGAAGGGAGAAGCCAAATATTTGTGAGGGCTACGGTGGGGAGGGGTTTTTGAGGTTGATATGGTTACGTGTAATGACTTTAAGAGGAATGAAATTCACAATTCACAATGGGTGTTTTGTTTGAAGAAATTTACATGCACACAAAAGATGGTGTGAAAGTTATTACTCCCTCTGTCCCATAACAGACTCCCTACGAAACTACGTGTAATTTTCAAACTAAAAATAATATTTTTACAAAAATAATTTTTGAAATTTTTTTGCATTGTATAAAAGTTATCTATCAATAAGATTCATATTACTACAAAAATTATTTTAATGAGTACATTATTTTTATGTTTAAAAATTGCATGTAGTCTCGTAGGAGACTAACTTTCGGGACATAAGGAGTATTTATTTTGCTAAATCTAATTTAAAAATGTCACTACAAATGTCAATCGGACTACAAAAAATATTGTCAATAATTCCTACTAGAGGCTGGGCACACGCGATGCATGTGCAAGTTTGAACTTTGATAAAAAGACCTATAAGGGAGATAGGATCGGAAAAAATTATCAAATTGGACTTGCAAACACATCGAGCGTGCCCCTCCTTTGTACATATTTTGGGAGATTAGGCATATAATTAAAAAAATACAGTACCATAATAAAGCTACTCGATTTCCGTAAGCACCCATCCCTCTCCCCAAGTCCCCTAGGATAGAGAAGATTAGGATTAACGAATGACAAAAAAAAAAAAAAAATCATATCAAGGCTCCGTTTGGAAAGTTTTTTTTTTTGGCAAGTTTTTTTTATTTGCTAATCCAATATCAAATACTAGTTGCCTAGTTCAAATGAGCTCCCCTAATGTTTTAGTGGACGATATGATTTAGGGGGTGTTCCACTAACCCGAAAAAACTGGTTGTTCACGGTTTTTTATGTGATGTGTTGTGCGAGAATGACCTATCTCCGTGTTTGGAAAAAATAGTTTTTTGCTAGTCGAACACCCACTTAGTTGCAGTACATGTAAACTGATCAAGACACCTTGAATCATAAAATAATAATAAAAAGGTGGACAATAATTGATAATGCCAAAAAACTAGGACTTTAGAGAAGTTGGGTCAAAATTAAAAATATGTGCAAGTCACTTTTCCGACTTGCTAGAAAGAAACAATCAGATTAACAAGTTAAGCAAGTAGACAAATATTAATAACTAAATGTAGCTTCAATTTACAATTGACCCCGACGACTTTTCATGCTTTGGAAATGATGCATGAGAAAGAGCTAGAATTTGGTTGTTGAATAAGTGAAGCCAAAGGACTAGATTCTAAAAGGAAGATTCTATTTGCAACCCATCTTTTTTTACTTTATGTAGCAAATACACAATAAAGGTTGGGGCAAAAAAGAAAGTGGTCAATTAGCACTATTTAGATGTGTATTATTAATATCCCTATACAAAATTGAGGTTCAGAGTGGTCAATTGACCACTATTGTGTCCACATGCCTCCGCCCCTGACGGTATGTATACATTTTTAATTAGTGAAATCAAACATGCTACATAATAGGAGATATGGCTATATAATCAGCAGCTAATGCCAACACCTTGCCTTTCTCTAACTTCTCTCTCTCTCTCTCTCTCTCTAAAACTCATTCTTCAAGTATGATGAATCGCTTTCACCTTAGCCTCCCCGTCATCTCTCTCCTCTTCTTTTCTCTCACTGCTTCAGCAATCCGTCGGAACATCTCCAGCGTCTCCATTGCAAACAAACAATCTTTTAACCCTTCATTCAACACTTCGGCGGGTAGAGATTTTGAGTCCGAGAAGCGTAAAGTCCCTACAGGATCAAACCCATTGCACAACAAGCGATAACGGAGTTCATTTTACGACACCGGTACACGAAATAGAATTCTTGTATAGGAATTTTGAAATTATAAACAACAATGATGAGTGCTTCTGTTGCATTTCCTTTTTTTTGCATGGCAAACAAGATTTTATTAATGTTTGAAAACAGATTACAAAGATTAAAGGGACCAAAGCAAAAGACATCACAACACAAGGAAAATTACCAACAATGTTGGCAATTAACCACATGACAATCATTTCCCGCCAAAGACCCAAATGGAAACGAACCATTAACAAGGTGTCAACCAAAAGATATGCCAATGAGCTCCCTAGAAAGATCAAGCATTATGAGCCCAATATGAATGACCAGCAAAAAACAAAAGCTGCGCTATGGAAATAAATGCATAGGCATCAAAAGCAGTAGAAGGCTCCTCATAGCAACAACTCCTCATGCAGCTCCAAGACAAAGTAGAATTGTGATATTCATCCAAAAAAATCTCAGATTTTAAGGTCTCCCACCATCATCCCCCAGCCAAAACAAATATCCAAAATAGCAGTAGCAATAGATCACTTAAAATACTCACAAAAATTGGCAACGGTAGAAGCCAACAACCATAGTAGTCAACAAGCATACGAGCCATCCCAACCACTTCAGCTATGAGATTAGTAGAATTTCCATCCCATTTGAGTGGCCATATCAGAAGAACATTTGTAGTGAAAACCTCCACAAGACAATAACAAACCAAAATACAACACAATTTCCAAAACAAAAAAAAAAAAGCAGAGAGAATAGGTGCTTTAATGGGAATTGAGACACACTCACGCATTCCCACACAACACCTTACTCACCCACCTTCAAGAAATTGACTAAACAGAAAACACAACACACATAGCTAACCCACCTTCATATCCTCTAACAAAAATTCAAAATTCAACTCCTTATAAGCCTGACATACACCAGCACCTCAATACCCACCTACTAACTTGACAAAATGCCACCACCAATAGTACAATCAATAATCATAAGAGAGAAAACACAGTCATACCCTCTCGCCAACTATGCCAGCAAAATTGTGACCCCTCAAGCGTAGATGAGAGACACCAAAACCAAAATTCACCCCAAATAAGACTGGACAGGACCAAAAGCCCCATACAAAAACTTGACAAGATAAAACCCAAAGATCAGAGTTAGTCATCAACCCTCACCTTGTTTTGGGCTTCCAATTCAGCTATCTTGCTAATTACTTCTTCTTCGTCTCCATCATAACCAATCCAATGCATTTTGTTGATTTCCCAGATGGCTCGAGCTTTGTCCAAGAGAATTCTGTTTCTATTGTTGATGCCATCAGAAGAGATTGATGCAGATAGGGTAGTAGCAGCTATTGCAGACCTCAAAACTACACACTTGCTCTTGGATCTTCTTCCTTTTAGATTGCCCCGTATTTACTTCAGAGAAGTCAAGAATTTCGTTGATGGTTTTCCTCTTCTTTTTCCCTTGTAATCCTTTCACTGCAGCTTCAATAGGGACGTGATTGTCCTCAATGGGATCTAAATTAAGCCCTTCGTCATTGATTACATTATGGTTGAAGACATCTTCCTCCAAAATGTTTTCAGCTTCCTTGTCATTAGAATTTTCCTCGTTAGTCTCATTTTCCGCTGAATCTTCTACTTTTGAATCTAAGCCACATGAAGAGTTTGAATTCATCTCACTGAATGATTTAACCACTTCCATATCCAAAGAAGTACCCGGCTTAGGTAAAGACAAATGTTGGCCCTCCTCCAGTGTTGCATTTATTGCCTCATTACTGCGAGCCTCCGCATGATGATTTACAATCTTTGGGCACTCATTTTTTGTTTTAATGACCTTTGCATCAGATTCATCAAAACCTTGAAATTCCACAGTATCCAAACATCCTTTTCATTATTTCTTATGTCCACCTCATCATCATCCATACCTGGTCTTGGTCCATATCCAGTGAATTGAGTACTTGACCTCACGATTCTAAAGGATTCTTCTTCTTCCACTCTAATGGTATATCCTTCCACTTACTACTAATTGAGCATCCCCATTAATTTTAGTGGACTTCTTTGTAACTATGAGGATTCGGCCTTTCTCATAAGATTCTTCTCTCAGAGTATTGTCATCCACTTGAATAAAGTGACCCCATTTACTTCCAATTTCTCTAAAAGTGTGTATTGTCCAAGCATTAAGGGGCATTCCATGGCATGCAATCCATATAAACCGTTCATCTTGAGCTTGTTCACCATTCCATGGTTTAATTTCATCAAACCATCCCAAAAGCCAATCTTCTCTGACTACTTTATCTCTCAATTTCTCATTAGGAAAGATTAAGATAAAAAATCTCCCTCCTATTGGTTTTATCTTAACATCTATATTCTTCTACTTTATAAAGATCTCCTGCATTTCTTTAGCAGAAATCAGCTTTCTCATTCTTGCGATTGCACTTCTATAAAGCCACCCATTGCCCGCAAGTTGTACATGAATGCTTTCAACTGTTTCTTTTTCTTCCTAGAGATTTTTCCCTCTTCCTGCACCTTGTTTGCTTGTTTCAACAATCCCTTTTCTTCTCCAAATTTCTTTCCCTCTAGTATTGGGCTGATACCTTATGTTACTCTGAAGTGGGATTAAGTTTTCATCTCTGCTCTGATACCTCATGTTGCTCTGAAGTGGGCTTCTATTGCATTTCAATGTTTACAGGTTAGATAGCCCAAGTTTGTATGTGGATTTTTGGCAAATTGTTGTACCGAAGATTGAATTAGATATGTTTATTGCTTGAACTATAGTATATTACTTTTGCTTGCCTGTTTGATTGTTGTTGAATCCGGGTGTTGTGCGCCCCTTGGCCGTCCGAACATCGGAGCCATGTAGTTTTGTTCGGACGGCGGAGAGGTGCCCAGCACCCCAAGTTCATTCTTGTTACACTTAATTTGTAGCATTTTTTTCTCTTTTGTTAAGGTGTAGATTTTACAAAAAGAGAGCCAATGTTTGGTTTGCAATGAAGTTTGAAAAATAATTTTGGAAAGGAAATCTAAAAATGTTAGGATATAGGAAAACCTTCCCAAAAATGTCTAGGAGGATAAATGAAGTGTCTGAAAGTATTCTTGTACGACTGTACCCTACTTCTTAAGGAAATCGACTATTATAATTGAGCAATACTATGGACACAACTTTAAAATACAATTTCAAATACAACCGTACCCGGAACCATTTGACACACATTGGTCTGCTTGCATCTCATGGTCCGGACCCAATTGTGTTTGGGGTCATGTTTCCAAAGGGGTGTCCGAGGTTGTGTTTTAAAGGGAAAAACCTTTGGGTAAAGAAGAAAATGTCCAGAAAACGTACAGAGCGCTCTCAGGGACCCACTTTGAGACTTCAAGCACTTCTAACTGTCCGATTGAACTAAAATTTTGTGGGGCACCTCGGAAAAATGTTCTAAGAATAATGAACAGTTTGGATCACTCGTGTGGGACTCAAAAGTTGGTCCCCGAGCATGCTCTATATGTTTTCTGTGCATTTTCTTCTATACACGTAGCAAGGTCTATTTTAAAGGGGAGTGCATGACTTTTTCTTTTAGTTGCAAAGATTCAATTTCTTCAATTTGCTTGGTTTTTTGGGCAACCAAACATGAGGGACGATGGATCAAAAAAAAAAATGAGGGACGCTGCTGGGGGTACAAAACGAGGAGTACAGAAAATGTACACAACGTGTTCGGGGACTCACTTTTGGGTCCCACACGAGTGATCCGAACCATTCATTGTTCTTAAAACATTTTTCCGAGGGGGCCCACAAAAAATCAGCTCAATCGGAGGGTTATAAGTGCTTGAACCAAAGTCCCACCGTTTCAAATCAAAACTTTCTGTACACTGCGCATTCGGGGACCCACTTTTGGGTCCCACACAAGTGATCCAAACCATTCATTGTTCTAAAAACATTTTTTTGAGGGGGCCCGCAAAAATTAGCTCAATCGGACGGTTAGAAATGCTTGAACCAAAGTCCCACCGTTTCGAATTATTTTTGTGGGCCCTTGTTTATCACAAAGTCCCTCCGTTTCTGTACACCTCATTCTGTACCCCCAGATTTATCGCAAACATGAGTAAACCTGATTCTACTTGCATGAACCGGAGTCCGGAAGTAAAAATTAAGAACGAAATTGGAGCTAGCAGATTATCAATTTTCTTGACCTTATTTAAGTTGTTTTTCCCATAAGTAGTAAAAGTAGAAGTTGGAGACTTTTTCGGATTGGTTGCTAAATGAAATAATACAGCTTCGCAAAGAAATAGAAACTCCCTCTGTTTATCTCTATTCTTTGGGCTATTTGATAAATAGAAGTCAGTTCATGTTCTCGAATACACCTTTTCAATTTGGACTCCACTCTTGGAGTGGCCAAGGATTGTGCCCGATGGTTTATGCGTGCCTCCAATTGGTTTGCCAATACCAAGACTCCAGCCAGAGTTGGCTTTGAGCTAAAGCTCGTAAAGCTACTGCTTTAGGCTCCCGATTTTTTACTAATTTTGAAGGCCCCCAATTTTATAGGTCCATACAGTAATTTCTAATTATGCCTATATAAAAATTGAATTATTGCAAGGGTTATCGATTTTGGGTACTTATACTCTCAAATAATTGAATTATTGCAAGGGTTTTCCAAGTATTTTTAACTATGCAAAGAAGATTGAAGGCCCCATTTAAAAAAGTTTGTTTTAGGCCTCATGAATATCAGAGTCGGCCCTGACTCCAGCTCCATCTCATAATCCTCCTACTTAAAGAAATCCTTCTTTTATTATTAAGAATTGTCCTGGTTCTGGCACTGTCCAGTGTGTTTGTCATCTTCACATGGATGGAGCTTGGAAGGAAGAATGAGAATGGAGTGGAGTTGGATTCACAGTTAGTCATCCAAATGGAATTTTAATTACAAGGCATGCCTTATCTACATATTCCTCGACTCTTATCCAAATGAAAATTCAAGCTTGCTATGAAGCTATTGGTTGGGCTTTAATTCATAACTATAACATGGTTTCTGTGTATTACGATTTTTTTAATGCAATAGTGCATATAGTAGGGAGGATTGAGTGCCACTACCACGACACTTTTTTGTTGTGCAAGATAGCAGATGAGATCTCGAAGTTATCTTTTTGTTAGATATCACAAGTTGCGCGTCACAATGTCCAACGAGCTCATTTCCTTGCTAAACTTGCTTTGGATCTTTTTGTTCCTCACCCGCACACCAGTGATGGATTTGCTATTTAGTCATGCTAAATTTATGTAGTATTACTGTAGTTGTCTACTTTATTGTGTTGTCTATTTTGTTATATATTAGGTACTCTTGTTGATGTTTGACTGGTTGATCTAATAATATTTCTCTCTATTTCTAAAAAAAGGTGCAAAGAGGAAAAAGGTCTTATTAATTCATTGAATGCTTTACCAATCCCAGTTTGGGTGTTTCGCTCATCTGGGGATCATGTAGTGCCCTAAAGCACAGTACTATAAGATTGTAGTTCCTCAATCACAGTCTTTCGTTTGACAATTAACAATTCGGATTATTTTCACGCTATCCCATACCCGTTTCGCCCAATGGTTATGTAGCTTTAAAGAAGTGTGAATTCCAAGACTCTAATGAACAAGAAATTGGTCCCCATAGCAAACTGAAATTGAGAATGCTTTCACAATATCAGTTTGGGTTGTAAAAAGACACTCAAGAGTCAAGAATCAATAAACCCCGAGTCATCGCCGGGTGACAGACACCGAGTTAGCAAGTCCACTCTACACAGAATTGTCTAGTGGATCCAGGTTTAAATTGGTGCTGTAAATACCCATTACCTTTCCGGATCCTCCCTTTGCCCCCTGACTCTTCGTCGCTCTGATGAAGAACGAAAAACCCACCTTTCCCAATCTCTCCATTTGCTAGAGTCCATGCCCAAATTCACACCATCTTTCGAGAACACGAGCAACGATTACTCTACACTACAGTTTCGGCTGCACTTAGGCACTTGATACAGTATCAGCTCTCTGTTCTCTCAATCAACTTATGCACTCTCGATTACGCTACTGTATTTCCCGCCAATTGTCTCGGCAGATTTCTTGTCCAAGAAAAATGAGCCGTGACAATATCCGTGAAACTGTGAGTGCTTGTCTTTGATTTTGTTTATTTACTCTGCTCGTATGTTTTATTTATATGTACTTGTTATAGAATTAGACTTTTGCCATATGGTGAGCTGTGGTTTTTATTTGGTCGATGCTGTGAGATTACGAAATGGGTACAGGAGCAAATTAGTTGTATTTCTTGTAGTGGTTTTGTGAAACTTACTGATGCTTATTAGGCTCATTCGATTCACGGATTAAAATACACGGGATAGATACTCATGTAATCGCTGGACTATTTGTCCCGAAACTAATTCTTTCCAATCCCATTTTTTACTGATACGGGATTACCTCTGAAAGGGAGGACTTTTTTTTTTTTTTTTTTAATTTTTCACTACCCTATGTAAGTTTTCAAGATTTTTATTCCTTAGGGAATATTTGAGGTGCTTTTGTAAATTTTCATACCTCATTAAAATGAATTTCCGGCACGCTCTCCTTAATCCCACTCAATCCCACTTCCTCGTTAGAGGTGGACTGAATTACCAAGGTCATATCAGTCAAGTTTGGTTCGGACCAAAGGCCCAATAATCAGCAAAATGAGCCCGTCTCTCAACAAACGGGCCAAACCATTGTCCGAGCCCAATAGAGCTAAACCAAGACAGTGCAAATCAACAAGAATCGGCATTTCGGCCGAGACAAGATTGATCCGGATAAGTCACCTGAGCCGGTTAAACCCAGAAGGTTCATTTGAAGGAGGACACCACAATTGAAAACTCTCCTGGGGAAGATCGACCCAGAATCCGGTGTTCATACTCTAAACTTCACCTTTCTTTCCCTCTTATTCACTCCTCTTTCACCGTCTTCTCTAAGAAACCATGGGTGGTGAATTGAATCCCAATGATCCTAAGCACCCTTCCTCTTCTAAAGCACCGTCTTCCTCTTTCACCGTCTTGACAGGAGCTCACTCCCCTCGAGATGGGAGCTCGCTCCTAACTAGGATGGGAGATTATCGGGTCATTAAAGCAATTATTCTCATACTTTTAAGAGTGTGGAAATAAGAATATGAAAATCATGAGTCAAGAAGTTATGTAAATTGAAAAATTCTAACTTCCCAAAATTTTACCCTTTAAGATGGGGAAAATTCTCAATATGTATCACTTTTCCTTCAATGGTTAAGTATTTAAAGATATTTTATTTACATATTTAAATATGATCTATATACACTCCTTAAGCGCTCCCAACCTTAGGAACTTCTGGGTGCCTCCGCTTCACCACACCCGCTCTCGCTCCCATCCCTAGATCCGCTCCTGCTTCGTGCAACTAAGGTTCAACCTACACATCATGGATGTCATCTGAGACAGTTACCGTGCATGACTAGCTCGTGACGGGCCATGTGCACATAACCGCATCCTTGATACGTCATCGTAACAATAGCCGAACAGTTATGACATGTCATTCAACGATAATAGCTTGCACATGCAATTGTAATGAACTTGGCTCATGACGTAGCGTGACGTCACCCAAGCCGCACGTACGATCCACACCTGAGCTTGTAGCCCAAGTCAGGAGTGCCTACATAAGTGAAGAGAAGGTACACAATACAATCCACTACTCTCTACTTTTTCAGTACTTCTCTTTAAGTCTCTCACTAGACCGTTGGAGTGCCTTCCCCGCCACATTCCGGTCAGGTTTGGCACTAACACCGGGTGTTACTTGTGTAGAGGTATCAAGAGAGTCAGATCTCCCTACTCACGGTGGAAAAGAGTTGGGCCTAATTTGCCAATTGATTTTATCAAGATAAAATCAAGGTTTGAGAAAATCAACACTTGATTTTCTCAAGCGGGGAAGAAGTTTGATAAAATCTAAAAAAATTTATCAAGTGAGGAAGAAGTTTGATAAAATCTAAGATTTTTGAACTTCTTCCTCACTTGATAAAATCAAATCTTGATTTTATCTTGATAAAATCAGTTGGCAAAGTTGGCCCTCAATCCATTAGGTTCATTTGAAGGAGGACACCACAATACCCCACAAATATGGATTACATCAATCCTAATTCCTAGGATTATTAATCCTGACAGGCTTTTCAGGAACCAAAAATGGGATGGCATAGGATTAGGTGCAGTTAGTCATATCCTAGACACCTAATCTGTAAATCAAATGAGGCTAGGTTTTTATGGTTCTAGTTTTGGTTTTCTCTGGGAAATTAATTGGTTAGAGTTTGGAACTTATTATGTAGTTAATACTTGGTTGACACTGTAATTCTAGTAGTGACTGAGGAGTCCAATGACTTAGCATATAATTTGGAATAGAGCAGTGAGAGTGTGAAACTCCTGACAATATGCAATTTATAATGTGATAATAAACATGTTAGAAACAATTTTCTTTCTTCTTAAAACATTAGAATTGCTGTAGTCTATGTTACGTGGACTATTCTAAATAAAAATACATGAGTATCTGTGGTTGATACTCAACCCTTGGGTGGGGGGGAAGAAACTTGCATGATCTGTAACAACTTGTTCTCTAAGAATATTATTCATTCCAGTACAAATAAGTTTTGAGCGCACTCATTTGTTTTTTGCTTGCTCTTTTCCCAATGCGTATCAAGCAATGTGTTAAAGCTTTGTGGGGTGCCTAGAAGTCCTATGGATTGTCCTAAGGAGCTTGAGTGGTTCTGTCACAGATGCAGGAGTGGAACAACTTCCAATTCCTTGCTTAAGTTGGTTTTTGCTGATTCTATCTACTACGTTTGGGGAGAACGAAATGCAAGGATTTTTAGGTCCAAAAGAGGGGATGAGATGGTGGTGAATATAATTAGGGATGTTCAAGCTTGTCTTAGCTCCTGGAGTGCTGTCAAGAATTCTGCAGATTGGGCCAAAATAAGAGAAGAGTGGAATGTTTAATTTTCTTTGCTTTGTATAGTTGTTTGATTAAGCTCCTGTTGGGCTGTGTTTAGATTGTGTTTTTTGTTTTGGTACTAGAGGCCTGTAGGTGGTTGCTGATATTTTGTTTTTGGGGTGTCTTTGATGTAGTTTTTTTCCTTTTGCTCAGTAGTTTTTTTTTTTTGTATAATCCTTGAAAAAGAAACAAAGATTCATGGATCAAGGGCACGCCGGCGAAACCGCCACCCAAACACCAACTCAAAGGGTAGCAAGCCAACCCAAGAGAAACACCTATCGCGTGAAAGCCCACAACACCTAATGGGCCGAAGACCAAAGCCAACAACACCCAAAACACCTGGAAAGGAAAACCCAAAAACACCATAAAAGAATAAATCACCCTAAACCTAACCACCCACCTGCCCGCCGCCACCCCATGAAACCAAGCAACATCGCCACCCTAAAACGCCGCCAAGCCAGGCGCTGCACCTCCGAAACGGAGAACTAGCCGAACCACTGCCAACCAAGCAGCCAACACCTCCTGGAGAGACGCTGTTGCCCAACAACCCCTCACAACCATCCACAAACCAGAAAACAAACACCACAAGCTGTCCAACAAGAAATCAAACCGCCATCCCCGCCGCCTCCCAATGATCAAGCCACAACTGCCCAAAGACCACGAAAAATGCACGAGTCGCTGCACCTCCTAAGAGGATCCGCCGTCGAAAAAACAGCCTTCATTCACCATCTGGTGACCACGAAACCCGATCCCCTGGTGCTGCTGTCGTGGGGTACAAGGCTATCCGCTTGCCTTCTTTTTTGGTGTGTTTGTATAAAAGAAATTACTTACCCAAAAAAATAAAATTTTGAGGATGCGTCCCATAGACATACCTTACTTTTATACACATCCCAATATCCTGTGATTTTAGCATTGGGAGGGCAGATGCTTGGACACACACACGCATACAAACTCTTACCCAACACTATGTGTTGTTCCATATTTGCAAATTTGAAATGCCGTAATGCATTTGACCTACTCTGGTGATCAATTCTGCTTGGATCTCATTTTTGCAATACTCAAATATTCAAAATATGGTTTCTCATTTTTGCAAATGCATAGGTTGGGGTTGGTGGTCCTTCACCTAATGTTTCTTCTGGTGCTGAGGGTGGATATCCAATTATCAGAGGGAAAACTTTGCAGCGGAAGATGGTTGACTGTGTTTCAGAACATCCTATGTCCTTGGGTGCTTCAGATTTTGTCTATGATGAAGAATTTGCTCCACTTTCTGGTGGTATTGCTTTTACTTGTAAAAGCGAAAGGAGAACTAAGATAGACTTGACAACTCAAGGTGAGAAGAAGTTAAAGGAAAGGCCAAGGGATATTGGTGTGTCGCAAATTGAGGCCTCTTGTGCTACAAATCTTAATAGTATCGAGGACGAGTCTTTGTTGCCTACAAGTTTTGGTAAGAAGCAGCGTCATTTTCCTATGAAACGACCGAAGCAACGGAAAAGTTCTTCCGGGTACTCAGTGGGTAATGTGAAAACCGACTCTGCTAGGGGTTTACCTCTTCTTGAATCATTTGATATCTGCCTCTCCAAAGTTGCAAATTCCTTACCAGACGCATCCTTAAATGAGAATAACATAGAAGAACTGATTGACATTGAGTACTCAGCAGATATTACTGGACAAGTTCTTAGGCAAGGGATGGTCTTGTTAAAAGGTTACATAACTCTCAGTGAACAGGTATTTTGCAGACAAGACTTCAATCTTGATAGTAAATTTCTGTATTTGAGTGTTCTAAATCTAAACAACTCATTTGAAGTTTTTTTTTTTGTTTCCCCTGAATTAAGAAGATTTAAAGCTTAGCGACAGTAAATTTCTCCATCACATTTTGGTTCATTAAGTTATATCTATTTAGGATATCACTGAGGTCTGTTTGATGGTAAATCTCTGTATACACGCTCTAACCATGTAGGTTCAAATCATAAAGATATGTCAAAAGCTTGGTATGGGCCCAGGAGGTTTTTATCAACCTGGTTACAGAGATGGGGCAAAACTTCGTCTGCAGATGATGTGTCTTGGTCTAGAATGGGATCCACAGACGAGGAAGTACGAAACTCACCGGGCAGTTGATGGTTCTGAACCACATGCCATACCTCGTGTATTCAGTTCATTAGTTAAACGAGGAATCCGAGATTCCCATGCCTTAGTTGGAAAGCATGACGGAATATGCAACGTGGAAGAGATACTTCCTGATATGTCACCAAACATATGCATTGTGAATTTCTACGGAAACAATGGGCGACTTGGTCTTCATCAGGTCAGCCATAAAATGCACTTTGTTGTTTCTCAACATTTTAATTGGACTGAACTTTATTTTTTTTCTCACATAAATGCCATAACTCAATTATCTATTTAGCCTAACAAACTATACCATGTTTGCTCTTCATATTATTAAGGGAAGGGTTATGTAAGTACTTGAGAGTTTTATGTGACCTCAATCATGTGAAGGCAAGGGAAGTTTGTCTTCAAATTCTAGGACACTTAACGGCTGTCCCATGTTTTAGGGGAGGCGGAAAATCGTAACGCTTGTTCTTATGTCATACATGGAAGGATATAGGACTTCCTGAAAGTGATGCTGTATCCTTGGCATTGGAATATTCCTCGTTGTGTGGGCCCATTTCAATCATGAAATGGTTGCTTAAAGTAATGTTTCAAGTTTCTCCCTGAACGCTGGGATTAGTTCTTGATATAACGCTGCACTTCTCATCCACTTCCGTTGAGATATGGTTGGTACGTTGGAATGGCAAGACACAAAATCATTCTAAAAGCCATTCGTATTCCGAAATACTTTCTAATATTCCAACAAACATAGACTGATTTTTATTTTTTTGTGAGTTGTTGCAAGTGTAAGCCACCTGACCTAATTACTCTAGGTGTTGCTCACTCTGCATCTTGTGTGGAATGCTGCTGAAATGATAGCCAAAATTATGTCCTATAAATGAACATTATACCTTTTCACTGGTTTACTGCCTTTTTTGTTAACACAGGATCGTGATGAAAGCAAAGAAAGTCTCGACAAAGGATTGCCAGTCATCTCATTCTCCATTGGTGATTCAGCAGAATTCCTTTATGGAGATCAGAGGGATGTCAACAAGGCAGAAAAACTTATATTGGAATCAGGAGATGTATTGATATTCGGCGGCAAGTCTAGGCATATATTTCATGGGGTGTCATCTATTATCTCCAACTCAGCTCCTCTGGCTTTGGTGGAAGAAGCAAAGATTCGGCCAGGCCGTCTCAATCTTACATTCAGACAATCTTGAAAAAGGTAGCAATTCTACCTACTGGCCCACCATAAGGGATTAGAGATATCCATCTTACTAAGCATTTTGTTTGCTTTCCTGGTTGTGAATTTGACTGGTAAAAAATGCGTTACGCATTATAGTTAAAATGGTTTAATTGTTTTTAATTTTGGGTACCATGTAATGTGTCGTAGATGCATAAGTGAAATGGGCCCCACTTGTGATGAGTTATACCGGTGCATTAATAACACATAACATGTCCCCTCAAACATGGTCACCAATCAGGCAATCACCTTTTTTGTTTGTTGACATTTTATCAGTCATGTTTTTTATTGTAGAAATACGATTCATGCTTGGAGCTGGACTCCTCATTGATTGCCAGGTGAAATCTCCTGCAAAAATTTTGAATATCTGCATGTGATGGACTAGATGAAACGTACTAAAGACTCTAATCCTTCTCATGTGTGGCTCTGTTTTAACCATGTCTAGCTTAAAAATACCTCCCTCTTTACTACATAGATGGGGGTTTGGATGGTAAATGTGGGTTAGTTTGTCCCACATCGCCTATCATAGACTTGTAATGAGATGCACAATATGTAGTAATATAAATAATATTGACGCGTGTGAGGGTTTGTTAACACCCTACACTGCTCTCTCTCTCTCTCTCTCTCTCAATTAACATGGTACCAAAGCCACCCTTAACCAAACCCTAACCCATTATCAAACCCAAACCAAACCCTAACAATCCCAATCAACCAAACCCTGACCCTAATCGTCCATAACCAGCCATCATTCGCAGATGTTATACCTCTGTAAACCCTAAATCAATCAAACCCAGAGCCTAAATCGATTGAACCCAATTCGTTATACCTCTGGAAACCCTAATTTGATATCTGCAAATCTCAAATCAACCCTCAATTCGAACTGTAAACCCAAAATCGATCCTCATCTCAACTTGTAAACTCAAAATCGAAGCCTCTATAACCCAAAAAATCCTATTTCGACCCTGTACCACCTTAACACCTCTCGAAATTAACCCTACACAGATTGAAACCCTTTAAAACCCTAGCCCCGTGGCTCAAGATTCATACCTAGTAATAGTTTGGTTCGATTGTCTAGTTTGACACTGCTATTTATCGACCCTGTTGATGTTCGATTGTCTTCTGATGTTTCAATTGTTTATTTTGATTGTCTTACGATTGGTGACTGCCTGACTTTGCTATTTATGGGCTTTCCGCTGCTATTCAATCACAAAGCAGGTTTTGTTCTTGATTTCGGTAGTGCTTGAATTGGTTGCTGCTTTATGTCAGGGTTTAAAATTCGTGTCTGCTATGTTTCATTGTTGACGTGTTGGTTGGTTGATGAGAGCAGTAACAATATTATGGTTGTTTAAGCTAGGTCAATTGATTATCTCAGTTATTCAAACATTCAGAAAGGTGTAAAGTTGTTTATTTTGTTGCTTCGGTTTTAGCAACAGTTATTTGGTGGATTGGCTGTTTGGTGATTGGTTGTTTGGTGGACTTTGAGGCCGTTGGGTGTCTTTACTCTGTTGGTAGTTATTTGCCGCTCCCTTATTTGGCAAAATGTCTGAAGAAAAGTCTGTTAGTATTGGTTCCAATTCTGGGTCTATTGTTATTGGTAGTACTTCGAGCTCCTCTCGACGTCGTGAGAAAGATTCTCTTACCTCCGTTCCTTTTGATGGCAACAATTATGTTATTTGGTCTCGCGCGGTCAAAGTTTCTTATATGGGTGAGCGGAAATTTCATTATTTGACGGATGCTCCCCCTGCCAAAGAGGCTCAGAATTATGGTGATTGGGAAGCTGAGGATTGTCATATTTGTGTTGAGCTGTGGAATAGCATGGAACCCCAGATTAGTGCTCCTCTGTTTTATCTCGATACTGCCAAGCAAGTATGGAATCGAGTTGCCAGGATGTATTCTGGTATCAATAATCTTCAGCGTACATATGATCTCCACAGCTACATTCTTGGTGGAAATCTTGTCAATTGGAAAAGCAAGAAGTAGACAGTAGTAGCTCGGTCCAGTGCAATAGCACACACATGTGAGGTTGTGTGGCTATGATCATTTCTTGAAGAGATTGGATTTAGTGTGCCATTGCCCATGCTCCTACATTGTGATAACCAAGCAGCTATTCACATTGCCTCAAATCCAGTATTTCATGAGAGGACTAAGCATATTGAAGTTGATTGTCATCTAGTACGTGAGAGGCTGACTGGTGGTGTGATATCTACTCCATATGTATCTACAGGTGCTCAGTTGGCCGACATGTTTGCTAAATCTTTGTTCAAGCCGCGGTTAGAATTGCTATGTAACAAGTTGAGACTTTTTGATATTTACTCTCCAGGTTGAGGGAGAATCTTAGAATAGTTAGAATACATTTATGTTAGTTTGTCCCACATCGCCTATCGTAGACTTGTAATGAGATGCACAATAATATAAATAATATTGACGTGTGTGAGGGTTTGTTAACACCCTACATTGCTTTCTCTCTCTCAATTAACAAATTACTTCTCCGCTTTGTATCATTACGGAAGATCCAGGTTGTTTCTTACTTGGCGTTACTTGAGCTGATTGATGCCTTTATATGATGTCACGCCCAGTGTCCAACACAAGAAATTTGTTATTCAAATAGTAGGGAAAACTTGACAGGAAGGCAGGGTGGCCTTGGGAATAGGCGATAGGTCTGAGGAAAACTTGGAGAGGGAGCCACTTGTTCCTTGAACAGTTCTTTCAAAAGGTTCCTCAATGTGATTGGTATGTTCTAAGTTGATAGATTGTAAGAAAGACAATTCATAGTTGAGAATTGCTTAGGCTTAGTAATATAAAAAGGAATAATCTAATTGAGTTCATCGGGTTACCTAGGACAGGCTGTAGAGCGATATAAGGCTTTTTATCTTTGAAACTCATTCAAAACGGCAATGCACAAGAAATGATACATAAGTGGATATTCTAGATGTCACAGTCTCCGAATCCTGCATCAGAGAGACACTGTGGAAGTCTTGGACATATAGAGAGCCACGTAACTTCACCTAGTAGATCACTCTTTTCGGTTAGAGCCGGACAAGAAATGATACATAAGTGGATATTGTTTTTTTGTCCTTTTTTCATACATTGGATGTTACCAGGGTTAGTGAATTATGTTATAACCAAGGTTTCAATGGCCATCCATGAGCTCCCACCCAAAATCTCTCATTTAGAACCAGTAGGGGCAATTGGTTGTAGTGGTATACCTTTAAATATTGCATTCCCTTCAAAACCGCCCCACAGCCCACTGGGGCACCTAAGCATGAAGATAATTGCTGGGAACCAGTGATTGGTTGTAAAGAACAACTCTTCTTGTAGGATCAATCTCTCGGACAGAATCTATAATGTAAGAAGGATCCCATCTATGGGAATCCTTCAGTTTTACAGATATTGACAACCCCCTTGCACAGATTTTGAATCAAATATCTGGGTTTACCATTGATCAAATTTGCGCAAAATCTCTTGTTTCTACCAATAGTATTTGTTTTTAGTGCTGAAAAAGACAAGAAGATGTCCAACTGTAAGGTTAAGAGAGGCTGAGAATCAGCAGCTTATTGGTTGGTTTTGAACCATGACGTGGACTGCAGCTTTTTTTCCTAGTGGTCAAGGCCCCGGGTCTTAGGGTTTGCTTCTTCTGAAGAACTCAAGTTCAAAACTTATCAGATGTTATCAATCATGTAGGGACAGTCCATATGGAGCTGTGCTCCGGCTTTAATCGAGCTCCCTTGCAAGTGGGCGGTTGGATTGAGCCTCCAAAATTAATTAAGGTGCACATGATCTGGCCTGGCACCGAGTTATAACAAAAAAACGAAACTCCCGCATGGCACTGATTGCAGTAAAATGTCACACCCATTTCCATTTATATTGTTTCTACAAGCTAGAAATGGTCCTATAGTGAGGGGACTCACTGCAGGGTGTAGTGAGCATCTTAGCTGTCCATTGTGACAATCAATGGTTCAGATATGTTTTATACTCTTACCAGTAAGAGTACATTTTAACCGGTAAGGTTGGTTAGCTAATTTTAACCATAGATTGCGGAGATCAGCAGTCCCTATTACTCACTACACCCTGTAGTGAGAAATGCTCACTATAGGCCCTCCATTCCCAAAATGGGATCAGATGGCAACAATATCCTTTCTTCTTGGATATTATTGGCATTTTTGCATCGGAATTTTCGAATTCACAACCGTTTTTTTATTTTTTATTTTTTTATGGATATTCAGGCTGTGTACCCATCGCGAATTCTTCGTGCAAAGTATCATACAGAATCTTATGATATTTTGTTTGTTTTCTTTTCTGTGTGATTGCCCGTCCTATGTGGTGCTCTCCTTTTTTTCGTGAATCTTTTTTTTCATGCACGAAAAGCAATGAAGAAAAGCGGGACCCGAGAAAGGTGATAAGGTAGTTAATACTTTTTAAGGTAGTTCATACTTACGTTGTGGAATTTGAGATTTCCAAGTCAACTTTTGCTCGATGCCCACACCAAGAAACTTCTCACTGAGATGGTTGTCTTTGAGAGAGAGAGAGAGAGAGAGAGAGAGAGAGAGACATGTTAGCCTTTTGTAAAGGAAGGGACGACATTCATTCACTCAACAAGAATTGTGCTTCACCTTGATTCTTGCTCGCCCACATGCCTTATTGGATTCCAATTTGGAAGGAATTCCTGACTTGGCTATATCATGGCCAGATAGCTCATTTTGAAAAATGTCACAGCTAAAATTTTGTGTTTTATGACCCAACAAAAACAACTCCATACCAACAATTGAGAACTGAATACTGTTGGTGTCATTTGCATTTGGTATCAATTGCCAGACGATGATGTTCGCCATTACTGCGAAAGAACCCTCTCTTCTCAGTTCTCGCCAGTGGTTGAAATTGTATTGCACAATGGAGTTATATAGAGCTGAGCTTCACCGATAGTTTAGCGCTTTGCAGCTCTACGGTAAGGTTTCACTTCCTGCACGGCTAAATTTCACTTTTATCCCCTTCACCATGTTTATTCCTATTTTGTCCTAATTTATCGATTAAACTAGTACTAATTGAGTACTTAGGGTGTACACAGTGGACTCTCTATAGTTGGCTCCTAAAATGACTTATAAAGTTAAACACATAAGCAAAAGTAAGGTTCAATTTTGTTTGTTAAGAACTTGCTAATTTAGGATTGTGAGAGCACTGCAATAGGCTCTCTAAAATTAACTCATAAATTATGTCCTAAGATTATTTATAGACACAAAAATGTAAGTGGGTCCCCTATCCTCCCCTCCCTCTTTTCCTTCTCTCTCGTTCTCTCTCTTCTCCTCACCCTCAACTGCCTCCTTAGACTTAGCTAAGGAGCCATGTTAAAGGGAGCTTCTATGGATAGTCATTGAAGACCATAATTGAGCAAATGAATGGCTAAGTATTGGGAGTTTCACTTGAGAGATTTTTTAAGAGCCGTGGGTGCCCTTAAGTTTTCAAATTGATATTGATGACAACTGTCCAGTATTGAATAATTTAGACAAAAAAAGAGCATCACGTGTGATTTTTTCCCATACTAAAAGTTCGAAAATTGCGGGGGTCTCAATGATTAGGGAGAGATCCATACTATTTATTTGTGATTCAATATTTTTGATCCATACTAATAATTACCTGAGCAGTTAAATTTCTATTATTGTATGCTAAACATTTGTAATTCGTGCTCGCATTTTTTAAATATTCAAAAAAATAATAATGTAGACAAGCAATTATATCACCCAACATAAAATTCACATCATAAACCATCATCATTCACTAAACCCTATGCACATCAACATAAATTTCACATAATAACTAAATTTCCTAAAATCTTGAGAGGTGAGGAGGCCAGTAGGTGGCAATGACCTACGACCACTTACTCCATAATTACACCAAAAGCAAAAGGAAAAGTATTTGCTAAGGCCTATTTTTCCTCAATTTTGGAGAGTGATTTTCCACACCCCCAAATTGTTAACCACTTTTTTTTTTTTAGTGACATTTTTTCGTGTGTAAAAATGTCACTAAAAGACAAAAAGAGGGTGTGCTTAACAATTTGGGGGGGTGAATAACAATTACCTTTTTCCTATGGTATTTTTTGGTATTACTATTTATTTTTCATAATTTTTTTTGGCTAATTTTGAAATGAATCATTTGTCTTGATAATAGGAATAGAAAGAGTAAAACAATGTGGACCATATATTACAAATGAAAAAAGTTTATAACGATACTACCAAAAAAAAAAAAAGTTTGTATTTTTTTCATCTTTACTATTTTTGTTTTTGGTCATAATTTTTTATTTTTTAGAATCACCTCGTTGACATGAAAAGCCGAAATTGAAAATTGGGGAATAGGTTTCGTAGCATAATGAAGGGACTTTTAACATGGAGGGCAAGTGAGAATAGCATGAAGTGGCAGTTTTGAACTTTAAATGCGCTTGATACTTACATGTCACGTCTCCCATCTAAAATGTTAGCTTCCGTTAAGGTATGGTTAAAATGATTGCATATGTGTTTACATATAAAATTAATCAATCCAATAATTAATTGACACGTAATTAAAAGTGTCAAACATTGGCAATTATTTGTCAATGAAAATACACTGGATTAATAAGGTAAAATAGATTAAATACGTTGTCGTATCATTTCTCAAACTGGACGAGCAGTTATTGGCAGTTACAAGCCATTGCTAAAATATAGATTGGCTTCAAAGCCATAATATTAACTGCTGAGCATACAAGCTCCACGTGCAAACTTGCAAAATAAGGCAATCGACAGTTAGAACACATGGAATACTTCTGAAAGGCAATTATTCCCTTAACATGTTATCATTTGAGTTGTTAAATAAACGTGCAGATTTAAAGCTTCTGGGAGAAGAAAGAATTCAAATTCGTACATGGAGGAGGAATAACTGCCAACTTTCAGAGTGGAAGTTAGAGTTCAAAGCAATCCAGATTCAAACTCATGGAGCGGGAAGATCAAACTGCAAGCAACGTCTATAAATAGAAGAAATTGAAGTGTGAAAACTCCCGGACAAATCTTCAACAAACAGCTATCAAAAAACTGATGCTTGGTTTGTTCATTGGCAAAGTAGTTTAGGATTTCGAACCCAGTTTGAAGTAGTTTAGGATTTCAAACTTAGTTTGAAATAGATTAGGAAGTAGATTAGGAATTAGATTAGGATTCATCTCGATTGTTCTTGTAACAATCACCCCTATCTCGGTTGTTCTTGTAACAATCACCTGTTCAAAGTTCTGTTACTCTGTATTTGAAGTTGAAGACAATTTTCGAAGTAAGTTTATCTTTGTTGCATCGATCGAAGTGTCTTGTTTCTTTATTGTTCTTTGATTTCCTAAGTTTATTGGTTTGCATTTCTTCACTTATTAAGAAAAATTCTCTTAATTGAGGTAATTGAACCAACAAAATACAATCGCCTGATTAGGTTTGGTTTTCCAAAGTTAATCTGAGGGAGTAGATTGAAACTCTCTCTGGCACGCTCACACAATCATTTTCCATTGCAAAGAAGTAAAAAGAACCAAACACATCTTTTTTGGCACGCCCACTGGGACCCATTGAAAGTGTTAGATGGCTCCAAAACTTAGGAAGCAAGTGGATGATTCTCAGGTTGGCCAAATGCCAGAAGATGAGAACAATGTTAATTCTAAAGAGAATGAACAAGTCGAAGGCTTTCAAATAGGACCAGAGACTCGTGCCGGTCAAGACTTAAATATGAGAACTGGCCAGACTTCTTGAATGAATACTAGGAATAATAAAACTGTAGAAGATGATGACCCAAAGAATCCAGAAGTTGGAGGGAATATGTCATCCAGCCAGTTTATTGAAATGGTTGCTACATTTAAAGAATTGGCTCAGACCCAAAGGCTTATATTACAAAAAATGGAAGAACAATCAGGGCTTAGAAGTAATCCTTTCCTTTATTTGAGAAGGATAAAGGAGAGGCTAGTACAAGCAAATTCAGGTCAAGGCCTGGAAAAGAGCCTATAAATGTAGAGGATATACCAGAATCTTGGTGTGAGCCTGCAAAGAACCATGATTATCAAACTCCTAAACCTAAGAAAGTGTTCAAGCAAAACACTAATATCCCATTCGAACCAAACTCTGATGGTGTAAATGAGGAGAAAGGCTTTAGGAAATATGATTATGGATTTGATGAGTATATGTATACTCCTAGAAATCATTTTAATGAAAAGGACAGGACTAGTGCGATAAGGCCTAATCCAGAGATTGGGATTCCTAAGTATTCAGGAATACCAGAGATGGGAAGGGTACATTCGAACTACCTCTATGAACCTTTTGTAAAACAGGAGAGAGGTTTCAAGCAAACTAGGCCTTTTGATGATCCTTATCAGAGGATTCCAGAAGATCACATGCCTAGAAATGTCATTTGGGAACCACCTATTAATTCAAAGATACCTTTAGGGGAACATCCAACCCTTCGAAATGAAATATTAGGTCTTATGCAAGAAGTTTATGGACCCTTGAACTAGGGGGTACAAACTCAAATTTATGGAAAACCTTATCCAGAATGGATAGATAGACAGTTCGAAGTCCCTAGGGGTTTAAAATCCCAGACTTCACGTTATTCCATGGAGATGGAAAACAATCCACGACTAAACACATTGCTAGATTCACCGCTCAGTGTAGGGAGTTAGGCAATAATGGGTTCATCAAGTTGAAATTGTTTTCTGATTCCTCAACTGTGACAACCTTCGAATGGTATTCGAACTTGACACCAGAGTCAGTTCCAAATTGGCAAAGGATGAAAGAGTTATTCCATGCACAATTTTATCAAACTGAGCCTGAAGTCACTATGGCTGACTTAGCAAGATTAAAGCAGAAGCCTGATGAGAAGGCTACTCAATTTATTGCTAGATTTAAAAGGGCCAGAAATAAGTGTAAACTTCAATTACCAGAGGTTGAATTTGTAAGGATAGCACAAGATGGCTTAACTAGAGAACTTAGGAAGAAGTTCGATTCTACTGAATTTAGGGATTTGGTTGATTTAACATACAAAGCATCAAGATATGAGTCTTTGTTAGAAGAGGATGTTGATAGAAATAACTCTTCTTACTCAACCTATTATAAAGAACCCATTTATGAGATTGATGTTGCTGAAATTGTTGAACATGAGCCTTGTGTGTGTGAATGTCTAGTTCGAAAGGATTCTTCTATAGCACCAAGGACCAACAAGAAAGCAGTTAGTAAAATAAATTCATTTGATGTTTCAAAGGCACATGAAATTTTTGATTATCTTTTGAAGAAAAAGTTCATCAAACTCCCTGAAAATGTTAAACTTCCAACTTTGGAAGAAACAAAAGGGAAAAGTTATTGCAAATGGCATGCTTCATGGACCCATTCCACTAAAAATTGTAATGTTTTCCGTGATAGGATTCAAGAACAGATCAAGAAAGGAAGAATCATGTTTCCAAAAAAGGCTATGGGAATTGATATTGATCCATTTCCAAAAATTGAAGAAGTGACTACCAAAACTAATGTGCCAACTTCTCTGGCTAAAATTGTCAAGGAAATATGGCAAAACAAGCAGGTGAAAATGGAAATGAATTCAGTGCAGTTTAGTAAAGGAAAGCAAAAAGCTGGCCAACTTCGAAATGATGATGGGAAGATCTACCGTCAAAACACTTCACCAGGAAGTTTTTTTAGTAGAGGTTTTAAGCAATCTCATCTTCCCATGCACGAGGCATCCTTTTTGGACTGTTTGTGCATGGAATGCAGGGCTAACTATTTGATCTTCAAGGATTTGGATAGACAGGGGGTTGATTTCTTTCCAAAGAGGATGGAAAGAAAAGCTTTGGATCAAAATAATGAAAGAAAGTCTTGGATCAATCCAAATCATGGAAGAAATGAAAGGCCTTGGTTTGTTTCAAAGAGAAATGTGCCTTCTAGTCCAGTTCCGCCAGCTTCGAAGAGGGATTATCCTCCTTCGAAGAAGGTTAACATTGGGAAAGCCCCAATAGGCCAAAGAAATGGAGGAGAAGCCCCAATAGGCCAAAGAAATGGAGGAGAAGAGGAACAATTTACCTTGGTGAAAGGAGTTCCTGATTGGTTTCTAAAAAAAATTAAACCTGAACTCTTCCAAGATTGTAGAACTTCTTCTAAAATTGGGAACAAAATGGTTAAACCTTCAAGTGCTCCTACTGGTCAATGGGTAGTGGTCAGAGATCCAAAGACCAAGGCTCCTCAAATGATTCCTATGTTGACAAGAACACAGAAAAGGAAACTACAAAGGAGGTATACCAGTTTCCAAATTGAAGAATATGCTTCCAAGGAGAATCCTAATGGGGGTGATAAATTCAACCCAAGGTTTAATAGACTTCGAAGAGAAGATTCTGAAGAATCTCTTCGAAGGGGGTTTTCTCAATCAGAAAGAGAAACTCTGGAAAATTTGGCCGCGAGGATGGACAGAGAAATACCTCAAAATAATCCAACTTCTCCAAATTCCTTGGCAAGCTATCAATCTAGCATGTTAGAAGCCATGATAGTGGAACATGAAGAAGGTGGGGAAACAAATTCGTCTCCTGTTGGAACATTCTCCCCTATGGAAACTTCTGTAGCAGAGTTCGCTGAGAAAATGAACACATCAGAAGTTGGATCAAGACTACCAATGCAAGAAAAAAAATACCATTCAGTTTGGAACTCTACCTGAAGTCCAGATTAACATGGTAACTCCTTCATTTGTTAACTTTGGACCTTTTGGAACAGATTGTTCACCAGTTCGAAGAGTATTACAACAAACAGTTACTCCTATGGGGGTTATTGATATATCAAGTGATGAAGAATATAATCTCACATATGATAATGGTTGGGATGATAGTTGGGGAGCTTTAATCTCCAAGATTCAAAAGGAGGAAGAGGAGGAGGATTTCATGATTATGGTAAATACAACAGAAGAATCAGAAGTAACCTCCAAAGAGAAAGCAATTTTCATTCCAGAATCAGAAAATGATTCTAAGTATCCTTTGATTGTTGATTTGGATTGTGCTGATCTTTCTTATCCTTTCAAATCACCTTCGAATGATATGAGGTACCATTTGAAAACATTATACATATCTGCATTGTTTGATGGAATTTTGTTAAACAGAATTTTGGTTGATAATGGTGCAGCGGTGAACATTTTGCCTTCTAGGACTTTGAAGAAACTGGGAAAAAAAAAGGTTCGATTAATCCCAACAAGCACATCCATTGCTGGTTTCACTGGTGAGAGTAAAAACCCTAAAGAAATTGTTTCTGTACGCCTAAAAGTTGGCCAAGTAGAAACTGATACAACCTTCTTTGTGGTGGATACTTTTACAAGTAAGTATAATGCTTTACTTGGTAGGGATTGGATTCATATCAATGGCTGCATTCCATCTTCGATGCATCAAGCCCTGATGATTGTGAAATATGAAAATGGGAAAGAAGTGGGGGTCGAAGAAGTGAAAGCTGAACCACATCCCTTTAGCACTTCAGCAAATTGTGCAGAGGCAGAAATGTATAAGCCTGAAATCATCCCTCTGAGTGAAATTGCACAAATTGCCACCCCTCCATCCAATGTATTGGAAATGGGAGAAATGACAGAGCTGAAATCTAAACTCAAACAAGCAGTTGATTATGAATCAGACAATCCACCAAACGAGGCTGCTTGGATGTGATTCCAAGACAGAGTTCGAAGAGGCCAACTCTTTGGCTTTAGTTAAATTTATGGCTCTAGAAATAGAGCAGAAATTACAAGAAACAAGTGATTGGGAGGAATTATTTGCTGAGAAATCTGACTGGGGGTTGAAGCCAGTTGAATTCGAGGAGGCCTTTATAGGTCATGTTAAATCCCAAGATCCTGTGGAAGAGGTGAAATTGGGAGAAGGAGTTGTTCCAAATACTGTGCAAATCAACAAAGGGCTTGATGCTGCTTCGAAGACCAAGTTGATCGCAGTACTTAAAGAGAACAAAGAATGTTTTTCTTGGAGTTACAAAGAGTTAACAGGTTTGAGTAGAAATTTGGTTGAGCACAGATTACCTATCAAACCTAATTGCAAACCTTTCAAACAACTTCCAAGAAAAATGTCTCTTGAAACCATCTTATTGGTTAAAAAGGAAGTTCAAAATCTTTTAAACGTTGGTTTTATTAGAACAGCAAGATATGTAGAGTGGCTATCAAATATTGTTCCTATTATCAAGAACAATGGGAAAATTAGAGTGTGCATTGATTTTAGAAACTTAAACACTGCAACCCCTAAAGATGAGTACCCAATGCCTGTAGTAGACATGCTTGTGGATAGTTCTGCAGGCCACAAAATCATGTCTATTATGGTTGGACATTCAGGGTATAATCAAATTTGCATTTAGAGCCCTTGGCAACCTTGGGACCTTTGAGGGTGTCAAGATGCCCTTTGTGCTTAAGAATGCTGGTGCTACTTATCAAAGAGCTATGAATGCAATCTTTCATGAAATAATAGGGGGTTTTCTAGAATGATACATAGATGACATAATTGTCAAATCAGGATCTATTGATGAACATGTGGAGCATTTGAAAATGGCTTTTTCAAAGATGAAGCATCGTCAACTGAAGTTAAATTCTGCTAAATGCGCCTTTGGAGTAATGGCAGGGAATTTCTTGGGATATCTAGTCCATAGCAAAGGTATTCAAGTTGATAAGAATAAAGCTAAAGCTATTATTGAAGCAAGACCTCCCTCAAACAAGAAAGAACTACAAAAATTTCTTGGGCAATTGAATTTTCTTCGAAGATTTATATCTAATACTTCAGGGAAAATTAAAGTTTTTTCTTCTTTATTGAAATTGAAGGATGGAGAGGATTTCGAATGGACAAAGGAGCATGATGATGCTTTCAAGGCCATCAAGAAGTACTTAATCAATCCACTAGTTTTTGTTCCACCTAGAAAAAGAGAGCCTGTCAAACTGTATTTGGCAGCAAATCATGACTCAATAGGAGTTTTATTGGCTCAAGACAATGAAGAAGGGAAGGAACAAGCTATCTATTATCTAAGTATGTTTCTTAATGATTGTGAAAGTAGGTATTCTGCAATAGAAAAATTATGTTTAACCTTGTTCTTTGCTTCGAAGAAACTCAGGTACTATATGATGCCTAGAGTAACCTATGTAATTTCTCAGACTGATGTTATGAAGTATATGTTGTCTCAACCTGTACTCAGTAGCAGAATTGGGAAATGGATTGTATCTTTAATTGAATTCAGTTTAGAGTACATTCCTCAGAAATCAGTTAAAGGGCAAGCTTTGGCTAATTTATTAGCTGATCATCCAAATGAAATTGAAACTCCTGAAATAGCAGATGTTAATACAGTAACAGTTAAACCATGGAAAATGTGGTTCGATGGTTCGAAAACATCTTAGATGGCTGGAATTGGAGTTGTTTTTGGAAACTCCTCAAAGTTTGAAAACCAAATTTGGTTTTCAAATCAATGAAGGGGAGTGTACCAATAATCAAGCAGAATATGAAGCCTTAATTATGGGTCTAAAACTTTTTCTTATTATGAAAGTTGATATAGTTGAGGTCTTTAGAGATTCTCAGTTGGTTATAAACCAGGTGAATGGAGAATTTGGTTGCCATAATATTGGTTTAAAACCTTATTATGAACATGTAAAGTCATTGGTTAAGCATTTTCACATGATTTCTTTTATATATGTTCCAAGGTTCTTCAATGAAGAAGGCGTGCAAATAACTCAAAGAGCATCAGGGTTCAAGTTTATTCCTGATGACAGTAGAGAATTTTTTCAATTAACTCTAAGAAAATCTTTGCCAATGCTTAAAGACAGGAATATAGATTTTGAAGTATGTGAAATCACTACTTCTCCTAGTTCGAATGACTGGAGACAGCCATTAATTGATTATTTAACTAGACTGGGCGCCAAAAGCAGGATAGAGCAACAAGGCTAAGATCATCCAATTACATCATGTATAATGGAGAACTGTTTAAGAGAGGAGCAGATGGATTATTGCTTAAGTGCTTAAACAAAGTTGATGCTTTTAAGGTTATGGCAGAAGTTCATGAAGGTATCTGTGGAGCTCATCAAGCAGGAATCAAGATGAGATGGTTGATTCGAAGGTATGAATATTATTGGCCTACTATCATCAAGGATTGTATTGATTATGCAAAAGGGTGCCACGCTTGTTAAAAGACAGGACCTCTCAAAAGATTACCAGTTACTGAACTACAACATGTAATCAAACCTTGGCCATTTAGGGGTTGGGCAATGGATATGATTGGTATGATTTACCCTCCATCTAGGGGTGGGGATAAATTTATACTAGTTGCTACTGATTACTTCACCAAATGGGTGGAGGCTCAAGCCTTTGAGAGTATCTGTCAAGAGCAAGTGATTGAATTCATTACGAATATCATCTATAGGTTTGGATCTCCAGAAATGGTAACAGTAGATAATGGATCCATTTTCGAAAGAAGAACAGTGAAAGCCTTTGCAACCTCTCATGGAGTGTCTTTGATTAACTCTACACCTTATTTTGCTCAATCGAATGGTCAAGCTGAATCAACCAATAGGATTATCAAAAGAGGTATCCAAAGAATGGTTGATAGGAACCCAGAAGAATGGCCAAATTTGCTGTTAAATGTGTTATGGGCATATCGAACTACTAAAAGAACCAGTACTAGAACTACTCCTTTTGCTCTAACTTATGGGCATGATGCTGTTTTACCAATGGAGATTGTGGTAAAATCACAAAGAGTTGCTTCTCAGAATGAATTAGATACTAGAGCATACCACCAAGCAATGTATATGGAGCTCGAAGAAATAGATGAAGAAAGAATTAAAGCTCTAAATCAGATTCTACTGCAAAAATTAAGAGTAGCTAGAAGTTATAACAAGAAAGTGGCTGTTCGAAGCTTTGATATAGGGGACTTAGTATGGAAAGTAGTGTTGCCTATCAAAGAAAGAAAGCAAGGACTTGGAAAATAGGCTCCAAATTGGGAGGGGCCTTTCCAAATTCATAGAGTCCTTAAAAGAGGGGCATATCATTTAAAGGATTTAAATGGTTATGTCCATAGAAGAAAGATTAATGGGAGATAACTAAAGGCCTATGTTCCAACTATATGGGAGTCCTTTAACAGAAGATAAAGCTGTAAAATAGTTCATCTCTCATTGCTTGTGTTGGTCAAGGTAAGCCATAAGAACAAACAGTTTTCTGTTGATCAAAACTCATAATTCAAAAAATGAGATAAGCATTCTAAACCATAAGAACAGTTATGAGATTGGAGTAACAAAAATATTTCATTGATTAACTCAGAAACTGTACAATGGTGTTTACTAAGCTAACCAATACAGAAGCACCCTTATTACAAACAAATTCATAAAATTCTCCTTGATCAGTTGTTCTCTGCAATTGATTCTTAAGTTCTCTAATAGTTTCAACTGTTGAAGAAGCCTTGCCCATATAAGTCTACATGTGAGAAGTGGTTTGAGCAATCTCACCTCTAACTGCAACCAAGGCTTCTTCAAGACGAGCTTCTTCTTCTTTCAACTGATTTAGCTTGGCAGCATCTTGATCATAGGATGAGATTACATTATGTGCTTCATACTCTGCATTTGCCAAAGCTGCTTTCCAACTCTGTCTTTGAAGATGTCTTTCTTGAACTTCACAGAGTTGAAGGGCCTTCATTTGGAATTCAGAAGCTTTAGCCAAAAGGTGTGTGTGTAGCTCTGAAGAAGCAGGCTTTAACACCCAAGCAGCTTGACAGCAGATGTCCAAGTGTACTTTTAGATCTCCTTCAGCTAAAGTTTCAAAATCCAATCTGGAGAATTGCTAGAGAATCTCCCTCAACTCTCGAATCTCTTCCTATGAGAAAGTAGGCTTGACCAACTCAGATGTAGATGCACTTTGTTGAACCTTGAGTTGGATGATAGGAGATTCTGGAGGAGTTGGAGCCTTAGGATTGGTGATTCTATTGCAGAAATCACTCACTTTTAGTTTTAACTGCTCCAATGAAAGGGGATCACCAACAATGGTGCTAACAGAAGCACCAATTTCCTGTCAAAGGAAATACGTTAAGCATATTTAGGCTTAAATCTTATAAGTAATATGTGATAAATATAGGCTCAAGTATAATGGACTACAATACCTCAAATGGATGGGTTTGTTCTGATAAATTTTGTCCAGTAGGGATATCAGTTCTTGGAAACTGACTTAGAAGAGTTTTCTCAGTTATTGCCTCAGCCTGCTCAATTGGAGTCCCTGCAGTAGAGCTTGTCTCTGGTGCTGTTTCGATAGATCCACTTCTAATACCTTCTGAGGCTAAAGCTCTTGCCACAATACTGATAACAGGAGGAATCATGCCTTCTACTGTGACCTGTGGTTGAGGTGGAAGAAGAGTTCGTTCCATCTCAGTGGATTTCTCAGCAACATCGGAAGCAGCTTTCCTTGTGACAGCTGTATCAGACTTCGAAGTCTCAGTGGCCTTAGTAACAGAAGGGTCAACTGGTCTTCGAATTTCAGCAGGAATGTGTCGAATGGAATCTGAAGAGGCCTTCGAAGTCTCAGCATGCTTTGTTTTTGCTGTTTTCTTTAACAAAAAAAAAAAAAAGATTACTCAAAGATGAGAAAGCACGAAGCCAAGATCAAGGGTCTTAATGAAGATAAATTCATGAAGGTTACCTTTCACAAATTGGCTTATAATGATATCTTCTGTGTTTTCTTCTTCTGGTTCTTCGATCTGTATTGTCCTTCTTCGTTTCGAAGCCTCATAAACCTTGGCAATTTTAGCTCTTTCTTGGTTAGATCCTCCTTTGGGTGCTAAGGTTTCTTGACTCTTATTGGCTTTTGAAAGGATAAAGGGAACCTTGATCAGTTTTGTGAAGAATCAGAAAGTTAACAGGAATGGATGAGAGAGTTATTGGATTTCGAACCTGAAGAAGTGGGAGTTTGTGTGATTTCTGTTTCTTTCCTCATCCTTTTCTTGGGGATAGATTCTGTTTGTTGAATTACAAAGTAAGAAAACAAAAAAAAGACTTCGAAGTTATAACTAATATTTAGATTATCAAATTTACCTGATGGAGAAGGAGGAGGGGTTTTTTGTTGTTGAGATTTAGTAACCCTTTGTGGAATAGACTGGGGTGGTTTGACATGTATAGGTACAGATACCAGAGTAGAAGAATGTACATCTGGTGTTGGTTCTCTTGGTTCTGATTGAAACTCACTTCTTCTTTCAAGACCAAATCCATCGTCTGACACAGAAAGTGAACTAGAATGTGTTTCACCCTCAACTGGAGCAGAACAACCAATATGGTTTGCGAAACCTTGAGCTATGTTGGTTTGGTTGTACAGGTTGAGAAGATTATGCCACCAACTGGCAAATCTAGTGAAGATTGGACTGTCCATAGTAAATTGGCAAGGTCTGAAGTTTGCCCTGGATTTTTCTGAATTGCACATTAAGACGTGAGAGTACATTTTTATCAACTTTCTTTCTAGCATACAGAGGAACGTTAACCTCTCCAGGGTAAGGGCATGGAATGGCTTGTACCATACCAAATTGTCTGGCAAATTGGGCAGGATAATAAATTTCGGCATGGGTTTGTTTACAGCCCCCAACAATCCCACCTATGAATATTTCTCTTGACAGTAGAATACTTCCCCAAGCATCAACAAAAGTATTGTCACCCCTGTTCTCCATCATATGCTTTATCTAAACAAGTCCAACGCTCCAATCAACAAAAGGATAGAATTCTAATTCTTCCTTATCCTCCTTCATGTTGTAGAAATATTACAGATATCCGACCAATGTTAATGGTTTGGAAGCCATAATCCTGAACTTGTCCACATAAACATTAACAGGCTCTGAAACAGCAACTTTGAAGGTGGGGAAATACGCCAAGACCCACAGTTGCAAGAACCAAAGAGGGCCTCCTATGTTGAACATGAGAGGTTTGGACTGACTATCAGATCCTATCTTATAAACATATCCCAAAAAGTATGAAGCCAAATCAAACTTCTGACCTTGAGATAGACAATATGCTAAAGGGGCAAATTCAAGCATAATCTTCTTACCACCATGACAAAAGATCATTTTACAAAAGGTGTATAAAAGATATGCAAAGAACTCCCTATCAGATACCCCATCTTCGAATCTAGCCTCATTTCAAAGAAAGTTTCCGTACGATGCATATGAACCTGAAGTTTTCATGTCTTTCAAAGGAGGAACATCAACAGATTTGGAAATGTCAAACATTGGACCAAATGGGGGAAGTCCAGTAAGAATCGACACGTCTAAAACTGTAGGACCCATCATTCCGCAGTTAAATCGGAAATAGTTAAACGACGAATCCCAAAAGCTAAGGCAGCGTGTATAAGTGCAGGGTTTTGTGGAATACCATTTCGAAGCAATGAGATAATGTGCCAGACTCCAATCTCCTCTAAATCGGCCCTCTTATATTTCAAAATATGCTTAGTCCATTTGCCCCAATCATTATCTTGAACTGGCCAGCATACGAAGTTTCTTGCAGGCCAATCTGCAAAGTTCAACTCCTGATCTTTTATAAGTTTACCTTCTTCTAGGATTGGATAACACGGCGTAAACTTGAGAGGAAGATCAAAGAATGCAGGCCCTAGGATGTGGGTATCAATTCTGTCAGGATTTATTATAAAAATCTGGTTATGTAAATTGCCGTCTGAGTTTGACATTTCCTCCTCAACATATCTTCTGAGAACGAGCGAAGAGGTGCCCATTTGAATATCACTTTCGGAAGTCATGGGTACAGAGGTGTGAGAGAAAGAGAGGGAGAGCAAAGTGTTTTGAAAGTTGAAAGTGAAATGAATACTTTGCAAGCCCTAGATTTATATGTTACGAGGAAACGATACACCGGTTCGGGTCAAATATCCGTTTAAAAGAAATTGGGCCTATGATTATTTTGGCCCAAGATTAGATTTCAAATTGTTGTTTGATAGTGATCTTCAAATCTTAAATTATTTCATGCTCCAAACCATTTTTGGTTTATTTTCACGAAACATACTGTATCAAGTTATTTTTAAGAGTTCGAACTGGTTTAAAGCATAATTAAGTGCTTCAAAAAGCATTTAAAAGTGCAAAACAAGCCATAGAAAGAACTAATACTTCATTAAAAACTAAAAATACAAGGAAGTTACATGCTCTAGAATCCTATTACACAGAGGAGAAAGTAAGCATCTAATGATGATAAAGCAATTGTTGGAGTAGGAATGATTTGGAAATAATGAGGAAAGCTCCAAGTCACTAAGGCATGAAATCTTGCCCAAGTGAAACTGAAAAATTCCTTTTCCATCATTCTAATCCTGTTTTCTTCATCAATTTTAAGTTTCTTCTCAATCAATGGCCTGATTTTCAGAACCAGGGTCTTGGCTTTGACTTCAAACTTGGCCAATTTGAGAGCATTTCTTTTCATACGGCTTCTAAATCTCCTTCAAAGTCTCTTAGAAGCACCAGCGGGCATGTCGAAGGAATACCCTTTCAGGTTTTCCACCTTTTTATGAAGTTTGGAGATTTGATCATGAAGTACTTCGTAATCATGAAGATCTTGATTAAACCCAAATGAAGCAGTATTGTTCTTTATCCATATTTGAAGTAGAGGAAGCTGACATAGAAAAGAATGAAGAAAAGGGCTAGCTTGGATGTTACATTGGAGAGTCTCACAAGCCCAGAGAAAGTTCTTATAATGTACATCCTCTTCAAGAATACTTATATCCAGAAAAGCAAAAGCAGCCAATAGTTCTTTGGCTTTGATAGAATCAGAATGCGGATAAAGAGAATAAGAGAGGTTAGCATGAAAAGGAGTAGGGTCGAACTTGATATTTTTTAACTCTTGAAACCAATCCATGTTGTCAGGAAGGTCTCGAAGAGAGAGTTTGGCAGGATCAAGGAAATCTCCTTCATAATGAGGCCTTCGAACCTCATTTAACCAATATATAAATTGAGAACTAGCCTTCTGCTTAAGTTCTCCATATCCAGCAAAGCCTGACCTTGCATCTTCATGGACTTTAAAGAAGCCAGGAGTAAGACAAGTGGCAATAAGGCTATCAAGCAACATTATGTTAGGATCTTGTCTGATGAAAGGGGATAAATATCTGCTCATAGCTAATGAGCGATAGTGGCTCCAACCTTTGTAGCTGGCAGGATCATCCATTTTGACCACCACTATTTCAGATGGTAAACCCCATAGAAAGGGCTTATGAGTAGGGGAAGTTGGAGGATTCCATGGATCGATAGGCTCAGAAGTTTCCACTTGAGCCACTACGTAAGATCGATCCCTTCGAATTTCACCAACAATTGGCGTGGCAATATTTCTAGTATTAGCAGAGATTGGATCATTAAGAACCAAGTTTTCGAAGGTATTTTGGGTGCTAGAAATATCAGCCATGATTGAATAAAGATGAAATTCGGTTGTGCAAAGGAAATTGGTGATTGATTTTTACCAGTGATTAAGTCTTTTTATAAGCAGAATTCTTAGTTTGAAATGATTCAAATTCTAGCGAAATGGAGAACATGGGCAGTAACTACCCACTATCCATGAATCTCTCATGAGAGCGAAGAGATTTAATGATAACTGCATCTTGGAAAGTGACTAGAACTGCCAATAACTTCTGCTTTGGAAGTTTACAGGAATTCGAAACAGCCAAAAAGGCACATTAACACTTGTCCAAATCTCTTGAACAAAGATGTTAATGTGGGGGGTATGTTTACATATAAAATTAACCAATCCAATAATTAATTGACACGTAATCAAAAGTGCCAAACATTGGCAATTATTTGTCAATGAAAATACACTGGATTAATAAGGTAAAGTAGATTAAATACGTTGTCGTATCATTTCTCAAACTGTACGAGCAGTTATTGGCAGTTACAAGCCATTGCTAAAATATAGATTGGCTTCGAAGCCATAATATTAACTGCTGAGCATACAAGCTCCACGTGCAAACTTGCAAAACAAGGCAATCGACAGTTAGAACACGTGGAATACTTCTGGAAGGCAGTTATTCCCTTAACATGTTATCATTTGAGTTGGTAAATAAACGTGCAGATTTAAAGCTTCTGGGAGAAGAAAGAATTCAAATTCGTACGTGGAGGAGGAATAACTGCCAACTTTCAGAGTGGAAGTTAGAGTTCAAAGCAATCCAAATTCAAACTCATGGAGCGGGAAGATCAAACTACAAGCAACATCTATAAATAGAAGAAATTGAAGAGTGAAAACCCCCGGACAAATCTTCAACAAACAGCTATCAAAAAACTGATGCTTGGTTTGTTCATTGGCAAAGTAGTTTAGGATTTCGAACCCAGTTCGAAGTAGTTTAGGATTTGGAACTTAGTTCGAAGTAGATTAGGATTCATCTCGATTGTTCTTGTAACAATCACCCATATCTCGGTTGTTCTTGTAACAATCACCTGTTCGAAGTTCTGTTACTCTGTATTTGAAGTTGAAGACAATTTCGAAGTAAGTTTATCTTTGTTGCATCGATCGAAGTGTCTTGTTTCTTTATTGTTCTTTGATTTCCTAAGTTTATTGGTTTGCATTTCTTCACTTATTAAGAAAAATCCTCTTAATTGAGGTAATTGAACCAACAAAACACAATCGCCTGATTAGGTTTGGTTTTCCAAAGTTAATCTGAGGGAGGAGATTGAAACTCTCTCTGGCACGCTCGCACACAATCATTTTCCATTGCAAAGAAGTAAAAAGAACCAAACAATATGGCCTCCAATAATCCAACTACTTTGATTTTATTCAAAAAAAAATTGAGTTTTGACCATAATTTTATCTTCGTTAGATTCGTCTCGTCGAGAGGAATCCAAAAACTACAAAATCTTGATGCAAAACTAACGAATGCAAAAAAAAAAAAAAAGAATAAAGACAAAATGGTTTTTTTTAAAACCAATTTTTGGTTTTTTTCCCAAACTAGGCCATAGTATCACCAATCCCTGGTCCTTACAATTTATTTTAGGGATTATTACATCTAGGTCTAGAAAAGAGATATATAATTACCACTAAGGTAAGTCATTTTTTTAAATTAACACTAAGGTAAGTCTTTTTTTTTTTAATTACCACTGAGGTAAGTCACTCTTTTTTGAAGTTTAGGTTTAGGGTACACTTTCCTATTATAGGGTTTTAGTGGTTTAGGCACTTTCATAGATTACCCTAGGTTTTTAGGTATTTTCATAGGGTACCCTAGTCATAGGGGTACCATAGAGTTTAAGTTTATGGTGCATTTTTCTATTATAGGGTTTTAGTTGTTTAGGCACTTTCATAGGGTACCCTAGTCGTAAGGTACCCTACAACTAGGGTACCCTAGAGTTTAGGCTTAGGGTGCATTTTCCTATTATAAGGTTTTAGTGATTTAAGCACTTTCATATGGTATCGCTTTGACCTGATGGGAATTTTTCAGAGTTGGACTTGACCTGATAGTAATTATGGGATCCAAGGATAACCTGATGGTAAATGTCGCTTTATTCTACCTAAATCCAACATTAGAGTAAAACCATTTAAAGCATCTCAAATTCTCAATTCATACCAATTTATGTTTTACCCTTTTTTTTCTTACCTAAATTTGGAGAGACCAAAATTCACAAGTTTTTTTTTTTTGCTCAACCCCTCTCACTTTTGTTATTGTAATACACAAATTCGTGTCTTGTAATAAAGACAAGAAAAAAGATGCACATAATGATGTTTTTTATTTAGTTGAATTTAGTGTGAGTGCAATCTCTAATTAATGCTCTAATTAGAGAACAAAAGAAAATCCTCTAATTTGATCTTCAATATGTTTCGACGGCTTGAATGTTTGTTGTTGAATCGTACAAATGATAACTTTTTTTGAATCTTCAAGTTGAATGAACTGAAGAACTAAGTTTGAAGATGGCTTTGATATGTTGGAAGATGAACTTGTGAAGAAATTGACACGTTCTTGGTGCTTGATGATTCTTTGCAAGTTGTTGCTGCTTGTGTTTTCGTGTTTGAAGATGGCTTTGATTTGTTGAAGGATATGGGTTGTTAGGTGATGAATTTGTGAAGAAATTGGCAAGTTGTTTTTGGTGTTTGATGATTCTTCTCAAGTTATTGAGGAATTGCATGAGAGCTCTGGTTGAATGCCAAGCAAGGAGTAAAAAGTGTTTCTCTTCTTGCTATGATATAAGCTCAAGAAGAGGGATTAAGTTTTGTATAATTCTAATTGATTTGATTATAAATTAGGATAATGTGATTATCAATCAAGAAGAAGATTGATTTGATCTCATTTCCTAAAAGATGATTTTGACTTCTTTTATTTATTTATTTTCAAGGAAATTACATTAACCTAAAAAGAGAAATAATATATTTGTTATTTAACTTTCTTATGGGTTATTTTGAAGGGGCCTACATATTTGGCCTAGCCCAATATTTTGACTCATTTGACAAATTAATTCAACTCAACGTATTTTTCGTCTTCCGCGAATATCAAACAAACTAAGCCCATAAATTTGACTTGCCCAATATTCATTTGAAAGCGTTGACCGTTGTTTTGACTTTTAATTAATCAAGATTATTCATTTATCTCAATAAATCGGACGGTGATTAGGTAGCGCCGAAATTTTGGTTTCTACAAATTGCCCCCTCTGAGGCTCAGGCGGATGCTTGCCTTTGAGCATTGGAAGTACGGCTTTAAGTAGCGTTAATTTTCTCACTGTGTAGCATGTACGGGAATTCACCGATGCTAAATCAATCTTGGTCTACGAATTGTGAAATTCGTAAAAAATGCTAGCCCACCAAAACGCTTTTCTTTTTTTTTTTCTTAGTCAGCAATTGAAACCGTAGAGGCGGTTTGGTGCCATATAGCTTCAAAATTGCAACTGGAGAGATTGTTAATTTGTTCAGAAAATAATAATAATAATAGATGGGCAATTATTCCCATTCTTGGATTTAGAGACTAACTCAAAATTGATTGAAATTGTAGACAAATCATGGGAGCTTGTCACAACTAAACATGGGTTTATTTTGTGAAAAAATTGGAAGCGGACTTGCTTTCTAAAAACTGCTCCATGCATGGACTCAGCTACGAAAAAGAAAACCTTGATGATTCCTTTTTCTCTTTCCTGGTGCGGAATCGAAGACTTTCCGAATTTTTTATGCATTTCGCACTAATTTCCCTAGAGATCAATCTCCCAATCACTGAGAATTTGATTTTTTAAAATTCTTACTTCACGCATTCTTCTGCCCAAATATTGTTCCAAAGACAATCTCCTCAAAGTAAAAACCTCACTCTAACTCCTCATGGGCATGGAATAGCAATCTTTATGGCAGAGATCTCATTGCTACCTACGTTTCTTGGAAAGTGGGGGGATGGAGAGTCTATAAATTTGTTGTGTGATCGATGGATTCTGTACATGGATAAGCCTTTTAAGTCACTTTATTCCGTATGTTGGGTCAGATTCTCTCAAAGTATACTTCCTCTTGTGCTCATTTCCGGCTGGACCATCTTGGGATCTTAACTGAATCTCTGATATAATTCCTTCCTTTATTATCCCCAAAATCCTAGGCATCTCTCTTCTAGATGGTGCTGAACCAGACCAATATGTTTGGCCATTCACAACATCAGGACAATATAACTCAAAGTCAGGATACAGATGTTTGTAGGACATGCAGAGGGTTAATATTTCTCATATAGATTCTTCAATTTGGATTTATAAAGATCACAATGTATGGAAAATGGTGTGGTCTATGGATCTTCCTGAGCGCATTAAAATTTTCATTTGGAAATGCCTGAAAGGAATCTTGCCAATTAAGAAGGATCTAGCTACTCGGCTTAATGGCTTGCCCTCTAGTTGTCTTTTATGCGAATCAGACGAAGAATCCCTGACTCATCTATTCTGCATCTGCCAATTTTCAATCTCAGTTTGGCACGCCTCCGGTCTCCAGACTTCCATCCAGGGGCTATTGGAAATATGTGTTTTAAGGAATGGCTTTTGGATTGGATTATCCTTTTTTGTAAGGATAAGCATAAGCTTCTCTCCTTCATTGCACTGCTTTGGTTCATCTGGAAGAACAGGAACTCCTTAGTTTTCTCAAATAAACCGTTTTGCAAAGAAGTTGTCCTTTCTATGGCAAAAGATAGTACGTTGTGGTTCCAACAAGCTTCAAATTGGCTAGAAATGTCTAGAAAATCATTAAACAACAATCCTTTAACACCAATCAACAAATTTCCAACCTTCATTTTAAAATCTCCATCCAAGACAAGATGTTTCCTCAATTCTTGAGTCCTCTGGGTCAATGATGCTTGGAAGGAAGGGAATCCATGGTGCAGATTAGGTTTTACGGCTAGCTTCCGTAATGGCCATCTTATTGCTCAGCACTCAATTTCATAATATACCAACAACTCTCTCCAAATAGATATCCAAACGATTCAACAAGCGATTAAATGGGATTTAAATCATAGTTTTAATGCTATTGATATTCTTTCTGATTGTTTTACTGTTGTTATGAAACTAGGGAGGAGGAGTGAATGTCATCATCATAACACATTTTTTATTCACAGCTTGAGGAAGGAGATTGCAAAGTTGATGTTTTGTAGGGTCTCAAAGGTGCCACAAACGATTGCACAGTGTGTGCACTCTGTGGTGAAGCATGCTCTCGGCCATTTTGTTCCTCACCTGGACACCGGTGATGGATTTAGCTCTTAGGCTTGGTTCTTATTTTATCTTTGTCATATACTTGTTGGGTTTTGGATGGTTTCAGCTTGCTTGAACTCCTATTGTATCACGTTGTGTTATTAATGATATTTTTATCTCTTTATCTTTAAAAAAAATCCATGACTAGGCAAACTTTCTCTTTTAGGCTCATAAGCCCCAAATGTTGTATATATCCGGGCTTATCTTGCTCGTTGTTATCACACACACGTGCATTTTGTGCCTTTATACGATTGATTTTGCACAAGTTGTGTTTTTGATGAGTTTCAGAAAATTAGAGCTAAAAGGTGTCCAAAGCTCCAAATAATCCCCGGTTGTATCCGGAAGTACCCAAAGTCCCGCAATGCTATGGAGGACAATTGCCGAAGCTTAGAACAAGAAATTTGGAAGGTTCAAGGAAGGCCCGGAATAAAAGAACAAGAAATTTGGAGTTATGAGTCTCGAGAAAATATAACCATCTGATAGAAAAAGACTCATTACTTTCAAGATACAAAGGGGATGAATATGAGGTCAATTGGGTTGGAAAGTAGATTCATAGAGCTTTCCAATGGTTCAAGATTTGCCTCATTCCGAGTTCGGACAAAGTCGGGGCGTGCCTGCAAAGTTGGGTCAAAAATCTGTTTGACTAGTCCATTTTGGATCAATCCAAAAATCTTTCTGACCACTTTGGATTGATCCGAAGAAGGGTTGGATCGATCCAAACTCATTTCTGGCGATTTTTGACAGATTTTAGGTTGCTTTAATGTCTTCCATTTATGGAAACTTTTCACTTATAGTATGTTTTTGGGATATTTATCCAATGTAAAGGGCTTTAGTATAAATACCCTCCTTTCTCCCTACTTCTTCCTCTCCCTCCTTAGTTAGTTTTCTAGTAAAAACTTCATAGCTTGTTAAGCTTTACCTTTCTAGATTAATTAAGTAAGTCTTCATTTTCCTTTAATTTCTTGTTGTTAAATGTTGTAGTTACTTGTTGGATATCTATATAAATCAAGTTTGTTTACATTTTTATTGGTTAAATTGTATTCTCTTTTTTTTTTCTAGTCATTTCCTTCTAAAACTCAAGTTAGTAATTGTTGTTTGTGATTTTCTCAAGAGTTAATGAGGTAGGCAAACCTAGGATTAACCATAAAAATCGGTTTTTAAGTTTATTAAGCATGTTTTTAGTTTTCTTTCATTTTCTAGACTTCTTAACTAGTGTAATGCTTGAGTAGTTTTATAGGCTTAGTCCTGGGATGATTAGCACTCCATGACTTGGGATTAATCCATCCATCTTGACAAATAGCATACACCTCTTGTTTATCAAACATTTGGGGTTGCACTTTTATGTACCAAAGGGTGGGTTTGTTAATCTTTTTGATCACACGTAGCCAAGAGCTTGACTACTTGGCACGTATGATGCTTTGGGCGATGTCAACCCATCCGTTTGCCAAATGAACTGAAAATTCTAATCTTTGTTAAACACATTTTTCTAGTAAAGGTTTTAAAATCTAAATCTTTCATTTGGGGTCATTTAATGATGACTCGAGCCAGTTATCAAGAGGGGATGGATTAGCCCGAGTCATGGTCGTTAAATACCCCTAGACTTTGCCTTAGTTTAATTTTTTGTTTTTAATCTTCCGAGTCATTCTCGGAGTTAAGTGAATTCCACCCTCAAATCACAAGCCAAGTTTGCCACTTCAAGGCTACACATTTACTCGCAAGACAACTCTCACACTGAGTGCGTTCGGTCCCTGTGGATTCGACCCGGTCTTACCGGTTATTATGTTACCGCCGACCTAGCCCTACGCTTGGGGCGACACCATCTACGATACAATCTAAGGTCGCAAGCATAGGCCAAGATCTTCCTCAATCGAAAGTGGTGTGGATCTGCACGTGGTATGTAGTCCAAAGACCCACCATATGATCTTCTTTCAATTCTGTTTCTTTTTTCTTTTTTTGAAGAGTATAAAACCATGGCAAGGACGTGTGATGTATATACCTTCCCAATAATTTTTTTGGATTTACTCAATAAATGAGATACAAAGTTTGCAAAAGCCAAGAATACAACCAAAAAGTGCATGATATTTTGTGGCAAGAGATGGTATTTTTTTCGTTATTAAACACTCTTTGTCATAAAAAAAATGTAAAAAAACCAATGGTTACCATGGAAAGCTCTACACGCTTACAGTTACAAAATACAAAGAGATGATTTTCATGCCACATGTAAAGGAAATCATATAGATTGTAAGGAATGCATAGTCACATCTCATGCAACAAAGAGATTTAAAATCTATAACCTGATGCAAGCGAAAGGCAACGATGGGGAGCAGCTACCGATGATGAAAGGTAAGGAAAAGTGGCGTTTGACGGCTAGGGTTTGGATGAGCGTCCATTTTTTCTTTTTACGTTAACGGAGAAGGCAAAGGAGAAGAGTAAAAAAAATTTAAAGCAGTTGAAGTAAAATTGGAACTTGCAAAAGGGTGGTTTTGAAAAACCACTGTAGTTTGGAGCGCGATTATCAATTCCCTTTATTATTTATCTTTTTTTATAGAGCTTTTATTGTGTTGTAAGTAAACTCTTGAATTATGTGTTATTATTGCAATATCCTATGATTTTAGCATTGGGAGGGCAGATGCTTGGACACACACCCACATATAGAATCTTACCCAACTCTATGTGTTGTTGCATATTTGCAAATTTGAAATGCCATAATGCATTTGCTATTTGGGAAAGTATAGGATTTTGTTGTGTATTTTATTTTTTACATTAGGGTTGTTTTTGTAATCTTTTTCTATATTAAGGGTAGTAAAGGGCATAACGCTAGATGTTGAATTTTTTAGTACGGAATATGGTCCCTGTAACGCTCCACGTAGACCACTAGCCCAATATCTTGATTTGATCCACTGGCCACACCACATGACCCAAAATGCTTAAGCCCAAGATACTAGTAGTAGCCCACATGGTTTGTTATATACCCAAGACCACTCATGTAAACAACCAATGTGGGACTAAACACCATCAACTCCCAAACCTGGGGTATTACAATCTTCCCCCCTTAGAGATGCAACGTCCTTGTTGCATGGTCCCAGCAACCTCCCCTGGTGTCCGTGGTGGCAGAGCGCATTCTACCCACCACTTGGACCAGGGCGAGGCTCTGATACCATTTGTAACGCCCCAACGTAGACCACTAGCCTAATACCATGATTTGATCCACTGGTCACACCACATGACCTAAAATGCTAAAGCTCAAGGTACTAGTAATAGCCCACCTGGTTTGTTATATACCCAAGACCACTCATGTAAACAACCAATGTGAGACTAAACATTATCTACTCCCACATCTGGGGTATTACAGTCCCCCCCTCTTCGAAGGCGTGGTTTGGAAGTTGAGGAAAATAAGAGAAAATTAAGAAAATTTCCTTTCATTTTTTTGGTTTCCAAATAAAAAGAGAAAGGAAAATGAAGAGAAAATCAACCACTTTTTTCTTTTCTCCTCTCCCCCATCAGCCATCAGTGTAAATTTTCCTCAACTCTTTTACAAACCAAATAAAAGAAAAAAAAAAGTTTCTTCCCCATTTCCCCTTTTTTTTTATTCTCTCTCTCTTCGGCAACTACCGAAAACAGCCTAATAAGTTTCATTGTATCAAAGCTGGAATGATGTCTCCCTTTCGTCTATCTCCACCCCTTTTCAGCAATCGATTGATACCCTCTCTCAATCGCTCTTTGTACTGGTCCGAAGGTATTGCTACAGCAACATCTGCATCTATCTCCTGATTCTGCTCTTCCAGCTTCCAAAGACCACCGACAGCCAACCCCACCACTCACCGACCACCGTTGGACCCTTTACCCGCCCTCGCCGACCGTCGGAACCCTCTTTCCTGTCACCAACAACTACAACTGCACTCAAATCAGTCTGTTTTGGGAGTTTTACGGTATTTGAGCCCTAAATCTCTCGTAGTCTGCACTGTTTGGACTCGAAACTGTATGGGTATGCATGTATAAGGTATTTCAGTATGTGTATGCACGTATTTCAGTACCATTCAACGTATTAACGCTCTGTTTAGCAATATCTGGTGTTGTTGGGTCCTCTGTTTAGCAGTATTTGGTGTTGTTAGCTCTGTGTTTGTTGATTCTGCTTATTGGTATACTGCACTGGTTATTATGGCGGAAGACAGAGCAATCAATGTTCTTTTGAATGGGCATAACTACTCTTATTGGTCTAGTGTTTTTAAAAATTTTGTTGTTGGAAAGTAAATGTGGGGTCACATTGTAGGGTCTATTGTGAAACCCCCTCCTGTGGACTCCAAGGATCCTGAATATGGAAAGAAACTTGAGACGTATGTCAAAGACTTTGCCAAATGGAAAGTTGAAAATGCAAAAATCCTTACATGGTTTCATAACTCTGTTGAACCTAGCATAGGTATGAGCTTCTCGAAATATAACACGGCTAAGGAAGTTTGGGATTATTTAAAGAGGAGGTATCATGAGTCCAACTTTGCAAAGCAATATGAACTTGAGGGTTCTATTCGACGAGCTACACTGGGAGATAAAACATTCAAGAATTCTACAATGAAATGACACAGTATTGGGACCAAGTGGAATTAATGGAACCTGCAATATTGCAGTCCCTTGATGTCTATGTGGAAAATCGTGAAAAATTGCGTCTTGTACAGTTCCTCATGGCTCTTCGTGGCGAGTTTGAGCCTTTCCGTGGGGCTATGCTTCATCGTTCTCCCCAACCTACGGCTGATGGGGCACTTCATGAGCTCATAGCTGAGGAAACTAGATTCAAGGTTAGTTTTATTGCATCTCCCTCTCAATCTGTATTTGTTGCTCCATCGATTCATATGGCACCTCTCTTGCCTACACTGTGTTTTCACTTGATTCAAAATACACAACAAAACCCTATACTTTCACACTATTCTGGTGATCAATTATGCTTGAATCTCATTTTTGCAATACTCAAGTACTCAAAGTTTGGTTTCACATTTTTGCAAATGCATAGATTGGCGTTGGTGGCCTTTCACCTAATGTTTCTTCTAGTACCGAGGGTGGATATTCAATTATTGGAGGGAAAACTTTGCAGCGGAAGATGGTTGACAGTGTTTCCAAGCATCCTATGTCCTTGGCCGCTTCATGCTTTGTCTATTATGAGGACTTTGCTCCACTTTCTGGTGGTATTGCTTTTGCTTCTAAAACTGAAAGGGGAACTGAGATTGAATTGACAACTCAAGGTGACAAAATGTTAAAGGAAAGGCCAAGGGATATTGGTGTGTCCCATATTGAGGCCTCTTGTGCTACAAATCTTAAAAGCAACGAGGATGAGTCTCTGTTGCCTACAAGTTTCGGTAAGAACCAGCATCATTTTCCTATGAAAAAACAAAAGCCAAGGAAAATTTCTTCAGGGTATTCAGTAGCTGCTGTGAAAACCGACTCTGCCAAGGGTTTACCTCTTCTTGAATCATTTGATATCTGCCTTTCCAAAGTTGCAAAATCTTCCTTATTGGGCTCATCCTTAAATGAGAATATCACAGAAGAACTGATTGAAATGGAAATGGAGCACTCAACAGAAATTACAGGACAAGTTCTTAGGTAAGGGATGGTCTTGTTAAAAGGTTAGATAACTCTCAGTGAACAAGTATTTTGCAGACAAGACTTCAAAAATTTTTGTTTTTGAGTGTTCTAAAGAACTCCTTTGAAGGTTCTTCTTTTCTTAATTAAGAAGATATAAAGCTTAGCTACAGTAAAATTTCTCCCATCACATTGAATTGCTTATTATCATTTTGATTCATTAAGTTGCAACTATTTAGGATATCTCTAAGGTCTGTTTGTTGGTATATCACTTTTTACACGCTCTAACCATGTAGATTCAAATCGTAAAGATATGTCAAACGCTTGGTATGGGCCCAGGAGGTTTTTATCAACCTGGTTACAGAGATGGGCAAAACTTCGTCTGCAAATGATGTCTCTTGGTCTAGAATGGGATCCACAGATGAGGAAGTACGAAACTCACCGGGCAGTTGATGGTTCTGAACCACATGCCATACCTCGTGTATTCAGTTCATTAGTTAAACGAGGAATCCGAGATTCCCATGCCTTAGTTGGAAAGCATGACGGAATATGCAACATGGAAGAGATACTTCCTGATATGTCACCAAACATATGCATTGTGAATTTCTACGAAAACAATGGGTGACTTGGTCTTCATCGGGTCAGCCATAAAATTCTTGTGTTGTTTCTCAACATTTTAATTTAACTGAACTTTTTTTTCCTTGCATAAATCTCATGGAACAATTATCTTTTTAGCCTAACAAACTAGAGAAAACATTCTTTACACCACCGGTGTAAAACCACCGGCATATGTGGGTCCCACCGTGACTTTATTGTTTTAATATGAACCATTCATCTAGTAGGGTGCATAGAGTATTGCATCCATGCAAAAAATTATTTTGATTGGACATCAATAGTTGGACATCAATAGATATATAAAAATTTTGATTTCATTTGGCGAAATGGATGGTCAAGGACAACTTTACTTTAAAATCTATGATCACCCATTTTACAAAACAAAATTCAAATTTTGATATGCATGTTGATGTCCGATCAAGATGATTTTTAACAACGATGAAGTACTTTGCGGGCCCTACAAGATGAATGGTTTAGATCAACATTTAATTAATGATGATGCCCACAAAAGTGGTGGTGGAAAAGAGGGGTTTTACACAAACGGTGTAAAGAATGTTCTCTAAAGTATATCATATTTCCTCTTCATATTATTAAGGGAAGGATTATGTAAGTACTTGGGAGTTTTATGTGACCCCAATCATGTGAAGGCAAAGGAAAATTGTCTTCAAATTCTAGGACACATAACGGTTGTCCCATGTTTTAGGGGGCCGAAAATACTTACGCTTGTTCTCATGTCATATATGAATATAGGACTTCCAGAAACTAATGCAATATCCTTGGTGTTGGAATGTTCCTCATTGCATGGGACCTTTTCAATCGTGAACTAGTTGCAAGTCTAGAGGCACTAACTATTGTACTAACAAGTGTATTACATGTACACGTGGTATCCTTATAGTGGATGAGTGCATCCTTGTATTGCATCATGCATTGATGTGGTAATGACATGGGTACTTTTAGTGTAATAGTTTGTAAATTATTTAGTGCCTCTAGCATTACTCTTATAGTAATGTTTCAAGTTTCTCCCTGAACCCTGGGATTACTTCTTAACATCGTTGCACTTGTCATCCCCTTCTGTTGAGAAATGGTTGGTTAAGTTACCAAGTTGGAATGGCAAGACACCAAATCATTCTAAAAGCCATATTGTATTTGAAATAATTTCTAATATTCCAACAAACATAGACTGATTGTCATTTTATCAATGTATGATATGATAAATAGGGAAAGCAATAGCACAAATTCAGAAGATGTCTTTGAGTTTGTTTGGAATAATGTTGCTCCATATAAGATCCAGTGTTTTGCATGGTTAGTCTGTCTTGGGAGAGTTAAAACTGCTGATTACATGCTTACAATGGGGGTCATTCAAAATCCTGAGGAAGCTCTATGCATTTTCTGTGGAAACAACCAAGAATCTTTAGATCATCTATTGTTACATTGCCAATCAGCTTGGGAAGTTTGGACAAATATAATTGAATGGTGGGGTGTTCAATGGGTGCCTCCTATGACAGTTCACACTCTTTTAATTTGGTGGAATGATTGGAAGTTCAAAAAGAAGAAGAAATTGATTTGGGACTGCATTCCAATGGTTGTGATGTGGTCCATTTGGAATCTGAGAAACTCTTGTAGATTTGATCATGGGGTTCCTAATTGGAGTGAGGTGAAAGAAATTATCAAATTCAGAGTCTCTTTTTGGATCAGAACCAAAAATGATTGGAAGGACTTCTCTATGGATCAATTCCTGTTCAATCTCAAAAGTATTCTGGAGTCTATTTGAGGGGCAGATTTAGTTAAATTTGACACAGCTGCAGCAATGTCTAGTTCGATTTTCTGTTAAGTTTGGATGATGATAGTGCTGACGGCTTTGGTGAGTTGATGTTGGAGTCAGGGTGCTGCAATTGCTGCATGAAAGTGTTGTTGAAATACCTGGTGACTACAACTTATTGGCATTTTTCATGTGTGCAAACTTGTATTTGTTGCTGGAGTGCATCTACTTTTGGTTGACCTCTTGTCAATCTTGTTCTCTTCCTTCTGGACCCGTGTGGGCACATGATTGTTGCTTGGGGGGTGCCAACTTTGTTGGGATGTCCCCTTGCGATGAGATGTCGTTTTATCGGTTCCTTTAATCTTTGTAAGTTCTCTTTCAAAGATTAATAAAGTCTTCTTTTGCCATTCAAAAATAAATAAAAATGAACCATTCTTTTCTTTCTAGGTTACGATGGCTGCAAAAGAATATTAGAGCCTCTTGTTTTCAAAGCCACAAAAATCCTAGAGTATTGAGAGTGAATCTTGAAGCACAAAATCCATGGTTTTTTAATCAAAGCTTCAAGAGATTTCTACGCCAATCATCAATCAACTTCGTGTTTCTTTTGGTGGATTTCTAGAAGAATGATTGGAAGGCTTGAGGATTTGAGGCAGCGGCAATCAAATACTGGGGTGTGGTGTACAAGGAGTCGGCAACCGATCTTAGGTTAATTGCGATAAGTCCCAATTGTGAGTAAGGTTGTTTGTGACCATGCAATGATGTTGATAGTGTTTGATTTCTTCCCGTAATTTTTGCTTATTTAGGATTTTTCCACGTATATCTCTATGTTCATCGTTGTTCTTCAATTTTTATTTATTTGACTGATAGCAAAATAGGAATTTCATAGAATAAAGGACACATGCACAATATACAATTATATCATGCAAACATTGTCCACAATATATTCTCATAAATAAATAAAAAAGGGGATGAAACTGAATAATTAACTAATTAAATATTAAGCCATTACATAAAAGTATTGTTTTTAGTAAGTTCCTAACATATATATCACCTCACAGTAGGTTTGGACCATGTATCTAGTATTGCATCCTGGGATTCTTGTAGCAATTCGCAACAATAGAGTAATATCCATTTTCAGCTTAGCTTTGTTATTTCAGATCCACAGCATGGAGTCCATATCAATTGCTTTGCATCGGTGACAACACACCTGAGAAGTAACAAATTTTCTTGTAGCGGCATTTAGTCCAATGAGATATCACACCCACACCAAATAAAATGACACAAGACAAATGTAGCAACAACATACATGAGTAATGCTACAATATGCACCCCTCCCATATGAGATTTTGTGGCACCAAATATGAGAGAATATGAGATTTTGTAGCACCAAATATGAGATTTTGTGGCTCCAAATATGATATGGCACATGGTATGCACCCCATATGGAAATATGAGATTTTGTGGCTCCAAAATATAAGATTGTGTGGCTCTAAATATGAGATTTTCTAAAAATATATGAGATTTTGTGACTATTCATATGAAGTTGCATACCATATGCACTTCATATCTCCAGCCACAAAATCTCATATTTAGAGCCACAAAATCTCATATTTTGAGTCACAAAATCTCATATTGAGAAGAGCACATTGTAGCATTACTCAGCATACGCATATGAGACAAGACTCAAGACACATGACACAACGAGAAAAACTCAACACTGACAACAAAAGAAGAGAGCAGCCACAAGATAGCCCCAAAACCCAACATCAGACTTAACAAAGACCAAAACGAAAACAAAGAAATAGAAAGACAAAAATAACGTCAAGACAATCCCAGAGAGCAACCCCAAACCCTCCCCAAAGCAGAACCCACAAACCAGAAAAGATCTAAGAAAAGATCTTAATCACAAGGAATGAATAGAAGTCTAATAAGAAGCATGGAAAGATCTAAGAAAACTGGTAAATACCATTCAAGCTAGCAAATATAAATTACACATAAAAATTTTAAATGTGGCAACTTGTACTCGTATTCTGGAAGTGAAAATCAGATAAATTTCATACATAGAGATGTACTCGTATTTGAAATCCATACCCGAGTCCATGAAACTTTGACTGTGAGTAAAGAATCCCTTAAAATTGCTTAATTAAGATGTCACTTTCGTGGAACAGCTATGGTTATTTCTATCATTTTGCCAATTCTAAAGTGTAGAATTCAATTCTACTTGGAGTACTCGTCGGCCACCATGCTTGGAATTGTAGGAGGAAGACTATTATTCACAGAAGAATGTGGACCACGCTTGCACTGATACATATGTATTCTGGTGTTTCATCGTTTCCTGTCTTGGGGTCTTCAGCCCACCTTGGTCACCACAGGCGTGTAGTGAGTAACAACAGCCGTCCGTTCTATTTTGGATGGTCTAAATTTTAAATAAATTGCATTTTATTTAAAATCAATACCGTTCAAGATACTTATTAACGATCCAAATTCACTCACTACAGGCCCCACAATTCGATACAAATTTTATACAGTACATTTTTATAACTAGATATCACATGGGCGGCAAATCAGAGTGTTCAGGTGAAACCCTGACTTCAAACTATGAACCAACAATATAATTTTCTAATGTGGAATTGGTTTGTTTATTTTTTTATATTGTCTGCACTAAGATCATTCGCACAAAATCAATATTTAATTAAAATATACTTCAATTTGTGAGGAACAACGAAACGAATTAAGTGAGCCCAATAAATTCTCAATCAAAATATTATTTACTTTATAGGATGATAGTTTTAGTTGATAACAAGACATGCCGACATATCACATAGTTGACCTGAAAATTGCGAGTTGTGTTTTTTGAATCCACTTTCTCCTTCTCTTTTTTTCTATTGATGTATTTTATGGATCCTTCAGAAGGTACTAGTGGGCACAAGACACTAAAATAAGGATATGAGATCGGTGTAATATGCAATTGTTCATTCAGAACGGAGGTGCAATAAATGGATGCCACAGAGTCGCAATTATTAGGAGTCTATTTTTCATTCATTCCTTAAAAAATGATTTATTAAAACATATATTTACTTTGTGGATTTTTTAGCAAACTAAAATTATATATATATTTGTCACGAGTGAAATAAAATCATGGAGCCACACATGAGGTATCATGTCCAATTAATGAATGGGCTAGTACAAAGATTAATTCAACCGTCTACTAACGTCATCGGTGACCTAATTAATTTAGGCTATAGAGTGACCCAACACAGATAGCACGCAAGTAGATGTCCAATTTCAGACCAAAACTTTCGTAACGTCTTAGGAAAAATGATATGCATATACATTTTTCACTTGTGACTGTTTGTATGTCTTCACCCATCACTAGTGCAAGACCCAGGATTGGCACCGAGTGAGGGGTACCAAGTATTAAGAACCTAAAAGAAAAATTAAAATTGACCACAATTTTATTTTGATAAGCATTCATGTTTGCAAGCACCTCAGTAATCTCGGGATCTTATTGAAATTAACACTCAGACAAACCTCAAATTGTCCCAAAAGAATTGATAGAATTGGAAAAGTTTCGAACTTGAAAACTTAGAAGGGAACAAACCCATATATTTCATACCTTGACCATGAGGTTAACCTCTTAGGATTAATTTAAGCACAAATTATGTGAAATTGAAGGTAAATCTCCATCATACAGTAAAAGACGGATAACCCGTAAGGATTAGTTTTTTCCAAATAATCAAAAGCCCCTAATTTATTTATTTTTTATCCAAAAAAGTTCATTCCAATTTTGAGCTAGACCTCGAGGTAATTAAAAAATCGCTTTATGCTTTTAGAAAATTAAGGACTCATTTTTTACTTGGTGGTAAATTTCCAGCCAAAAGGAAAAGCTCCCAACCCCTTATTTTGTTGGATTACAGAACTCAACGTTGGGATCTAATTATAACATTAAAATGATATTTTTTATTAACAATACGAATTAATGCCACGGCTGAATGAAACATATCATTATCACATAACAACTACAGCATATTTAAAACTTTCAATGGCATCCTTCGCCAGATTATGAGCCTGGCGAGGAACCTTAGCAACACCAACAAAATCAAAACTACAAGCAAACCTATTGTGGTGGGGATTTTTCCGTGAGGCTGATTTCTTCAATGCGTATTTCCTTTTACACTTGTTGATCCTGCACCAAAGAACACTGGCTAGTGTCACTTGGGCCTCTTGCCCAAGGACACTCCGACGATCAAATTAATATACAGAAGAGAGAGTACAAAGGGTAGTAGATCTGAGATTGTATGTGTACCTTTAGGGTTTATCTCTTGTTATTTATAGATACTCCTGTACTTGCTCTCCAAGTCATGTGAAGTCACTCGTCACACCCGCGTGGTTTCCTAGAGGCTTCTAGAAGCCCCTTCCCCAGTGCCAACTGTCTCTCGGCACGTGTCTTCTAGTAACCGCCTTATTAACCCGATCGGGTAAGCTCATGGGTCGGGCCTTACCGCCCACCCATAAACCGCTTGGGCTCGTTAGGCCCTACGCCTGGTCCAGAGTCACAATCATGCCTTATGGCCCTTTCGGGGGGGCCATATTACATACGGTAATACTTATTATTTGGCCATAACGCAATACAGCTTATCCGTGTATTCAGTGCATACAGCATCTAAATGTGTTCGGTACAATACCTTCATATTCGGCCCCCACACCTATTAAAACCTTTTAAGAAATTAAAAGGCTCTATATTTTTTGTGAGAATCTCCATTCTAAAGACCGGACACCAACATGATTGCATCCGTGAGAATCTGCACCTGCTTAAGACCCTTAGCATTCGCCCGGCCAACACAAAGCTTTGAAGAGCTGCTAAACCTTCAACCGGATTAAGGCTCTAACCTTTTCATTCCCCAGCTAGCAAGCCACCATCAACCACACTCCAAGCTGCCATTTATGTGCCACAGCTTGCAACAACGCCAATTACATACACTGATCACAAAAGAACTCTTTTAAAGCATCCACTGACCGAATTAATGTAGCCTCAGTGCAACAATCAACAATCCATCCCTAGGCCCATCCATAATATTATATGACTTGCTATCAAAAGCAAAACTTCCTGGGCCCAAGTAGATTTCGTTCTTTTTTGCACCCAAAATCTATACCTGTAAGTGGCGGCCTGGCCCAACCAACTTGTGAGCTAATGATTTGGATTCAAAAAGAAGGCTCCATAGCTCATTACATTCGTATGATAAGTTCTGAACGGTATAAGGTTTTCTCCCGTTTTGGCACGGTCTTTTAAGTTATCTTATCTTAATTATAAGATTTGGGCCAAATTTTAATACCCCAACATTCGTTTTGACAAGAGAAAGTGGAAAAGTGTAAAATATAGGCCAAAATTGAAATTTAAATATCATATATGACAAGGAAAAAGACGCAAAAAGTGAGTCTATATGATATAGACTTATAGGAAGAATTTAAATCTTTGGTCTATTGTAGACATCCCGATTTTGACTTGGGAAACTTCTCAAGCATTCCCGATGATGAAATAAACCAACCGTGCATGCCTCAAGGCTAAGATCAAGGTTTAAACTCACTAAACCACCCAAAACCACCATAAACCCTTTTCAAGTAACCCTACCAACCCGAAAGACCAAAATACCATTCAAACTACCCAAATAAACCAAGCCAAACCCTTGTGCTCAAAACCCTTTGAGCGCTCAAACCCATAAATTTGAGCGCTCAAACCATGACGTCACATTTTGAGCGCTCAAACCCTCCATTTGAGTGCTCAAACCCTGTCCAATCAAATTTTTGTAGAGAATCTAATCATGGGATTTTGTTGATCTTGGGAGCGTATGCCATCGTATTGTTGTGTATTGTAGCCCTTGATTTGGCCCCTATTAAGCCTAATTGGCCTTTGAAATCAAAACCCACTATTTTCCCTCCATTATCACTCTATATAAGCATCCCTCCACCTCTTATTCAAGGGTAACCAACTGATAAACACTCCCTCTCACTCTAGAAAACTATTTCCCAATCTCTCTCTTCCATCACCATCAATCTATTGAAGCTCTATCATCCATAACCAACAAAATCCATTTGATCATCATCATTTAAGTTCAAATATACCATCATCTATCCAAATACCCACCTAATCAGACTTACATTTCCACTCCATTGTCCATAACATCACCTTTCAAGCCTACACGCACAGCCATTGTTCAGTCTTTCATAAAAACCCCAAGTTCAAGCCTTGATCATAACCAAAAAGGTAGGAAACCATGTAAAGTGCTACAGGTTGGTCAACCTAAGGGTGACCAGCAAGTTCATGGTGGTTTAAGTACCTTCTATGAGCTTACAAGGTTCAAGTTATCAAGAAAAACAAGTTTTAAAAACATCAGGCCAACATGGTTTGAGTGCTCAAAAACCCTCTTTAAGCGCTCAAACTATTTTGGCTATGCTGTGATTTCTATGGTTTCTCATGTCATATCATGTTGATATCATCCTTTGATGGCTTTTGTCAGTTCAAAAACTCTCATATCAATTTATTTCACTCTTGATTATTAATCAATGAACCCAAAAGCCATGTGAATGATGTTTTATCATCATCAAGAAAAGAACAAGCTTTATTCATGAGATGAAAAGTCTATCTTACTCTTTCAAACAATGATTAGAAGGTTGATATTCATAAAACTACCAGAGAATGGCTTGAAAACCACAGAGACTCACATCCCTTGAATAGGGTTTAAGCGCTCAAACACTATTATGTTTCATCTTTATCTGCTGCTTATTCTAGCTTTAAATCATGTTTTAAGCTCCTTCCGGTGTGTGTGTGTGTGTGTGTGTGTGGTTATTGCATCCACATCAATCTGATCCTCTTCTTCTTACACTCAAACCTTGTATGTGCTTGGTACATGGCTCATTATCTCTATTCATGCAAGCCCTCTCATTGATGTTTTTGGAATATTATGTTCATTTTCATCGTTATATGTTGTTTTGGGGATATTGGTGATCTAAATAAAGGCAGGAAGGAACGAGAACACTCAAACCAAAAAGATAGCTTGTGCGCTCAAAGCCTCCCTTTAAGCGCTCCAACTGTCTCCTTGAACATCAAAATTTCTCATCATCCGAGCTTGCAAATTGTGTTTTGAGTGTTCTATATGTCTCTTGATGCTATGTTTTCACTTATCCAATACCTATTATCTTCTTTAGTTCACAAATAAGCCTCAAATTATGTTTGCATGATCATTACAGTCTGTTAAGTCATCAAAGTACCATTTTTAAGCAAATAACAGTGTCCAAATCATGCTTTCATCTAGTCAAAATCATTAGAAGCATGTATAGTTGAGTAGGGGTTGAGTGCTCCATCCCACCCTTTGTCTCATTTTTTATCCTGTACATACTAACATCTTTGTTAGCTGTTTGATGCCTTTGTTAGTTTATGCTTGCATATCATCGTCACTCATGCAGTCCACAAAGCACAAGCATACACTGTAATCCTTTGTCGTGTTTATCATTGCTTAAATGGTTTCCATCCCCGTTTCCCATTTATTTGCTCAAAGTTGAATTACAAACATTTCATGTAATCCCACTAAATACTTAGTAGAGACCGGTCTTTGAACTGAGCGAGGGGGGAGCTGTAAAACCCTTCCCCCTTGTAACCGAGCTCCCAAACCTAAAATAGTATGGTGATGACGGACCAGTACTTGAACTTTATCCTAAAAATGAGGAACGAGTCAATCGAGTTCGGTTCCTCAAGGTCAATCCGATAAAACCCGGGTGGCAAATTCAAATTGATAGTACCTTAGAGGGGCATCCACATCTATATTTTTATACTTCTTTGATTTCTCGATCGAGACGAACAATGTAGTATTTAAAAATTGATCAAAATCTCATAAGAGTTGACAAAAAATAATAATTAGAAAATCATATCAAAAATTTGGCAAAAAATTAGGCTAATGGGGCCTTAAATTTGATTGACACTTAACCAAATCGAGTGCTGATTTGGAATAGTCATCTGTGACCATCTTTATAGCTTCTCTGATTTTAGTTTAGCCACAACCAAATGGGGCTAGCTCAGTTAACTAGGACTCTTATATCTCACTAGGAGGTTAGGAATTCGAATCATCGGACCTGCGTGGAGTTATTCCACATGTATTTGCTGGCTTATATCTCTTCTTAATGGAGCTATTAGTTGTATTGGTCTTATAGTGATTGTGGATTTTATTTCAAATCTCTCCACCTCCTGGTGGATGTTCCTATTAGTTTTTTGTCAAAAAAGATAACAGATGGTATTATTATTGAGAAAAATTACAACAGCAATCATAAATTCTAAAGAACAATTTCCATTGATGAATATATAGAAAAGATTACAATGTATAGAAACAAACTAAAAATTACAGTAACTAGAAATCAAAAACACAAACAGTGCTGAGTCGTCTGAAATCACACTCTCCTTAACAAAGATGTGCCGCCTACCATGGGTGTTGTAGGATGAACCAACGTCTTCATCCCAAGATAAAACGGCTGGTACCACTAACCACCGGAACACCACCATTGGTAGCCTTGGTGAACTAACTGACATCTACCTCTCTCTCTCTCTCTCTCTCTCTCTCTCTCTCTCTCTCTCTCTCTCTCTCTCTCTCTCTCAAAGAAGATTTTCAGAACTTGGATGTTAGATGAATTTCGGTGAAGAAACAAAGGGCCAATTGCTGCTCAAGCCTTCAATACGGGATTTGAATGAGGCAATTCAATTCAACAATTGAATTGTGAAACCCCCAACAAAATACTTGAATTTGAATGGTGTAACTATAGAAATTTGGCTGTCATTCAATCTCTATCATAAGGAGGTTACGAGGTGTTATAACCAGCAATAAACATCGTTATATCCAGCTATAAACACGTGCAATAAGTAGCTAAATGGGTCCTTTTAGTTGCCATGAGAGACCCTCCGAACGCCCTGTTTCATTCACATCGAATTTTTGGGAAATTTCCAACAATGCCCCCATGAATGAAAATTGGCAGGCATACAGACACAGAGTAAAAAGCTGACTCGAGATGGAGGCAACAGATAATTCCTGCATAGGATAGGTAGCTTTTGGCCTTGAACCTTCCCTTGTGATAGCCTATCAAGTTTGCTGGCAGACCAATGTGCAGACCCGCTTTGAACTGTTCCACCGCCGATGTAAACTGGGACAATAGATATCACACGGGACTTCTCCTAACGTAGTTCAGTTCTCACTGTTGAGTTCATTTCGGCCATGACACTCTCTTCCTGGTTTTGCAAGTATTTTCTTAAGAATTTTGCTAGATTCTCAAAGAAGTGGCCCCACTTCATAATCACATAGGTGACCTTCTTATAAAAGGTACGCTGCTATACCCCGCTTGGCATCTCAAACAGATAAGAGTCATTAAATGCAACACTTAACCTCTTCCAACAGAATTCACTTCTGCATCATATAAATGGGCTAGAGATCAAATCTCCACGTTGACCGTTCTCTATTACACGCAAAAGGTAGTCTCATTGAACCTAGATCTTAGATTTCCATTCTGCTAGGTTGGCTGCCCCCATGGTAACTATGAACATAATGGCTTCAGTCCCATTCCTCCCAATGTTTTCTCAACTAGCTCTTGAGATAACCCCTTTGGTTAACGGATTCACAATATTGTCCTTTGACCTTATGTAGTCAATCGTGACAACCCCACTTGAGAGCAGTTGTTTAATGGTATTGTGTCTTCGACGTATATTTCTAGACTTACTATTGTAATTAGCATGCAATGCCCTACCAATCGCAGTTATCATAGTGGATACTAATAGCTGGCACTAGTTTCGACCATCTTGGAATATCTTTCAGGAACTGGCATAGCCACTCAGCCTCTTATGTTGCTTTATCTAAAGCAATGGATTCAAATTCCATAGTAGATCGTGTTATACACGTCTGTTTAGAAGATTTCTAAGTAGCTGAACCACCAAGCGTGAAGACATATCCACTCATGGATTTTGAGTGCTTCATATCTAATATGCAATTGGCATCATAGTAACCTTTTAGTATTGCCAGATATTTGGTGTGGTGCAACCGCAGATCACGAGTATACCTTAAATAATGTAGTACCCTGACTATCTCCTTTCAGTGATCATGCCCTGGATTTACTCATGTATCTGCTCAGTCTGCTAACTAAGTAGGCTATATCAGGTCATGTACAACTCATCATGTACATGAGGCTCCCAATTATCCAAGACTACTCTAATTGGAGACTTATGTCCATGGGGGTTCTTGCGATACTTGTATCAAACTAGTTGAACTTCTCAAGAATTTTGTCAACGTAGTGTGTCTAAGACACACAAGTCCATCAAATGTTCTGATGATCTTCACACCTAGTATCACATTTGCAAGGCTCATATCCGTCATGTCAAACTTAGAGTTCAACGTATTCTTGGTAGATCAATGACCCTATCATTACTACCAACAATGAGCATATCATCAATGTAGAGACACAAAATGATGTATCCTTCGTCGGTGTCCTTGACATAAACACACTTGTCACATTCGTTGATTCGGAAGCCACTAGACAACATCACATTGTCAAACTTCTCATGCCATTATTTAGGCACTTGTTTTAGACCATATAGAGATCTAACAAGCATACAAACTTTCCTTTCTTGTCTTGGCGTGGAAAAACCCTCGGGTTATTTCATGTAGATTTCTCTCTCTAAATCCTCATTAGGAAAGCTATCCTAACACCCATCTGATGTACAAGCCTTGCTTTGTAGTTATCTATTGACTCATTTGTCTTTATCTTCCTTTTGAAAATCCATTTGTAGCCCAAAGGCTTACTACCTAGACGTAAATCAACCAGCTCCACGTATGTTTTGGAGAATGGAGTCCATCTCAACCTTAATAGCCTCCTTCCATGACGGACCATCAAGACAGCTTGCAGGTTCCTTGTATGTCCGAGACTCACCTTCTCATAGATAAGTTAGAAAGTTTAAACCAAAAGATATTGATGATCTAGCCCTTTTGCCACGTCTAGGCTCTACATTAACTTTTTGTTCTTGGTCTCAACTGCTCTCACTAGTAGTCTCTAAAGTTTTCTTGATAGAACTTGCTTTGCACTATGCACGTTCAAAGAATAATGCACTTCTAGATTCCATATTTGCATTCTTGTGCGCAAACAAGCAACAATCATTAGTCCTATTTGCACCTTTTAGGTATAAGGCACACCACTTTTGCAATCCCATAGACACGTGTAATAAGCAGCTACATGGGTCCTTTCTGTTGTCTCGAGAGACCCTCCAAACGCCCTGTTTCATTCACACCAAACTTTCGAGAAATTTCCAACAATTATAAAATCAATCAAGCATTACATCAAAAGGAAGTCTCGTCTTTTAACAAAGGACTGACCAACCAAAACAGAGGGGACTCAATCCAAAGACCATACCCCGTACCAACTAAACCTCTAAAAGCAATAGTGTGAACCACTGTGTTGGAAGGCTGGCAAGCGAAAGAAAGATCAAGCACGTAAAACTTCACCCCAAGCTAAGAATATCATGTAAAATAACTCTCACTTCGTTACTTACTTTTGAAAGACCATTAAGCATGCTAATCACTGATTTCGGATCACTTTCAAAAATCACAGAGCTAAGTCACAAATTGGCCCCTAGCAATGATCCGTGACGAAAAGCCAATGCTTCTGCTACTAAAGCACTGGCACAACACAAGATATTCTCCTATTAGTTTGATTGGACTTATAGTAAATGTGAACTTTCTTTCTAATTTGACATATTTTTATTGATAACCGGATGTTTGGGCTAACTTGCACACACACCTCTACTAATTCTAGAGCCTTGAAGGTATAATTCATACTCCCTTTGTTTCTTTTTAAGTGTGTCATTTGTAATTCCAACTTATTAAGAAAACATCATCATTACACCTTTCATATCAACTTTTGCATTCACTTTCCACTATTGTAATTGATGGAGACATTATAATTAAACTTTACCTCACTATCTTTTCAAAGAGAAACCTACTTTTAAGGGAAAATAGGAAATGTATTAACTTTTACGTACTAACTTTTTAACATCACATTTATTTAAGGACAGTCCAAAATAGAATATACTACTCTTTTTAAGGAAAGGAGAGAGTACTTGTATTTCTCCTACTATTTGGGGGGAAAAAAAAAGACTTCACATCATCAGTTCACCGAATCGGCTTGTAGCCGCAACATTCCCAAAGTAAACTTGTAATGGTGGCATCGCGCACTGGCGAATGTATAACAATTTGTTCACTTTTGTGCTTACGTACCTGGCAATTGCATCTAAACAAGTGCAAGACCAGCTCATGACAAGGGAGGCTTAAAGCAGCTATCAATAATAAGCCTTAACACATCAAGTTTATTTGTTTATAAAATAATTGTAGACACCCCAATTTGGGCCCACGAAATCCATAGCGTTCTCGATGATGAAAATGGACTTTCAAACATGTTTTAGAGCTTAAAAGGGATTATTGAAATTTATCCAAAACCTTAACAAAACACTTCCAAACCAAAAACCAAAAGAAGCCGTTGGACTCATTCCATGCACCTGTAGCATATTTGCATGCACCTGAATCACCTGCCTTCAGGCGCCTGAACCTTACCCATCCACCTGAACCACTTCCCTTTAGGCGCCTGAACCCATTCCATGCACCTAAAGCCTTCCCTTTAAGCGCCTGAAGCTCTTTTCCAGAATTTTTAAATTTTGAGTGGAGAGATCTGCATGCAATGATTATGATGCAATTTTGGGTGATTCTGCAAGGGAGGAGTGTCTAGGCCTATTTGAACCTCTAAAATAACCTTTAGGAGGCCAAAACTACCATGGTAAGCCTAATAAAAAAAAACCCCCCACACCCCACATTTGAGGGGGTTCCACCATTTTCCTGGAAAAAAAACAGCCATAGCCAACCACCTCATTCTCAAAGAAAACACCCAACAACCACAAAAAAGTCTCATTCAAACTTCTATCATCCATCCAAAACCCTTTTTCATCATTCTAATCATCCATTTCAAGCTCAAAAGGTAGTGATTCTACCTAATTAGTGTGAAGAAGTTCTTTTTTAGGAAAGTCAGTAGGCTCATGTTGGTTCTCAATACCAACAATGGGTTTACAATGACTCAAATATATCAAAAGAGTATTTCTTGCTCAACACCTGAAGCAGTAGCTTCAGATTTTAGGCTCAGTTCATTTCACCCATTGATTGGCGCGTGAAATGGTTGCATTTGAGCGCCTGAGTAGGGTAGAATTGGCCTAATTATCATGGATTTAATCCTCATTTTCTATTTAATATGTGCACGTGGTTGCATTGGGTGTTTATGCTTAATTTGCAGGTAATTGAGGTGACTTGGCGCTAACAGAAAGTGTCGGGACGTGGGTTGAGAATTGGAGCGCTGCGGAGACTAAGTGTTGGAGCAGGAGTTAGAGAAAAGATGTTCGGGAGCGCTACCCCAAAGTGAAGGAGCGCTCAAGATGGCACAAAAGGGGCTCCGAAATGAACAGAATGTTCTGGAGCGCTACACCAAAAGAGATGTAGCGCTACCGGATTGTTAGAAGTCAATGGTCAACGGGAAGAGTCAACCAGTCAAAGGGGGAGATAAGCAAGCGGTAGCGCTACACCACTTTTGGTGTAGCGCTACAAATAGCTTATCTTGGCCGATGAACAGCAAAATTTTTGGTCGTCCAAAAAAGTATAATCCTATTACATCTCTCGATTTTTAATTAGAAATTAGAGTTTAGTATAAATACTTATGTTTTAACTTAGATTAGGGTTCCACGAATTTGTACAAGTTTTTAGGTTTTCAAGTTTTCGGCTACAGCTTCGGCTTTTTCTTTACAGCGCTTGATTTCAAGTTTCAAAGTGTGGATTGGATGTTTTGCTTTGATTATTCAAGGGTACATTTCATTACGCAATCTTTAGCATAATTTTCTGTCATCGTTTTCATTGTTTCATTATGCTTAGATCTAATATTAGCGTTATTTTCATCGTTTTCCCAACAATGCGCGAGTAGTCTATTTGAGTGCGGTCGCGGGACGAAGGTGTCCCATGGCTATGCTAATTTATGTTCCACCTTGGTGCTGAATTATCTTAATTAATGCGCAATTTTTGAATACGGAATTTTTCTAGCAAACGAACCCGGGCATTGCCAATTCCCAATGCACACAGAGATTGGTAACAAGTGGTGTGCATCTGTTGGAAACTATTTTTCATATGTTAAAATCTATTAATTGAATAATTGTGGCCCGAGTGAATGTGAATTAGATTAGTTGCGGGCACCGTAGTGCCCACGACTGTGCTCTCCTTTTTTAATTCAGAGTTCGGTAATTAAATTAGGTTAAGTTAGTTAATTAATTAAACCAATTGATCAAGGGGTGGCTACCTGAGAGCCAGTTACAAACATAGAACTGACATAGTTTGAGTGAAACACCGTAGACCGTCTCTGTGGTTCGACTCCGGTACTTCCGGATTTATAGTGCTGCACCGGTCGATAGTCCTACGCTTGGGACGAAATCTTAGTTAATTATTAATCACCCGAACGGTCAAGCACCCATTTTCATCTTTAAATGCCTTATTTTGATCCACAATTATTGTGATGATGGTTTAAATCCCAGAATTTGCTTTATGTTTTTCCACTCCAAGAAGTGAAAACCAAACTTTTTAAGAGGAAAATGACCTTCAATGCATTTAAGATTAAGTATTTCTCACAAATTCTCTATTGGAGGCCATTTTCTTTGCATGTAAGAGTGAAAAGTCTCTATTTTGCTATTTGAATGGATGAAAAACATGCTTTTATGAGATATAAATGGTGTTTTATGGTACAAATGAGTTGTTAGATGAAGCTTTCCACTTTGCCTCTTAACAGAGTTTTAATATCATTATTTTACCTATTCCAGTAGCAAAATAGAGGTGAAAGTGGGTTTGATCAAGCACCTGAAGCTCCTTTCAAACGCCTGTTCCTCTCAGCTTCAGGCTTTTGAAACATATTTTTATGTGCTTGAAGGAAAGTTCAAAGATCAGATTGTATTTTTCAAAAATAGTCTTAAATGGTCTATTCTGCCAGTTTCAAAGTCAAAACAGTGGTGAAAGTGGGTTTGATCAGGCACCTGAAGCAGTAGCTTCAGGAGCCTAAAGCTTCTTTCAGGCGCCTGATCCTCTTATCTTCAGGTGTTTGAAACATTCCTTCAGGTGCATGAAAGAACCAAGAAGACTAAATCTAATTTTGCAAAAAGGGTTCCAAACAAATTGCTATCTTATTTTACTCATAGTTTGTGGTTGCTACTACTGTTCTTCATGTCATTACACCATCATATTACATCACCTGCATTTGCACAAGCATACACTCTCATACAATAAATTGTGATGATCCTTGCAAACTTGCTTTCTTTATTTTGTTCATGTGTTTAGGTTCATGAAATAAATGTTTTTCTTAAATCCCTTAAATACTAAATAGAGACCGGTTTCCATAAATGTCATTACACCATCATATTACGTCACCCACATTTGCACAAACATACACTCTCATATGGTCCTTAAACCCGGGTGGCGACTCTCAAATCATAATCATATTTTCAAAACCATTAGGTGAATTTTTGCGAGGGTGTCCACAATAATTCATTTAAATTTTTTTTATAACATTTTAAGATGCAAAATCAGTAATTAAATCTTTGCAGTCCAATTTTGCTACCAAACCATGTTCCTTTTGTAAGAGAGATAAGGAAGAATACGTGATTTCGTTTTCTAAGACCATAAATTAGAATAAAAATTTGAGATGGTATACCTTGCCTTTTTCTTTTGTCAATTTGTGCTCCTAGTTCGGGGTCTACATTATCAAGAGGTGAGATGGAAAGTGTCATTGAGAACTTTTTTTTTCCTTTTTTAGACAAGGCAAACATTTATATGGGAGCGAGCTCAACCACTAAGCTATCCCTCGACAGTCAACATCTTTATTGAGACCATTCACACTCTGAGTATCATGTAAAAATGCGATTTTGTTAGTACCTATGGTCATCAGTTACCCTCAGGGCACTTCTATAGAAAGACCCCCCACAATGCAACCTTAACACAACCACAATCAAACCTAAATACAGACACTCTTTCTTAACGCTTTCGATAAAATAAAATAAAAAAATTCCATTTGCTTTGTAATTTGATGGAACTTAAACCCAATAATTGGCCTAGCGGTCTTGGCTCTGTAATTTGCTCCCTCTTAATGTCTCACGCAAGGGCGACTCCACCGTTGTACCAGCAACTCGCTGGGTTCAAAAAATGTACTGGAAAAAAAAAAACTTTAGATATAAATTTTAAAAAAATTAATATTGTCAACGCTGGGTTACTCATTTAAGGCAATAGTCAGGATAGTACACATTTAAATAAATTTAAATAAATTTTTCAAACTAAATTTGAACCAAATTGTTATAAACCAACAACATAAAAACAAGTTCAACCCAAATATGAGAGTTCAATATATAGTACACATTTAAGGATAGTGGTTGCGTTGCATTTGATTCAATGTGAAAACATTCAAAAATTAAAGGGAATCAAATGAAGAAGAAATCAAAAATCAGTGAATCAGTCCAAGACTCCAACGAAAGAAAAATTGAAAATACTTCCTGTCCTCTCTTTTTTTTCCGCATTCAGTTTTTCTTAATAGACACGCTTTGTATTTTTGTTAACACTAGATGAAAAATTCTAAAATTGCCTCTAGTCTTAGGTTCGATTCTCCATAAAACCTACTTTTGGGCCACCTCACCTGGCCTCACGTGTAACCGTAGAAATAGCTATGGGAAGGACTATAAGAATTACCTAGAGATATTCAAAAACTGATTCGTGACACCCTAAAAAAAAAATTGAAGGAAAGCCAATATGAGCATCAAAATATTTAATTAAGCCCAACTACCAACTGTCCTAAACTTTCACTTACAACAAAAAAATTAAATTCGACAGTAAACATAATTAATGCGGTCCCATATAACATACCAAATGGACTTGCGACATCTGGCGAAAATTAATTATCTATCTTCCAGTGATCCAACTACTTGATTGTAACAGTCCAATGTGAAAAGTAGCGAGGTGCTTACAATGATACGCACGTTAGAGCATCCCAAACAATAACTTTCCAAAAATATTTATGAACACTATATATTTTTTATTTTAAGTATTAACATATCTTTCAATACTTCAACAATCCTCTCTATTATCCTCTCATTTTAATTAAATATGATCAAGAAAGAAGAGAGAAAAATAATAAACAAATAATTGGTGGGTGCATAGTGCCTCAATAAATGGGGGGAGATTTGTTAAGTTACTATTCACATATGCACTTTAGAGAGGCATTTGTTGAGGCTGTTGTATGCTCCATTTGCTGTTTTTGATTGGTAAAATACCTAAAAGAGGCATTTGCGGAGCCTTGGGCTTGTTCTTAATGGTACTATCATGTAAGATCACCAATATCTCATTCTTTTAAGTAATCATTCAACGCTCTCGGAATATCATATGGCAGCTTCACGTAATACTCTTAAGTTAAGTTTTTAATAAAAATGTCATCTTCGTATTGTGGTTAAAATACCAATTGTTTCAAGTAAATGTCAAATTTATTGATATATATAAAAAGAATGACTTACCTAAACTTGGTTAGCATTTGAGACATAGGAGGTAAAGATAGTGTCACTGAGAACATTTACTCTATATATTTTACGTGGTCCCCACTTCCCCTCTGGCCACTTCTATATAAAGACCCCCACAATGCAACCTTAGCACACCCACACTCAAACCCGAACACACACACTCTTGACACTTTTGATAAGAAAGCGTTCCATTTTTTTCCCCTTCAAGAAATGGCCGCTAGGTCATCAGAAATAATGGTGAGGAAGGTAGCATGTGTGATGGTGCTGATGTGCATGGTGGTTGCTGCACCCCACGCTGAGGCGGCGATATCTTGTGGCACGGTGGTGTCGTCCCTGGCCCCATGCATCAGCTACTTAAGGAGCGGTGGTGGGGTGGTGCCGGCGGGCTGCTGCAACGGGATTAGGTCCCTAAACGGCGCGGCTAGGACCACACCTGACCGTCAGGCGGCGTGCAATTGCATTAAGAATGCATCAAGTGGCATCAAGGGCATCAATTACGGCCTCGCTTCTTCCCTCCCTGGAAAATGCGGTGTCAACCTTCCTTACAAGATCAGCCCTTCCATTAATTGCGCCACGTACTCTCTCTCTCTCTCTCTCTCTCTCTCTCTCTCTGTGTGCATTTTGAAATTTGCTCGATTCGTACAATTAAATTTTGAGATTATATGTTGTAGGACGATAAAAGTAATGAACAATACCAAATATATAACAGAATTCGCAACTACTCCAATATCCTGTCATACAAACAACCTGTTCTAGAAAGTGTTGGTAGTTCTATTGTATGCAAACTCTGCTATAGCTAACTCTATGTTTGATTTTTGTGACATTTTGCTTTTGCAGAGTCAAGTGAGATTTGACGGACGCGCGGAGTATTTATAGCAGACGATGATGTTTCTATACATCTACCTGTAAGTAGCTAGAGAGAATAAACTTTTGTGAACAATAAAAGTCCACATGGGGTACTGGGTTCCATTACTACCTAGCTAGGACTGTATCTACTGCTCTTTTTTTTATTTCACCTCTCTTATGTAATATGTTTGGTGATATTTATTCGAGAATATAGTTGCTATGTACTTCTATTTGGAGCAGCTCTCTCTCTCTCTCTCTCTCTCTCTCTCTCTCTCATTTAAAAAGTTGCTGGAGAATTAAGGACAACTTCATTTCTCTCTCTCTCTCTCTCTCTCTCTCTCTCTGTGACTTCGCTAAATGTTATATTCATTTCTTAATCATCAACTCATCTAAAATAATTAAGTTGCTAGAGAATTAACGCCCTGTTTGTTAAAGGGATATGTATATGAGGGGAGAAGAGGGATATAATAAGAGGGGGATATAGAGGTGGATATAGTTTGAGGGGTATTATTTTAGAAGGGGAGATAAAAAATAACTTTGTTTGTTTTGTTGTTGTAAAAGGTGGATATGGAGGGGTTGGATAATGTAAAATACCATTTTTGTCCCCAATAAAAAAGTCAAAAAGTAAAAAAATGGGGGCCATGCAACTCTATCTCGCAGCAGTAAAACGGTAGTGGTGGGCCAACTCTCTCTCACATGCTGCCACTTCCCATTTCGTTCTTTCTCTCTATGACGCATGGCACTGGTGGGCCAACCATGCCCATTCTCTTGCAGCAACAACAGTACATGGTGCCAACTGCGCACAGGGGTAAGTTGGAATAGGAGGCCGGATATAGCAAAACCTGGGGGGAGGGTGCCTATATTTTATCCCTCCCCAAAGTGATATACAAATCCCAGGATATTATATCCGGGTAAAAAAAAAAACTAAACAAACACCGGATATAAAACAGCCAGATTTCTATATCCGGCCTCTCTCTATATCCCCCTTCCATCTACCTCTAACAAACAGGACGTAAGGGACAACTTCATTGTCACGCTCTCTATTTTCAAACCTAAATATATAACATTTCCATAAAATCTGAATAACAAATAATCCAAAGTTTTCTCCCATAATAATAATCCTCCAAATCCATCCATGACATATCTAAGCATTCCCAAATATATTCCCGTTAGATTACAATACATATTTCATAAGAAATCGAATGAAAGTAGTCAAATTGGCTACATTCTTCCCAATCAAATGGTATGCCACCTTTCGATACAACGTGATTCAAAAACTTTACCTTGGTAATCAAAACTTGCACTTACTAAGTTTAGCATACAAGCGATGTTGATCTCTCAAGAGTTCAAGAACGATGGTAAGATAAGATTAATGTTCCTCCTCCGAAGGTGAATAAATGAGAATGTCATCCACGAATATAATGACAAAGCAATCAAGATAGGCTCGAAAGATACCATTCATCAAGCCCATGAAAGTAGCTAGAGCATTTGACAATCCAAAAGGCATTAACACAAATTCATAAGGGCCATAACTAGTACGAAAAGCGGTTTTTGAAATGTCTTCCCTTTGAACCCTCAACTAGTAATAATTGGACCTCAAGTCAGTTTTAGGACTCATAGCACAGAGGTGTTTGAGCAGAGATTTGTGTTAAAAACCACTTTCTTTCCATGGCCAGGACCAATACCTATATTATCTTGAGGCGAGATTTTGGGATTTTACTAGCACGGAGCTGTAAGGACTCATGTTTTTAAATAATTTTTCGGAAATAATGTTAGGGAAGTGCAAGGAAATGAAAATAGTACAGTACGGGGTCAATGTGAAGTTAGTAATTGCATTTGGGTGTTTGTGAAACACCTTAGAAACTTAAGGGGTGTAAGTGCACATATGGGGGTGTATATATGTAATGTATGGCTGATTTTTGTCCAAAATACACTCCCCTCTCTCGCAAAAAAAAATCAGACATCTCTCTCTTCTTTTCCTCCTCTCAAGCTTCTTCAAAACCCTCCACAAAATCCACCCTCCACACTCAAATACTTCAACATCCAATCAAAGATTCATCTTCTACATATGATTTGGAGTCCGGAACTCCGTGGTTTTGCTTAGAGCTAACATTTTCGGTTGAGGAGCTTCAAGGGCAAGAGTTTTCCATTTTCTACCTATTTCAAGTTCAATCCTTGAGGTAGGGAACAATCTTCTACCTCCTCTAAGTGCATATTGGTTGAATAATTGCATTACTTGTGTTCTTGTTCCCAAAACTCTTGTTAAACTTGATTATCTCCACGGATTTGACTTTGGATAATGAATGAGTTTGGGTTTTGTGTATTTGGTTGAGAAATCCATGAATTGGTTGTTGATATATCCCTCTTCTATGGTTATTTGTTGTTTGAAACTTCATTTTTTGCTTAGGTTGAAACCCCCTCCATTTTGGAAAAATCTGCAAATTTTGCTTGTAACGGTCTTTGTATCGATACCCAATTTCATGGATATCGATACCCAGCGTTCTGTTTAGTTTTTGGTGATCTGGTATCGATACAACTTTCATGGGTATCGATGCCAATACCCAGCTGTCTGTAAGGCAGATTTTTTACCCCACTTCGTGGGCATGCCTTGGCTTCGTCCGAACTCCATTTGAGGCGATTCTTGAACCGTTGGAAAGCTCTATGAGTCTACTTTCAAACTCAATTGGTCTCATATTCATAGCCTTTGTATTTTGAGAGAAATGTATCTTTTCCTATCAAGGTGTTGGGTTTTCTTGAAGTTCATAACTCCATTTTTATGTTCCTTTGCTCTGGGCCTTCATTGGTCTTTCTCAAGCTTCTCAAATTGACTTCAAGGCATTGGTAGCCTATCGCGGTATGAATGATATTTTTCATGATCTCTCACATTCAAGGTTCAAGGATAAGGGTGGTTGAGACTTTTGTAGCAATTTGTTATAACTGCACGTGTTGGCTAAGCAAAACATGCAAGCTGAGCACAACAACTTTGGTAAGCAGATCAGGCCCCTGATCAGCTATCTATCTAAGTAGGCTTTAGCTGAGCCAGAAAGGCTTTTGGCAAATGGTATTTATATATCTATTAGTCCCTACCTCAAAGATTGGTTGGACACTTAGCAATACGAAATGGACATGTACCACATTGAGTTGGTCTGACACCTATGATCAAATTTGTGACGATTGGAAGGAAATGTGAAGTTTTGTAATGTTTTAATTAATGAAATATGATTAATGGCTAAATGTGCCTAGTAATGAATGTAAGACATGGTATATTGGCGAACGTCGATACATGACGTGGTTGGTATTGAATAGGGATTAAATGATAAATTGGTTGGACACTTGGGTACTAGTCGGACACTTGGGTACTTAGTTGGATACTTGAGTACTTAGTTAGATACTTAGTTACTTGTTTAGATACGTTGGTACTTGGTGGACATTTGTCATATGTTTTAGTCACTCATATCATTCTTGGCTAATGTAACTCATGGTATTCAATTCATTGTGCTCATTTCATTCTTTGTACACCAAGCATTAGTAGAATTGTTTCATACTAGGCTAGTGAGCTCGCCCTTTCATTTTCAGGTAATCGGCAAGGACCATAAGATAGATGCATGGAGTATGGACGCATGGCATGAAGCATACATGACTATGAAGTTATTTTATCATCTTTATACTTAATATTTTAGGAAGATGATTATGTAACTTCAATATCTTCAATCTCTTGATAATTTCGAACTATATAATAACTCTAAATCATTTTGGTACTTATATATTTGGGTATGGGCACTTGTTGGCTAGAGACACGTGTAACTTTTGCTTGAAAATTGTTTATTTGACTTTGACTTTTCAACGAATATATGTATGACTTTGATCTATCCTACCTAAATTTTATATGTATTTTTCAATTGTTAAAAATGAGAGCTTGACAATGGAGCTCTATATTTCCTAATTACTTTGGTGAGGTTTTTATTGTGAGTGTTGTATCATGGAATGATACCATGACCAACTTTCCCTACAAAATTCCTTTTGCAATTCCTTATCAGAAAATGGCAAATCCCAGTTCTATCCTTGGATTGGATTGGGGGTAGAACTATCCACAAGGCGAAGGAGGTGTCTAAAATGAAAATGAATCACATGATGACTTCTCTTGGTCCGAGAAGATTGAGTTTCTTAGGTAATATAGTGTCGAATGGGATTTATCTTTGAAGTTTAGGTTCGAGAAAATAAATCTGAAGTACAAAATTAAGGCACAAAAGAAAAGATTTATGAAGTCACCTCAAGCATTGAAAACTTGAGGATGAGTTTTTCCAACCAGGGAGACTGATGCAAGATGAATTCCAGGAAAGTCCTATTTTATTTTACTTAATTTTGGTATTCTATTTTTATTTAATATGTTTTAATTTAGTCAGAATATTCTAGAAGTATTTGATTTCCTAGTTTCTTTTGATTGGACTGTCTAATTTTGTATGTTTTAATTTAGTCAGAATATTCTAGAAGTATTTGATTTGCTAGTTTATTTTGATTGGAGCATCCGATTTCGTAGGTTTATGGATCAAGAAGAATTAGGGTTGATTTTGTTTCCTTACATCTTATTTTCCTTTTTGGTATTTTAGGAAGGCTTGATAGGTTAAGAAATGCTACTATTTATATAAATAAGGATGTAAGCCTCTTGGCTATGGCAGCTGTTTATTGATTAATAAAAATTGAGAGTTTTTTTTTATTGTTTGTTCAAGAAGAGAGTACCTCTAGTCCAAACTAATTTGTGATTGTCCTTGCTGCATATATTTCTATTTCAACACGCTTCCTCCACCATGGCCAACAGAGAAAAAAACTTGTAAATCCAACAACAAAAATCAAATTAAATTAAGAAAACTCCTTTCAAGCTAGCAAACGAAGAAGAATATTTTTTCAAATTTTTTCTTCAAATTTATTTGTTCTCTTATCAAAAAAAAGAAAGAAAGAAAGAAAAGCTAGCAGAGAGGAAACGTGAAACTCTTCACAAAAAATTTAGTTTAATTAATAGTTTTTTACTCTTTAGATTCCTCTCACGTCAAGACGAACTAATAATCCACAAGAAAATTGACGTAAAAAAAAAAAGAAAAAAAATTGAATTAAGATAAAAAGACCAAAATCATAAACCACTTGGTTTATTTTATCCAAAGCAACAAGTGAAGTGGCTAAGATAATAATTGAGAATGAGTATGTGATCGGTTAAAATATGATGAGTAATTGAACAAGTCAAATAAATGGTGCCCTCAATACGGCTTCTGATTCACGAATTTTCCAACCACTCTATACGTACAGGCGGGGTGCACCAATGGTACATCGACCGGTGCCGTGGGACTCCCTTGTGGGCTCCACAAAGTCGATCCGAGCCGTCCATTCATCCCAAAATCAAATTCCAAAGGGATCCACGAGAAAATCACCTCAATTGGACATTCTTAAGTGCTCGATCTAAAATCAACCCATTTCGTTCAAAAAAAATTGGACAAAATGGAGTGATTTTGGATTGAGCACTTAGAAGCGTCCTATTGAGGTGATTTCCAAGTTGGCCCCCTCAGAATTTGATTTTGGGATGAATGGACAGCTCGGATCGACCGTGTGGAACCTATAAGGGAGTCACCGACACCAGTCGATACATGGTCTGTACCAGGAAGTCGGTACTGGATTTTACTTCGAATTTTCTCAAACTCGAATTAGGAGGGTGAAGACTCCGACCCGTAGTTATCCAAAAAGTTAACTGTGTTTGGTTGAGAATTTGGAGGATAATATTTTAAGAAATATTTTTGAGATTGTGTTTGGATGAGTTTTTGGAAAATGAAATAATTAGAGAGATGTGTAATAATTTGAGAGAGATAGAGAGATAAATGAGAGTAATGATTGGATAGAGGGGAATGAGTAGAGAGAGAAATATGATTAATAATTAAAAAAATGAGAGATGAAAAAATAATTTTTTTAGAAATACAAAGTGAACAAAGAACCCTGCACATTTGCCAACTGTAACACCACCAAGGGCGAACAAAAGGGAGGCGATGTTGGGCTACAGCCTAGGTGAGTTGTTAAAAAAACGTAAAATTTTGACCCAGTAAATTTTAGCAGCCTCTCTTTTTTTTTTCTTTTTTTCGGTGCAGCCGAACTCATTTTAAATGATCAACCACCCAAAATTAATGAGGACCCACCCAAAAAATTGTCCACAAATCAATCTCCTTTGAAAAACAAATCATAGTTGTCAAAATTGTACGATGAGTGGAAACTTCCAACATTTACAGGGGCTTTCTTCTTCTACGGTGAGTGGACATTCCCAATTATGATTTTCTATTATCTTCATTAAAAAAGAACTTGTTACTGTAAAAATATGGGCCCAGATACGATAATAGATAAACTCTACTTTCTAAAACATCATAGGGTACCATTTCAATAGTGTATATTTTTTTTCACTTTTCTTTTGTGTATTTTTAAAGATTTACGTATTTATATTCAAGTTTAGGTTAGCCGAGGCTAGATTCGCTTCGTGGTTCTACCCTTCATTGTACGACGTCCGTCAATTGGGGTGGAAATCCGGGAGACCCTACCATATTAATGCAGCCGTTTTGCTTGGTTTACGTTGTAATCGACAGAGCTGGGTTTCATTTTCAAAGAGTCTTGTGAAAAAGGCCCTCTTCTAGTACTATATCGTTTATATGCTTTATGGGCATCAGGGCATGTTCGATCTCCATCTACATTTATCATATCTAAAACGATGTACCAACTACACAAACGGTCGGCATTTAATTGGCTTTCTGGACTTGTTTTTTTTTTTTTTTTTTTTTGGGTAAAAATTTCTGGACTTGTTTGACAACGGTGGAGAGTGGCAGATAATGGACTCAGCCAGGATTTTTGAGTAAAGGGATAGACTATATCTGTGGAGGATAAACAGGATTATATAATTTGATTATATACACTTTCTCTGTTCCAATTTGATAATCTACTGCGAAATTACATGTAATTTTCGAACTTAAAAATAATGTATTAACCAAAATAATTTTTGAATTTAATTTTTTGCACCGTATTAAAGTTTTTCAGTGAGATCTACCAATCAAGATCCTTATTGATTAGAAAATTATTTTTTAAGTAGTACATTATTTTTGGGTTTGAAAATTGCACGCAGTTCCTTAGTAGAATATCAAATTGAGACGGATGGAGTATATTTTCCCAATATAATAAAGGAATTGATATTGACACTCCCCATTTTGATATTGGCACTCCATTTATTGTCTTTATTAGGTGAAGTTACTAAATTACCCTTATACTTTGTTATCAAAATGACTGAAATGACCCCTTTTATTTACCTCCAGTACTAATGAGGGAACTCCACTAATCAAACAACTAAACATAAATTTGATGTTCGCAACCCGGCATATTACACGTTCATACATACACCAAAAGATGATCATTGACAGAAAACACCGCTCCATTCCACTTAAACTCTAACATCAACTAAAAAAATACGAACACTCTACTCCACTTACAGACTCGAATAATGAATCCATACAATTATAATTATGCTACATATAACAGTAAAAAAAAAATCTCATTAGTTAATACAATCTCAGGAGAATAACACCAAATTTTATAAGCCGAGATGCCAATATTTTTTAGTCGAAAACCAAAACAGTTCATAACAATCTTATCAATTTAGTCAAAAACTAAATCAGTTGGTGGGGACCAAACACCTAACTACTCCAATAAATAAGGTGCAGTCATGGCTAAACAAATATTGTTTCCATGAAGTTCTGGAATTAAATAAGTTTTTTTTTTTTCATTCTTTCTCCATTGGATAAATGAAAGGATTAGTCAATCATTTTGATAGTAAGGATAAATATAATTATAAAGTACAAGGGTTGTTTGGTAACTTCACTTAATAGGAAAAAAAAAAAGGAGTGTCAATATCAATTCCCTATAATAATAAGATTCTTCTAAATTGTAGCAAGCGCGATAGCCCCATCCATCCTTGCAAGCAAGGGATGCCATCACGGGCTGGTGGTAGATGAGGAAGAAGTGAAAGTGAGTCCCATAAATGGCAGTAGCTTTTCAATTTTCCTTTTCAATAGTCTCAATAGATTTTGATAGCATAAATATTTAATATACTTCACGGTTGTATTTTCTCATAATTTATAATTGAACACTTTATATTAATAAAAAAATAATGTATATGTTCAAATGAAAAAAATAATAATAATAAGTAAAACATGGAGAAAAATAATGATCTATTTGTATCGTCAAGAGGAAGTGCAAAATTTTATGTATTCTTATTTTTACTCACACTATTCGTAATAATATACTGAAAATTATAAGGAAATTCATAAAACGCATTGTCAAAAAAACTTGGATCCGCGCCCCGTTGAGTTTAAGTTGGAGTAATCGAAATCGTTGGATTTCATTTTCAACGAGATTGTGAGGTGTGACAATGGCTCCCTTCTAGTAGCACTCATCATATGGGGCCCATCCTCATTTATGAATATTTAAAATGAACTATACCTACGGAGTGCATTTAATTGGCCAAAATGATCTTGATTGACAGTGAGGGTGGTGGTGGTAAATGAGGAAGAAGTGAAAATGGGTCCAACAAATGGAATCGGGAATCTTGTAGTGTAATTTATTGTGTGTCATTTATTTTCATAATTGATGGTTTAGATTTGTTAAAAGAGTCCTTCTACCTGCACAGATGTGCATGCACAGATGGTGCACAGATGGGTCTCGGGAACCCACTTTTGGGTCCCACACGGCAGATCCGAGCCGTTCATTCATCTCAAAATCAAATTCCGAGGGGCCCACGCGGAGAATGAACGAAATGGGGTGATTTTGGATCGAGCACTTAGGGACGTCCGATCGACTTGATCTCCGCGTGGGCCCGTCGGAATTTGATTTTGAGATTAATGAACGGCTCGGATCAGCCGTGTGGGACCCAAAAGTGGGTCCCCGAGACCCATCTGTGCACCATCTGTGCCTTTCGTTTTACCGTTGTTAAAACTCTCTTATTGGTAAAATTATACTCTAATCGGTAAGAATTAATAAATATATCTAAATCATTGATTGTTAAGATAGACGACTCAAATGCACCCCAAGGTCTGTGCTATAGTATCCAGGTCCTCAATAAATTGTAATAGCTTTTTTCCTTTCATAATAATAGATAGCCTTAATATATTTTGGATACCATAAATATTAGGAGTAATTAATACTTCGCTAAGTAATTTCTAATGATGTAATCAAATTACGTCATTTGGAGGTTGAACTTAATATTATTTCCGTTGCAATTAAAGATAATCATTTTGTCTAAACAAACCTTTTTTTTAATAAATGATTTAAATAATGTTTCTAAAAATCAAGGCATTACATTTAGGTTTGTCTTTGTAAGCGACTTCATCTGCACTCTGTTTTTTGTTTTTATTCATGTGAACTCTTACATCAGTTCACGTCATCACATCAAGAGAAAATGTGGAAAATTCACGACATTAAAAGAAAAGGAGTGCGAATGGTAACAAAAAAAAAGTGCGAAAATTAATTAAATAAAATGCTATTACCAGGTCTATTATGTTGGTTTCACTTTACTTTCTATGTAATAGTGTGTGTGTGTTTTTTTTTTTGGTAAATTTCTCCGATGTTGTAATTTTGGGTCCGAAGTTTGGATGGAATCTTGAGCCAATTCTTTTTTCTCTTTTTTTATTCCATAAATCCTAATACATTATTAATTGAACACTTAATACATCAGACTTAAATAATGTACGTGTTCCTAAATGACATAAAAAAAAATTAGTGAGAACAACATGGAAAAAAATAATGATCTATTTGTATTGTCAAGAGCCAGTGCAAAATTTTAAAGTATTCTTACTTTTTTACTCGCACTATTCGTAATAATATACTGAATATTGTGTACGTACTTTTAGTAAATAAAAATTATGGTTTTGATAATACCAAAACTGTTTTTTATTGGGCCAAAATTCCAACGCATAAAGAGCGTGTACTTTGCACTCAAGGATGGAGCCAAGGGGGGACAAGTGGTGGCGGCCGCCACCACAAGGTTTTCAAAAAATGCAATTATTAAATAGCAAATAGATTTTTATCTCCAAATTATGTAGACTTGCCACCACTATATTTTTATGTTATTATGGTTTTCATAGAGTGGATGAATATTTGTAATACAATTTGTCTTTTTATTTTTTGAGTACATATTTTTGCCACCACAAAGGTAAAATCTTGGATCCGTCCCTGTTTGCACTTAAGTACAGCATTTCATGAAATTGAGTTTTGGAACAATCAAAAATAGTTTTGACATTAGAATTACCCATAAATTATGGCAATACTTGAACTCGTTGTCAAAAATTCCTAGCCAAGCCCCCATGGGTTTACCTTGGAGTAGGGCTCAGCTTGGATTGTTTACTAATTGAGCCAAGCTCGGCTCAACTATCAAAAACTCAGTTTGTTTAAGAAAATTCGTTAAGTAAATTAGTCTATCTCAGCTCATTAAGGAGCTCAGCTTATTTACAACCGAGTTGAGCTTGAGCTCGAATTTTGAGCTCGTTAAGCAAACGAGCCAAAATCAAACTCAAGTTCTGGGCTCCCTAACCAAACGAGGCAAGATCGAATAATATAACAGAAAATCTCGACTCAGCTCAGGTCATTTGCGGTTGGCTCTCTTCCAGTCCTACACTCCTACCTCATCTTCATGGGCCCATCTTCATGTGTTATGCATATTTAATTGGCGAAATGATACTGATTGACAGTGGTACGAACACGGTGGTGGCGGTGGTGGTGGTGGTGGTGGTGGTATTCGGTAGATGACTAGATGAGCAATGAATGAAAATGGCTCACATAAATGGAATCAGGATTCTACTAATTCTCTTCCCCGCTAATGTATATCGACTGGCAAAAAAAAAAATGGAATCAGAATTCTGTAGTGCACTTTGTTGTGGAATATTTGAGCCGTCTATCTCCATAATTAATAGTTTAAATTCGTAAAAGTATTTTTATTTGAAAGATTATACTCTTACCGGCAAGAGTTAATATATATATATATATATATATATATATATATATATATATATCTAAATTATTGATTGTCAGGATAAGTGACTTAGATGCACACTACAAGATACACCACAAAGTCTGCACTATAGTACCCTGGGTCCTCGATAATTGGCAGTAGCTTTTTTCTCTCTTAATAGCTCAATATTTTGAGATACCATAAATAGTAATTATAACTTTGCTACTAAGTAATTTTTAATGATATAATCAAATTAAATAATTTGGAGGTTAAACTTATTATTTCTACTGCAATCAAAGATAATTATTGTCTGAACAAACCTTTTTCTAATAATTGTTTGAATAATACTTCTGAAAATCGAGCCATTACATTATATTTGTGGTTGTAATCTAACTTAGCAAATCCTACTCCTGTTTTTTTTTTTATCTGCACTCTGTTTTTTGTTTTATTCATGAGAAATTATTATTTTTACTCTTTCATTAGTTTACTTTATCACACGTCTAAAGATAATGTAGTAATTTCATGTGAATAAAAGAAAAAGAGTGTGAATGGTACAAGGAAAACGGTGCAAAAATTAGCTAAAGAAAAATTCTAGGTCTATTTATGTTGGTTTCACTTTACCAATTGTTATAAGTTTCTCAAAAGATAAAATCTACATTTGATAAAATCAAACAGTTGATTTTATTAAATGGGAAAGACATGTGATTAAATCAAAGTAAAATTAAGTGTCTTTTTGCTTTGATTTAATCACGTGTCTAAAATCAAGTGTTAGGTTTTATCAAATTTAGATTTTATCATTTGATATTTAATTTTTTTGGTAAATTTCTCCAAATTTTTAGTTCTTTTTCTGAATGGAATCGCCTATATTTTTCTTTTCTTTTTCCTTTTTCCATAAATCCTAATCTTGAACCTAGCCATGGAAAAAAAATTCAGTGTCGGGTGGGCAAGGCCATCTGGCCCCGAGCGCGAAAAAATATTTTGGATGATCTAAATTGGATCGTCCAAAATGCTTTTGAAAGGATGGCACTTGCTTGGCGCCGAAGAATTTATTTTCTTGAGAAAAGAAAGCGCATTAAAAATTGGGCATTGCCATTATGCTCTAGGGTTTCAGGCGTTCGCTGCCTTTCTACGTCCCCACAATGCGACCAGAGAGGCAGCAGACATTGCGGATCAACGTCAATGCCAAGTCCAAACCCTTCGATTTCAAGTTCAAGGCCACCGCCATTTTACCCACGACCTCCAAGTTAATTCCGTTTCCAATCAAGCTCAATCTCAAGCTCAAGCTCTGCCCTTCTCTGCTCCAATCCAAGAAACCAGAGCATTTTCCCCAACCCAGGTTAGGGAAATACTGGAAATCCAAATTCCTCCGGATTCTGGCGAAATTCCGGCCTGGACCCTCCAAGAATAAAGCCAATGCTTCCAATCAGACCTCAAATCTGGGAAACCCAGATGCTCATTTTCCACATAATCAGCTGAGACATTTTCCTAATTATGAGGTAGGTATTATTTTGTGGAAAATTATATTTTGCTTTTTTGTAGTAATTGGGTGCAGTTGTCGCTGTAATATAGCTTATGGATTTATTTGATTGGACAGATTATGGAGTATTTATTTTTTTGAACTGATTTGATTGGACAGATTGGACATAAGAAATTCCGATAGATGCCTCTATTTATTTATTTATTTATTTATTCATTCATTATTATTATTATTATTTTGATAGATTGTATGGTTGCAGTAATCTGATTTGCTGATGGATGACTCAAGATTTAAGATTTTGCTCGTAGTAGTAGGAGTCAAATTAGGGGCTTGTGATTGCACTTACCGCTGCCCTCCTTACACTCGTTATAATCACATCATTATTAATGAATACAGTTTTTTAGAAAAAAGTCTGGAAGGCCGAGTACTCACCACCTAGACGCTAGAAGGTCCTTTGCCGATCAGCCTGACTAATCACCCAAATAGACCGACTAGCCCAACTAGTTGTCCGTCTAGGTGCCAAGTATTTGGCCCCGGAAGCTAGAAGGTGTCTGGTCATTTTGATAGTGCCTAGCGACCAGAAAGTGTCCCGCCGTCTTGAGAGCGCCTAATGAGTTTTAGAACCTTGATTTAATAGCATTATTCATGTCCCAATCTGACCAATTAAATTCCGGTGGTTGTTTTCTTTTTCTTTTACTTCTTTTTTTTTTTTAACAGTTTTTACATTTGTGATGTGCAGGAACCAATGTGTATCAGTTCGATTGTCATCGGATTGATCGCTCTTCTGTTATCCCAATCGATTTCTCAGAACAATCAAAATGGAATGGTTTTATACACTCTTATCATCTTGTTGCACATTGCTTTAATTTTGAAGAAATTTATTTCAAGGAGAACAATGAATTCATTGGTTACAGCAATTTTCACAATCCTGTGTTGTGCAATATTGGTTTCTCTGAGCAAAATCTTGAAGATTGATTGCGTTCGGAAAATTTGCATGGAACTGAGCTCTTCATTTGCCCAGGTGAAATTTGCATTTGATTTTGGGATACCCGTTTTTTAGATGGTAAATTGGTAATTATGAATTGATTGACATGATGTTTTTTTCCAGATGGTCCATTCAAGCGTTTCACAGTATGCAGGGGCGCACAGAGGCGACAATTATCTGGGTTACTTGACATTTTAATGATTTCTGATTTCATTGATGCTTTGATGGGTAAAAGATTTTCCATTTCGCATGACCATAAGATAAGCTTCTTTTCTTGGTCGTATGCCTGTTTGATGATTGTCAGTTCAAAAGAATTCCTGTTATGTAATTGAATGATGAGCTGCAGCTATCATCTTCTCCTCTGTTTTTAATCACTGTTAACATGGAATGTAATACTCACTCCGTCCGGATTTGTTAGTTCATTAAAAGTTCGTATCACTTTTCAAATAATCTTATACTTCCTCCGTCCTTTTTAAGGGTAGACACTTTCATTTTGGATTGTCCCTCAATAAGTGTGGTTTGAAAAGTTAACTAATGAAAGTTTGTACAATTATCATTTTGCCATTTTAAAAAGATAATAGATAAAGAGTTAATGGGTAAAAGTAGAGGATAATTTTGAAAAGTAGAAGTGAAAGTTGATGTGAATAGTAGTATAAAGTAGAGAAAAAAGTTTATGTGAAAGATAAAATGATCGATGGTGTTACCTTAATAAATTAGATTTACGAAGTAACACATTTAAAAAGGGACGGAGAGAGTAATTTATAATGTTTTATGTTATTTTAAAAATATTGTCTTATGGAACTAATCAAGATCTATCAAATAAGATCTATATTTAGCATCTATATAATTACTTACAAATCTAAAGATATCACTAATTTTTTTATCCAATTTTAATAGAATGAGGGACAAACAAATTCGAACGGAGGGAGTATGTAAACAATATATGGGTCATCAATTAGGTTCCAGTGCCCCCCACCTTGTTTGGTTTTGTTTTGAAGTAGGTTTTCCAGGGTAATGAGTAGACACGGATAAATAGAGAAATTAAAATAATAATAGAAAAGAAAACTTATTGGGATTCATGCTCGATAGAGATAGGGTGATTTTGGAAAACCAAAGCAAAGTAGTAGTTTTTTTTTATAAAAAAAAAAAAAAGAAAGAAAGAAAAACAAATAAGCAATGAAACAAACGGTTAGGAGTAATTTGGTTCCGAAACTGAGTCAAAAGTTTTGAAGAAGAATGACCTCAACGAATCAAAGTATTTTCTATTGGACCCATCTAAAGTATAAGATTTGATGGCACCCATGATATTTCGATTTTCGAACTTGAAACTTTAAAAAGGAACAAATCCCTTGAATCTTACCAACCCATTCCTTGGGTTAAGGTAAAACTCACTCTAATTATAAAAGAAAAAAAAAGAAGTAAAGCTCACAATGCAAAGGGAAGAACTATCGAAATCGTTTAAAGCATCTCCAACCCAATTATTCATTTTGAAGAATCAAAGTAATTTATTTTAATCAAAAAGTGCAACTAAAGAACACAACTATTCACACACACTCCAATCACAATTTTTCATTTTATTCTATCTTTACTTTTCAAATTTCATACAAATTTGTTTTCAAAACTCAATTATACCTCCAAATTTAAATTCTCAAGTTTCTAAATATTACTCCTATCAAAATGTATTCAATAGTGGTCTTATTTTGAAGGTGTTGAGAATACCTTCCCAATTATACTAATTTCTATAACATTCAATTGTAATATCTTCGGTTAAATATATTTTAAAGACAAAATGAAACATTTCTTGGCTGAATATTCTTCAAATATGAAGAATCAAAGATGGTTCTTTAAAATGCAGCTTGGTTGGAGTGAGATGGTTTTCCATTTTGAAAATATGAAAGAATAGTTAGAGAAGCTCTCAGAGATACTAAAGACCTCAGTCCTCAACTAAAGGGTTTTGTGTCTCATACTTGTCAGTGAAATATAATTTAGTGGTCTTAGGGCACCATCAGATGGTTCACCCAAATGAAGATTGGTTGGAGTGAGTTGAATCTTCATTTTGAAGATATGAAGGTACAGTTGGAGATGTATTTAGACATGTTCAAGACCTCAGTCCCTCTACGTCTCATACGTGATTGTGAGACAAATATTTGGTGTCTGTTGGGAAACGAATCCTAAAACCCAGTAATTACACGTACAAATTAAATAACAAAAATAAATACAAACCCTACAAGGCGGAATTAGGGTTTATCTCTTATCCGTAGACACGAACGCTGATTGACTTATTTATTTTAGAACTTGAAAGACCTAATTACTCAACAAGCTTTGCTCAACAATACCTCATGATCTTCTGTCATATTCCCTTATATCTCGATCATGTAACTAAATGTGGACTTCTACGTGATCTCTTTGTTCTCTCTCTCACAACCTCTATTCTAATTTTCTGAATGACTGTAGTGTGACCTAGAGAACATAACAATATATTTGTAGGGCTAGAACAGGAGCCTGAGGAGAAATAAATTTGGGCTCCTTGTGCAAATAAGAAAACCTAATCACACCCAGATTATATTCTTATTTCACAAATTATAATTCACACCACTAAAGAATTATAATTGCACTCCCATCTTTATCTCGATTATATTTCGAGCTCTACGTTATTAAATACTTATTAATCTCTCTACGTTAAGATTACAGATACCCGTTGATTAAATGTCGATTACTAACATTGTCAACATATATAGAGTGATTATTCAGATAGTGCCCCTACACCTCTTAACACCACATATTTCTATAAGATCTATGAGACCATCCCCAACAACCTCAGTAAATTTTTCTCCAAAAATGGTAGTGAACAATTCACATTTTTTATTTTCAAAACTCCTACAATTCCTCTCTATTACCCTCCCTATATTAATTAAATAGTGAGTAATGGGTTTGGTGGAACATTGTTTAATGGTTTTGGTGGTGCTCCCAAGTTAGTCAAGTCAAGAGAGAGATATAGTTAAAATTAAAAGGGTAGTGAACAGTTGCGCATAAAATTGGGGGGAATTTGGTGAGACAATGTTCAAAAAGTTAATTTACCAACCTGTTTATTGAGTCTCTTAGAGGGGTTTTTTTGGAATTTGCCTTGATAAAATGACTTGGAGTGGTATTTCTATTTTGGTTGTCCTTAGTGGTGGATCCCATTAAAAATATGTGGTGATAAGGGGTGTTAGGCACCACGTAGCTTTGCCCAAGAGCACTAGATGAATTTTCGGACATGTAGATCATAATTGTTTGTACTTCATCCGGATTAGATTATCAATTCAAGGGAATCACATATCAAGAGTGACAGATTTGTAAACCTAACTATTTTAGAGAGAGAAAGAGTGGAAAACTAAAATGTATTGATAATGGGTTCAAGTTACTGAAAATCTAGATTGTTGCCCAAATTTCGCGGGCTTGCTCCGGCTTCATCCAAACTCCAAATGATGCGATTCTTGGACTATTGCAAAGCTCTATATTCGTCTACTTTGCGTTCCATGCCTCATATCAACTCCAATTAGCACTTTTAATAGTCCGACACTCTCCAAAGCATACAAACACAATTTAACCATTGTAATTTATCAAGTAACTCTATGATTGGACTACTAAAGTGTTAATTAGAGAGTTAAATGAGTGTTTTTCAGCACCTATCAACGCTGAAACCAGGGGATTCGCAATAAATCACTTTTTCACGGCCTAACCTCAAGAATCGAACATTGATCAATTATTTGGAGAACAAATCCACCAACCAACCGGACTAGCCGTTGTATACTCAATTGATACTGGACACACACTGCACCAGAGATACAGGGTACAGGCAAACAACATCGTCTGGACTTTCGGCCCAATTGTATTTGGAGAAAGAGAATAGTTAGGGATGAGCCCAACTGTGACATTGGGCCTAAGAGACGAGGCTGATCCACGATCTACTACATACATTCCCCAGACCACAACAAATTGTACAGTAGTAAACATTTCAGTTGTATTTGGTTTATGAAATATTCAACTATTTTATCGAAGTAAAATGCTAATGAAAGGATAGTGGGAAAATATTGGTCTCGTTTGTTTCCTAGTTTAGTTTTAGTTTTAATTTTTATAACATCATCATTTTTCTTATTAGAAATGTTAGGTACACACAATTTGGTACCCACAATTTACCCACACACACAAAATATGTTTGGGTAAATTGTGAGTACAAAATTGTGTGTACGTAGTGTTGTTTTTTTCTCATTTCTCTCTCTATCTCTCTCCACTAATTACACCTGATGACATCATCAAAACTAAACTAAACTGTCTAACTAATCACAGCCATTATCTTTTTCCCCAATTACGTTCCAGTTTGTATTTTTATTCTTCACGTATGTTTGATCCAAATTGATACCTTCGAGTTGCACTCGAGTAAATTTTAAAAATTATGTTAAAAAATCGTGTTCACTCATTTAGTCTTCTTTTTTTAGTGAAAAGTGTAAGAACTTCATTAATAGCAAGAAAAGTGCTAATGTGCTATCAGCTTATCTCCATTAGATAGAGAGCAAGAGCGACGAGTGAAGCCAACAAAGGCCTAAGGAACAGAGTACCGACCCACGATACACAATCTTGTTTGATTCGCAGATTGCAATAAACAGGATTAAGAGTCCTGCGATTTTTCTATTTCAAGTTGATTTGCCAAAAAACAGAGTCTTGCTATTGGTAATTCTGGATTATTTGTCTTGGTATTAAATTCATCCCTAATTCTATCTGATCCCATGTTTTGATTCTCGTGTGATTATTTTTGGGGGAAATTTTTTTTCAAAAAAATTTTTTTGGGAAAAAAAAGAGTTAATTTTTTTTTTTTTTAAAACGACTTTGAATATTTGTTGAAACTAGTTTTTTGACAAACAGTTATTTTGAAAAAATAAAGTTTTGAAACAGTGTCTTTTTTTAAACAAGAAAGTTTTGGGAACAGTTTTTGGACAACAAAACTAGTTTTTGAAAAGTATATTTTGGAAAACAAAACAGTGTTGTGTTGCCATTAATCAAGGGTTTGAGCTCTGGGTTGTAGCAACAGGCAAATAATCCGCTTGAGCCTGGAAAGTCGGAGATCCAGAACTCAAACCCTTGATTATCATAGTTGATTGATATCTGAGGAACACAATTTTCAGAAATATGTATCATTGAAAAAATAAATTTTTTTTTTAGAGGAGATATCAAATAAGAAAAGCCTCTTCTCTCTCTCTAAAATCAGAACATCTCTCTCTAGCTTTACCAAAACAACCGCCTCTTCTCTCCCCTCCTCCCCTAGGGTTTCTCCACCCATGGCGGCGGGAGGGGAGGAGTCTGATCCTCTCTCCATGAAGCCCTCCAGGAGCTACACTCTCCCCTCCCCCTCTACTCTCATCCTCTCCTTTTCCCCTCTCCTCCCACCCTTTCTACAGTCGTCTCTCATCGGTCCGCTGCGGATCGTCTCTGGGACACCCGCCGCTGTTCTTTCTGCGTTGAGAGGGCTGGGATCTGATCCAGATCCTTGGCCACGAGTCTGTGGCTCGCGGAGGACTTGGTTTTCGCGGCGACTATCCTTTGCGGAAGGCGGGACGATGAAAGATCTTGAGGCGCGGCGGCAAGAGGCGGTGATGGAGGTTAAATCTTTGATTTGGGGAGGTTTATCAGTTGTTTTGTTCTTCTTCTTTTTTTCTGTTTCTTCCCCTACGTGGGATCTGCTCCGATACGAGTGTCTCCGTTCTGTGAAGCTCCTCTCTGTACCATTTATTCATCTGTACTCAGTGCGAACCATCCAAATCACATGGATAACCCGTTTATTCCGTTGTGGGTTTGTCCCAACGGTGGGCTCCGATTTGGTTTTGTAGCCCTTTAAGGCATTTCTGGGTAATGGATTTCTAGTTCAAAAATAAATAAAATTTTACACACTGAATCGGGAGTAAAATTTAAATACTTGTTGACTATTTCAATCAACTTATTTTTTATATGTTATGAATTTTCAAGAACAGTATAATATGAACGATTTAATTATGAAAATAAGTCTAGAATAGAATCAAGGGCTTTGGGGGCACAGTAGGTTGTTGTCCATTCATTTCGGGTGACGTCCGTAGCTCGAAAGTATACTTTGAACCATTCCATCTGTTAGTAATCGACATTTAATCAACGGGTATCTGTAATCTTAACGTGGGGAGATTAATAAGTATTTAATAACGTGGAGCTCGAAATATAATCGAGATAAAGATGGGAGTGCAATTATAATTCTTTAGTGGTGTGAATTATAATTTGTGAAATAAGAATAGAATCCGGGTGGGATTAGGTTTTCTTATTTACACAAGGAGCCCAGATTTATTTCTCCTCAGGTCCCTGCTCTAGCCCTATAAATATATCGTTATGTTCTCTAGGTCACACAACAGTCATTCAGAAATTTAGAATAGAGGCTGTGAGAGAGAGAACAAAGAGATTATGTAGAAGTCCACACTTGGCTACATGATCGAGATATAAGGGAATATGACAGAAGATCATGAGGTACTGTTGAGCAAAACTTGTTGCATACAGTAATTAGGTCTGTCAAGTTCTCAAATAAACAAGTCAACCAGCGTTCGTGTCTACGGATGAGAGGTAAACCCTAATTCCGCCTTGTAGGGTTTGTGTTTATTTTTGTTGTTTAATGCACTGCACGCAATTCTTTTGGGTTAAGGATTCGCTTCCCTACAAAGTGGTATCGAGCGGGTACGTAATCATGCGTATGGATTAAACAAGCCATGTTGTCTGTAGAACATAGATATAGAATTATGCTAACCGTTGTTTTGCAGAGTTCTAGTTTGTTCTAATGTTCGTTTTTGCAGAATCGATTATCCCACTATTATGGTCACGCATGTTTTTGATTGTGTGATTGGATCCCATGCTTTGTAATTGTTTTATGTGTGGTTACTATTATTGTTTTTTTATTACAAATTTAGTTTTGTAATCTGTAATAGTAGTATGTGGGAGGTATTAGTTTTTGATGTAATCTTTGTTTCTTCAGTTGTATCGTTTTAGATATATAGATCTGTTGTAAGATTACAGATTCTGTAATAGGGCATAAGATGCGGAGAAAACAATCTTTTTTGACAAAAAGATAAGTTTTGTCAAGAAAAAAGAATGTTTGGCTCGCAGCAGAATTTTTCCAGATTTTTAGGGTCAGATTGCAAGGCTTTTTTGACTCAGTAAACGTTGGAATTGGTAATTCTGTTCTTCATAGAAGTTGTAGATAATTGAATTTCGAATCCAACCCAATTGGAATCAGTTCAATCGGAGTTCGGATGAGGGAGAAAAGTCCAAAATACTGAAGGCTGTGCAGTTTAATCGGGGAAAATTTCAGATCCGATTTTTCTTGCCTAAGTATGGTTGGATTTTGGTTTCCTTGATTGATTCAAAGTATCTAAGTCTTCAACATATGGTTTGCTCAAGGATTTCAAGTTTGGAAAGAATTCCTTACTGCTTAAGGATTTCAAGACTCGAAGGATTCCTGACTGCTTAAGGATTTCAAGACTGGAAGGATTCCTTATTGCTCAAGGATTGCATCTTTGACCATAATAGTTGGGATACATATTATTTATGTTTCCTTTTTATGAATATTTGAATATTCATCTTGTTTGCATGTGTGATAGTTTACCATATTTAGACAACATGGTAATATTTGGCTTTTGACCTAGATCACGGTTTTTTGCAAACATGTTAATTTTGATAACCCTCACAAATTTTTTAAATTACTAAGTGGGAGAGGGAGTTTATTTTGTATAAATCCCATGGTCTCCATTACTATTATGTAGATGATATAATTAAGTTTTGTGTGTTGGTTTTAGTACCTTCCTCCCTATCGGACCTAAATTAATTATGGCATCATCAATGCTTTACTTCCTTAGAGGATAACTCCAAGATAATTGTTGTATGGATTGCTCCTCCATCCAGGGGTAGTTCATTCTGGAACAATGGATTTTGAGGTTAGGTAATGGTATACACTTAGCTATAAATAACAAGTATCCTCTCCATTTGAGTCACTGCTTTTATTTATAGGACCGAAGTAAATTAGCTATTTAATTTTATTGGGCATGGTTTAGTGCCTTGATAGTAAAATTAAAAGGTTGTGCCTATCTATACGAATGATGAAGAGTAGTGGACCTACCCATCGAGGCATACTCTTCACGGTGTGTAGGGTTGCTAATGTTTTTCTTTTAATAGACTGGTTGAGGGAACCAATTTAATAGAAATACAAAAAGTTTTGCCCTTCATAATTGTTGTTATGTGATTCTCGATTCAAAAAATGGTCTCTTTTCAATCCACTTGATGACATTGTCAAACAAATTCACTGGTCTTAATTATATTAACTAGAAAAGGATCTGGATTTTGTGTCAACTGCTTAGGGGACCAAATTTGAGTTCTCTGAGGTGTGCTCTATCAAACCCACTGAAATTACAATAGAACCTGAAATCTGGTATATAAGGATTGGGTTACAACTGATGAGATGGCGCAATGTTACATTTTAGCTTCTATGTCAAATGTATTGCAACATCAGCATCAGTTTTTTAGAAACTACCTATGACATGATGCATATCCTAAAATAAAGGTTTGGGGTGCGTCTAGGCAAGTTGCAATGTGTGATTTGGGGAATTAACCATTGGTGAAGGAACCCAACTAAGGGGATTATGTTACAAGATAATAGGTCTTACGAATGAACTAGAAATCCCGTGAGCTAAAATCAATGGGGAAACCCAAAGTTGATATTGTGCTCCAATTGCTTACAAGTTTTTTTGATTCGCTTTGAATTACAATATGAACAAAATGCTTTATTATTTGACGAAACTGCTGAAAGAGAGTTAGATAAGCCAAGGGTCTTTTGGTTAATAAATAGACAACTGTGAGTGTAGTTGAAGATGTTTCTACTTCTTAGCCAAAGGCAACAAGAATTAGGAAAAGGTTCAACAACAAGCCACGGTTCCTCAGACAATTTATGAGTTTAAAGGTAGAGTGGAAAAGCCTAACGGCAAGTGTTTTCACTATAAGCAGAAAGGATACTAGAAGAAGGTTATCTGAATTATCTCAATAAATTGAATAATCAAGGAAATTTTTATTCACTAGTAGTTGAATCATGTTTAGCGGTGTTATCTACCAATACCTGGTGTGTAGATACGGGTGTCACTAATCATGTTTGCAATTTATTGCAAAGGTTCCAAAAACACAGAGACTTAGTGATGAAGAGATTTATCTACATATGGGAAGTGCTACAAAAGTAGCGGCGGATTCTGCAAAGATGGGCGTTTAATTTTGAGAGATTGTCTTTATGATCATTGAATTAGGAGAAACTTAGTTTCGGTTTCTAATTTGGTTGATAATGGATATTTGGTTTATTTTTAATAACTCTGTGGTTATTAAGTTAAATAAACATTTTATCTGCTCTGGTTCATTAGATGACAATCTCTACATAATTAATCATATCGTTCCTACGATGCAACTGCATGAATTGAATAACACTAATAAATTGCCATATAAGAGAAAAAAGCCTTATAAGTTGAACCAAACGTATCTTTGGCACTTACGCCTAGGTCATATTAATCTAAATAGAATTTCTAGACTGGTTAGAAATGGATCTTTGGGTTCATTAGAAGTGGAGGCACTTCCGGTGCAGCGGAAATTACATGCGGAAAGTAAAATGACCAAGATGCCCTTTTCTAGGAAAAGGGAGAGCCAATAAAACGTTGTAAATGGTTCACTTTGATTTGTGTGTACCTATGAACATCCGGGATAGAGGTGGTTTTAAGTATTTCAATATTTTTATTGATGATTACTCAAGACATGGTTACATTTATTTGATACACCGTAAGTCCGAATGCTTTGAGAAAGTCAAGGAGCATAGACCGGAAACGGAAAACTGTCTGGATAAATGTATCAAGACATTGCGATCCCATCATGGTGGCGAATACCTCTTGGATGATTACTCAAGATATGGTTACATTTATTTGATACACCGTAAGTCCGAATGCTTTGAGAAAGTCAAGGAGCATAGATCGGAAACGGAAAACTGTCTGGATAAATGTATCAAGACACTGCGATCCCATCATGGTGGCGAATACCTCTTGGAGGAATTTAGGAACTAGTGATAGTAGAAGGGATTACATCCCAGTTGTCTGCGCTAGGCATGCCACAACATAATGGTGTAGCAGAAAGAAGGAAATGTCTCTTATGAATATGGTGAGATTAGTAATGAATTATTCAAATTTACTAATTCGTTTTGGGGACATGCACTAGAAACAATTGAGTACATTCTTAACTGGGTACCATTTAAGCTAGTACCAACTGCACCCAAAGAACTATGGACTGGGAGGAAAACTAGTCTATGGCATGTTCAGAATTGGGGTAGTCCAGCACATGTGCTAACAGGGAAAACAGATAAATTGGAATCAAGAACGAATGTTTGTTTGTTTTGGTGGGGTACCCTAGAGGAACGAAATTTGCTCTATTTTATAGTCCTAAGGTCATTGTTAGCACCAATGCTTGATACTTAGAGGAAGGTTATGTCATAGATCACAAGCCCAGTAGTAAGATTGTTCTAGTAGAATTGAGAGAAAATAGACCGGCACAAACTTCTTCAATACCTATAGTACAAGAGGTTACATCACATGAAATTGTTGTTAACACACCAGTGCCTTGTTGTAGTGGGAGGGTTATTGTTTTACCTAATTGGTATACGCTGTTGGGAGAGTCTTATGATATGATCCCTGAAGAACAACAGGTCAAACCCTAAAACTACAAAGAGGCACTACAAGATAAAGATGCGTAAACTTTGGCAAAAGATTAAGAGCACATGTTGTGCGGATCTTAAGAAGTCTATTTGTGGACTTAAGCAGGCATCTAGGTCTTGGAACATCCGTTTTGATCAAGTAATCAAATCTTTTGGTTTTGATCAATGTCTGGATAAGTCGTGTGTATAAGAAGCGCAATGGAAATGTGGTGGTGTTTGTATTGCTATATGTGGATGATATCTTGTTCATCGGAAACGATGTCAGAGTGTTATCTTTGGTATAGTTGTGGTTATCCGGCCCGATTCGATATGAAGGATTTAAGAGTAGGCGGTCACATCCTTGGGGATTAAATTTTTTGCGAGATTAAGCAAAGGATGTTGGGCTTCTCGAGCTTCCTATATCGATCGCGATCCTTGCCTGTTTTTAGCATGCGAATTCCAAGAAAGGATTGCTTCCTTTCGCATACCACGTAGTCTATCTATCCAAGGATTAGTGTCTTAAGACATCCGAGGAGATGGAGAAAATGAAGGGAGTTCCTAATGCTTCAGCAAATAGGACGCCTCATGTATGCTATGCTGTGAACTAGACTTGATATTTGCTTTGTTGTCGGCATGGTTAGCAAATTTTAGTCTAACCCTGGACAAGAAGATTGGACTGGTATAAAATGTATACTCAAGTATCTGAAAAGAACTAAGGATTATCGTTGGTGTACCAGTCGAGACGATCCCCAGTGCCTTGTGGGCACGCAGATTAAGACTTTATGTTATATAAGAGTTCCGTATAGTCAACATCGAGATATGTGTTTTCCACAGGAGGTAGAGCCATGAGTTGGTGGAGTATCTAGTGATGATATATTGTAGATTCCACCATGGAGGCCGAGTATGTGGCGGTTTTAAAATAGCCAAGAAGTTTGTTTGGCTCAAGAACTTCTTGATGGATCTAGAAGTGGTAGTTTTGATCTGATCATCATTTTCAATCTATTGTGACAATAGTAGTGTAATTCTTTAATTCGAAGGAGCCAAAGATTCATAAGAAGGGAAAACACATCGAAGTGTAAGTATCACCTTATTCGAAAGATCGTATAGAAAGGTGATGTAGTCAAGCGACCAATATTGCATCGGCAAACAACCCAGCGTATCATTTTACTTAATGGCTTACATGCCAAGACTTTTGATAGTCATGTAAAGGGAATGGAAGTGAGATGCGTGGGAGCATGGTTTTGAGTCTAAGTGGGAGATTGTTAGAAACTTATACTAAAAGTCATGCTTTTGTGTAATGGATTAATATTTAATTAGTTAATTATTAATCAGTTTTATCCTTTTTTGATGAGAATCTATTATGGGCAATGTTTGCATGATATAATTGTATGTTGTGCAAGTGTCTTTTATTCTACATAATAGATGATCCAATGTGTGTAGAATGCGAACTTATACATAGAAGATTGGATCATGATTCTTTGTGGAATATAAGTTTTGGTTCACAATCTTAGATGGAATTTGACACACCATCGGGGATTGTAGTACAATGTTTTTAGTAGGTTTATCTTGACTACGAGGGAACGGTTCTAGTTCCCACTCATTGTCTTAGTACATTTTGTGTGTATTGAACAGGACCGCTTTAAGGTAATTGTCTTAGTACTGACATTTTAAGACAATTAGAACCTTATGGTTATTAAGAATACTTATGCTCTTAATCCGGATATAATTAATACATATATACATTTAATGTTGTTGACTTTGATTCATTTATAAAGTGAGATTTTTTTTACGGTCAATAGTCTTGGTGAGTTGGGTCCGCGACATTATATGCATGAAATATATGGATATTAATTATTGATAGAATCCACGCCTCGTTAGAGATTGATGATACCCTTGAGTAAACTTATAAGTTTAGGTTATGTCAAACCCCTCGGTGGATATTTGTATCCGGGCATATCGAATAAGTTAAGTGGTTAGTCTCAAGGTGTTTTATAAGATGTTGATTAGTGGGAGATTGTTAGTAATCGACATTTAATCAATGGGTATCTGTAATGAATCTTAGCGTGGGGAGATTAATAAGTATTTAATAGCGTGGAGCTCGAAATATAATCGAGATAAAGATGTGAGTGCAATTATAATTCTTTTAGTGGTGTGAATTATAATTTGTGAAATAAGAATAGAATCCCATGGGATTAGGTTTTTCTTATTTACACAAGGAGCCCAGATTTATTTCTCCTCGCGTCCCCTCGCTCTCAAATTTCTATAAATATATATGGTTATGTTTCTGCGCCACACAAATATCGTTCGAAATTTAGAATAGAGGTTTGTGAGAGAGAATCGTTAGAGATTATGTAGAAGTCCACACTTGGACTACGTGATCGAGATATAAGGGAATATAATGACGAAGATCATGAGATACTTTTGAAGCAAAACATTGCATCATACATGAATTGTGTCACAAGTTACCGAATAAACAAGTCAACCAAAATGTTAGGCTTCACTTGACGGATGAGGAACCCTAATTCCGCCTTGTAGGGTTTGTGTTTATTTTTGTTATTTAATCTGTACGCGCAATTACTGGGTTCTGGGATTCGTTTCCCTACACCATCAACATTTCAAAAAATCAAGTCGACGGGGCTATTGGTAGCTTATTAATACAATAATCAAATAATCTTCTTGTGTATTTGCAAAATTATATTTGTCGTAGTTCTACTTAAATAAAATGTTATTTGTTTACTAGGTTAATGATGTCTGCATTGAAACTTGATTTAACTTCTTTGGGCGTGAATCAACGATATGTAAAAATGAATGGTTTGGATCACAATTTAAACTTCAGGACGATGCCTGAAACAAAGTAGAAACGAAGTAGGTCCAGTTTTCCTGGAGCGCCAATAATTTCACCTAGAATAATAAAACCCACGAAAGCAAAATTAGGCTGGGCCAATTTTCCTTCAAATTTAGGAGGATAATGTTCCAATAGAAAAATCCGGATTGGGAGATTCTACCCTGCACTACCAGATACCATGCTATGCACCTATCCAGTCATCTGTTGTGAAAATGCACACTTTGATCAAATTCAACCCATGTGACAGTCATTGCTTGAATTTGATCTGAGCTTGTATATTTTTTCAACGGACGATCTAATGGGGTGCATGGCATGGCACCTAGTGCACAACAGTGACCTTTTGTCCAGAAAATCCTTAGTTTTAGAAGACTAGGGGTGTTCCATTAACAAAAAAAAAAATTCAAAAATCAAGACAGGTCATTCTCTCATAATACATCACATAAAAAAAATCATAAAAGCTAGTTCATTTTAAAAACACCCTTAGCAGAACACCATTGGATACTCTAGTAGTACTATGTGATATTGTCAGTAGTACTATTCACAAATAAAAAACGGTACAATATTATTTGGATTATTTATTGTTTCTCAACCACCGTCAAAATTGAATAATAATTGTTTCTACCAAATGATTTGTCGCTAAGTAAGGGGTGGTTTGGGTAAATTGAAAAAACTAGTTTTTTGGTTTTTTTGATTTTGTCTTTATTCAAAAAAAATTTACATTTATTGGTTTTCAGTCGATTTTTTGTGGTTTCTTGGCTTTTCTCGACAATAAGAATCTAAAAAGTATAAAATTATTAGCCTCAAAGAAAATTTTGGGAATAAAAACAAAAAATAATCCAAAAAACTCGGTTTTTTGGATTATTTTTCATCTTTATTCACAAAACTTTAAATTTGGCTAACAATTTTATACTTTTTAGATTTTTCTCGTCAAGACAAGCCAAAAAACCACAAAAAATCGATCGAAAACCAACAAATGCAAATTTTTTTTGAATAAGGACAAAATCAAAAAACCAAAAAACTAATTTTTTCAATTCACCCAAACCAACTCTAAATTATTCGAGGTGTATATAAACTAGTTCATACATCCGATTATTAAAAAAAAGTACTTTAAATTGTTTGGAGTACCACACATAGACAACATTAGATACTCCGGGAGCTCTGAGTAATTGCTGGTTTTAGAAATTGAGGAGGGTAGGGCCCATAGATTTGGGTGATAGGAAATTCCGTAGGCACGTGAAACCGCTGGGACTCTTAAACCACAAAATGGTTAATGTCCATTTGTGGGGTGGCCCACGGTCATTCGCTTTAATTGGCCGCAAAGGCAGCCGTCCGATCTCTGAAATCTGACGGAACTAATTGAGAGTCAACGATTCCTATCCACGGGTCTCTTTGACCACACACCCTCGCACGCACAAAGAGGAAGCACGCTGTCTTTTATTTCAGAAAAAGGAATTTAAAAAATGCTACTAGTAATAACAAAAAAACATATAGTAGTAAAATTTTCCAAAGGTTTGACTGGATGTGCTGTTTTCACTTCAATCTAGGTGCTCTTCGTTGAATATCGAGGCCCCCTCATTTCTATAATTAGGCCTATTTTGGCTAATAATCTAGATTATAGATTATTGGATTATTTGTTTTATTTTTATTCTAATTTTTTTTGTATTTATTAGTTTTGAGTTAAGATTTTGTGATTTTTGGATTCCTCTCGATGAGACGAATCTAACAAGTATAAAATTATAATCAAACCAAATATTTTTTTTGAATAAAACCAAAATACTTAGATTATTGGCCAATAATCCATGTATTTTGGCTTTATTAAAAAAAATTGAGTTTTGACTATAATTTTGTACTTATTAGATTCGTCTCGTCGAGAGGAGTCCAGAAATCGCAAAATCTTAATGTAAAACTAACAAATGCAAAAAAAATTAAATAAGGACAAAATGAATAATCCAATAATCCATAATCTGGATTATTAGCCAAAATAGGCCAAGCAGATCAATTTATACTTTAACCAAAAATCAATACTACTTGTAAATGACCAAATACCCCTCCCCTCAATTTGCATCCAATATTAATTCCCATTTTTTTCCATCTAAGATAATTTCTCGGTATATCTTTCTTTTTATATTAAAGTTGGGATTTGGTTAGAAAGAGCTGATTTTTAAAATGACCTCTAGAATTGGGAACTTTTCAATCAACATAAGTTTTTCCTTTTTGTGATGAATTATTTTTAAATAATGTACTTGTATGTTCGGAAAACACTAATTTAAAAATATAGAACTATATGACAAATCAATTATTTTATCAAGAATTTTATTTTATTATAACGGAATCAAATAAGTTATTACTAGTGTGTTTGAATAGGAATGATAGTTATTTGTAGTAGCTAAGTTGAGAAACTAATAAAATATTTTGGATAGCAATGTCATAGAATCTAATGTTGAGATGTAATTTTGACTATTCAACACCGCACGAATACGTTAGAAAGTTTGAGAAACTTTTTTTTATTGCATCGTTGTTTTATTATTTAGCTATCAGTACGGATTATGCATATCAAAATTGTCAATTATGTCATTCAAATGTATGATCGTCCAAATCTTTCTAGACACTTTTAATTTTTTGTGGGGTCAATAATACTAGATTTTTTGTATTGGTCTCCCAACGAATAATTGAGCTACTCGAAAGTTGGTTTGAACACCTTAAATTGTATTTAATATATATATATATATTTATATATATATCATTCAATCTTTGTTTGATGATAAAAGACATCTTGATTGCAAAACTTCAATCAATGTTCTAGTCAAAATTTTGTACTCCTACCCCACTAACGAGAGATCTTGTGGCTGTGCCCAAGTCTCTTTTCACTACACATTTATGTGGTGCTTTGGTTAAAAAATTAAAAAGTGATTTTTTGAAAAACTATTTTGTCTTTATTAAAATTTTTCTTGCATTCGTTAGTTTGTATCAAGATTTTTTGGTTTCTGAATTCTTCTCAACGAGACGAATCTAACAAGTATAAAATTATGGTCAAAATTCAAATTTTTTTAATAAAGCCAAAATAGATCCAATAATTCATCTATTTTGGCTTTATTAAAAAAATTGAGTTTTGACCATAATTTTATATTTGTTAGATTCGTCTCGTTGAGAAGAATTCAGAAACCACAAAATCTTGATACAAACTAACGAATGCAAAAAAAATTTAAATAAGCACAAAATGATTTTTTTTTAAATCACTTTTTGACTTTTTACCCAAAGCACCCCTATGGAATCCACATGCTCAGTTTGGGCCCTTCGAAAATGTGTGATAGAGGAGAGTGGAGAGACAGAAGAAGAAAAAGAAAACTTATAATCCTAAGGATATAAATGTAAAAGGAGAGTGGGAAATTCATTAATGTTTTTATTCCAACTTTCCTTTAGATAGCATCATAGCAACAATAATCAAAACCACTTTCTCTAATTGAAAAATAAAGATGTGGGGGCCCTGGTTTGTTTGGTTTTGACCACTGCTTCTCTGGGCTCCATTCCTCTCCTCCAAATTCATTTGCTGGTATACTAGTCTCTCTCTCTCTCTCTCTCTCACAGACACACCCCTTTACCTTCGCTTTCTCTTCTATCCCAAAAATCTCTACTCCTCGCCTTTCAGATTTGTTTTCCGACTTGTTTTAGGATGTATTGTTCTTCAGATTAAAATATCAGAAATCGCCTTTGATATGAATTGCAAAGTTAATTTGATTCTGACGAGAGTAGAAAATATCTAAAGCAGCTGCAGAAGAAAAGATTATCAGGTGTGGTTGCTGGTCTACTTGCCCTCATTTTACTCATCTGTTTCGTCAGAATAACTGGAAAATTTTGCATTGATTCTTGTCAAGGGAAAGTGCAATGCTTAGATATTTTATTATTCTGTTGAATCGAGGATAGTTTCGTCACAGAATTTTACTTTATCTTTGTTAATGGTTATTGGGTTTTGGTTCTCTCGGTGGAATTTGAAGCCTTTTTTGTTTCGATCTTTGCTGATTTACTGTTCCGAGTCTAAATCCTGGCCCTGGTATCGACCTCAAGGGAAGCGAGGAGTGAAATTAACTGTTCGAACCTCAGATGAGAGTCCCAACTGACCCCGATATCGCAGTTATTATTTGATTTATAACATACTTATACTATTGTTTGTAGATAAATCAGGATGTCCAGTCCATCTTACGAGCAGCTCGACTAATTCATGGTACCAATATCACAGTTCATGACCAGGTGGCCCATTTAAAGCCGGAGAAAAGTCTCGTATGGACTGGCTCAGTGAGAATCCATAGCACACAGGTGGTTTTGGACCTCAAATCAAGGAGGGACCAAATCCTTAGGCACAAGTCTTGACCACCAGGCCTACACCTTAGAGCAACGGCAGCCCTTACTCAAACTCAGAACCAAATTTGAAATCTGAGTAAAAACACCCAAAAATCACCTCCAGTCTTTGAACCAAACCCATATCAAATTGAGTTCAGATTTTTACCCAAATCAAGGGAGCACCAAACCTTTACCCAAATCTTCAACGGCTACTTTGTGGCAGCGTTCATCGCCGGAAAGTGGTCGCTGCCTTCGTTTCTCTTCTCTGTCGACACCTCCTGACGTTTTCTCTCTCTATGGACACCTCCTGACGTTGTTCGAGTTCGATCTGAGTAGAGTTGGTCGATTTGTGCATTCGTCGGTGTAGCCTGAGGAAGCCTGGGTTCTTCGTTTTGTGCGTCTGTTGTCGTGCGTTCATCGTTGTAGCGTTGGCCGTTGTTCGAGTCCGATTTGAGGAAGCCTGGGTTCTTCTGGTACTTGCGTTCCTCGGCGGTAGCGGCTGTGAGGGGCGGAGGACGGCGGCTAGGGCTTGAAATTTGAGTAAATCTGAGTATAGGACTGGAGATGATGGTATCAAAATGAGCTTTTACTCAGATTTTTGAGCAAATTTGAGGAAAAAAAAGGTTTAGGGCTGTAGTTGCTCTTAGGGCTTAAAGTACTTCTAGTTAAGGATTCTGGGAAGGTGGGTGTTAGCTACCTACAAACATGTTTACATAACCTAGATTCCCAAATGTGTCCATTTAATTGTTAGTTTACTCTAAGTTGGTTACTTTACAGCTTGGAAAATTCATTGTCTTGGCTACATGGTCTGTGCATGTAGGCTCTTTTTACTTCAGGGTAGTATTTCGTTATAATTAGGGAGTGTCTGAGTATAGGCTGTGGTTGAATTTCCAGTCACATTTGATGTATTTGTCATAATGCATAATCTTATATTAGAAAATTGGCCATCATTGTTGCGAAAGATATTGAATTCAGAATGGCAATAAAGGCATTTCATGAAAGAGAATTTTCATTGCCAGGGACTTTTTGTTGCTTCTAAATACTGGAATCTTAGAATGTTCTTCGTACTTGAAAATTGTCTTCAAATGCTCGAATTCTCCAGAAAATCTTAACTGTGGATATGTTCCACGGGTGGATTTATACCTGCAAAATTTATTCAAGGCATCTTTAATTCCATATTGGGCTTCCAAATATTTGTGTTTGATCTGATATATGCTCTTTGTCCAGCACCATGGTGACTAAGCGTTGAGGCTTCAATGGTGCATGCATTCTTAGTATTCAAGTTTCATTTGGCAGGAACAGATAGCAACACCCCGTTAAGTTCAAAATTTGAAGGATAAAATGGGCTGTTTCACAGTTTTCAAGAGTAAGAAGAAAAAATCTGAGCACACTACATACACCAGACGCATCAACCCGCAGGAACATTCGCCCACCGCATTGCCTGAACCACACATCCAAACTCGATCTTTGCAATCAGCACCGCCAAGTTTTAGAACTAGAGTGAAAACAGTTCAGCCAATAAACCAATGGACAAACAATAGAACGAGGACACTTTCTGCCCCTTCGACTCTCAATGCAGCAGAACAAGATGCTCTTTCATCAATCGAATGTGAGGAACATGAACAGTCCAAGAGTCGGACCGGATCAATGAAGGAACATGGGTCCCCCAGTCCACAACCTCTACCTCTTCCGTCACCGCCTCACATTCACAGTGCTTCTGCTCCGAAGACTATGGGAAGCTTTAAGTCGGCAACTTTTAGTGGGACACTCTATTCTATTTCTTCGGGACCATTGCCACTGCCTCCTTCTGGATCTCTAAGGAACTTTTCCTACGAAGAACTAGCAGCTGCCTGCCACAATTTCTCTCCAGAACAGTGTATGTCAGAAGGACTTTCTTCTGTGATGTATAGAGCTTGCTTTGGGGATGATACTTCTACTTCAAAAAAACTTGAAGCAACTGTCATTCGCCTTTACCCTTCCGCCCAGGTAATACTTGATTTTTCATTTTAGTGTGATGCCAATTAAGGTCCTTCTATGGTTACATTGTAAAAATGAAATTGAGGACTCTTCTCTCTACATCATGCTGTTACACAGTCTAGGGCCGAAGCTACCTCAAAATCTTGGTACTGAACTGAGGGAATCCTCACTCTTACATACTGCACGTCAATGTTGTTGAATCGTACGTCGTAATGGCCTGTTTCTGAATAATGAATTGAGGTCATAATAGGAAAATATATATATGTAAGTATATTGACATTAAAGATTCATTATACAAAAACAATAGCTTCATACCATAAAAGCATGCTTTTGACAATGATGATGTAGACTATTAGGTAACAAACTTGCTTATACAGCAACATATGTGGGTTGATTGCAACTAAATGCCCAATATTTTCCTATGCGCCATTCAACAATCTTGCATTCAAAGTTAACAATAATATTATTCCAATACTGATTCATAGTAGATGCTACCAAATTCTATCTTTTTTCGAACTTCATGAGAGATTTAAATTCTCATTATTCTTCGAGAATCTAACATTTTCAGTATTCTTCCAGGGTTTGAAGGAATTTTTGAATGAGGTGAACACTCTTGCATCTTTGCAACACCCTAACCTCTGTAAGTTGGTTGGATTTCATGCACGTGATGGATCTGAGCAAAGAATGTTGGTTTATGAGAGGCTTTTTCACGGAAGCCTGGACCGGCTTTTGTATGGGAGATCAGATGGCCCCCCTATGAGCTGGAATGTTCGAATGAAAGTTGCTTTATGTGCTGCACAAGGTCTCACTTTCTTACACGAGGAAGGCCCTTTCCAGGTACTTAGACTTCTTATCTGCAATATTACGATTCATGTGAAGTAAAAGGGATGATCAGTTTTGGGACATGGGATGGGGATGTTTCGATTACTTAGCATATTCCCTGGTTTATTTTTTTTGAGTAAATCAGCTTGATATAGAAAAAAGGCTAACTGAATGCCCCAGTTGATAAGAAAAGCAAAGCAAAAGATATTCCCTGGTTTACATGTTAGGGATTGGGATATTTAATCTTGGGGTGGGTACTTTTAGTGGGAAGAAACATAAGTAGGGTGGGAGATTGTTTGAAGATTCTTAATTGGTACGCCTGTCAATCATTATCCCTGGCAAAAGCTGTTGCATTGTAGGTTTCACTTTCACTGAACACTCTTCTTGTACTTGCAGGCGATGTTCAATGAATTTTCAACGGCCAACATACAGATTGATAAAGATTTCAGTGCAAAGCTTTCAGGATATGGCTGCATTAACCACGACCCAGATGTTTCCAACACTTCAGCTGTAAGCTTTTCTTAATTGAAAGAATTGCATTTTGGTTTTCTTATTTCAATAAAAGGATGACAGTATACTGGAGTGCTACTCCAGTCAATATACCCTATACAAGTATACTATGGCAATACCTACATAGACATGAATTCCTTCAACATAATTTGGAGAAGAAAGACAGCCCAGAAAGGGTAAGAGAAAGAGAATGGAAGTAATGCTATGCGGATATGCCTTCAAACTTGTAGACTGGGTCTGCTGGGAGCTCTTGCCCTTTAAAAGCCCTGGTCTTCGTTGGTTTGCCCCTCTCATGGGTCCATTGTGTTTTATATTGATACTGAATATTGCTTATGCAGACAAGGGCCCATTTGTAGCAATCTTTACAAATAACAACAGAAGTAAGATGCTAACATTCTACCCTCTTGCAAAAAAAGGAGAGAAATTAATGGATCATTGTTCCTCAATGCGTAGTAGTGTTGTTTTAAACGCAATGGTCCAACCCTTTTGCCTGGTGTCTTTGGTTCCATACGGTTAATATTTTTTAAGCTCTTGTTGGATCTCTGCTTAGTAGCTTCTTTCTTGTCCTAATTTATTTATCCAGGCAATGGCAAATCTCTCAGTGGAAACATTGGAGAGGGGGCTTGTCACTCCCAAGAGCAATGTTTGGAGTTTTGGCATTGTGCTTCTTGAATTGCTCACAGGACGGAAAAATTGTGATAGCCGTCATCCCAAGGAAGAAAGGAACTTAGTCAAGTGGAGCCGGCTTTTCTTGGCTGATGACTGTAGACTATCACTTATCATGGACCCACAGCTCAAAGGCCGGTTCCCACCCAAAGCAGCTCGGACTGTGGCCGATATAGCCCAAAGATGTCTACAAATCGAGCCATCAGAAAGGCCCACCATGAGAACTGTTGTTGAGCATCTGAAGACGATACAAGACATGAAGTATGCATGCCTGTTTCGATTGCAAGAGCCTGGAACTGTTTCTGGTAAACATATGTCGAAGTCTCTAAGCCTTAATGGCATCATTGTGGCATCTCCATCACATCCACCGCCACCGTCTCTCCCTCCTCGTAGTTGCTCCCCTGTTACTCTATCTTTGGAGGTAGCTGATCGGCAGGAAAGCCGGAAATCATCGTCGTCAATGGTTCGCAGGCCAAGTGTTAAAGGGTTTTGATTGTTAATAGAGGATTTTATTTATTTTGGGTTTTTTTGTTTGCTTATACATGAGAAATATAGAAGATGAAAGATGTGGCTTTCTTTTTTTCCCTTCTTCCCACTCATCAGGAAGATAATTGGGAATAATTTTGTTGATAAAGTCTGTCTATCCTGAGTTCCATTAGTTGAATAATTGTGTTATTTCCCCTCTATGGGTTCTTTGCGATCTCGTATTTTCTGTCTTCCTCGTTTGGTAGAACTTTGAACAGTCAATTGTTAGGAATATGACGTTTCTAATTATTTTAATGAATAGAATAATTTTGTGATAGTTTTCCAGACTCCAGTTGCCTAAAACTGGAAAACTACAAATGGAAATGGAGAAGAAAGAATTAACAAGGCTCTGTGTTGAGCTAGTTTAGCATCTCCAAACCAATTCTTCCAAAAAATTCATTTTGAAGATTCAAAATATTCTTCACTTAGGAAGTGATTTTGAATGATACAACTATTCAAATAAATTCCAATCACTATTTTTCATTTCTTCAAAAATTTCATCCACTTCTCTCCAAACTTCAACTTGACCTCTAAAATTTAAAATTATCAATTTTAGGGAACTTGTTAAATATATTGATGATTTAATTGTGTTTCAGGTTAACTATAGAACATAATATACTATAGCACTTTAAAGTGGAGAAATAAAGTGAAGGAAGTTCTTCATTTTCTGAATGATCCTTCAAATATGAATAATTAAAAATGGTTCTTCAATTTAAAGAACTATATGAAAAGTATGGATGGAGGAGGGAGGTTCTTGAAAATGAAGATCTGAAGCATGGTTGAAGTTGCTCTAAGGATTGGAGAAGGGGACCCCAAAGCTTGCTATGCTAACTATCCCCCAATTCGGGCATCGTCCCAAGTTCTAAAATGTGATATAAAGAGTTCATCTTGTAGACCTTGACGAGAACCACCACCCTAAAAAATCAAGTCAATCAGACATTAGAAACACTATTAACAAATCAGATTTTTCTACTACAGATACAATATGAAAATAAAGACTATTTGATTTGATTTGATTGGTTAGCTATTGTAGACCGATCGACTTGACCGTTTACAGGGCTATTGTACACATCATTATCTACAAAGCAAACGGTTTGTATCACAATTTAGAGCTCGGGACGTGTTTACATATAAAATTAACCAGTCCAATAATTAATTGGGACGTAATCAAAAGTGCCAAACGTTGGCAATTACTTGTCAGCGAAGATACACTGGATCAATAAGGTAAAATTGAGTGGATACGTTGTCGTATCATTTCTCAAACTGGAAAAGCAGTTATTGGCAGTTACAAGCCATTGTTAAAATATAGATTGGTTTCGAAGCCATAATATTAACTGCTGAACACACAAGCTCCACGTATAAACTTGCGAAACAAGGCAATTGGCAGTTAGAACACGTGGAATACTTCTGGAAGACAGTTATTCCCTTAACATGTTATCATTTGAGTTGTGGTTTAGACAAATGTGCAGATTTAAAGCTTCTGGAAGAAGAAAGGATTCAAATTCAGATGTAGAGAAAGAATAACTGCCAACTCTCAGAGTGGAAGTTAGAGTTCAAAGCAAACCAGATTCAAATTCATGGAGCGGGAAGTTCAAACTACAAGCAACATCTATAAATAGAAGAAATTGAAGAGTGAAAAGCCCCCGGACAAATCTTCAACAAACAGCTATCAAAAAACTGATGCTTGGTTTGTTCATTGGCAAAGTAGTTTAGGATTTCAACCCGGTTCAAGTAGTTTAGATTTCAACTCGATTCAAGTAGATTAGAAGTAGTTTAGGAATTAGATTAGATTTATCTCGATTGTTCTTGTAACAATCACCCCTATCTCGATTGTTCTTGAACAATCACCGCTCAAGTTCATTTTCTCAGATTTGACGTTGGAAACAATTTCAAAGTAAGTTTATCTTTGATTCATCGATTGAAGTGTCTTGTTTCTTTATTGTTCTTTAATTTCCTAAGTTTATTGGTTTGCATTTCTTCACTTATTAAGAAAAATCCTCTTAATTGAGGTAATTGAACCAACAAAACACAATCGCCTGATTAGGTTTGGTTTCTCCAAAGTTAATCTGAGGGAGGAGATTGAAACTCTCTCTGGCACGCTCACACACAATCATTTTCCATTGCAAAGAAGTAAAAAGAACCAAACACATCTTTTTTGGCACGCCTAGTGGGACACCAGAAAGTGTTAGATGACTCCAAAACTTAAGAAGCAAGTGGGTGATTCTCAGGTTGGCCAAACGCCAGAAGATGAGAACAATGTTAATTCTAAAGATAATGAACAAGTCGAAGGCCTTCAAATAGGACCAGAGACTCGTGCTGGTCAAGACTTAAATACGGGAACTGGCCAGACTTCTCGAATGAATACTAGGAATAATAAAACTATGCAAATTGATGACCCAAAGAATCCAGAAGTTTGAGGGAATATGTCATCTAGCCAGTTTATTGAAATGATTGCTACATTTAAAGAATTGGCTCAAACCCAAAGGCTTATATTACAAAAATTGGAAGAGCAATCAGGGTTTAGAAGTGATCCTTTGTCTTCATTTGAGAAGGATAAAGGAGAGGCTAGCACAAGCAAATTCAGGTCAAGGCCTGGAAAAGAGCCTATAAATGTAGAGGACATACCAGAATCTTGGTATGAGCCTGCAAAAAATCATCAAACCCCTAAACCTAAGAAAGTGTTCAAGCAAAACACTAATATCCCATTCGAACCAAACTTTGATGGTGTAAATGAGGAAAAAGGCTTTAGGAATTATGATTATGGATTTGATGAGTATATGTATACTCCTAAAAATCATTTTAATGAAAAGGGCAGGACTAGTGCGATAAGGCCTAATCCAGAGATTGGGATTCCTAAGTATTCAGGAATACCAGAGATGGGAAGGGTACATTCGAACTGTCTTTATGAACCTTTTGTAAAACAGGAGGGAGGTTTCAAGCAAACTAGGCCTTTTGATGATCCTTATCAGAGGATTCCAGAAGATCACATGCCTAGAAATGTCACTTGGGAACCACCTGTTAATTCCAAGGTACCTTTAGGGGAACATCCAACCCTTCGAGATGAAATATTAGGTTTTATGCAAGAAGTTTATGGAACCTTGAACCGGGGGGTATAAACTCAAATTTATAGAAAGCTTATCCTGAATAGATAGATAGACAGTTCGAAGTCTCTAGGGGGTTTAAAATCCCAGATTTCACTTTATTTCATGGAGATGGAAAATAATCCACAACTGAGCACATTGCTAGATTCACTGCTCAGTGTAGGGAATTAGGCAATAATGGGTTCATTAAGTTGAAATTGTTTTCTAATTCTTTAACAGGGACGGCCTTCGAATGGTATTCTAACTTGTCACCAGAGTCAGTTCAAAATTGGTTAAGGATGGAAGAGTTATTCCATGCACAATTTTATCAAACTGAACCTGAAGTCACTATGGCTGATTTAGCAAGATTAAAGTAGAAGCCTGATGAGAAGGCTACTCAATTTATTGCTAGATTTCAAAGGGCCAAAAATAAGTGTAAACTTCAATTACCAGAGGTTGAATTTGTAAGAATAGCACAAGATGGCTTGATAGAGAACTTAGGAAGAAGTTTGATTCTACTGAATTTAGGGATTTGGTTGATTTAACTTACAAAGCATCTAGGTATGAGTCTTTGTTAGAAGAGGATGTTGATAGAAATAACTTTTCTTACTCAACCTATTATAAAGAACCCATTTATGAGATTGATGTTGCTAAAATTATTGAACATGAGAATCCTAATGGGGGTGATAAATTCAACCCAAGGTTTAATAGACTTCGAAGAGAAGATTCTGAAGAATCTCTCCGAAGGGGGTTTTCTCAATCAAAAAGAGAAACTCTGGAAAACTTGGCTGCGAGAATGGACAGTGAAGTACCTCAAGATAATCCAACTTCTCCAAATTCCTTAGCAAGCTATCAATCTGGCTTATTAGAAGCCATGATAGTAGAACAAGAGGAAGGTGGGGGAACAAATTCGTCTCCTGTTGGAACTTTCTCCCCTATGGAAACTTCTGTAGCAGAGTTCTCTGAGAAAATGAACACATCAGAAGTTGGGTCAGAACTACCAATGCAGGAAAAAAGTACCATTCAGTTCGGGACTTTACCTGAAGTCCAGATTAACATGGTAACTCCTTCATTTGTTAACTTTGGACCTTTTGGACCAGATTGTTCACCAGTTCGAAGAGCATTACAACCAACAGTTACTCCTATGGAGGTTATTGATGTCTCAAGTGATGAGGAATATAATCCCACATATGATAATGGTTGGAATGATAGTTGGGGAGTTTTAATTTTCAAGATTCAAAAGGAGGAAGAGGAGGAGGATTTCATGATTATGGTAAATACAATAGAAGAACCAGAAGTAACCTCCAAAGAGAGAGCAATTTTCATTCCAGAAATAGAAAATGATTCTAAGTATCCTTTGATTGTTGATTTGGATTGTGCTGATCTTTCCTATCCTTTCAAATCACCTTCGAATGATATGAGGCACCATTTGAAACCATTATACATATCTGCATTGTTTGATGGAATTTTGTTAAACAGAATTTTGGTTGATAATGGTGCAGCATTGAACATTTTGCCTTCTAGGACTTTGAAGAAGTTGGGAAAAGAAAAGGTTCGATTAATCCCAACAAGCACATCCATCGTTGGTTTCACTGGTGAGGGTAAAAACCCCACAGGAATTGTTTATATACGCCTGAAAGTTGGCCAAGTAGAAACTGATACAACCTTCTTTGTGGTAGATACTTTTACAAGCAAGTATAATGCTTTACTTGGTAGGGATTGGATTCATGTCAATGGCTGCATTCCATCTTCAATGCATCAAGCCTTGATGATTGTGAAATATGAAAATGAGAAAGAAGTGGGGGTCGAAGAAGTGAAAGCAGACCCACATCCCTTTAGCACTTCAGCAAATTGTGCAGAGGCAGAAATGTATAAGCCTGAAATCATCCCTTTGAGTAAAATTGCACAAACTGCCACCCCTCCATCCAATGTATTGGAAATGGGAGAATTGGCAGAGCTGAAATCTAAACTCAAACAAGCGGGCCGATTATGAATCGCATAATCCACCGTGACGAGGTTGCTTGGATGTGAGTCCAAGACAGAGTTCGAAGAGGCCAACTCTTTGGCTTTAGTTAAATTTATGGCTCTAGAAATAGAGCATAAATTACAAGAAACAAGTGATTGGGAGGAATTATTGGCTGAGAAATCTGACTGGGGGTTGAAGCCAGTTGAACTCGAGGAGGCCTTTATAGGTCATGTCGAATCCCAAGATTCTGTGGAAGAGATGGAATTGGGAGAAGGAGTTGTTCCAAACACTATGCAAATCAACAAGGGGCTTGATGCTGCTTCGAAGGCCAAGTTGATCGCTGTACTTAAAGAGAACAAAGAATGCTTTGCTTGGAGTTATAAAGAGTTAACAGGTTTTAGTAGAAATTTGGTTGAGCACAGATTACCTATCAAACCTAATTATAAACCTTTCAAACAACTTCCAAGAAAAATGTCTCCTGAAACCATTTTATTGGTTAAAAAGGAAGTTCAAAATCTTTTAAATGTTGGTTTTATTAGAACAGCAAGATATGTAGAGTGGCTATCAAATATTGTCCCTGTTGTCAAAAAAATGGAAAAATTAGGGTGTGCATTGATTTTAGAAATTTAAACACTGCAACCCCTAAAGATGAGTACCCAATGCCTGTAGTAGACATGCTTGTGGATAGTTCTGCAGGCCACAAAATCATGTCTATTATGGATGGACATTCAGGATATAATCAAATTTGTATAGCTGAGGAAGATGTTCATAAAACTGCATTTAGAGCCCCTGGCAACCTTGGGACCTTTGAGTGGGTCAAGATGCCTTTTGGGCTTAAGAATGCTGGTGGTACTTATCAAAGAGCTATGAACGCAATCTTTCATGAAATAATAAGGGGTTTTCTAGAATGCTACATAAATGACATAATTGTCAGATCAGGATCTATTAATGATCATGTGGAGCATTTGAAAGTGGCTTTTTCAAAGATGAAACATTATCAACTGAAGTTAAATCCTGCTAAATGTGCTTTTGGAGTAATGACAGGGAATTTCTTGGGATATCTAGTCCACAACAAAGGTATTCAAGTTGATAAAAACAAAGCTAAAATTATTATTGAAGCAAAACCTCCCTCAAACAAGAAAGAACTACAAAAATTTCTTGGTCAATTGAATTTTCTTCGAAGATTTATATCTAATATTGTAGGGAAAACTAAAGTTTTTTCTTTTTTATTGAAATTGAAGGATGGAGAAGACTTCGAATGGACAAAGGAGCATGATGATGCTTTCAAGGCCATCAAGAAGTACTTAATCAATCCACCAGTTCTTGTTCCACCTTAAAGTGAGAGCACATCCAAACCAGATTTGGCAAAGAAACCCCGCGACTCAATAGGAGTTTTATTGGCTCAAGACAATGAAGAAGGGAAGGAACAAGCTATCTATTATCTAAGTAGGTTTCTTAATGATTGTGAAAGTAGGTATTCTGCAGTAGAAAAATTATGTTTAACCTTGTTCTTTGCTTCGAAAGAAACACAGGTACTATATGATGCCTAGACTAACCTATGTAATTTCTCAGACTGATGTTATGAAGTATATGTTATCCCAACCTGTACTCAGTGGCAGAATTGGGAAATGGATTGTATCTTTAATTGAATTCAGTTTAGAGTACGTTCCTCAGAAATCAGTTAAAGGGCAAGCTTTGGCTAATTTTTTGGCTGATCATCCAAATGAAATTGAAACTCTTGAAAAAGCAAATGTTAATACAGTAACAGTTAAACAATGGAAAATGTGGTTCGATGGTTTGAAAACATCTCAAATGGCTGGAATTGGAGTTATTTTGGAATCTCCTCAAAGTTTCAAAACCAAATTTGGTTTTCAAATAAATGAAGGGGAGTGTACCAATAATCAAGCAGATTATGAAGCCTTAATTATGGGTCTAGAACTCTTGCTTATTATGAAAGTTGATATAGTTGAGGTCTTTGGAGATTCTCAATTGGTTATAAACTAGGTGAATGGAGAATTTGGTTGTCATAATGTTGGTTTAAAACCTTATTATGAACATGTGAAGTCATTGATTAAGCATTTTCACATGATTTCTTTTATATATGTTCCAAGGTTCTTCAATGAAGAAGGCGTGCAAGATGTCAAAAGAGCATCAGGATTCAAGTTTATTCCTGATGACAGTAGAGAATTTTGTCAATTAACTCTAAGAAAATCTTTGCCAATGCTTAAAGACAGGAACATGGATTTCGAAGTATGTGAAATCACTACTTCTCCTAGTTCGAATGACTGTAGACAGCCATTAATTGATTATTTAACAAGACCTGACGCTAAAACAGATAGAGCAACAAGGCTAAGATCTGTCAATTACATCATGTATAATGGAGAACTGTTTAAGAGAGGAGCAGACAAATTATTGCTTAAGTGTTTAAACAAAGTTGATGCTTTTAAGGTTATGGAATAAGTTCATGAAGGTATCTGTGGAGCTCATCAAACAGGAATCAAGATGAGATGGTTGATTTGAAGGTATGAATAGTATTGGCCTACTATCATCAAGGATTGTATTGACTATGCAAAAGGGTGCCAAGCTTGTCAAAAGACAGGACCTCTCAAAAGATTACCAGTTACTGAATTACAGCATGTAATCAAACCTTGGCCATTTAGGGGTTGGGCAATGGATATGATTGGTATGATTTACCCTCCATCTAGGGGTGGGGATAAATTTATACTAGTTGCTACTGATTACTTCACCAAATGGGTGGAGGCTCAAGCCTTTGAGAGTGTCTGTCAAGAGCAAGTGATTGAATTCATTAAGAATATCATCTATAGGTTTGGATCTCCAGAAACTATAATAGTAGATAATGGATCCATTTTCGAAGGTAGAGTAGTGAAAACTTTTGCAGCCTCTCATGGAGTGTCTTTGATTAACTCTACACCCTATTATGCTCAATCGAATGGTCAAGCTGAATCAACCAACAAGATTATCAAAAGAGATATCCAAAGAATGGTTGATAGGAACCCAGAAGAATGGCCAAATTTGTTGTTAAATGTGTTATGGGCATATCGAACCACTAAAAAGAACCAAGATCGAACTACTCCTTTTGCTCTAACTTATGGGCATGATGCTGTTTTACCAATGGAGATTGTGGTAAAGTCACAAAGAGTTGCTTCTCAGAATGAACTAGATATTGGAGCATACCACCAAGCAATGTATATGGAGCTCGAAGAAATAGATGAAGAAAGAATTAAAGCTCTAAACCAAATTCTGCTACAAAAATTAAGAGTAGCCAGAAGTTATAACAAGAGAGTGGCTGTTCGAAGCTTTGATATAGGGGACTTAGTATGGAAAGTAATGTTGCCTATCAAAGAAAGAAAGCAAGGACTTGGAAAATGGGCTCCAAATTGGGAGGGACCTTTCCAAATTCATAGAGTCCTTAAAAGAGGGCATATCATTTAAAGGATTTAAATGGTTATGTCCATAGAAGAAAGATTAATGAGAGATATCGAAAGACCTATGTTCCAACTATATGGGAGTCCTTTAACAGAAGATAAAACTATAAAGTAGTTCATCTCTCATTGCTTGTGTTGGTCAAGGTAAGCCATAAGAACAAACAGTTTTCTGTTGATTGAAACTCATAATTCAAATGATAAGATCAACATTCTAAGCAATAAGAACAGTTATGAGATTGGAATAACAAAAAATATTTCATTGATTAACTCAGAAACTATACAATTGTGTTTGTTAAGCCAACTAATACAGAAGCACCCTTATTACAAACAAATTCATAAAATTCTCCCTGATCAGTTGTTCTTTGTAGTTGACGCTCAAGTTCTCTTATAGTTTCAACTATTGAAGAAGCTTTGCTCATATATATCTGCATGTGAGAAGTGGTTTGAGCAATCTCACCTCTGACTGCAAACAAAGCTTCTTCGAGATGAGCTTCTTCTTCTTTTAATTGATTTAACTTGGCAGCATCTTGATCATAGGAAGAGATTACAGTTTTTGCTTCATCCTTTGCATTTGCTAAAGCTGCTTTCCAACTCTGTCTTTGAAGATGTCTTTCTTGAACCTCACAGAGTTGAAGGGCCTTCACTTGGAATTCAGAAGCTTTAGCCAAAAGGTGTGCATGTAGCTCTTAAGAAGCAGGCCTTAACACCCAAGCAGCTTGACAGCAGATGTCCAAGTGCACCTTTAGATCCCCTTCAGCTAATGTTTCAAAATTCAATTTTGAGAATTGATAGAGAATCTCCCTCAACTCCTGAATCTCTTCCTGTGAGAAAGTAGGCTTGACCAACTCAGATGTAGATGCACTTTGTTGAACCTTGAGTTGGATGATAGGAGATTCTGGAGAAGGAGTTGGAGCCTTAGGATTGGTGATTCTATTGCAGAAATCACTCACTTTCAGTTTAAACTGCTCCAATGAAAGGGGATCACCAACAATGGTGCTAACAGAAGCACCAATTTCCTATCAAAGGGAATATGTTAAGCATATTTAGGCTTAAATCTTATAAGTAATATGTGATAAATACAGGCTCAAGTATAATGGACTACAATACCTCAAATGGATGGGTTTGTTCTGATAGACTCTGTCCAGTAGGGATATCAGTTCCTGGAGACTGACTGAGAAGAGTTTTCTCAGTTATTACCTCAGCTTGCTCAATAGGAGTCCTTACAGTAGAGCTTGCCTCTTGTGCTGTTTCGATAGATCCACTTCTAATACCTTCTGAGGGTAAAGCTCTTGCCACAATACTAATAACAGGAGGAATCATGCCTTCTACTGTGACCTGTGGTTGAGGTTGAAGAGTTCGTGCCATCTCAGTGGATTTCTCAACAACATCGGAAGCAGCTTTCCTTATGGCAGCTGTATCAGACTTCGAAGCTTCAGTGGCCTTAGTAATAGAAGGGTCAACTGGTCTTCGAATTTCAGCAGGAATGTGTCGAATGGGATCTGAAGAGGCCTTCGAAGTCTCAGCATGTTTTGTTTTTGTTGTTTTCTCTATAAAAAAAAAAAAAGATATTACTCAAAGATGAGAAAGCATGAAGCCAAGATCTAAGGGTCTTAATGAAGTCAAATTCATGAAGTTTACCTTTCAAAAATTGGCTTATAGTGATATCTTCTGTGTTTTCTTCTTCTAGTTCTTCAATTAGTATTGTCCTTCTTCGTTTCGAAGCCTCATAAACCTTAGCAATTTTAACTCTTTCTTGGTTAGATCCTCCTTTGGATGCTAAGGTTTCTTGACTCTTATTGGCTTTTGAAAGGATAAATGGAACTTTGATTAGTTTTGTGAAGAATCAGAAAGTTAACATGAATGGATGAGAGAGTTATTGGATTTCGAACCTGAAGAAATAGGAGTTTGTGCTATTTCTGTTTCTTTCCTCATCCTTTTCTTGGGGACAGACTCTGTGTGTCAAATTACAAAGTAGGAAAACAGAAAGGATTTGAAGTTGTAACTAATACTTAAATCATCAAAATTACCTGATGGAGAAGGAGGAGGGGTCTTTTGTTGTTGAGATCTAGTAACCCTTTGTGGAACAGACTGGAGTGGTTTGACATGTAGAGCTACAGATACCAAAGCAGAAGAATGCACATCTGGTGTTGCTTCTCTTGGTTCTGAGTGAGACTCACTTCTTCTTTTAAGACCAAATTCATCATCTAACACAGATAGTAAACTAGAATGTGCATCACCCTCAACTGGAGCAGGACAACCAATATGGTTTGCAAAACCTTGAGCTATGTTGGTTTGGTTGTACAGGTTAAGAAGATTATGCCACCAACTGGCAAATCTAGTGAAGGTTGGACTGTCCATAGTAAATTGGCAAGGTCTGAAGTTTGCCCTGGAATTTCTGAACTGCACATTAAGACGTGAGAGCACATTCTTATCAACTTTCTTTCTAGCATACAAAGGAACATTAACCTCTCCAGGGTAAGGGCATGGAATGGCTTGTACCATACCAAATTGTCTGGCAAATTGGGCAGGACAATAAATTTCGACATGGGTTTGTTTACAGCCCCCAACAATCCCACCTATGAATATTTCTCTTGAAAGTAGAATACTTCCCCAAGCAACAACAAAAGTATCGGCGCCTCTGTTCTCCATCATATCTTTTATCTAGATAGGCCCAATGCTCCAATCTACAAAAGGATAGAATTCTTATTCTTCCTTATCCTCCTTCATGTTGTAGAAATATTGCAGATATCTGACAAATGCTAAGGGTTTGGAAGCCATAATCCTGAACTTGTCCCCATAAACATTAACAGGTTCTGATACAACAACTTTGAAGATGGGGAAATATGCCAAGACCCACAGTTGCAAGAACCAAAGAGGGCTTCATATGTTGAACATGAGTGGTTTGGACTGGCTATCAAATCCTATCTTATAAACATATCCCAAAAAGTGTGAAGCCAAATCAAACTTCTGACCTTGAGAAAGGCAATATGCTAAAAGGGCAAATTCAAGCATAATCTTCTTACCACCATGACAAAAGATCATTTTACAAAAAGTGTATAAAAGATATGCAAAGAACTCCCTATCAGACACCCCATCTTCGAATCTGGCCTCATTTCGAAGAAAGTTTCCGTATGATGCGTATGAACCTGAGGTTTTCATGTCTTTCAAAGGCGGAACATCAACAGATTTGGAAATATCAAACATTGGACCAAATGGGGGAAGTCCAGTAAGAAACAACACGTCTAAAATTGTAGGGCCCATCATTCCGCAGTTAAATCGGAAATAGTTAAATGACGAATCCCAAAAAGCTAAGGCAGCGTGTATGAGTGCAGGGTTTTGTGGAATACCATTTCGAAGCAATGAGATAATGTGCCAGACTCCAATCTCCTCTAAATCAGCCCTCTTGTATTTCAAAATATGCTCAGTCCATTTGCCCCAATCATTATCTTGAATCAGCCAAAGATAATCAAAGTTTCTTGTAGGCCAATCTGCAAAGTTCAACTCCTGATCTTTTATAAGTTTACCTTCTTCTAAGATTGGATAACATGGCATAAACTTGAGAGGAAGATCAAAGAATGCAGGCCCTAGGATGTGGGTATCAATTCTATCAGGATTTGTTATAAAAACCTGGTTATGTAAATCACCGCCTGAGTTTCACATTTCCTCTTCAACATATCTTCTGAGAACGGGCGAAGAGGTGCCCATTTGAATATCACTTTCAGAAGCCATGGGTACAGAGGTATGAGAGAAAGAGACGGAGAGCAAAGCGTTTTGAAAGTTGAAAGTGAAATGAACACTTTGCAAGCCCTAGATTTATACGTTATGAGGAAACGATACAACGGTTCAGGTTAAATATCCATTTAAAAGTAATTGGGCCTATAATTATTGTGGCCCAAGTTTAGCTTTCAAATTGTTGTTTGATGATTATTTTCAAATCTTAAATTATTTCATGCTTCAAACCATTTTTGGTTTATTTTCACGAAATATACTTTATCAAGTTATTCTTAAGAGTTCAAACTGGTTTAAAGCGTAATTAAGTGCTTCGAAAAGCATTTAAAGTACAAAGCAAACCATAGAAAGAACTAATACTTCATTAAAAACAAGGAAATTACATGCTACAAAATCCTATTACATAAAGGAGAAAACTAAGCATCTACTGGTGATGGAACAGTTGTTGGAGTAGGAATGACTTGGAAATAATGAGGGAAGCTCCAAGTCACTAAGGCATGGAATCTTGCCCAAGTGAAACTAAAAAATTCCTTCTCCATCATTCTAATCCTGTTTTCTTGATCAATTTTAAGCTTCTTTTCAATCAATGGCCTGATTTTCAGAACCAGGGTCTTAGCTTTGACTTCGAACTTGGCCAATTTGAGAGCATTTCTTTTCATACAACTTTTAAATCTCCTTCGAAGCCTCTTAGAAACGTCAGCGGGCATTTCGAAGGAATGCCCTTTCAGGTTTTCCACCTTTTTATGAAGTTTGGAGATTTGATCGTGAAGTACTTCGTAATCATGAAGATCTTGATTAAACCCAAATGAAGTAGTATTGTTCTTCATCCACATTCGAAGTAGAGGAAGCTAACTCAAAAAAGAATGAAGAAAAGGGCTAGCTTGGATGTTACATTGGAGAGTCTCGCAATCCCATAGAAAGTTCTTATAAGGTACATCCTCTTCAAGAATGCCTATATCCAGAAAAGCAAAAGCAGCCAATAGTTCTTTGGCTTTGATGGAATCAGAATGGGGATAAAGAGAATAAGAGAGGTTAGCATGAAAAGGAGTAGGGTCGAACTTGATATTCTTTAACTCTTGGAACCAATCCATGTTTTCGGGAAGGTCTCGAAGAGAAAGATTGGCAGGATCAATGAAATCTCCTTCGAAATGAGGCCTTCGAACCTCATGCAACCAGTATATAAATTGAGTACTGGCTTTCTACTTAAGTTCTCCATATCCAGCAAAACCTGACCTTTCATCTTCATGGACTTTAAAGAAGCCAGGAGTAAGACAAGTGGCAATGAGGCTATCAAGCAACATTATGTTAGGATCTCGTCTGATGAAAGGGGACAAATATCTGCTCATAGCTAATGAGCGATAGTGGCTCCAACCCTTGTAGCTAGCAAGATCATCCATTTTTACCACCACTATTTCAGATGGTAAACCCCATAAAAAGGGCTTATGAGTAGGAGAAGTTGGAGGATTCCATGGATCGGTAGGCTCAGAAGTTTCTACTTGAGCCACTATGTAAGATCGATCCCTTCGAATCTCACCAACAATTGTCGTGACAATGTTTCTAGTATCAGCAGAGATTGGGTCATTAAGAACCAAGTTTTCGAAGGCATTTTGGGTGCTAGAAATATCAGCCATGGTTGAATTAAGATGAAAGTCGATTTGCAAAGAGAATTGATGATTGATTTTTACCAGTGATTAAGTCTTTTTATAAGCAGAATTTTTAGTTTGAAACGATTCAAATTCTGGCGAAATGGAGAACGTGGGCGTTAACTGCCCACTATCCATGAATCTCTCACGAGAGCGAAGAGATTTAACTGCATCTTGGGAAGTGACTAAAACTGCCAATAACTTCTGCTTTGGAAGTTTACAGGAATTCGAAGCGGCAAAAAGGCACATTAACACTTGTTCAAATCCCTTAAACAAAGATGTTAATGTGGGGGGTATGTTTACATATAAAATTAACCAGTCCAATAATTAATTGACACGTAATCAAAAGTGCCAAACGTTGGCAATTACTTGTTAGCAAAGATACACTGGATCAATAAGGTAAAATTGAGTGGATACGTTGTCGTATCATTTCTCAAACTGGAAAAGCAGTTATTGGCAGTTACAAGCCATTGTTAAAATATAGATTGGTTTCGAAGCCATAATATTAACTGTTGAACACACAAGCTCCACGTATAAACTTGCGAAACAAGGCAATTGGCAGTTAGAACACGTGGAATACTTCTGGAAGACAGTTATTCCCTTAATATGTTATTATTTGAGTTGGTTTAGACAAATGTGCAGATTTAAAGCTTCTGGAAGAAGAAAAGATTCAAATTCAGACGTGGAGAAAGAATAACTGCCAACTCTTAGAGTGGAAGTTAGAGTTCAAAGCAAACCAGATTCAAATTCATGGAGCGGGAAGTTCAAATTACAAGCAACATCTATAAATAGAAGAAATTGAAGAGTGAATAGCCCCCGGACAAATCTTCAACAAACAGCTATCAAAAAATCGATGCTTGGTTTGTTCATTGACAAAGTAGTTTAGGATTTCGAACCCAGTTCGAAGTAGTTTAGGATTTCGAACTCAGTTCGAAGTAGATTAGGAAGTAGTTTAGGAATTAGATTAGGATTTATCTCGATTGTTCTTGTAACAATCACCCCTATCTCAATTGTTCTTGTAACAATCACCTGTTCGAAGTTCTGTTACTCTGTATTTGAAGTTGGAGACAATTTCGAAGTAAGTTTATCTTTGATTCATCGATTGAAGTGTCTTGTTTCTTTATTGTTCTTTAATTTCCTAAGTTTATTGGTTTGCATTTCTTCACTTATTAAGAAAAATCCTCTTAATTGAGGTAATTGAACCAACAAAACACAATAGCCTAATTAGGTTTGGTTTTTCCAAAGTTAATCTGAGGGAGGAGATTGAAACTCTCTCTGGCACGCTCGCACACAATCATTTTCCATTGCAAAGAAGTAAAAAGAACCAAACAGGACGACGCCTAAATCAAGGGTGCAACCAACCGGCTGTGCCGAGCTCTAAACCTTTGTTGTCATAAAAATCTCCTGTTTAGAAGTGTTATTGCAAATGTTTAGGCTTTTGTATGGTCCATTTCGGAATGAAAACTTTTAGTTTCCCATTTGTGAGTCTTATTCAAGTCCTCTTCAAGTGTTGCCATGGCCCCTATTACCAGAGTGTGTACTTCATTTCCACAATGTTGTTTCCACGAGGTATGAATAAGTATGGTTTTCATAATCAGACTTGTTGAAAAATCCCAGGGTCAATGTTCGCCTAGTCAATTTGGTCCATTTGACAACCAAGTAGTGAGAATTGCAAGATTTATAACAAACTCGTATCCGATTTTTTATTCTAATAATTCGTATCTACCCCAAGAGTTTTATGGTACTTCGGTACGTTCTGAAAAATAAAAATAATAAATATAAATAAAAATAAAAATCTGACACTTCTAACAATATTTTTAACTCACTTTAACGAATCAAATGAAGCACTCATCCATTCTCAAAACTACTAAACTTAACCCTTACCACATGAATTCGAGTTCCGCTTTTATCACTTTTTGTCATATGACACAAACCTCAACAAAGAAAGTTCAACGGAGACACTCTTCATAATCTAGCTTTCCCTTAGTCAAATCCAAGCACATTCGGACATTCCTCCGCAGTTACAAATATCATCTCTGTATTACACAAACTGTATAAGACGAATAAACTTGCCCTCTTCGACTATTGTGTGTACTCGTATTCCATCAACCCGAACGAACTCATCTAAATTACTATACAGGAAAGAAACAAAAAAGCAGAAAAAACAAACGAAGCAAGGAAGGAGATTAAGAAAGATCATTTTGGCTTTGATCCAGCTCATCGTCCCTGTTCTCTTCTTGAACAACAGGAGCAACGACACTATTATGGTCCTCATGAACCCGTCCCTCACTCTCTCCGTTAGTACCTTGTGGAAGTGACTGTGATCCCGAGCTCCCTTGTTGCTCGGCAACCAAGCTCGTGAGACCATTCTGCTTCAAATAGTTTTCCAGAGGCTGGCACGCCACTTGAAGAAGACTCATCATGCTCACACGAGTTGAACCTTCTTGATGAAACTGCCCTCCACGCTCTGGATCACTATTCAAGTCTAGCTGTCCCTTTCCAATTTCATCCAAGTTCTTATTTTGCACCCTCAACTGAAAGTCATTTGCAAAAATGCCCTTGTTCTCCGAAGGATCATGATGTCTGATGCTGCTGTCTACTTCTGCTTCATCCTTAGTAGTAGTATTGCCCCATATGTAATGATTATTCCTGTGGGCTATCTCCGCCTCGCGCTCTGATTGGCGCTTCTTTTTCCGCATCATAAGGGTCTTGAAACGGCGTTTCACCGTCATGCAAACAAGGCATGTGCACGTTGGCTTGTGCTTTCCTTTCCCACTAGGAGGCTGGATACACACTATGCAAGAGCATCCAGGGCGGTGCCTTGGGTGTTTGGTGGTGGTTGCAACTGTACTAGCCGTTGGGTCACTTGCATTTTCTCCGAGCATTGCAGCATTGGCTAGAGCATCTAGGTCCGACGATTCATGCTCTTGCAACATCCTTCGGTTCGCTGCCATTCTCCGTTTTTTAAAATCTGAGACAGGAGAAGTGCTAGTATATATCACAAACGATTCAGTAGGATACAACAACATATAGAGAACAAAGTTCCAATTTTATTTTATTTTTATAAAAAAAACCAAAGAACAAAGTTTCAGTGAGTAGATTAACTGCTCACGGCTTCACTACCGTTGTTGATCATGGGGAAACAATCATCAATACTCAATACTTGATACATACACCACTATTTCCCAACACCAGTACACATGCACACATGAGAACATTGACAACCCCCCACAATGCAAAACGTCATAGAAAGACAAAAAATCACACAACAAAGAGACGCAATATCTAGTGATTTGGTAGTGTGTCTACGTCCATGGGAAGAGGAAGAACAATACACTGAAGAGGGAGGCCAACCATTATTTAAAAAATTTATTATTCAAGTGAACCTTCCGTTGCACCAAAAAAAAAAAAGAAAAAGAAGAGGGTCCCTGATCCCTCCTCCTTCTCTGTCATTATTTTCTCACAGCGAAAACCTTCTCACATCAGATAATAACGAAGACCAGAAGGAAGTTTCAAGAATATTTGGGAGGATCTCTGAATCAATCACTGAAAATATGAAGTCTTCTAGAAGCTCAATTTTCTTCACTTTTTCCATTTGACTTCAAGGCTATCAGCCTATCATATTCCATCTTCACTAGAAGAGAGAATTGATTGTCCCAAAGAAAAGATTTGTCACAACATCTGGTTTTTTGTTATGCACACATAACTGGCTTCATCTAATCAGTTACTGTTCTCAATATCATACCGATCACAAAAGGAAAAAAGCACATTGACCCTGGCATGTCAACCTGAAACATCCCAACAATCATACTCCACCTACTGATATCCTAATTCACAACATATTTTTACAACAACAATAACATAACCCATTTAGTCCCCAATAATTGGAGGTATGGACGGGGGATGGATAAGAGACAGACCTAACCTTTGGCAATAAATGCACAAAGTGGCTACTCCCAGAATACCACTGAAACATATGGATTTGAGACAGACCTAACCTTTGGCAATAAATTCACAAAGTGACTACTCACAGAATACCACTGAAACAATGGTCCCCCTATATGGTCGAGTTTGTTGCGGAATCATGCCCTCAAATCAAAGCCAAAAGGCATCAAAGAGGGCAGACCCTAGAATCATTTTGATTTATGTGCACATTACCATGCTTCTTTCATTTAGCATCCAGAGCATTGACGTTGCACAAAACAACATATTTTTAAATAATAAAATTAAAAAAACCAACCTGGATAAACATAGGGAGCCAAGCATTTACCTTTGTTCATTCTGAGAAGATTTTCAAGTTCCCTAGGGTTCAATTCATCTGGTGCAGAACATGAGCACCTGAAGATACCAAAATTGTGTGTAAAACATTCGTTAAGCTTTTTTTATTAGCAGAAGTTTTGCTTGTATGACAAACACAAAACTGACCTGTTTGGTTCCCAAATGTTCTGTGGACACATCCACTTAGGAGGGAGAAGAATATCAGCCGGCAACCTTCTCCATTTAGAGCAACTATCACACTGAGTCCACTGGTCTTGTCTACTGGATGATCAACACTATCAGGTCAGCACCAGATTTATTTAACTGAATGGCTTAAAAAATAGGTCTACAGCTATACCAGAGAGATGAAGTGCATGAGACTATGATGACTTAAGCCAAGTGGTAACAGTTATTGGAGCCCTATTTTGATTGCGTAAAATCAAGATCAATAAAAGAAGCCAGATGAATTAATTGGTTGCTCCTGCTATTTTGTCCAAGAAATGTTGCGACTAGGGGTGAAATTTTAACCGACAAAACCGAAACACCCAAAAAAACCGACTGAAATATGCAGTGCGGTTCAGTTTCGATATAATTTTACAAATACATTATTTTCAGTTCGACGTGTTTGGGTTCGGTCTTGGGGTGTTTCAAACCAAGTAGCACCAAACCGAACCGATATTCACACTGTTAGTATAGTTTCCATCTTAGCCGTATATGTTTAAAAGTAAAAAAAATCTTAACCGTCCAGCTCACCCTTTTAAGTTCTAAATTCTAGTAGTGCAAAAAGCACTAACCCTAGCTGCATATTTCAATCCAGACTTCAGAGATCAAAGAGTCTCTCTCTAAAACTTTCTCACTGCTCTTACTGTGCAAAAAGCCATTGAAGCTCTACGCTCACGAAGGCTGAAGTACACAGCTCCGCTATGAACACTGCCAGTTACCCCACATCTTCTACAGTTCTTGATCTTTCACGTGGATGCTAGATCATCGCTCTTGCTTGAAGATCAATCTTAAGGACAAGTAAACAAGGGACATAAAAAAAAGCTTGAGAAGAAGACAAGTCAATTTCTAAACAATAAGAGAATCTGTTCTGTTTGTAATTTCTACAGATACTCTTTTTTTTTTTGTATGAAACGAGATTCTGAATCATCATTCTCTTACATTTTTCTACAATTTCTGTTATGTTTTGCCCTGAAACCTATGGTCTCAAACCTTTGTTTAGATAAACGATAATGGTGTAGAAATTGCAAATCTGATCGTATTTAGACGATACAGGTGATTCTATTTTTTGATTTCTAACACTATTTCCGGATCTTGTCCTCTTTAGATGATTGATAATTCAATGTGATGGAGCCTATATCGATGTGAGCCTAAAATTGGAAAAAACGAGAAAACGTGACACTGAAAAAACTGAACTGGTTCGGTCCAAAGCCTAAGTCAGTTGGTTTCATTGCTGAAAATTGGAAAAACCGAACTGCTGGGTTTGGTGGCAAAAATGGCCAATAACGAACCGACTGGCCTAATTACACCCCTAGTTGCGACCGTAAAGAAGGATCAAGCAAACTCATTGCACTTCTTGCTTTATCTCAAACTGTGGGAGAAATATCCAATAGTTTTAGAGACTCGTTTCCAATGAACTCCTTTAAGGCTTTAACCAACTTGTGGGAGAGAATTTCTGTTAACATGATCCAGGAAGCATTCTTAAATATTAGATTCATTTCGGCATCTATGACTCAACTCCTGATTGGAAAAGGGTTATGGAAACCTCACCCAGATGCATGGGCAGTGAAAATGCTCCTCTTGCCAAAAACAGGGGGTTCCTGTAGAAACAAATCAATTATTAGCTTACATGAGCTACAAGGTAGGCATTTGAAATCCAGAAAAATCATAGTTTGAACATCCAATTCCTAGAACTGCTGGCTTCTGGAAGGAAGTCAGTTCTGGCTTTAGAGGCTACCAATGCTTGTACAGGTGCATCCATCCATTAGGAAGGGATACAATTTAAAATGGTTAACGGGGGAAATTAAACCTGACTTAAAAAAGTAGCCTATATGACAATAAATGAATATGATAACTGAGAGCACTGATCTAGCAATAAGATAAGAGCAATCAACAAGGTCCTTTAAATATGAGCAATCATGTAAAGACTGACAAGGGAAGGCATTTGCAGGAAAAATGTATAAATGGCTCAAGTCCAAGATAATTTTTAAGTAGTAAATCTAGGAGTTGCTCTACAACGACACACTTGTTACAGATCCCTCATTTCTATCGCATGTAGGAATGATGAAAGATCACTCAACCGAAAAAAGGTAAAATGCATTTCCAGTACTGGGGAAAATATTCTACCTCATATTCTTCAAATTCATGGTCTTCAATAGAGACAATGCTTGGCTTCTCACTGAGTGGTGGGCAGAGCATGTCCTGTGCCTCTTCCCAGGTAAGTTTCAGCTCCAGAGCATCTTGGCTATCAATGAGCAACCTCTTACTTTTCAACCCAATATTTCGGCTTCTTTTCCTCTCTGGTACCAGCATCGATGCGGGCAGCAAACCATCTTTGAGTTCAATTCCATGCTTCTCCATGATATTCCAGCTGAAATCCGCACCAGCTGAATTCAAATGTTTTGACAGTGCATTCAGATGGGGGTCTGAGCTTCCCTTTAGCGACTGAAGAAGGCCAGAGTAACCACTAATTATAGTTAGATTATCAACAACACCGGAAAAGAAAGGTTCTCTCGAAAAAGCACCATTAGCTATGAGAGATACATGGGTGGCCTGTTTATTTAATAGTTCATCATCAATATTATATTATTCAGGTTATCCGACATGAAAACTGGCTGTGACTTATGAGTATGTGGATGCAAATATTAGAGAACTGATACTTATTCAAGAAAAATAAGAATAACTGCAACAAAGCCCATTACCTGCATAGCTATAGCATTTGATGCTTTTCGAAACCCCATAAGAAGTTTTCCTTCTGGGTCCCTGCGGCTGAACGTCACTGCCAAAACCAGCGGAAAAGAGAGGGATTGATTAAGAGCAGAAAGACAGCATTTACAAGAGGATACAAACATTTTCCCATGACCGGCATGACCCTTTAGATGCAAGAACAGGTACTAGATGAGATTCTCGAACAGGAGATATTGCATAGTAGTTCACATGAGATTGGGGGCATCAACAAGTGACCCACTAGCCTTCAAGAGGATAGGATCAAAGAGACAACACTCTACTACAAAGGAGAAAAGCAGGGGCATGGTGAAAAAGGTGATAGCATCTGTTATTAAGTACCATAAGTTGTGGATATATGCATACACCGATACCTTAAGTAAGAGTATTCACACATTACATAAGAGTGAAAAAGCTTCATAACTTTTGAAGCCTAGCAAGAGCAGTTGTTAATTACAACCATACAAAGTGATTGTGAATGCCATTTCTAATAAGTAAAGAAGGCAACTTATGATACCCGTATCTCCAGCTTGTAATTGCATTGACTGTATGCAAGGGGTTACGCCCTCCAAAACGTACATTCTGCTGTTATTATTGGGCCAAAACCTGAACTGAAAAATCCATTCTTTGCCTTTTACATCTTGAATCCTCAACGGAAGGCCCTCTGGCTGAGAGATAGGTGGAAAATATGCCTGCATGGTGATTCAGTTTTACTCATAAATACAGCTTTGGTTCATCAACACAAAGACTTCCAGGCCAACCGAAAACGGAAACAGTTTGTACCTATAGCCAAAGAAGAAGAATAAGCATGATAAACTTACTTCAGCACATGCTTTTGGGAGAACTAAACGACCAATTCGACCAGCATCACTAGCACTGAGAACCTTTTCAAACAATGGCACAATGGTGGAATTCGAGCTGAAGATAAGATAATTAAGGAATTGCCAACCGCATCTGATAATAAGCATGAGGACAACATGGTTCTGTACTAACATGAAGGGACATATCTACTAACCTCACGTACCCTAGGCCGACTTGTTCAAGACACGAACACCACAGCTCACAGACATGCTCTGGTCATGTGTAGAACACTCATAAATATGAGTTCTGTTTTAAGATTATGTTCTCCTAGTTGGACGCACAGGGACAAACTAGAACACATTTGGGCACAATATGGACATGTTAAGTACGCATTAGAAGGTCAGAATGCAATTTTCAAAACATGGGCCAGCGGTTAAATTGCCATGACTGTTTAGAAAGAATACATGTTTGGTGGCTGTTGATTGTATCTTTTAAAAGTTAATATTAGACGAACAAAAAATACCTGATTGGATGGAGAAAATGTTTTTATTTCTAAATAAACTCATAGGTTATATATAGCATAAACAAAACAAGTTTTGTATCTGACAAGTTTCCTAAATTTTGAAAAAATGACGTGTTCACATGTCTGTGTCTCATGTCTGCAGATTATATAACAGCAGATGAACGGTTTTAATGGAGAATCAAAACAACCGGAAAGAAAAAAAAAAATCATGGATACTCTCTGCATATTAGCTGTAACAGAAAATGAATTGTTTTAATGGTGAATTAAAACAATCGGAAAGGAAAAAAAAATCATGGATACTCTCCAGATATTAGCTGCAACTCTTGGTCTGTAATCCTCGGCCAGTAACGAGGAAGCAACTGATTCTTCACCCGTCCTTCAGCAGGTGGTCGCGCAACACGTATCTGTGAGCCCATACCAGAATTTGTCTCCAATCCTGTAGCAAGGACGGACTTTGGGGGTTTTGGCAAAAGATGGCGAGATCTTGAAATTTGATGAAAGGAAGAAACAGTTTTGCCTAAATCCCTCTCTTCAACAACTGCACCAGTAAAGGGATTTGGGACTACTGAAGGAGAAGCCAAGGCAATAGTCAAATTTGTCTGAGCCAGCGATCCATACATGTCTTTTATCCCCATGTTTGCTCTATACATGTCTACTTTCGCTGATTCAGATGATCCATCAGAAGCTTGATTGAAATTTGATGAACTCGTGTTTCCAACTTCACCTTGACAAGGTAAGACTTCTTCCTCTTTGGTCCGTTCACCATTTGCAACATCATTGTGAGTTAGAAGCAAGTCCTTCATGGCAGTCTGTTCTTCACTCTTTTCCAGCCTCTTACAATCAATTTCTCCATTACCAGTATCCACTTGATTTTCTACAGAAGTCAATTGCATTTCACCATCACCATTCATCGTTGACATGCTGATTCCTTTAGGCATATCATCATTTGAGGTCTGAGAGAAATTTAGGAGCACCATAAGTACCCGGAGGAAATTCTTACCAATGTAATGAATGTATCAAGACAAAAATCTCCCAAAAGTTTGACCCGAAGTTATCTTATCTGTAGTGATGCCTAATATGTGCAAGAAAGAGCTAACTGATACTTGTTCACTGAAAAGTAACAAAAAAAATTCTTATAACAGAGCCATAAAACCCTTTCCTTTTTTCTTTTTTATCGGCAACCATAAAATGTTTTTTCCCCATTGTGGTTGTAACAAGGGGACTACGTATCGAAAAAATGTGGACAGACATCAAGAACCGCCTGGCCTATACCATAGATTATTTTCATCTTACACTGCACCTTACCATTTTGTAAAGATGAACAACTCTGATTTGAGAATTATATGGACATGACAGTCAAACTCAGACTCTCACTTAGAAACTGCCAAACTGGAGCCTCCAAATCACCAATTTCTCAAATTCTAACAATTCAAACGCTCATTTCTTTGCAATTGACACCATCAATATGACAATGCATAATGTGATTCATAGCTAAAAGGTGATAGTTGAGATCATACAACAGAACTTCTAAAGAGAAAATTCTCTGTGCTGTCTGACAGAAAACTGAAGAAATATACACGAGTCACTCTTACAGGTTGAAGTCCCGAACTTCTTGAACACGGTATGCATTTCACCCCACCACTGTCAAGCAGCTCAAGCAAAGAGCTGGAAGCAATGCATCCACAATGAAGGCGCTGCCAATAAACTCTATTTAGATTTTCTTGAGACAGCATCAAGAAATGAATGAGGGTGTCCATGAGCCTGGGGACGGAAAAGTAGGGGTGATGGAGGTAAAGAACATAAATCTAATCTAAATTATCACTGGATTGCTCACCTTCCCACACGAAGTGCACTCCCTCCAGCCAGTATCTTTTGTATGGAATGTGTCACAGAACACTAGTTGCTCATAAACAGGCCTGGAGTCAATGCAGATGCAACATTTAAGAAATTTAATAGAAAAAAAAAATTCTGGGGTTCCCATAAATAAGTTTTACATCATCTCATTAATCACAGATCAAGAAGGGAATCTCAAAACAAGACGATGCCCAACACACTTCTTATGAGGTAGAGGGCTAGGAACCTAACGGTACTTCAATCAACTTTGATGCCTAAAATTTTGCGGAGTCTTGCCATATAAAGGCTTCCATTGTCTCTTAGGCTATTACGGAAAACCTCCTCATTTATTAGGACGAGATACAGCTGTCCAACACAAGAAATGACTCAAGCTGCTTCACCTGGGTACTCCAATATGTGTAATGTCATGTACCAGACACATCGTGACATGGAGAAGGGTTTGTGATTAGAATAACCCATTTATACATCAGTATCTACAGGTACTCATTTCTGCCTATGCAAATGCAAATCAAAATCTCATTCGATAAAAATTCCACCTTTATTGCTTGGATAAGTGGCCTTGCTAATTGTTTTCGCAAATGGAAAGGTTTTTATTTTCTCAGTGGAACTAGCTTTTTAAGGTTCTTTGTAGATGGTGGAGTCTGCAAAGGTTTGGTTTTTTTTTTTTTTTTCCCTCCTTTTTTGGAACTATAAAGTGATGAAATCTTTGCAGCCAGCGGCACTCTGTTAAAAGATACTTGCTGATCTGTTCAATGGGGATAACTTTTTTAGACATTGTTTGATACATTTGATATTTAAAAATTTGCTGATATTTGCTTGCATGAAGCGGATATAAATGCAAGAAGATGACAGAGTTTCCACCAGGACTGGCGGATCTACAAAGGGACCAGGAGGGCTACATGCCCTGCCTCTAGTTTAAAGATTAATACTTTTGCCTATGAGATTAAATGGGTTATGTTATTGTTGTTGTTGTTGTTGTACTTTTGCCTATGAGATTAAACTTGTTTCCAATTTGACCCTCTAAAAGTTCATTTGAATCCCCTTTATCTTTTATAAACTGCTTTTCTTTTGATGACTCAACAAACTCTCGTTTTACTCTTTTCAAGTTTAATTCGCTAAAGAAAATCCACCATTTCATACTCTTCCATTATGCTATTACTACTATCTATATTGATGTTATTTCTACGTACAACCATTGCTTACCAAACTTTGTAGTCGTGTGCACTATACAGTTGAAATTTATTGCATTTTCTGCCATCCTCAAACTCCATCAGGTGAAGAGGGTTTAACCTCATTTAAGCTATTTTTGCTCCCGTTTTCTTAGCTAAGCTTATGTGGTTAGGTGTCATATCATTGTATTTCTATAATAAAATGAAATTTCATCGCATAATTCTGGCATCTTTGAGCCAAAATCATAGCTCCAACCCGCTAGTCAAGCATATTACTAAGGGCTTGTTTGATAACTTAATTCAACACTTAAAACCGAATGTACAATTGGTGGTGGTCGTTGGTTGAGAATGTGGTGGCATTAAGGAATGTTGCGAGTGATAGATATGCTTGGTGATACTGTGAGTTGTGATGGTAGTCACCGGGGTAGATGGCAGCTAGGGTCCAAAATTTGAAGGTGTGGGTAATGAGGAAAAAATGGGGTAGTTTGGAGATTTACTTTGGTTTGGTGTTGACAGTGAGAAAAGATGGGATGAGAATAGAATTTCCCCACGAAATGGGGATACAAAAAAATTTCCCGGTTCAAATAGAATCACGCTTGTTACTAAAATGAACACGGGAGCACAAAAAAAAACCCAAAAGAGAAGAAATAAAACTGCCCAATCTGCCAGCATAACGGGTACGGGAAATTATAACCTCAAAATAAGGACACGGATCCACAGAAACAAGATAAAATTCAAACTAAAACAAATCCAAAACATGAATGAAAACAAAAACAAAAGGTTTAAACTTTACCCGCACTTATCACAGAGATTGGCGAATTCACCAGATCGCAAAGGCCAACCTTTTATCCATTCGCTCGACGACGAGGCCCCACAAAGACCATTCATACAAACTCTCGAACTCATTTCGCTAGCTCAAATCTGTCGAATTGAACGAAACTCAAATCAAATCGGGGAAAAAAGCCCTAACCAATCCCCTTTCAGAAAACACACTACCACTACTGATAAACACTAAATTAGTCAACTTAACGAGATGTATTGATAACGTAACCTGAAGACATACTGCTAACCTTTAGGTATCTGAAGCTATATGTAAGTAACAGCTTTGAGTTCAGATGTGAATCGAAGAAAGTACAACCATGTGTTTGGCGTTGTGCAGTCTTGCTCGACTTGCAAAGTTTGGGCTTTTCGATTGTTGGAATCAAGCTGGACGAACCTCGGCTGATTACGTCAGTTTCCCGGTGACCGCAGAGTTGGATCGGCAGTGGAGATTTGATTGGGCAGAAGATATGTGCATGCAGGGTTGGGGAGAGAGAGAGAGAGAGAGAGAGAGAGAAAGAGAGAGAGAGGGAGAGAAATGCATGCACGATGCTTCAAGGCTAGGCGAACTATCCCCCACCTTTCTTTTTCCCACTAACCTCTGTTTCCTGATTTTTCGTATTTTAAATTTTTTTCATTACTGTTATTAAATTTATTTTTCATTCTTGCGTATTGTGCATATACCCCTTATTAACTCGCCATGTAAACATTCTAAAATATAATAGAAAATTGGAATAGCCTTGGTCAAATATTATTTTAATTTCTGAAAAAGACGGTCAAAAGAAACACAGAGGATTTCGGATGAAACACATTAACATGAATGAACTCAACACGAAAAGGAGAATTTGAATTAACTACATTTTTACACGTCATAATATTGGCAGGAAGTATTAAATTTGAATTCGGTGATCGATCAATGCTAGATTATTTTCCTCTCTCTAAACCAATTGAAACAAAAGAGGCGTCAAATTTTTTAATTAATTTCCCTATTTGCAAATAGTTCCAAAACATGAGTTTTTTTTTTGGTGACAAATTGCCCTTTTTATGATTTTCACTTAGTTCTAAATTTGTTGACTGTTTCTCATTTGAAGAAAAAAGAACCGCTAAGAACAGGAGAAATAAAATACTGTACGAGTACTCCGTAGCACGGATTATTTTAATGTATTATACTTTTTTTTAGCCGATTTTTAATATTCTTTAGGTATGCCATTTTACTGGTCTAGTACCAGATACAGTACATCCATGCGTACATAATTTTATGTACAAAAGTGACGGATATGATTTGTGAGCCCATTTCATGTTCCATACAAATTATTGGAGCTGTACTTTTGTACAGGATAATAGTACACATTTTTTTTATGAAAAATCAATTCAATCGAATATCGCTACCTACTTCACAATTCAATGAATAGATTAAGCATTTGAAGATTTATAATTGAGCTGGTTTTCACGGAGAAGGTATAAAATCGTATTCTCTCAAAAACAAACAGCTCTGATCATTTTTATGAGACCTGAAATGAGACAACATAGACATCTATTTGGTACCCATAGTTGGGTTTGTTGTAGAGAATTGAGAATTTGATATTGCTTCTTTTTTTAAAAAAAAACTAGACATATCTAACACCAGTCAATAGAGAGCAACCAGTAAGAATTTATTCAACAAGATTGACTTAAACTCAAAATTAATTTATTGCAATTTACGAGACATGCTCTACCCTTTCACATCTCATTAACTCAAAAAAATCAACTTAAGTCCGTTCCATTGACTCGTTAAGTTTAAGACAGTTTTGTGGAACGGGAGCTCGGTAATATGGAGTAAGAGAAAGACAAAAGAAAAAGCAAAAGTTGGAAATACGGCGCTTCAGACATTCAAGTAAAAAATACTAACCACTAACTAAATCTCCTTGTTTATCCTGATCTTCGCATGCAAGAAGGATCTCAGCCACAATTACAATAATCTCCCCTGCACTTTACCCGTTTCGCATAATGGGACAACGTTAATTTTTTGACGTCAATTTTTGATTAGGTGATGATGTTAAGGTCCCCTTGATGCCCGGCCACCTACTATAAAGTGAAAGAGAAATGTTAACCCCCACACCCCAAAACCAGTGAGCAGTCACACAAAGCAACATCCTACATCCTACATTATTGATTTATATTAGTTTTAGGGGTGATTTAGCTGATTTGAAAAAATTGGTTTTTTGGTTTTTTTCGTTGTCATTATTCAAAAAAAAAATCTGCATTTGTTAGATTTCGGTCATTTTTTTGTGATTTCTTAGCTTGTCTCGACGAGAAGAATTTAAAAAGTATAAAATTATTAGTCAAACTTAAAGTTTTGTGAATAAAGACGAAAAATAATCCAAAAAATTGACTTATTTTGGTTTAGTTTCAGCTTTATTTTAAAAAATTATTATTTCTTATCATAATTTTATACTACTTGGATTCATCTCGACGAGATAAATCCAAAAATTACAAAATCTAGACGCAAAACTAACAAATGCAATTTTTTAATAAAGAAAAAATGAAAAAAAAAACCCCAAAAAACTAATTTTTTCAAATTACCCAAATCCCCTTTACTCCTATTTCATTTGTATTTTAGTTTTGATTAATCATTCATCTTGACAAAGAAAATTTCAAAAGTATTAAAAGTTTACTAAGGACAAAAAAATTATGACAAATACAGTTTTTTATTCACTGTTTATAGTGTCCAGGGCCGATCGTGTTATTGTATTTTTTCTAACTTCAGTTTATGTTTTAAATGCCTTTCAATTTCACTTTCTCTTGTTGAGACAAATGATTAGTCCAAAATTTTTTATGGAAAGCTTACCGAGGAAATACGAAATATCAATCATAGTCGTTGTCTTTAAAAAAAAATTAATTTTGTCCACACGTGAACACTTCTAGTCTCAGCAAAAAAATAAAACATTACTCCTACTAATTTTTTTATGAATATAATTATAGAAGTCTAAGCCAACTTACGAGCACATTGACTAATTTTTGATACACTAATACAAGCAGAGCCGGTCCTGAGCTGAAGGGAGCATTGTTGCCGATTTAGGCCCCCAAAATGCTACAAATTTCAAGGGTCCCCATATTGTAGTACCCCTAGTTAGTTATCTTTCGTAGTATTACGATATACAGTTCTAGTCTGAGATTGTCCAGACGAAGCCCTTCCCGATCAAATTTTGATGATCTGAACCATCCAATGTGTTTTAAAGGGTCGTACAAGAAATCAAAAAAAAAAAAGGCCGGGAAAGGCTTCAACCGAGTAGTTTTCGATAAAACACACATTGGACGGTTCAAATTATCAAAATTTGATTAGAAAATGAAAGGTGTGGATGGTGTGGACTTTAAGAGAGGTGGACTAGAACATTGCTATATATTTATATTATATATATGAAACATCCAATAAAGGGCTCTCTTAAACTCTACGGTGCATGATTTTTTGTTCGGATCAAATTTCAATGATCTGAACCGTTAGATGTGTTTAAAATGTACTTTTAAGGCTTCTACAAGAAATCATAAAAACAAAAAGGCCGGGAAGGACTTCATCCAAGTAGTTTTTGATAAAACACACATTGAACAGTTCAGATTATCAAAATTTGATCAGAAAATGAAAGGTGTGGATAGTGTGGACTTTAAGAGAGGTGGACTAGAACATTGGTGTATATTTATATTATATATACGAAACATCCAATAAGGGCTCCATTAAACTCTACAGTGCAGGATTTTTTGTTCGGATCAAATTTCAATAATCTGAACCGTTAGATGTGTTTAAAATGTGTTTTTAAGGTCCAATGAATGGATTTGCCAAAAATAAAAAGTACCCAGATGGGCTTGATCCGAGCCGTTTTCGATAAATGTGCATATGTATATTTTTATTGAAAGCTACTCGGATCAAACCCTTCCGGATATTTTTTTTTGGCGAATCTCACGTTGGACTTTAAAAATAAGTTTTAAACACATCTAATGGTTCAGATCATCAAAACTTAATCTCAAACAAAAAATCTCTCACCGTAGCCTATATAAGGGAGCCCTTACTAGAAATGCTTTGTATATATATACAGTTACTATCTAATCCAGGAGTCCCGGATCCGGGACTCTACCTTCCCAATATTTTTTTGACGATCCGAACCGTCCAATGTGTTCAAAAGATGTTTTCCAAGGTCCACGAGAGAAATCTTCCAAAAAAAATACTGGGAACGGCTTGATCCGAGCAGTTTTTCGCAAAATTGTAAATATACAGTTTTTGCGAAAAACTGTTTGGATCAAGCCCTTCCCGGTATTTTTTTTTTTTTTGAAGATTTCTCACATGGACCTTGGAAAACACCTTTTGAACACATTGAACAGCTTGGATTTTTCAAAAACAATTTTTAAAAGCATCAAAACACCAAAAAACTTCCAATCCGGGATCCCAGATTGGATAATTGATGTATATATATATATATATATATATATATATATATATAGGGGCTGGTTTCAGAGACACATAAAAAAACGGGATAGTTAATTAGGCATCTTGTACTAAAAAATCATTATGATTTCATCTTATGAGATTTGAATATTTTTTATTCCATTCTGAAATTCAAATAAACCCCAAAATACCCTTTCTCTCTCCTAATTTTACTAATATTTCTCTCCTGATTTCCCTAATAATTCTCTCTCCTACTCTCCTAAAATTTCTCTCTTCTAATCTTTCCTGATTTATCTCAATCTCTCTCTCCTATCTTGAAAAATGTCTCTTTTCTAATCTTATAGTTTTATCTCATAATCTTCTCACATAATCTAACCCCTAAAATATCAACAACAACAAAAAAATTGAAAATGTGACAAATTACTAAACAACGCAAAAAAAAGACAAAAAAAAATCACCCAAAATTAATTCCTCATAACAACAAATACAAAAAACATGATAAATTAATAAATCACTTTCACTGTACCAATCATCGAATAACCATGATCGAATCCCGAATGTAGCGAATCGATAACTGTGATCATTGGAACATGGTTTATTGGTTCTTCATTTTTATTGTATCAAATCTATCAATATGGTGGATCAATGAACTATATTCACTGATCAGAACTATTTTTAAAAGACATGGAAACATAGTTGATTGATTTTCCACCAATATGGTGGACCAATAGACTATATTTACTATATGAAATAACCAAATTCTCAACAAAAAAAAAAAAAAACAACCATTGATCAAAATTGATGAGGATGAATGTAAGGGAAAAATATAATTTACGGTACCACATACAACAACCCATTTTTGTTGTACCGAATCCACCAGTATGGTGAATCAATGAACCATGTTAAAAAAAAACATGAGAACATGGTTTATTGAAGAATCATTTTTTCTGTACCGAATATGTGAATGAATCATGAAAACCACAAACCTCTTGTCCTGAAAAAAAAAAAAAACTCTGTATACAAATCCACAACAAATCTCACAAAAACATCAAAACTCACAAACCTTTGGTTCAAAAAATATTTGCTCTGGTCCCTATCACCAACCCATCGGACAACACATACCAAATTGAGGCCTCATCCACATCGTATTGTTCTTCAAATTGAATACTAGTATGAGGTCATAGGCAACCAAGGAGGCATGCAAATATTCATCCACAAATTGCCATCTTCGTGTAGATTTGGATCACCATCTTTGTGGCCGTGTGGGTAAATTCCCTTCTCATCAACATCCACAAAAACCACAACGTGAAAACTTTTACATTTTTTTTTTTTTGCTTGACCACGGAGAGAGAGAGAGAGAGAGAGAGAGAGAGAGAGAGAGAGAGAGAGAGAGAGAGAGAGAGAGAGAGAGAGAGAAAGAAAGAAAGAGAGAGATTGAATTATATTGAAATAGTTATGGGATAAATCAAACAATTTAGTATTAAAAAACCAAAAAATACGTATTTTTTGAGATGCCATAACGCGCTCATCCATTCCCTTTTAAGCATTTATCACATTGAGTTTCCGAATGGATTTTATCAAAAGCTGATAAAATCAAGCCTTTGATTTTATCCATTCGTGAGGAGAGTTGATAAAATCTTAGATTTTTTGTAATACCCGTTCCAGATATTTAGGTTTTAATTCATATTTTCTAAAATTGATTATGGGTTTATATGCATGTATTTGTTTTGCAAGGGGTTAGAGTGTGTTGGTTTGTGGCGTTAATTTGTGAGATTGGAGCACATAGCTCATGGGACACACACACACAATTATTTTACTTTAAGAGCCTAATAATAGGGCTTAAGGGGATATTTTCTCCTTCACATCTGATTTCTACGTTAGAGAGAGAGAGAGAGAGAGAGAGAGAGAGAGAGACCGTGGGAAGAGGAAGAAGAATAAGGAGGAGAAGAAGAAAGAGAAAGGAAAAATTAAGGGGGGAAAAACCTAATTCAAGAGATCAGATCGGGCACATCCGAAGTGCCGAAACCATAGTTGTGTCATTCTTTTTGGAAACCGAGGTGAGTGTTGATTCATAGATGGAATTTATTTAAAAATGACATGTGATATTGAATTGTGGCATATGTGCCGATAATGGGGCCATGGGCCGAATTTTGCAAACATGCCGATAATGGGGCCATGGGCCAGATTTGGCAAACGTACCGTTAACGGGGCCATGGGCCGGTGGCATAAGTGCCGATAAATGTGGCTTAGAGACGATCTTTTGAATTTGATGTTGAATAGTTAATTGTTACTGTTTGTGCTGTGGATTGGAACTTTACTCTTGTAAGTTGTATCTATGTCTCACACACACTCCTAGGACCCATTTTGAGTTTCAGTTTGCAGGTTATTTTTGTTAGGTGGTGTCCACTGCTAGTCCCGTGGTGCAGTTGTGCTCTTGTTCAAGGACCCTTGTTGGCAGTGGCGGACGCAGGATTGCAATTTTCACCTAATTTGCGGGGACCACTCTTCAGTAATTTTACCAAAAAATCAAAAAGTACACTAAAAATATGAAGAAAATTGGGGGGAGTGCAGGGGCCAAACACCCCCCTAGCAGGGACTTCGTTGTGGCATTTTGGGGGATTGGAGGGGTATGGCTTTTGGTCAAAGTTAGTTGTTGTATGGACTGCTTAACTTCGTAGGTGTTTGTTTCTTAAAGACTTTTGTTGTAATTTACGTGACGAGTTTATATTTCTAGGTTGTAAATTAAGTGATTTGAGTTTCTTTTGGATCTATAATTCTTAATTGTTTGAGTTGGGAGTCCGGTGATTGCACACCGGGTCAGGTTTAACCCGATATAGTGCCAAATTGAGGACGGGTCGTTACATTTTTACATTAAAAAATTTAAGATTTTATCAACTCTTTGCATGAATGGACAAAATCAAGGATTGATTTTATCAAATTTTGATAAAATCTAGATTAGTATTTATCACATTCCCTTTTAAGCATTTACGAATAAATTGAAATCTTGTACGTGGAAACCTTGTAAATGGAAATACCAAACTTATTATGGAAATGTAATTAATACATTACTGTTGTAGATAATATTAACTGCAAATACCAAAATAGCACGTGAATATTTCCAGAAATATAAATTACTATTACATAATATACTACTAAAATACATAATAGGAGCACAATGGTCCCAATTCAAATTCAGAATGGAATCATAAAGATTCAAATGTTATAGGGTGACATCCTAAGGATAATATTGAAAGAGAATGCTTAATTAAATTTCTCTAAAAGGGAACACATAAAAAGACACTCCATCTTAGCCCTACAAACCAACGGTTGAGATTCAAATTTTAAAGTTGTACTATTCCATCCCTTATTGACGACACAAACAGACCCACATCGTGAAATGCATCCATGTGAAATGCATCCATGTCCGATGAGCCAACTATCTCCTCAGATTAACTTCAACCCACCGATTCATCCTTCAGTCACTGCTAACATATTTTGTTGGAGTATTATTTTTTATACTATTCACTGGTTGACTTCCTCTTCTTCACTGGAGGCTTATATGTCTCAGTCTGGGACAATGGGTTGTCGGTGCAATATTTGATAATCCTACATTAATGTTTAGTTATCGGGTTTATAAATAAAAATGTTTCTATCTGATCTTGTATTTGGGTTTTCTTGTCTCCATCAGTTTTTTTTTTTTAATTTTTTATGTTTTGTCCAAATTTTTGTTCAGAACAGAAATTGCATGTAATTGTCTTCACCCATGGACAATTGCATCGCTTCACTTGCCATGTTTTCTTCCAGATCCGCCATTGTCTGAGTTTAATTGTTAAATAAAAGGGCATGTATTTCTTGATGTGGGTCTGTTGTGTCATCAACAGAGGGGAGATGGGGAGAGAGATGGAACCGGAACCGAACCGGCCCAATATATATATATATATAGACATATCCATGATCCAGTCAAGGATCCTGGATTAAAGGAAAAAGGGTATTTTTTAGGTTTTAAAAATTATTTTTGTATAATCCGTACCGTCTATTATGTTTAAAATGTGTTTTTACTTGTCCTCGCGAGAAGTCATAAAATAAAATAAAATTGAGAAGGGCTTGTTCCAACCAGTTTTTCACAAAAATTGTGCATATACAATTTTAAGAAAAACTATTCGGATCAAGCTCTTCCAGATATTTTTTTATGATTTCTCACGAGGGCCATAAAAAATACGTTTTAAACACATTAGATGGTTCAGATCATGAAAAATTAATCCAGAACTATGAGTCCTAGAATTAGGGATCCTAGACTTGATAAGGATCAGGTCAGGACTCCTGTATTTTTTTTTTTGTAAAATCCGAACTTCCATTTTAGGCCATTGGATCGCATCCAACGGCTGGAACAAAAGAAGGGAGCTCGCAGGTTAAGAACTGGGTAAAATAGAGCATGCGGGTCAAGACCCAGGCTATTTCCCACCCGCGGGTCAAACACCCACAAAAGCCCCTTCCATCGTTATTATGCTTATTTTTCCGAGAGAGAGAGAGAGAAGAGAAGAGAAGAAGAGATCGAAGAAACTAAGCTCGAATCCCTTTACAAGACAAATTGAAGGCAAATATGGGGAGCAAATCAACGATCTAACCTGGTCGAGGAGTTAGGGTTTTGGTTCTACCTATTCACCAACGAAGTGGGGGAAACCGAATGAAGAAATGGAAAACGAACAAACAAATCGAAGGTCTCTCTCTCTCTCTCTCTCTCTCTCTGTACAAATGAAACTAGGGTTAGGGTTGATTGGAATGGAATGGTTCAGTTTCTTTTTGCAAAATTATGGTTTTTATACTAATTTTAATGATGGGTTTTTGATAAAGAACTCATTTTGTAGGATATTGTGCTTCAAATAGCAGTATAGTTTCTTCGATGTATTGCTGGATATGCTTCGGTTAGGTCTTGATAGCCAATATTCATGTATGAAAAATTCACTTTTCTGTGGATAGTTTGTGCTTTAAATGTTGTGTGAATCTGTGCTCCATGGACGAGGAATAAAAAAATGATTATGTTCGATCAATGAATCTTGTGAAAGAACTCATCCCCTACTGCTATTGAGGAAGAACCATTATGAGCTATGTGTGTTGTGGAAGCAATAACATTTGTGTGGACACTTAGTTTTTCACGCGGGTGCGATTGTCACGAGGGTGCGATTGTCCACGGAGTTTGGTGAAGTTTGTGAAAAAGGGTGATCCGGAAAAAGGAAAAATTTAGAGTCGCCACCCGGGGTTTAATTTCTGAAAAATGTTAGGTACCCGAGAAACCGTTTAAAGAAAATAAATGACTCTTGTGCCGCTGAAAAAGGGTTTGATATGCAAAAACTAGAGATTTGGGTTCGGGAGTCAGGTTACTCGCGGGGAAGGTTTTGTTTAGAAAATGCACTCCGCGTGCCTAGAACTTTCCGGTCTTTACTAAACAATTGTGGAATTTTCTTTGAAAATATTTTATTGAAAACTTTAAAACACATAAACAGTGTATCAAGAAACAACAAGCTTAAAAGGAAATAAATAATGACAATAAGTTAAATAACACATAATCAAGGATATAAATGCAAGAGAATTAACTAAGAGGGGGGAGAAGTGCAAGGACATAAAGTAAAGGTGGTCAAATGTAATTTGACCCTCTGGTTTTTGCCAAAAACAGAGCGTCGGATTTCAGGAAAACTGAGCATTTACCTGTAACGCCGTACGGTGTTTAAATGTATACCGCGCGGTGCCACAACGATGCCGTACGGCGTCTCTGTGTAGTGTATTTTTCAAAAAAAATCGTTTTGTCCAGTTGAAGCCCACTTTGTTTTTGGTATAAAAGAAACACACTATTTAGTGATAAAAACAAGTTTGGAAAATGCTTTTGACGAATGAATGTACCTCGTTTTAGGCATGGCATTCCACGACAATGAAAAACATCGCGAAATATCCACCCGAGAGGTTTGTACTTTGTTTGAATATTTCTGTTTGAACTCGAGGAAGAGCTACAGAGCTCTCCTCAAGCCCGGTAGAAACTCCCCTCAGAAGATTATTACTTCGATGAATGTGAGCATGTAACTTTGGATTTGCTTGATTGAGACTATGGACTTTGAAAGGGTTCGACTTGAGGATCGGGAATTGTAGTTGTAGGTTTATAAAGACAAGAGCAGTGTGATTTGAAGTTGGAAATGATTTTGGTAGAGTAATGAAGAAGATGTCGAATTTGTTTTAAGAGCAATTTCGCTGACGATTAATCAATCTCTCCTTCAGCCTCCCCTTTTCATACCTTTTATAGATGGGATTTTGGGACAAACTCATCATTTCGACGTTTCTCATACGCCAGCGAATGTCATGATTTGCGAATATCATCATAGCTCTGAGCTGTTGGAGCTTCCCGAGAATCCTGTTAATGGGACATGGGTGTCGTACGGCGTCAAGGATGTGACGTACGGTGTAGAAAGCAACACTGCACGGTGCAAATGGAATTTCAAGCTGTATGATTTAGGGTTTTGGGCCGTACAATTCAAGTGTTTGGGGTTTTTGGTTTGTTTGATCCATCCGATTGAAGTAACCGTTCCAAGGTACACTTCGTGCTTTCTTTTCATCATTGGGGATGCATGAGTCATCAAAAATGGGGTGTCTACAATTGCCCCTCTTCAACACGGCATGGTCACCATCATGTTGGTGCAAGTCGTGCTAGAAGATTTGGACATCCCAATTTAAGTAACCATGCAAAGAACAAGCAAGAAAAAAAAAAGGAAATTTGGTTGAGTTCGGAGCTTCCTACGTACCTCATTTGAGAGGATCAGACCAATCGTAGTTCGTCGAGGCCGTCATGGAAAAGCTGGTGCCTTATTTTTCAACGAGGAAAAATGAATGACGTTGGCAAAAGTGAAAGAAGTGCTCTGAAGGCCCAAACAGTCGTGAAAAATAATTTGGGAGGCTCTAGAGGCCGTGAAAAATAACTTGGGAGGCTCTGGAAGCCGTGAAAGATAACTTGGGAGGCTCTGGAAGCCGTGAAAAATAACTTGGGAGGTCTTGAGAGCCTGTGAGAAATAACTTAGGAGGCTCTGAAAGCCGTGAAAGATAACTTGGGAGGCTCTGGAAGCCGTGAAAAATAACTTGAGAGCCTATGAGAAATAACTTTGGAGGCTCCGAAAGCCGTGAAAGATAACTTGGGAGGCTCTGGAAGTCGTGAAAGATAACTTGGGAGGCTGCGGAAGCCGTGAAAAATGATTTGGGAGGCTGTGGAAGCAGTGAAAGATATTTCAAGAATTTGGAAAATTGGTGTCATAAGTAAATGTCGTGGAGGACTTAGAGAATTTTGAGAGACATAAATTGCCGTGGAGGACTTAGAAATTAATGATTTCAGGTAAATTGGTGGATGTTTATGAAAACACCAGCTGGTGAGAGGGGAGAAGTGTAATTTTTGATAGTTTGCAGAAAGAAAGCCGTACGGGGTAGGATTGTATACCGCACGGTGCACACTAGCACGTCGCACGGTGTAAGTGGAATTTTTGCCAAGAACGGTTTGAAACTGCCAAAACCTTCTGTCTTTCTCATTTTTTGTTCAAAATCATTTCAATCAGTTACTCTGAAAGAAGAGAGACTAATTTCTTCTCACTAGAAATCCTTTTCTTCTTTCAAAGACAACCGATCGAAATCCTCCTTTCCAAATTATGTCAAGTTCGAGTGGTAGTGAGGACCGACCATTGCCGTCCGGCGCCGGACCATCGTCTCCTGGTGAGGAGTGTTTGTCGTCGGCTCAAGGGGAGGCAACCTAATCGACTGTGAGTGGTTCGTCGTCAACCAAGATTAGGGCGGTTACAGTGGGTTCGAGTAACACTGGGCACCGCACGGTGCTGAGCGGCGGTGAGGTACCTCGTACGGTCGAGATCGAGACCTGTACGGTGGAGCTTGGTGGTAGAGACTCGCACGCAATGGTGCCAAGTGATGATTCTGCCAGAACACTTGAGATCCACATTCTGATTGGGGGTGGTCCTAATGCTATAGTCGCGAGCGAGGTCCCGACAGGTGGTGTTGTTACCGATTGGCTTGAGGGAAGTGGTAATGTTGCCATGTAGGGTGGCGAGAGTGGTTCTGTATCCATGGAGGTTGACGTGTCGGGCACGGGTGCACAACTTTCAAAGGTGGAGATGGATATTGGGGGGTGTTCATGTGATGGTCGAGTAGAGACCCGTCGGGGAGGGTATAGGTGCTGGCTTTCAGGAGAGTTTCGTACCCAATGGCCTCTCGAGTGTTTCTTTGGTTATTGAGGTGCCCATTGGAGGAGAGCAGACGTCAGTCATCATTCCAGTGGTTAGGAAGGATCTGGGGAAGGAGAAAGTGATAGTGGAGGAGGCTCGGGATTCGAGCAGTGGGGGCTACTAGATAGAGGTCGAGGCTTCAGACCCACTAGTTGTTATTGCTGCAGTCGATTCTTCTAGGACTCCAAGTTATACCATGGTTGATACACTGGAGGGGTGAGAGACGATGACTTGGCACAGACCCTTTAGGAGGATCCAACTTTTGTTGCAACTCTGGCTGAGGAGGGAGTGCCTGAGCACGTTCAGGACATGTTCTTTGAGGAGAGACAGAGAGAGGCTAAGGTTGCAAGATAGGGTGCTCTCTTATCTCTGGTGGCAGAGGTGGAGAGGGCTCAGAGGGTGAGACCCCCGTTCAACCCAAAGACTTACGTGCCATGGGTGCACTTCTTTATACCGCTAGGGTCTGACGTGTACTCGCTGGTGCGCCTGTTCTATGATGAGACGGCCTTGTTAAGGGATCCGAAGACCTATATTTCTGCACGTCCATTGGTATGTATCTTATTTGTTGCATTCAGCCATTGTTCTTGCCTTGAACTCCTATACATGCATGCTTTCCATTGATGTTGTTTGAAAAACTTGCATTTGTTTTCTTGAAACAAAAAAGGTCTCTTTGTCCGGTTTATGGCGGTTGGTCAAACTCTTTAGAGCGTTTTCGGGCTTTCCAGGGGTAGTGAGAGAGGTTATAGAGGGTACAGGCTTCATGGACTTTATTCGACTCCTGGTGCCAACGCGGGCGAACTGCAGGTTGCTGAGGGCTCTGATCGAGTGTTAGTGGGACACCACCAACACTTTCCACTTGAGGTTTACTGAGATGACCGTGATGCCATTGGACTTTTCGGTGATCACGGGTTTGCGAGTATGTGGAGAGCTAGTCCTGTTTGACTCGGGGTTATACAGAGACGGTGTGGCTGTGAGGCACTTTCTGGGTAGAGAGATAGGCGATGGAGAGCCTATGATGAGGTGCGACCACTTGCCAGCCTTGTGGGACCACGAGCCAGAGTCGCCGACAGAGGTGGCTTAGATGGCCAGAGCTCATTCGCTTTACTTGTTTGGTGTGCCCCTATTTTCGAACAGGCGGAGTGAGGTTCAATTGGGTTGGCTTCCAGCATTGGCGGACTTGAGCAGAGTGGCGAGCTTGGACTTTGGAGGTGCTGCTCTTTTTACCCTGTACTGTTTCTTGGGTGCCGTTAGCCGAGGAGTTGGGACGAGCCTTGGAGGCTTCTAGAGAGTGATTGAGGTAAAGCTTTTACATGTTTTCTTCCTACTTTCAAGTTCCTGAGATTTTGTCATGTAAATTGTAGTTTGCTGATAATATCCTTTAACCATGCAGGTGTGGGCTTATGAGGTGCTGAGGATGTACCCTCCGGCGAATAGTCACGAAAATGAAGAGGTGATTCCCCGAGCAGCAAAGTGGGACCGAGAGCACCAAGGAGGCAGTGTTCATGGAGGGAGGGTGAATGACTTCCGTCGTTTCTTGGACCAGACTGACGATAGCAAGGTAAGATCCTGAATCTTGTGTTGCTTTCAAACTTGAGCTTTCTATTCTATTTTCAATTTTTTTGAATTTCTTTGCAGGTGAGATGGCATGCATGGGATGCAATGACTAACCAGTACCTTGAGAGGACAGGGAGTTGACACGGGGGCGAATTCTGCTGGAGTCCCCGTATGGCTGGCAATGGTACTTGGGAGGAGGGTGCCTCGTCAGTCCCTCGAGTTGGTGCACTTCAGGATACTAGGGCATATACCCCCTAGCGTACAGCGGACTGACGAGTACACACGTGTTAAGGTGGAAAGATACACTATGCTGGACATTGTGCTTCCTTTCGGCAGTTCTCTAGACTATGAGAGCTTTCTAGTCGGCCACCTAGCCAGCTTCTTAGATATGGAGACTCGTATAGCAGCCCCGGAGACAGCCTTGCCAGTGTTGAGGAGAGAGATAGAGGTGCAAATGCCTGGAGGAATGATGGGAGTTTCGGAGGTCCTACGTGTTGCACCCCCGTTTGACCTCAATTCTATTCAGGTAACTTGTAAAAGAAAGAAAACATGTTTGCAGTTTATGCTTTCTTTGAACATTATTGATAATACTTGTGTAATGTTTTGTTTCGCAAATTCCTGCCAGCTGGGCGTCGAAGTCTTATCAACTGAACTTGGACTTGGAGGCTTTAGTACGCCGGCTGATGATAGGCAATGTTCCAGAGGTGCGCCCCTGAGATGATTCGGGAGTGGTTTTCGTAGGGTGGTCCCGTGGAGGGGACCCAGCCGGGTAGCAGAGCTTCGGGAGCCGGAGGCGTAACCCGTGGGTGGTGGCGGGGCCGGTAGAGGCCGAGGTGCCGGCTGCAGGCGAGGTGCCGAGCAGAGGTGGTGTAGTCGAGCCGGTGGTGCTAGTGCGTGGCCCGTGGCCGCGAGGCAATCGGCAGGAGGAGGAGAGCGTAGAGCTGGTCGTAGTCGTTCTCCTGGCCGTGGGAGCTCTTAGGTATTCTTCACGCTTTGCCATTTGAACTGCGTGCTTTTAGACTTGTATATCAATCCTGTATATTGATGAAACTTCTTTGCTTCATGCAGAGTATGTCCCCTCCTCTGAGGATTGAGTGCAGGAGGGTGCTGATGAAGCAAGCTGGTGGTGGTCCCATGACTCTTCCTTCTGACAGAGTACTACGAGGTTGTGAGCCTTCTATTGACAGGTCGGGAGGGAGTGCACCAGATAGTTCGGCTCCACCGTCGTGGGGGTCTTTCAAGGAGGCGGAAAGCAATGAGGAGGAGGACACGGGTTTTGCTAGGTCTGAGGAGCTTAGGCCTTGAGTGTAGAAGAGGCCTCGTGCTTGAGTAGGTAGGACAGGCTTGCGTGCCTGCTTTTTGTTTGGTTTTATAATTACTCGCATTTCTGTTTATGTAGAATGACTTATATTAATAAAAACTTGAATCTTAATAACCAAACCTAGCACTGAGAATGTACGACACGAGACACTGTGGGGAAATGAAATGTACATGAGTTTTGAAAGACATTAAACTGGACATTTTTGGCTTTTCGTGGGAAGAACTGGAGAGTGGAGTTTAGAGTGAACACGCCCTGCAACTAGACATCTTGACTTGATCGATCCGAGCGTATGCAACAATGCTTGCAAGAATTTGCGAAATTCCACCCGAAGCTCCGTATTTGGGCTTTTTAGCATACCTGTCTATCGAGACATCCTTGAAAATGTGGGACAATCTTTTCTTTAAGCATTGGATACTCATTTTGAGTTGTATGCACAAGAAAAATGGTTGAAAGGAGCTCGGAACGGGGCCCAAAGGACAAAAATTGAAATTCTGGTAAAAAAAATGGCCAAGTATGCCGCACGGCATCAAAAATTGTACCGCACGGTGCTTCTATAGTGCCGTACAGTGCCGGCATCTTATGCTTTACTTCTGACGCTGTCTTCTGCTGTAATTTGAGCTCTGATTTTGGCCACCCGATGCATGTTTACGCGTCTAGACGTCTTGAAATGCTGAACCAAGGTTTATTTGGGGAGAGTTTACAAAACCTTCACCCTATCTTCATGTTCTGCAATGCGGCACGCTTCCCAAGGCACGTCCTCCGAGATTTTTGAACTCTTATTCCTTGAATGCTTATAAATAGCATGGCTTCCTATGGTACATTAATTCTGAAAATCACCTCCTCCATCTCTTCCCCACATCCCTCAAATGGTTGTTAGTATCTCAGCTTTGGTTCGTCCTTGGCTTGACGAGCTTGACGGCCTTGGTTGGCTGAACTTTCGTGACTATAGGTTGGCATCTATGCGTTACATTCGGAATGTAACCATACGTCCTGAGTTGCTCCATGCGGTTGTCCATTTCTAGGATCTGGAAGTGCATGTGTTTTGCTTCGGTGTTCAAGAGTTATGTCCCACGTTGGAAGAGTTCCACGCGTACCTCGGAGGTTTTGATATGGAGACTCCCATTATTCCTCTTCAGGGAGTGAATTATGCTGATGTGTTGTCCTCAAAGCTAGGTTTGAGTAAAAATGCAACAAGGTCTATGATCTAGGGAGGCGTGCTCAACATACCACGATTATGCTCAACATACCATGATTAATCAACCAATTTCGACTTGAAGGTTTTGCATTGTGCCTCATTATTCTTGCTGCGTTCCTGTTTTTTCGTTCAGATAATCAGGCAAGTGCGGCACTGGTAGGAGTGGCTAAGCAGATTGAGGAGCAAAAAGATGTAGCTCCAATAGTTTTGGCTGAAACTGTGATGGGCTTGGATGGGGTCCATGCTGGGTGGACCAATTTTTTTGAAGGCAGTGCTTTGCTCCTAAATGTAGGTTTCTCACTCAGCTCTCCTTTTTCTAGTTTATCTCTTGTTCTTTTTTTACCTCAACACTCGGGTTTAGGCTTTCTATGGTTCCTTACTTGTTTTCTCTTTTATGCAGACTTGGCTTTGTGATAAGGCTGCTCTTCTGGAGGTAGTACCACGGAACAAGGTTCATGAGACATGAGGCTTCTTTCAGAGGGAGTATCAGGAGTTTCACAGGAGTGTTTTTGGTTGGGTTCAGGTGTTTTCCCAACTTAAAGAGAACACAATCTCTTGGTGCTTGAACTGGATGGATCGTTCGACCATGATGATGAGCAACATAGGACGTCACAGGATTGTTCTGGCAGGTCTGACTTGCTGGACCTTTTACATTCCTTACCGCATCCTTCGCCATCTTGGCGTTGGTCAAACAGTACCACTTGTGCATCCTGAAGACTTTGTTGTGCCCAATTTCAACCGTACAACTATCCAAGCTTATCAACGTACTTGGAGGGAGCGTGTGACCGTTCCCAGAGATCAGCATCCCAGCATTGTGCTTCCAGAGCGTTTCAAAAGATGGTTGGTAAAAGAAATTGAAGCAAGAGAAAATGGGAATTAAAATTGACGTATGCTTTAGTCGTAATGTACCCGATATAAATTGCTGACCCATGACATGTTTCATGTGGGCCAATGTTTTGCTTTTTGTTTTTTTGTTGTGAAAGATTCATGCTCAGCAATGTAATCGAAGAAATCAGTTTGAATAAAAAGTGAATCTTGAAAGCTTTCGCCTTAATTCTCATTGACTGTGATTGTAAGCGCAAATGACAGTTATGGATCAGCTCAAGAGATGTTACAAAAGGTTGCGACCGTTCCCCAATGTAAGGATGCCTACGTATCCTTAAGAAGGAATCAGGTAATGACGTAGTTCGTGCATGCAATTTTGGCTAGGGTTCACTCGAGTATTTTCACTCTCCTTTTGTGCTTTAATTTTTGCCTAGTACTGCCCTTTCGGGTTTTCGGTCTAGCAAGCTCTTTCGATTGATTTGTCTTGAATTTTGCCTAAGCCACCCAACGTGGGTTTCCAACTTAGCAAACTTGCTTTAATTTTTTCCTAGCACTACCTGCCCTTGCGGTTTTCAGTCCAGCGAGCTTCTCTTAGAGGTAGTATCGCTTAAGCTGATCCATGTTGACTAATGTAGAGAATTCGTTGCCGTTGAGATCGATAAGCTGAGTTGTGCTTCCCGACAAGATCTTCTTGATGATGTACGGCCCTACCCATTTTGGCCGAAACTTCCTTTGTGGATCGAACACTGGAGCCCGGATCTCCTTCAGAACCATATCTCCTTCCTGCAAATTCCTGGACTTGACTTTCATGTTAAAAGCGCGCCCGATTCGACATTGATACCCTTGAACATGATACAAAGCCTTGAACCTTCTCTTGTCAAATAGCATGAGTTCTTCGAATCTCGCACTCTGCCATTCAGCTTCCTTGACATAAGCTTCTATCATGACCCTCAGTGACGGTACCTCAAGTTCAATAGGGAGGACGACTTCCATATCGTAGACCAAAGAATAGGGTGTTGCCCCTGTCGGAGTATGGATGGATGTTCAGTATACCCAAAGTGCTAACGGTAGCTGTTTGTGCCAGTTTCTTATAGACTGAGTGGTTCTCTTTAGTATTGACTTGATGGTTTTGTTGGCAGCTTCTACAGCTCCATTGGTTTGTGGCCAGTAGACGGTCGACTTGTTCAAAATCTTCGACAACTTTTGCGGCTCTACCCTTGAAGTGAACTCCATTGTCAGACACAAATGCATGAGGTACTCCATACTGGTAGACAATGTTCTGCTTGATGAAATGAGTGACCTGAACTGTGGTGAGGGTAGTGTAGGAAGCGGCCTCAATCCATTTGGTGAAGTAATCGATAGCAACTAGGATGAACTTGTTCCCATTTGAAGCAACTAGGGTGATTTTACCAATGACGTCGATGCCATAGGTAGAGAAAGGCTAGGGTGAAGTCATAGAATGCAGCTCTGACGGCGATATGTGCATGAGATTGGCATGAATCTAACATTTGTGACATCATCTCGCATATTCGATTTACTTAGTTTCCATGGTAGACTGGTAATACTCTTGTCGCAAGATCTTTTTGGCGAGCATGGTTCCGTTCATGTGAGGGCCACAGACTCCGTTGTGTACTTCTTCCATGATACTGGTTGCTTCTTCGCTGTTCACACACAATTTGTGCATTCCACAATGGGACGTTCGGTACAGCCTGCCCTCGCAGATAATGTAGTGAGAAGCTAGTTTTCGGTGAGCAATCTGGTCTTTTTTGTCAGTTCCAGTCGGATATTCGCCTTTCTCAATGAAGTTCTAGATGTCATGGTACCAAGGAAGACCATCGTCAGGCTCATCAATAACCATGATGTGTTCATAAATAAGCTTTTCCCTTTGCTCATCATAATTGGTCGGAGTTTGACTCTGTTGGGTATCTCCACCATTGAAGCCAATGTCGCTAAGGCATCAGCAAACTGGTTGTTTAATCTGGGCACATGGGTGAAAGTGACAACCTGGAATTGATGGATCAAGTCGTCAAGGTTTTTATGGTAAGGCTTCAGCTTGTCTTCCTTGGCCTTCCAATTGTCGTTTGCTTGTGAAACCACTAGGTTGGAATCTCCGATCACTTCCAATCTTTTGTCACCAATTTCGAGAGCAGCTTCCATCCCTACGATACATGCTTCGTATTCAGACTAGTTGTTAATGATCTCAAAGTTTAGCTTGAAAGCGAGAGGGATGTGTGACCCATTTGGTGAGATAAGTAAAATTCCAATCCTGAATCCTTTCTGGTTAGCAGCCCCGTCAAAGTAAAGCAACCACACATCATTGGTCGTGGTCATGATATTTTCATCTAGAAATTCGAAACTCACATTTTCTGGACCTTCTATCAGATGATTAGCCAGAAATTCAGTGATAGCTCTTCCTTTCACAGACTTCTGAGTTACGTACTTAATGTTAAATTCAGCTAACAAGAGCAACCAGTGTGCCAGCTTACCCGTGAGTGTTGGTTTCTCGAATAGGTATTTGAGAGGGTCCATCCGAGAGATCAGCCTCATTAAGTAGGCTAGCATGTAGTGTCTCAACTTCTTGGAAGCCCATATCAAAGCCCAACAAAACTTTTCCAGTGAGGTGTATTGTTCCTCGCATCCTGCCATCTTCTTGCTAATGTAGTAGACTGTTTTCTCACTACCGCCTTCGCCTTCTTGCGCGAGCATGCATCCCATTGCTGATGGGGTATCAGATAAGTACATGATAAAGGGTTGTCCCGGTGTTGGCAGCATCAGCATTCGAGGGCTCTGAAGATATTTCTTGATGGTTTTGAAGGCTTTTTGACATTCGTCATCCCATTTGAATGGCACACCTTTCTTAAGTAATCGAAACATGGGCTCGCAAGTTGAGGCTAACTTGGCGATGAATCTGCTGATAAACTGAATCTTCCCAAGAAAGCTTCGTACTTCTTTTTATGTCTGGGGTGGCTCCATTTCAAGAATAGCCTTGATCTTAGAAGGATCTATCTTGATTCCTCGTGTAGTGATCATGAATCCCAACATTTTTCCAACTGTGACACCAAACGTCTATTTCTTAGGATTAAGACGCAACCAGTACTTGCGAATCCTTTCAAAGAATTTTCTGAGGGCGAGTAAATGTCCTTCTTTTTCCTTGGCTTTGACAATCATGTCATCCGCGTAGACTTTGACTTCTTTGTGGATCATGTCATGTAGCAATGTTGTAGTCGCCCTCTGATAGGTTGACCGAGCATTTTTTAGTCCAAAGGGCTTGACCCTGTAACAGTAAGTGCCCCACTCTGTGGTGAAAGTGGTTTTCTCGCGGTCTTCGGGAGCCATGAGAATCTGGTTATATCCCGAAAAGCCATCCATGAAAGAGAGAAGTGCATGCCCTGCGGTGTTGTCCACAAATACATCTATATGCGGTAATGGGAAATCGTTTTCAGGGCTAGCCTTGTTCAGATCTCTGAAGTCTACTCAGACTCGAATCTTCCCATTTTTCTTAGGGACAAGAACACTGTTTGCAACCCAATAAGGGTATTCTATCCCCATTAGGAACCCAGCGTCTATCTGCCTCTGAATTTCCTTCTTGATCTCCAATACCCAGTCAGGTCTCATTTTCCTCAACTTCTGCTTGACAGGCTTTGCATCTGGATAAAGCGGGATTCGATACTCCACAATCTCGGGGTCGATGCCAAGCATATCTGCGTGTGACCATGCAAAAACTTCCTCGAATTCTTTCAGGAGATCTGAGTGGGCTTTGAACTCTTCTGAAGATAATCTGGAACCAATTTGAACCATGTGTGGATTGCTTTCATTTTTCAAATTTATAGAAATAATTTCTTCTTTTATAGGCTGAGCATGCCTTTCGTCTTCCCTTTTGATTAGGGATCAAAGTTCTTCTAGAATTTCTTCCTCGAACTCAATCCCTTCATCATCGGGGTTAACACAATTTATTTCAAATACAGCAAGATAAGCAAAGTCTACTTTATTGATAGCAAATGCGGGGGGCCCAGGGGCGTGATACATGAGAGTGGACTCAAATTCAAAAGAAAAGTGATGACACGAGGGAATGAAAGATACTTGTTTGGGGTCAGACTCAGTGCTAAACTCAGATTCTAACTCAAATTCAGTGCTAATGTAAGTGATCCTAGTACAAAAGTGTAATTTTTATAGATTCCATTGGCATCCACAATGAGTCCAGTGACATCTCCAAGGGCATCCTGGCTTAGCATCATCAATTCTACCTCCTTGACAAGCTCCAAATCAGGTTTCAAATCAAACAGCATCGCCGCAGGCTCGCCTTCCTCTTCCACACCTATTAGGCTCTCTTCCCCAAATGGCGATTGGAGATCCCTAGAGTCAAGAGTTGCAATCCAGTCAACTTGAAATGCCTTAACCAGTTCTTCCCTCTTCTCAGCTTCATCATCACTATCCCAAGTGTCATTTGCAAAGATTTTGAAGCCTGGCAGCTTAGTCTTTATTTCCTTGTCCCAGAATGGTTCCGGTTTCCCTTGATAGGCAGCTTCTGGAGCTTTCACAAATTGAATGGGCTTCTTCTTGGCACTAGCTTGTGCCTTCTTTCCCTTTCTTGGCTCGCTGTCAGTTGGCTCATAACCGAGACCGAAGCGGTGGTTATTCATCAAAAACTTGGGGAACTCAGCCATCCCTTGATTGTTCAGACCTAACCCCAGACCGAGTAGGTTTTCCATCTTTCTCATCATTTCCAGGGCAGTTGAGCTGACAGAGAAATCCTCATCCTTTTTAACAGTCAGGGTCAACCCTAAGTATCAAAAAGAAAAGCAATTGAGAGTGACATCTTCTTCTCCATGAGCGATTTCAAGTAGTGATGCATTGTCAGGGACATGGGGACGAATTCCTGAATCTCCATGAATGGTTAAAGTTCCTGTAGCTAGACCGAGTTAGACTTTCTGGTGTAAAAAAGAAAGGACTGCCATGATATATGATCGATGGAGCCAAGGTCTACCTAGCAGCAGGTTAAAAGATGAGGGAATGTCAAGTACATGGAACTCGATATCCGTTTTGAAGTCTTGAATCACCACTTCCATTTTGATTATTCCTACTACATCCTTGCGGGTGTTGTCATATGCGCGCACTTCGAGGCTAGAGGCTGAAAGTCTTTGTTCCTGAAACCCAAACAGTAGGCTGTCTGCAACGGACACACGTTCAGAGTGGATCCGTTGTCAAGCAGAACAACGGGGACCCATTTTCCCATTCATTTGAGAGTGATGTGCAAAGGTTTGTGACCAGCTCCCTCTGGGGGTAAATCCTTCTTAGTAAATACGATAACGTGTTTTACCTGAGTCGGATTAAGCAAGGCCGCCATGGTTTTCGAGGGAGTATCAGGTGGTACTTCCATGTTGGAGAGAGTTTCGATCAGCTTTTGGCGATGTTCCCAAGAGGAAGAGAGTAAACCCCAAACTGAAACTGATGCTGGAGTCCTTTCAAGCTATTTTTTAACCAAGTCTTCCGCTGTTGCTCGGTTCCTTTGAGGTGGTTGAGTAGTGAATTCTGGCTCGACCGAAGATGAATTTTCTTGAATGGGATCGTCCTAGATGACTTATTCTGGCTGAGTTTGGTATGAGATGTTCCTTTGAAGGTTGGCCGGCTGGTAGATTCGGCCGCTTCTCGTCACCTGATTGACTATGTCTTCCCAGAGTTGTTGGTTTTCACCCCAGAAATCTTCAAATCCTTCGCTGACTTTGCGTTTTCCAGCCTTGATGGCTTCCCTCTTCTATTTTTCATATTGATCTTCTAACCACAAGTCTATCAAACTGCCCAAAATCTCCTAACTGCTGATATCAACTGTTTCCAATCTTGTCTTCAGATTCACTACCTCGGAATCTTGCCAGAAAGATTGGTCTAGCATTGATTTATTGACTGTCCACACTTCGTCATTGCCAACTTGGATGTCGATAACTTCATCTTCATTCCCATGTGGTTGCCTAAGGATCTGTGACCAGAACCGATATGTTGGAAGGGTGTGGAAACGGTGCGGATGGCCGCGGGAGAGATTCTCGATAATGTATGCCCTGAGGTAACCAATCGTGATCGTTGGAGATCATTTCGATGGCTTGCCCATTTCCTTCTTCGGAAAGTTGAGGTAGTGAATAGCTAATTAAAGAATTGTGCTGAAATAAAGCCGGGAGTGGAACTGCGTCTAGCGGGTCAGCATCGGTTGTTGTCTCTTCAACTTGGTTGACACTAAGATCTTCCAGTATGTGAACAATTGGCTTGTCATGAAATTCGGGGACGATGCATTGGCTTAGGTCCCAAAAGATTAGCAAAGAACCGAACAATGCTTGCTGGGAATCTTCCCATTCCTGATCATTCATGGTCCATTCTCCTTCTTCAGCGAGGTCACTCCATTTGATTTTGGGCATTTGTTCAAAAGCTCCAATGGCATGGGTCTTCCGGTACTGGCGCAAAAGGTTTAGGTTCAGAGACTGGCACGATGTACAGGCTTGGATTGAACTGGGTAGGGCTTTGGCCTTTTGAAGTGGAGCTAAGGATATTTTCTTGATTTGGATATTTTGCTTGTAGTTAGGCAAGGGATTGGAAATGGTATTGGGTTTTTGTTTGGGAATTGGAATGGTTCCATCATCAACCAAGTCTTGGACAACATGTTTGAGACGGATACAATTGTTGGTATAATGGTTGAGCATCTAGTGGTAGGCACAGTAAACGTTTGGGTTGTGATTTGCAGGAAGCTCTTTGGGCGGATCAAGAGGCTTGATGGCGGTTTTCTCAAGGAGCTTTTTGTAGACAGTGGTAAGAGGGAAAGGGAATTGGTAGAATTCTCTTCTTGGCTGGGAGGTGTTTTGGATAGGTGGAGACTGGGTGGCTATCTGGTTAACTGATTCAGTTTTGACTGGCTTAGGATTGAAGGAACTAGTTTAAGGTGGACTATAGGTGTTTGGCCCGAAAAGGGTGCTACTGTTACCGGAGTAGACTTACTTAGGCCGAGAAATAGATTCTCCTTTGTCGAAGATGCCAGTGTGGATTGCATTTTCAACTGCAAGGTCGGCTTCATAAAAGGTTTTGAAGTCAGCGGAGGTCTGAAAGACTACCAAATGCTTATGTGGACGCACCTCCGGAAAGGGATTGATTTCGGAGTCGCCACCCGGGTTTTAGCGGATTGTCCCCGAGGAACCGAACATTGGTTGACTCATGCCTCATTCAATGGATAAAGATTACTGGCCCGTCATCACCATATTATCTTAGGTTCGGGAGCATAGTTACGAGAGGGGAAGGGTTTTACGGCACCCCCCTCGCCTGGTTCAAAAATCGGTCTCTACTTGACTTTCGTGGGATCATGGGAAATGTTTATAATTCAACTTTGAGCAAGTACGGGGAATGGGAATGGGAGCCATGTAATGACAATAATAAACAAAATGACGGATTACGGTGTATGCATGTGCTTCATGAATCTACATGGATGATGAGGACATACGAGCATGAACAAACAAGGAAATCAAATAGCAAGGGCGAGGTGGATCAAAAAAAAAATAGCAAGGGGGAGTGTAAGGATACACAGAGTGATGACAGAATAATCAAGAACAACACCACAAGACCACACAAATCTAAACCAATTTGATCCCTCTGTTGAAGGCTTGAGCGCTCAAATAGAGGGATTGAGCGCTCAACCTCCTCTCAGCTCAAACATGCTTATGATGCTTCTGGTGAAAAGAAAACATGTTTTGATCCCCATTGTTTGTCCAGAAACATCATTTAACTCACTGGACAGAATGACATAATCACATAACCATGGGTTTAAAACTAATTTATGGATCAAGGTGAGGCAAACAGTATAGAAGGGATAAAGACTCTTTGTTTTGAAACTTTGCAGAGCACTTAAAATGCCAAGAACAAGCTAAAATGAGAGAGATGGATTGAGTGCTCAAAGGGATGGATTGAGCGCTCAAGCCATCTTCTGGATTTGAATGTTTCTGCAATATACTGTCCTCATCTGGATCACAAACTAGTACAACATAACATGTGATGATGCATGAAACTTCGACAACTTGGATAAAATAAACTTGAGGTGTCCATGTGAGAAGAGAGTAAACGTAAGACTACCCATAAGCATGATAAGAATGGGAGAGAGAGAGAGAGGAGATCAGGTTGGCTTAGCCAAACATCAACACACACACATTAAGATTAGTTGGCATCGCCAAACATCAACACACACACACTTCACACTAACTAAAAATAGAAAGTAGATCTAAAATAAACAAGATTCAAACTTTAAATCTAAACAAGGTTTAAGCGCTCATAGTACATGTATTGAGCGCTCAACCCCTATTCCAGGGTTGTGAACTTTTCGTGATTTATGATCATTCATGGATGTTGATATGAACTTAAAACTTTCTGATCATGGTTGGAAGAGTGAGATAAACTGTTTTATTCACGAAATAAGATCATCAATGACTTGATGGAGATGAAAGATCACTTTTTATGGCTTTTGGGTTCTTTGATCGATGATCAAAAACAAGATAAACCGATGTAAAGATTATTGAACCAGCAAACTGCCATAAGTGTGCTATTATCAAGATACAATATGATCAGAAGCCACAGAAACAAACAGTGTTCAGAGGGCTTGAGTGCTCATAGCCCCAGGTTTGAGCGCTCAAGCTATTTGAAACTGGGATTTTCAAAGATCATTTTCTTGCATATTTAGGACCTTGTGAGTCCATTAGAGGTATAAAGGACCTCCATGAACCCACTGGTCTCTCTCAGGAGTACCAAACCGTTACTTTTTACATGTTTTTCTACCTTTTGGCTTTGATTTAAGCTTAGACTTGGAAGTTTGATGGATGATTTGATTGAAGCTATGTTTGTATAAGCAATGTGGGTTGTTTTGATCAGATTATGAAGCATGTGGAGTGGCTTGAGTTGATTTAGAGTAGATGATGGTATATTCTAGTGAGAGGGTTTGATGATCAAAGGTGGGTTTAATGGATGAAGAAGATTGAAGTGGGAGTGAGGGGTTGATGATTGCTGGATATGTAGTGTTTAGAGAGAGTGAAAGATTGCTCAGAATATGTGAGTGTATCTAACCTCTCTAAATGGTGTAGAATGAGGGTTTTTATAGAGTGAAATGGGAGCAAAGTGCATTGGTTTGAAGTGGAGGGCCTAATGAGGTATTTTAGGCCTACCGTCTGGTCTATCAGTTGCATGCGAGCAACAGAAAAACGGCTGGGTGGCAGCCATTCGGTTAGAATCTCATCATTAGATGCTTTGCCACCGACAGATTGGACAGAGGGTGAGCGCTCAAACAGGGGGTTTGAGCGCTCAAGCCCCTTTGAGCACAGTGGCAGGTTCTGGCTTATTTTGGTATTTTGAGGGGTATTTTGGTCATTTGAGGTGGTTTAGGTTATTTGGGGGGGGGGTTGGAGTGGTTTGAGGTGGTTTAGGTTATTTGGGGGAAGTCCAAGCTCTTTTCTCAACCTTAAGGTGTTCACGGATGGTTTTCTCATCATCGGGGGTGCTTGGCAAGTATCTCAAGTCAAAATCGGGGTGTCTACAACTTAGCAAAGTCTGGTTCCAAATTTCGAGCGATAATCCTCATCTGCTCTTTCTCCAAGGGCCTATCCATCATATGTGAAGATTTTCCTCTCCAGCGTTTGACAAAATCAGCAAAATATTTGCTCTGTCCCATCTTTGTAGATTCTAATTCTAGAACGGTCAATTACAGCTGGATGTTGTAGTTGTACTGAGCTACAAAGGCTGCCCTAATGTCTTCCCAGGTCTTCTTCTTTGAATTGTCTAAGTTGAGAAACCAACAGAGTGCAGATCCCGTCAAGGTTTGCTGGAACATTTGTGCCATGGCATTTTTCTCCACATCATACATGGATAAGGTACCCACATATGTTTGCAAGTGTGCTTTTGGATCACCGCTTCCATCAAAATTGTCCCAATCAATTGGTTTGAACTTGTCAAGTAGCTTAGCATCAGGGAACAGGCACAGCTTTTCCATGTCAATGCATATAGTAGCGATCTTTTCTTGCTTCTGAACTGATTCCTCAAGCTTGGCCACCTTAGCCATCATGGCATCCATCTCTGGGTGATTACCTGATGATTCCCCAGAAGGCAACCGGGAAGTAATAGCCTGAATCAAGATCATCATCTGAGCCATTTGCTTGCTATTGGCGGCTCGTTGATCTTCCAAGGCTTCTTTAAGGATCTGAACTTCGGTCTTCTCTGTTTACTCTGTGCTCTTGGTCATGACTTGAAGGCTAGCTGGCTATTCCACTCTTGACTCAGTCCGAATTAATCATTCTTGGGGAGTTTGAGCCCAACCAGGTGTAGGAGTGCTCTCGTTTTTGCAAATGGTGAAGTACTGATGGTATGAACAAAATAAATCATGTTGTGCAGGCAAACTACCTACATGTATGAATGATGTGTTATGCATGATGCAAGATTGCCCCAATTTTCTCTGATTCTGTTGAATACAACGGTCGGACCAAGGTTGCCTACGTATCCCCATGGAGAGGAATCAAGCCATAACGTAGTTCGAGACTGCAAATTGGCTCTCAAATTTTTTGATAAAAGATGTCTTTTTCATTGATCACCTAAGTAGGGGTGATACAAAAAGAGTTTCGACATGCGAAAAACAGACTCGATAAGCAAAATACAGGTTGTTACAGACTCGGTAAATAACCCGTACAGAAAACAATGACAAACTCGATAAGCAACTGCAACAGACTCGGACAACTGAGGCTGACTTTATTACAAAAGAGCCCTCGACGGCTGGATCAGATCTGATTATGGTGCACGCTTCAACTTGTTCAGGTTGTAACTTCACAGGATGGGACGAGTTGGGTTGACCGGGGTGGACAGTGGACAAGCTTCACCGAGCTTCTGCTTCCCCTTACAAACCCTGGCTTCCTCTTCCTGCTGCTTCTCCTTAACATGTTGTTCCTGAAGTTGATGGGGGGGATATGTCCTCATTGTCACGAAGGTAATCTTTGTAGCATCCATCACAGTTGCATTCATCCCAGTATTTGTGGCCAGTGACTGGGTCGGCAAAGTAGTACACCGAGCTGCCTTCTTCGTCAATGTACTTGACTGGTGGCATGGGATAAAAGTCTTCATCATCTTATTCATACATGACAGTGATCTTGTCTGGGAGTATATTTGGGCCATTGTCTGGCGAGACATGAAATTTCCAGCTCGGATGGCTTTTAGTGCTACTCCATTGATTGGGCTCGGTGATCTGGTCGACCCATTTGTAGAGTTTTTCACCCTCGGGGGTCTTCTCTTCAAGCTTGGGGGACTCATCTTCTTCAATGATCTAGACATGAGCATTGTAGTGAGTGGAGAAGGTAGACTTGAGTCTTTTGTTGCTTGGTTGGTCAACAATTGTGTTCTGAAAAGAGGAGTACTGGTTTTATTTGGAGAAAAACGGAGCCTATTGGCAAAGGGATTTGAAAAATGGGATATCTTTTTTTTTTCGTGTTCAGCTTAGCCAGATATTATTGGGGTAATCTTCGAATGAGTGAAGTGAAAACCTAGGGTCAATATAATTTGTGTATGCATGCAAAATGACAGCAGTATATACAAAAGTAGTGGATAGGTAGCATGGTATGCGCGAAAAGTGATAAACAGGCAACATGTTGACAAGGCATAGGAAAACAGTAATCATGCAGCAAGATTATCACAGAATCTTACTCTATGGGTTCCTGTCTTAGGTTGGAAAGTTCTAAGGATATTTATATGCAAAGGCCGATTTTGGTTTAAAGGGGGTTCCCCAGACTAGAGCCAATATTTGCCTCCCCTTAGCCAGAATACTAACATGGCAAGGGTAGTAACGGCAGGCTGACTCATCATCATCCAAGATTGCCGAGAATCCTGGGATGTCTTAACACCAGCAAGCCGGGTAGGGTAACCAAGAAGCAGCGACAAGGCTTGTAACCATGCACGTGCAATGCAAAAGTTTAAACAATAAAATCTTTTCAAAAATCCCACAAATATTTTTCAAGTCTGGCTCGCTTTTTAAATTAATCAAAACCTTGGAATTTTACTCATGCAAACAACCGGGAAAGCTCCAGTCCAGACTGATTGGGCTTTCACCCTGACATCAATCCTTTCTAGTATGGCGTGAAGCACATACTTGGTGTCAAGCTTTCAAAAAGGTCATTTTACAAGTGTAAAATGTCAAAATAAAGATTAATTAAAAAAATATCTATCCCCAGCAGGGTTGCCATTTTGTGGACGCTCAGTTTTTCGCACGGGCGCGATTGTCCACAGAATTTGGTGAAGTTTGTGAAAAAGGGCGATCCGGAAAAAAGGAAAAATTTAGAGTTGCCACCTGGGGTTTAATTTCTGGAAAATGATAGGTACCCGAGAAACCATTTAAAGAAAATAAATGACTCTTGTGCCGCTGAAAAAGGGTTTGATTTGCGAAAAATAGAGATTTGGGTTTGGGAGCCAGGTTACTCGCGGTGAAAGTTTTGTTTAGAAAATGCACCCCGCGTGCCCGAAACTTTCTGGTCTTTACTAAACACTTGTAAGATTTTCTTTGAAAATATTTTATTGAAAACTTTAAAACACAAACAATGTATCAAGAAACAACAAGCTTAAAAGGAAATAAATAATGACAATAAGTTAAATAACACATAATCAAGGATATAAATGCAAGAGAATTAACTAAGAGGGGGGAGAAGTGCAAGGACATGTAATTTGACCCTTTGGTTTTTGCCAAAAACAGAGCGTCAGATTTCAGGGAAACAGAGCATTTACCAGTAACACCATACGGTGTTTAAATCTATACCACGCGGTGCCACAAGGATGTCGTACGGCGTCTCTGTGTATTGTATTTTTCCAAAAAAAAATTGTTTTGTCCAATTGAAGCCCACTTTGTTTTTGGCATAAAAGAAACACACTATTTACTGATGAAAACAAGTTTGGAAAATGGTTGTGACCAAGGAATGTACCTCGTTTTAGGCATGGCATTCCACGACAATGAATAACATCACGAAATATCCACCCGAGAGGTTTGAACTTTGTTGGAATATTTCTGTTTGGACTCGAGGAAGAGCTACGAGCTCTCTTCAAGCCCGGTAGAAACTCCCCTCAAAAGATATTACTTCGATGAATGCGAGTGTGTACCTCTAGATTTGCTTGATTGAGACTATGGACTTAGAAAGGGATCGACTTGAGGATCGGGAATTGTAGTTGTAGGTTTATAAAGACAAGAGCGGTATGATTTGAAGTTGGAAATGATTTTGGCAGAGTAACGAAGAAGATGTCGAGTTTGTTTTAAGAGCAATTTCGCTGACAATTGATCAATCTCTCATTCGGCCTCCCCTTCTCACACCTTTTATAGAGGGGATTTTGGGACGAACTCATCATTTCAATGTTTCCCGTACGCCAGCGAATGTCATGATTTGCGAATATCATCATAGCTCTAAGCTGCTGGAGCTTCCTGGGAATCCTGTTGATGGGACATGGGTGTCGTACAGCGTCAAGGATGTGACGTACAGTGTACAAAACAACACTGCACAGTGCAAATGGAATTTCAAGCCGTACAGTTTAGGGTTTTGGGCCATACGGTTTAGGTGGTTGGGATTTTTGGTTTGTTTGATCCATCCGATTCAAGTAACCGTTCCAAGGTACACTTCGAATTTTCTCTTCATCATTGGGGATGCATGAGTCATCAAAATTGGGGTGTTTACAATTTGCTTTTATTTGCTCACATTAAGGAAGAACCATTACAACAAATGCACCTGACAGTAACCAGATAAATCCTTCTGCTAAAAATATGAGCATTAGTTCAGGTCATTAGAAACTTGTTTAGACTTGTGAATTTATTTTGATTGTGAGGTTCTTTACTTGTTTGTTTCTACGCAGAACATTGATTTCGACGCTCGAACACTGTCAAGTATTTGTAAAGACAAGAATCAGCGCAGATCCAAGTCCTGAGTATTTTACCATGTCTTCTTCAAGCCGGAGATGTAGATGGACATGGAGATAAAGAAATTTTGTTTGGGTAGCTTGTTGAACTTGTAGTTTGGTAGATAGACTCAGTTTGGGATAACAACTTGTTGTATGCAACTGTTTGGAATTTTCTTAGCTTTCGTACATTATTTTGTCTTCAAATTATGCTATTCAAGTTTCAAGATGGAAAGAACAACTCTTGAGAAAGATAGGAACATGCGGAGATGGAGATGGACATGTATACTCAATCTAGCTTAAATGTTCTAAATTTTTCTAGTACTTGTTATCAAGCTCCCTGGTTGCTTTGTTTGTATTGGTGATATCAATGTACAGTGGTTTGCCCCAAATATACAATGCTTATATTAAGGGAATCCCCCACAAGGAGTTGGGATAACATACTGCTCTTCATTTTTTGTTTGTTTTGGACAAACCACCTTCATGAAGTAAATGATTTCCCCGCAACCCTTCATGGAGTAATCCTGGAGAGAGATTTTGCTATATTTGTCCAGGCACACTGTTTTGCCTCAGGCAAACCAACCAAGAAGTGGTGAATGCAATTTTTGTCTTCTGCTGCAGAATGCAATTTTTAGAGAGGTGCTTTGCACCCCTCCCCTGACACCCAATCCCCCAGCCGACCCCACCAACGTTCCCTAATTGCCCCTATACGTTTCTCTCTCTAAATTTTGAATTTGTTCCATACATTTCTTTATTTATTTAATTAGTACTTATTTAATTTTACTTTCATTAACTCAAATTATACTTCATTAATTTAATTAACTATTTGATTTTAATTTGGTTAGCTCAAATTATACTTCATTTACTCCATTAAATTACTTAGTTAATTTTAATTTGGTTAACTCAAATTACCCAGCCTGTCCACAGGGCTGGCCCTGCAAATAACATGAACCACCTTGTCGAGATACAATGGCTGTGTTTGGTTAGGAGTTTTGAGGGAGTTTAGTTTAGTTTTGATGATGTAAGCAGGTGTAATAAGTGGAGAGAGATAGAGAGAAAAGTGAAAAAAATGATGATGTCAGCAAAACAGAAACAAAACTAAACCGGAGGAAAACAGACAACTGAACATGGCCAATAAATTTGTCACAACTAGTGTCTTTGCTCTGGGTTAAAAAATTGCACTGAAAGTTAAATAAAATTTCCAACCCTTTTTTTTTCTTTTTTGGTTTTTTATTTCCGGCCAAAGCTACTCTCTTTTCTTTCTTTTTTTTCCTTTTTTTCAACTTTATTTATTTAATTACTCAAATTTTAATAATTTCATTTACTATTAACTTTATTTATTTAATTACTCATTTAATTTGGTTTATTCAAATTACATTTGCAAGTAAATTATTTTCTTAAATTTCCAAATTGTGATCCTGGCACGACACCCAGTATCTGGAACCACAAATCAAGACGTGTGTCATAACTTAAAGTTCATCCTTTAGCTTCATCCGATAATAGTCCAAGTGGTGTCAGGTAGCTGGGTAATGTGGAGTAAATTCACATAGTAGAAAGAAAACACAACTTGGAATAGCAAGATAAATATAAAAGTCTCCAATAGAAATAAAGTATCATTCGTCAACGCATCCACACGATGATGAACTTTACGCCTTTACAGTGGATGACATAGGCTTGGTTTGGGTAAATTAAAAAAAGTGGTTTTTTGGTTTTGTCATTATTCAATTTTTTTTTTGCATTTGTTAATTTTCGGTCGATTTTTTGTGGTTTTTTGGCTTGTCTCTACAAAAGGAATCTAAACAGTATAAAATTATTAGCCAAACTTAAAGTTTTATATTTTGTATAAAGTTGTGCATATTTTTATATTTTTTAGATTCCTTTCGTCGAGACAAGCCAAGAAACCACAAAAAATCGGCCAAAAACTATCAAATGCAAAAAAAATTTGAGGTAAATTTGTAATTACACGGGGGGCAATTACTTGCCAATGTAATTTGAATAAATCAAATTAAATGAATAATTAAATAAATAAATTTATTGGTAAATGAAATTATTAAAATTCGAACTAAAAAACAAAAAAGAAAAAAAAAATTGAGCCGAGAGAGAGAGAAGGCCAGAGGAGGGGGGGGCAATTTGGGGAGAAGGGGCGTGGGGCCCGGGGGGTGTGCGGTGTCAAGGGGGGGACGCAAAGCAATTTCCCAATTTTTATCACAAAAATAGGAGTAATACTTCGGCATTGATATACAGAAGTATAGAACACTAAATTTCTGAATAAATGTATCTCATCTCCATAGAGATAGAGGTTTAACAAGGAAAATTTAGATCCTTCTCTATAATTTAACAGGGAAAAATTAGATCCTTTTCTGCAAATTAAAAAACAAGTCACATGATAACTTAAAACTACAGAATTGAACAAGCTACTCAAACAAAATTTCTTCATCTCCATCTCCGCATGTCCCCATCTTCATCTCCATCTCCATCTCCATCTCCATCTCCTTCGGCATTGAACCTAAAAAATAAGAAGCAAACATGTCAAGAAACAAGAAACAAACGTGTCCTTCATCAAGGTTGCTGCAATTACTAAGCCTTTCCATTTTAAAAAATCAAGAAGCAAACATGTCTTGCAGAACACATTTTTTAATACTTTCCAGTTCAAAATAACTCTAATTCAAGTAAGGTTTGAGTGTTGTTTTACGTGACAACTAGAATAATCGAAGCATGCATAACAGGGAATGTATATGGCCAAAACCAACTCTTCCTCACTTTCTTCACAAAATGGAGCCCAGGCTTCCCTTCACAGATCCATCAGTTCAAGCACATAAACAAACTTGAGGTTCAACAAATCGACAGACTAGAGGTTCAACAAATGATATCTAATTTTAGGTACAGGGGGCATCACAAGTTACAATACCAACCCATTTTACCTAATTCCTAAGTAAACAAATGTAATGAGTCTCGTCTGAACCGAGAGAGAGAGAGAGAGAGAAGCCGTAACCTTTGATTTCTTCATTTGTCTTCGAATTGAACCCCCTTAGATTTCTTTGTTCATCTTCTCTGCGATTTGGTTCCAGATTTGAGAAGATTTCGGATCATTAAAATTTGAAAAAAAAAAACCCTATTTTTTCCGTAACCCAAAAACGAGTGAGAGAGAGAACGAGAAAGGGAAAAGGAGAGAAGAAAGAAACCTTGATCTTCCGTTTCTTTTCGCCTTCGATTTGGTTGTCGATCGTCTCTGCGATTTGATTCTTCGTTTGAATTGCCTCTCTCTCTCTCTCTCTCTCTCTCTCTCTCTCTATATAAAATTATGCAAAATGACGATCTGAAAGGGGTTGGGGGTGTTTGACCCGTGGGTGGGATATAACCCGGATCCTGACCCTCGTAACCTCTTTTTACCCGGTTTTGGACCCGCGCATCCATTTTCTTTTATCAGCCATTGGATCTTATCCAACGGCCTAAACGAAAAGTTCGGATTTTATATATATATATATAGAGAGTACACTTCCAGTCAAGGAGCCCGCATTTTAAAAAAATTCAGACCTCCGTTTTTCTAATCGAATTTGACAATCCAAACAGTCCAATGTGTTTAAAAGGTGTTTTCAAGGGTCTCCGTGACATATACAGTTTTTATGAAAAACGGCTCGGATCAAGCCCTTCCCGGTATTTTTTTGATGATTTATCACAGGGACCCTTGAAAACACCTTTTAAACACATTGGACGGTTCAGATCATCGAAATTCGATCGGGATCAATGAGGTGTGGATTTTTTTAAAATCCAGGAGATTGGACTGGAAGTGTGGTGTGTGTGTGTGTGTGTGTGTGTGTGTGTGTGTGTGTGTATATATATATATATATATATATATATATAGGACGCGGTTCTAGTCCGGGATCCGGACTTCCGAACCTCCATGATCCGAATGTTTTTTTGACGATCCGAGCCATCCAAAGTGTTCAGAAGGTGTTTTCAAGGGTCTACGCGAGAAATCTTCAAACAAAAATACTGGGAAGGGCTTGATCCAAGTAGTTTTTCGCAAAACTGTAAATGTACAGTTTTTTGGAAAAACTACTTGGATCGAGCCTTTCCCGGTATTTTTTTTTAAAAGATTTCTCACGTGGACCTTGGAAAACTCCTTTTGAACACATTGGACGCCTCAGATTTTTCCAAAACAATTTGCAATACAAAAAAAAAACACTCATTTTCTTTCAGTCAGGGATCCCTGATTGGAACCGCGAGATATATATATATATATATATATATATATATATATATATATATATATATATATATATATATATATATATATATATATGGGTGGATTTTCTAGTCCACACCTCCCGGAAATAAGAAAAACATGGCTTTTTTGTGTTTGCAAATTATTTTTGGAAAATCCGATCTGTCCAATGTGTTCAGAAGGTGTTTTCAAGGATCCACACGAGAAATGTAAGGACCCATGATTTTTAATCATTTTTCAAAAATGATGTTGGGGAAATGTGAGAAATATTTTAAAATGCAAAACGAGGTCAATATGAGATGCATATATGCTTGAGGGCGTTTTTATAACACATTAGAAACATGAGGGACTTAAATGCAAGTGTGTGGGTGTATATATGGACCATTGGATCTGATTTTTGGGGCAAAATAACACACCTCTCTCTCTCTACAGGGCAGCAACCCCCTCCCTCTTCTTCCTCCCCATTTTCTCTTCAAATTCCACCACAAATCCACCTCCCACACTTCTCAAACTCAAGATTGAACCGCATATTCATCATCTACGTGTTTGGGAGCCCCGAGTACCATCTTTTTCAAGCACCTGGAGGGCCAAATTCGGGATTGCTCAAATTGGGGATCTAGGAATTCGGTTTTGGGATCTCATTTTTTTTTTTTGGGGAGCTAAATCACTCTTGAGGTAGGGGATTTCTATCTTCTCTAAGTGTTTTGAGATGTTTAATGTGAGTGGTGTAACCACATTTGATCATTTTCTTCAATTCTTGCAAGAAAAACCCATTTTTCATGTTTCTTGTTTTGGTTGGGTTTGATTCACATTTTTGATGTTGTGCTAAGTTAATTGTGTTGTTGTTTCATTACCTTGAATGCCTTTGAGTCTAATTTTTGCCTTGGAAGTGATTGGGTTGAGCCCCATTGTGATCTAAGTGAGAAAAACCAGTTTGAATTCTGCTCGCAACACTCAGGTATCAATACCCCTTTCATGGGTATCAATACCCAGCGTTCTGTCCATTGTTTGGTGATCTGTATCAATAACCCTTTCATGGGTATCAATACCCAGCGTTCTGTCCATTGTTTGGTGATCTGTATCAATACCCCTTTCATGGGTATCAATACCCAGCGTTCTGTCCATTGTTTGGTGATCTGTATCAACCCCTTTCATGGGTATCAATACCCAGCGTTCTGTCCATTGTTTGGTGATCTGTATCAATACCCCTTTCATGGGTATCACTACCCAGCATTCTGTCTAGTTTTTGGTGATCTGGTATTGATACAACTTTCAGGGGTATCAATACCCAGCTGTCTATAAGACAGATTTTTGACCCAACTTCGCGGGCACGCCCCGGCTTCGTCCGAACTCCGATTGAGGTGATTCTTGAACCGTTGGAAAGCTCTATGAGTCTACTTTCAAACCCAATTGGTCTCATATTCATAGCCTTTGTATTTTGAAAGAAATGTGCTTTTTCCTATCAAGGTGTTAGGTTTTCTCGAGGTTCGTAACTCCATTCTTATGTTCCTATGCTCCGGGCCTTTATTGGTCTTTTCTAAGCTTCTCAACTTGACTTTTAAGCTTTGGTAATTTATCGTGGTATGAATGGTATTATTGTCACGATTTCACAAGTTCTTGGACACATATTAACTTCGCCATAACCGACACACTACGAACTTTCGAACTAAATGAACCACATGGAATGAACGTGAGGTGTAAATGTAAGAATGAAAGATATGACACGGGGCCCTCACAAGGGGTATGCCCGGAATGACACGGGGCCCTCACAAGGGGTATGCCCGGAATGACACGGGTCCTACTGGGAGGATATGCCCGAATGACACGGGCCCTCACAAGAGGGTATGCCCTAATGACCGCGGGGCCCTATGTAAGGGTATGCCCGGAATGACACGGGGCCTATATGGCATGCCCAGAATCTTAGTAAATGATGAAATTAAATGAAGCAAGGGGTGTGTGAGTGAGTTGGACACTTACGGAATATTGGGTACGTATCGGACACAACGGCACACCGGTTAATCTTGGTCGAGCATATGGGATTCCAATTGTTTATATCTAAAATTGGGGCTTCCGTGAGTATATTGTGAAATCTTTTTTTTGTTGCATGCACTCCATTATCATTTCATCATATCTAGATTTGATAGACGTTTCCTACGAGCTAGTGAGCTCACCCTATCTTTCTCAGGTACACGGCATGGAGCATGAGATCGGATGCTTGGAGTGTGAATGCATGACATGAAGATTGTATGATCATGAAGCTATTTTCTCATCTGTATACTAAGTATATTTTTGAAAGATAATCTTGTAACTTTAATTCCTCTAAGCTTTGACTATTTCAACTTATGTAATAACATTAAAGGCATTGTTATTTTTGTATGGGTATGGGTACCCTTGAGCAGGAACTTATTGTATTTGACTTTGGCTTTCTATGGAAAAAAAAAAATAAAATTGTTGACCTTAATTGATCCTACGTGGATTCTATTTGTATTTGACTTATTAAAATTGAGGGCGTGACAAGAAATCTTCAAAAACAAAATACCGGGAAGGGCTTGATCAAGCGTTTTTAAGTAAAAATGTAAATATATATTTTTTACTTAAAACCGCTTGATCAAGCCCTTTCCAAAGATTTTTTTTTTTTGAAGATTTCTTCGCGAAAAACCTTGAAAACACCTTCTGAACACATTGAATGGATCGGATCGTCAAAGAAATGTTTGGATCATGAGGTCCGGAAATTAAAAGTCCAGATTAGAAGCAAACCCTATATATATACAATTTCCTTCACCTCCAAACTCCCGGAAATTAATAAATTGCGAACCTCTCACGCCAGCCGTTGGATCTGAGGGATGATGCGGGTTAAAAACATACCTCGTGGGTCAATGGTTACGGGTCAATGGGTATCGAGTCGCAAGTTCGGGTCAGTATAAATATCCCTTCCACCCGATTATCCCTCATTTCTGACGATTTCCAGAGAGAGGAGAGAGGGGGCGATTGAGAAGATTCTCCACGAAGAAGACGATACCCAATTCTCTGTACTGTTCCTCCAAACTCCAATTCTCCTATCTCTATCTCTCTCCCTCCTTCCATCCGATTTTCTAACTCTTTCGGTTTTTTTTTTTTGAAAAAAACCCTAACGTTTTTCTCTGTGTTTCAGGTCGAACGGGATTTGAAGCTCGAACATCATAGATAGTCTCACCATCGATCTCCAGGTCTCTCTCTCTCCCTCTCTCTCTCTCTCTCTCTCTCTGTTCGGTCCTCTATTTTGAATTTTTTTTTTTTGAAAAAAACCCTAACTTTTGAAAAACCTAGATCTGGAAAAAAAAAATTCGAAATTTTGAAAAAGATTTAGGGTTTATATCTCTGTACTGTTCCTTGATAATTTATAGACATAACCATTCATCTCTGTACTGTCCCTTAATAATTTGTGTTCGAATTTTTTGAAATTTTCGAGTCCAAAATTTGTTGGGTTGATCAGTTATTGGTCACTGGATTTGTTAAGTGTATCGCAAGGATTAGGTTGGTCACTGTATTCTGGATTCTGGAATTGCATTGGAATTGGCACTGTATTGCTTGTTATATCTTGTATTTGAATTGAGTTGGACCAAATTGTTTATGACTTGTGACTAGAAATTGATTCACTTTGACTGTCTAACTTATTTGCAGTTTTTTATTAGCCATGCCATCCTCCTCTGCCTCTTCAACCTTCCAGATTGAATACCCTACTTGCCATTGTGGGAAGCTGTCCCCGATGAGGAAGTCAAACACAAAAGAAAATCCAGGCAGGAGATTCTTAGGATGTGGCTACTATGAGGTAATAAATTAGCTTTGTAATTATGAATGCTATTTACCACTGGAAAAAAAATGCTCTAACCCCTAATAAAATTTACTTGTTAATTTGGTAGAAAGGGGAAAAAAATGCGAATACTTTTATTGGATTGACCCGACCCTAAAGTGAAAAGAATGGAGTCCAAAATTAAAAGCTTTACATTTGAAGTGTCAAGAAAGAGAAATTGTTGTCGACGAATTAGCCAAAGAGAACAAGAAGCTCAAGAAGAAATTGATGGTAGTAGAAGGTGTACTAGTCTCCTACAAATGGAAGTGCTTGATTCTTCTCTGTGTCTGCTTCTTCTTGTGGCTAACAAGAAAAACTATAATTGTAGGACATGACAAGTATTTGCCATAAGTTATTTTGAAGTTATGTTTAGATGGACTATGATTAGCTTTGTTGTTGGTTGTTGCGTTAGTTTTGTTTTCGGGAAGATCATTACCTGTGTTGTTATGAAGTTATGTTTAGATGGACAAGTAATTGCTAATTATGAAGTTATGTAAATGGTTTTGAGGAAGAACATGTTATGTAAATTGAAGTTGTGTTAAATGGTTTTTTTCCCCTTCTAAAGTGGCATCCCAGTATGAATTAGACAGTAGAAATGTATGAAGATATGATTTAGAGATTGGTAGAAATGGAGGACATGTTTAATTTTGGAACAACCACCACTAGTAATAGAACCGAATGACATATTACTGGACGATATACAAGAAATAGAAGTTCCTGTTTTTGGAGAAGTTCCAATTGAGTCTATTGGTTCTTCTATCTGTGAAGCTGCTCATGTTTCTCATATCAATGAGCCTAGTAGTTCTAGGTTTGGATTCGGTAATGATATGGGAAAGGGTGTACGTATGCTGGAAAATTCTACAGAGGACAATAAGCAAGGGATGTCATGTCTTGTCAATCCTTCATTGCCGGGTAAAAAGATTCATATTGAAGGTTCCATTTCTGAGGAAGCGAGGAGTGAAGTTGAAACCACGGCTCTGTTCTTGAAGTGGGTAACAGTTTGGCTTTTGAGGAAAGTGGCAAGTTTTAAGTCAATTGTTTGCCTAAAAATTGTTCAATGCTATGCATTTGCTGTTATGTAGTGGGTTGCCATGGGAAAATTCGAGGGTTGTAACTCAATCAAAGAAAAACTGTTTTGATTCTTCCTCCAGGTTGACGCATAAAATCTGGATAGTTCAACTAATGTGGCATTGGAAGGTGGAAACACAATGAACAATGCACACAATCTGGATTTGCCCTTCAACAAGTCATCATTCTTAAACTTTTGTTCATGCTCCAACTGTGTCTAAAAAATAGTGTCAATGTTTTCTTCTAATTCTCCAAAGGTGATGGGTGGGTATAGATGGTGCTTGCCCCATTTCAAAAAGAAAAACCAACTGAATACAGTCATAAAACATAGCACATTAGTTCATTTTTAACAGTCATAAAACAGAGCACATTAGCTCACTTTTAACAGTCATAAAACAGATTGTCCAAACTAAATACAGTTTCAACAGAAACTACAAGAAAATCCAGTAAGCATTCGCAGTGAGCATTTCAAGGCAACAGATTCCCGTGGGTAGAGCAACTCCAGTAAGCATTTCCAGTGACCATTTCCTGTAACAGAAATAACCATCAACAACAAATTCAACGTAATATGAAAGAAAAACAGACTCGTAAATAGAACAGAATACAGCTTCAACGTAAAAACAAGAGAAACAGTGACAAGCTAAATTTCATTATGACACTTACAATTGCTGGAATAGTCCATGCTTTTGTCTTCGTCATCCTCTTCCTCGTCATTCAAGGTAACACCTTGCGAAGAGCTACATGAAAAATAATTACTACAATTAACATTTTAACAATTAATTAAATGCACATATAATTGAACTTTTTTACTTGCATACACTTACATGGCTAGAAGTGTAGGACAATTTCTTTTGTCATGGGAAGCTCCTACTTCCCCGCAACCATTACAACGCCTCTTCTTTTTGTTGACACTCTTCTCTTTTCCTCCCTTTAGTCTTTTACCACTACCTTTTGTCTTACCAACATGGTTCTTGCAAAGTAGAAGCTTGAATACCACTTTCTTCACCATCTTCCCCCTACTTATCTTGAGGGCTGCAAGCTTCTTTTCAGCAAAGTCCGAAGCTTTATTGTAAATTTCAGTTCCCTCTTCAGTTAATACGCATCATCAATTACATTAGAAGAACGAAGAAATAGCTTACTTCGCCTCATTAACACTGAAGTGTAACAAATTTCTGTACTCCCCCCACCTAAGCCGTGTCTAACTCTACCAGCTTTTGCAGATTTCCTCCACCTCCTCAAGATGTAATCGTCAGGTAGTTTTCTAATATGCATGAAATTGAAGTATGTCAACATGTGTCGACATGTAATCCCGTCAGTTTGAAACATCTTACAACTGCACATAATGTAGTTTGACGACTTGTCTACTGACACCTCGCGACCCTTTTGAGCACTCTCTACATCCCTCTTAACATTGTACAAGCGCCGATGTTCATCCTCAAATGTTAAAGTTACCTCATATGCCAAGAGTTGATGGATTTCGTCTTGAAACTTGTAAACATTTTTCGTGTATAAATTTGACTGATTGTCTCCTCCATGGCCCACAGGGTTTTCAAGACTGGCTTCTTATTGATGTCTTTGTGATCCAAATCCAATTCATTATGGCGTAAAGTTGCAAGTGCCCTTTCAAAACGTGTGATAAAATCCCACAAAGAATTATGTATTGACAAATACCTCTTGAAGCAAGCATGTGAAATTTCAGCCCTTTGGCTGCTAGTCATGTGGGCAGAAAACATATGGTTCATGTAAGCCGAAACCCATCTCTCACGGATTTTGTACATGCCATTTAACCATTCATTGAAAGTCAAATTAGCTTTCTCAACTACTTGTACCCATCTTGCATCAAACTCTTGTGGGGTTTTAGATTTCCATATGCAACTTTTGAAGTCATCATAATGTTGTGTATAACTTATTGCACCTATTTTTTCAGAAAATTTGTTCACAATGTGCCATATGCAATACCTATGATGAGTGTTTGGAAGAGTAGCAGCAATTGCCTTCGTCATTGCAGGATCTTGATCGGTAATGATCATTCGAGGGGGGCCTGCTGGCATTGCATTTAACCATTGCTGGAAAAGCCACTCAAAAGAAGTAGTGAGTTCATCCTTCAAAAAGCCACACCCAAAAAGAGTTGTCTGTCCATGGTGATTAACCCCTAATAAAGGTGCGAATATCATTTCATATCGGTTTGTCTTATAAGTGGTATCGAAGACCACAACGTCTCCAAAGTACTGGTATGACTTCCTAGAGGTGGCATCAGCCCAAAAACAGTGAGTCAATTTCCCCTCATCATCGTCCTTAATCGCATATGTAAAAGTCGGATTGTTTTTTTGTTCAACCTTAAAATACTCTAACAACATGTTGGCGTCTTGTCCCAATAATGCTTTCCTCTTATCCCTTTCAGCATTATAAAGGTCTTGTTGTGAACATCCAACATTTTCAATACCCCCGGATTGCACTGCCAAAATACCCATTTGTTGGCATGTTGGCACATTTGCATCGGACAATTGTTGTGTTAAAGCCTTTTTAGCAGTGGTCACTTCCTGATGAGAATGCAACAAATGCACCCTCTTGGGAGTTGTAAGAGGGTGGTTATGACCCTCGAAAAATTGGGAGACAACAAACCCCGCACCCTCTTTCTGTTTCACAACTGATAGTTTTGCCCTACAACCCTCTCTAATAATCCCTCGTCTCCGGGTACTAGGTTCCGCATTGTTTGCCTTAGGTTTTCTCAACCCTTCTTTGTAACAACAATACTCCTTCCTAATGACAACATTGTCCCTATTCTTTTTGCTAGAGTTAATTCTCGTACCAAATCCAGATTCTCTAGCGTAGTTGTTGTAGAAAGTCTGAACCTCTTCTAATGTGTCAAAATGTTGCCCAATTTTTGGTATCAAGTCATTTCTAACTTGAGGAGTGTAAACTTGTTGACAAGAACTGGTAGATGATTGACATAGTGGTGGTGGACATGGTGACGGTGAGCATATTTCTGTATCTTCGAAAGACTCCATTCTACAAAAAATTAAATCAAGGACCTCACAAACTTGAATGTCATTCATTTGTTTACATAACTTGAAGCCTCATAAGCAATTAGACATAAATATAGTTGAAACATCATAATGAAGTCCAAGATCCTTCATTTACAGAACTTGAAGCATCATAAGCAACAAGTGGTTAATGCAATAGCAGTAGACATAAATATACTGGAGTTAAGGTTCGAATTACAGAACTTGAAGCATCATAAGCAACAATGCAATAGCAGCAGACATAAATATACTGGAGTTACAGAACTTGAAGCAACATAAGCAACAATGCAATAGCAGTAGACATAAATATACTGGAGTTACAGAACTTGATATTGCATTAGACATAAATATACTGGAGTTACAGAACTTGAAACATCATAAGCAACAATGCAATAGCAAAGAGACATAAACATCTTTGAGTTCTGGAACTTGAAGCATCGTAAGCAAAAATGCAATAGCAGTAGACATAAATATATTGGAGTTAAGGTTAGATTTACAGTAGACAGAAGCATTCATGTGTTTACAGAACTTGAAGCATCATAACCAAGTCCAGGATCCTTCATTTACAGACATAACCATTCATTTCTTAGATATAGGTTTCGAAAATTTCAAAAAATTCGAACACAAATTATCAAGGAACAGTACAGAAATGAATGGTTATGTCTGTAAATTATCAAGGGACAGTACAGAGATATAAACCCTAAATCTTTTTCAAAATTTCGAATTTTTTTTTTCCAAATCTAGGTTTTTCGAAAGTTAGGGTTTTTTTCAAAAAAAAAATTTCAAAATAGAGGACCGAACAGAGAGAGAGAGGGAGAGAGACCTGGAGATTGATGGTGAGACTATCTACGATGTTCGAGCTTCAGATCCCGTTCAACCTGAAACACAGAGAAAAACGTTAGGGTTTTTTTCAAAAAAAAAACCGAAAGAGTAAGAAAGTCGGATGGAGGGAGAGAGAGAGAGAGAGAGAGAGAGAGAGAGAGAGAGAGATAGGAGAACTAGAGTTTGGAGGAACAGTACAGAGAATTGGGTATCGTCTTCTTCGTGGAGAATCTTCTCAATCGCCCCCTCTCTCCTCTCTCTAGAAATCGTCAGAAATGAGGGATAATCGGGTGGAAGGGATATTTATACTGACCCGAACTTGCAACCCGATACCCATTGACCCGCGAGGTATGTTTTTAACCCGCATCATCCCTCAGCCGTTGGATCAGATCCAACGGCTGGCGTGAAAGGTCCGCAATTTATCAATTTCCGGGAGTTTGGAGGTGAAGGAAATTGTATATATATATATATATATATATATATATATATATATAAGCTGGTTTGCTAATAAGAGTGGGTTCCAGAATTCAAGATCTAAGGCTCTCGGAAATTCTACGTTTGCGTGTCCTTATTATTTATGTTTTTTCCCTGTTCTCTCTGGCTTTCCATCTAGCATTTTGCTGGATGTGTTGGCTTGGGCTTGCCCTTGCTCTGTGCTAGGGTATGGCTTCTTATCCTCGATGTACCCTTTGTCAAGTTACAATGAAATTTTGGTTATGCTGAATTGTTTGGTTTCTGGTTTTGGAACACTTTAGTTATGCCAATCTAAGATGCCCATCTGTTTAAAGGTTTATGTACATTTCGGAACATCATTTTGGAACTCAACAGTTGCAGGTATGTTTAGAGACTTGAGATGAGTAAAAATAAGTGACCTGAGATTTCTTGATAGTTGATATAGACTCGGCTTCCTCAAAACAAGACTTGAAACAAGTTTCGCCATTGTTTATGAGAAAATCAAATCGCCATTGAAGCAAGTTCAAACATTAGTCCAGAAAAGCTATCTAGGAAAGCTATCCAATAGTATTGTCTCAAGTGTAAGCTTCCCCAATGTTCAAGTTCAAACATCAGTCCAGGAAAGTTATGTTATCTTGCAATATTAAGCACTTCATTTGGCGAGGGCTGAAGCAATATTATCTTGCAAATGGGTGTCATATGACTAGGACAATCAAATTACGGATTTTCCGAAGTTAATAGTAGCTCATACAAAACACAATTTTAATACATACTTCCCAAGGTATTTTTAACACAATCTTGCAACTAGTTGTCATATGACTACAAATCATGTCAAATCCATAGACTCCTTAAAGGTTCAATATAAACAACATACATAGGAAATGACAAAAATAACAAAAAGAAGAAACAAAGGGCAATGGAGTAGCATTGGACCCAAATAACCAATACAATCAAGGACTATCAAACTATCAAAACTATCAAACTTATATTAAATATGACAAAACTATCAAACTTATATTAAATAAACAAGAGTTTAATCAAATTTATTTATATTGACGATTTCTTAATTTGACAAATTCATTCCAAACTTGATCGTTTTCCATCATCAATTTGTATTCATTTTCATCCCATTCAAAGCTATCAAGTGTTAGTAGTTGATTAACATATTAATAAATCCATGCACAAACCTTAGTCAACCCTTCAATATGAACTTTTGTATTACCACCTTTAGGGAAAGAAGCTTGCATTTGATTTTTTAAGACTTCTGAGTATTGGAGACAAAATCCGTAATCCAAACAAAAGGCAAGGAAGTAGCCTTGAACATGTTGATCCTATAACTTGCTTGCATATCTCTTGCCAAGCCAAAAAATGTAAATCCAGAAAATTCCTGCACACCAGTAGCCAACATAGCACCAGGGTTCGCTTTGTCATTCATCTTCTGCGACTTACGTCTATTTGAATATAGCACTGCATCAAGTTACCTCTGGATAGTTTCATTCTTTTCCTGTCAAATTAAGAAGAGCATATATCTTATTAAAGACAAGTTTGTGTCAAATTTGAAGAATGATTCATTCTTACCAGCCAATCTTTGCAAAAACAAAGTACCATGTTCAAGGGATGGGTAATGTTCAATTCAAATCTACACCAGAACTCTCCAATTTTCACTTCTCTATCCAAAATTACAACTGACCAGTCCACAAAAAAGCAATAACATGCACGTACATAAAGAGTTTGCTTCTTCCTTTTTGTGCCTAGTGCCTACTCTGTAAACATATCCAGACTGTTCCCTAGTCCACAAAGTCAACGCAATGGTGCCTACTCTTTAAACGTATCCAAACTGTTCCCTAGTGATGCATGCATTAATCTTCTCACATGTACATGTTTGGATGTCTGCTTCAAAAGGAAATGCCCACACTAAGAAAGTAAAACATCAGTCCAAACTCTTGCTTTGTCATCCTCCAACTACAAACATGAATTCCTGCCCAGATTGGTTTTTCCCATTCTCTAATATCTCTAATCACCTATCACATACACACTCTTTTCTTTTCCATTTACAAAAAAATTAGGGTTTTAAAAATTCAAATTTCAAAATCACGAAACCCTAAAATTTGAAAAAACACCAACTAATCGATTTCATGTTCTTTGACCAGATAGAGCGAGGGAAGAAAGAGATATACCTTTGATGACTTGTTCTTCCACCTTTTCTTCTTCAATTTGTGTTCGTCGGTTGAAACCCTAAGAGGCCAACAAATCGATTTCATAATCCATACCAAGAAACCCAACTCAGACTCAGAAAGAGAGAGATAGGATAAGAAAGTGCGAGATTTTCACCTTGGATTTCGAGATTTCCTGCGATTTCGTCTGGTTCGTCGATGTTCTTCTCGAAATCACCCTTTCTCTCTCTCTCTCTCTCTCTCTCTCTCTCTCTCTCTCTCTCTCTCTCTCTCTCTCTCTCTCTCTCTCTCACGGTGAAATGAGGGGGGAGGGATTTGGTGGGTGATTAAACACGGATCCTAACCAACAAATGGTTTAATTGACTGGCGTGTGGGTTTTTTAATCATAGCCGTTGATGGCCTGTTCTGGATCCAACGGATGAAAACATTTTTCCCGCACAAAATTTGTGCGGGAACCCTCGCTAGAAATGTTTCGATATATATATATGTGTACAGTTTTTATCGAAAACTGCTCGGATGAAGCCCTTCCAGGTTTTTTTTTTGACGAATCCTTGCGTAGGACCTTAAAAACGCATTTTAAAAACATTGAGCGGTTCGGATCGTCAAAATTTGACCCAAAAAGTTGAAAAAAGGCTAGGTCCACACCTAATTTTCTAATGAGGGATCCCTTATTAGATCATGATCCTCTATATATATACACACACACACACACACACACAATAAGCTTCAAGTCCAGTAACCTAGAAAATGTTAAAATCCGGACCATGATCGCTCGCCGTTCGATCTAATCCAATGGCTGAAGGAGAAAACAGGTAAAAAACAAGTTTGTGGGTCTCTGGACCGGGTAAAAAACAAGTTCGTGAGTCTCTGGACCGGGTAAAATGGTACCGGGTTGGACGAAACTGGTCAATATAAGATTTAATGATCTGGACCATTTCCTCATTTCTCATCTTTGAAAGAGATGAGAGAGAGAGAGAGAGAGAGAGAGAGAGGCGATTGAGGTGAAACAGTACAACACGATTGAAAACCCTAGTTCGACGAAGAAGAAGAACAGCTTTAGGTACGGATCTACTTCATCTTCTCCAACTTTCTATTGTCTGTTCGTTTTTGTGAAAAAAACCGTAACTTTTCAGGTCTCTCTCTTTTTAGGTCGAAGTCAAGGAAGAAGAAAAACCCACAACCCACACGTCTCCATCTTTTCAGCTCTCTCTCTCTCTCTCTCTCTCTCTCTCTCTCTCTCTCTCTCTCTCTCTTTTTGAAATCTTTGAATTTTTCGAAGCCTAGACCTAAGAAGTTTTGAAAAAAAAATTAAAATTTTTTGAAAACCAAAATCCTCTTCTCTTTGTTTTCTGGGAGTTCGGAAACCCAATTTTCAAAAATTTTCCATCTCTGTTTCTCTATTTTGAAAAAAAAAACCGTAGATCTGTTGAAAAAATTAGGGTTTCAAAAAAAGTCGAATGTAGGGTTTCAAAATCACTATAGTATTGTTCTTCTCTATGTGATTGTGGTTCAATTTGGTTTATGTATTGCTCTAATTTATGTAGTTGGAGTTATGATTCAATGATTATAACTCTGACCCATACCAATTTTCAAATGCACCTATGCTTCATTTTGTTGAACTCTGGAATTAAAACCCTTGTTCACGTTGTTAATTTGGACTGAAATTAAATCCCCCTTTCGCTATTGTTAGTTTGGGCTGCATGAAATCCTTTTTTTGTTGATGTTAGTTTGGACTAAAATTAAATCCCCCTTTCGCTGCTGTTAGTTTGGACTAATTTATTTGTATGCATTGTGTCCTTGTTCTCCACCATGAAAGGAAATAGACTGCATGTTAGTTTGTCCAATTCAGTTTCATTACATATGGTTTTCTTGAATATGTGCACAGTCACACATACCTATGGGTACATACTTTCTACTGCCATTCAAGCAATTACCTAGTTAGGGTTGGTTTGGGTGAATTGAAAAAACTAGTTTTTTGGTTTTCTCCTTATTCAAATTTTTTTTGCATTTGTTGGTTTTCGGTCAATTTTTTGTGGTTTCTTGGCTTGTCTCGATGAGAGGAATCTAAAAAGTATAAAATTATTAGTCAAACTTAAAGTTTTGTGAATAAAGACAAAAGATAATCCAAAAAATAGGTTTTTTGGATTATTTTTCGTCTTTATTCACAAAATTTTCATGGAGGCTAATAATTTTATACTTTTTAGATTCCTCTCGTCGAGACAAGCCAAGAAACTACAAAAAAATCGACCGAACTAACAAATGCAAAAAAAATTTGAATAAGGACAAAACTAAAAAAACCAAAAAACTAGTTTTTTCAATTTACCCAAACCACCCCTTAGTCTACATGGACAACAGCATAAGTAGCTTGTGTCCATAGTGTTTATTTAGTTACTGAAGTGTTGTGATGGTTTGTTTTTGGTATGTAATCTGGAACATGGTACATTCTTCATGTATATAATGGTTGTGTTCACCATTCATATTAATCCCAGAACATTAGCTACTACTACATCAAATGCCACAAGCTTAGTTTTGCTACTACATAGCATACCTTTACCTTTACCTTAGCATGCTCTGATGTTTAGAATGAATTTTTTTTCATTTGTCTTTAGCAACTACAAACAAGGAAGTTATTGCATTCAAGCACAGTAAAGGCCTACATACTCAACATAAGTTGGCTTACTGATTTTGTAGCAGCTGCTTCTGCCTTACTGCCAGATAAGTATGTTATGTATTTGAATTGCCAATCATAATCATTTGGTTCTACTTTTTCTTTTTTCTTTGATGTTGCATTTATTCACTTATTTTTAAAGTTCTTTTTTTTTCTTTCTAGAATGGAGTGTCCAATAGATAGATGATACAGAAATATGCTCACCATCACCATGTCAACCATTGTGTCAATCATCTTCTACTAATTCTTCTCAACAAGTTTACACTCCTCAAGTTAAAAATGACTTGATACCGAAAATTGGGCAATATTTTGACAATTTAAACGAGGTTCAGACCTTCTACAACAATTATGCTAGGGAATATGGATTTGGTACGCGAATTAACTCTAGCAAGAAGAGTAGGGACAATCAAATCATTAGGAAGGAGTATTATTGTTACAAAGAATGGGTGAGAAAAACTAAGCCAAACAATTCTGAACCCAGTACACGGAGAATGGAGCTTACTAGAGAGGGTTGTGATGCAAAACTAGTTGTGGTCAAAGAACCATATGTTTTCTGCCCACATGACTAGCAGCCAAAGGGCCAAAATTTCACATGCTTTCTTCAAGAGCTATCTATCTCCCCATAATTCTTTGTGGGATTTTGTCACACGGTTTGAAAAGGCACTTGCAACTTTATGTCACAACGAATTGGATTTGGATCACAAAGACATCAATGAGAAGCCAGTCTTGAAAACCTTGTGGGGCATGGAGGATACAATGAGTCAAATTTATACACGGAAAATGTTTTACAAGTTTCAAGATGAAATCTTCCAACTCTAGGCATATGAGGTAACTTTAACATTTGAGGATGAACATCGACACTTGTACAATGTTAAAAGGGATGTAGAGGAAGCTCCAAAGGGTCGCGAGGTGTCGGTAGAGAAGTCGTCAGACTATGTTCCTTGCAGTTGTAAGATGTTTGAAACGGACAGGATTGCATGTCGGCACATTTTCGAATACTTCAATTTCATTCATATTAGAAAACTACCTAATAATTACATCTTAAGGAGGTGGACAAAATCTGCAAAAGTTGGGAGAGTTAGAGACGACTTAGGTGGGGGGAGTAAAGAAATATGTGACACTTCAGTGTTAATGAGGCGAAGCAAGCTTTTCCTTCGATCTTCTAATGTAATTGATGATGCCGTATTAACTAAAGAGGGAACTGAAATTTACAATGAAGCAATGCACTTTGCTGAGAAGAAGCTCGCAACCTTGAAGATGAGTAGGGGAGCAGATGGCGAACAGAGTGGTATTCAAGTGTCTATTCTTGTTGGAAGCGAAGCTTGTGGTTTAAAAGAACCAAATGTTTCTAGGACAAGGGGTAGTGGTAAAAGATTAGAAGGAGGAAAAGAGAAGAGTGTCAAGAAGAAGAGTAGGTGTTGTAATGGTTGCGGGGAGGTAGGAGTTTCGCATGACAAACGAAATTGTCCCAAACTTCTAGCAATGTAAGTGTATTCATACTTCACCGTTACATTAATTTGTGAAATGTTAATTGACGTAATTTATTTTTTGTTTGCCATAGGTCATTGCAAGCATCACGGATCAATGACAAGGACGAGGAGACAATGACGAAAGCATGGACTATGATTTAGATTGTAAGTGTTCATTTATAATTTAATTGAATTCTGTTTTCTGAAATGAAATTGGACTTATTTGTTGAAGTTTGTGCCAATACAGAAGTTGGGTGTTCACTACATTTGGTCACTGGAAATGATTGGACACTGGATTTGATTGTAAGTGTGCATTTGTTAAACCTTGTTGCTGGATATGTTATTTCTGGAATGAATATGTGATTGGTTTGCCTTATTTGTTCTTGCATTTTACAGGATATGTATGGTTTACTAGATTTGTTGTCGCTTACTACATTTGGTGTTGGTCACTGGATTTGCATGAACTCACTAGAAATGAATTTATTGACAGCTGCTGCTAGGGGTGAAAATTGGTACGTTTGGTTCGATTTTCGGGGTGTCCAGGACCGAACCGATCGGTTCAGGGTGGTTTTGTTAGGAACCAATCCCGACCAAAAAAAACAATGGACCAATCAGTTTAGGGTGGTTCAGTTTTTTTGGTCAGGCATTAAGATTGAGATGGACGGCGAGGATTTGTTATTTTTGGGGGGTCAAGATCGTTTTTTCAGTTTTCGGTCCAAATAGGGGTGGTTTCGGAGTATTTCGGTCCAAATTGGCATGGTTTCGGTTTGGTTCAATTCGATCCAAACCAATTTCCAGGAAACCAAGACTGTACCGATAATTTTTGGTTCAGTTCGATCCGAAGTCAACCGACACAGCTTTTCCCCAACCAAAAACTGAACCGATAGGTCGGTTTTTTTGGTTTTTCAGTTTTTCGATTTTTCTTTCACCCCTAGCTACTGCATTTGCTCACTGGATCTCAAAAGTTGATTGGGATCAGTCACTGTGTTTGTGTTGTTGAAATGGTTCTGCTGTTGGAACTTGTAGTTGAATGAACATTAGCAAGATGGTTTGTATGTTGAATGAAGTTGTAGTCTAAACTTGTAGTATACTGCTGCATTTATGCTTTGGATAACTAGATTAAGCACTACTTGCTGTGTACAAGAACCTGGGTGTACTCTTGAGAGCAATGATTCTTCTGTGGTTATGGAATGTTGAAGTCTATATTCTGTCCTCTCGAGGTAGCACTAGGCACTGTGATAAACAGAACACTGGGTAAAAGCAACTTAGGCTCCAGTTGCTCACTCAAAGCCCAAAACTATTATTGCTAGTTGATAACCTAGCTTATAGGCCATGTCATTTTTTGGTTGGTATATCAACCTTAATGGTTGGGATATCAACCTTGCACAACAAGCCCCTATTCACATCATCTCACTACCCAAAAAACTTTGAGATTGAAAAATTTAGTGGACTGGTATAACCACCTTCTTATACGCAAATTAAGTAGGAAAGAGTCGTGGTTTTTAATCTTGGCATCGAGATCCGCAACAAACCAGTAGTTGGCTCTTTTCCAGAAACATTTGGCCCTTCCCCAGAAACAAACCATCGTTCTATATATGTTGTCATGGTTGAGATATCTAGTCTAACATAGCAGAGAGATTGATCTATAAATAATTTCCCCACCAATTGCTCAATAGAAGAACTACTTGGCTTCTTTTGTACAAAATCAGGGGTAAAACTCAAGAAGTGCTTGTAGCCAAATTTTGCTCCAGCATCCAATAAAACAAAATTTTGTCAAACAAAAACACATGAATTGCTTCCAATTGTCCCAAATGTTGAATAATTAACAAAGTCCTTCTTTCCAAGTTCAGATCCATGTAACCAACACATTGCATAATGCTATTCATAAGTGTTGACATAACAAATGCAAGTCAAAGAATCAATCAAAAATTACTTACGAGTTTACAAACTCTTCAAATGAAGCATCAAGTACCACCTAATTTTGTTCCAATTAAAAAAAATACAGTTACAACTTCATGGCAGATAGTTGCTATGAAGAATAGTTACATTCCTCCTTGTTAACCACAACATGATGCATGCACATACAACAAACAAGCACTTCCATTTGTATGAGACGACTAAACCTTCTACTGCTATCAACTTCTTCTTCAGCTTCTTGTCCTCTTTCACTAGTTCTTGCACGAAATTTTCCATTTCTTGACACTTCAAATGCAAAGCACGTTTTTCACTTTCTAAAACTTCAATTTTGTCCTCCATTTCTTTGTCTTTAAGGTCTGGGTCAATCCAATAGAAGTAATCCCAACTTTTTTTCCCTTTCTGTCAAAGCATAAGAATCAAATTAAAAAGCAATATTTTTTACATAATTACTATTCATAATTATATACTCTATTTTTATCTCATAGTTGTCACAGCCTAAAAATCTCCTTCCTAGATTTTCTTTAGTCTTTGACTTCCTGATGGGGGAAGGCTTCCCACAATTGCAAATCGGGTATTCAATCTGGAAGGTGGAAGAGGCAGAGGAGGACAACGGCATGGCTTCCTACAGTCACGCAACCCCAATCTAGTACCGAAATCCATGCCCTTCTACAAAATTGGCCTAACTCATAAAAACACTAAAGCACATGGAAAGCTAAAAGAATGATATTTTGTTTTCATATTGGGTTAAAAAAAGGCCACTAGTAATTAACATTTGGGTGGATATGATAATTGGTAGCTACAACAACATAACAACCCAAACCCCAAAGAGATAAGTTAGTGCTAAATTGCTAATTACTGGTCATAATAATTATCACGCAATGCTTGAGATTTTGCAATCTGGTATACGATGATTACTTATTAATCCAAAAGGAATCAATACTCATGAAATCCCCAAACTCAGTGATTGTAACAATGCCTAAAATAGAGAGAGAAGATGATTTTGGTTTTTAAAAATAAAGCAAACCTAATACAACACAACCAGACCCACTTGGAAGTTAGGACACAAGCTTCAAGTTCTATACAAGAACTGGCCACTTTATTATGCCCAAAAAACAGACGTCAGGTTGGTTTGGTTGGCAATACCTCTGGGATTAGTGGAGATATTCACTACTCTGGGCCAGTGGCTATAACCAGCAACACCCCTCAACCTTATTTGATTATGTTTGTTACTGTTTCATTTTTTCCTACCATGGAAATAAGAACCATAAAAAGGTAACAAATTCTCATTCACATAGAATGGGGTGGGAACAAATTAGTATTTGTTGACATAATCTCTATAGATATTGGTTTTCATTCTTTTGCAAGTCAACTCATTATTTGGGAAGATGTTTGGACTTAACTATGGTATATAAAGTGCCTAAATCTAATTCAGCAGGGCATGTTTTGATTGGTTATTAACAATACCTAAAACAGAGGCTCGCATATTGAATACCTAAAAATGAATAAAGAAGCAAGACTTTAAGGCATTTGCACATAAAATTAACTAAAATTTTGAAAACTGGGTTTCCAAACTCCTAGAAAACAGAGAGAAGAGGATTTTGGTTTTTAAATAATTTCAATTTTTTTTTCAAAACTTCTTAGATCTAGGTTTCAAAAATTCAAAGATTTCGAAAATAGAGAGAAGAGAGAGAGAGAGAGAGAGAGAGAGAGACCTGAAAAGATGGAGACGCGTGGATGGGTTCTTCTTCTTCCTCGACTTCGACCTGAAAAGTAATGATTTTTTCACAAGCAGATCCATACCTAGAGCTGTTCTTCTTCTTCGTCGAACTAGGGCTTTCGATTGTGTTTTACTGTTTCACCTCGATCGCCTCTCTCTCTCTCTCTCTCTCTCTCTCTCTCTCTCTCTCTCTCTCTCTCTCTCTCTCTCTCTCTCTCAAACGAGAAATGAGGGAATGGTTTGATCATTACATCTTATATTGACCCGTTTCGTCCAACCCGGTAGCATTTTACCCGGTCCAGAGACCCGCAAACTTGTTTTTTACCCAGGCCAGTGATCGTGGTCCGGATTTTAACATTTTCAAGGCTATCGGACCTGAAGCTCATTGTGCCAATTTCAAACACAAAGGAGGCCATATGTATATTCGCTGAAAGAAATAGTTTGACGAGAATGTGAGTGAGGTGACTCTATCAACTGAAGAATCCTATAGAGTTATCTACTTTTTATATGTAATAGTAGATCAAGCTCTTTCTTCACTTAACAGCTAGTCTGAACAATTTGAGAAGTACGAGGAAACTTGAGGTTTGGTTTTTTTGTTTGATGTGAAGAATTTGAATTCTAGAACTGATGAAAGTTTGAATGTGTTGTACAAAGCTAGAAGATTCTTTGAGGTCTAAAGGCCAAGTTTGGGGCTTTAAATGGTGTTTAGTCCAGCTTAACTTATTTGAAGGCATTCAATAGATTGATAGGAAATATTTGAGGGCTCAAGGACAATACTAAACAAAAATACCCTTAATAAAGCAATAAAACCGCATGTGGAGGAATGCAGACTTTTGCTACCATTGAAAGCAACTAATCTACCCATCACTTTTCAATACCCGTCACTTTCATAGGGTTTGCATACTATAAATCCATCAGACGTCTACATCTAGGGGATGGTTTGGATGTTGTAAATCTATCAGACAAAGTTATACCCATCACATCTCTCTCTCTCTCTCTCTCTCTCTCTCTCTCTCTCTCTCTCTCTCTCTCTCTCTCTCTCTCTCTCTCTCTCTCTCTCTCTCTTCATGCGTGGGACAAATTAATTGGTTTCAATTTTAAGACTTTCTCTCTCATGTGTGAGACAAAATTAATTGGGTTCAATTTTGAGATTCAATTTTAGGCTCTTTAGGGTAGGGTATAGTGAATTTAGGTATTTTGGGTTCAGGCACTTAGGGTACACTTTCCAATTTTAAGGTTTTAGTTGTTTAGACACTTTCATAGGGTACCTGTTTACATATAAAATTAACAAATCCAATAATTAATTGACACGTAATTAAAAGTTCCAAGCATTGGCAATTACATGTTGATGGAGATGCACTGGATTAAAGGGATAAAATTAAGTAAATACGATGTCGTATTAATTCTCAAGATGGAAAGGCAGTTATTGGCAGTTACAAGCCATTGCTAAAAATAAAGATTGGCTTTGAAGCCATGATATTAACTGCTAAACTCCACGCGTAAACTTGTGAAACAAGGCAATTGGCAATTATAACACGTGGAATACTTCTAGAAGGCAGTTATTTCCTTAACATGCTATCAATTGAGTTTGTTTAAACAAACATGCAGATTCAAAGCTTATGGAGGAAAAAAGAATTCAAATTCAGACGTGGAGGAAGAATAACTGCCAACTCGAAGAGTGGGATTTAGAGTTCGAAGTAAGCCAAAGTTCAAATCCATTGAGCGGGAAGTTCAAACTACAAGCAGCGTCTATAAATAGAAGAAATTGAAGAGTGAAAAAGCCCCCCGGACAAATCTTCAACAAACAGCTATCAAAAAACTGATGCTTGATTTGTTCATTGGCAAAGTAGTTTAGGATTTCGAACCCAGTTCGAAGTTGATTAGGAAGTAGGTTAGGATTTATCTTGATTGTTCTTGTAACAATCACCTTTATCTTGATTGTTCTTGTAACAATCACCTTTATCTCGATTGTTCTTGTAAAAATCAGCCGTTCGAAGTTTTGTTACTCTGTATTTGAAGTTGGAGACGATTTCAAAGTAAGTTTATCTTTGATTCATAAATCAAAGTATCTTGTTTCTTTATTGTTCTTTGATTTCCTAAGTTTGTTGGTTTGCATTTCTTCACCTATTAAGAAAAATCCTCTTAATTGAAGTAGTTGAACCAATAAAACACAATCGCCTGATTAGATTTGGTTTTTCCAAAGTTAATATGAGGGAGGAGAATGAAACTCTCTCTGGCACGCTCACACACAATCATTTTCCATTGCAAAGAAGTAAAAGAACCAAACAGTACCCTAGTGTTTTAGGCACTTTATGAATACACTAGGGTTTAGGTTTAGGGTGCACTTTCCAATTATAGGGTTTTAGTGGTTTAGGCAATTTCATAGGATACCCTAGGGTCTTAGGCACTTTCATAGGATACCCTAGGGTTTAAGTTTAGGCACTTTCATTAGGTTTGAGGGTTTAGACAATTTCTTTGGCTAGTGGGGGCATTTTTGGAATGTGTAAGTGATTTGTTCTCTTGGCATTAAAGAAAAGGTTGATGTTAAAGAAAAAGTTGATGTCCTTATTACAATAAAGACCCCTTTACTATGTCCTCCCCAAAAAACGGGCCCTTGAAACATTAAGGGGCTTCCAATATTAATAGAAAAGAGTTATTTTTGGAATTGAAAGTCTTGAAAGATGTAACTTACTAGAAGATGTAACAAAAGCAATTGAAGTGTTCAAACATTTGAAATGGATGGAAAGTTGTTTTCCAAATACATAGATTGCTTATACAGTACTATTGACTATTTTTGTTACAATTGCTACTGGAGAAGGAATTTTTTCAAAGTTGAAGTTGATTAAGTCTTACCTTCGGTCAACTACGGCACATGAAAGGTAGAATGGACTCTTCATTCTATCTATTGAACACGAAATCGTGGATAAAATCGATTGCTCGGACATGATGAACAGTTTTGCTGCTAAAATTGCAAGAAGATTGCTATTTAGATGATGCTTTTAAAATCTTGGAAGTTTCGGGGTTTCTTTTTTTAATTTTAGGATTAGTGATATTTACATGACGAGTTTGAAATCTTGAATATTGGTTACTACTTAAGGGTTATTTATTATTGATGAATATTAGTATTTGTTTTTGGAAGTGTAATTACTTGCATTTTGTTCATTAAGATTTTGAAAAAGGCCTCCGTTTAATTTTTGCTTTAAGTCTCCAAAAAGTCAAGACCGGCTCTGAATACAAAAGTGGTGTACATGTTGACAACACTTTAAAATGTTATTGACTAAACTATATATATATATATATATATATATATATATATATATATATATATATATATATATATATATATATATATATATATATATATACATGCAAAAATTAAAATCATCAACATGATCTATTAATATTCTTGAAAAAATATGAATTGTCGGAAGACTCGACAAGATTGAGAGAATTAAAACGTATGACATGAATATGTTTTTTTTTTGAAAAATGACATGAATATGTTCAATCACATAGTTACCAATATCTTGTTAACTTAATAAGCTAATTTGAACTAATATAATACTTTAGTGCAATATTGCAACTAACGTAACTCATTGCAACCTCCATAGGTGCATTCTCAATTCTTTTTTTTTTGCTACTATTTATTGTATAAGCCACACACTAATGGCCTATTTGGCTGGGGGATTTGAGGGTGGATATACCAAGCGCCTTTATAAGCAATCTTAGTCCCACCTGTAATCTACTCTTTGGCTCCTCCCCCAAAAAAAAAACAAACAAACAAAACAAAAAAAAACTATTTTATTGTTCATCTTCTATATATATCAACCCGCGGATGGATTTGCAAAGCCCCAGTTGACCCCTGTCGTTGGCTAATTCGGGGGGTTTTGGTACGAAACTGCCCTCCAAATCCACCCTCCCTCTTTCATATATGCACCAGATCAATTTTTTGGTGGGTTGGCTTTCATACAAAGGAGAAGAGGGAAGTCGATGGTAAATCGTGTGACTCCATTTTCACTCTCACTAGACTTCAATTTCAACCATTTCACAGGTATTCAACCTCACAAGGTTTGACGATCTAGTTTTGCCCTAATTTCTAGGTTTTATAGCATCTAGTTTTGCCCTAAATTTATGTGGTTCAGTCGATTAACTGTTTTGCCCCTATTTTTTGTTTTCAAGTTATCTGGTTTTGCCCTAATTTGTGGGTTTCAATCAATAGATATCTATTGTGCCCTAATTTCTAGGTTTTAAAGCATCTTGTTTTGCCCAAATTTCTAGGTTTCATTCATTATATGTTTTGCCCTAATTTCTCAAATTTGAAGGGGATTTTGGTGTTCTAATTTTCGTAGATTTAGCCCTAAAATGATCCTGATATTCGCTTAATTTCTAAGATGTTTTTTGATTTGCCCTCATTCTGTATTTGCCCTAATCTGAAGTTGCCCTAATTCTATGTAATCTGATGGTGTTCTTGGCCTAAATCTGAATTTTCCCTAATCTGATATTGCCCTGATTCTGAATGTGACAAAATCTGAGCCATAATCTGATGTTGCCTACTCTGATTTTGCGCTATTGTTATGGTTATATTCCGTTCAATATTAAAAAAATTCCCTAAATTAAATAGCGACAATTTTTCCTAATTTGAAAGTTTTATTTACACATAGATAGCCATAATAACGAAACGTGAACGAAGAAAGAGGGCAAATTGTGAGGCAATGTTAACTATGATATGTTTCATGAGAGTTGTCAGTAGTTATTTTCAACTTTAAGTAAGAACTTGATTGATGAAATGGTTCGACAAAGAGATCCTCCTCTTATTGATCAACCTAACATATACCAACATAAAATTATGAACCTTAATAGGTTAGTACGCAGGAGTGACAAACACTGTCACAACCAATTGGGGTTAATAGGCATGTGTTTATGAAGTTGTGCCTTTTACTTAACAAAGAGGTCTAGAGAACTCTAGGAATGTTAGTCTAGTAGAGAAACTTGCGATATTTTTGTGACCTCTCGCACCATACTAAGAATAGGCGTACCACTTTCTAATTTTGGAGATCGGGGGAAATAGTTAGTAGACATTTTAATGCAGTTTTGTTGGCTATGTTACGGCTTCACGATTTTTTGTGGCATCATCCCCAACCCATTCCCACTAATGAGGCGGATGCTAGGTGGAAGTGGTTTGAGGTACATGTTGGTGCAATGTTAAATTTCATTAATTTGTATTTTGTTTTTTAATGAAAACTTTATCGGTAACAAATTTTCCTCATCTCTCATAAAATTGCTTGGGGGCGGAGAGCTTTCGGATCAAAGACATGCAATTGGCCCAAACGAAATATAAAACAAGTGCTGCGAGTTCGTCCTACCGGGTAAAATCACCCAATAGATGCTTCAACATCCGCAAGTGATGGAAAATTCTCTTTTGTTGTAATTTTCTCTTAGGTTTTGTAACTTGTATTTTGTTGGCACTTCTTTTCAATTCCAAATGAAGTTGTACGGGTGAACATTATGGAAATTTAAACGTTATTTGAAATGATGACTTCATTATTATTATTAAGACAAATATAGATTCTCAAATTTTCTTGAGATACATTACAAGACTCCCAAACAAACATACGCTCTCAAACAAACATAGACTCTTAAATTAAGATTTATTCTTTAAACGTCCCACTTTAACTTCAATCTTCATCTTCCCCACCGTTTTGAGGTATGAAGCAATAGCACCATTGATTGTAATAGGGAAATTATTTTTCATTCCAATTTGCAAATTGTCGATGACCCTACATAAAAAAATATGACAAAACTATCAAACTTATATTAAATAAACAAGAGTTTATATCAAATTTATTCATATTGACAATTTCTTACTTTGACAAATTCATTCCAAACTTGATCATTTTCCATCATCAATTTGTATTCACTTTCATCCCATTCAAAGCCATCAAGTGTTAGTAGTTGATTAACAGATCAATAAATCCATGCACAAACCTTAGTCATCCCTTCAATATGAACTTTTGTATTACCACCTTTAGGGAAAGAAGCTTGCATTTAATTTTTTAAGACTTCCAAGTATTGGGGACGAAATCCGTAATCACCCTGCCAACCTGTGACATCTACAAGGGTTGTAAGGTATTGGAGCAAAGTCTCCTCCTCCTCCTCACTCCAAGCCCGCCATGCCATTGAAATGGAAAAAATGAAAGTACAAGACTTCTTCTTGTAACTGAAAAATTGGTTGAAAAAACAAATGAGTTTGTTTGGTATTTAAGGTAAAAAATTTATCAACCATTCAACCACAAACCTACTATTCAATCACCTATCTACGAATCCACTAATCATTCATCATTCAACCACCATCTACTCTCCATTCAACCAAAAAACAAAAAAAAAAACCTACTCTCCATACTTGACTACTAATAAATTGTCTTATAATATTTTACAAAAAAATTCCTTCATAATTAATTATTTAATTTTTTCCGAAAATAATTTTTTTGTTACTTTTGATATAGTTTAATTATTTTCATTGATATTATGTATTTATTATAATCATAATAAAATTAATCAATTTTGTTTATTAAAATAAGAAAGGGGGACAATTAAATCATTTGCCCTCATATCTTATCATATCCACTCTCCAAATCTCCCTTCTCAAAAATATCCAAACACTCATATACAAATCCACCCTTCTTAGGAGGTGGGCCTACCCTGCTTACAAATCCATTCTCAAATCCGCCCCCCTCATTAAAATCCACCCAAAATCAAATCCGGCCAAATGCCCGTGATAGGATAATAGATAAAGATCACACAAGATTTTGAAACATCTCACATTTATAAAACTGTGATAATATTTTACAGGTTACTTCTTTTATGTCAATTTACTGACTAGATCAAGATTGTCCGGTGGACATATTCATCTCACAATTGGAAATGGATTCTATCACTAGTTATATCTACACACAAAAACAAAAAAAAATAAAAAATCAGAGATTGAAAAAAAAAAAATCTCTAAGATAATTCGTAACTTTTCTTGAATGGTACTTAAAGAAGAATATTCCACAAAATACCCATGGAATTGGAGAAATTACTCCAATTGTTGAACGGAATGATTAAGGAGTAGTACTAGTGTTAGTGCTTTTATCTTTTATGTATTACTAACTTGGAAGCAAAATGGTGGATAAGCCGATAAGGAGGGTATCTAAAGAGCTTAATTGAGAGCTAAGTCCTAACATGTTCTCATGACTATTTTCTCCTTGTCATAGTACATATTTATTGCCATTGGTACCAAGTGCGAAGAATTGTAGACATAAAAGTGGCATTTGCAACCTCTTTTGTTAGATTATCTAATTTTGTTTGAGATGTCATACAAAGTGAATAACTGGTTAGGTGAAAAAATATATTGGTTATTGATCGTGTCGTGCTGAGTCAAAAATAATAACTAGGAATTAACTTTTATTCTAGAGAATAGCGGTTAAGTCCGAGTGTCAATCCACAAAGATAGATTGGCTGAGTTGCATTATTTTCAATTGATTTCTAATTTAATTCGGTAAAAAGAGGTTCGATTGTTGTGATAATAAGGAAAGCAATAATTAAATAAGGTGAAACTGTTTGGGAAAATGATCTAGGGTTTAGAATCCACTCCAGCTGCATAACCAAGCATTGCATAGACAAGATTAATATTCAAATCGCAACGGATTATCGCTAGGGCTTGCAAACCCTAACGATAATCATCAAGAGAATTTAGTGATTATTAAAAGTCATGGACTATCCCACAGCACAGACCATGTCACAATCACAGCATGATCTTTCTCATGAGCATAATCCATCTCAGAACTCCAACCACATCAATGAAAACATTTATATAAACGATATTTGGAAACATGTGTAGAAATACTCAATGAATGGGAAGAAGTAAAATGATTTTATTGATATCCAAAAAACTGAGTTCTGAACATATAATCTGATTCGAATAAGAACCCTAATCTATACAGAGAAAGCTAGGTTACTTGACGTGGAGCTTCATCCTCCCATAGAAATGGGGTTTAGCAAGTCATGGAGATGATCAACATCCTTTGAATTGAAGAACTCACGAAGAACATGAAGAACAAGGAGTTTCTCTCTTTAAACCCACCTCTCAAAGTAATTCGGAACCCTAAACTAGTGTTTTTCAAGTTTTATTTATACTAGGAGACCTAAGAACTACATAAAACGTGTCCAAAAAGCTGATTTTTGTGTCCGTTCGCCCGAAACCATGACATGGGTGGTCCGGACCAGAGAAGCTGGGAGTTGTACGAACCCACCGAGGTGCTTCATCTAGACTGGGGATTCCCTCGTCCGGACAAGAGATGTTGGCAATATGGATTTGATGTTTTAAGTGCTGGTTTGGACCAGGAATGTGTTGGTCTGGACCAGAGATGCTGGCACTTGACATTCTCCTCCTCTTTTTCACCTCTTCACATTCTTGGCACTTCTAAATCACTCCAAAGCACGCTTGTTAAGACTTTGAGCATCTGAGGCCTAAAACAACTAGAGTTAATCAATAACTATGTAATTGACATTCCAAATTATAAAAAAAAAACTATGTAATTGGCCTAACAAACTGCAAATTGGAGGGATTAAACAGGTGCTTTAAATATAAGGTTACTTTTAAAAGAAAGTTGAGATTATTTTTGTAAAGATGGTCATATTTATTTAAATATAATGCTCTCTTGTATTATATAATATTGTATATGACCATAACATAACATGAATTTAAGCAATGGCGGAGCCAATTGAGACACAAGGAAGTCACGTGGCCATCCTGGATTGTTATCCCCCCTTTTTTTTTTACACATTTGATGATAAGATTTGTATATATAATATAATCGTCTATGTGATGAAAAAATGAGTCTTTGGCATTAGTGGCACAAGAGATGCCCTCACTTATGCAAGGTATAGTGTTTGTAGATGGGTTTCTCTTTTCCTTTCCCTTTTTTCACACGGGAAAAGAAAAATGGTATATATTGACCACAGTTTTCCTAATTTTGAAATAGAAAATAATTGGAAAATAATCTCTAAGCAATCCTTCATTAGTCAAGCAAGCTATCATTAACTAATGGATCTAATTATTTTATTATAATTTCTTCCGGTCATAGTTTTTGTTGGTCTATTTGTGAGCATACGTTGTTAATTTGAAATTTTCTCATCTTTTAAAATGAATTTTATCTTCTAGTAATTTTTGCTTGAAAACATAATGAGGGCCCCAGAGTTTTAAAATACTTTGGAATTTTTTTTAGTTTATTATGAAAAGATGTTCCCTCTTAATGGAATTACTGGCTCCGCCATATACGTATGTAGTATTTTTTGAAGTAAAATATGTACACTTATGTATTTAATGTGAGATCAATAACATTTATTTCTCAATACATTTCAGGTTAAATGTCTTCCAAAATTCTTGTGTGAGATATGAATGGACAAAAAGAGGTACAATATTAAATAAATGGTCTTGCTAACGTGTGTCCAATGGGCACACAATAAGTACAAATACAAATAAAGAAAATAAACATTTTAATACAACTTTTACACTTTTCAATAAACTTTCACATATTTCTATATACTTTTTATATATTTTAATAATTTTTTTTCAATTTGAACGTGTGCTTATGTATTATAGTATTGTAGGATAGATTTTCGCTAGGAGCGTCATGGGGGTAACAAGTGGCAACAATGAAGGCCTATGGATGTGACACGTATCCATTTAGTTTGCCAATTTTTAATTTTATTCCCATCTTCTAAATTCGGAAAAATATACTGATGAATTATTTTTTATGGAAACAATACATATATTTACAAAACCAATAAGGAATGATTGAATTCTTTAACGGTAATAATATTATTAGGTTAAAGAAATCCAATTACATTTGGAGAAAGAGAACTATATTAGGTTGAAGCAATCCACTTATAGTAGAAATCAATAAATTTTCGCAATTTTCCCAAAAGAACTACTGTTCGGATACAAATTGGCTGATGCACAAATGGAATGTTGATCCCATAGTTTCCCCTTTACTTAAATTAATTTCTTCTAGGATATGGTTATACCCTTATGAGTTTAAACAGATTGGGAAATACTAATGACTAACCTTTTTTTCTCTTTTCTTTGAATGGGGAGTATCCTCAAACATCTAATAACATTACTCAGGGAATTATAATCCCACGAATTAAGGATTATGGATCTAACAAGGAAAAACTATAAATAAACTTATTTAGTATCGGAAATTAAGTTTTCTATTTTTCTCAATCCATTCGCTTCTACCCCAAGAAAATCCTTGAAACTTTGAATGTCCATGAATGGCTCCATCCACAGGTACACAAATCCCTCTCGTCATTTATGGTTTTTTTTTAAGCTATTAGTATTCTATAATTCTAAGACGATGTTTTCATGTTCTCTTAGTGTTTGCTGCTTCAATCTCTTATGAAGATCAAAATTGGTTAGTGTTTTCATTCTCTAAAATAATTATGGGTGTCTAGGCTGTATTTTCTTACTGGATTTGATAATTTGTTGTTTTGATATGTTAGGGTGTCTCGACTATATTTGATAATTTGTCGTTTTGATATGTCAGGGTCTTTTTTTAACATGAATAAGCAAAGGAATTAAAGATGGAAGAGATATTTTTTTTATCTGGCTTTAATTAGGTAACTCATTGAGGTAGATTTTTCTTTAGTTTTCAGTTTTGGTCTTGGCTTGATTAAGTTGGAGGATTTGGTGTTTACAAGAATGTCATTAAGAAAACGGGATTTACAAGAGTAGGAGAAAATGGGATTTACAAGAATGTTCAAAAGAATGTGAGAAAATGGGATGGTATTGACCAGTTATTTTTTGTATTAGTTCGCACTTTATGTGAGTAGACATTAAGGTAAAGTTTCTGAGATTGTCCATGAAATTAAACCGTCAAGATTTTTAATATTTTGATAAAATAAAATATTTTGCTGATATTTTCATTTTGCTGACCTCTATTTTAATGATTTGATTGGACATTGTAATTTATTTTGTTTCCAATATTTATCTTTGTTTCCAATATACACAAAATTAACTCAATCGGTAATTTTTTTTGAAAAACTTGATATTTTAAGAGACTTTCAATATTTTGAGGTATTTTAGATCATAAACTTCCAGTTAGAATCTATAACGGTACTATATACTAGCATTGAAGCTATTGTTTCCGTGAGAAGCTTATTGAGTGTGACAAGTGACGTAACTTAAAGTTTCTAAATATATTATCTCGCGAATGTTTGTACGTTTTGAAAGGTACTGTAACAAAAATCTGTTCATGTCAAGTATATTAAACTACTCAAATTTTTTATATACCAAGGGGATGATACTTTTACTGTTCCATCTTATATGTGTACAAATTTTGAGGCACGACTAATAAGCATTGAGGTCGTATGATGAAAATCAATTTTATTTGTTAGTTTTTGGATATTTTGTTAAATTTAGTTCCCTAATGGATTTGGTATTACGATGAGTATTTTATGCTTTGTGACAACTCAACATATTATATTTTGATTTGTCCCTTGCATAGCATTTTTTTTTTTGGGTGCATAGGAATTTCTTTCGTAGCATGTATTTACTTGGTTGATACTATGAAAAATATTTGCCATGTGGCATTTTTATATTGTTAAAAACATGCACATTTTTTTCAATGAAAAACATTCTAAAGCAATTTTTGGATTACTCCATGCATAACACAGGTTATATGTAGGGATGGCAATTTCACCCAAAACCTATGGATACCCAAACCAAACCGACCCAATTGGTGCGGTTTTTTATATTTTTTCCTACCCACGGGGTGGGTTTGGTTTTCAAAACATAATACCCAGCTGGTTTGGATTTGGGTTTGGTCTTAGCAAGTATTCGGCCAAACCCAAACCCAAACCAATCCATATAATATTATTTATAGGATATATATACACATTATTTTTTTGTGTACATGTAATTTTATTTTTCAATTCATAATTTTCAGTGACTTTTTCTTTTATCTCTCTCCTTATTCCTCTCAAATCCCTTAAAAATCTCAAGAGTCTCTATAGGAATCTCTTAAGAAAAGTTTATTCTTTAGTTATTTTCTTTGATTATGTTGGAATTTAGATGTTTAATGAAAAAAGGGGCACTTAATTAGCCATCCTAAACTAATAAAATAGTTATGATTCCATCCTGGTGATTTTGAATTGTTATGATACCATCCTGACTTCTATATAATACCCAAAAAGCCCTTGCATTTTGTTTTTTCCTATTTTAGTTTCATAGTTTTTATTTGCAAATTAGGGGAAATTAGTAGTCCTAAAACCATCCCACATAACTGCCCAACTTTTTAAACTTTTTCATCCCACAAAATTCGGTCAATTTCAAAACATGTTCACCTTATATTCACCCAAATCATCCCATTCCCATCATCCAAATCATCCCATTCCCATATATCATCCCATTCCCATCCTGATATCCTTTTATAACCAAAAATCCCTAAATATTCGGTAGATTTTATATTCACCCAAATCACCCCATTCCGATCATCCCACCACCAGATATTTTCGAAAACCATATCTTCCCATTACCCAGATTTTGTGCAATGACGGGACCTCCCATTAGTGGTGGCGAAGCGGTGGTTGCGGAGAAGAAATTACTAAGGATATCAACGCCAAAGTAACTCCCTAACTGGTGTACGGCGAAGGCATCACGGCAATGGCTAGTAAGATTTCCCCCCAAGGCACAATCTTCCATGTTTTTCTAATGTTCGAATCATTGTTTAACACCATTGTCGTGGCACTTTAGGTATGAGTTTTTTCAAACCTACCATAGATTTAGGGTTTTGCAGGTTTTTTTGGATTTTCTCACCATTAAACTACCAAGGTTAAGCTTTAGGGTTTGTACCCCATTTTTAACCTTCCATTTGTAATCGATTGAAAACGGGGGGTTCTTTAGAAATTAATTATGGTTTAACATCTACCAAGGTTTATTTTTGGGGGAAAAATGGATTTTTCCAGATATGGTTTGATCATGGTTTTCTGGTTCACCATCTTCCTGTGTATTTTTGTGTGTATTTTTTGATGGGTATGTAGATATAAAATGGATTTTTCCAGATATTTGGTGAGATTTTATATTCACCTGATTTCCTTCTGACGTTGGCTTCCAATATTGAACAAACAAGTTTCCGAGTGTTTACCATAATTAATGTAGTTGATTTCTTTGGGTTATTGTTCTATTAGGAACAACAGTAAGGGCCCGGGGAAAAACAATCGTTGGAGATGATAACAATGATGTCATTTGAAGGAAGGTAGTGGTCATGCAATCTCCAAAAAATGGAAAACAAATACCGGGCATGTGTCTGGATCGACGTCTCCAAAGGTGAAAATGGATTCAAGTCTAGAGGTTGACAACTTGTTCTCCGGGTTTTTGTAGGTTGGTTGTTAACTTGTTCTAAGTTGTAGGAGGTGGTGGTTATTTTATGTATACATACTTGTTTTACTTTTACTATCTTCTTGGTGAATGGTTTAATCCTTCTGGTTAAATTGTGGTTGATGGCATTAAGCTTTTGGAGACCTGTTGAGCAGTTGTGCCAACTGGAACGATCAAAACATGGTAATTTCGTTTATCATGTTTTTGGTAACAAATTGACTAATCCATTTCAGGATGTACACATTGAATGAATATGCTAAATTAAGAAAGCATATTTTGACGCATAGTTTGCTATCATTGAGAATATGGAAAATAAGCAAACCATTTTTAAAAATGTTTAGTAATGTGGAAGTATGAAAAATGGTGACATAGAATACCATTTTTTATATTGAACAAATTTTTCATATTGACCCATCCTCAATGACGGAGAGCTTTTTCATATTGAAAAAAAAAAGAAGAAGATTTCTCCCTACTGTTTTCATCAACGACAGAGAGCTTTTCATAAGAACAAAAAAACATGGTGAGGTAGAATACCATTTTTCATATTGAAAACATACATCGAAATTGATTTCATGTTGAACGAATTATCAAATTTTAGTGGCAGAAAACTTACAACCTTGGTACAAGTTAGTTAAAAAAAAAGATTGACATGGGAACTACAATTGTTGCACACAAAGGGAAAAAAAAAGTGACGTAGAATACCTTTTCGAAACTACCCAGGAGGTTGCTTGATGAATTGATTGAAACCAACTTGCTGTTACCCGTGAATTGGCTAAATAAATGATTGATTCCAATAGTAGATGGATCCAAATGGGCATCACTTTTTGGTTTGGTTAGGGCCATTAAATTTGAAATTCAAAACAACCAATGGATGAGGAAAGGTAACAACAAGAATTCAAAAAATCAAGCAACAATGGAAATAATCACCAAATCAAGATGATGGCCGGATTTTTAGCTAGGATGGAAAACAGGAAGAAGGCCGGATTTTTTGCTAAGATGGAAAATAGGATGATGGCCAGATTTTTTGGTTATTAGTTATACTACAAAATATCATTAAAGTATAATATATACTCCTAACATAATTAATAAGGGCAATAAGGTCAGAAACTTCATTTACAAGATGACATCATAACAATTCAAAACGCATAGGATCGCATCATAATGGTAATATTCTTATGGGATGGCAAATTAAATTACTCATGAAAGAATCATATGGTATATTAATTTTTTATTTTAATATAGTCTTTTTCCTTTCATATGTTTATTAATGGAATGAATATTAATGAAGATTTGGTGTGATTTAGATAAAATCTAAATCCATATGGTTTGGTTATGGTTGTCTAAAATTCATACCTATCGGATATCGGTTTAAATTTGAGTATAAATAAATACTTTAAATTTGAGTATGGTAATTACAAAACCCAGGCCAAACTGATCCATTTTATCCCTTGTTATATGCTAGTTAGATGAAAGTACACGTTAGCATTTTCTTAAAAAACATAGGCCTTGTTTGGTTTGGGTTCTTAAGAATCGGTTCTCTAAATCATTATTCAATTATTACCCCTATTTTTAAATATTATTCTTATTTTTCTCTCTATCTCTCTCTAATCATTAATACCTATTTTTATAATTATTACCTCTATTTCTCCCTCTAATCATTACAAAAATCAAAACCCAAAACCAAACCAAACACAACCATAGAGAACGGGTTACCCAAGCCTTGCAGCGGGAGGAAGTCATTTTCCATTCAACAAACCACCCTTATCTATAGCTCGGGGGTTATAGTCCAGTGGGTTCGACCCTCTACGTGCCTTATTTTGAAGTCTGCGCCGTTTTTTCTTTGTTTCTGGGAAATACATACAGTAAATAGTTTCCCAGAGAATCATCGCTTGAAACAATATTTATCATCTTAAAGTCCACGACCCAGCCGGCCCCCCCAAAAACCATGGCTGGGATCGTGACATTGATGAAAACCTCTTCTTGCCATTGCTTCCGTCTATCGTCATCATCTTCACCGTCACCGCCATCTCTCTCATTTGCTTCCACGCCTTTAGTTCTCCCAATCCGAGTGTTAACTCGAACTCGCCGCCGTCCGACATTCCCAAGTACCTTTTTCCAGACTCTTTTCAACTTGATTTTAAGAGCATCTCCAGCCCTGACCAATTTTTTTTTAATCCAAATCTGGGTGTGTCTTCTCCAATTCTAAACACTTATTTTTACTCATTTTCCTTCAAAATTTTGGAAAAAGAGATGATGAGAAAATGGTTTGTATTTTGGTTTAGCTTATTCTGTTAAAGAAAAAGGGGGAAACCCAAAAAGGTTAGGACCATTGCTGTCGGAGATGGGTTTCTCGTGTTTTTACTCAAATTTTGAGTTTGGGTAGTAAGGATTGGAGATGCTCTTTATGTTTGTTATATGTGTGTAATTAAACGGAGATTCTTATATTATTGATTGTGTTTCCAGGGATATTTGCATTTTCTAGCAACGACATTAAGGTGGGTTCCAACATTGAAGTAGATGGAGCTCCCTGGAAAGTTTTGGGTATAAATTATCCCCACCCATTTCTTGTTCTTGTTTTTATTTCTTTTTTCTCGTAGGAGGTAGAAATCATCAATTTATTTGGTACTTGATGCTATATTGAATTTTTCGTTTGAATCGTCGATATGGGTGATGTTGTTCAAAGCGCTCATGGAATTTAGGTACAGCCTGGTGTTCGTTTTGTTAGGGTGAATTACCTTTATATCCCTTTGACTTTCATGCAAGTTTCACTTTAGTCCTTCGTCTTTCAATTTAAACAAAACTGACCTTCCATTTTCGATTGGGTGTCAATGTTTTGCACCTCCCCAAACTTCCATCCAAATTTTGGACGGAAAATACCCATCCGTCCAAATTTTTTCCCTTCACAGCTAGTCTTAAACGCCTTTTTTTTCTTTTTCTTTTAGAAGCCTTTTGATTTGCGCCTGAGCACTAGTGTTATTATGGAATAAAAAAAAGATGATTGTTTTGTGAAGGGAACGAAGCACGAGCAAAATTAGCTCCATTGGTAGTATCACCAAGATTTCTGCATAACTAGCTCCAATGGTTGGTTTAGTTGATTGGTTGATGAGTTTGCTCCTTACACAATTGATCAGGATTCGATTCTTGGGGTTAGACCGCAAGAAAGTAATTTTTCTTGAATTCCCTAGTTCCAATGTGGATGGTCTACCTTTGATCGGACCGAGAAATGGATTAGTAGAGGTGTGCGTAAGTTGACCTAGATCCTCCTAACCATTTAAAAGAAAAAAATACATTTCTGTTAATGAAAAAATTGTTTGATCATATGAAAAAATTGGACAATAAAATTGGTTGGAAATGAAATACAAAGCAGCACTATCCTCTTGTTTGCAAAAAAAAAAAATGGTTTTGGTGTGGGTATAGAAAAGGGGATAGGTATGGTGGGAAGCAGAGGGGGGAAAGGGGGAAAATGGGGGGAAAACTTAAAGTAGGATTTTGGGTGAGGAAATGCGAAATAGGCTAGAATGTTGTAAATAACCCTTGTGAACATATCAAGTGCCAATAAGATGGGTATTTTCCATCCAAATTTTGGACGGAAGTTTGGGGAGGGGCAACATTGGCACCCAATCAAAAATGGAAGGTCAGTTTTGTTTCAATTGAAAGACGAAGGACTAAAGTGAAACTCGTGTGAAAGTTGAAGGAATATATAAGTAATTCACCCGTTTTGTTAATATCCGTGGCAGTAAGTTTTATTTTTTTTCTTATAGGTATATGATCCTACATGGCTTACTAAGCTACGCTAATACACTTGCTGATTATGTTCAAAAAAGTGAGTTCAGAGATTGAAAGCGCTCCCAAAGTTTTTAAAAAGATCATGTGTACTAGATAGAGTCGTCTTGGCAAAAGAAAATGTTAAGAACTGGGTCATTACGCTCCTCAGAATGTGTTCTGCTTCACGATTTTTAATACTGTATTTTGGACGATTGGATGTTAATTGTTTGGAATAACTACGTTTTTTTTTCTTTTATAATTAATGGAAGTCTGGCATACCATGTCTCTGTTCCAATTTCTCGTATTGGTACTATTCGTTTTCTAGGTGATGTAGGGCCTATTTAATGTTTCTTTGGAAATTATCATCATGAGCCTTGCTCAGGAAACTGATAGCATATCTGACAACTAACGGAATGGTTGGTTTTTATAATTTTTTGTAGTTAAACTAAATCTAAACCTGGTCATGAATCAAGATAGAGTGATAGTATCTAAACTTAAACCTGTTCTTCCTCGTAACCACTGTCTTGGCTTAGGTTGAAATTTTATACTTATTGAAGTTGCTACAAATCCGTATGTTTTGGGTAGTATTTTCCTTATCTCAATCATAGGAAAGTGCAAGAAGAGAATGTCAAAGTTCATAAAAAAAGGTTGGCAAAATTTGCAGTAAACAGTTGAAACCAAAAAACGTGGCATCAATGTAATCCCCAACCGAGGAGAGTTTGAGTAGAGGAAGTCCGGAGACGGACCTAATCTTTGGCAATATATGCATAAAGTGACTGCTCTTAGAGAGTTTGACCATTGAGATAGTGGCCCCTATACCTCTAAAAAGTTTAGGAACTCAAGGGATGTTAAGTTATAGTAAACATCATCTTTGGAAAATATGGATGAACCTGCTTTTGCAGTATACCAGGGTGTTTCAGGTTAGAGGGTTATGGTACTTAAAAGATGAAGCTGATACATAATTGAATTTAATATTTTTATTTGTCCTTAACTTCTCCAAAAATTGCCTTGCCTACAAATTTTCTTTTTCATTCTTCAAATGAAATCCTCCAGAAACAACATGGTGCAAGTGTCACTACTTCACTAGTACTATCTTACAGATGTATTTTGGCTAGCAAATTATGTGATTTGCAATGGGATTAGATGTGATGGTATGTCTTGTTTTGTATGAAAACTTGGAACATCAAACTAGTTGGGTTTTGAAAGCTATAGTTTGACAATAAGAGTAGATATCTGAAATTCCTTGTGTTGGAATTCTATAGAGTTTCTTCACGTGAAACCTGGTAAAGGAGCTGCATTTGTGAGAACAACATTGCGAAACTATGTGACAGGGAACACAGTTGAAAAAACTTTTCGTGCTGGAGCAAAGGTAATCTTTGAACTGAAAATAATGTAAGGTGGTCTTGTTGTTGTTATTTTGCTATTTTTATCTAAATTATGACCAGGCAGATACTTCTTATTGCCTTTTCCCCAGATTGAGCAGGCTAATATATTCAAGGAAACAAAGCAATACACATACAAAGATGGAGCTCAGTTTGTTTTTATGGACCTGGTATTGACCACACTTTCCTGCTAGTAATTTTTTTTTTTTGTGTAACAAACCAAGAACAAGGACCAAGTGTATAAGCTTGAGTCTAACAAAGAAGAACCAGAATACAAGAAAAAACAAACAAAAACATTATAGGGCAAAAAAAGCCAGACCAGATCACGAACTAGCCTTAGAGTTAGACAATGGAACAAGAAAACACAATGATGAGGGACAATGTCTCAAAACATTACCGATGCCAGAGCTAAACAAAGCCACATCAGCACCAGATGTAGCCTTAGACAAGATACAAAGAAAATACACTACAGAATGTCAATGTCTCAAAACAATTGCAGACACTCCCCAGGCTTCTAGAATTCGTTGATTTTCCACTGTTTAGGGATATTTCCTCCGAGAAGCCATACAAAGCCTAATACCCTTCTCCAATTCCATTTTGAGGGACTGCATATTCTGACCAATGCCTTTGAAGATCCTGCAGTTCCTTTCTTCCTCAATTTTTGGGTTTTTGTAGATCCTCACTTGCACAACAGATATGGGGAATAATCAATCTATCTTTCTATGGTGGGATAACTGGCACTCCAGTCTAGTCCCGCCAGACCTGTTTTGACTAGTGATAGTGTTTCTCATCCTGCGAGTGAGCATCTTTTGGTGAAAAAACTTGGAGTTCTTATCCCCCAAAGACAGCCAATTAATCCTCGACTTATGTTTAAAGAATGATTCCTCAACATAGCTCATGTCACTAAACTTTTTAAGCAAAATCTTCTCCTGATCATGGGAGACAACAGCAAAAGGGCAGCTAAGTCACTTGTACATTTAGATCCGTCTATCTTAGGCCACTTTAGCTCCAATATCAAGGAAAGGATGCTTATTCAGAGCTCTATGCTCAGGTTTCAGCCTTGTAAGTTTCAAACATACTCTGAGCATTGGAGTCTTCATCATAAGTTGGCCCCAGGAATTTAGAACAATGTCCTTACCATTTGGATGAGCCGTCTGTAAATTAAAAATCCATAAGGCTTTATTCCTAACAATGTGGGGCATCACAGAAACAACCAAAAACAGTGGTCTGATATACCTGGAGGGAAGGTAGAAGGCTCAGCATCAGTACGCATAGTCAACCAGGGGAACTAATCAAGACTTTCAATCTTACTCTCAGTATACTACTATCCACCTCTCTTGTTTGACCAAGTGAACCAAGAGCCCCTGTTAAACATGTCATCCATCTCAATGTCCTCAATTAAACTCATCTGCCACCAATCTATCAAGACCTTCTAATCTAACCACATGAAGTCACCCATTTGGACACAGGGGAGATCACCAATAGTAGAGAATAATGACCTCATATCATTCCTGAATCTCCTCCTATCAACTGTAGTGTTGAATCCATACACAATAGAGCAATAGAAACTTCTTTGCTCAGGCTGAATTTCAATTCTAAAAGTAATTATATGTTGAGAATACAAGTTAACATCAACATTCAGGACATGAGGATCCCAGGTAATAGAATTCCAGCCACAGGGTCATTCGCCCAATTATTTTCAACTCTCCTTTGCAAAGAAAAACTATGAGTGTGACCGTAGACAACAAAACTTCATTTCTAACCTTTGCTTCTACCACATCATGTTACCCAACGATTTCCCATAAAATCAAGGTGCTAAAATGGGAAATCCCAAACAATCAACCAGCTGATTTTATGGGATTTCCCTAAAATCTTATGGGAAACAAGGCCTAAGCCTTTGGGCTGCCTCTAATAAAGGAAAAGACTTCTTTCTGCTTTAAGGGGTTATTGGGACCCTTAGTTTTCCACACCCCTATTTTAAACATTATTTAGGGTGACCCTTTTGTCCACCACCTCCTTCTCTACCCCCCTTGCTCGACCTTTCTTAGTAGGTTGGTCAGGTGAAGACTCCATATTAGCTGACAGAATTGACATACTCCCTTGATACTCAGTAGGACCCCCTTCTTCCGAAGCTATCCCAAGGGGTGAAAACTTATTAGCAGACACCTCCATATGCCCAGTTATTGGAGCTTTAGCTGGGCTAAAATAAAATTGCCCAGCACTTTTAGAGAGGACAGGTTGACCACCCACCACCACTGCCTTACACGTCCTGGAGTCGGAGTAGGAGCAGGAGATTTATTCTTACCCTTCCTTTTGGAGTGGCCTAAAGAAAATCCATCTCTGCTAACTCCATGATTTCTACTTAAGCTACATCAGCAGGTGATTTTCTATCTCAATCCCCTTGGAGGTCCCAACATCTCCCTCGGATACCAGAGCAGACTGAAGAGCCTGGCAAGTTGACCTTATCTCTCCTCCATTAACAGGCTCCTGCACCTGCATTTTGGGGCAAGATTTGGTTAAGTGCCCAGTGGACTTGCATCCTGAACAAACAATAGGCTTCCAATAATATTTAATCCCAATAGTGACGGAATCACTGTTTGCATACTGGACAGTCAGTGAATCTGGAAAGGTGGAATCGACATCAACTTCAACACACTTTTGCCAAGCTTATTCTCTTACAAGACTCTTTCAACTGGTCAGCATATAGAGGTCGCCCAACAGAACTAGCTATATAAATCAAGGCCAGCAGCAGCCCAGAATTCCAGAGGAACATTAATGTTGTGTTTGGTTAGATAGTTTAGTTTAGTTTTGATAATGTCAGCAGGTGTAATGAGTGGAGAGAGATAAAGAGAGAAATGAGGGAAATGATGATGTTATCAAAACTAAAACTAAAACTAAACTGGGAAACGAACCCACAAAGGGATCTTAAAGACTTGATCCTTCTGTAGCTCCGTATAGGGGTGCAATTTTTTGAGTAAAAGCAACTTACCACCAAAATACCATGACCCAGCCTCCAGAAGTTGTCCCCTAATCCTCCATCATGCTCAATGAGAAAGAAAAACCTTCATCATTAGCCAAAACATCCTTGAGACCATACTTCCCCCGAATATTCCTAACAGAAGAATAGGGTAATTTCTCATCTATGAAATAACCAACTGGGCAGCATTGCCATCTACCACACCCCAGATCTTCAACCTCCACTGGGGAGAAACAGTAAGTTTGTTATCTTCCTTGGAAGGGGAGAAGAATTGCAAGTTCATATGCCCCTGATCCACATCCTTGAGAAGATGGTTCTCCCAGGAGTCAGGACCATTACGCCAATCCCCTCCCACTTAATCCTTTCCCAGACGCCTTATCATCAAGAAATTACGAACAAGAGCATTTCCATCATGGAGCAGCTTAATTTGATTATCAATCTGAGAGTCCGAGCAATTAGAGCTTGAAGGTTTCTTAGAGGTAACTTGTTCAAGTATTTCAGTCAAGCTTGTTGACAGCAAATTAGATCTAGGCCTAGAATCGATATCACAAGCTATCAAATCAGACTCGGGACTCAGTTGAACACATATATCCCAATGCAGAGGGGGACTGAAGATATCTTTCCAAGAGCAGATGACACAAAGCTACACGAGTCATTAGAACTATCTTTAGAAGCACAATTCATAGGAGAAGCATCCTTGGATCCAGAGCCTAATGGTGGAATAACAGTAAGATCCATATCAGAGATATACTAACTCAAGAACCAAGAGGAAATAGAAGCAAAAACTGATTGAATCCACAAAGAGAATTTAAACCTTAGAGTTCCCGCCAAAATTGCCTCATCACCTCAGAAAAGTGCAGGCTATTGTTTTCCTGGGTTGCAGGTTATTTTGCTGAATGTTCCATATAGTATGTTACTGATACTAGAGCAATTTTTCTCACTTCTTTCCCTGAAATTGACTCAGGAACTTGCCCTGTGTGGTGTGGCTATGCACTTTCTCTCGTGCCAGTGTAATAAATTCGATCCTTGGTTTTAGAATGCATGGCTGACCCCAGTAGAGTGGAATACAGCACTTCCCTTGGTTTGGTTTTGGAATGCTTTTTTTTTTTCACCCCAATTCAGAAGATTAATTCCATTTCACTTCCTGGCTAAACTTGAAGACCTTAATCTTGGATTTGTTTGTTATTTTAGACAGAATCTCAGCTCAATTTCTGAGTTCTATTCTTTGACGACGCATGATTTTTTTTTTTTTTTGTGTGTTCATCATAAACCTATTCTAACTCTTGTTTTTCTATCTTCAGACCTCATATGAGGAACTCCGTCTTGATGAGTCAACTGTTGGAGATAAGATGATGTGGCTGAAAGAAGGCACGGACTGCAATTTGTTATTTTGGAATGGGAAAGTATGTTTCAGTTCCACTTCTTCTCTTTGAATCAATTTTGGAGCTTTTAAATTGTCCAAATTCTCTTTATGAAACAGGCACTATGTACTGTTGAAATGGTGCTCCATGGACTGCTTTTTAGCGGCCACAGCTGGTTATGTTGCATATTTGCATATAAAGACAGGGTTTTTCCGGATGATTTAGTTTTTGGAATAACTGTTTCTCTGTCGGAAATATGATCTGTTGGAGAATATCATTCTACGATATTTACCTCACACTACTTTACCCTTAGCTGTTATTTTTTCAAAATTCCATCGCTAAGATTCCCAAAAAATATTCATTTACCATAGCACTAATTGTTCCTCTTCAAGTTGCCCCTGCCCCTTGATTTTTGTTTTCCTACTAAACCCTAGCATATATGTGGTGATGTAATTGTCTTAATATCTCCCTCTCGCTTGAACTCTTTTAAGCTCTATTCGCTTCTTTAATTCCTTTCTAATGTCTCTCTCGCTGTTCCTCTCATGACCACTTCCATTACCTCTATCCTCTACTACCAAGCTTAAGGTTTTAGTAAGATTTCACCTCACTAGACAAAAATTGTTAGTCCAATAATCAAATGACAGTACATGTATTTATAGATCACTCAGATGTGTAAGTGTGGTGAAAGTCTCCTATGTAACGATGTATATACCCCTCCTCTCACAATGCAGTGGGGAGCACTGCATTGTGACTTGTGAGACGAGGGGGATGTATACTTGTTGAAATAACCCCTCGTGTGTGTGTGTGGGTGGGTGGGTGGGTGTGGGTGTGTGTGTGTGGTTGGGGGTGTGGGGTGATGTTGGCACAGCACACAGAATTGGGTTTGATTGTTTAAGAGAGTTGGTGGGCTGGGAGGCATGATGGGCTTTTGTGGTGCTTGATTGAGGCATAGTGAGTGGGGGCCATGGTGGCAGTGCCGGGGCCATTGTGGTGATCAATAGAGATGACTTTGCATGGTCGCCATTGTTTCAATTCATGGGATCAAGTTGTGGGTCTGTGGTGCCATTGTAGATTGGAGTTCACCGGCAGTGGCAGGGGTGTGAAGGCTGTGGGATTGTTGACATGCTGGAAAGAGAGGTTCGTGTGTGTATTGGGGCTTTAATTGGATTAGAGAGGCCAATCACTTGACATCAGCATTGTCATGGCATTTTGATGTTGAGCCTCACCTGGTGGTTCGGTAAAGAGGACACTATGTCCGATGACATGAAACTCAGGGAGCTGTTGCTGGGTTTCTCTCACATTCTTTCCACCTACATGTATAACGATATCCCTTTCTATGTGTAACTTTGTGAGTACAATCTCCTCTATCTTCGAGAGAGACTAGATAGAGGAGGAAGGGATGGTCTGATAAAGGCATTAGACAGAGAGACTAGTGCTAATCACTGATCAGAAAGAGATGGAAAAGAGGAGTGGTGAGGGGTTGAGGAGGATAGTGGTGGGTTATCGAAGAAGTTGATAATGAGGTAAGAGGTGGGAGTTACCGAAAATTACAAGTTAAACTGAACATGGTGCATTGAGGGTATACTATGATAACAAAAAAATTTAAGCATAATGTGAAAATTCCAAGTTGATGATATCATCTTTTCAAATGGACATTTAAAGGTGTGATTTTGGAAGTATATTGCATGTAGAGTAAGGGGTTTTACTTCTTCTTTCTATACACCGAAGGGCTGTCAGTATATTTTTTCGTTGAATAATTGTTGGCAATGACCTCTATGATGGTTTGCTCAACAACAACAACAATAACAAAACCCATTAAGTCCCCAATAATTTGGGGTATGGGCGGGGGATGGATAGGAGATAGACCTAACCTTTGGCAATAAATGCACAAAGTGGCTGCTCCCAGAATACCACTGAAACAGATGGATTGGAGACAGACCTAACCTTTGGCAATGAATTCACAAAGTGGCTACTCACATAATACCACTGAAACAGTGGTCCCCCTATACTGCCGCGTTTGCGGAAGAATCATGCCCTCAAATCAAAGCCAAAAGGCATCAGAGAGGGCAGACCCAAGAATCATTTTGATTTATGTGCACATTACCATGCTTCTTTCATTCAGCATCCAAAGCATTGGCATTGCACAAATCTATGATGGTTTGCTGTGCTATGTAAATAACATCTTGAACGCTTGGCAGTCTTTATTGCTTGATTCTGCTATTGCACTGCACTCTAAACTGACACATGTGTGAAGCCTATAAGTGTCAACACCAATTGGAGTTGCAGAGGGCATCGATTCCCTTTCTCTTCTATTTCCTCTTGTTTTCTGGTAGTTGAACTTACATGTTGATATTGGGTTGCTGCAGGTTATTGGTTTTGAGCTCCCCATGAATGTTAAGTTGAAGGTGGTTGACGTTCTTCCTGGCGGTGACACCGGACAAGGTAGCATTCTTTGTTGTAACTTTAGACTTTACTTTCCGTGCAGTTTTTCTGGCACAAACTATGTCTTTAGGATGACAAGATAAAATGCTTCATAGTTTACGGGATTTATGCTTGTGATACAATCTGTAAAGCACACTTTTCAGCAATCCAACTTGGGACGTTGGCATGATTATACTGCTGGAGTGGTTGATCCTTTTGGAATTGTTGAATAACCTCTGTTCTTGTTGTTTTACTTAACTTGTGTGGCAGGTGGATCTAAACCCGCAACTCTTGAAACCGGTGCTGTTGTTAACGTTCCATTGTTCATAGAGATAGGTGAAGTAGTAACGGTGGATACTGAAAGTGGGCAGTACCTGAGCCGCGGATAATGTGTTAAGAGATCAGATTTTAAGTGCGGAAGATTGTCTTGCATGCCTATTGAATTCCCACTATCATTATGCGAGATTCGGATACAACAGCAAGTTTATTGACTTGGATTTTGAAGAGATGCAGACGTCAAATTTTTTTGCCGCGACAAATATTGTAATCAGAAGAAAAATCTGACAAATTAGCTTTACTTATTTCGTAGAAGATATTTACACTCTAATAGTACTAGTTGACAACTTATGATCTCCTGCAAGTATCTCGGTTTGAGTTCAAAAGAATTGCAAGTAATCATTCTAATACTTTCTGTCTGTATTTGTTCGTCCACTTTTACTATTTCCACGACCCTTGAAAAAAATGTAGGTATTTTTCAATACAAATCTAAAAAATATACAATATAAATATTATTTGATAGATCTCAATTAGCTCTATGAGACGGAATTTTCAACATAAAACCTATTATAAATTGAAAAATATAGACAAAACATGAGATAAATGTCGAAAATGGCTAGTATGGGCCAACAAAAACGGATGGAGGGAGTAGCACATCTGAAGTAATCCCAAGGGGTTGGCAAAGTGGGCATGAAAAGTCATAAGTGATTGACCATGAGGTTGCATGTTCAACTCTCATGGAGGCCAACCATCTCAAACCTTGGGGCCACTGGGGGTTATCCCCATCTGTTACTCTAGGGCCCCCGAAATTAGTCGAGGTAGGCGCAAGCTAGCCGGACATTTGGTTACTATCCCAAAAAAAAAAAAAAAGGCACATCTGAAGTGACTTGAAACCGTAGCTGATAGGGTTCAAGAATGTAACAGTCAACTAAATACTGTTAGTTTCCATTTACAATTCAAAGTACCACTCCACTGGTTTCAATCCATAACCAAGTTCAGAAATACTCTGATCTTTTCGATCACTTGCTATCCTTCCCTATTCTCGTAATATGCCGGAAGGGAGATTAACGAAGGCCTTGCTGTTAGAAACAACATCAAAAACTCATGTAAGAGGAAATATTTGAACTTAAATTTATTCGACAGGCATTGTGCAAAGTGATTCATTTTTAACGCAAATTTGGGTTCTTTTTCTTCTGGGTTTTTTGTTTGGAGTCAAACCCAGTTTTAAGCCTGCGGCGAACACTACGCAAGCAGCAGGATGCCTTACCCGATTGAGCTCATCAATCAAAATATCGAAAGTAACTCTGCTAGGAAATCCTCTCCCGCTATACATGACCAAAACTGACGATGCCTCTTCAACCTTTCCCTCGACACAGAGAGCTTGAACAACATTGTCGAATGTAACCATTTTCGGATTGTATCCCAGTCTAACCATCTTGTGCAAATTGACCAGAGCCAAATCCGCATCCCTTCCGCGGCAAAATGCTTCAATCACCAAATCATACGTAAAGTCATATACAACAAACTCCCAGTTGGCCATTTTCTCAAACACTTCATATGCATCTTTTAACAGCTCTCCCTCTCTCCTAGACCCCCTGCATAACCTTCTCAACAAAGTGTTCATCATCCTCTCGTCCACTCGAAAACCAATCCCCACAATCTCCTTATAAACCCTAACCGCTGCGTGAATTTTCGCCCATTTCAACAAACCAAACAACAAGGTGTTGTAACTAATGTAATCAGGTACACAATCTCTTTCTTTCATTTGCTTCAACAAATCAATACCTTCCATTGGCCTCCCCTCCTTACAATACCCAGTAAACAAAGTATTGAACGTGACCACATTTGGGGTCAATCCCATCTCCAGAGCTTCAACGAGTAATTCGTACGCTTCATCTGATCGACCCACTTTGCAAAATCCATCCATAACCACCGTGTAAGTATAAATATCGGGCTTCTGGGAATATTTCTTGAGATTCATCAACAATTCATAAGCTTTCTCTACTTTCCCCACATAGCACAGGCCCTTTAACAAACAATTGTATGTCTGAATAGTCGGTTCAATACCGATTCGACGCATAATACCCAGAACTTCTAGTGCTTTTCCCACTCTACCTCCTCTACAGAATGCACTGATGAGGTCAGTGAATGTTGCAACATTTGGGTGAAACCCATTTTCAAGCATGTGGTCTACAACTCTTTTGGCCTCACTGAGTTCGTTTTTCTTGCAGTATAATTTAATCATGATAGTATATGTCCAGCAATTTGGCAATAAGCCATAACACGATATATCGGAGCTCAGTTTCAAGGCAAGTTCAAGCTCATCTGCTGTGACCAATGCCGTGAGCAGATCATTGAAGCTGGATATGGTCTTCAAACCACCATCTGACTGGAAGATATCGATGATTGTGAATCTATGTGAAGTGGGTAGTGCTCTAATTCTTTTGACCAAAATTTGAACTTGAAGTTTACTGTTTCTGTTATCTTGGGAAATGGAATTCAACCCAATTTGAGAAATTGGATTTGAAACCTCTTTTGGGCTGGTTAATTGGTCTGGTGCGGCCTGAGAGGAATTAGCTGTGGAAGTAAGGGGTTTAGCAAATTGAACCAACTTGGTTTGTTGGGTGGTGTTTTGGTTGATGAAAGACAGAAGGTTTATAGGGGAAGGAAATGGAAGAGAGGAGTGAAGATGTGAGGAAGCTAGGAGGGTGGAGGACATGGAGCCGACGAGAGCATGAGAGAGAGAGAGAGAGAGAGCGAGAGATGAGTAGATGGCCGCTTCAAATGAATATCAAAAGTTGAATCACCGCCTATTTGACAGTTGACCGCTCCAAGTGAACATCAAAAAGTGAATCGCACCCTCGCTTATCTCCGCGAAGTATTTGAGTGCCGAGTGGATATTACTCGTATTGTATCTGCTTGGCTAGAGAGAGTGTTTCGGTGAGAAGCTGGAGAAAATTAATTTGAACTGCTTAAAACACATTTAGACGGATTGGATTATGCTTGGATACCAAGTGACAATATCCATTAGGCACCCAAAAAAATTCTTTATCTCCAAACACTCCCAATATCTTCATTCACCTTGAAATATCACAAATTGCTCTTACCTTTGAAGTCATATTTTTCAAATGAAATGCAATTTGGTTGAAATTATTACATTACTCTCACCTCATGAGTCACTCTTTTCATTCGAAGGGCAATTTGATATTTTTAAATGAATAAAGAAAAAAAAAGTGTCTGGGGATAAAAGAGAGGTGTAAAAATCATAGCCGTATCAAAAATTTTAGGATTTGGGCTAATGTGATTCATGTGGATATGAAACACTCATTTCTCTTTCTTGGATATTTTCGGAGAAAGTTTTGATGTACCAATCTTCTGTCATTGAATCGATCTATTTTGTTGATGATAATTTTTTTATTGTTTGATAATAATTATTACAATTCATAAAGAGCCAGTGTTCATATTTTTGGGGGGAAATGCTAAAGAAAGCTAGTTGGCTTATGTTAAGAAAAGACTATTGCATGGAAAAATTAACTCTTGCATGTAAGAGTTCTTGCGTAATGTCACATCATATGATATCTTTGAGGACTTTTACATGGAAGAGTTAACTCTTACACACAAGAGTTTCCATTATCGTAAGCCAGTGGGCTTAGGATAGCAAGACTCAGCTTTTCAAATACACTTCTCAAACAAAACATGCACCGAATAGCGTGTGGTGCGGGTGATTCTGTAACCTCTTATTATAATATGAGACATTCATTCACTAAAAACCAGATCGATTGAATATTGAAAAGTGCATGATTCCAATCGATGAATTAATAAGAACTTTAATGATATTTTTTTCTTATGAAAAATTTAAATTTTACATATTGCTCTCCATACCTAATTACTTGACTTTTGCTTGAATATTGTGTTTGTTGAGCCTTGACGCCAACAAAATAAATACTCCCACTTAGGATTGTCAAAATACATTGGGAAGCTCATCTTATTAGTTGGTGTGTTTAAAAAGGAGTGTTTCAAATGTGTGCAAGTAGAATTGGGTCTACAGATCCATAAAATAAAAAAATAAAAAAATAAAAAAGAAGTAGAATTGGGTTCCATTTGGGAGCCTTATGTATTTCAACAATGATAGTGATACAAACTTTGTGTCACAACCAACTACAACCCCACTCACATGGGGTGGGGCCCGCAAGTGGGGCCCATTTGGGACCCACACCCCATGTGAGTGGAGTTGTGGTTGGTTGTGGCACAAAGTTTGTGTCACAATCATTTTAGTATGTATTTTGCCTTTTGAGGTTTCTCATTTTGGATGTTTGGGAGCCAAATTACCAGAAGGGTCTTACTAAGGTGCGTCCAATGTACACAAAATAAGCACATAAATAAACAAAAAAATGCATATTCCAATACACATTTTACACTTTTTAATACGCTTTCACATATTTCTATACATTTTTTTTCATATTTTAATACATTCTTTCAACTTTAACGTGTTAGCAATTTCCTTATTAGAATGGGTTGGGCAAACGTTAGTGTTTTCCTTATCAGAATGCGTTATGTCAAAACCACACAATGGAAAGACAATTTGATAATCAACCCTAGAGTTACTTTTGGATTCTCATTTTAAATTTTGAGTTTATCTTTTGGAATAAATGACCATATTACCCCTGTCCTCATTAGACATTTTAATTATAATATTAATTAATAATTCTAAAGTTATATATTAGAAAATCTATTTGAAATATTTTAATCAATAATATTGCAATTGATATTTTAATAATATTTTAACCAATCATATTCTAATTAATAAGTGCAAAATCTATTCGAAATATTGTAATTAATAATATTGCAAAAGATATTTTAATAATATTTAAATTAATAATAGGAAAATGATAATGTGTGTCCAATAGGCACACGTTAATATTGAAAAAGAGTATGGAAATATATGAAAAGTGCATAGAAATATGTGAAAGTGTATTGAAAAGTGTAAAAAGTGTATTAGAGTGTGTATTTGTTTTGTTTGTTTGTGTGTTTAATGTGTGCCTATTGGGCACACGTTAGCAAAACCCTTAATAATATTGCAAAGTATATTGGGCTTGTTCGGTTAACATGTTTAGTTTTGATGATGTAAGTAGGTGTAATAAGTGGAGAGAGAGAGAGAGAGAGAGAGAGAGAGAAATGATGATATAAGCAAAACCAAAACAGGCTCAAAACTATTAACCAAACATGGCCATTATATTTAATAATATTTTAAACAATATTTCAAAATCTACTCTAAACGATAAACTAATTAGCAATATTTAGAAATAATTATAAATACAAAAGGGTAATTCAAACACATATAGGAGAACTTAATTAATTATCCTCGAAAGCACCTTAACTTACGTTATCATCCCATTCTTTTTTTGGAGTTATGTTTTCATCCCAAATTCAAATAAACCCAACTTATGTGGTGCCAAAAAAAAGAAGATGATTATTTAATTACCTACCCTAATTAATAACTAAGGGCAACATGGTAAAAAATCAAATCATAATCTATTTTGAGGATTATACTCACAAACACTACTCTGTTGCAATTCTATTCTGCATATATCTTTTGAACACTCTACCAGATTCATAATCTGTTCTAGCCACAATCCAACATGCAAAATGCAAAAATAATTAGGCTTCCAAACAAGCCCTTAGTGATTCAAATGCAATTTATGTAACCATAGTGAACCCGGCTTTTGAACGCTTGAAAGATTACAAGATATCGTCAAGTCAGAATCCTTTTATTAAATTTTTTTAATAGGAAAGTACAGTGTTTCTCAGTATGCTAAGACATAACAAAGGGGAAGTTCCACTCAAACTCCCATTTTTACAACTGATATATAACATTAGCATATAGGTTCCATCATTTTGACGATTGAAAAAGTTTATTTTATAGAGCAAGTTGAAAATAGCAGTCACACCAAAATTCATGTTTACAAGATGTGGATAAGTTCATGATCAAACCATAAAGAAAACTAACTCACACAAGATAAATGTATTCTGATCATATATTTATTGAAACTAGAAAAGATGAACGCATTCTAATCATATAGTTATTGAAATAAAAAAATAATATGAAATTAGTTTTTGTTATGTTTTGATCATGCATTTATTGGCATCCTATAAACATGAATTTTGATATTCTTATTATTTTCGACGTACTCTATACAATGAACGTTTCCGATCATTAAAATGATAGAGCTTATATGCAAATGTTTCAAATCGGTTGTAAGTTTGGTTGTAAAAGTCGGAGTGTGAGTAGACCTCACCAATAAGAGCATCGTCACAATAAAAGAAAAAAAAATACTAAGCACAACTCATTAAGCAGTGATTAAGAATTAAGATCTGTAACGCCCCCAAAATTTGAGCACGTTAATAATTATTACAAACCATAATAAAATTTAATCTTAAACTTTAATACAAATAATAAAGTCTCCAATTACTATATAAATAACAACCGGGGTGGTTCTAGGTCTTCTTTTATCCCTGCAACGGGTCATTCCCCATTCCGGCAGCACTGCTTGCTCCATAGGGTTGATATTCACAATATCGGTCCTATCCATCTAGATAATCTGACATAATACGTCAAAGTCGCCCAAGCAACATCGTGGTATTATGTCAGGGTTTCACAAGTGCAACACCATGAGCAAGACCCAATAGTTCACTATATTAAATTTCTAATTAGCAATTCTAGAACAATAAGTTCAAAAATAGTATATGAAACTTGTGAATAGTAAAATCATGCGATGCACCATGCGTGTCCATGCGGATCAGAATAATATGCATAAAAAATAGTATTTCCTTTTCAATATCTCAAAATAGTGCCACAAGTCAGTTTCTCAAAATAGTTTCTCAATTTAATTTCTCAAACATCACTCATTTATCAATAGTTTTCCCAAAAATCGATTTTCTCATATAGTGTCTCTTTCACCATTCTTTTTCAAATTTCATATATCTCCGACCACTCAAAAGTTATTGGTCTGCTTATGCCTCATTTCTGCTCGAGGCCCCAGTTATCGTGCATCACCAAACTTAACAGCCTGTTTACACGGTTTGTCCACCCCGCGACTCACATGACACAGTCCCGGCCGCTTTGCATCACTGAACTTAACATCCTATTTGCAAGGTCTATTCACCATGTGTTGTGCACGCTTAGCCCAAATATCCAAGTTCTCTCCACGAACTGGAAGTGGTGCTCTCACTGCACTACCACATCAAATCCATTCCTCCAAGTTCTCTCCGCAAACTTGAGGTGGCATTAAATTCATCTCATCACATTTCATTTCATTTCCCGAAAATTTCATTTCTCTTTTCAAAACTCATTTTCATTCTCATCTCTATTTTCTCATCAACATCTATTCAAATTTTCAAGTCTAGTGTCGTAACGTATTGTGTACGTGCTCAATGCCACATGCTCGAAATCATGCCCATGCAATATTCCATCAACTTTTTTTCAAAAATTTTATATTTCCTCAATGAACATTCCCACATAAAATCATGCTCTTTTATGCACCAACTTTCTCAAAAATAATATTTCCTCTAAAAAAAATTCTCACATAAAATCATGCACTTTAATGCACTAGCTTCCTCAAAAAAAATATTTCCCAATTTCTCTCAAAATCTTGTTTGTCATCAAAAATCCAATTTTCTCTCTCTTCTATTTCAAAACTATTTTATTTCTTTTCAATTTGCTCTTTCTAAATAATAATCTCCTTTTCTAGAAATTCCATGCCAAAAACTTAACTCAACAAACCATGGCATTACTAATAATAAAAATATTTTTTTTAGAAAATCAACCTTTCCCAAAAATATACTCCTTATATTTGTAGAAAACTTTCTTTCTAATAAAACCTTGGTAAAATCTTCTTCTTTTTTTGTTCTACATTTAGTAAAATCAACAACTTTCTTTCTAGGAAAATTTTAAGCAACTCTTTGTAATCTCTTTTTTACCATAACAACAAAATATATTGTTACTAATTAGTTAGTAACAATTTTCTAGAAAGAAAATCATTAAAACTTCTATCTCATATTATTTAGTAAAAACTTCACATTTTTTTTACAAAAATTTTCATAAGACAATAATAATTTCTTTCTAACAAGAAACAAGTCCCTCATTAGACAAGGTTAATCTACTTATTTTAGGAAAAAATTATCTAATTAACAACTAATGCTTTAATCAACTAATTCTTCCAAGAAATATCAACAAAAATAATACTAGAACCTTGTTTAGAAATACCCTCTTCTAACCTCTTCTAATCAACTTCTAATCACTTTAATCTCATTAAACCAACTTCTAATTTTATGTAGAAATATTCTAATTAGAACCTAATTAACACTCTTGTTATCTTTCATCATGAAATCCTCTTTCTTCAACACTAAGTAACGTGCTTACTAAGTTAATACATGCATAAATTAACCCAATCAAGCTTCAAAACTAAGCTTAGAAAACTAATTAGAATAACTTACTAAAACTAGAAATAACTAAATAGAATGTTAGTTTAGTAAACTATCTTGATTTCTGGGTGTAAACCGGAAGCCGATTAGCAATCCTTTGGTGTGGAGGCTCCTTAATCTACCTAACTTTCTTACTAATTAACTTAGTAAGAAGTTAATTAGAGTCTAAATGGGTTGACTTTGTGGTGGTAGAAGTAGGTGCTTTGTTGGGAATTATAGAGACACAAATGTGGAAAGCATATATAAAAGGTGGTGGTTTTGTCAACAAAGGACACCCTTTTATAGCAAAACTAGACTTCTCTCCCTCCCCTTGAAATTTTCGGTACACACACCCATCTCTTGGCCGAACTACTCATGTGGGGGGAGTAAATGTGGTGCTTTGAATAGCACATGGGAAGTACACAAGTTGTTCCAACTTGCACTCTAGATGTAGGCTAGGTCCTAGGTTCTTATACTTGCAAGTTAAGGAAATTTGGGGAAGTAAATGGGAACCAACATGGGAAACAATGGTGGGGGGAAAATATGCCTCTTGTTGTGTAGGTTTTTGCATGGTCACCTTTGTTATGGAGTGTTTTTAGGGGCTTATACACACAATTTTGCATGTGTATGCAATAAATATATAGCTAGGGGTAGCCTTAATGGGCTATACATAGGGAGAATATTCTCCCTTAAAACATGGAACCATGTTTCATGGAAGCTTGGAGGCCAAGGCCTAGCCTATTGAGGTCTAGGTTGTGTAGCATGTGCTCTAGTTCAAGTATTGTGTGGGTATGTATAGGTTTCTCTTAAAATAGCAAGGCTTGTTCTAACTAGTTTTGGGTACAAAGTCTTAGCTTGTGAAACTTCCCTCATGCTTCCTCTTTGCTTGTTCAAGTGTATATGCATTAACTCTTGCATGTGCAAAAGTACTTGCACACGACACATGCATACACTCTAGGGGTGAAAGAAAAACCGAAAAAACCGAAAAAAATCGACCCACCGATTCGATTTTCTGTCGGGGAAAAGCTGTGCCGGTTGACTTCGGTTTGGACCGAACTGAACCGAAAAATTATCGGTTCGATCTTGGTTTCCTGGAAATTGGTTTGGACCAAATCGAACCAAACTGAAATCATGCCAATTTGGACCAAATTACCCCGAAACCACCCCTATTTGGCCCGAAAAACCAAAAAAAAAAAATGATTTTGACCCCCCAAAAATAACAAATCCTAGCCGTCCATCTCAATCTTAACGCTGGGCCGAAAAGACCAAACCACACCGAACCGATTGGTCCATTGTTTTTTTTGGTCGGGATCGGTTCCCAGCTAAACCACCCTGAACCAATCGGTTCAATCCTGAACACCCCAAAAACCGAACCGAACCAACTAATTTTCACCCCTAACACACTCCACTCTCTCTCTCTCTCTCTCTCGGCATCTCTCTCTCTCTAACTTGGTCAAAGGGCCAAGTTCCAAAGTAAGGTGGTGGGTACTTGGCAAGTACCGGTATACTTGGGAGTAATAAGGATGGTGGTTGGGGTAGTTCCGGGTATTAAAAATGGACTCCGGGTGCTATGGTAGTGTAACGGGTGCGTTACTCGGTCTCATACGCGTGCATTCATGACTATAATTCAAATTATTCAAATTTAAAAGGATTTATTAATAATTTAATAGGAAAATATTCCAATTAATAGAAAAATAAATTAATTTATCGAATTATTAAACGAAATTTTTATTTACGAAAATTCAGGTCCTTATAAGATCCATGATGATGACCCATAAAAAAATGATGGTTGATGAAATATGTAAAAACTATATCATATTACGTAAAAATTTATTAGAAAGTACTATAAAAGATACTATCTCTTAAAGTTGTAACATCTTTAAATTATCTGCAAAGTCGGCTCATAGATATTGGAGGTCTAGATCTAACTCATTAAACGAGGGCCATCCGATATTTTGCACATAAAAATTGATCAATAAGGAGTCTTTATAAAAACCATTACAAAATATTTACTGTCACAAAATGAAAACCATAGTTATCCAAAAATAAACAACCGCTACAATAATTCAAAATTCATCATTTGAACATTTGTCTTCTCGCATTTTTAGCGGCAAACGTACTAATTAAGTCTTCATATTCAAGTTGCTTCACCGTATCCTTCTCTCAATACACAAAATAGCCAATCCATTTAGTATGGAAGGCTTACACAAAATTATTTGGGCCTAGTATATGGAGGTGTCAAACGTGCCAACCGAGACGTGCCGTGCCACTTTTTTGCTGTGCCAACCGTGCTTCTTGCCGTGCCATGCCGGCCCATTTACTTAATCGTGCCGTGGCGTGCCATTTTTAATCGTGCTGTGCCGTTTTTTATCGTGCCGTGCCAAATTTCTTTATTCGTGCCGTGCCATTTTGTGACCGTGTCGTGCCGTGCAGGCCCATTTATTTAATCGTGCCGTGTCGTGCAGGCCCACTTAATTAATCTGTGACTCGTGTCGTGTCGTGTTGTACCATTTTTTAATCGGGTCGTGCCGTTCCAGTTTGCTCGCTTAATCTTATCGTGTCGTGCCAACCCGCTTTTCTAAATCGTGTCGTGTTATGCCGACCCGCTAATTAATCGGGTCGTGTCGTGCCAACTCACTTACTTAATCGTGATGTGCCTTGTCTGGCCAAATCATGTATTGCAAAAAGATAAAAGCTCAAGTGACCTAAGGGCTAAGAGTGATAACTTTGCCTCGAGCCCTCGATGCGGCGACGCCTTTCAATTATTCTAAACAGTAAACACTACGGTCTACGGTCCTCGTTTCCAAGTAGTGCACAAGTAATGTCATTTTATTCAAGTAGTGCTTTTCAAGAAAAAATTATTCAAGCAGTGCTTTTGAACACAAGTAGTGCAGGGTCAAGCACGGAGTTGTTTGGGGCCTTTGGGCTTTTGAACACAACTTACACAACACAAGTAGTGCACACTAAGGTCCTTGTTTCCAAGTTCAAACAAGTAACATATCATTTTATTCAATTGAATCAATTACTTAAATCTCATATTGGTTCACTACTAGTTTAAATGGTCAATTAAAGCAATACAAATGACTCCGTCACTCGACTCACTCCGGCTCAAGTTACAACTTCCAAGTCTTACAGTTACAAGTTATTTGATACAATACAAATATACTAGGAAATTTTGAAACAAGACAAGTTACAAATTTCCTATCTCTACTGACTATTTGGCTCCGTTGCACGTATCAGCATCAATGACCAAAAACTTCAACGACTTCAGCCTTTTTGAGCACTTGGACACCTGTAGTTCACAAAATCGGTAGCCCATAAAACTGAATTGCCAAATGCCCACAAATCTGAATAAGCAAAGGCCAAGAAAACTAAACAAACCAAATGCCCAGAAATTAATGAACAATGCTCAGAAATTGAATGACCAAATCCCCACAAAAGTGAATACCTAATGCCCAGAAAACTAAATAACCAAATGTCCAGAAAATTAAATAACCAAATGTCCAGAAAACTGAATAAATGCCTGCCCAGAAAACTAATTAACGAACTGCCGAGAAAACTAAATAACCAAATGCACAGAGCCACAGATAACTGCCCAGAAAACTAGATAACCAAATGCACAGAAAACTGAACCACCAATTGCACAGAAAATTGATGAACTATGCACAGAAAATTGATAAAACACACATGGGCTCATATCTATATAGGACACTAGCACATGGATGTAACTCTATGTTGCCATCAAAGCCTTCATAAGTAGCCACCCAATTCACTTAGTTTATTTTATCATCATAGCCGAAACGAAAAAAACTGAATAACCAAATGCCCAGAAAACTAATTAACGAACTGCCGAGAAAACTGAATAACCAAATGCACAGAGCTACAGGTAACTGCCCAGAAAACAAAATAACTGCCCAGAAAACTAGATAACCAAATGCACAGAAAACTGAACCACCAATTGCACAAAAAATTGATGAACTATGCATAGAAAACTGATAAAACACACATGGGCTCAGATCTATATAGGACACTAGCACATGGATGTAACTCTATGTTGCCATCAAAGCCTTCATAAGTAGCCACCCAATTCACTTAGTTTATTTTATCATCATAGCCGAAACGAAAAAACTGAATAACCAAATGCCCAGAAAATTGAATAACTGCCCAGAAAACTATATAACCAAATGCACAGAGCCACAAATAACTGCCCAGAAAACAAAATAACTGCCCAGAAAACTAGATAACCAAATGCACAGAAAACTGAACCACCAATTGCACAGAAAATTGATGAACTATGCACAGAAAACTGATAAAACACACATGGGCTCAGGTCTATATAGGACACTAGCACATGGATGTAACTCTATGTTGCCATCAAAGCCTTCATAAGTTGCCACCCAATTCACTTAGTTTATTTTATCATCATAGCCGAAACGAAAAACTGAATAACCAAATGCCCAGAAAACTGAATAACCAATGGATGCTTGCAATACACAGTCACACCACCACAACACACACACACTCACACTACACACAGTTACACAATTGCACTAACAAGTGGCAACTTTATGTTGCCTTAGCCCTTAGGGCTTAAGCCATCATAAGTTGCCTAGTTGCTTGAACTTGAATCACTTGATTCTTCAATAATTTAATTTTCAGTTTTCTGGGCATTTGGTTACACAGTTACACACTTGCACTTGCCAAAAAAGTGGCAACTTTATGTTGCCTTAGCCCTTAGGGCTTAAGCCTTCATAAGTTGTCCAGATGCTTGAACTTGATTCTTTAACTTCAATAATTCAATATTCAGTTTTCTGGGCATTTGGTTACACTACTACACACATAGAGCAGTCATAATTTGCACTTTTCCACACCAACTAAACGCAAACATGCCAGCATGCAAGGCAGCAAGAGTAGTAACAGAAAATAGAACCAACTGCCCAACAGGCAGCAGCACAAGTGCACAACAAAAGCACCAAGACGGATAGATAGCACCTGGATCATGCAACATTAAGGTGTCAGCAGTAATCATCATCTATGTCTGCATTCTCAAAATAATCTCTGAATTCTTCTCTAGGATGGCACCTTTTAATTCCAAGACGTGCAAATTAATTTCTTTAATAAAAAATTAATTTTTTTCTCATTACATATTATGGGCTTATTAAATTATTATAGGCCATGGGCCCATGGAGATTGGGCCATGAGGCCCATGACCATGACTCATGACAATTGACAAGGCAAAATTTAATTTTTTTTTTCTAATTCAATAATTCATTTTTATTTTACTTGTACAAAAATTCATTTTAATTTTTCCATATTTTTTTATTATGGCAACTGGCAACTCAATTTCTTTAATATAAATCTATTTTTTTTATATTAAGTTATTATGGGCCGTGGGGCGTGGGCCCACCCATTACCCTTGGGCATGGCCCATGAGTCGTGACTCGTGAGACTCATGACAAGGCAAAATTCATTCTTTTTTTTTTTTCTCTAATTCAATAATGTATTTTATTGAATCTTATTCCAAAATTTATTTTCATTTTTCCATAATTTTTTATTATGGTTGGCAAGTCAATTTATTTAATAAAAGTACTTTTTTTTTGGTAATTTATATTCACACCCCCCAAATTGATAGTCACACCCCCTTTCTTGTCTTTTAGTGAAGATTTTACACATAAAAACTTCACTAAAAGACAAGAAAGGGGGTGTGGCTATCAATTTGGAGGTGTAGAAATCACTCCCTTTTTTTTTCCTTATTAAGTTATTATGGGCCATGGGGCCACCCATCATCCAGGGGAATGGGCCATAAAGTCATGACAAGGCAAAATTAATTTTTTTCTTTCCAATTCCATAATCTATTTTATTGAATCTAATTCAAAAATTTATTTATTTTTCATATTTTTTTATTATGGCAAGTCAATTTATTTAATAAAAAATTCATTTTCTTACTTATTAAGTTATTATGGGCCATGGCCCCCCCATCACCCATGGGCCATGAGTCATCACAAGGCAAAATTCATTTTTTTCCTAATTCAATAATTTATTTCATTGAATCTTATTCAAAAATTTATTTTCTTTTTGCCATAACTTTTTATTATGGCAAGTCATTTCCATTTTTCCATCATGCCAAGCTAACTACCGTGCCATGCCGTGCCCGTGTCGTGCCCGACTACGACCGTGTCGTGCCTGTGCCACTTCTGTGTTGGGCTTGGGCCCGTGCCGTGCTCGTGCCACTTTCGTGCCGTTCCCGCCTAATAACGTGTTGTGCCCGTGCCGTATCCAAGTAAGACCGTGTCGTGCCGTGTCGTGCCACTCCGTAGCAACTATCGTGTCGTGCGGCCCATGCCCGTCTACGATCGTGTCGTGCCGTGTCGTGCCAGTCCAATTACCGTGCCGTGCCCACCCATTTCCGTGCCACGTGCCTAAACCATGCCCGCTTTAACCGTGCCGTGCCGTGTCGTGTCCAGTTAGACCGTGCCCAACTCGTGCCCATGCCAGGATTTAACGTGCCGTGCTGGCACGGCCCATTTGACACCTCTACTAGTATATATGTAGATGTACTAAATAATTGAGAGCCCCAAATTTTTGTATTTTTTGTGGGTCTAAAGCCTAGGCCTTGATAGGATTTACTTATGAGCCGACTCTGATTATTTATGTCTTATACACTTACCTTCTTTCGGCATGAAGGATAAAACAATGTGAACTACACAACTAGTAATAATTTTTTTCTCTAAATAATATGATAAATAAACAAATAAAATCTTTTTGACTAGAAGTTGAAAAAGTAGCAGCAAGAAAAAAAAATTGTATTTGGTTTGGATTTTGGGTTTTGATTTTTGATAATGATTGGAGGGAGAAACAAGGATAATAACTAAAAATAAGGGTTAATTATTAGAGAGAGATAGAGATCAAAATGAGAATAATATTTTTAAAAAGGGGTAATGATTGAATAATAATTGAGAAAACCGGATCTTGAAACCCAATAGCAAGCTTTTATGCCATTCAAACAAGTCTCATTGTCTTTGAGGCTTTTGTATGTACATTTTTCACATTTTGTTTTCTTTTCGATACACTAACTCTTTTTTTTGGGTCACTTAGCCAAAATCCAAAACATTTGGTATTTTTAAAGGGAAAGACAATGAACTTTTGCAATCGAACATAAAAACAAAAACGTTTTTCATTTTTAAAAAGAAGGATAAGGAACTTATGCAATCGAACATAAAAACAAAAAAAAAATAGTAAAGTGTCACTAATTTTTAAAAATTCAAATTTCGACCATAAAATTCAAAAAAATCATCACACCTCCTCCAGCCGACCACTCCCCATCTCTAATTGAACACTTTCAGCGACCAAAAAAATTAGTGAAGTATCACTAATTTTAAAAAATTCAAATTTCGGACATAAAATTCAAAAATATCACCACTCCACCTCCGGCCAACCACCACCCCACCTCTAGCTGAACACTTCTAGTGACCCAAAAAATTAGTGAAGTGTCACTAATTTCTAAAAATGCAAATTTTGAACATAAAATTGAAAAAAATCACCACCCCACCTCCGACCGACCATTACCCCACTTCTAGCCGAGCACTTCCGGCAACCAAAAAAATTAGTGAAGTGTAACTATTTTGTAAAAATTTAAATTTCGAACATAAAATTTAAAAAAATCACCATCCCACCTCTGACTGAGTACATCTGGCGGCAAAAAAATTAGTGAAATGTCACTATTTTTTTAAAATTCAAATTTCAGACATAAAATTCAAAAAAATCGCCACCATGACCGACCGCCACCTCACCTCTAGCCGACCCAAAAAATTAGTGAAGTGTCACCAATTTCTAAAAAATTAAATTTCGAACATAAAATTCAAAAAAATCACTACCCCACCTCTGGCTAAGCACATCCGGCCCAAAAAAATTAGTGAAATGTCACTAATTTTTAAAACTTCAAATTTCGAATATAAAATTCAAAAAAATCGTCACCCCACCTCTGGCCGACCGCCACCCCACCAGCACTTCTGGCAACCAAAAAAATTAGTAAAGTGTCACTAATTTTTAAAAATTCAAATTTTAAACATAAAATTCAAAAATCACCACCCCAGCTCCGACCGATCACCACCCCACCTTTGGCTGACCATTTTTTGGCTACCATAAAAATTCTAATTTCAAACATAAATTCAAAAAAATCACCACCCCAACTCCTGCCGACCACCACCCTGCCTCTGTCGACCACTTTCAGTGGCCAACAAAATTAGTGAAAATGTCACCAATTTTTTAAAATTCAAATTTCGAGCATAAAATTCAAAAAAAAAAAAAATCACCACCCCACCTTAAGCCAACCACTTCCGGTGATGAAAAAACATTACCCAACGGCCCATAAAGTATGAATTTGCTATTTTAATTTTTTTTTTTACTCAAGATCGATGCTGATTCATGATAGGTGTTCATCTCTAATTTGCTAGTATTCCAAAGTTGTTCATGCAAGTGGACAATTACCTTCCATCTCCATATGATTCCATTATGGACTTTTCCTTTAAATCAATATTTTGTTTACTTTGGAAACATGTTGTATCAATATTCTCAGAGAAGGCTTTGGCTTAATTGCACTGGTAAGCGTTGTGATTCATAGCTATGTTTTTGAGATTGTCCACAACTATTGCTCTTAATCCTATACATCTTACATTGTGAAACGATACATTTTATGATACCATAGAAGTTAAAGAAAGGAGAAAGAACATTCGATTCTTATATATATATATATATATATATATATATATATATATATATAGAGAGAGAGAGAGAGAGAGAGAGAGAGAGAGAGAGAGAATCTCTTTTAGGAGTGAGGGTATTTGTGACTAAAATAAAGGGAGAATGAGTGTGTTTTATCCTTTTATTAAATCATTATAACAAACAATGTCTTTATGTTTGATTGCAAATGTTCCTTGTAATACTGTGCATTTGTAAAATATTGTGTATTTGTAATACCCGCCCCGGACATTTGATGTTTAGTTCATGTTTTAATTATAAGTTTTGGGCTTAAAGCTAATAGCTACGTAAGTTGGAAGGGAGAAGTGTATTTTGGGTAGGGGATATTTTCTCCTTTGGTCTAATCCTAATCAGATTCTACGTAGAGAGAGAGAGAGAGAGAAGAAGAAGAAGAAAGTTGGGGAAAACCTAATTCAAGGTAAGGTTCTTGATTCTTGATCTTAATTTGTTAATTTTTGTGGTTTTTGGGTAGTAGAATCTGGTATTCTACAGTTGGGAGGAAGGATTAGGATTTTATTTTACAGAAAATTCGTGATCAAGATAGCTTAGAGTGTTTGATTGTTGATGAATTCGAATCTGCCATGATTTTGGCCGAATTTTTAGATATAGTTCCAGAGCTCTTAAATTTGTGAGATTTTTACAGTAGCTACCCATGGATGTTCTTTGTGTTGTGTAAAAATTTTAGAGTTTAATTCAAAACACAGAAAATATGAAAAATGTTCTACCGAGCTGTTGTCGGGTTCGCGTCTGTGCAGACAACATTGACACTCTTTGGGAAAATGGGCATAACTCATAGCTCGGGTATCCGTTTTGCGAACTGCTTTTTGATTTGGAAACTATACTTGTATATCTTCGATAATATGTAGGGTTTGTGCCTTAATTTCTTATAGACAATAGCAATTTTTGATTTGAAGTTGATGGTTGAGGAATTCTGGAAATCTGGGCAGCTTTTTAAGTTGAGTTTTTCATGAAATTTGCTATAGCTAAGCATGATTAACGTATACGATTCCTCATGATTCTTATGTATTGATAAGTTGGTGATGTTTTAGAGTTGGAATCGTTGGAAAATATTGAGTAGATGATTTTTGGTGAATTATTGAAGGCAGACGGTTCTGCAGAGTTTATAATCTCGTGTTTTTGTTGTGTAACTTTTATGAAGCATATCTTGGTCATCCAGTCTCTAATTAGGGTAAATTTTATATCGAAATCTATGTATTTGAAGTCTACTTTCTAATGGTAGTGGTCTCATAGCCTAATTTCAAACCTATAGAAAGTTGTAGCCAAAATACGACAGACTACCTAGCTAGATTTTACATTTGCTGTTCTGAATTTCTGAGTTTGTGCAAGAATTCAACTTGGTTCTATTGCTTATAAAATTTATGAAAAATCGGGGATTAACTTTGGCATGTGGTAGTGTTGTCTACCAAGTGTTAGCCCATTTTGATGCATATTCTAATTATGACGAATTTTACAAGTGTGTGTGTCCCTGTTAAGTTTTATGTGTTGTAGCAAACGGTTTAATTCACGGAGTTGTTGATTAATTCCATAGTATGCTTATATTTCCATACTTAAGCATTTGTGTTAATATTTAAAGATGATCATATGCTGATATAGTTTAGCTTGTGGCTAGGTGACAAGTCAGGTCATCGGGAGGTGCTGAAACCATAAGTTTGGCATACTCCAGTCAAATCAAAGGTGAGTGTGTTTGACATGATTATGTTCAATAACATATAACTGTGTTGATGATGTATTATTGTGAAGACGAATTTATATCATGTGATGATGATGTGTTGTTGTGAAGATGGATGTATATCATGCTAATAAACGTTTTAGCTGTGGATATGCATGTATGTTGTGTGTGAAAGTTGGTATCTGTGAATGGGCTGTGGATTAGGTTACACCACGAGTACGTTGTGTCGGCTAGCTACCGGTGACAACGAGCGGGGTGTGCTCCCATAGTGACCTAGGATACATAGGATGTGACAGACATGCCACTTGCATGTGATTGGTTATATACATGTTGATAGTTGTTGTATAATACTGCTGTATTTTAGATGTTGATTTGGTTGTATCTTATCAAGCATTTCTATATCTCACACACTCTTGGTTTTCCTTTATGGTTTACCAGATAGCAGGGGCTGCAAAGGGGGTCCACTACTAGTCAGCGTTGGGTTGTGCAGTTGGTGTCGAATGAGTTTCAGTCGTTGTCGCGTAGTACTTTTATGGCATGTAATATAAAGCATTTTGAGTTCATGTAATGCTTAAATTGTTTCTGAGTAGACAATTATGGGTGTTGAGTTAGTGGTTTAACGTTGACACTTTATTTATATGATGAAGTCTTCTGCTGTGTTTTTATTCTGAGATTTTGTAAGGTGATGTTTGGTCTTGTGTTGGAATGCCACGTGGCCACATCGATTCGGGCCACAACAGGTGCCGTTTGCGGGGCGGGGCGTGACAGTATTTATGACTAATTATTCCTTTTTTTTAGAAATAGGAAGAATGTTATTAAAACCAAAACCATTGGCCAAAACCGGGTACAACAAACCACCAGCCACAAAAACAACCAGCCGCAAAAAAAAAAGGCCAAAAAACAACCTAAAAAAAACAAAAAAAAGAAAAATACAGGAAAAAGAAAAACACAGCCGCTGTTGTCGGAGCTGTCACCCATCCAATGCCGCCGCCATCATCGTCAGAAGTCTGGATCTGAGAACCCTAGATTCGACTCCCCTGGGTCCAAAAATCAGGCGTGGTCACCCATACCGAAGCGGAGAGGAACGCCCACCATGAGGAGGCTCTGATCGCCAAAGAAGCATAGCCGTAGTGAAGAACAAGGAGTTAGAAAGGAGTTAGGGAAGACGGTTTGAAAGGGCAACTATCTATCTCACTCTCTCTCTCTCTAAAACTTCCTCTCGCCTCTCATCTGCACCTTTTTAATACACTAACTTGGATTTATAGTTTAAAGAAGAGGGTGTCTTACAATTGCGCAAATTTTGGCGTAACATCTAATCCCATACTAAGCTGTGTTTGGAAGTTGTGGAAGAGAAGAGAAAATAAAAAAAGGAATAGGAAGGAAACCTTTTGTTTGGTTTGTGAAGATTAGAGAAAAATTTGAACTTCATAGAAGAGAGAAGAAGAAGAAAAAAATTAATTTTCTCTTCATTTTCCTTTTTTTTTATTTTCCTTTTCCTTCCTCCTTCTATTTGGAAACTAGGCCTCCTTTGCGTAAAAACCCAAAAACTGGTTTATTAAAAAATTATTTTGTCATTATTCAATTTTTTTTTTGCGTTCGTTAGTTTTGTATCAAGATTTTGTAGTTTCAGAATTCCTCTCGAGGAGATGAATTCAGAAATTACAAAATCTTGATGCAAAACTAATGAATTGCAAAAAAAATTGAATAAAGACAAAATAATTTTAAAAAAATTGGTTTTTGGTTTTTTTGCCTAAATTAATGAAAGGGATTTTTTTTCTCCTTTTCCATATCTTTTCTCAAAACTTCCAAACATAGCTCCCGTCTTCCCTCCCCAGTCCTTCGAGTGGCGGCTATGCGCCACCTCCTCCACCGCCGCTACCGGCGTTTTTGCCACCCGTCAACCGTCACTTTACTCCTTCGTTCCGTCCATTCCAAACCCCCAAAACCTCAATCCCAACCTCCGCCTCCGAAACCTCCAAAACCCCCACAAAAACCCACGACCTTCACACTCCACGACATCTCATGGGAAGATCCCTACAGCTGGATGTCCAGCCTCAATGACAAAGTGGCCATGCGTCACATGGACGTCTACATGGAGCAAGAGGAGAAGTACACCGAAGCCGTCATGGCCGACTCCGAACGAATTCAGTCCAAACTCCAATCCGAAATGGCCTCCCGCTTCGCCTCTGACCTCTCCACACCTCCTCTCCGCTGGGGCCCATGGTTCGAATACACATCTTAACCACCGCACCCTAGGCAGAAGTTCTCTATTTTTTCTTTTGATTTTCACTTTGAAGGAGTTTGGGGCGATTGTATAGTTATTACTTAGCATATGATTTTTGTTTAGGGGTCAAATTTGTGTAACCCATTTCATAGCTGTTGCAGAAAATGGAGATTTGAAAATTTCAGCGAGGTCACCAGTTTGTGTGTCTTATTACACCAATGTGATCACTTGACAGTGTTGCTGCATCACTTGACAGTGTCCAAATGGACTTTGGTTGAGCTATTTTTATGGGCCCATCTCAATAGATAGAGAGACAATGAAATATCTGAGCAAAGCTACAATTGGCTGCGGACTGTAGATGATTTATATTTATTTTTAAATCATGGATTTGGAAAAGGAAATGGCTGAGGGTTGGAGTTGTTTTGAGTGGTCATTTAAGTATGTATGGCCCCGAGTTTCAAGTGCCATTGATTGTTTCTGTGAATTTTGTTATGATTTCTCTCATTTGTAGAAGTTGGGTCTCTTTTAACACCCGAGTTTCAAGCGCCATTGATTTTCTTTTTTGACCTTCGCTATTGATTGTTTCTGTGATTTTGTGATGTTATCCCTCATTTGTAGATTTTGGGTCTCTTGTAATGCCCCAAGCTTCCAGGACAATTGACTGTTTCTATGAATTTCATGATGCTTTCCAACTGGGGTCTCTTTGGTTTTGGGTGCATCAAGGGCGACATGGTTGGATGTGTTTACATGGATCATGGAACCATGAATTCTCACCAACTATCCCTTTATTAGCATTTTCTGTAAACCAGTTCTTCAGATAATAGTTTCTTAAGCTTTTGCTTTTTCCAAATCAGATATTCTGCATTTCTAGTGCTCAAACGGTTTTTTTACTGTTATTCATTTATTTTTAGCTTTTATTGGCATTTTGGTTTATTTTATAGGAACCACCTTTACTGAATTAATGTGCCCCTGCTCAAGTAGAATATATGTGGCTTAAAAAGTCCCGGCTAGTTTTTTTGTTTGAACGATAATTTGTCCATCATTTTCTTTTAAAATCAAGCTAAGTAACTTGTTCAGCGAAAACTACAATTTAATGTGCAACGCCAATGTTCTGGGTGCTGAATGAAAGAAGCATGGTAATGTGCCCATAAATCAAAATGATTCTTAAATCTGCCCTCTCTGATGCCTTTTGGCTTTGATTTGAGGGCATGATTCCGTAGCAAACACGACGGTATAGGGGGACCACTGTTTAAGTGGTATTCTGTGAGCAGCCACTTTGTGCATTTATTGCCAAAGGTTAGGTCTGTCTCCAATCCATTTGTTTTAGTGGTATTCTGGGAGCAGTCACTTTGTGCATTTATTGGCAAAGGTTAGGTCTGTCTCTTATCCATTCCCCGCCCATACCCCCAATTATTGGGGACTAAATGGGTTATGTTATTGTTGTTGTGGTTGTTGTTTTTTCAAACTATAGCCAATGTGTGTTTACTATCTTGAGAGGGTCTTCATGGCTGCAGGCTGTATTATAGGCGGATTGAAGAGGGGAAGCAATACCCTGTGTTGTGTCGGAGATTGGCAAGCTTAAATGAAGAGTTCATTTCACATAAATCTCCTTCTGCTGGTTTTGATTTTACTTCGGGGAAGAGAATTGAGCAGAAGTTGCTTGATTACAACCAAGAAGCTGAAAGATTTGGAGGTAATGCAATTTCTTGCTCGCACTGAAGTTCAAGGGTACTTTTATATCGTGACATGGATATGTTTCTTTAATTTGTAGGTTATGCTTATGAGGAATTATCAGAAGTGTCACCAGATCACCGCTTTCTTGCATACACTATGTATGATAAGGATAACGATTACTTCAAGTTGTCTGTTAGGGACTTGAATTTTGGTTCGCTGTGTAGTAAGCCTCAAGCAGACCGAGTTTCAAATTTGGCTTGGGCAAAAGGGGGTCGGGCTTTAATTTATGTGGTAACTGATCAAAATAAGAGGCCATATAGGTTCGTAATTAGTTGATTTCGGGTTTACCTTTTTTTGTGTTATGTATTGTGTGCATGCAAAGATATTGAAGCTGGATTTCTTCGCTTCTGAATAGGATATATTGTAGCATGCTTGGTTCAAATGAAGAAGACGTATTGCTTTTAGACGAACCTATGGAAAATGTATATGTAAACGTAAGACATACCAAGGATTTCCGTTTTGTGGCTGTAAATATGTTCTCCACTAAGTTTTCCAAGGTATCACTTTAAATGAAACTTCATATTCAATCTTCTACTTGCCTAATATTATTGGATTTTTACAAGATTTATGTTTGAGGCTGCTTTTTAGGTCTTTTTGATAAATGCAGCTGATCCTCTATCTGGCCTGACTTCAGTATGGGAGTGTGAAGCGCTGGCTCACTGTATAGTTGAGCACCATCAAGGATATCTTTATCTTTTTACAGATGCTGCTAAGGAGGGCCAACCTGTTGATTGTCATTATCTTATTCGTAGTCCTGTACATACTTCTGCCCCTAGAAAATGGGAGGTCAGTGTATTAGTGATGAGGCTTCATATGTATGTCCATAAATGTGAAAGTATTTGGGGACGTATATTTTGTGTTTTTGAACTTCTATGAGGATATCGTAGTTTCTTGGTTATAGACTAGATACGGCTTTTAGCTGTGAGATTTTTGTCTCTCTTCAAAATCGTTACTTACCAACATGGTATTGCTTTAACGGATCATCTTGCTTCCTTCAACTTCCGCAGAGTATACTTATTGATGACCAAGACTTGATCATTGAGGATGTTGATTTCTGCGACACACACTTGGTATTCATCTTACGGGAAGGTCGAACGTTCAAACTTTGTTCAGTTGATCTGCCCCTGCCAGATGGGAAGGTGACAAAACTCTTATTTAAATAACATGACTTGTTAAATTACAGATACCATTGCTTACAATTCTTAATCATGTTATTTTTGCTCATCACTAGAACGTACCTTTCTCTGCTGGTTACTTGGACTCAACGCATGTGAGAGAGGAGATAGAAGGGCAGGTTGGAAGGTTGGACCGCAGGGAAGAAGGGGTAAGAAAGTGGAGGCTAGAAATGGTCTTTTTCATTGGAGGGTAGGAAATAAATTTGAGAAAGGGAAATTAGGAAAGGAAGAGATGTGTTATCTAATTGTGATAATTATGGCATAGAACTGTCTAAGGAAGTGGAGGTCTTGTATTCCACTCTTCTCAATCCTTTAGGGCCACGTGCAAAAGGTAACAGGGGTTCTCATGGGTCTTGGGTTTACCTAGTCTATGGATTTGGTGGGGCATACATAGACCTAACGGAACGGTCTTGGTAGAACTCAACCCCAAAAGCTAGCTCATGAAGTGAGGGTCCCTTCACACTTATGTACTTCATATTACTTTGCTACCCACGCGATGTGGGACTTTGCTTCACATCCTCCTTCACATGCAATGTGATCACTAGGTAGTACCTGCCGCTTGCAGGCCAGGTACGTGGATTGGTACCCAACTCTGGTACTATGTTGCATGATCTTGGGTAGAACTCAACCCCGAAAGAGTTTTTAGGAATAGAGTTTTTGTACTGAAGGAAGAGCATGTGGAAAGCCACATAAAAGAGCTTTTTGAGAGGAGGCAATTAGGTTGGCATCAAAGACAGATGTCATATCATACGTTAGTTTTTGTGTTTCCTAAGGTGCGTTTTTGCATATTGCTGAACACTATAGTGTAGATGGTTTCGAAGAAGCTCGATCTGTGTTCATTTATTACGATCTTCAAGAGGTGGCTTCATATTCTACAAAAAGGAGGGATGTCACACCCCAAAATGGGAAACATGACCAGCCTTGAACCATGAGACAATTCTTGGAACACGAAGCCTCAACAAAAATAATTTTTCCAACCCAAAATGATTAAACTGAATCCTGAATAATAAAATTAAAATGTGAACCGAAATAAACAATTTTTTTTTTAGCAAACGATTACAAACTTTCCACATATTTCAAACTCCAAATTTATGAACAAAAAGCTAAGTAAACAAGAGTGCGAAAGCTGTTTGACACTATTAAAATAAATAAATATGCAAATGCCCTAGAGCTCCAAAATGGTGGGTCCCGAAACTGGCTAAAATTCCACTATTTTGCTTCATGAACTAACCTGGAAAAAAATGTGGAATAAATCCATTAACTGAATGCGTAGTGAGTAACTAAGCATTCTAAGGGTAAAAAATACAATGTGGCATACGTATAAACAATTGATAACTGAGGCTCCAAAGAAATGGTTTCAAATAACAAAGGTCAATAGCTCAACAAATAGCACCAACCGAATAAATAAGAAATGACTAGGTCAATCAATCAATGGCTCAAGAAGTAGTGTCAATTAGAGGAATAACAAATTAACGACTTGCAAGAACAATAATTGAATCACAACAATACATATTTATACAAAACACCCTACTCAAGAATATCATAATTAAGAGTGACAATAACATAGGAGTCCAAACCAAAGTGGGAACCACAGTACTAACCCAGTATCAAATGCCAAATATTTTCTCAGTCTTAGGCCCATTTTTCCAAAAGATTTTAGCACCCAGGTGCTAAAATCATGATATTTCAAATCAAAAAATGAAGTGGTTCCGTGTATCGTTTTTTATTTTTTTTCGCACCAAATTAAAGTACTCGAGCACCTGGGTGCTAAAATCTTTTGAAAAACTGGGCCTTAGCCCGTTGGATCCTACACCGTACATAGAGTCACCACATGATGGCGCCTGAGACTTTTCCCTAAGCCAATCTGGAGTAGGTCACAAGGTATTTCACAAATTTTTTCCCTATCCCATTGAGCACTAGAGCCACAAGGTATTTCACAAGTCTTTTCCCTAGCGGCCAAAGTTTCCACGATATTTTACGGGTCTTTCCCTTGGACTTTCACAAATATTTCCATGGTCCCAAACACATAAGAACAACAGCTAGCGGACGCACTTGCACGAGGAATATTCGCCGTGCCGTTGCATAGGCTCAACAACAATATGGAGTCAACAAATTGACAACAAGAAAAATAAAGGCAATCAATCAATTGGAAATACTATTAATGAATCTTGTATGCTAAAGGGTAAGTCAATCGTCAATTAACATTCAACAAATCACAAGAACAAAAGAACTGTCTAGAATCGAAAGGCTCAATGGGATTCCAAAGAAGAGGGATCACATGCTTAATCACTCTTGATCAAAATGATGGACCGCAAAATGCGATACTCAATCACAAATAAAAGATACATGTAAAACTAAAAGTATTTCATGAATAACTATACTGTTATTTGTCTATTGAATAAAGTGTAAAAACTTCTTTTGTAAGGTCAGCCAAGGAAGGCCCCAAGAACCTAATCCACTAGCCAATCTCCATGGACAACCATTGGGTTAATCTCACACCAGGAGCTTTATTACAATATTCAAGTACCCCAATTCCTCTTCACATGCACACGACGACCACTATTAATATGTCAAGGAGAATTTCTATAAACACATGCACAAACAAATTCCTATATCACATATCCACCACACTTTGCACACGTCACACACACAATCCCAATCTCTCTTTCTCTCGTTAAACCACCAAACCAAACCAAGTTTAAACGTTTAAATAGAACACTAACTATAGGGGATCAATAGATAAAATAATGTTTAGAAGAAGAGAATAGACAAACCTAAAAAAGACTGAAATCCAATTGGAATCCAATGCAAAACCATGACTGTCATCCCTTCACGGTTCTCTCTCTAAGCAGCAGTTTACAACTTTTACTATAAAAACCCTAGTGTTTTATATGTAAGGAAAATAGCATCTGTCTCCTCTATTTTGATAAAAATATCTGCTGCTGGGAAATTCCTAATTAAAGCCCAGTTTATAATCTCAAATATATCCGCATCAAAAAATAGGTGACCCAATAATAAAAAAAGGTGGCCCATTATATATACGTTCACGTAAACATATTCAATTTAGCTCAACTATATTCATAAGACAAAATATAATAACTTAAATTTTTAGAAGAGCTCCCAAAATGAATTTATTACACAATATCTGTATTTATTTATTTATTTATTTTGGAAAGAAGTTTGAAAACAAAAAATGAAAGAATTTATTATTTCTATAAAAATAATATTTTTTTAAGGAAAAAGTGGGGATGTCACTAGGAAGACTTCCATTTAGGAAAGGTTTAGTACAATTTTTTGGCTGATAGAGGGATCTTGTGGTATAGTTCAATTTGTAGCTTACTGGAGCGTAAGTATGACCATTGCTTTCCAATCAGTTGTTTTTGCATTAGTTATTACTTGCCCAACCGTCGGGAGAAACTAATGCATCGGGTGTGCTCATCAATAAGATTGATGAAGTGAAAGAAAGGAGATTCTTAAACGAGGAAAAGGATCCAATGACTTCGAAAGAATTGAATGAGAGGGTGAAAATTCTGTAGGATCCTTACATGGATTACTCAGTTGGTACACTTGACAACTTAAGCTTTTGGATTGTTGATTGTCTAGAAGGTGTCAGGGTTGGGAATCAAGCAAGCAGGCCATGAGATGAAAAGCTAGACCTTGTTTGGCCCCCAAGCTCATGGAGGGTAGTCTAGCTACATGTTGGGACATGTTAGAGAATGCAAGAAGTTAGGTAAAATCTCTCTTAAAGCTCAAACTTTAGCATGTGTTGGTTGTAATAAGGATCATAGTTGTCAAAGGTGCATGCCTAGACCCCAGGCCCATTGAGGCTTCTTATATGCGCCTTGACTAGGGCCAGGCCAAACCAGACGATTTTGAAAAGGCTCACGAAAGGCTCACAAGGTGCAAAAACACGGGCCTTTTTTGAAGAAGTATGAGATTTATTCAGCCATTGATGATCAGGAAAAAGAAAAGAGGGGATCCAAATATATGCAAACACATTGATTTTACAACTCAATCGAGTATTGACATAGCATTGGACAGAGACTGATGCAGGCCGAGACTTGCAAGGATAGGGATAACGGGATGCCACTCAGCCGAGGGCAGCGGATGCCACTCGACGCTACTAATCGCGGATGTCACTCGACACAACCAAGCCACACGTTTGATTGTAGGAGGAATCACTCACTCCAAGCAAGACGCACTTGCAAATAATTTTATGAACTCGAACTCTGATTTTTTTTATTGCATTGGATCACCAATAAATAGGCATTACAAGATAAGACCAAGACTAAAAATAAATGCTAGACAATTTTCCAACACAAACCTTCCAACTACTTATACCTAGATGCATGGACAATAATTAATATGAACCTAAAAACAATGTGATTAATGAAACTAACTTCATGCATATTTGTGCCAATTAAGACTAACTCTATATACTTTGACTAGAAAATAAAGACATGACTAGAAGCTAAAAAGACACTTTGACTAAAAGACACGTCATCCGCACGGCTGCCACACAGCTGCCATGTCATCAAGGCTAAGCTCCTGCGTCATACTCCCTTTCTTCAAAAAAAAAAAAAAAAACTCGCCCTCGAGTTGCAGCTTCTTGGCGACGGTAGAGACATTTCTTCCTTTTCTTAGATGGAATAACTTCATTCGCAATGAAAATCAATTTCTCCCTCTTCATTTTTTCCACTCTTGGGAACAACTTGATGGATTCACCGTTCATCTTCAATTCATACACATTCTCCCTACCTCGATAGATAACGTTTCTGTCCCACTGCCAAGGACGGCCCAACAAAACATCATACGAGTCCATCGGCAAAACGTTACACCAAATCTTGTCCCAATATTGACTCCCAATCGAAAATTCCACTAAACAACGCTTAGTTACAGGTATTCGTGATCCTTGATTCACCCAACTGACATGATAGGGTCTAGCAAGATATTCAGTTGGCAGATTCAAAAAGGAGACCATTTGTTGAGAAACATAATTACCTTGACTCCCGGAATCCATAATGATGAGGCCGAATGATGCCATAAGTCTCAAAAAGTTTGGTGCACTGTTCATAGACACATTCCTCTATCCAACTTGATTCATCTGCCTTGCGTTTGTTTGAAACCCAAGCTGAACTTTGTTCGGTGTCATGAACAGGCAACAAAGAGGTCAGCTCTCCCAATGCAATGTCCTTGTCTTCGGGGTCTTCATCATAGATAGGAGGCTTGGACCAATCAATCTTGGCCACCATAGCTGCAGTTTTGGAACATTCCTCATCATCAAATATCTTTTCAGCTCCCACTGGTGAATCTGGAACTCGCTGAATTACAAGACTTTCAGCATCGAAATCCGGTTCACATTGCACCTCTTTGAAAACTCCTTATGGTTCTTCATCGTAAGTTGGCTGTTGTTCCTCCTCTTTCATGAGATTCAATTCAGCATTCTTTTTAGGACATTCATAAGATCTATGCCCAAGTTCACTGCATCGAAAACACTTGATGGTATTCAAAACTCCCTTTCCTCGATCTTTGTTTCCACCTCCTTGCAGGTTGGGACGTTCAGAAGTTTGTGCAACAACCTTTTCCTCCTTGTCCTTCTTGCCTTTTGAACTTTCTGGTTTTAGATAAGAATCCCATTTCAGTTTTTCCTCAGCCTTGAGAGCCATTTGATAAGCTTCCTCAAGAGAAGATAGAGAAATCATGATAAGTTCCCCCCTGACTTTGGACTTCAATCCACTGACATACCTTGCAACAAGCTGGTCATCATTCTCATGCAGATTGTAGCGGCTCAGAAGTTGGTAAAACTGCTGTGTGTAATCTATGACAGACTGATTAGGCTGCTAGATTAGTTGATGTAGCTTCTGGTAGAGAGTTTGAGCATAATCCAACGGCAAATTTTTTTCATCAAGCTTAAGTTTCATCTATGCCCATGTGCCAACTCTTGGGATACCTTTTCTGTCTCGTCCTCGCTGATATTGCTGCCACCAAACCAACGCATGACCCTTCAACTTCGTAGCCACAAAGCCACAAATTGCACCTTTCTTTCTTCTGGCAAGTTTTTCCACTCAAAGAAAGCTTTGATAGCTGCTGTCCAATCACAATACTCATCAGCATTGAGTTTTCCTTAAAAATCTGGAACATGAACTTGTATACTTCTGTCTGTACTTTCAAGAGCACACACCAAATGATCCATAGACCATGGATTGTCAAGGGCTGGTTCTGGAATAGAGTTGGAAGTAGTTGACTGAGTATCACTCCCTTCATTACTAGAGATTGTCCATCCACTCCTTGGGCTAAGAGTTGTAGGATCTGGAATCCGTTGAAGAAGTTCAGTCATCATTTGTTGAAAAGATTGGTTAGATTGCCTCAACTCATTGAGTTGTTCTTGCACACTAGCACCTGTAGCGTTCCTTTGACGACGTGGAGGCATGGTTGACGTATGGTGGAGCTTTTTAGGAAGTGATTGGAAGAATGGGATGGAATATGAAAAGGCAAGATAAAAAAAACTTGACAACCACAGCAGGAAGACCTGCTCTGATACCAAATTTGATGCAGGCCGAGACTTGCAAGGATAGGGATAATCCCGGGATGCCACTCAACCGGGGATAGCGGATGCCACTCGACGCGACCAAGCCACAAGCTTGATTGTAGGAGGAATCACTCACTCCAAGCAAGACGCACTTGCAAATAATTTTATAAACTCAAACTCTGATTTTTTTTATTGCATTAGATCACCAATAAATAGGCATTACAATTTACAAGATAAGACCTAGACTAAAAATAAATGCTAGACAATTTTCCAACACAAACCTTCCAACTACCTACATCTAGATGCATGAACAATAATTAATATGAACCTAAAAACAATGTGATTATAATGAAACTAACTTCATGTATATTTGTGTCAATTAAGACTAACTCTATATACTTTGACTAGAAAATAAAGACATGACTAGAAGCTAAAGACACTTTGACTAAAAGACACGTCATCCGCACGGCTGCCACATAGCTGCCATGTCATCAAGGCTAAGCTCCTGCGTCAGAGACAGATGAAATCCTAGCTATCGATTTTGGACTTCTTCTTTTTCTGGCTGCTGCTTCTTTTTCTTTCGCTGTTTTTTTTTAAATTTTCTTCTTCTCCAAGTCTTGCTTTAATTTTATTTCAAATGTTGGATGCTTGTCTATTTTGTTGATTTTGACATTTTAGTTCTCTATGAAAGAATTGTTAATTATGACATTTGGTGGATATTTTTATGGATCTTTAGCGTGTTACACTGGTTTAGTGTTTTATTATTTGAAGTATTGGTGTATACCGTTTTTTTTGTTGCTATTTTTCTCGCCTAAGTGTGCCTCGCTTGAAAAAGGCCCGTGCCTCGCCTAACGCCTCGCATCTAGAACCCTACAAAAAATTGTGCCCCTCGCCCTTGAAATTGTGACAAAGATCTAGTTGTCAGATGTGGTTTGCCAAGGGTGACCCGTAGCAGTCTTTGAGGTATTCTAAGGTGGTATGCAAAAGTAATTGATGGTGGTTGGTCTCTCCCTGTGACTAGACATGGGAAGTAATTTGTGTTCGACCAATAACCTACAGCTTATGCTTTTGGGAACTCTAATATATATATATATATATATATATATATATATATATATATATATATACATAGGATCCCGTTCTACTAAGGACTCCCTCAAACTCATAATTTGCGGACCTCATGGATTGGGGTCGAATCTCAACGATCCAACCGCTCAAATGTGATTAAAATGTGATTTTAAAGGTCACCACGAGGATTCATCTAAAAAAAATACTTGGAAGGGCTTCATTTGAGCATTTTTCGATAAATTATATATGTACGGTTATTATGAAAAACCGCTCGGATGAAGCCCTTTTGGGTATTTTTTTTTTGTGAATTCTCGCATTGGCCATGGAACACATGTTTTAAACACATTGAGCGGTTCGGATCGTCGAAATTTGGTCTGGAAAATCAAAAAAGGGGTGGTCCTCATAGAAGAGATCTTTGAGGGAATCCTCAATAGATCATCTTCCTATATATATATATATATATATACCCACACACCACACTTTCAGTCCAAACTCCCGGATTTTAAAAAAATCCAGACCTCATTGATCCCGATCAAACTTCGATGATTCGAACCGTCCAATGTGTTTAAAAGGTGTTTTTTATTGCCCCCGTGAGAAATCAACCAAAAAAAAAATACCGGGAAGGGCTTGATCCGACCAGTTTTTCACAAAACTGTATGGTCCGGATTTTTTTAAAATTTTGGGATCCCTGACCGATAGTGGATTATATATATATATATATATATATATATATATATATATATATATATATATATATATATATATGTGATCATGAACTCCTAAGGGATCCTTTATTAAAAATTTAGTGCGGACCTAGCCTTTTTTCAACTTTCCGGATCAAATTTTGACGATCTGAACTGCTCAATGTTTTTAAAATGCATTTTTAAGGGTCTACGTGAAGATTTGGCAAAAAAAATACACGGAAGGGCTTGATCCAAACAGTTTTTGGTAAAACTGTACATATATCGTCAAAATTTGATCCGGAAAGGTGAGGTCCGCACCAAATTTTAATAAGGGTTCCCTTAGGAGATCATGATCCTATATATATACGGTAATCTTTACATCCGGACTCCCGAGAATAAGAAAAAATTGTTTTTTTTTTGTTTTCCAAATTATTTTTGGAAAATCCAAGCCGTCCAATGTGTTCAGAAGGCTTTTTCAACGGTCCACGCGGGAAATCTTCAAAAAAAATAATACCGGGAAGGCCTTTATCCAAGCAGTTTTTGCAAAAAATGTATATTCGTGGACCCTTGAAAACACTTTCTGAACACATTGGAGGATTGGATCGTCAAAAAAATGTTTGGATCATGGAGGTCCGGAAATGGGAGGCCCGGATTAGAAGCTTAACCTATATATATATATATATATATATATATATATATATATATATATATATTAATTATTTACACAGAAATCTTCTTATCCACACCTAGAAATAAGAAAAAAATGGGTTTTTTTGTGTTGCAAATTTTGTTTGGAAAATCTGATCCGTCCAATGTGTTCAGAAAGTGTCAAGGGTCTACGCCGAAAATCTTCAAAAAAAAAAAAAAAAAATTATCGGAAGGGGCTGATCCAAAATTTTGTTTTTCAAAAAAACGTATTTATATATTTTGCTTAAAATCGCTTGTATTTTTTATTAAAACTGCTTGGATCAAGCCTTTCCCGGTATTTTTTTTTTTGAAGATTTTTCGCGAGGACCCTTGAAGACACCTTTTGAACACACTGGACGGATCGGATCGTCAAAATTTTTTTTAGATAAAAAGTCCGGAAATCAGAAGTCCGAATAAGAAGCGGAACCTATATATATATATATATATATATATATATATATATATATATATATATATATATATATATATATGTAGTCCCCTTCTAGTCCGGGATCCGGGACTCCGGACCCCTATGATCCGATCATTTTTTTGACGATCCGAGCCGTCCAATGTGTTCAAAGGTGTTTTCAAAGCGTTCACGAGAGAAATCTTCAAAAAAAAAAAAAATTACCGGGAAGGGCTTGATCCAAGCAGTTTTCGCAAAATTGTAATTCCTTGAAAACACCTTCTAAAAAAATTGGACGGCTCGGATTTTCCAAAAACAATTTGCAAAACAAAAAAAAAGAAGGTTTTTTCTTATTTCTGGGAGTTCCAGATAAGAAAATTCTCGTGTGTATATATATGTGTGTGTGTGTGTGTGTGTGTGTAAATGTATTTTTTTTTTGTTTTAAAATATGCAGTAGCTAAAAGAGGAAGCAACTTTATTTAGTAGTCATCATGCGTAGTTAAATGTTGACTTGTGGAGATTTTGATAACATAATGCTTATTCTCATCCTTTTCCTCTTCTTTTGTCAGGGACCAGTTTATCTCAAAGAGCTCAACCCACATTTCTTGCCTCTCCCAAAATACGTTTCACAAATCTCTCCTGGACCAAACTACGATTACTATTCATCAAGTATGCGCTTTACAGTATCGTCACCCGTGGTATGTGAATCATACATGACTTCTTCCATTGTGAGATTCTTTAATGTACAGTCCTACGTGGTTTATAAACCTCCATTTGGTGTTCGTCAATAGCTTGCTTTTTAGATTCTTGTCCAGAGACAACTTGAAATCAACCAAAAGAGGGCTGTGGTATAAATGGAATCTTCTGCACAAATAGAATATTTGTTGGTCTAATTATAGTATCAACCCTTTCAAAAAGTAAATAAATCATACTGGCTGTGTTTGGTTAGGAGTTTTGAGGGAGTTTAGTTTAGTTTTGATGATGTAAGCAGGTGTAATAAGTGGAGAGAGATAGAGAGAAAAGTGAAAAAAATGATGATGTCAACAAAACAGAAACAAAACTAAACCGGAGGAAAACAGACAACCGAACATGGCCACCATCAGCTTGCACCTAAACAAGATACTCATGCACGGGAAGTCTTGGCCTTTCTGACTTACTGAAACATGGTTCTGTGGTTGGGTCCATTCTTTTTGATCAGTTTGAGTCCATTCTTCTTTCACTCTCCCTTCCACCCGATTAGCGCCTAGCAATTTTTAGATGCCTGATGGTGACTGCAGATCTTGTCAAACGCTTGCATATTTTATGTTCCACAGATGCCTGATGCTGTTGTTGATTATGACTTGTCAAATGGCAAGTGGAACATTGTTCAGCAGCAAAATATGCTGCTTGACAGAACACGAGTTTTGTATGGAACATCTGTTAGCAGTGTTGAAAAGTCATCCATCTACCGAAGTTTGACAAATGAAGCCAGTTTTGAAGATGACCACTTGTGGAATGACCTCACTGAATTTTATGCCTGTGAGAATTATGATGTCTCTTCATGTGATGGAGTTCTAGTGCCTTTGACTATTGTCTATTCACGGACAAGGAAAAAAGTGGGTCATAATCCAGGATTACTTCATGGGCATGGAGCTTATGGTGAACTGCTTGACAAGCGGTGGAGAAGTGAATTGAAAAGCCTTCTTGATCGTGGCTGGGTGATTGCATATGCTGATGTCAGGTTTGTTTAGCATCAGTTACTCCCGCTATCACAAAATGTCTAAGCATAATTTGCTAAAGTACATTATTTGGATGGTGTCTTCTCAGAGGTGGAGGTGGTGGTGGTAAAAAGTGGCATCATGATGGAAGACGAACAGGAAAACTTAATTCCATTGATGATTATGTTTCCTGTGCTAAATTCCTAATCGAGAAGGAGATTGTGCAAGAAAATAAGCTCGCTGGCTGGGGTTACAGTGCTGGTGGACTCTTGGTTGCTTCGGCCATTAATCTTTGTCCAGATTTATTCCGTGCCGCAGTTTTGAAGGTACACAAACTTCCTACTATGTTGGATGTCCGTGCTTTGTTACCATCTGTTTCCTACTTTCGTGTTCTAGTGTACACATAGAGGTGACTTTTTTGGTCGGTATTATCATAAAGAAATATTGTCTGATGTATCCTTTTAACTGTTACTGTCTCCTTTTTACTGTAATTTTAAAGAATACCATCACATGAAAATTCATCTTGAAATTATGGTTGTGAGGATTCTTTATTGATTATTTTGCTTAATCTTGTAGTGTACGCATCTTTCCTGTTTGATTCTTCCTTATTGTAACCATCTTAATTTTTTTATTTTGTCTGATTTGTTTTCTGTTTGTTATAGGTTCCGTTTTTAGATCCAAGTAACACCCTCCTCTATCCCATTTTACCACTTACACCGGTTGACTATGAAGAATTTGGGTACCCTGGAGACATTGAAGATTTTTGTGCTATACAAAATTATTGCCCGTATCATAATATTCAGAAGGACGTTTTCTATCCAGCTGTTATGGTTAGCTCATCATTCAATACCAGGTAATTTATCCATTTTTGTTGTCTTTCCCTCTGGTGCTAGAGTTGCAGTTTGTGGAGTAATGGGTAGACGAAAATCACTTGGCTAAGGTAGAAATGCAAGTTACAGGACAAGAGGGTTGTATTGGCTGTCAGATTGGAACCCGTATGATTTGCAGGCTGTGTTGTGGAATAATAATTGTATATTTCCAGGTTAAAAATTGTGCTTAAAATGTGAACTTAAGATATTTATGCTAGGAAGAGGTACAACACTCCATGCTCGCACGTATCATTTTACTGTTGGTAAGTACGGTTCTGTTAACATTCCTTACCTGTAGCTTAATTTCCGGATTTAACCATGCAATGCATTTTCCCCCTTTTACCAACTTGGAATATAGAAATATTAATAAGCAAAATTTAAGGGATTTGTAAATACTATGATTTGAAGAAAAGTAAGTATGGCTTTCACCAGAAAAAGAAAAGTGCATGTTACATGCTTACAACAAACTGAGTGGGCTGGTCTAAAGAAATGTATATGTAGGGTTTCCGATTGTTACTGTCGATGGTCACCGTAGCACTCTTCATCAGCGCTGTCGTCGTTGGCAATCGGAAGCTTCATCATCATTCCCCTGGCTTCTGGCTATAGGGGAAGAGAGAGAAACAATATTTTATGGGGATGGATGATTAACAGTGCCCCCGGTATTTTTACCTAGGTATTGTTTATATATCTATGGTGAACAGTGTTTTGCCCTAGGTGCTGCACCACCCTTTTCTTTTTCCTCTTCTCTATTTTGCCTCAAAATATCCTTTACCATGGCTGCTGCTATTGCTCTAACAACTAAATTGAGTAAGTTAATGAGCCATGCATATTGTGCAAGAGATTGAGCATTGGTTAAGGGGTGCCACAATAATATCAATGGTAGATTGTATTGATCTCCCTTGATGTTTGTGACAATAGCAGATACCTCTCCTTAGGTTTCTGAAATAATAGTGACCTTTCCTATAAGACATGTCAGCCCAACTCTGTTAACAGATTTGTAGGGGCCGAACAGTGCCATTTTAAAAGTATCAATTATGTTCCCAAGGTATTCCATCTGTAACCTGGAAACCTCCAAGGCATGCTGCCAAATGGTGATGTTGGAGGGACCAGTTGGCTGGGCTAGGAAGCCAGCCTCATCTACTACCTAGATAAAAGCAGGACTTGCCCTGTTTGTTTGTTTGTTAAACAGCTCACCTCAAATGACAAACTTGCCCATTACTTTTCAATTTATGACCCATGCATCCTGAGAGAAAAAAACAAAATTGCAGCAAAGACCTTCTTCCACCGCCCCATCAGCCCTTTGTCCGTTTCCACCTACCGGCCTTACGAGAATGACACAAATACTCTGGGCCCTGATATTATTGGCCTCCCAAACGACCGCCGATGTTTTTTTCGGCCCCATGGCAAGCATCTGCTCTCCGGCCAGCTATGTATGTTGGACACAGCCACGTCTGACATCACGTGTCTCGTCAGCCAACCTACCTACCGTGAGCTACGCCGGCGGATACGCACACAAACAGCACCTAGAATTATTCTGAAATTAAGTTATTCTTCCTTTTTGAAATTAAGGTATTCTTCCTTTTTAGCTACATGCTACAACTTACTCCACATTCCTGTACTGAAATACCCCAACCTTCACCTATTTGGTTCTCAAACCATCGATTGGCAACCATGGAGGTCGAATTATTGTAAGTTTGTAATGCAAATTTGTATCCTCCCTATACTTCACCTGTTTCCCAATTGCCTTTGGTTGAGTATTTGTTGTTCAATCAATCTCCTGGTAGGTAAGTTGTTTGATTAAATTATCAAGTGAAAAATGCCTTACCTCAGAAAAAGCTTTAGCATCATATTTTCTGTCGCCATAATCTTGCATTATGAATTGGAATTGGCTCTGCATCGACCGAATCAACAGAAGCCCAAGGAGTCCTGCTCTTAGGGCGAAAAATGATCGCAGAGTTTTAGCTGGTAGGTAAGATGATTGCTTTGATTTCAATCCCATCTTTTCTCCATCCAATGCACAGCCTCCTTTTAGTCAATTTATTTAGATTTATATCAGGTTCTTAGGTAAAATGTTTGCTGATTTGTCCAAGTTTCATAACTTTGTCCCTACTGATTTGTTATGCCCGTGGTTGGCAGGTTAAAACATAGCTATTAGTTAGGTTGTTAAAAGCATCACGTCGAGTGTATGGACAAAAACGAAAGATAATTGGTGGCGAAGCGCGAGGATTACCAGCTCAGAATTTTGGAGATTCTAAAGACTTTAGCTACTTATAAGTATCTTTATGGTAAAACTTGTAAAATAAACCTATTTCAACTATGCAATCTTTTTGCCAAAGTTATTAAAATAGAAGTGATGGAAGGAACAAAACTTCAAGTATCCACTTTTCCTTTGATATCTTCAGCTGCATTGTTACAGAAATTGCTATAAGTTTATCTAGCAAACGATTGGGGAAACTGGGACTGTGGGGCATTTATATCTCTGGGACTCCAATGAAAGGCATCCTTCTTACTTGACTTGCTCACCATAATCTTGCATTAGGAAACCACTACGTCCCAGCATAGTCGCAAAAGTTACAAATCATCTGGAGGCCTTTATTGTGGCAGTTATTACCATTTCCACCCTATCTATTTATTCGGTTTGTACACAGCCATTATCATGTTAATTGATTTGGTAGTACTGATAGTCTAATTTCTCATATGAAGCTCAGTGTTGCAAAACCGGTCATAAGCCCTATCTTTTTTAAATTTAAATTACTACAAACGTTATTGACACCATCATGGTCGTACGTGATTTAAATAGATATTAAAGATTACCATGTTCAATAACTTCACATTAGCAGATCAATTATGAACAAAACACCACAGCCTTACTTTGTCAAAATTAGACAGCTTTCAGATGATGTGCAGACGTTACTCTAACAAACCCAGGGAGTGTGACTTCAAAAGACAACATTTCGTAATGAATTTTATGGAACGTGTTAACATAGAAAACCCTTGACAAATAAATATCGATTCAAAGTACCTTAACTCTAAAGTTATTGGGCTTAGGGAATTTGGGATGGTTAAATAGTCTTTACGGCTTACTACTTCTCTTTTCCTCATACATTGATCCTTTGGGTGATATTTTCCTTTTAGTTCATTGAATTTCTGTTCTAGATTACTGAGAAAGCGTTGAGTCTGATTGATACATAGGAAGTAAATCTCACTAATATATTACTCCCTCCGTCCCAATTTCTTGGCCCCTTTTGGGGAAGCGGGTTTTTAAGGGGTGTGAAAATTTTGTATTGACTTTTCTATTTTGCCCCTAAATCCAGTTAATATTACTGTGACCAAATTTGTGAGGCTAATTTATTATATGAAAGTCAAAACATATTCAATATGGATCTTGTTTAACAGATATCAATTAATTTTATAATACAAAATTTTCAAAATCATAAAAACTATTATAAAATAAAAGATAATAGATTAGCCAATTAAGATGGGAAAAGTACTTTTTAAGGGTAAAATTGGAAAGTGACTCAATTTTGATGGATGTTTTTAGAAGTAGGACAAATATTTTGGGACATCCCAAAATGGAACGAAGGACCAAGAAATTGGGACGGAGGGAGTATAAGATTCGCTGCAAGAATGTGAGTAAATTTTTTTAGCTGCATACATAGAGTATCTATGTCATCCTAAAGGTGAAAATAGAAGCCACTTTGCCATTGGAAAGCAAGCATTTTAAGTGGACTTGCTCATAAAAAGAGGCTTTCACACATGATGGCGCCATCGTTTGTGAGGCAATAGATTACTGTTTTGCATTTCCTCATAGATATTGATGACGCGGGTGATATTTTCCAGTCTTTTAGATTTCGTTGTAGACTACTCAGAAAATTCACAGTCCATACACTTTTGGCAAGATATTCTTACTCCTGTGGCCTTGCTTATATGTTGTTTTCGTACAGTATGCTACTTTCAGACATTCTATGTTAAAGCACCCTAAGATTTTGACTTCGAGGGTCATGCGTTCTACCTTTGTAGAGGGCCCCACATAAAGTATTGAGTCTTTTTTATGCACAGGAAGTAAAGTTCTTTAACCTATTATAAGATTTGCTGCAAGATTGTGAGTCAAAAGTAATTTTTAGGTGTTGTCCTAAATCTGAAAATGAAAGCAACTTGCCACTGGAATAAAAATAAGATGAACCAAGCTCTTTTTAAGCATACCTGCACCCAACATTACAAATCCAATCCCCTGTAACATAGGTTAAGACATTGTTGAATTGTCATTTAGCATGATGATTGCCAATATCCCATCTAAATTTTGGTCCAAAGCCACATAATACTATGGAATAGAAGATAAAAATTTACCCGTCATAGTAAATAAGGTACCCAGACTTCGTCCCAACTTCTCTGCATGAAGGTTGTGAGCACTCCAATTATAGTTACATATTTGATGCAATGTTAGGAAAACACTTCTCCCCTCATTCTAAAAGCATGATAGGTTTTTATTGTCATCAAACTTATGATTTGGTTCAAGTTTGGTTTCAATCGGTTTGCATGCTTGGTTACCAGCATATGCAGTTTGGCCTGCTAAACAACATACTAGGCTGAAAAGATTAATTGCAATCCCAGCCTGCCTTTGTGGGACTGAGGCCCTTACGATCTGTTAAATGGATGCTTTTTTGATTTTGAAATCGAAGCCCAGAAAAAGGTTGAGAATTCTAGAGGTGGTACAGCTAGAACCGAAGAACTTGAGAATTCTAGATACTGATTATTTTCACCAGTTTCTTTCTCCAAAAGATGATCAACTATGTGATGAATTCTGGGCTCCCAAATTTCTGTTCTCTGGAATGATCTACCACAGTACCACGGACCTCTTGGTCCAAGTAACTGGCTGGTTTATAAAAATTATGATTTATCCACCTACTTTGCTACAGTACTTTGTGTTTGTCAAGCTTCGTACTTTAGTATGTGTGTGTGCGCCCCACGAGAAAACAACACCTTTTTTCCCCCCTTTAGTTAACTGATTGAACAACTTCTACACTTGTTATTTGCTTTCCCTTTATAACTGATTGAACTTCTTGTAAATTTGTGAATCGCTTTCCCTTGATTATATGGGCATCTTGATCTACTAGAGAGATGGTCAGTTGAATGGACAACCTCCAAATTCATCTTTCACATGAAAGTGGCACAATTAGGGAAACATCTTCCCAAAACATCATTGACGTTGACCTTAAGGAGTGATCTGGGACTTTTGTGTTCAAAATTTCTGTACTAGAAACTTACGCCTAGATTATCATGTGCTGAATACTTGGAATTCACAAAAATATTGTTTAAATTTTCTATATCTAAGCCATATGCTGCATGCTTTGAATTTCACAAAACACTGTTTCCATTTTCTTATGCCTTGCTTATATTGCAATAATCCATGCGCTATCAACCACCACTTCCTCCAGTCAAGCCTGCAGATACTTCAACCACTACTTTCTCCGGTCAAGTCCATAGATACTTGGCTGCCAAAGCAAGTGCATCGCACGTGCCTCGGTGCTAGTTCAAGTAAATTCACTGCTTGGCACACCGAAGAAGCCTAAAAGGCGCGATTGCCTTAAGCCCAGTACCTAGTAGTCTTCATGGGCCAATAGCAACGTGGTGGCTCGGCCAGATGTCCGCATCGGCTTTTAATATTGCTCGGTGCAAAAGGCCGTGAGCAACCAAGTTCACATTGCCATACCTGATGCTGAGCAGTCCCTTCATGCTGAATGGTGCAGTCCAGGAGCGGGTAGGGCTGACTTGGCACAGGCGTGGCACATGTGAGTAATGGGGGACGTCTCGTAACTGTTTGTGATCATCACAGTGACGTTAGCCTAACGCTGTATGCCACGTGTCGAACGTTCCATGATGCATGTGCTCGCAACTGTCCAGCTCGCCCTCGTCTGGAGTGACGTCAGCCGAACGGTTATTGAGCACATGCAAGGCACGGTGATTCTTGGAGCCCAAATCAGGCTCACCCTATAAAAGATACTCGCTCCGTTCAGATTTGTTAGTCTATTTTGGGAGTTTGTGCTACTTTTTAAATGATTCAGCTATTAATATCGCTCGGCACAAAAGGCCGTGAACGGTCCCTTCATGCCAAACGGTGCAGTCCAAGAGCGGGTAGGGTTGACTTGGGACGGGTGTGGCACATATGAGTAGTGGGGATGTTCTCATAACGATTTGTGATCATGACAGTGACGTTAGCCGAACGTTGTATGCCATGTGTCGAACGTCCAATGGATGTATGTGCTCGCAACCATCTAGCTCGTCCTCATCAGGAGTGACATCAGCTGAATGTTAATTGCTCGTGCAAGGCATGGTGGTGCTTGGTGCTCAAGTCAGGCTCACCCTATAAAAGTTAAAGTACAGCGAGAGGAAAGTACGTTCAAACTTCTCATTCTCTCAAACCCCAGATCTAAGTACTTTTCCTCTCCTTTCGTTAAAGTACCGTTTTGGACTTCAAGGTCTAGTCTGGTACTAACATGGGTGTTCAACGTGTAGGCGAGGAGCTTAGGTGAGGAAACACCACCCATCGACCAGGGGTTTAAGGAGGGGTTGAAACCAGAAGTTGAGACCCCACAAGATCCTTTGATTTTGCAAATTTACCCCTCGCATAATTATCTTTAGTGAAAAACTTGGAACAAATATTTAGGCACCACATCATCCGATGAAGCAAACTTCTTTTTTTTTTTTACATTTATTAAGGGAAAGGGGATTCTCACCAAAGGTTGGAAGAAACACCTGAGGGCAAAGCCCAAACACTTGTGGGCCTAAAGTGCCCAGATAAAACAATGAAAATATTACACCCAAAGGCCTAGAAAGCCCAAATTTAACAATAAAGCTCAAAATAGAGGAACCTAGCCTAGACAAGTGGGCCAGGCCCACCAAAAGAAAACCCTAAACCTAGCCTACGTCAAAATGCAAAACATCCACCTCAGCCGCCCACCTTGCTTCTAATGGCCGCAACCACTGTACGGGGATAAAATCCACGTATGAGAGTGACTCCGTGCTTCTTCACCGGAACCCTAATTCTGCAAGACAAACAAAGAGTTAAGAGCACCTTTGCCTCTCGTCGGCAAAGGCCCTCTGATGCTTAAGTTAGTCTAGAATCACTAATTAAGCCAAAGACAATGCGTATAATTGAGTGTTACAGCGTGCCTTTCTTCATGGGTATCATGCTTTATTTACAGGTGTTAGTTTACTAGTTGAAAAAGGATTCTCATAGCCCTAGTTTTCTAATTACATTAGGAAACCTTTCCTAATAGGACTCGTCCTATTAGATATCGTAGTGTTGTATATACCAGATCTCTTCTTGTAGTAGAGTTCCTTTCCATATAGGTCTCTTTCCTATATGACCATGCAATTGGACCTGCATTAGGAGTCTTCATAATGCATTCCTAACTCCATAAGGAATTCCCTTATTAACTCCTTAGAGCATCATTATCAGCCTACCCAAAATTTTCACCAAATTTAACCTAAAAAACACCTTTTACAATTTAGCAAGTCACTTTTTAAAAAACTCACAAAATCAGACTCTCTATTCTAACTTTACCCCTATTTTTCTATTCAATAAATACCACTTGTGTGCAACCACACAGGATTATTTCCCCTTACTTTTTCCCAAACCCACGTTCTCTCTGTCTCAATGTCTATCATTTTCCCCTTTCCCCTTTCACAAACCCAGACCACTCCTCTCCGATCTCCCACCCCACTGCCTCTCTCTCTCTGATCATGGGTGTGCAATGGGTGTGCAATTTTCTTGCCATGGCTATGTCAAGTGAAGAAGATGGGTCTGGCGTGGGAGAGGTACAGAATAGGATTCCATGGGTCAGCGATTTTCCGGCCATGGCTGTGTGATTCAGGCCAGTGTGAGATCAAACTCATCTCAGATCTAGATTTTGGCCACTGGGCAATTTCCGACCACTTTTCCGGCGAGTATCAGGTGAACAATCTGGCCATTTTCTGTTGAAAATCAGTTGGTGTTGTTGATGTGCTGGCATAAGAAATTAATAGAATTAAGAAAAGTGAGTGAACAATGGCAACTTAGATTTGTTAAGTTACTGTTCATTCCCTACAATTTTGTGATAATTTGGGTAGCCTGATTTTGAGTGGTTTTTCCTTTGTTTTTCCTCTCTCACTTGCTACTTTGACTTTTGGTTGGGTTTGAGTTGACTGATGAAGATGCTCTTAAATCACAGGATTGCCTCTTATCACGTAAGAGACTAACCCCGATCCTTCTAGAATACCTTACCGCCTCATTCTTTTGGGGCAGTCTTAACCGTTATGCCAAACAACTCTGCATTGGCCCCATTGGGCCTAATCTGCATGTGCCGAGTTATACCAAGCTAGACATGTAGACTTGTAATGCAACCTTGGCCATATCCGTAGCCTGACTAGCTCGGCTATACCCTAAGACATCCTCATGTTGTTACCGCCAAGCTAGTCCACCTTCACTTGGTGTTCATGTTACTGTCCTGACCTCATTCATGGTCAAGACTTGTTCGGCGTAGGGTCAAAGGACCCTTTTACAAAAATGCCGAGCTAGCTTCCCTCTCATGGTGCTTACACGAGCATGTGTTCTGCTCGTGCTATATATTTCCTATAAGCATTTGGGTTTCACCCTCTCCAGCCACCACCACCATCAGCTCGCCACCACCTCAAAAACCACCAACCTCCACCAGTTAACCCAAGGATAGACGTAACCGATGACCAACAAATCCATACTGCCTCGAAAAGCTCCCACAACCACGGACACCCAATAGCACCAATGGCGGGAGACCACAACGATTACCACCACCACTGTAGCACCACCTTGCCGTTAGGCCTAAGCTGGAGATCCAGAAAACTAGCCGGAGATGCACTTGATGGATGGAAACTGAGAAACAAAGGATGGAGATGGATGCAATGTACCCATAATGATGAAAGGCCAGGGGTCGGGGAGAGAGAGAGAGAGAGAGAGAGTCCGCTGAAGCAAAAATTAACTGAAGAAAACTATAGGTGATCCCAACAATAGTCCCTACTCCCTATCTAAATCTAATACTAACATTTCTCAACCAGTTTCATTCAATTCCCGATGTGTGTGTGTGTGTGTGTGAGAGAGAGAGAGAGAGAGAGAGAGAGAGAGCTGAGGCAAAAATTAACTGAAGAAAACTATAGGTGATCCCAAACTATATTCGGTATTGCTGTAAGTTTAAAGATAACATTTCTCGACCAGTATTTCATTCATTTCCCGATCCACCATTGTTGACACCACGGATCATCACTGACGACCAATATTCTACCAATATGTAGGATGGAACAGAGACAAACTCAGACAAGGACATGTACACCGGACACAGGAATACTAAAAAAATAGGGACAAAACTGTAAAATAAAAAAACACTTGTGATACTTACATTGTAGACACTAATAACTATCTGCCAACAACCAAAAGTCCAAAACCAAAGGAAACATGATTTATTTGTTCTTCTGATGAAAATGGAAAAACACTGAATGCTCGGTTTGGAATACACTAAATATTTATTAACCTTGAATATGTTACACACACACACACCCCTGCGGAGAGACGCAGCTGCTAATTAACCAGGTCAAGTTAGGTTTCTAACAGTTTAAGACTTGAATGTTTCCTTTATTTTAGTTATACAATCCATTAGTGTATAATATATCCTGCTTTAAAACTGTTTCTTTTCAAGGTAGCATTATTAAAGAATTAATAACGTGTTCCCTTTTATATGGCGTGATTCCAGATTTGGAGTTTGGGAAGCAGCAAAATGGGTAGCACGAGTACGTGAGCGTTCAATTTATGATCCTGAACGCCCAATACTGCTCAACTTAACAGTGGACATAGTGGAGGAAAACAGATATTTGCAGTGCAAGGAGTCAGCTTTAGAGACTGCCTTTCTTATAAAGATGATGAATTCCTGATATGCTTTTGTGGATCTAGACCTGTCTCAGAAATCCAAGGAAGCTTACAGAGCGGAATGTGCATATCTTCAGGATTAAATTCAAGTCTCTGTCAATCTACAGATGTAAAACCCTCTACCCGTCAAATAGATAGATTTTATCGAACTCGTTTCTCTTGGGTGCCTGTCAATGGATTGGATCAGGATCCGATCCGATCCGATCCAAATCTGATTAGTTCAAATCCGAATGGTCTGCCCCGACCTGGTGAACCTGACCCGTTCCCGTGCTCACTCCTGTATCCAAGGACATTTTTATCCGGGATCTATTGAACCAAACAAACCCGGATATCTCTATATGCAAATGCTAGGTACACAACCGGGTTACACTTTTGGTTCCACTTCCAGGTTTTTTGGGTCCAAAATGACGCCGTTTTGGACCCGGGTCAAACAAAAAAAAAAGAAGAGAAGCCCCTTTCCCCTTCCATTCAATCGTTGGAGAGAGAGAGAGAAGAGCGACGAGTTACAGCGAACACCACCGCCCAAGGCAACCACCTCCTCGCGAAAACCGGCCGACCACCGCTAGAAATTGTTAAAATCTCAAAAAATCAGGGTTCCTATTTCTTGCAGAAAAACCAGACCCTATATGTTTCGATCTCTTCCATTAAGAAAGGTAAGTGCTGTTCTAGGTCTCTTCTTTTTCTTCTCTAATAATTGATATCAATTTGAGAAAAAAATTCTTGGGTTTAAGCCAGATACTGAACAAAATTGAAGTGGGAATAATTGAAGTGTTGTTCTAGGTTAGAATCTTGTTGGCGTACAGAGGTGGTGGTGGTCGCCGGAGTGGGAGATGTCCTTATCTGTGTGATTTGCGGTGGAGGTGGCAACGGTAGTGGCGTTGGAGGTCGATTTGTTTCTTCTCTCCCCCCTGAACGTCTGAAAAATTTGGGTAGGGAGGGGAAGGGGAAGCCGTGTTTTCTTATTTTCACTTGTTTTTCCCCTTATTTTTGGCTACCTGGTCATTTTGGACCCAATAAACCCGGAAGTGTACCTAGCAGCTCTCTTATAACTGGAGTGACAAAAGCTGTGTTTGGTTTAGAGTTTTAGTTTAATTTTGATAATGTAAGCAGGTGTAATAAGTGGAGAGAGATAGAGAGAGAAATGATGATGTCATTAAAATCAAAACTGGCTCAAAACTTGTAAACGAACATTGCCTTTATGATTTAGCAGGTCTAGATTTATGCAGTTTGAGCTACCCTTTCTCTGGAATTAGAAAATTTGGCATTTTGCAGCTCAGCTAGTTATACGTATCATGTACTCATATGCATTTAACTGATTTCAAAGTTTTTTTTATTACAACTAACATTCTGACTTTTTGCCAAGAAAAAGAAAAAAAAAGACCACCCCAGTTTGGATTTTTTTCTAGTACATTGCATACATAAATATGAAACTAGAAAAATCCAGTTTCATTTGAAAATACAAATAATTTTAGATCACTGTGTTCTAACCTAGCGTTTGAAAACATTTTTCAAAAAAATTGGGTAAAGGTTTTAGCCTCATTTCCCCTTCCCCTCTCTCGCTCTCCTTAAGGCTCTGTTTGGAACTTGTAGAAAAGAAAAAACAAATCTTAAAAAAATTCCTTACCTTGTTTGGTTCTTAAAAACCGAAGGGAAAACTTCAAATTGTCAATTCAACATTCCTCCAATTTCTCCTCAACTTTTTCTCTCATTTTCTTCTTAATTATTTCCCTTCCAAACACAGCCTTAAAATTCCAAACATGACTGGCTATGGGTTGAATCTTGAGACCTTTGGGCTGAGTCCTGGATTCATTCACAGCCCAAAAGACCACAACACAACGACGTGTTAGACTCACTGTTACTGTTGCGTCGTCGTCAACCTTCGAATCTCGTGAATCCTTACAACTTAGAAAACCCACAACTTCATCAGTTAAAAATCTCAACTTCATCACCAGATTCGGTAACGAAACCCTAAGTCTCCCAAATATATTCCTCTGCGTACACTGTAAGCTTTTCAGAATCAAGCTTCACTTTTCTATTCCAAATTTCTTGTGCTGTATTGATATGAATTGGTTTGTGATTTTGTAAGGAGATGAAGTACTTGTTGGACCGATTTTTTGGATCGGGAATTGGATTTTGGCTATGCGGATAAGGATTTGGTTTCCGCAGGCTAATAAAGGTGGATTTTACGGATCCAAATACGACCCAACGATTTTTTTCGTGGAATGGATAGGAATGGATTTCTCAGTTTCATCTTCTTGTTGTTGATTGTTTCCGATTGCTCCTGTGCTGTCTCTCTCGGTGGGGCGCCAGAGAATTCTACTGTAACAATTCTCTCTCTCTCTCTCTCTCTCTCTCTCTCTCTCGTATGTGTATATGTGACATGTGTGTCTGTGTATTGTGTATGGTGTATAGGAATCTTTTGTTAGTCGTTAACCCCATGGTTCACCTAAGCCACCCAGCTTGGCTAGTAATCTCAGGTGACTTAGGCCTTCTGATTTTAGGTTGGATATCTAACATGGTATCAGTATTAGGTCTTGGAAGCCTATATAGCAAATTGGTTTTAGGTTGGAAATATAACATGTTGTCAGAACTAGATCTTGGATGGCCGCACCCCACATGCTATCGGGCTGCACACGAGGTGAGTGTTAGAAATTGTTCCACATTGCTCAGTTAAGCCACCCATGCTGTTTAATATGATGAGAGGTCACTCCACATATAACCAATTGGTTTTAGGTCGGAAATCTAACATGGTATCAGAACTAGGTCATGGATGGCAGCACCAAACGTGCTATCGGGCTGCACACGAGGTTGCTATCAGGCTGCAAACTAGGTGTGTTGGGAATTATTCAACATTATCTCTTAAGCCCCCCAAGCTCAATATAATTGAGAGGTCACTCCACCTATTGCCAATTGGTTTTAGGTTGGAACCCTCAAAGGAATCTAACATCTTTTATGCGTGTGATTCTCTCTCTCTCTCTCTCTCTCTCTCTCTCTGATTATGTGAATGCTTGTGTTCTGTTGTGGATGTTATAGTACTGAGACATGAGGTTGTTTCTTAGGGTGGTCCGCCTTTGCCTAGTCCAGTTCCAAATAACGAATCAAAAGCAGATCCATTTGGTTATATGTCTGTAGAAAAAACACCCAAGGATCCCAAGTTATCAAATAATTCGAGTGGTCAAGAAGAAAATGGCGGTGACGTGACTTGCAAGGGATCCACCAATAGGTGCAGTATCCAGGGGACTTTGATTGGTTGCATTCAACCTCTTGAGACTGGTAACTTCATTGCTCTGCTGTTGCTGTTTCTGTATGTTCTTTTGTTTTCGTAATGCTTTTGAAGAATGATATTCTGCTCTTGGGTGAAACACCAGGGCTAAAAGTCAAAATTCGTATCTCTTTGTGTCTGAGAATACCACAAAACAAACAGACACAATTGAACACATTGAAGCAAATTTTACTCTGGATCAGCACTTGCCAAGTTGGGAGAAAAATAATTGGGGGAAAATGAGCACTTCTCACCAATGGTATAAGTGAAGTCCCTAAATTGGTCGGAGAAGAGAGTTGTGAAATTGGACATTTACTGGGATAATATCAAATAGTTAAATATCAGGCTTATGTTTTTCATCATTTAGACGGTGGTCTTTGATGAGGTAGTTTCATTAATGTCAGTGTTCTAAAAATCAATCAAGTCACCCGACTAGTCGGCCCCAAGTCGCTAGTCGGAGGTCCCCCGACTTGATTGAAACCCAACTAGTCGGGCAAAAGTCGGCAATTAGTTGGCCAAGTTGGTGATTAGTCGGCCAAAAATCACTAGTTGGCAGCCGACCGACTTGGGATTGACTAGCGTCTTTTAGAACCTTGATTAATGTTAGTCTTTTCCTTCTTTTTTGAGAATCAAGTTAATGTTAGTTTATCATTTTGGATTTCCTTGTTGTAATTTAGGAAGAAAGGCAGTAATGGTTTTGGATTGCCTTGCTGTAAAACAAGAAGGAAGATTAATTGCAAGTAATGAATTGCTTAGAATTTTAATTTTTCCTTGAGTCGGATATGGCAGTTTAGAAATTCACTATTTCTAAATGATTTGAAGGTTATTTCTTTCTTTATTTATTTCATTTTTATTATGAAATGGTAGGAGAATACAAGTAGAATTACATCAAACTGGAATCAAAGTCCAACCCAACAAAACTAATTGCCCCATTAATGGGACAAATAACCCAAAAAACTGGAAACAAAGTCCACAATCACTGTAAGCCCAACCCAACTAAGGGGAGAAATAACCCAACTAATCCAACTAATACAAGGGAAATGACCCCCATACGTAGGTGGGGCAATTTGAACTCCCAACCTCCTAATGAGATGCGGGAATCCTGACCACTGAGCTCGCCCCAGTTGGTTGATTTGAAGGCTGTGAAGCTATAATGTGTGTGGAGATTAGTAAATTAGTAGGTGCTATAATGTTCTCTGAGTTATCTTTCTCATCCATGTACTGTTGATGATCTCTAGACGCTGGTGTTTTAGTTGTCGCATATTTCTCCTTGGCATTACTTTCCATTATAAAAAAATTACTAAGGATTGGATTGTTTGGGGATTTTTGCTTGTAATGCATCATTTTCAAAGCTGACATGTTGGAGTTTCTTTTGGGGGGCTATGATATCTATAACCTAATAAAAATTGAAGGGATTCTAGGAAAGATCAATGATGTTCTACATTTTCTTTTCCTTCTCTTTCGCCAAAGTCATAAACCAACCAAAGTATTAGTCCAAAATCTTGCCTACTCGTCAAAAGGGATATTGGCCCTTCACCTTCTCTTGTGTTGTGGCAGGGTCCAAAGATCTGGTGCTTCTGATCCAAAATGAAGGAGAGAGCGCCGTGAAAGTGAATATTATTATCTCAACATCTCCGAGAAAGGTTATAAATAATTGTGAGATACCCAAGCACAAGTCTAAAGAGGTACGGATTTTTTTTTTTGTTGCTGATTCACATTTCCATTTTGTATTCTTCTAGATTTAGTGTTATTCTTATAAATTTTATGGTGCCCAAGAGCCGAGGGCAAGGAAATTCTGCTGCAGCTGTAGGCTGTAGCCCCTGCGGAAAATTTGTGAAATGAAGTGCAATGTATAGGAAAGACAGTCTTCTGGACAACTTTCATATGGAATATAGAATTCACAAAAGCTGATAATTTTTGTGTCCCCCTTTGAAACATTATGGATTTATAAAAGTGCTGCCTGTGCTTCGCGGATTTTATGAGAAACAATGGCCAACACTCGGAATATGGAGAGATTTCGATCGTTTGGTTGGCTGAAGTCAATATAGGACTGCGCCAGATAGTCTATTCTTTACGTTAAGGATATGTATTGTATGATTGTATCAGATATTCAGATGCATTATATATGTATGGCCTGGCTATAACTTCCAGCTGACATATAAACTGAAAGAATATGTACCATCTAAAACAGGTTTTCCCCGAACAATCAATGAACTGAGATTATGTGGTATTTATGCCATTGCCAATTCTGACAACTATGTAGCGATCCATGGCCTTATAGCGCATTATGTGGCGATCACATTACTTATTTGTGAACTCCTTTCACTAGTCTCTCTAAATAGGAATGGGGAATAAGTATTGTTGATTACTAGACTATTCTGAATCGTTTTTCCTTGTTGGAATAGTGTATCCAATAATTATCTATGCATGATAAAAAGATGTACATCAAACGGGAGGAAAACATTTAGTTCTTCTCAAGTTTGGAAAACTAGTAGATAGATTTGATTATCTTTGCTTCTAATCTGCACTTCAGAAGTGCAATGTGCAACTAGTGATAGGAAAACTGTGGCTCGTTTTTCAAGTCGCAGTTCTGCTGTTATTTTTTAACCGTTGTTGGTTACGTTTAATTTTAGCAGTGGTTAGTCTTTTTCCCTAATACTACTTTATTGTTGCTTTTTTGGATATTTGCTGGAGCTGATCCTTTGAGAACTCGTGTGTTGCCTTCATTTTAGCGATATTTTTGTGTTGCAGATCAATGTCTCTGAGACAATTGGCGGAAGCACCCCCACCGAAATAATATTGAAAGCTGGAAATGGGGAATGCACGCTTCGGTTGGGTGATCATCTATCTGAAGGAGACTTTTTACAACGGCTTTCTTCGTATTATAAGCAATTGACCCCCATCTATGGTGCATACCTAGTATTTCTAGTACTACTAATTATTGGGGGAACTTGGGCTTGCTGCAAGTTTAGGAAGAGGAAAAGGCTCGACGGAGTTCCATATCAGGAACTCGAAATGGGGTTGCCGGAATCTGCTTCCGCTGATAATTTGGAGGCTGCAGAAGGTTGGGATGAGGGATGGGATGATGATTGGGATGAGGATAAGGCAGTGAAGTCACCAGGGGGACGTCACATTGGCAGCATCTCATCAAGTGGCCTTACTGCAAGATCTGCTAACAGAGATGGGTGGGATAACAGTTGGGACGATTAGAGTCATACATTGTGAAATGGAAACGAGTCATGACATTATGAAAAGGAAACGACCAGGATTACCGGAGGATATGAAGATAAAAAGCCAAGATACAGAGATATAGGCGAAGTCGCAAAATTTTAATGTAAATTTGTAGACCCCCTTTGGTTAACTTTGAAAATTACTTACTCTGTACGAAGTGATTGTAATTGAAACATTTTGTCACGGTTTATTTCTTTTGACGTTTGGAGTTTTGTGTTATATTATTGAACAGTTTTGGCGGCCAAGTGTGAAGTCTCCAGAAAAAGGAGTTGGTAGGTGGAAAGTGTGGTTTTCCACCCTGAAACAGAAGAAACAGCTTTGTAAATACCATTGTTATGCGTTGTATTTGGTTCTCTAATTTAACATTTTCCAGCTTATTTAAGCTATTTTGTAATATAAATTGGTACGAATATACCTTTATGAACTCTAGTCTGGTAAAAAAATCAAGACCTAGCCTATCAGTTGTCGAAGTTCAAGGAAAAGTGCTTTCTCAGATATATATATTACATACTTATTCATTTTATGTTCAAAGTAAGATATGAGCAGGTGAGCTCACTTTTGACAGTACAAAATCGGTGAAGAGATTTGACAAAATCTTAGATTTCATTTGTACTTTTTTTTTTTCTTCTTTTTTCTCTGGGTGTATTGCTTTGAACCCATGAACCCAATCACAGTTGATACTGAGACCTCTAGTTTTGTCCAATTGGTTTCAATAAATCCCCAGTGCGAGAGCAAAATGTCCAAATGCCTAATCTGCATTTTCAAGATAATTCAGGCACAAGTAAAAGCTATAAAGGTTCTGCTGACTCTGTTATTATTACTAATATAACTAACACATGACAAATGAAATACTAGTCTCTCTCTCTCTCGGGGGGGGAAGGGCAAATGAAATACTAGGAAAAACAAGAAAAGATACCTAAAAATCATCGGTCCAGATGGCTCCAAGGAAAATTCCCTCTATGGGATGCTTATTGTGCACTAGTTGGGATCATGTACACACAAATATCAGCAAGAAGCATACGCATTATCCCCAAGCAATAAACGGAGAGAAATGCATTGCATTGACCAAAGGTATATTGGCAGAATCTCAGCTTCATGCATATGCATAGGGGCCGGAATTATTAGGGACCTCTGCTTGATTATCCAACGGCATGTATTGCGCCATGATAGCACGAATCTCAGAGTCCATGTATCTCTGCCAAGAATGTAATGCCAAGAATGATGAATATAGGAGAATACATGTCAATGCTCATTGATCTGGTTACTAAAAGGACGGGTTCAAATTCAAGCAACAAGCCAGAAATCCTTATAAGAGTTTTCATTGAGATAACCAATAAAACTCCTTCAGGTATGCTATTTCCCTTTCTACTAGTTGTTCATTGTCATCCCAAACCACTTCTGTTATTGAAATGAACAAGTAATCAGGAATAGAGCATATTTGGTAAAGTTACTTAAATCCAGACTGGAAATTGGCAATTTCTAATGTGGTGTAGCGAGGAGCCGGTGTTCTTGTACACTAGCCACACATGTTGCAGATGGAGAAATTCACTAGTCTTGGTATTTCCAGAGACTTTTAAACCTAGTTACATATATGGGACTCCATTGTACTTGTATCATTCTTCACCATAGTGGACCAACCGCAGTGACTGGGACATAGTCCTACTTCGATGCACCACATAAATTTTGTGGTGCTCCTATGATTATTCTTGATTTGTTCTACATCCTTCTGCATTCTTATTCTCAAAAATTCTAGTAAGGGGTCCGCATCTTCCTGAGATTTAGGACATATCACACGACACATCATACAGATCGACATGCCAACTACAACTGACATGAAGCATAATCAAAGCTTTGTACACAACAAAGCAAAAAATGCATACCCGGATTCTGTATTTGTAAACTGCATATCCACTGACTCCAGCAGCAGCCAAACCAAGAATAATAACCCAAATAAAACCCCAGCTGACTTCTGTGTTGGCATCATTACCTGCATCTTCCCAATACGACTACTTAGCACAAAATTAAGCAAAGATGACAAGTTGATTTGAAGGGTGCTTCACATCCATCAGGTTGTTATATAAAGCCATGTTTGATTGATTGGACTACTGGTGAAGGATATACCAGTGGAACAAGCAAACCTACTCCCAACCAATAAGGAGGTTTATAATATTATATGCTCAAGGTATGTTGTATCACTTGGTTTGTGGCTTCAATCAGACATATAAATTGGGACAACTAATAAGATTTAAATTTGACATGGTCAGCTATACAATGACAGCACAACACAATCATTATAGACTACTAATAGGTAATAGCAAGAGAGATGTTCATACGCACTTATGCAAGTGTCATGTTCTCGCATATACAGCAAATTACTGCCACCACATCTGCAGTCATAACTGCCCCAGGTATTCTTGCATTTGCAGTGTGAGCATTGGCAGGCCAATTTTTCTTTGCATTCGTCAATATCTGGAAGACAAGGAGAGTGGTAAGATAAGAGAAAAGGACTAAAATGAGGAGTGTCATCAAACTATAAACCTAGGAACCTTAAATTCTACTAAAGGTAACTGCTGAGGCTTAACAATCCAGAGGATCCCAGACAGTTTAATGACCTCTATCCTATATCAGATGGAAACAAAGCCAATGATCTTGATATTAAAAGTCTAAACTTAATTTTTCAAGCAAGCTGATCTAATTGATCCTGTGAGGTAGGGATACTTCTAGAGGGGAGTCCGGAGTCGTATCCATATCAGATACCTTGACTCTCTCGAAAATTCCTTAATGTATCCCCTATTTTATGTCACTTTTCTTTAATTTTAAGAAATATTGCAGTCTTCTGAGATACCCTAGTTCACGTATTTGAACTCTCCTGAAATCGAAACTCTGGATATTGTTGCTTGTAATTAGAGTCTGACAGGTAGATTAAAGAGCACATATGCTTGTTGTACAAAAGATAGATGAAAGTGATATCCAATTCTTTTGAATTTATCATATTGTCATATGTCCCATGTCCCGTGACTTGCTATTGGCTCTTAAACTAATATTGCCTGTTTGCCTCCATGCCGTGATGTTGTTGGTCCCTTTTCAGACTTCAAAATTATTTAAGGGGAAAATATGCCATGCACTTAAAATTGAATTGAAAGGCTCTGATTATTGCCCCTTTATCCCAAATTTTTAAAGCATATTCAAATCTTTGGAAGGGATAATTTTGAACAACTACAAAAGTTGTTGCTTTGATTTTCAAAGTGCATTTTGGGACGCCTACTTCCTAATTTCTCACCATTTCTCAAATTATGTCTTATTGGATTAAAAAAAATGTAATCTTACAAACTTGTCCTCTCTATACCCGTATCCTACTTCTTTAGCTTTTTCTTCAACGGCCTATTGGGAATCCCACATCAGAATCCACACCAAGAAAATTTTGAGTACCAGACGGCTTGGCAAGCACAACACTCCTAGTAAAAACCAGTAACCCCTGTCACGTTTCACGATATTAATCACTAAAATCAAGAAAAAGTGATACAGCACCTTCACAAGTATTCACTCCATCACCCCGGAATCCAGGTGGACACTTGCAACCTTTCGAATGATCATCCTGGAATTCATCAAGCAGCACTCTAGGGTCAGTGGGTACTTTGAAAAAAATCATAGGTATCCATAATTCGTATCAACTCCAGAGACAACATATCTGCTATATTGTTTGGGTTGGGAAGAGGAAACCACTTACAATGCAAGCTGAATAGGTCCTGCCATCCTGTGTCTTCTTCCAACAACCTCCATTATTCACTCCGCACCGCAAAGGGCCTGATGCTGTTAAAACAAAGGTGCCGAAATAAGATGTAAGTATTGGAAAGAGCAACAGTACAGATCTGTATATAGAATCTGATGCATTTTTTGTGGCTTTAGTTATTTATGCTTGTGGTTAAGTTATGATAAAGGTATGTAGCATAGAAAATAAGAGATTGATTTTTTAGTTGGTTGCACACTTTGTGGGATGATTTTTTTTTACGTTTTTTTGTGCCTTTTGTGACGGACTTTTTGAACTGTTAGTTACCTATGGTTTTGACTAGGTAAGAACAATTGTGTATGGGCACACACAAAAAATGCTATGAATTATTGTGGTTACTCATGAAAGTGTTTGGGAGTACAGCGGTAGTTATGGTGGGTAATTTGTTACGGAAAATGTCGGTTCATTTGTACCATAGGCGTCCCTACCCACTGAAATGTTCATATAACTTGAACAGTTGGTACTTGGTTCAAATTATATAAGATCTAACACATTGGTACCATGCAGAGCATGAAATGAATACTGCTTTTGGGATAGGGATCTGATCCATTTGTTCTGGAACCAAATACTTTCCGACTATTTTATTTTCTACGTTTTTTACATGAAAAATTAGATGATGCATTCCCCACACCCCCACGTAATATTTGGATCTTTTTTGCCGAGTTTTTGTTTCTGAAAATTTTAAGGTTAATAGTTTGTCCCCTAGATATACACCCCACCAAAGTAAATGAAACGTAGGACTTGCAAAAACAAAGAAATTTAAGAGACAAATTGAAATGAGGGATCATGATTACAGCTATTTAGCTCGACAACTTCCTCAATAAACCTTCTCTAGTCTCTTCCAAAGAGCAAACCCCCTTCTCCAGAAGTTACGGGGCTATTTTGCCGAGTTCCTTAGAGAGAGTTGTCTCATGCCCCTATGTATTCTCTACCTACCCATCTGTATTGGTTTCGGGTACAGGTATCCTTTTGTTGAAGGTCGTTCGAGTTTTTCCTTGAAGTAGTATAATTTATCGACTCCCCCCAAGAAGGCTTCGGAGAGTTAGGCGGTTTTTCAACCCTATCATTCCTTTGGTAGGAATACAATTCAAGATTCAAAATTTCACTGAACTTTTTTTCTTCCAAGAAGAAGATTAAAAAAAAAATGAATTCCTGGTGGAGTATCCTGTTGGACGTCAAGAAATGGTGAAATTGTCTTCTAGTTATCTAATGCACAAAGAAGTACCCACAAACCAATGTTGTCCATACTCCTCAAGTACATTTGTATCGGTATTAGGTCCCCTAACACACAAGCCTATACCTCCACTTTGATAAAGGGGTCAGTTTACCTACTTGTAATTAGAACGTTGTAAAACTACGGCCACAATTTCATCAAGAACGATCCCCATAGTGAGATTTGTCTTAAGCATAATAGAAAAATTACCTGCATGTTGAATTCACATACCTTCACAATGTGTATAACCATCGCCAAAAAAGTTCACACCCTGCACAATGGGGCATTCACACACTCTCCCTCGAAAAGTATCCTGCAAGAAACTGCTAAAAATAAGAGAGAACTCGAAAGAGACTCGAACTAAATCCACTTAAAAATCCAAAGGCAAAAAAATTCGCAGTAAATTAATGAGACATAAGGTTACATACCCGGCATGCAGTGATGTTAGCAGCCTTATCCTGCCAGCATCCACCGTTGTTTTGTAGACACTCATTGGTTTCTATATCTGCACGGAAATACAAGAGAAGCCGGCTAGCCATCAAAACACAAGCATCGTCCGTAGTAAATGCTATTTAGAAAACTAGAACCAATGCTGCAGCAGAATGACTATTATCACATCTAAGAATGGAAATGAAATTTTAGATGTTACTCAAAATTTTCACTGTTTGAATTTGCTCCACAAATGCAAATACTGTAGAATAAGCATTAAAAATACCCGTAATGACGAGAGTAGCAAGTTAGAACTTAAATTCTATGCAGTAAATGTAGAATATCCCAATTCATCTAATGTTGTGTCAAACAATTGAAACTGGAAATATTTTATGAAGGATTTGACATAAGTAGATTATAAACACTAGTTAGAAGTAAAGACCTGCACTTAAACAAATGGCGGGCTCCGTGGTCTCCTTGAATCCTGAACAGATGGCTTTCAAAACTGCACTCTTGTCCAGCTTGCCTAAAATAAGGAAGAAATACGCTCCAGGAACACATTCTTGAATCTAGCTAGCAATTGAAATTACGAAGTACAGTTTCTGAGAACCTCTATATTGTCGGTTGTTTACAACAAGAGTTGGTAATATAGTCACATCCCCACGTGAGCCTCTGCCGATCTGAAATTCCAAGAAAATGCAATATTGCCACCAGCATTATGAACAAGGATAATGCTCGGCTCAAGGATCAGAATTTCGTTCCTGTATATTGGTTTGGCCAGCTAGAAAATTGACATGTTTCATAAAATGTCAAATCCATTTGAAAAGTAGGGAATCATCATTGTTATTTGTTCTAATAATAGGTACTTAAAAACTCAATGTTTCCATATGGTACAAAGCATTTCGCCGCGTACCAGACGATTTCGATGGAAACATATGAATTGCTAATTCCACTAATGTTTCATTCCGGTTGCCTAGGAAAGAGAAATGTTTAAGTTGTTTCCTAGGAAATCCAATGCAATCTTATTCCTTGGCTCAAATACAAACTAGAAGGATCAAATCTGTTAGGATTAATACCTGTGCTTCCTGCTCAGTCTTGAGGACCAGGTTGTCTACATCTGCATCAGGATCTCCTATACATTGGTCTATCTTCTTGACATCAATTCCTTCACAGGTTGTCACCATAAACAAGTAAACATTTTGTCAGAACATAGAACTCAACAAATAGCTGGAACCAAGGGAAGGCAAACGGCTTATCCATGAAATCCACTTTTCAATCAAAATCCAGCCAAATGGAATAAAAAAGATGTAACAGAGAGATAGAGAGAGGGGGAGAGAGAGGGTGGAATAATAGATACACATATGGAGACATTTGGGCTTGCATGTATAGTCAAAGAACAAATTGACAGAAGCATCAAGCAATAGCCTAAAGAGCAAATCCAAGTTAGTCATAGAGATAGTCACAATGACTATGACCAACTGACACCAACACCATAAAAATGCCACAGTTGATTACATGAGAGCCCAAGAGGATTGCAAAATGATAATGTACAAATAGAATGCATCTTCCAAAATTAGTAATCTGTTGCATATTATCGACTAATACAAGATATGCAATAGGCTTTACAAATAGTATAGTGATGCAGGCTGGAGCCTACAAGGTTTAAGATAGTCCCGGGATGCCACTCAACTGGGGGTAGCGGATGTCACTTGACACTAGTAATCATGGATGTTACTTGACGCGACCAAGCCACACTCTTGATTATAGGAGGAATCACTCACTTGCGTCTTGCACAATATTTTCATAAACTCAAACTCTCTTACTTTCATTTCATTAGATCAATTATTTATAGGCATTACAAAGATGACTCTTCAAGACTACTAATAAAGTTTACAGAATTTCCAACTAGACCTTTCAAATACCAAGACAAACCTTCAACTACATGCATGAACAATAATAAATGTAAATCTAGAAACAATGTGTTTAAATGAAACACACAACTTAATTACCAAAAAAAAAAAAAAAATGAAACAAACTTCATGCATATGTGTGTAAAATTAATGACTCTAGAATACTTTGACAAGAATTAATGACACTTCGACTAGAAACCAAGGAGACACTTTGACCTAATTAAGATAACTCTTTGTTTCTAGATTAGCATTATTATGCTCTTGCATCATATAGTTAAGGTTTTGTCCATTCACAGTGGGAATTACCTGTATCTGTGGCTTTTACCTCGTTTGACCTAATGGCCACTTTCTTTGCCTCGATTCGGAGAGCCGATTGGATTATAACTCCAAGGGAACCACATATCGACATACTGTTAGTTTAGTTGACAGTTGAAACTTGTGTGGCCACAATTAAATATCCTTTCACTACTAGTCAGTAAACAAGCGGGCCCTAAGTATTAGTGCACTTGCATACATTATGACAAACTGGAACGTTGAGAAATTGTAATTGACAACCTACCGAGTGATTCAATGATTCGATCCGCACACTCTTTGGTGTACATCTTCTCTTTCATCGGGCACCGGATTGAAAAGTCAGTCACATAATCCCACCAAGCCCACGGTTTTCCACTCTCATTAGCCACCTTAAAAACACAAGCTTGCCTTAAATTTTGCACGACGACATCTTTGCCATCATACCCTCGAGTAAAATCCTGCTCCGGATCCGGAGCACAGTACCTTCCATGGTTTATGCACTGAGACTTGCACTGTTTGCTTAATATAAACGCCTCAGGACAATACCACGTTATGTATCGCGGTGTAAACTGAGTGTATCCTTTCTTTTCGAGAATCTGAGCCACACCTTTGAAGCTCTTGACAAACTCAATCTGACTATCGCATTTGGGCCCACACTCATCATTGCTATTGGTCCAGAACTCGTACTCGACCCGGTCATCAGGATGCGGTAGAGACTCTCTCCAATCAAGGTTTATGTTGACCATCTCACCATTAGATAAAGCTTTCTTGATGTTATTTCCCAAGGATTTGCTTATGAGTGCTGCAGGAATGCTTATTTTTTGGAGATAATCTGCACTTGCTTCCTCTTCTTCTGGTGTGTCCATGGTGATCAAAGGCTCAACTCTGTCATCTGCGACTAGAATGGCGGCTGCTCCTGCATTCTGTGCATACCATGTCTTCAAGGTGAAGTAACATTCTGCAAAAATAACAACCTATAAGTATGATATTTGATTGGCATATGATTGCAGTACATATGCATTTAACGAGAACGGTTTGCCCGTTTGGTTCGAGTTACTTATATTTGCTTGTTTTTTGAGAACCTTTTCATCTTTAGTGAACTCTTTTCATGTTTTCAGCAAGACTTTTTAGTTTACAGATATCATGACGAGAGGAATTAGAGAAGTACTAAATGTTGGGCCATATTTGGGGGGAAAAAAAAGAGAGAGGAGAGACTAATAAGCAAAAACAGTCCATGTAATAGCAAAAACAATCCATGTAATTTGCTTACTTGTGGCTTACAAGGTGTTTTCAATCTTTTTTATTTGATTTTCCAATTTCTCTTGTTGAGGGAACTAAAACAAACTTTTACCAAAATATAAATAGATTTCACTATGGACGAAAAGTTGGACAAAAATATTCCAGAAAATTTAGAAAACAAGCAAATCCAACCAAACAGGCTAGTCATAGATACAACTCCAAGGCTTCGAAAATAACAGCATCGCAACTTTACAGTACTACATTTTTTAGAAGGAATATCATAATCTTGTCTTAATTAATTACTCATTTACTCTCCAAGAAATCTAAGCCGATGGTTTGAAAGGAGGCTATTAAATAAACTCCTATTCATAACTCATACCAAATAAAGATTTCTAGACTAATCCCTTCCATTAACTCACATAGCCAAGACAATTTAAACTGAATATCACACTAATTGTGGTCCCAAATATGTACAATAAACAAACCCATTACTAAACATGACAAGTTATCAGAAGCCACAACTGAAATTTCCTTGCTTTCTTTTAATGGATGAGTTCATGATTTCACAAGATGCAAAATGAGGTCCACCACGGTACCATTTAATAAAGCCACACAATTCGTTACGTCGATCATGAGGTTTAATCATCCACTAAAAAGATCATAAAAATTACTCGTAAAAAACTCAAGTTCATCGGACATCGGTAAAGGGTTGGTCACTCAGAGCAAAATAGTCGATCAAATTCTGACCGTTTATTACTCAAAGGACAACTATCGTTCATTCAAAGAAAATAGATACTGATGTCTGATCAATCATTAACCTAGTTTGTTTTTTTTTTTCCCCGGACGACGTACACATGAATGCCTACAAAATGAGCAGTTTGGATTGTCAGTAAATGGTGGGTCTCATTTGATGAGAGCATCACATTCACATGAGAGAATTGGATTGTAATCTAAGACATATTTATTGTTTAACAAAAACAGGTACAAATTTAACTTAAAAATGCCTATCAAAAAAAGAAAAAAGAAAAAAAATTAACACAAAAAACAGTACCTCCTCGATCGGCAAGAAGAAAGGTGGGGAGGCCACCAGGCTTTGATTTGAAAGAATGATCAAAGCTCTTACATCCCTTTTGATTTGATTTTGGGTAAATCACAGTCCCAACCATGGTCCCACCGTATTGAGGAACCCCGAAATTCCCAATTGCACATTCGTAAACACCTCTCAACGAACCCGGCGACGTCACCTTCAAACTGTTCTTCTCCACCACAAACCTACCCACACAAGATTCATACAGAAGAAACCAGATGAAAACACAAATTCCCAGCTTTTCCCTCATATTTTCTCGCACTTTCCTTTCAACCAAACTGACCCCTTGATTAGAAGATCAAATTCAACTACTTTTTTCTTTTCTCCGAGGACAACCCAGAATCAAAAAACGGAGATTTGAAAGAATGCGATCCAAATCTCACATATTAGATTGATTTAATTCGAACCCAGATCATAATATTGACAATCAGTGCTAAAAAAATGTCAAAAACTTCTTCCTGAGTGATTTTCCTGGGTTTTCAGCAAAATGTGAGGGACAATAAGAGTTGGGTTTGGAAGATGAGAATCTGAAAAAGGAGGATATAATTCGTGTTCTTTTGGCTATAGAATTGGCAGGCAGTTGCATCAGGATACCATGGAGCTGAATGCAGAGTATAACACAGTAACGAACTTCGTTGGTTCGTTGGTGTACACGTGTGATGGAGAAGGCACACGTGGAGAAGGTTTTTTATGTTGTCTCATGCAGTTTTGTTTTGGGTAATTATTAGTAACCTCCTGAGGTTTCCGATACAAACAGATACCTCCTTGAGGTTTCTGAAATGATAGTGATCTCTCTTGTTTTCGCTAATAATATCAAGATTCCCCCTACCATTACTTTTTCGTTGCTGGCATTAAGTTTTGCTAGAAAATTACCGAAATACCCTTATAACAAAATAAATACATTCTACCAACTTAATTTTTCAAAAAAAAAAAAAAAAAAACCTCATCTCTTTTGATTTTGTGAATTTTTTTTGTTAAGTAAACTTAACTTTACTAGATCATGGAGGTTAGTGGAAAACAAATTAGGTTTTTTTTTTATTTTTTTGACCAAATGTATTTTATGTTTTGGTTTGCCTCAAATAAAATGATCAATGAAATTAAAATAAATAGGATCGTGTCAATAAAATCTATGTTTAGACAAAACTACGTAAAAAAAAAAAAAAGAAAAAGAAAAAAAAAGTCCATTACTTTGCTAGTTTGGGTTTATAACTTTTTGAACGATTATAATAAAAAATTATTGTTTTTCAATTTTTATTATAATGTTTTTTATTTTTTGGTTTGTTACCAAAATGATCAATGAAATTAAAATAAATAGACTCGTGTCAATAGAATTCATATCAAGTCAAAACTATGCAAAAAAAAAATCCATTACTTGGCTTGTTGGGCTTTATAACTTTTTGAAAGATTATAACAAAAAAATTCATTATTTTTCAATTTTCTATTATACTGTAATAATTTTTTTTCCCGGTTTGTCTCAACCAAATATATAAGTAGATAATGAAAATGTACAAAAAAAAAACCCGTAGACATTGAAAGGGAAAAAAATTATGCAAAAGAGAGTCTTTTAAACATATGCATACATATTTAATTGTAAGTATATAAGTGTATTGTTTATATAAAATGAAATAGGGAGAAAATTATGCAAAATGATAAAGACTAAAAAGGGAGACAAAATTTTTGGTAAAGATAATATTGTTTGGTAGTAGGAGTATTAAATGAGAGCAATTTTTTACTTTAAATTCCATTTCTAGGTGACATCATTGATTTCCGTTAGTGCATTAACGGAATAATAACGAAAAAAAAGTCCAAGGGGGAATCTTGATACTGTCAGCAAAAGCAGAGGAGATTAGTGTCATTTCAGATACCTCCAGAGAGGTATCTGTTTGTGTCAGAAACCTCAAGGGAGGTTACTAATAGTTACCTTTTGTTTTTGTTTTTTGTGGGCTTTGGTTTGGAACATTTTGTGAAATTTTTCAAAAAATACCCTTCAACTTTTATTCAAATGTCTCGTTAACACTTGAAGTTGTAAAAAGATTTGATTAGACCCCTCCATCAACCTCCGTCAAATACTTTGATGTGTCATTTTCTTTTGGTGCCACTAATTGGAAGAGAAAAACCAAAAAGAAAAGGAAAAATGGGTTTCAATCCGAGCTGTCCATTGTATTTTTGGACGGCTCAGATATTGTGCAAGGGTACCACGTGTACCCTACCCCATTTGCACCCAAAATTTTCTCCACTAATTTGACTCCCATGTTGACATATTATTCGATTTCAAGAAAATCCCAAATAATGAAATTGCAGATCCATGCATTTTATGCGATTGCAATTGGTAGAGATTTGTTGTGATATTGACAGAGAGAATCTAACTTACTCCCTGATTGTCTTCTTCATCCCCCACCCCTCCACCCTCTCCAAATATCATTCCATTGTGGCATTCTGCTGTTTTGGTGCCCATTTACTTTGGTAGCGGGTGATGGGGTGGCTTAGTTTTCATTCTTGGTAAAATAACACCGATAAAGGCATTGGAGAGAGGAGTTGCGTGGGTAGTTTCGGCCATGTTATTAGTAGGATAGTGTATGGGTGGATTTTATATACCCAGCTTCTACAAAGTCTATTTATTATCTATGTTGGTCGAAAAACCCAAGTCAGAACTTCTATCATAATTTTAACAGAATTTGATGTCGGGGTGTAATTGAAGAGTTTTAAAACTTTTGGTGTTCAATTGAAAAAATTCTAAGATTATATGTTTATGAGACATGTGACGAAAAGTTCGGTGTTTGGCAGAATTTTTTTTTAGGACTTGTGAAACACACCGCTCAAGCATCTCATCTCACAACACATTTTGAGAATTAGAGATGTTCATTTTGTAGTTCTAGTTATGTAAATAATTCATGCACAAAATCAAATCGATTAGATATCAATAAATGGATGATTCAATAAATTTATTGACAAGAAGAACTTTCACAATCTATTTGTCCCAAGAAAAATGTAAATGTTGATACTATTACTGATGTCCAATCGACTTGAATTTTTGCATGAACATTAATGTGTGTGTGCCGAGGCCTACAAAATAAATGGTTCAAATTTTCAAAATATGTTATGAAACTTATTTTATCAAGTGAATTGTTTAAGAAGTGTATTTGAAAGGTGTATAAATAAAATTATTCAAAAACTATGTACTTGGATTCCGAAGTGTGTTATGGGCTCTATGGGCAGTTACTGATTTTGTAAATAGAATTATTCCATAAACCGGATCGGATTCGGATTCTGATTGAATATTTGGTTTTCGGATTTGGATTTAGTGAGTTCGAATTCAGATTCGGATTGGATTTGAGTTACTTTGGATCGAATTCGGTCCATGGACAGAACAAGGGCAGTATATGCTTACGTACATTTGTATCTTTTCGTTTCCCCCTTCTATCGGGTCAGGTGTTTTATGTTTCTGGTAGCTGATATAGTCAAATCCCATTTTTCACTGAGTACCCTTCTAAATTTTAGTTGATTAAGCCAGGTACAATTTATCAGGTGTGATTAGGTTTATTAGAACTAATGCAAGTTGTAACCAATCCCACTAATGAAGGGCAATTTTGTCTTATTGGCAAATGAGTGTTCCTTATTCTATTGATAGCTCCATTTCCAGTTTCGTAAGTTTTATTTATTTATTTTTTGCCAGTTTAATAATAAGTTTGGGTTCGACTTTCTTAGGCAGTGCTAGCCCTGATGTTTAGGTTGCTCAAGCTTGACCGCAGGCTTGGTTGCCCACTTACTATGTCATACAAAATAAAAACATATAAAAGTGGGGGGAAAAAACATGGTTACATGGTGCATGTAGCTTGAATTATATCAAAATGTAACCACAATTATAGTGTTTTATGATTCCGATAAAAAGAAACCAACTTTTTCGTGCATTTTTTTAATCTGGATCAGATTTGGATCCATTTCGGTCCATTGATAGGCCTAGAACAAAGGTAAATTTTTTTTTTTTATCAATTTCAACTTAGAAACTTAAAAAGATATGATTGTAAGAGTTTATTTAAAAAAAAAAAAAACAATAAAAAATGTTTGCTTCATAGTTGAACATGTGAGAAAAATAATAAAACTGGTCAATTTTTTTTCCTTTGAAATCCCACCATGCTGATAATTTTTTAATCAAAATTTAATGGTACACTTGTTAAATGCAAATTTTTAACAAAAGTAATTTATTAATGTGATTTTTTAAATATTATGGACCGAAAGGAAAACCAAAAGAGCCAAAACTAATAAAAATGGAGAAATTAAGGAAAAAAAGCAAAGTCAAAACATTAAGAAAAAGTGCTTGACGAGTCTTGAACCTGAGTTCTCGCATGGGGGCATCATTCAGTTGCCACCTTTTCAAGAGCAAACTTTGTGCTTAAAGTGGAAACTATTTAAACTTTATATCTAAGTTTCAGGATTTTTTGTTTTGTTTTCGGTTGCCCCAGCCCAGGGGGTTGCCCAAGCCCGAGGGCTTGCGGGGCTTACCCCTGGGCTGGCCCTGTTCTTAGGTTGTATTTTTCCATGGAACCATTCTATATGTACCGATCAAAGAGTACCGACCACGCACCAATGGCACCGGGACCCCCTTGTGGTTCCCACACGGTTAATCCGAGCAGTCCATTCATCCCATAATCAAATTCCGAGTGGGTCTACACGGAAATCACCTCAATCGGACGTTCCTAAGTCTAAGTGCTCGATCCAAATCAGACCATTTTGTTCAAAATTTTCTGGGACGAATGGACGGCTCGGATCGACCATGTGGGATCCACAAGTGGGTTTCCGGTGCCGTCATTACATGGTCTCTGTACCAGAGGGTCGGTACCCCTGGATTTTCCTTTTTCCATGCGAAAAAGCTATGCGCATAGATTTTGCACTAATATGAGCTGTTTATTGATTTCAACTTATTTTTGTAAGTGAACCTGTAAAAAATCAGCTCAATTCCTTCAATTTCTTTATTCAGTATTTAAGTCGTAGATATTTTCAGGTGTCCAATTTTATCATTCACAGTAAAACTCTTCCTGGATTATTCTTCCCTGAAGAGGTTATCGCATCCGTTCTTACCATCCCTTATCATGCAGGCTCTGATTCCCTTGTTTGAGATTCTAGGATGTGGGGAGTTTTTCAGTTAAAACAACGTATTTTTCGGCAGTCAAATCCAAATGTTTGGTTGAAACAAACCAGAATCTCTTCAAAAAAAAAAAAATGTACCCTCCAGCCAAGTCTGGCAAAACTCACTTGCATCATTGGTTGTTTATTTGGGGTCTGTGGAAAAGGTCAGCGTTTGCTTAAATTTTGACGGTCCAATTCCGCAATGAATCGTGGCACTCGTTATTTGAGACTGCATTGTGTTTTTTCTTTGACTTGTTTCGATTCTTTTAATAAATCTATGAAAAGGGGTCGAGGACTGCTTGATTATAGTTCAATTAAGGAAGGTCATTTTAGTGTCACTCCCCAAATTGATCTTGGCACTCTTCAAATTGGCCCAAGATCAATTGGGGGAGTGCCAAATTCAATTTTCTTCAATTAAATGCCCATAGGGGCGGTTCTGCGCGCTCACACAACTTTTGTAAACCATCCATTTTGGAGCCACACACAAATGATCGGAGCCGTTCAATTTATATAGAATATATTTTTAAGAATTCTTGTAAATAATCAACTTATTCAGATACCAGTTCGGGCTTGATCGGTAGTTGTCCATAAATTTGAAATGATAAAACTCAATAAAATGATCAAGCCCTTACTAATCTCCGAATTAGTTGATTTTTTACGGATACTCCTAAAAACATGCTTTTTAAACAAATTGAATGGCTAAAATTATTTTTGGTACAAATGTTACGTGAGCCAAATCGCCCTTGCGTTTGTGTAAATTGGTTCTGATCTAGATGGATTGGTTTAAGATTGTAAATTTACCATAGGTAAGAGGATTATTCCAAGATTAGAAATTCACAATAGGTAAAAAATAATGAACCATTGAATTTTTCTCAAGTTTTTTAGTCCCCGCTAATTTAAAATTCTAGAATGCTCTTTGTTATCTTGCTCATTTTTGAAGAGTAACCATTTAGTATTCTCTTCGGATTACATCCAACTTGTTAAACATACTTTTAAAGAATAAACTCATTGAGGCTTACAAACTGTATAATTTAAATCACCGAATAGATTTATGATGGATCTCATTTTGCGCCACGTAAAAGATCATTACACGAGAGAATCTCGATTCTAATACTAGAGTTAACAAATTTGGATCTACACATCCTTGAGATAAGAATAGAAGCTTTTCATGGGTAAGAAATAGACTAGCAGTACATTTTGAAGTTTTCATCACTTGACATTCCATTTTTGGTTAGTGTAAGAAAATGGCACACTGACCTTTACATGGAGCTTTTATATATATGTACTACTGTTTTTCTTTACTGGCCACTCCCTGACATAAACATGAGGGTGAAATCCTGGCTATACACACCTGCTTATTCATCCATTTCAACACCAAACAACACAAATATCTTCCTCTTTTCGCAAGTTAAAACCTTCAAATACCAACCAAACTCTCACAAACCCTCCCGAAAAGCCTTTTCACTCTTTTCTCCCCCTGGCTTGACCATCTAATAAATCAGTATCAACCATATCTCACTCCTCCGGTTAGCGTTAACCGTATCTTCCCCTTGTAGCCTATAACAGATCAATCCAATGTTAGCTCTTGAATTTTTGTTTTCGTGTAGCGCCGCCCTTCAGCTTGTGTGCTAGTCATCTGAACTGAAGATCCTTTAACAAGAGAAAAAAAGAAAAACACAAATCATGAAAATGTTCCAGCTAAAAGGGATTACTGAGAACTTGCAAAAAATGATGGGAGAAGCAGACACAGCTATTACAAGGTACTTCCTACAAAGTAATAACATGATTCACTTCGATAAACCTGTGCTTAAAGAGGAGGATAAAACGTGAAGCAAATTGGTTTAGACTCATTCGCATTTAACAGTTTCTCAATCTACTGTTTTCTTATCCATTAGCAATACATCTAGCTTAACCCATCATATTATGTTGGTTCATAATGTACAAGAAACAAGCACAGTCCTTGCTAGATTATTAGCAAAAGACCGCTGCCCAAAAGCCATGACACAATTAAGAGTTGCTTTTCTGCAATCACGTAGGAGAGAGGGGAAGAGAGAACATCCTTGCTAACGATATTGTAATTAATGTATGTACCACAAATAAAACAGCACAGGACTAAAAATGCAAATGAAGTTGAACTTACCAGTAAATTTTTACAGTGTGGCCAAACTCTGGGGAGATGCCAAAATGAGTCAGTCGACATGACAAAAGTAAAAAAAGACGTTAACTGGAACCTTGATATGGCCTCGATCCAAAATTATTAGGTTGTTTTCTCAGTATCTCAGCTTCTCTAGATATCTGGATATCTGAAGGCCAAAAAGTTTGGTGTATGACTTTAAAAATAAAGCGAGGGAGCAGCGCTAAGACTATTATAAGCAAGATCGAGATCCAATATGCAGGTGACTTCGCCAGATGGTAGATTGTCCTGCCAAAGACAGAAAACAAAATACCTGAGCTCCTCCATGAACTGTGTCAAAACAGAAATTATGCAATACACATAAGAATCACAACACTAACCCATAATTAGGGAAGACTGGTATAGAATCCAATATCACCATACAGGCATATGTTATGATTATTGATCCCCAAACAGCAGAATGAGTAAGCAGCAACCACCGGTGGATGTCCATTGCCAAGTGCATGTTAACTAAGATGACAACTGCAATTGTCCACAAGCTTCCCATGCTCCATATGTCGATAGAGCTCCCTCCGAACGTTAAGAGAGGTATATAGAAGAGAACAAGACTTTGCCAGAGTGTGTCGATCATTGTGATCCAGAAGAGGTACATGTTGTAGCTCTCGTGTCTATGGCCCGCTCCATATAGTTTTGGAAACTGGAGTAGTGTCTTATCACTCAGGTCCTTGTCCAGAATACCAACGACAATAGTTGGTACTGAGGTATAGATAACAGAATAGAATACACTACTCCAATCTGTTAATGCAGAAGTTGTAGAGAAATCCGTACACAATATGTACCTGGACAACAAAGCAAACAAGATTAACTTCCGATGAAAATGATTTATGAATCGTAGCAGCACAGATAATTCAACTAAGTGTGAAGGAATGTTGGTGCGGAAAATGAAGAAATTGGATGATATCAATGATAGGAATAAGGTTAGAATCTTCTTTATGAAAGTACATTAATATTAGGATCTTTAAGCGATTTAGTTTTTCTACTTTTTCATTTGCTATGTTTAATTAGGTATTTGAGTTTCTTACCTTATTACAGGATTTCCTAGTTTGGATGATGTCTATATAAGAGCCTTGGAAGTTGGAAGTAATTGTTCTAGGTAGACTGTGAATTGAGAATTGAGTTTGGGTCCTTTGGGATTGCTTGTGTTAGCAATTATATATCTTCCTTTACATTATTAGCGTTGCTTTTCTTCTTTATTCTTCTTCTAATGGAAATAGATCTTTTCTTCAGAGCTATTATCTACATCTCGGTTTTGGACCAATTGGTTAGTAGGACAGATTTGTACACAGTCATCCAGCGTCAAACACCATTACCATTTAAGCTATAATACTAGTTGGGGACTTAAATATGGAATGCAACAAATCAGAAGTATTCAAAACTAACCACAACCATCTGATTTGGGATTCCACAAAAATAAACCATCGATGGCATTCCCTCCCTCCCTCACATACACTCTTCCTTCATCTACGCTCCCTTGGCTCTGACTTTACCACATGCACAAGTACAAGAATCTTTGACCCACTGAATTCTTTTTCTTGTGCTGTGGGATACATCACTGTGGAATGGTGGGTGAAAGGGTTACCAGCTGATTATCAGCATGGATTATCAGGTGGCACTAGCCACACATCCCTTAGGTTTATAGGAGCATAAACTGAAGACCCACCCAATGTTGACTTGACTTGAGTGCCGGAATTTATTTATAAAAGAAGCAACTTCCAGAAAACGATAACATGCACAACAAGGATCAAATAATGTGTTTTCGGCCATCCAAAATACTAGGCTCCAAACCAAAATAGCTGTGTCCATAAAGGGCCAACTGGCCAAGCCTAAATAAGAGTTATGAAAGCTTCATCCACATAGCTCAGCTCACAAACCAATTCAGGCCACGTGTAAGCTCAGTTCAATCTAGCTTGTGAACAAGGTTTGATATGGCACCTTTTTTACATCAGTAGGTCTGACGTGTTTTTACTTGGTCAGATGAGCCTAACTGCATATCATCACAAAGTATGAAAGTACAACATAACAGCACGAAAAACTAAGTTAAGTGGAGTCCAACAAGTACACTGCAAAATTAACTTTCAAAATATTAGACTTCCACAGGCTTTGTTTTCACATTTTTTATGAGTAAACCTGCATGCCAAGTGTTGTCTAAGTTAACTTTGCAACTTAAACAAAGGATTGAAGTTATTTATAGAAGGCTACGAGTCATAGTCCACTTTGATTCAGTTATTTTTAATGTCGATTAAGAATATAACTGCTCTGCTCAGAGATAATTGAGCAATAGAATTGACAAAGACTCGAATCTCTTAAATTCTTGACACAAAGTAGCCGACCTCCCAGCTCACAAACTTGCTGAATAACAGCTGAGCTTGTGCAATTAATGTCTTGTGGGATTGGGTTCAGGCAATCTCAAATCCTTGAGTTAAGCACGCAAACTTGGAATCTCAAATCCAGGAGTAAACAACTGGTTTTGGATAAAACATTTCACCCAAACTCAAACAGTTATACTCAGCTACAATCATGCTGAACTCAATAGGCATTACCAGGTTGACAGGTTTGGTGCTCGTGCTTTAACCTAACTCAAAGTCACTTCTAAATTTTGAAGACAAATAGCTGGATGACAGCGAACCCAGAGATACTGTACTTGAGAAATTGTCAGCCCTTCAATATACTCCTACTTGCTGGAACTCAAATTGGCTTTCTATCTTATGGCATATTGCACCTTGTCGACATCCCTAAACATTTATATACATGTAGTGTGACAAAGTCAGGATTTTAGAAGGGTGGGACCATTTGCATTTTGCCAGTTTAAGACATTTAAACAACTCATCCGTCAACAAACCTGAATCTCACTTTAAAATAGAAAACCAACTTTCAGCACGATTAATTCGCATATGGAATCACTTGTTGTGAAAATATTTCAAATTAAAAAATTAGTCATGAACGTAATTGGAGAAGCTAAGGAAACTTTAAAATGAACAAAGCATGAAAGCAATGTATTTCGGGAAAAGAAGATGTATAATGCTATCAGAGAGCAAGGTATTTCAAAATTGAAAAGAAACTATACATACCAGAAGAGCATCAGCACAAAAACCGCATTGCGGTAGAAGTTGTAAAGAACCAGATAACCAACACGCTGATAATTCCAATGTCCATGCACTAAAAGCAATCGTTTCAGAAACCGAAATTGCCCCATAGCAAAATCTGATGCCATCACTGCTTGACGCCCTTCCTGACCACATATCCCAATGCCAACATCCGCCATTTGGATCATTGAAACATCATTAGCCCCTATCAAAAGTTCCCAAGTCAGACAAACAACACATAACAGTTCTTTTGGAAAGATTGCTTTCTTAAAGATAAATATAAACCTTTGCTCAGAACGTGAAATACAGAAAGTAGACAGAAATTAATGTCCAGCTTGCTAGACCTAATCAAAACCCATACTGGAAAGGAGCAACCAGAATAATCAACTCACCATCACCAATTGCCAGTGTCATATCATCAGTACGGCTCTTAATTAGGTCAACAATTCCAGCCTTTTGCAAGGGTGCAACACGACAACAGAGCACCACCCGACAGGAAGTAGCAAGGTCAAACAGCTGTTGGACGTAAACAATGTTACCATGTAAGTCTTTCATAGTCTAGAAACATAAATATCCTGACGTCAATGCCAATTAGAAGAATTGAACTCAAGCCATGAGAATAATAAAAGATCAGACAAAATCACCAAAACATGTCAAACCAAAGGTTATAAGAAGAAAGGGAAAAGACTCATGCCTCAGATTCCAGATCTTTCTCCAAGATGTACACGAGACTATTCCCATCAATGATGAGTGCCAGTGGCATACTCAAAGTACCTTCTTTCTTTCCAGCATGCACCTTTGGCATAGTTGACAACTTTGTATCATCAGGAATCTCAACATAATCAATTTCTGCAGTTTTTTTCCATTTTAAATTCCAATTCCTGCAGTTTGAAGATTTAATACCATACTTGGCCATTGCATCCGATAATAGAATTCTGCATTCCTCCTCTGAAGAGCCATTTATGATAATCTGCTGCATATCTGAGGTCAGGAGTTTGCATGAAAGACCAATTGAAATTGCAGTCTCTTGCTTATCTCCAGTTAGAACCCAGACCTTGATATCTGCTTGCCGGAGGGACTCAATGGCTTCTGGTACACCCTCTTGCAGCTTGTCCTCAATCCCAGTAGCCCCGAGTAGATTTAAGTCGCATTCAATTAGAGCAGCTGTTTGACGTAGTTTTATAGGTCGGTCAGTCAATGAAGTGCTTGCATCTTCATACATGCATTGCCACTCCTCGAGTTCTGCATTTGAAAGATCCCTAGCAGCAACTACAAGTGTGCGTAGACCTTCAGATGAATATTCCTTCAAATGAGTTTGTGTCGCATGCCTTAAGTGGTCATTCCCAGTGGGGTCTTTCTTCAAAATGCTCAATATTGAAGTATCAGCACCTTTCACTAACACCTTTACAGCATTGTTAGGAAACCTAATAACAACCGACATTCTTTTGCGCACACTGTCGAACTCATGCAAACCCAACACGTCCAACCTTCATTGCACAAAGAAATAAAAAGATCAATTGATTGAGTAAAAATGGGAGGTAGCGGGAATCCTCAACCATAAAAAGAAACTGGATATAGAGAGCTTTCTACCTTAGTTTCTCACCATTGACATCAATGACAATATGTCCAGATGTTCGCTCAAAAAGGGTATATCCATAAGCAGAGGCTGCAGACACCAGTGCCTGCTCATCCGGAGATTCACCTTGATAATCAATAGCTTCAACATCTTCGTCTGTTTCACTCTCTGTACAGCTTGAAGATTGACTTTGAGTAAGAATAGGGATCACAGTGTTACATGCAGCCAATGTAAGAAAAAACTCATGTGCTGCACTCCATTCATCCCCATCCAAGTCTTTATGCAGCAACGCCAAGAGTTCAGAATCAACACCAATTTCCGATTTGAGCTTCCATCTCCTCCTTCCAACAGGGGCTGCTGTTTGTTCTACTGCAAAAGTCATAAAAATTTCTCAAAAGATGCTTCCGAAAATCATAATGTCTGGAATGAAAGATTCACCAGGATGTTCCGATATATCATAAAATTACCAACAGAATGACGTCTACCACTTTTGTCCCTACTTGGCCCCTACTTGCATGAAATAATCCAGTTCTACATTTACTGATCCAAAAACAAATCAAGTCTACCATCAACTCAGATTGTTAGTCGCAAAAAAGACAAGAAAAATAGTGCTGGCGGAAGGATGTTCCGAAACCCCAAACTACAACGACGAATCATCAATTTCCTATGGTAAATGAAACCACAGAACTTCAACAGAACAATAAGCATGAACTGAATGACTTCGATCGTATGGTCTATGGTTTGCTGAATCTCTAACTTTTGTCTCAAAATGGAATGAGCATATGCCTAAGTTCATAAACTTCTGTCACTCTTCAAAGTTATCAAAGCACAATACAACATATTATACACAACTAAGCTCGAACATATCTTATGTGTTGAAAAAAAAAAAAAAAAATCCTCCGATGATTGCTTTCCAACTGCCTCATGGCAATTGACATCTCTCCATAAATCTTGTATTGCACCCAAATAGGCCTTGTGACACTAAATGGACACTAGTCGTCCATCAGAACTCAAACGACATCTAGCCCCTTCACCCTAGACCACATTTTGCAGGGAATCATGCCAAGGACCAAAGATGTGGTCATAATCTTCAGATAAAAATCACCTCCAAAGTGATACCCCAGCACTTTCACATCAAAGTGTAATACATGTATTATTCAAGGGCAAGGCCCTGTGCTTGCAGATGACATGGCTCTATATTATGGTGCCAACTCAGAGCTATTGGGAAGCATTGGTTTAGCGACCAAATGTTCCATTTAGCAATTTATTATTCGGTAGAGATGGGGTCAGGAATAGGGGTGTTTTCTGTCAGATTATGTAGATAGACAACCCTACATACCCGCCAGAAAGCACTCTCAACAGTCATCTGCAGGGCAACCCGCCACACCTACGTCGGGACTGAATCTTAGGCCCACTATGTGCTCTAAGTGCTAAAGAGAAGGTTTAGCCACGGCTATGAAAACTTTGAACCAAAGCATTGAGCAAGGAAATCCAAGTACTTATGTACTTGCCTCTTGAACCAACCCGGGGGGCTGCAAAGGGTTGTTTAGTTTACCTAAAAGTCACAAACCATTTTGGACTAGAGCTCGCATAGGTTAGGCTTATCAACCAAAACCCAGTCTTTGTGACACATTGAGCTCATACCTAGAGAATTGTCTATTAAGTTGAAAAGTGGCAAAGCTCATCCGTACATATTTTACAGTTCAAGTACATCCCCTTGATACTTAGTAAATTGCTTGTCCATCCAAATGTTCTCCAAAACATAAATTCACCTAGATTTGCCCTATAGTTGTGAACCTTATGATCAATGAAATAATCACCATCAAAGTTCAAATGAAATAAAAATTACTCTTCATTGTTGAAAAGTAAATTCGAGGGTCTTCATACCTACCAACAATCATTAATGCCAATTCAAATTTCAAAATAGTTCTCCCAAAAACAATACCTGAAAATTAGCATTATAATCCGGCGTCCATGGAGATTGTTCAACTGTTCAGGATTTCACTCCGCCAGTCTTTCTATGAGCAACTAAGTCAAAGTTTTCTTAGTTAAACTTGCAAACGTTCCTATATGTATAGTTAGAACTAATTGTTACCTACTTACCTGATCTTCCATTAACAAGTGCACTTAATAAAGGATCTAAAGGAGCTTCGGTTTATTACCGTTGTTTATGTCACCAATGTTGAGAGAGAGTCCAGATTGTTCCCTTTCAAACACATGGCCCATTCAAACACATATGTATCCATATATAGGTACAATGTGAAGTAAAATAATTTTGTAATCCTAATCCTAATAAAAAGAAAAGGCATGACCATAATATGAGACGATAGGCAAGCAGAAACCATAATGCATCAAATTTAAAGACCAAACCTCAAGAAATGATTCACAGCAGCAAAAAGATAAGCTAAATAATTAGTGTCGCCAACCCAAAACGATAAGCTAAGTAAGCAAGTCCACTGGCATACCTCAAGAAATGATCCACAGCAGCGAAAAGATAAGCTAAATAATTAGTGTCGCAAACCCACAAAAGATAAGCTAAGTAAGCAAGTCCACTGGCATACCTATGATGTTTGTGTCCTCCGCTGAATCAGCCATAAACATGGAGCTACCATAGCTTTTCCCATAGACACTCGCTCTTCGGAATTCCATCTTGTTCTCAGTGAGGGTGCCTGTCTTGTCTGAAAACACATAGCGAATCTGGCCCAAATCCTCATTTATATTCAATGATCTGCACTGAAAACGTGAGTTGCTGTTTGCACAATACATGTACTTGTCTCCAATCATGAAGTATGATTGTCCCAACCGAACCAACTCCATTGTAATATAGAGAGATATTGGTATCATAATCTGAAACACTATCACCGAGCTCAGAAAGGAGAAAAAAGTCTCCATAGGAATCCCATAAAACTTGTAAGGCTTTCCAATTTTTCCATCTGCAAAATATGTTTTCCTGTAATAAGGCATTGCATCAAGCTGGTCCTTGTGGCGCTTAAGCCACAGACCCATTCCTATGGCAACTACCAGGCACATTATGAAAAGAAAAACAGACAACCATAGGGTTTCCCTATTCATGTAAGTTTCGAGTCTGCTTCTTTTGGAAGGGGACATAGCGCTGTTCATCATTGCCTTTGTTTCCTGACCAGCATACACCACTACACCCACTACCCACTCTGTGTTCTTCAGCTGACAACCGCGCAAGATTATGTTGGATTGGCTAAGAGGAAATTTATGCCCCTCGAACTCCATGTTGGCTGTGAACTCGTATATATTCCTGTTAGGCTGCTCACATCTGATAACCCCTGAAATTGTACCTCCTTCACAAACCATTGAAATTGTTTCTTGCCTGGCATACCTAGTCTTCAAGTTTGACTCGCCATCTAAGTTCATGGTCTGGATATAAGCTATTCCATTGGGATCACTGGTCGCCAAAAGAACCACGTCACAAGGAATCGTTTCATCAGCACAAATTTTCACTACCTCACCAACCCGAATCTTTTTCCATTTTTTCCCTTGGAACTTTCCAAATTGAAGGACAAGAGCCTCCCGGTTATTCTCATTCCTATCTGATCTGTGTCTTCGCCAATCCTCATAACCATCTTTGATAGCCGTCACACACAGCACAAAAAGAAGAGGGAAAAGAGACACTGTTCTGCCGAAGACAGCAAGAGGGGGGAGCTGGTTGAGAGCAGCAATTGCTAAGAAATACAAGTAAGCAATCCTATGGAACTGAATGAAGAGGTTCTTGGGCAAGAAATTTAAGATTGTATACTTGCTAGTTCGGATCTCATTCCCAGTGAAATCGTACTTATCATTAGTCTTCCTCGGGTCATCTATGTAAATCAACCTTGGATTCTCATCATGAGACAGATTATTGTCAAACTGCATGCTTTTGGGACGAATCCTCTGAGATTTACTAGATTTATCCTGGACCTTGAAGGAAGCCCTAGAACTATTGAATGATGTAGACCTTTGTTGAAGCTCCATTGAACCACCCCACGATACCAGGCGTTTCCTCTGCCGTGGGGGGCATTCGAATGGAAACTGCTGAAAAGAATGCGACTCAGCCGAATAGACCTTGGACGTTGAAGGAGAAAAAGAATCAAGGTTTATGTCAACAAAACTCGTATCATCAACAGAGATTATATCATCACAGTTATTCGGATCAAACAAGTTGTTTTGGGAATTCGAAGAAGAGAATGATGCCCTTGGGCAGAGACAATCCAGTGAGCTTATCCTGGATGGTGGATTGGGATGTGGCACAGACAAAGGATCAGATGATGGCAGCAACGGTTGGCCGGAAGTCATAAATAATTCTCCAAAAGACACACATTGGAGAAAGCAAGACTAAATCCGACCACCCTCCTGGTTCCTAAAAATAACTGTCCGCGACAAAATTCAACCGAATTCTATACTCCCAAACAATGCAAACTTCGGTTTCTCTCTTCCAAAAAATGACATCGCATCCAACCCATCTTCCCTCTCTCTTAACATTCAAATTATCCCGAATACGCAGTTACCCTAATCATGCTACTACGCCATTATCTCAACAAAAAAAGACCCATCTTCGACACATCACAATGGACCAATAACAGATTTCAAAACCCAATTACCGATCAAAGCCTGTTCAAAATCCTCTTCACAGAACCTAGAAAACAGAAAAATCTCTCAAACCACTTTTGGCTATTGTATATGGCAGCCCTCTGGGGGCGAAAAGAGGAGGCTTTTGCACCAAATACGGATGAAAAAACCGACTGCACTCGGCAAGAATGGTACACCTCAAGAAAAGCCAAAACTGAAATCAACAAAAAAAAACACAGGTATATCAGAAAACGTGTCCCTTGAAAACCAGCTAAAGTCACAGAAATCAAATCAGAACAAACCAATGCACCGTATATCAAATTGCAAACAGAAATAAAATCCACATAATCACACGAAGTGATATGAAATGTATATTACTAACAAGTAAATAGAGAAGCAAGAATAAAATTTAAAAAGAGAGAGGAAGCTGACCTGTCTTATCGTCTCGAAATGAGAGCGGTAATAGAAACAGACGGTCCTTCAATGCACTGAAAACGAAATCAAATGCAACAGTGCTTAGCAATGGCGCATCAGATCTGGCCGTACCGACGAGGATCTCTCGCTCTCTATTAATGAATCTGATTCAAAAAAAAATTAATGAATCTGATTCAGCTTTTTCGCGTGATTCACACAGCTTGACAACGACAGATATCTCGATTTCTTCTCTTCCCCTGTACAATTACGTATGAGTACGGATTTTTGAAATGTTTGATGGGGATGGAAACAGGTGAGATCGATGCAGCAGAGGTGGAAGGCACAAAGAGCGAGGAGAGAGAGAGAGACAGGAAGAGAGAGAAAGTGGTGAGAGGGACTGATGGAGGAGCACGATTATTGGATTTTTCCTTGATTTGGGGACTCGTCTCTCTCCTCCTTCTCTCTCTCCCACCGTTGGGATTTACTACGTATAATTTCGAAATGTCGCAAGAAATATGCAGGAAATGCTTAACAACACGCAAAGCGGATGTTACGAGTTATACGAAGAGTTTGTGGAATTACAACTCTACTACTACTCCCTCTAACCAATTGAAAAGAAAGTCAGTGACTTGTGACTCACATTGCACCTCAAAAGTAGTTTCTACCCATTCCTACTCTTCTCTTCTGCTTCATAACTCGGTTGTTCGGGTCAATTTTCACACATTTTTCACTTGGTAAGTTCAAGGGTACCAACTCTGTTTGTACCAACAACGCACAGACCGTGCCAGAGACCCCTTTGTGGGTCCCAAACGGTCAATACGAACCGTTAATTCATCTCAAAATCAAATTTTGATTGAGCTAAATGCGAGAATAGCTGTCATCGGACGACCCAATGTGCTCAATCCCTAATCATCCCATTTTTAGATGACTCAACAGTTTGGATTGACCGTTTGGGACCCACAAAGGGGTCTCCAGTGCCGTCTGTTCGTTGTCGGTATCCACCAGTTTATACGTATAGAACAATTGCTTCCCGCTCATGTATCTCAACTAATTTGTACTCGCTTTCTTACTTTTGTTTTTTTCCAGTAATATGCCCGGATGCTCCTGGTTTTGAAAATTAAAATATATAATAAGGCATATCATCAGATTTTCTTTTTCTTGAGATCCTAGCGTTCAAAATATTTTTAGATTGTCCTTATTAATTTCAAAACAATTATATTTACAAAAAAGTTTGGAAGATTTATCAAATGGGAATTTTTATAAAGATGATATACTTGTAAGACTGTCAAATGGGTATGATTTAGTTAAAATATGAAGGTTATTTTTTAATTAAATATGAGAATCAATGCAATCTTTGAAGATTATGTACATCTATGAATTGTTGTAATTTTCTGAACATGTGTAGTATAATTTTGTCCACTCAATCATTGTTGTGACCTGATCAAAAATTTCCATTCAGGAAAAAGTACTAACACTCCCTCTTTTTTTTAGTACGCACCTCATACTAAAAAAATCTGTATAAATTCCCGATTTTTTTTTTCTCTTGCAACTCCTACGCCGCTAATTTGGGATTTAAGGTTCCCTTAGAGCATCTACAGCAAATAACTCAAAATCCCTCTCATCCCTATTTTACCAAGAGAAGCCTAAAAAATGGGGTGCAACAGATGACTCAAACAGGTGAACAAAATACAAACGTGAACATTTGCTTCTCAAATCACCCCTCATTTGTCCAGCCACTGTTCACTCCCAATTTATTTTTTAACCATTTTTTCCCTCACCCTCTCTCGCTCTCTCCACAACAACAGGTGGACACAGCAACAGATTGGCGAAGATTCCTCAACAGCGAAAGTTTGATGCAGCAACAAATCGGTGTTGGGTCGTGACGGCCAGAGGTATAGGTTTTGTTGGGCGTTGGGTCGTGACGGCGAGATTTGGGGTGGGGTTCGCCGGAATCGATTAGGATGGGGTTGGTTTATCTGGGTTTTGTCCACCGGTTTGGTTTATCTGGTATATATGGGTGTGCATGTATATAAGAGGTATATATATTGTATTATTTTGAAAAGTAAAAAAATAGTATTTTAATAATGGAGAGATAGTATAGGTAGTATTGTTGAAGTGTTAAAAAAGACATGAGTAGATAAAGTACTGTTGGGTAATTTATTTGGCTCAAGATTTGTTGAGCCTTGTTGTGCTTACACTTAGTGACCCAAATCATTATACTCTGTAGTGACCTTAATTATGAGCCAAAAATTAATCTGTATTTGGATCTAAATCGTTCAATTTGTCGAGAGTTTTGCTTAACTCATTCATGCAAAACAAATTAATTGATATTGGTAGCCGTATGGTCAGATACCATTTGTTTTACGTAAATGGATGGCCAATATCATTTAGTGAATAAATTGTAAGACAAATTTGTCTCAATTGTATATTTATCCATCTCCAATGATAATAATTTTTTGTAACTACAATATGTTCAACATTCCTTGAAAAAGTACAGTCCGATCCCACATGAAGCTTTTAGGCTCACAATTGAAGTCATTATGAGAGTGTAGTGACTTAGGTCACTACAACATCCCAACTTTCTAATTTTGAGCCGAAGACACCATCCATCACCATCTCCCCTAGTTAACCCGCAACAACTTATAATATTATATTATTAGCAACTACTCTCTTCTTCTCATATTGTTGGGCATTTTTTCTTTGTTGGACGTCTCAAAGAGTTGCCTATAATTTTTAATTTATTAAGTTTTTTTATATTAAATACGAATATTGTTTGATAGATCTCAATTAATTTTATTAACAACGCACAAAATCCCTTGACACCACTGCATTCCCAACCAATGACCACTGTTAGAGATTGTATGTACTATAATATCGTGATTTTGACAATAATTTGTACTCCTATTTTGCAAGTATGGCGTCACAAGAAGATTCTTTAACCTCCAATTAATTCCAAATTACGAGCTTTTAATGAAAATTATCTTATGCATCATGTTTATGTGAAATAAAATGTTTTACTACTAATTAATTGTGGTATATACATCGGAATCAAGCCGTGCATCAATGGTATGGAAAAAAAAAAAAAAAAAGAGTTTTAGCCTAACCAATGGTTGACAGTCTGACTACGTACCTGTTGTCTACAGGGTATAAGACTTGACTATCAGTTAAGGAAACAAAAGAACACAGTAGGACTATCGGCCTGTTTCTAATAGCTCTATTTTGCATTTGATGCTATCCTCGATCACTAGTTGTGTCTGGTTCTTTTTACTTCTTTGCAATAAAAAATAATTGTGTGCGAGTGTGCCAGAGGAAATTTCAATCTCCTCCCTCAGATTAACTTTGGAAAACCAAACCTAATCAGGCGATTGTGTTTTGTTGGTTCAATTACCTCAATTAAGAGGATTTTCTTAGTAAGTGAAGAAAATGCAAACCAATAAACTTAGGAAATCAAAGAACAATAAATAAACAAGACACTTCAATTGATGAATCAAAGATAAACTTATTTCGAAATTGTCTCCAACTTCAAATACAGAACTTCGAACAGGTGATTGTTGCAAGAACAACCGAGATAGGAGTGATTGTTACAAGAACAATCGAGATAAATCCTAAATCTAATTCCTAATCTACTTCCTAATCTATTTCGAACTAAGTTCGAGATCCTAAACTACTTCGAACAGAGTTCGAAATCCTAAAACTACTTTGCCAATGAACAAACCAAGCACCAGTTTTTTGATAGCTGTTTGTTGAAGATTTGTCCGGGGGCCTTTTCACTCTTCAATTTCTTCTATTTATAGACGTTGCTTGTGGTTTGAACTTCCCGCTCCATGAATTTGAATCTAGCTTGCTTCGAACTCTAACTTCCACTCTGAGAGTTGGTAGTTATTTTTTCCTCTACGTCTGAATTTGAATTCTTTCTTCTTCCAAAAGTTTTAATTCTGCATGTTTGTTCAACAAACTAAAATGATAACATGTTAAGGAAATAACTGCTTTCTAGAAGTATTCCACGTGTTCTAACTGCCAATCACCTTGTTTCACGAATTTACACGTGGAGCTTGTATGTTTGGTAGTTGATATTATGGCTTCGAAGCCAATCTTCATTTCAGCAATGGCTCGTAACTGCCAATAACTGTCTTTCTAAATTGAGAAGTGATACGACATCGTATTTAACTAACTTTATCTTATTAATCCAGTGTATCTTCATTGACGAGTAATTACCAACGTTTGGCATTTTCGATTATGTGTCAATTAATTATTGGATTGGTTAAATTTATATTTAAACACTAGCACCAGACATTTTTTGAAATGCTTTAAACTATGCAAGGATGGAAAGGACTACTACACATCTCTTACACTTCCAAAAGCTCCATACTCAAATGGTACATACGGGACGTTTGGTTGGTGGATTTGATTTTGGATAAATTTGTAATGAGAGCGAATTTGTAATGAGGGTGAATTTGTAAGAAAGGTGAATCCACCTCCTAAGAAGGGTGAATTTTTAATGAGGTGTTTGGATGATTTTTTGAGAAGAGAGATTTGAAGGGTGGATAAGAGGGTAAATGACTATTTTGTCCCCTACTTGGTTAATTTAATTTCGAATTTGATTTATTTTCCATTAATTACAATAAATTAATAGTTACCATTAATTGTAGGATAAAATAATTTTGGGTATTTTGTCATCTTTTTTTGGGTAATTTTAATAATTTTTTGGGTAATGGTATTTTGTCATCTTATCCCCAAACAAAATGTCAAATACCCAAAATGGGTGTGGTGCGTTGCACCTAATATTTCAATGCATTGTCCCAGACTCCCAATGGAATTCATCTTCCCTAAAAATCTTTGTGTAGATTAGGGGTAACTGTTGCAGATTGGTAGGAATGGGTGCTCATAAAACCTTCTCGGCTTCCCATCGATAATATCACAGAGACAGATCTGCCTTTGATCATCATCTTCTTTCTATTTTCTTTTGCTTTCTATGATTCCCTCTGCGTGTATCTTGTCGGAACAGGCGAAAACTCATCAAAACACACCAGCATTTTTGGGTAATTTTTTGGTAATTCATTTAATTTTACTTATCACCCAGTGTTTGTTGATTAATTTGAAAAATTATCCATGAAATTAGTTTTGGGTTTTGTTGTTGCTAGATTTCTTCTTCTGTCTTCATCTTCCCTTCGATTTTGCTTCCATTTTACACGAAAAAAGGGGTGGATTTGCAGGGGCAAAATTGACCCTATCCGCCCGAATATGCTAACGACAGGGGTCAAGGAGGGCTTCACAAATCCACCCGCGGGTGGATTTGCAGTCTGAACAATAAACTAGTCCGGGTGTGAAGAATTCTTGCCAAAGAGTGGATTTGTGTTGGGACCAAGAGATGGAGTAATTTGGCCACAAATTCACCAGCCAAACAGGCTGTTAGAGCAAAGGCAATGCAATTGTCAAAATGCCAATAGTCATTGCTATATTTTGGCACCAAAAAGTGATTTTTGGTGCTAAAATAAAACCCATGTTTCAGTCTTGGTTCTATTTTTAGAACCAAACAGTTCTAAATTTAACTGACTTTTCCGTCACCTCACTTTTAATTACGTTTTCAATCTCAATTCAACTATGTACGTTATTTTTAACCCTGTTGTTATCTAATTTTTTTAACCCCCATTTTAAACTAGTATTTTTTAATTAAGTTTTTTTTTTGTTTAGCCGTTGGTGTAGCCGTTTAGAACACTGATTGGGGCTTTCACTTTGTTGAACTGGATAATTTTCCATTAGTCTCATTGCCTTTACCCTTTCTTTCGTTAAACAAAACAAATCGAGAACTCTCTTTCTCTTCTCCTCTGTAAATCGAAAAGGGGGAAAAACCTAGGGTTGGCCAACCTCTGATCGGCCGATCAGATCTCCCACGAAATTCTCTCTCTCTCTCTCTCTCTCTCTCTCTCTCAAATACTCTCTTTCACCATGAGTTGATCAAACCCAAGAAAAATACGATGAAACCCACTTTCCGGCTTGTTTATCTTTTCCAGCTTGTTTTTCCTTTCCAACGGTTGATGACAACGATCAAACCCACCACCGGCGTCTTCGTCAGTAATGGCAACATTTCAAGCATATTTTAATTTTCTGGCCACTTTACAATCATTTTCCAACAAGATTCTAGTAAGTCCGACGTCCATTTCCCTCCCCCTTTCAGTTGGATGATGAGTTGTCAAGGATGACTATAGCCATCTTTTGTTCTAAATATAGAACCAAGTATAGCTTTGTGCCATTTTAGAACCAAATATAACATTGCACAAGATTTCGGTTTTTTGAGTTTGGTGTCAAATTTTGAGTATAGAACCAAGTATAGCTCTTGCATTGGATTTGCTCTTAAAAAACCAAGTTCTCCAATATTTTCTACTTTTTTGTGTGTGTCATTCGTCATTCCTAATCTATTACATTGGGGAGAGAGAAATGAGACTTGATCTTGGAATGCAGTGTGGGGCATCCAAGAGCTCTACCACATGAGCGAGCCACCACTTGCTATTCTCCACTTTCATTGATGCACATTTGAGGAGTTCAAAAGTATTTGAGATTGTACTGTTTTCCTACAATCTTGTTTATAGAGTTTTTTTTAGCATACAAAATTAAGATTCAAACCCAATGATTTTCTTCCATCCTTGAAACTTAAAATATTTATCTTAGACTGCCCAACTTGAATATTTATGGTGCATAAATCCAAGATTAATAAAAAAAAGTAGTGCATCTTCCATCCTTAACTCTATATCTTCCTTCAAAACAGAAATAGTATAATCTTAAACATCAAGCTGCAGCATAAATTTCACTTCACTACACCAAAGACCCACACCTGAAGTGGATTCTCTCTATCTCTCTAAGCAAATCTCTCTCTCTCTCTCTCTCTCTCTCTCTCTCTCTCTCTCTCTCCCTCTTTCTCTCTAAGCCCTTGTTTCTACCGCCCAGGGTTCTCCGCCTTTGGGGGAGGCGGTGCCTCCCCTCCTCCCCCAAGCCTTTCCTCTCCTCTCTCCCTCTCTTTCCCCTCCTCTCTTCTTCTCTTTCCCTCTCTTTCTTTTTCTTCCGTATCCCTCCTACCTCTAGCTTTTTTTGCCGCTTCACTGCCTCCAGAGATTTGTTGGGTTCTCCGGTTTTGTGCCTAACAACGTTTCAGCTAGTGTTAATGATCTCTTTGTTGGCGGCTTGTGGCATTGGTGGTGGTGGCGGGTCAACCTTTTTCTTCACACAGTCACTGGTTGTTTGGGTTGTTGGGCCTCTCAGGTGTAATGCTTAGCGGCGAAGTGCTTGTGTTGTGGCTGGGTTTTTTCATTGTTTTGCAGGGCTTTGATGGTGATGAAGGTTGGAGGCGGCACTCGATGATGGTTAGGGCCTGCGGTGACGCTTGATGGAGGTTGGGGTTTATGCGATTGGACTGTAGTGTGAGAGGAATTCAACGGTGATGGGTGCTGATGGGTTATAAGGTGTTGCCTACTGTGGTGAGGCGGCTGAGTTGCTTTCCGGGACATCAGCAAGGGCTTGTTCTTCGGGTCTCCGGTGCTGACGTGGCAACGATTTGTCTCCTTACAAGTGGCCATAGAGCGATGATGGCATTGATGGAGCAAGGAGCAGATTAGGGTTTTCTTTTGGGCTTGTCTTGTTGGGGTTGGCCTATTTTATTTGGGCATTTTTAGGCCGTTGTGGGTTTATGAGCTGTTTATTGTATATCTGTGTTTTTTGACCCATTGGGGTGTTGGGCTTTCGTTAACGGGTGTCCATGATTGGCTCCTTGCCAGTCATTGGTTTTGGGTCTCGGTTTGGGCGGTTTCTTTGCTCTTTGAGCATTTTCTGCTGTTGCCTTGTTCTTTTAATCTTGTTTTTATTTCAAGATTAATGAAATCTTTTTGCCTTGCAAAAAAGAAAAGAAGAAAAAGACCCACACCTGAAATCCACACCTGGAAACTTTCTGAACAATCAAATTTAAGTTCGATTTTAAAATAAATAAATAAATAAATAAAAATTATAAGTTCAATACCAATTAACAACTACGAATCAATCCTAGGAATTAAACTGTCAACAGATCAATCCAGAACAAAATTCAGCTTAAAGACCAAATATAGAGCTGATCCTGCAGGGTTACATGCACACAAACGGACAGTTGAAAGCCCAAGAATACAGATATATATTTCAACAACTGGACTGAACATTTCTCAAGGAAACACAAGAACTCTATCAAGTTCAACAGATGATTAACAACATATAATGATGAACTATTTTTTTCTTAGAGAACTAAAACAACCAAAGAGTGACGATGGGTCATGGAGTCTTCAATTTCCGAATCCTATTCCTTCAATCCCACGACGGATCACCAGTAAATTCACAATCCAACTTACTTAAATTCACATGGTAGCATTAGCATAATCCCTAAAGAAAATGAACGATGATAATGACCTCAACAACAATAACAAAAGAATCCCGAACATGATAGTGCAATTCGATCATTATGTCATGCACTTGGAGTAGGCTGCATAAAGTAAACCTTTAAATTTTAGGGTATGGTAGCAAAGTACAGTTTTGAAGTAAATTTTTGAGATATTAAAGGAACTTCTCATAGTACATGTTTGAAGATATATCATAAGATTTTTATTATTATTTTTTAAGGCGGCCTTTTAACACACATACATAATTTCAAAATTCCCGTTGTGGGAAGCTAGCCCCACGATGTAGGCTCAAGAGCCTAACCCATCATTTGAAAAGGCCCAATGACATAAATATGATTTGCAGCCCCCCTTTCAGTACCGAGAGATGGTGCAGTATACAAAATGCACTGCACCATCTGTCCGTCTATTTCAATAATGGACGGCTCGGATTTAATCCGAACAATGAGTTAAATCCGACCGTTGGCTGTTTGGATTAAATCCGAGTTGTCCATTGTCGATTGGATGATTCGCATTGCACCATTTAGTGCATTTTCTGCACTACAGGGGCCCCTTGCCCCCCTTTCAATAGAGTAATTCCACCTAACTGTCTCAGGACTGCAAATGAAATGAGTCCGTTCGCGAATTGTTCGAGGCTCTACGTTCGAGTACTAAACGATCTGAACCTAAACATCAATTTTAGGCTCATTTAATAAACGAGCCGATATTAGTCTTGCGAACTAGAAATATATATGTATATCCGATAATTATTTCACTTATAAACTTAGATTTTGATATGTTTTTATATTTTTAATTATGTATAAACTTATTAACGTATAAAACAAACAAAATTTAATTGAAGTTCTAGGTCTGAATGTGAGCGTAAATAATAATATTTTTGACTCGTTAAAGTTCGTGAACAAATTTGAGTCAAACATGGACAAACTCTATACAAATTCAACTTGTTAAATTTTCACTGCTAAAAAACTCAGCTTAATTTGACTCATTTGCAACCCCAACCCCGTTAGACATGTTGACTAGCGAGTAGGGAGGGGCAACCGTCCCTTTTACAATAATGATACTCTTACACCATCTAGGTTACACCCTCTATTTACACCCTATTCGGATGCTTGACACGTGTCCCTTCTCTCTCCCTGACTTTCTCTCTCTCCTTTTGTACCCTCACTCTTTTTTTTACAAATTAAAATGTTTATAACTATCATTTTCCATATCCAATATTGAATATATATATAGGTTTAGCTTCTAAAATGAAATCTAGGAATCCGGACCTCCATGATTCGAACATTTTTTTGACAATCCGACCCGTTCAATGTGTTCAAAAGGTATTTTCAGGTGCTCAAGTAGGAAATCTTCAAAAAAAAAAAAAACCAAGAAGGGCTTGATCCAAGCATTTTTTTCGCAAAAATGTAAATATACAGTTTTTGTGAAAAATTATTTGGATCAAGCCATTCCCGATATTTTTTTTGAAGATTTCTCACATACACCCTAGAAAACACCTTTTGAACACATTGGACGGTTCGGATTTTTCTAAAACAATTTGAAAAAAAACACACCGAAAAGCCTCTAATCCGGGATCCCAGATTAGAAACACTGGGTATATATATAGGATCAACTTCTAATGAGGGTTCCTTATTTTAAATAAAATGAGGACCTCATGCTTTTCAACCAAATTTTGACGATCCAAACCGTTAGATGTGTTTAAAATGTGTTTTTATGGTCCAACTCAAGAATTCGTCCAAAAAAAACATACCAGTAAGGGTTTCATCCGATTAGTATTTTTGTTAAAAACGCTATATAGCGTTTTTAACAAAAAATTGATCGGATGAAGCATATATAGCATTTTTAACAAAAAATTGATCGAATGAAGCTCTTACGAGTATTTTTTTTGGACGAATCTTTGCGGTGAATATTAAAAACACATTTTAAACACAACTAACGGTTCAGATCGTCAATATTCAATTTGGAAAATGGAAAAATTGCTTGGTTCTCATTTTATTTAAAATGAGGGATCCCTCGTTAGAAGTTGATCCAAACATATATAATGTGTATAAAAAAGTGATCGATGTAGGGTGTAAACAGAGCGTATAAAATTTACTCGACGACATCTATCAAATAAGACCAATATTAAATATGTAATGGGTATAAAAAAGTGATCGACATAGGGTGCAAACATATCGTAACCCAAAGGTGTGAGCGTAGCATTACTCTACTTTTTATTCAACGCAAACGCAAACGCAAACGTTGGAAGCCATATCCACGCGATGTTAGGAACTAGGGTTTTCCAGAGAAACTAAAATTCTAGGGTTCTGTGCGCACTTTTTTCGCGAGAAACATCCAATTTCTATGAAACCGGAAACAGCAGCGGCCCGAAATCTCAACAGGTTCCCTTCTCTACCTCTCGTCTTCCCCTCTCTGTTTTCTGTTTTTTTTGGGGTAATCTAGATGCTTAATCATTCTATCATCTTTGTGGTTTAAGTAATTGAACACTCCCCTCCAAGTATTGTGAGTCAATTTAATCGTATGCTGGAGAACCATGCATTTAGGTCTCCCTTTTTGGTAGTACCTGAAGCAGTGGCCTTCTAGGCTTATGCCCAGGGCCGGCCCTGATAAGATACATATACATGTATACTTCTTTATCTGTGTGTTTGATTTGTTGTTATTTTTTTTTTTCCTACGAAAAGTAGATGGAGAGAGAGCTGGTGGAGTTATTCGAGGCCGCGAAGAAGGCTGCTGAAGCTGCGGCAGCGGACAGAGAGGCGTTGTCTGGCGGGCCCAAGGTAGATCGATGCCTTGATGTGCTAAACCAGCTCAAGAGCTACGCCGTCACTTATGATGTTCTTGTTTCAACGCAGGTATGGGTTCCAATCTGTTCAAAGTTCGATTCTTTTCGCTCATGCAGTTATATTAGAAAAATTGTCGCCGTTTGTTTTTAGAAGTGAGAATCAATTGGTGAATTCTGGACTTTGATTATGAATTGGTGCAGGATAATCTGATTCTTTAGTATACTTTAGGATGACTAGAATCGGATTTATATTTTTAGCCTGGTTTCAAGATATGTTTTCACTTTAGAAACAGTGGAAAGGTGCTTGTTTTTGGGTGGAAGGAAGGAATAATTGCTTTTGGCATTTTTTTTTTTTTATGTTGGGAAAATTATTTTATTGCGAGTTTAATTCATCTGAGACATCGTATGCAAAAGAGCCACGTAATGATATACCTATTTCTTCTTGATAATCACCATGAGTATCTGCTTATGGTGCAATAAGTGTGTTGCCATAGATATGTATTGGTGGGATGCTATAGAATGAAACCTCTACACAAATAATCCCACAGTAAATGATAAGAAGACAATGTGAAGCAACAATTCTCAAATTTAACTATTTTGCATAAGCTAATTTAGCTAAAGCAAGTATAAAGTACCAAATATTCTCAGAGGTTTTGCCACAAGCGACTATAGAACTGACTTACATCTTCAACACCAATGCAACACTAGATTCACTACAACAAAACGTAACTGCTATTTTTTACGGAGCAAAGGCAAAATCTTACCAGTTTTAGGTTGAAACTTGAGAGCAATAAGATGTGGTTTTTGTAAACATTGACGAAGCTCCGTGTCCCTTTTGGCCAAATTAGGAACTGGAATTCAACTAAAATTAGGGAGTGGAACTTAGTGTCTTGAAATGGACCATAGTAAAGCCCAATGTAAATAAGTCTCTGTAATTAGGCTTTAAACTCTGTTTTCCTTGAGTTCAAGGGAAAGAATCAGTGATTCATTGGCATACCGGCGGCTTTTGAAGACAAGTTGGACGACGGCCAAGGCCCAAGATCTGACAACAGCCAAGATCCGATGACGAGCCACAGACCCATGACTTGGTGCCTTTTGCCCATGCAGCAGTGGCTTGCTGCTTGTGTCGTTAGAAATGAAGGGGAGTTTCAGGTTTTTTTTTTCATAGATGTGTGTGGCTGAATTGTGTAAATAATGATCCTTGGGTGGTTCAAGAAAAAACTTGAAAAAAAAAATAGAGAAAATTGTCCAATGTGCATATGTGAGCCCACTGAGCCTACTTTGGCTCTGCCACTGGTGCGATGTTGCTTGGGTAAGTCATATTTGGTAGTGAATGGTGCAAGTGAGATGAGAATGGTATGGAGGAGGGTGGAATTACTCATTAGTTTCTTTCTGTCCGACTTGACATGAATTTATTACCAAAAATCAATTTTGTGGGTACGTTTTCTTTCTAATATAAAGTGGATCATCAGCTGTTGAAAATCATTGAGTAGTTGTCATCTGCTTTCCTTTTGATTTGTACATCTACTAATTCTTAAGTTTTGTCGAGTTTGTTTTCAACTTACATGGTTTAATTTCTATTTGCTTGCCAAAATGTGATGTTCATCATAGGGTTTTGTGGGTGAACAGCGTATGAAGTGGTCAGTGGCCACTTAATCGTGGATGGTTGACAGTCACATAATGTAAATGTTAGAAAAGTGTCTGTGTTGGCGTGAATGGAACCGGCCAAATTTTTTGCTGGGTCATATGTTGGACGACTGTATATGATTACTTGTTGGCATATAAGTTTATATTTCTGAGGAAACTTGTAATGCACTATAGTTTCTAATGAAAGCACTGATTGACGGTTAGTAACAAAATCCCTTGCTTGTGTGGCTCTTTCTTGTTATCTTATGACAACAAGGTTGTTAGATTACAGCCAAAGAAAAGGAAACTCAGCTAGTCTTTTTGAGCTCAGTTTTGGATTTTCAAAACTTGGTGAATTCACATTTACTTTTGATCCTTTTATTGAATGTCTTCATTTATATGTTCGTTCTTATGGGTATTCATCTGATATCAAATTTCAGGTTGCAAAACGGCTTAGACATTTGAACAAGCATCCTGCAGAGCAGATTCAGAAAAGTGTTTCTGATGTCCTCAATATTTGGAAAAAGATAATCATCATTGAAGCAACAAAGAAAAAAAATGAGGGCCTTGATATTGGTTGTTCAAAAAAGACTGAGGCCATGGAGACGACTGTCAAAGTTGAAAAGCTTCAGCAGACAGATTCATTCAAGGTTGAGAAGCTTTTGGAAAACAGAGCTGTCAAACTTGTGAAAACTGAAGACGGTGGTTCGACTAAACCTGGGAACGTATCAATATCAGAAATGATCAAGGTTGAGAAGAAAGTGGGAATTCTTGATACTGTCAAAACTGAGAACATGGATTTGAGCGACACGGTTAGGGCTGAAAAGATACCGAAGGAAGAGAAACATACTGTCAAGGCTGAGAAGGTTGACGGGAGCAAGGCTGTCAAGGATGAGAATATACCAAAGGAAGTGATACTGGCTTCTAGCAAAATGAAACCATTTCAAGCGTCTAATTCTCCCCCAAGGCTTACTAACCTGCTCAAATGTAATGATGCTATGCGTGACAAAATTAGGGAACTTCTGGTAGAGGCCTTGTCCAAAGTTTCAGATGAAGTTGATGATGACACTAAGGATGAAGTTGATGCATGTGACCCTATTCGAGTAGCAGTTGCTGTCGAATCCGCCTTGTTTAACAAAATTGGCCGATCGAATGGGGTCCAGAAGGTTAAGTACAGGTCTATTATGTTTAACTTAAAGGATCCAAAAAACCCTGATTTTAGGAGGAAAGTTCTTCTTGGACACGTGGAGCCGGAGAGGCTGATCGATTTGACCCCAGAAGAAATGGCCAGTGATGAGAGGCAACTTGAGAATAAACAGATCAAAGCTAAAGCTTTGTTTGAATGTGAGCGTGGTGGTCCACCAAAAGCCACAACCGATGAGTTCAAGTGTGGTCGTTGTGGTAAAAGGAAGTGCACATACTATCAACTGCAGACCAGGAGTGCAGACGAGCCAATGACCACCTTTGTAACATGTGTAAACTGCCAGAAACGTTGGAAGTTCTGCTAGAAGGATTTCTGGTTGAATGGCTATTGATTAGGACTAGTGATGGCCCTTGATCTTTGAAGCGTTACTATTCTCGAGCAAGGTTCAACATTTTCTGTTGTGATCTTTGCCACTCGATGAACAACCCCGTCAATGGATATTTATTTCCCCGTTGGCCGTATCCATTAGGAACACATTGCTTATGGTGAAGGTTAAAATTTGATTTTTTTTTGTTCCATTAGACAATAGATTTTTGTTGGACTCTTAGTTTCTCTGTTAATTTTAGCTTGTACCCGTTAGGAAGAACTAACTTGATGTGTAGTCTTGGGATCTTTTTCCAATTGGAAACAAGCTATTTTGACTCACTTCTGTCTCACTTTCTTTGCAAGTGTGTGGCTGTTATGAAGCTGTTACGTTCCATGAACCATCTTTTTTGCAAATTTTCTTTTTTTGTCTCTTTGAGTTGTTGTATTGAGAGGGAATGACCTATCTCATAGTGCGAAAAAAGACATTGTCTGGAACAGGCTAAAATAAAGTTATAGATGTGCAATTTGTTCAGATCTTCTGCCTTGCTTCCTTGGCTTTTTACTGTTCTAGCAATTCGAGATATGCAATTTCTTGTCCAAATTGGGTGATCATTTTATCTAAAGGTCAACCATCGATCTTTACCTTTATTCTCCCTAGTTGCCCTCCCAAGAACGGATGTGGTTGGTAACTTGCTTTGTTCGACTGCCTGCTACCATATCTAGGTAAGTAAAAGTGTCGTTGATTTTGATCTTACTGCCCTTTCAAAAGTTGTCATTTATGAGTATGTTTGAACTTTGCATCCTATTTGAGCGTTTCTGTTACGACGAATTCCACTTCTGAAGTAGACTACTTTCTGTGTGTAAGATGTCAATGTTCATCATCCTTGTTTAGTCTCAGTTTTGCTAGTACCGATGGGTACCATGTATAGATGGTACCGACAATGGGTCCAACACAAATGATTCGAGCCGTTCATTCATCTTAGAATGATTTTCTGAGAGGCCCCGCGAGTAATCAGCTCAATACAATGTTTCCTAAGTGCTTGATCCAAAATCACCCCATTTCATTCAAAACGCAGATCGTTTGTGTGGATCAACCAAATAGATTTTGGTTGGTACCTCTCACATTTCCGTTTAGTCTTGTTGCCCCGGGCCTTACTCGGGCCTCCTAATGGACAACACCGTTTGTGGATCAACCGAACCGTCTGTGAGTCTTTTATTTATTTTTTTGGTAGAGAAAAACAGAAAACTAGAAACGCTCAAAGCCACTCCTCTCATGTTCGCCTCGAGGAGTGGTATGATCTCATTTAGCGGGGTGATATGCGACGTCATCTTGTCCTCTTGATCCTCCCCAATGTTGGCAAGACTATCAACCACTTTGTTTCCCTCTCGCAGAGTGTGCTTCAAGCAGCAATTAGTGATAGCCATTAGAGCTTTGCATTCCTTGATTAGCATCAAATGGGGTGAGTGGTGTGGGTGCTCTTCGTTGAGAAGGGCAATGGCAGTAGTAGAGTTTGATTCAATTTCTAGCGGGTCCATTTCTTGGTTGTGGACCAGCTCTAGGCCTCTGAAAAGTCCCTAAAGCTTAGCTTCAAGGCTTGTGTTGTCTTTTAAACGTCCATAGAAACCTACGATCTAGTGTCCTCGCTCCTCCCTAAAAACAACTCCATATCCAGCTTGTCCTGAGTTCCCTCAGTTGCATCCGTCTGTATTCAGCTTAGGCTTTCCTGTACCTTGAAAGGACCAAGACATGAGCCTCACAGTTTTGGGAATAGCCGAAGCACTAGTAAGGAAACTTTGGGTAACTTCATTAGCAAAATGAGTGCAATTGGAAATTATGTCATACGTCGTAAAATTGACATTATTGAAAATGGTTCTGTTGCGTGCCAGCCACAATTTCAACAAAAGAATCACAGTTTTGACACAAGAAAGATAACCCTTAGTTGGATTTGATGTTGGTGTAGAGCCATGTACTCCAATCCTCCAAACTCATCTCATTGGGGTCTCTGCATGTTCGAACACTGCATCCATACATTAGCACTAAAAATACATTAAAAAAATAGGTGTTTCACGTCCTCCCTCGCATTATTATCCCGGGTGCACATATTGTTATCCGCCAAACCACGGATCATTCTTTGGTTCAGAAGTTTCCCAAGCATATGAAGTATGAACCCAAAGAAAGCTTTCAAGTTTGGCAGGAACTTAAGTCTCCAAATCCACTGCCAATTGATAGTGGATTGTTGGTTACTCTGATAATTATATGCAGTTTTCACGGAGAAATTACAATTACTCGGAAGAACCCAACAAGGAGTGTCATTAACAATTGCAACTTTGGGTATCAACACATTACAAATAACATTGGAGGCTTTATCATCCACAACTTGGTTAATAAGAGTCGTTCCAATCTTTGGCAGAGGTGATGAAATGTGCCACCAAGGATTGATCCGAGTTAGCAATATTCAAAGAATCAACAAGATTTGTATCTCCAAACCACCAGTCGTTCCAAAAGGATATGTCTTCACCATTGCCAACCAACCATTTAAAATTATTCAAGATGATGTTTTTGGTTTTGATGATGTTATGCCAAACGTGGGAGGCCTTTCTATTAGGGGGTCAATCCTTGAAACAGTGGTACTTAAAAAGATTTTATTTATGGATTAATTGAATACACGAAAGGATTAGTCATGATTCTCGGCCGTGAGTCTTTTACTCCTATTTATACGTACAAGTGTAAATATGTATGTACATAGTATTTAATAAATAATTTCACCCGTACGCATTAATTAATAAAAGTTAGTATAAGGTATAACAACAGAACTTATTAGTTTTGTATAAATTAAAACCGAATGGGGTAAAGTATAGCTCTACTCTAAATATAAAAAAGAACCATATAGCGCAACCGGCTAGGATTTTTTTTGAATCGGCAAAAAGATATCAGTTAGGAATTTGATTGTTGCTGGAATATGGCTATTTTTTTTAAATTTTTTAAATTTTTATTTTTTGGGCGTTTGGTGGTTGTTTTTAGTGCTATTAGGAATGAGGAATGAGTTTTTCGCACTATTAGGATTGATGTCGGAATGAGTTTCCTGCATTATTAGTGTAATAATCCGAATTTTAATTATAAAAATTTGGATTATCTATTTTCTTAAATGTGTATAATTATGTTTGTATTATTTAATCACCTCAATCTAGACCCTAACTCTTTTACACCGTACATATATGGATATTACATACGTATGTATTTATATATTTTTACACTCTCATACATAGGGTAAACTTCTAGTCCGGACTTTTAATTTCCGGACTTTTTATACAAATTTTTTTTTGACGATCCGATCCGTCCCATGTGTTCAGAAGGTGTTTTCAAGGGCCCTCGCGAAAATTTTTCAAAAAACAACACCGGGAAGGGCTTGATCCAAGCAGTTTTCGCAAAAATATATAAATACAGTTTTTGCGAAAACTGCTTGGATCAAGCCCTTCCCGGTATTTTTTTTTGAAGATTTCTCGCGCGGACCCTAGAAAACACTTTCTGAACACATTGGACGGATCGGATTTTCCAAAAAAAATTTGCAACACAAAAAAACCCCATTTTTTCCTTAAATCCGGGAGTGTGGACTAGAAAATCCACCCTCATACATATTCATATACACACATATATATTATGTGGATATATATACTCATAAGTATAAATACACATTCAACCACTCCCCCTCTCTCCTCCCAACTCTCCACTCCTCCAACCACTAACACCACTACCACACACCACCAAATACCCCAGAAAATCAGACCTCTCTCCCTCTTGTCTCTGCCAATACCCACCCCCATCACCCCTCTTGTCAACCCCTTTGCTCCCCCATGTGTTCTATACCACCTCCACACTCCATCTCAACCTCCACACGCCACTTTCCTCTTTTAAAAACAAACAAGTGCAATTCCTCATTTCCACATTTCGGATAACAAAAGAGAAAGCAAAAGAAATGGCAGCGAAAGAGAGAAACAATTCGGCAGAGAGAGAGAGCAATGTGTCACCACTTTTCTCTCTTTTCTTTCTACTTTCTACCCCTCCATCTCACCAGCATCGCCAACCCCATTTAGAGCTACAAAACCCCCCGGCCCGACCCATAAAATGTCCCTCAAAACCGGTACCAGAAAACGGTCAGCTATCGCTATAAAATGTCCCAAAACGATCCCGAAAACTGCCCATAAACCTACCATTATAACAGCCTCATACCTGCCCTTCTTCTTTTCCGTTTCATTCCCGTTTCGACTCCAAAACCAGCCCAATACACTAGCTCCAGTACAACCCAGAAACCAGCCCCGAATCTGCTCCGTTTCGTCCCAAAAAACGCACCCGAACCAGCCACCGGAGGAGCTCCATTGCCGTGCGACTTGACCGTCGACCCAACTCCATATTTTTTTTACTCCATTACGTGCTAGAACTTTGGACCGAGGTAGTTAAACCCACCTCCCTAACTATAATTATCTATGAGTATTTGGTTTGTTAACGTAGCATTTGAATTCATTTATGCATAGTTTGGTTCAAACGTGTTTATGTGTATAATGATCGGAGTAAGCATTGCATGAAATGGAAAAGAAAGAACCGGATTGAGTTTGTAAAATTTTCAGCCGAACCACACGAACTTTGTATCTCACGAAATATGATCTTACATGGGTATGTATAGTCCTACTTTAAGGTGTGAACTTAAATTGCATTGTTTAGTTATAACTTATACTTATAGTGCAAGCTTACTTAGTGTACAATATGTTTCTAAAACAAAAATGTTTTTCCTATAACTCTTCTGGTAGTTTTTATTTTATAAGCACTAGTATGTTATGAATCAGTCTTTTGTCCAACAGATTTGTTAACATAGATAATTAACTCTTTGCCTTGTATATATATATATATATATATTTATTTATTTTTTTTCAAAAGTGAAATGGTGTTTAGTGGAAATGAAGTTTTAAAAGTAAGCCCTTCGAATTAGAAATGCTCTAATTTCTTAATAATGGCCAATTGATTATTATTTAATTATTTTGAAAGTTAACCGTTGACACCCAACTAGTCTTGTTGTTAATACTAAGTTAGCTAAGAATTGTCAATAATGAAATTTTCTAAATGTTAAATGTCAACAGTCGACTCAATTTTTATTGTCATTATTTTTATATATATAACTTATCTATGAACTTTATATTGAATATCAACGTCATGTGCAAGTATAGTCTGGACATTTAGCATATTGTGCATTGATCATAATGCCCCTTCTTATTATATGCCTAATTGCTTGCGACCTTGGATTGTGTCGTAGAAAGTGTTGCCCCAAGCGTAGGGCTAGGTCGGCGGTAGCATAATAACCGGTAAGACCGGGTCGAATCCACAGGGACCGAACGCACCCGACGTGAGAGTTGCCTTGCGAATGATGGTTTTAGCCTTAAAGCGGCAAACTTGGCTTTTGTGATTTGGGGGTGAAATTCTCTTAACTTCGTGAATGACACGGAATATGAAAAAGACTAAATTAACAAAGGTAAAGCCTAGGGGTTCATAACGATCACAACCAAAGCTAACCAAATCCTCACGCTCAGTAACCGACTCGAGCCACCGTTAGGTGCACCCGAGCAAATGGTTTAGAAACTAAACCATCGCCTAGAAAAATGCGTTCCACAAAGAATAGGATTCTTGTGCCATTTAGACAAACATTTGAGTCGCCCTATCCCTAAGCATCGCACGTACTAAGTGGTCAAGCCCCAGGCGACGTGCGATCAAAGGGGTTTACAGACCCTAATTTTGATTCATAAAAGTGAATCCCGATTCATTGCTCGACAAAAGTTGAAAGCCTTTTTTAAATTGCGCGAGGAAATAGACTAACTTTGGTCATGGGGAGTTAATCACCCCATGACCCTACCTATTAAACTACTCACACATTAAATTAACTAGGCTAACTAATTTAATAAGGGAAATAAAGAACATGATTAATGACTTTGAAACTTGGTTTTTAACAAAGATCCTATGCTAGCCTAACACTTTAATACTTGGAAAATTAACAAACAACCATGGTAAACTTGAGTTTAAGAAGGATTTAGCTAGGAAATGAAGAACAAGATTTAACCAATAAAAACACAAATAAACTAGATTTATATAGAGAGAATGATTATAGCTACAACAATAAACCTTGACAAATTAACTAGAAATGAAAACTTACTTGAGAAAACTAGAGAGAGAGACCTTAAAAATCCTCCAATGGAGGAGCAAAAATTAAACTAAGGAGGGAGAGGTAGGAGAGAGGAGGGAGGAGGGTATTTATACTAAAACCCCTTTACATTGGCTAATTATCCCAAAAACATACTATAAGTGGAAAGTTTCCATAAATGGAAGATATTAAAGCAACATAAAATCTGTCAAAAATCGCCATAATTGAGTTTGGATCGATCCAAACCTTCTTTGGATCGATCCAAAGTGGTCTGTTGAAGAATTGATGAAGTTGGATCGATCCAAAAGGCTCTGGTTGAAGATCATGAAACTTGGATCGATCCAAGACTTTCCGGATCGATCCAAAAGGCTCTGGTTGGGATTTATGAAACTTGGATCGATCCAAGACTTTCCGGATCGATCCAAAAGGCTCTGGTTGGGATTTATGAAACTTGGATCGATCCAAGACAACTCGGATCGATCCAAGATGGACTGGTCAGGCAGATTTTTGACCCAACTTCGCGGGCACGCCTCGCTTCCGTCCCCAACTTCGAATGAGGCGATTCTTGAACCGTTGGAAAGCTCTATGAGTCTACTTTCAAACCCAATTGACCTCATCTTCATGGCCATTTTAGAATGAGAGATATGAGCCTTTTTCTATCGGTTGGTCGGATTTCCTTGAGCCTCATAACTCTACACTTCTTGTTCCTTTGTTCCGGGCCTTCCTTGAACCTTCCAAAGCTCCTTGAATCGACTTTCAAGCTTCGGCAATTTTCCTCCACGGCATTGCGAGGTCTTGGATACCTCTGGGTACAACCGGGGATTATTTGGAGCTTTGGACACGCCTTTTAGCTCCGATTTTCTGAAACTCATCAAAAACACAACTCGCGCAAAATCAATCATATAAAGGCACAAAATGCACGTGTGTGTGATCCCAACGAGCGAGATAAGCCCGGATATATACAACGTATGGAGCTTATCACTAATATGTTAAGATAGATTTTATTTCATACAGATGTGAGTTCCATTCCATGATTTATTATGATTGATTGATATTTTTCTGTATTTCCTAATAACTTAGAATGAACAATTAGGTTCCCGGTTGGGTGATCGTTACGCGTATATCACATAGACGATGAGGTTAATGGAAAAGTGAATTGGAATTGATTGATGGGGAGTTACCCCGGGATTGTTGTTGAATGGCAGTTCCGCCAAGTGATTTGTTTTGGAGGATTATTTGGCAGTCTGCTATGATTTCGAAACCCGAGGGTACGACACTCTGTGATTTGCTTCATTTGAATTCTGAGGCGTTATAAGGGTGGAAGTATTATAGACCAGTTTCAGCTATATACCTACAGGACCTGGCAGTTGCCATACGTAGCCCAGTGGTACAGATTCGTCCCTGGGAAATTCATCCTTGCGAGGCGGCTGACGGCTGGATTAAGTACGTAACTTATACCTTCCATCGGGGCCCCCGAGTGAAGGGCAAGCAAGGGGGAGTAAATTACAGTTTGGTCATATTCCTTAGTGGTTAACTGGGAGGAAAGTTCTCTAGGTTGAGAACTTAGTTAGATGAACATGTAAGTTAATGGCTAGTAATGAAATCAGCTATGTGTTTAATTTTTGCCTTACGATTTATTTCCAGCTTAATCTTTTAATTACTGTTTTTCAATCATATATGTTGTACTTGTATGTTTAGCAAGGGTTGGGAGGGTTAGAGTAGCTATTGAGTGATTTATCGCCTCCGCGTTACACTGTGTGACCGTATAATACCATGATGTTGCTTTCGCGACTTCGGGCGTATTATGCCGTGATCAAGCGATCAAACAGCTTGTTGGCGTCCCGAAGAGACGGTTATTTCAGAACCGAGGGTTATCCGGTAGACTAGGCTCAGGAGGAGCCGTGGAATCCAGAGTTGAACCTAAATCTGTAGAACCCACCCCCTTTATTTTTAATGTTGGATTTGTAATATTAATTTCTCAAACCGTACTAAGTATTTTGTAATGGACTGCATTTCACGTTTTCCAATGTGTACTCTGATGGAAATTCTTTTTATTAAATTAATCCTAATTATTTGTCTTAATTAATGCTTCCAAAAATCGGGGCGTTACAATTAGGATTGTAGAATTTTTATGTAATCCGTAGATAAACCGGATCCGAATCATAACTCACAGATTGATTCGAAACCAGACCGAAGGATTTTTGGTTTTCACACCGATTGCATTTTTTTAAAACTCTGATTCACAGTTCGGTCCCCGAATTTCTAAGACTCCAAACATATCCCAATCGAATGCAGCCCTAATTATTATGGCTTGGACGTAATTTTTTCAAATTGAGATCAATTTCAAGCGAGTTTTTGTTTTTTGTTTTTTCCTTTTCCCGCAGGCCGGTCGTATGGTGTAGCTTGAGGCATAGCACTAAGGATCATAGATGCTTTACCGTTGGTCTAAACGCCCCTCAAGCCCATCAAGCCAAGGAAGTTCCTATTAGGATTCCAACAACGCACCACACACAACAGAAGCAATAAAATCAAGAGAAACACAACACACAATATACGTGGTTCAGCCAAATCCGACCTACATCCACGGGGAGGGGGGTTTCACTATAATCGGGAGGAAATCCGTGATCTTGTGTTACACACTCACACTCTCATCTCACAATAATGAAACCTCACCAATTCTCTCGTGTATCTCTCTCTCTGCGGGAGACCCACTACAGGCTCCCTTCTCACACTCTCTGCCTCTTTTTACATTGTGCTACCACACTCTAAAACAAGGCATTACAGAGTATTTAAAAAGTTACACAAAAAAACCCTAATCCACTCCCTCTGGGCCTAAGCTCAATTGGCCCACACGGGGTGGAATCCCAACAATCACCCCCTCCAACCCGAGTGGGCAATGTCGTCTGCAACACCCCTATGTCACCTTCTCCAATCAGCTACCTCAGGCAAGCGCCTGTGTCACTAACCATTCGAGCATGCATGCACCACCAAACAAAGTACATAAACCCGAAAGAGTGTATCCTTGCAAAACCAGACTCCGCAGCTAATTAGAAAATCCGAGTACCATACCCCTTCAAAAAGAATGCCTCCACGAGTTCGAGTACCGCACCCCCTCAACTAGGATGCCTCCACTCGCACACCTCAAACTTGAAGTGTATGCGCTCACCAACAGAGGCGCCCACGCTCTCCAACAGAAGCGTCCATTTATGCGCTCACCAACAGAAGTGCCTGCACCCCCTCATCGAGTGCCCGCAGCTTCATCGCCGCGCTCCGCCACTCTAGCATCCTATCCTGTTAAGAGAATGCAGTTACCCTTTGCGTACACTAGAGGCTCACTCTTCCAAATGATCTCACACACCTGCGATGAGGCTGACTCCTTCTCTGACATTGCATCCCCCACCGAGCATTTCCGCACCCACAAAATAGAGATGCACCTCTCGTGAATCTGGGATGTGAATAAATCCTGCTAGATCTCCATGACTCAAACTGATCTACCGCTCTGACAGGTGCTTGTGTCATTCCCAAACAAGTATCTACGCACCCCAACTGGGCGCACCACTCGAATGAATGTATTCGTGCAAGCCAGATCTTCTGCGGTTGATCACAATCATGCACCCCATAACCGGAGTGCCCACATTCGGGCATCTAAAACCCAAATGCTAATGCCTAATCACAGGACATAATCCGTGACTCCATCTCTCCACACCAACAAGTGCTCATAATTGGAAAGATAATCTGCCATAAAAACCACAAAAGAAAGAGAATACCAGTATGCATTATCTGATCTCCATCTCAATCCCTCTGTCCAGAGCTCCCGTGAACATATCCTGAACAACCTATCACATCATCATTGCTGGCCAGCATCCTGCACACTCCTGATTCGACTCCCAGTGCATCTAGTACCATCCTAGTCGCAACACCTCAGTATAATCCCGCGCTTATCCTGTGTGCATCTGCAACGGTCGCCATCCTTGCTCACGTCACAACACCTATACTGCCTGACCATGCCTGACATCAGCTCCATTTGCCACTGCACTCCCACAAGCTTTTATGGTGCCCCATCATCCAATCCAATGCAGCTCGAATCACAACTGCAAATCCTAATGATAGGTCTTCAAATCCGATTGAACCAGACTGCCTCCGATCACTGCTGACCAACTCCGATCTGTCACTCTAGTAAGCGCCTGTGTCATTACCAAACAAGTGTATTCACACCCATCAACAAAGATGCAACACCTGAGAGAATGTATCCTTGCTCACTAGCTTCTTCGACTGATCACCACGGCTCAATTACCGCGAATCCGCAATCACCCGATTGCTCTGGTCAACCTCCGATCTCTGCAAAGTCTGTCAAATACTCCTGGTGTGTAGCTATCCAACTCTGCTCGCCTTTTTTGTCACCAATCCGTCACCTATCTGCCATTCCTCCACTCCTGCCACTATCCTGGTCTTCTCGCCACTCTCCGTCAACTCTCCCGGGTCTCATCCTGCCCCTTGGTCCATCCATGTTCTGTCCCCGGCCTTCCTAGCACCCCCTGGAATCCCATTGGATCTCCCATGGTCTGCCTCTGACTCAACATCCTCCCATATGATTGATCTGACCGCGTTGAATCCTCTCCAATCTCTCCGGATATATCTAGGACTGCAAAATCCGGCCTGAATCACTCAAATCCAAGCCCACCAGTGAATCCGGAACTATTCAATTAGCTAGGAACAAACTCCTCACAACCCAAAATGCCTCCGAATGTCTAAATCCGGCTCAATCCAGCAACAAAACCTGCTTCCAAGCCACTTCACAGAAAACAGAGCACGTGGTTGAATCTGGAATGAAAAACCGAGTTGGGAATCGGTCCAAACCAGCCATGAACCGGTCAAAATCCCACTGGACTGGCCAAAGAACACAATCTGATTTGCCTCTGGAACATTATCCGGTCTGAACCCTGTCATTTTTTTCACTAAATCGCCGATCTGAACCAGTGTGACCCCTTTGAACGTCGGTATGACCCCTTTGACATGACCTCTGATCCCTATAACCCCTTTGACCTGAACCTTGACCCCTTTGACCCTGACCACGACCCTTCTGACCTTTTGCTAATGTGGCACCATGTCATCGTTGACAGATGACGTGGCGTTGACCATCCTACGTGGCATCCTCTGTGGCGCTGACTGGGTCACCTTCATCCTTTGACATTGTGTGAAACGAACGCGAGAGTAGATCTAACGCACCGCTCCTTCGACAGCGCGTGGGGGCGCGTCCAGCATCTTCCGGCGACCAGGCTTCCATCACCGTCATCGTCTATCCAAGAAGAACATAACCCCGTGCTCAAATCTTACTTTCAATCACGGTTTACGAGAAACCCACCATATCCGCCACTTGCCCCGCCCACCCACTTTCAAACTGAGATTTTGACCTACTCTGGTGACCAAAACTGACTCCGAGCACTCCGTTGGACTCATCTTTGAGAATAGCACATTTTTCTCTGATAAAAAAAAAGTTTTGTCTCTTGTTTTGTCCGACCAAAGCTTCAAACAATGCTCCAATGGCCTTCGAGTGATTTTTCGACTGATCTGCACTCTCTGGTGCTTTAACCCAAGCTCTGATACTAGTTGTTAAGATTCCAACAACGCACCACACGCAACAGAAGCAGTAAAATCAAGAGAAACACAACACAAAATATACGTGGTTCGGCCAAATCCGACCTACATCCACGGGGAGGGGGGTCTCACTATAATCCGAAGGAAATCCGTGATCTTGTATTACACACTCACACTCTTATCTCACAATAATGAAACCTTGCCAATTCTCTCGTGTATCTCTCTCTCTCTCTCTCTTTGGGAGAGCCACAACAGGCTCCCCTCTCATACTCTCTGCCTTTATTTCTACATTGTGCTACCACACTCTAAAACAAGGCATCACAAAGTATTTATAAAGTTACACAGAAAAACCCTAATCCACTGCCTCTAGGCCTAAGCCCAATTGGCCCAGACGGGGTGGAATCCCAACAGTTCCTCTATGTGCAAGCATGCCTTTGAGAAGAGTCTAGAGAGAGAAAGAATGAGATAGAGAAAGATCGTAGTATTCACATTGTGATAATGAGGGGATGTTTGATGTTTTTTCTGCAGACTAATATGTAGGGACGGATCTATATATTTGTATCAGTGGGGCGTACAAATTATAAACGTAATTCGTAGGTTTCTAATTTAATTTTTTAAAATAATACTTTCTCTGTCTCATAATATTTGTCCAATGAACAACACGAAAACTTGAAAAAAGACTCAGTTTAAAGAAAAAATGCAACACTATTTTTGGAAATTACAAGAACTTTGTGATCTCTTGCTGGATTTTTTTTTCTTCTGAATTTTCCTTGAAAGAATTGTATATTTTCCGGTTTGAACAAAAATCTTAGAACGGAGAGAGTATATTCTTTTCCCATTAAATAACAAACTAGTGGCTATATATGTAGTTGCATCTTATAATAAATAAAATTGGTTTGTTCGTACAAAAAGTTGATTTAAAAATTTAGCGCTTTAAGAAATAGATCATATAACTATTCTCATAAGAAAATCTAGAATAATATTATTGAAAAACTTTATTTGGTTAAAAATATTAACATAATTCTCCCTTTGTATATTGGAATAGATTAGAATAGATAAATTATTACTGTTTGACAAGTGTCTTTACTAAGCAATGTTAGGATTGGAACTTTGGAACAACAAATGGATAACTTTTTTTGAATCTCAGCTACCAAGATTTGAACCTTTACCTAATGGTCAACAACAAATGAATAACAGTTGAGATAGGAATTCAGTATCTTTTTCTACTCATACAAGATTGGATTAACGTCACCGCCGTTACACTTAATATTTGCGCCCGGCATTCATATGACTCGCATGAGTTTAGTTTCATGATCTTCCTCTGTAGGCTCAACATCTACCAATATTTCCAACGTCTCAAATCCCACGCCAAGTGTTCCACCAACTCTCATACTGATGTCCTATGAAGGGGTAAGTGTATTCTCTATTTCATACTTGCATGTTATTTATTGTTTTTCCTTCTTATTTGTATTTGTTTTATGTTTGTCATTTTCTAAATTCCAATCCATGTATCAAAACTAAGGGTGAAAGAAAAACCGGTTAATCAAACACCAAACTGAAAGTGGCCAAAATCAGTGATTTGGTTTGGTTTCTACTTTGAAACCAGCAATGTTTTATAGAGACCAAACGAGTAGAGAAAGTGATTTTTTTTTTTTTTTTTACGCACGGTGACAATAAGTTTTGGTGGAGTAATTTTTGTATTAGCATTTTGCTTGTAATTTATTCACAGTGAAACTTATCAATTGTTGTGTCGTGTATGTTGAAATTACAGTGCATGGCCAAGCATGATTGTATCCCATCACCCCGCAAGAAGTACAAGGACTATTTCTCGGAAACATTTAAGGACAGTATTTAGGATGGATGCTCAAGAATTGATAATTTTTTCTCTAGTATGCAGGATATTATGACGGAAATATATGCTTCATGTTTTAATTTTGAAATTTATGCCATTAGAAACTATACAATTTTGAAATTATTTTGATTTTCATAAATGGATGGTCTTATAGCTTCTTACATTATTTTTATGGATATTTTGCACCATTATGTATTTACGTACGGAGAGAATTTATAACGTACATAGAGGTGCATGTATAGTTAGCAAATTCTTTGGCTTGTCATTAAAGTAAGAAATGGAGTAGTAGAGGAAGGAGACGATGCAACCACTCAATATTGAGGGACATATAAAAATGGACTACTAGTGGAAGAAGATCATGAAGGGTCTCAAACAGTGATGAATCCAAAAAGGTCACATCTCAAGCTCAACCTTTGAAAATATTCTAATTTAGGGAGAACATGCATATTATTCATTAAGCACAAATGTTCAAACTTAACACATTTCAAACATAAGCACAAAAAGCATACTTTAGTTGGATCATATAAAGGATAGAACTGAATAGGTTAGGTTTGAACCAAGGTTTCTGAATAACGAATGGGACATGGTATTGCCTTTTCTCTTTTTTCTTTTTTATCGGCAAAAGAAAATTTCATTATCATAAAAATAAAAGATGATCGAAATCAGTACAACAGGAAAAGACAAGTGTATAAAGAGCTTCAAAGAGTACACAAGACTCTTCTAGTGTTGCTACTCGCATAAACTCAACCTACCCCTTCGCCTCTTGATTTTTATAATAATAAAAAATGAAAACACAAAAAAGAAAAGAAAGTGCCAACTGAAACAAAAACAAAAGTACATTAAAAAACAAGCTAAAAGCTTCTAGAACTCCACATCCAAGCTCCTTGAAGGCTGAACCCCAACACTGTTGCCAATGTTAATTGAAAACAACATCTACTCCTTTCCAAAGGAGATCACCACCACACGTGTCCGAAAACCAATGCAAATTCCTCCCGTAGTATGGACCGTCTCACAATCGCGATACGCTCCGTCTCACGAGCATAATCCATATCAGAACTCCATCCACATTAGTGAAAACAAGTATATGAACGGTACTTGAAAATTTTTCAAATTGATTTTCAAGCTGCTTTATGGTGTAGCTTATGCCATAGCACCAAGACCCATTGATGCGTTAACATCTAAATGCCCATCAAGCCAAGGACAAAGTTCCTCTACGTGCAAGCCAAAAATGATATGGGTACATCTAATTTGCACCCCACATGCACACCAAGCTGATGTGGCAGATAATGAGAAGCCCAATGTGTGGCCCACCTGAAATGATGGGTTTCTCCTTATCTGCTACATCACTTTGGGGTGCATGTTAGGTGTACCCATAGCATTGTTGTATGCAAGCATGTCTTTTACTTCTTCGACTACAAAAAAAATAGAGCATGCGTCGCGCATGATAGGCAAGAACATACTATCAGTCTTAATGCAAGAATGACTCGAGCTTGAGCTTAACCTTGTTATTGTATTACTCCCTTAGTCCCAAAATATTGTCTAGTTCGCAAAACAAGAACCTAAAAATAATAAGTCTTTTAAAGAAAAAATTTAAACTTTTTCCATAAATTAAAAGTACTATTTGATATCTAGTAAATTACTATATAAAAATACTGAATTTTTCTTGGAAATTTTCTATTATTTTCAAGTCCTTGTTTTACGAACCGGACAAACAATTTGCGATGGAGGGAGTACATATGATTTACTCTTAGCTTATTGATAGGCGCGTGAGAAGCTTGCTTACAAGCGCCTAAGTAGGGGGTTTTAGCATGTTAGACGTGCGATTTGAGTTTTATTTTCCAATTAATATGTGCATGTGGTATTTCTGTGTCTCGAGTATAATTTGCAGGTATTCTAAGGTCATGAGTGTGATTTTGAGACATTGGAAGGACATGCACGTTGATCAGGAGTTGGAAGCAAGTGGATTGTGCATGGGAATGGTCGAAACCCGTCGGGAGCGCTACCCCAATTCTTTGGAGCGCTCAAAGTGGACACAAGAAGGTGAAAAAATGAACAGAATGTTCTTGAGCGTTACACCCTTTTAGGGTGTAGCGCTACCGGTTCGTTAGAGCAACGGTCAAACTTGGAGCAACCGGTCAATGCACGTGATAAGTGAAGCGGTAGCGCTACACAATAATTCCTGTAGCGCTACCGAATGGCTATCAATGGTCACTAAACGCTGTCGTATAGCTATGCGCGATGAATAACTTCCGAATTTTCGTTGGATTTTTATTAGGATTTCTCGATTAGTATAAATGCTTATGTTTTAACCCAGATTAGGGTTCCACAACTTTTACTTAGATTTTTGCTTTCCAAGTTTTCGGCTACGGATCTCTAGTTCTTCATTCACTTTACGCTTCAAATTTTATTTCTAGAATTCTAGTGTTCAGATTGTTTTGCGGATTGATAATCAAGTTCAATTTTTTCTTTTGCAATTTACGGTATTGTTCTTCATTATTCTTATATTATATTCGTTAAGCATGCGTAGATCTAGGTTTAATTTGTTCTTTGCAATTAGTTTAAGCATGAGTGAGTAGTCGTTTTGAGTGCGGCTACGGGGCGAAGGCGCCTACGTCTAGACTAATCAATGTTTCACCTCGGGGCCGAATTAACTTAATTTTCGGGCAATTTTAGAAAACAGAAACTTTTCTAACAAACAAAACCCAGGCATCGCTGGAATCCAAATGCGCGCGGAATCTGGTGACAGGTGGTGCGCATTTGTTAGGAAGTCTTTCTCTTATTCTAGAATCAGTAAAAGAGGAATTGTGGCCCGAGTAAACATCGGTTAGGTTAGTCGCGGACGCTGGGTTCCCTCAGTTGTGCTCTTTTTATTAATCTGCATTCAGTTAAATTAGCTTAGTAGTTAGTACATTAATCTCATCAGATCAAAGGGTGGCTACTTGAGAGCCAGTTAAACTAAAACTCCACACTTTTGAGTCAAACACCGTTAGCCGTCTTTGTGGTTCGACTCCGGTACTTCCGGATTTATTGTTCTACATCGGTCAAGAGTCCTACGCTTGAGACGCGTCTTTATTCGTCTTATTTCTAGTCACCTGGTCGGTCAAACACTTATCAGATTTTTTTCCCATAAAAAATCAAAAGGCTGAGGGGTGGTTGAGATTTGGCAAGTAGCAACACTAAAAGAGTCTTGAATCTTGTGTACTTTTGGAAGCTCTCTCAGTACTTATCTTTTTCCTATTGTACTGATTTCATTTTTATCTTTGTAATACAGAAATTCTCTTTTGCCAATAGAAAAAAAAAGAATGACTCGAGCTTAGCTGATCAGAGGTGAAAAGCCCAGGAAATGAGTTCTAAATGCTTATTGCATGTTCTGATCCATGCAGTAGGTGGACATGTTTATCATACTTATAGGGAGAAAAAAAAAAGTATCTTAGGGATCATCGTCTCCTTATGAGCATTTGTTTGTGCAGTAGGTGTCCCACGCTTATCATGTTTTTAGAAAGAAAAAAAAAAAAACCCTTGCCCCGGGAGAGTCTTTCTCCAATGAGAATCCAATAAGTTTTTGGGCAAAACAAGAAAGGAACTCGTCCTTTGCCACCACGTGATAAGAGCTGATTGCTGGCTGGTGAAGGGAATCTATGAAAGAAGGTTATCGAATCGGTCGTGGTAGCTAGGAGATGGGACAGTTCTAATTTTCATTTCAATTACGTATTTTTTGTTGTTGTCTGACATTCCTTTTTTAAATTGTTTTTCTGCCGCAATATTTCCCGACAATATGATTTTTCTATTGTCAACCCACTGAGACGACAATAACATAATAAGAAAACAAAAAAATACAAATTTCAATGTACTTTTTTTTCACCTTTTTATGAACTTTCACACATTCCTATACACTTTTACAAATCTTAATACACTTTTAAGCCTTAATGTCAGCCCAATGAATTGATTTTAGAATTTTCTCCCAGAATTTGAGAATGTTGTTTTTCCATCAGTTACCACACTCACCACTATTAAATCTAGGACTGCTACATCCTACATGCACAAAAAAACTATCCAAAAATTACCTAGAATTTAAGAATGTCATTTTTTAATTTTGAGTAATTTTTCTTGACACTTTTAGCATTTTCTAATTAAATCCATGACTAATTTTGATCATCGAAGTGGTATTTGTAACGAGTCTAATCACCAAAGGTACGTAGATAAAGTTAACAAATTGATGAACAATGATACATACACACCCTCTTTACCATACTCTGCCACACCCCTCTCACATGTGAGGGGACCCACCCCACATGTGAAAGGGGGTGTGACAGAATGTGGTAGAAAGGTTGTGTTTGTTAACTTTATGCAACAAAATCTCATATTTTGGAGCCACAAAATCTCATATTTGGTGTCACAACATCTCATATTTTGAGTCACAAAATCTTATATAGTCAATAGTCAAAGGTGACACAAATCCCCACACGTCATATGTGATGCAATCTCGGCCGTCCATCTGTATGAGGTGCATACTGTATGCCATATCATATTTGGAGCCACAAAATCTCATATTTGGTACCACAAAATCTCATACAAAACTCAGATTTAAAGCTACAAAATCTCATATAGGGTGTGTGCATTGTAACATCCCTATAAGATGTGATAGCCCTTACATATATTAAACTATCAAAATTCAACCCTAACCCTCTTATTCCGATCGATCATGACTGGCATGGACGGTGGTAACATTTTCTACCTCTTATTTTCCTGTTTTTCCATGGCTATAATTTATGTCCTTTTTTTTTTTTTTTGCCCTTGAACTCAAAATTGTTTTGCTTAATTTGTCATATATATGCAGCTACTCCTGCTTCTCCTCCAACACCTTCTCAGGGTGCCGATGGTGGATTCAATTCGTCCGATGTTCGTGGTTACTTACTTTGGAGTACGTACGTGCACACAATCTTCTTCGAATGGAACTGATAAATTTGTCGTCTTATTCACCTGCTTAGGGGTTTTTTTTTTTTTTTTCTCCCGGCAGCCGTTTCTTATGGTGTGGCATCAGCCATAGCACTAAGAACCATTGATGCTTTAACATCTAAACGCACAAATCAACATGAAACGGATCAGAAACCAAAAGAGAAGGAGAAAGAGAAAGAGAAAGAGAAAGAGAAAGGGAAAACTGCTGCTGCTACCAATCCCACTGTTTGCAATGTTGTTTTTCCATCAGTCACCGCTATAATAAACTCCAACGATTCATCTATACTGGTCACCAAAAAGGAGGAAGCTGCTGCTGCTTCTTCTGAGACTTCCCAACGTGGGAATGAAACTGTTGCAGCTGCTTCTAATCGAGCTCTAGGCCTTTTCTCTCGCCCTCGAGCCGAGCCAAAAATCCCTTTTGTATGCAAGCATGTCTTTGACTTCTACAACGATGTATGTACTTTTTCCTTGGTAAATAATTTTATGCGGTGAATTATGATTTTCGGATTAATTCTAGAGTGATAAATATTACTACGGTTTTTTAATATTGAGGGCATACATATTGAGGGCGTACATGGCCGATCTTGACAATTTGGAGGTCCAAAGCGAACCTCATAGTTTGAGTTCTTTACGTATGTACCTCACATTTACAAAAGAACCTCATAATTAATTGGAGCCTTGGAGGCTTTTTACATACTTTTGCATATCTATATTATAGCACCCTATGGATTTGGAGTCTTCTAATTTCAGTTACAAGTTCTTAGAGTACAAATCGAGGCTTTAACTCACTCACCAATGTATTTGAAACAATTTAAAAGACTGTACACCAAAGGGATTTTGAAAACCAACTTCACTAAGTTGATACATCTCTGGCCATCAATTCTATTTGTATCATGCTTGAGTTTGGCCTAACTTTTCAAGAGTTTTATGACACGGTTGACTTTTAGGTCATTTTCGTCGAAAGTTTTATGATTTATTGGCTTATCCCCTAGAATGTTAATCCAAAGTAATTTAGGTTTCTCGCAAGAGAAAGTTAAACTGACATTTTATGATTTATTAGCTTATCCATTTAGGAAGAAGCTTTCACGTACGTTCAACAAAATTGGCTTTCACGAGCAGAATATTATTCCACCAATTTTGTTGAACTTACATGAGAAATTATATATACATCTTTTATGGAGTGATCAGAATCAGACCAAAATTTAATTGAAGAAGTGAATAGTGACGTTTTGATTATGCTGTGCGTTTACTCCCGCAATAAATGTGAAGGCTACGCTAAGCTTATGAAGGAATGCCCGCAAATAGGTAATTCAATTCTAATCTTGTTTCTCCTCTATATCTCATTCCCGGTTTTTCTGTAGACTAATAAGCGGGGCCAGATCTATAAATTTGCATCTCATAATAAACAAAATTGGTTTGTTCGTACAAAAATTTGATTTAAGAATTTAGCGCTTTAAGAAATAGATCATACAACTATTCTCATAAGAAAATCTAGAATAATTTTATTGAAACACTTTATTTGGTTAAAAATATTAATATAATTTTCCAAAATAAAATGGAGTTCCGTGCCGATGAGACACCAAAGAGTCCGTCCTTGCCAACATAATTATCCCCATTGATCTATAAATAATATAAGAACACCCTCGCTATAGAAATCAACCTCCTTTTTTTTTCGTTGCTAAAGTTATTTTGTTTAAAAAAATATAAGAAAGTTTAATTAGCTAGTCTATTGGTGTGACCGTCTTGTCAATAAACTAATGACCACTTATTGATCCATACGTAAGTTTTTATTTTTTTATTTTATATCAAAAACTACCATTTAGCTCTTCATTTTTAGTCATCCCATTGGAGAAGCTAGATCCAATGGTTATTTAATGACACGTTAAAAGTAGATGCAAATAGTTAATTTTTGAAGGGGTAATTACGAAAATTACTTTTGTAACGGGACTTCAAATATTGGTCATACCAAAATTCTCCCTTTGTAAATTGGAATCGATTAGAATAGACAGATTATTACTGTTTGACAAGTGTCTATACCAAGCAATGTTAGGATTGGAAATTTGGAACAACAAATGAATAACAGTTGAGAGAGGAATTCATTCATTGTGTTCACTTCACATTTCTTAAAAAAATTTCAAAAAGATTTTTCCCCCGTCTCTCATCTTTCCAATCATTAATCACATTTCTCTCTCTACTCATACTCCTCTCTCTAATTATTATTTTCATTTCTCTTTTTTTCTCTCTCTAATTATTACACATCTCTCTAATTATAACTTTTTTCAAAAACTCATCCAAACACTATCTCAAAAATATTTCTCAAAAAATTCTCCTCAAAACTTTCAACCAAACAAAGCCATTATCTTTTTCTACTCATATAAGATTGGATTAACGTCACCGCCGTTACGTACACTTAATATTTGCGCCCGGCATTCATATGACTCGCATGAGTTTAGTTTCATGATCTTCCTTTGTAGGCTCAACATCTACCATTATTTCCAACGTCTCAAATCCCACGCCAAGTGTTCCACCAACTCTCATACTGATCTCCTATGAAGGGGTAAGTGTATTCTCTATTTCATACTTGCATGTTATTTATTGTTTTTCCTTCCTATTTGTATTTGTTTTATGTTTCTCATTTTCGAAAATTCCAATCCATGTATCAAAACTAAGGGTGAAAGAAAAACCGGTTAATCAAACACTAAACTGAAAGTGGCCAAAATCGGTGATTTGGTTTGGTTTCTACTTTGAAACCAACAATGTTTTATAGAGACCAAACGAGTAGACAAAGTGGTTTTTTTTTTACGCATGGTGACAATAAGTTTTGGTGGAGTAATTTTTGTATTAGCATTTTGCTTGTAATTTATTCACAGTGAAACTTATCAATTGTTGTGTCGTGTATGTTGAAATTACAGTGCATGGCCAAGCATGATCGTAGCCCATCACTCTGCAAGAAGTACAAGGACTATTTCTCGGAAACATTTAAGGACAGTATTTAGGATGGATGCTCAAGAATTGATATTTTTTTTCTCTAGTATGCTGGATATTATGACGGAAATATATGCTTCATGTTTTAATTTTGAAATTTATGCCATTAGAAACTATATAATTTTGAAATTATTTTGATTTTCATAAATTGATGGTCTTATAGCTTCTTACATTATTTTTATGGATATTTTGCACCATTATGGATTTACGTACGGAGAGAATTTATGACGTACATAGAGGTGCATGTATAGTTTGCAAATTCTTTGGCTTGTTAAAGTAAGAAATGGAGTAGTAGAGGAAGGAGACGATGCAACCACTCAATATTGAGGGACATATAAAAATGGACTACTAGTGGAAGAAGATCATGAAGGGTCTCAAACAGTGATGAATCCAAAAAGGTCACATCTCAAGCTCAACCTTTGAAAATATTCTATCTAAGTGTAAGGAGAACATGCATATTATTCATTAAGCACAAATGTTCAAACATAACACATTTCAAACATAAGCACAAAAATCATACTTTAGTTGGATCATATAAAGGATGGAATTGAATAGGTTAGGTTTGAACCAAGGTTCTAAATAATGAATGGGACATGGTATCGCCTTTTTTTGTTTTTTATCAGCAAAAGAAAATTTCATTATCATAAAAATAAAAGATGATCGAAATCAGACAATAGGAAAAGACAAGTGTAGAAAGAGCTGCAAAGAGTACACAAGACTCTTCTAGTGTTGCTACTCGCATAAACTCAACCTACCCCTACACCTCTCGATTTTTATAATAACAAAAAATGAAAACACAAAAAAGAAAAGAAAGTGCCAATTGAAACAAAACAAAAACAAAAACACATTAAAAAAACAAGCTAAAAGCTTCTAGAACTCCACATCCAAGCTCCTTGAAGGCTGAACCCAACACTGTTGCCAATGTTAATTGAAAACCACATTTGCTCATTTCTAAAGGACATCACCGCCACACGAGTCCGAAAACCAATGCAAATTCCTTCCGTAGTACAGACCGTCTCACAATCGCGATACGATCCATCTCACGAGCATAATCCATCTCAGAACTCCACCCATATTAGTGAAAACAATTATATGAACGGTATTTGAAAATTTTTCAAAATTGATTTTCAAGCTGCTTTATGGTGTAGCTTATGTCATAACACCAAGGCCCATTGACGCTTTAACGTATAAATGCCCGTCAAGCCCATCAAGCCAAGGCCAAAGTTCCTCTACGTGCAAGCCAAAAATGATATGGGTACATTTAATTTGCACCCCACATGCACACCAAACTGATATGACAGACAAGGAGAAGCCCTGTCACGTCCCAAATCCGGGAGTGTCACGCCCTCAAATTTAATAAACCAAATACAAATAAAATCCACGTAGGATCAACCCAAGTCAAACATCTTCCCATAGAAAAGTCAAGTCAAAGTACAATGAGTTCCTAGTTGAGGTACCCGTACCCATGCAAAGTATTCAAGAGTTAAGAGTTATTACATAACCAAGTTTAGTCAAAACATTGAAGGAATTAAAGTTACAAGATCATCTCCCCAAAATATATTAACGATAGAGAGGATAAAATAACTTCATGTCAAATGAGCTTCATGATATGTGTCCACACACCAAGCACTCCAATCATGTGCCTTGCCGAGTACCTGAAAAATGATGGGTTGAGCTCACTAGCCCAGTAGGAAAACTTTTCTACCATTGCTAAGGGTATAAAAGATGAAACATGCACATGAAGATGTGATACACATGAATGAATAGGCTAACATAGACCAAAAAGATTGACTTGATGATAAAGTACCCAATAGGTGCCCCAAAGATTGAATCAAACCCAAGTGTCCACGGATTTTCTTAAAAACGTCACATTTCATGTCGTAGGTTCAATCCTTTCAAAACATCGTCATTTTTGGTAAGACATTTCATTTTTCACATCTTCACAAATAACCATTTATTTAAATAGGGAATGAATCCCTCTGCCGGATTTTGTGGGCTCCGAACACCCCTGCCGGATTTCGTGGGCTCCGTACACCCCTACCGGATTTCGTGGGCTCCAAACACCCATGGCTAGGGACGCACCAAATGGTGGCCCTAGAATAAGCAAATTATCCCTTTCAAAAGTTTTCAAACAATCAAGTGTCCAAAAACATCTATGTAATTCATTTAGTTCGAAAGCTCTTAGTGTGTCGGCTATGACAAAGTTAATATGTGTCCAAGAACGTGTGAGATCGTGACAAAATATCATTCATACCACGATAGGTTACCAAAGCTTAGAAGTCAAATTGAGAAGTTTAGAAAAGACCAATGAAGGCCCGGAGCAAAGGAATGTAAAAATGGAGTTATGAACCTCGAGAAAACCTAACACCTTGATAGGAAAAGACAAATTTCTCTAAAAATAAAAAGACTATGAATATGAGACCAATTGGGTTTGAAAGTAGACTCATAGAGCTTTCCAACAGTTCAAGAGTCACCTTAATCGGAGTTCGGACGAAGCCGGAGCGTGCCCGCGAAGTTGGGTAAAAAATCTGCCTTACAGACAGCTGGGTAACGATACCCATGAAAGTTGTATCGATACCAGATCACCAAAAATTGAACAGAATGCTAGGTATCGATATCCATGAAAGGGGTATGAATACAAAGACTGTTACGAACAAAATTTGCAGATTTTTCCAAAATGGAGGGGGTTTCAACCCAAGCCAAAAATGAGGTTTCAAACAACAAACAACCATAGAAGAGGGATATATCAATAATCAATTCATGATTTTATCAACCCAATACACAAAACCCAAACTCATTCATGATCCAAACTCAATTCCATGGAGATAATCAAGTTAAACAAGAAATTGGGAACAAGAACACCAACAATGCAATCATTCAACAAATATACACTTAGAGGAGGTAGAAAATTGTTCCCTACCTCAAGGATTTGCTCTCAGTCAACCCAAAAATGAATTTGTAGATCCCCAATTTGAGCAATCCCGTTTTTGATCCTCCCGGTGTGAAAAGATGGTACTCCAGGCTCCCAAACACGTGTAGATGATGATTCTTTGGTCAATTTGCGAAGAAGTTTGATGGAGAGGGAGATTTGTGAGCTTGGAGTGGTGTTAATGGAGGAGAGAGGAGGAGGGGCTGATTTTTGGGAGAAGAAGAGTGATTTTTTACTCAAAAAATCAGCCACACACTTATATATACACATCACTAATTGCACTAGCACCCATAACATTTCAATGTGTTCCAAAGACACCTCGAATGTAATCAACACCAACTCATATTGACCTTTTATCGTACTATTTTCATTTCCTCACATTTCCCCAATGATATTTCCGGAAAATTATTTAAAAACACGAGTCCTTACAGGGAGCATGACCGGCCGTGAACCAGGAAATAATTCTTGGATCATGAAGCCTATATAATAAAAATAAAAATAAAAATAATAATTTTTTACAACCCAAATAAATCAAACTGAATCCTGAATTATACAATTAAATTGGAGACCAAAACCAACATTTTTGCAGCCAATGAACAAAATCTCAAATTCTCCATACTTCAAATTTATTAACAAAAATTTAAATAAACAAAAGTGCGGAAGCTATTTAACATGACTAAAAGAAGTAAAAATGCAAATGCCCTAGAGGTCCAAACAGTGGGTCCCAACACCGTCTCAGAGTCCACTATGATGCTCCCTGAACTAACCTGAAAAGAATGTGGAATAAATCCGTCAGCTCACAGCTCAATGAGTAGTTAAGCTTGGGTTAGAACACAACGTGACATACATATCAAAGAACGATAGTGAGAGCTCCAAAGAAATGGTTTCAAATAACAAAGGTCGATGGCTCAACAAGTGGTTTCAAGGATATGAATTTTTGATTAACGAATAACAAGGACAATAATTGATTCACAAAAATATGCATTTACACCAACCATTCTGTCCAAAAATACCAGAACAACGAACAACAATAAATAGAGTCTCAACCAAATTATGTGGGAACCGTAATAATAATAACCATTGCCAAACGCCAATTATTTTCTCAGGGCTTAGCCCGTTGGATCTAACACCAAACTTAGAGTCACCTCAGGATGGCGCCTGAGTCTTTTCCCTAAGCCGATCCGGAGTAGGGTCACAGGGTATTTCACAAGTCTTTTCCTTATCCGTTGAGCACTAGAGTCACAGGGTATTTCACAAGTCTTTTCTCTAGTGGCCAAAGTCACCGTAGGATGGTGCCTGGGTCTTTTCCTTGGACTTTCACAAATATATACATGGTCCCAAACACGAAAGAATGACATTTCGAGATATCATGGAATCAACAAATAAACAACAACTGAAATAAGAGCAATCAAACATTCAAAAATATAACCAATAAACCTTGTATGCCAAAGGGTACGTCAATCGTCAAATAAGTCGACTTCAACGAGCAAGATTAATATTCATAAAATCAGAACAAAATAAAGGATTGTCAAGAATTGATAGGCTCAAGAGGATTCCAATTGAAGGGATCACATGCTTAACCACTCACCTCGATCGAAATGATAGATCACAAAATGCAATGCTCAAGTACTCTTCTAGTCTGAATAAAAAAAATAGCAATAGAAATAATCAATTAGACGAACGCATATTGTAACCTTACATCAGGAACTTGACTACTCGCCTAACAATTAATATGAACCACCTACTTGATCCCCACTCACACGTGACACCAACCCAGCCATTAATTAATCCCTTGTAATCTTATTCACTAATCCAAAATCAACCAATTTACTCTTGCCATCTAATGCTAATCAAGCAGATTTTTAATCCATTGCCACATATTAACCCTCCCACTTGTAGGACCCATTCAACACTGTCACAACAAAATTTCTCTCTCAACCAACAAAGACCCATATTCTATGGGATGAACTGAAGAGATAATAAAGTATTTCCGGTGCAAGTGACGAGAGGCTTACCAAGGAACAACACCCTAATGGATCTCCGAAACGTTGCCGCTATGTCAAATCGTCTTCTACCCTCTCTCAGTCTCGGTGCTTAAATAAATTGAACCCTAGCTCTCAACGTTAATTAGGGACTCTCTCTAATTAAATACTACTCTTACTAATCGGCCCGTTAGGAGATTAAGGAATCAGCCCGTCCCATATTAAACAAACCGGCCCATTAATTAAGTACAACATTTTTTTCACATATACATTTACACATTCAAAATAGCTAAACATTATTTTGATAAAAATAAAAGTAAGTTATTTGAGTTTAGAAAAAAAATTTCCTTAATAATATAATACACTATAAACAAATATATTTTTGTTTTATCGGGAAGAAGTTTGAAAATGGAAAATGAAAGAATTAATATTTGTAGGAAAAATAATATTTTTTTTTAAAAGAAAAAGTCGGGATGTCACAAGCCCAATGTGTGGCCCACCTGAAATGATGGGTTACTCCTTATCTGCTACATCAACTTGGGGTGCATGTTAGGTATACCCATAACATTGTTGTATGAAAGCATGTCTTTGACTACAACAAAAACACTTTTTAAAACTTCTTGGATCAAAACCTTCCTGGTATTTTTTATTTGAAGATTTCCCGTGTTGACTCTTAAAAACAACTTCTGAACACAAAAAACACCTTCTGAATACATTGGATGGCTCGGATGGTCAAAAAAATATTTGAATCATGGAGGTTCGGAAACGGGAATCCCGTTTTAGAAGCTTATAGATCAACTTCTAATGAGGGATTCCTCATTTTAAATAAAATGGGGACCTCATGCTTCCCGACCAAATTTCGACGATCCGAACCGTTAGATGTGTTTAAAATGTGTTTTTAAGGTCCACTGCGAGGATTCGTCCAAATAAAATACCTGTAAGGGCTTCAACCAATTAGTTTTTGTTAAAAACACTATATATAACGTTTTTAACAAAAACTGATTGGATGAAGCCCTTACGGGTATTTTTTTGGACAAATTCTCGCGGTGGACCTTAAAAATACATTTTAAACACATCTAACGGTTCGGATCATCAAAATTCAGTTCGGAAAGTGGAAAAATTGCTTGGTCCTCATTTTATTTAAAATGAGGGATCCCTCATTAGAAGTTGATCCTATATATATATATAAGCTATGGTGCGGGATTTTTTTGTTCGGGGTTGAATTTTGACAATCTTAACCGTTAGATGTTTTTAAAACGTGTTTTAAGGTCCTTTGCTAGGATTCGTCCAAAAAAGTACGCGGAAGGAATTGATTCGAGCAGATTTCAATAAAAATGTAATATACACATTTTATCTAAAACGGCTTGGATCAAGCCCTTTCAGGTATTTTTTTTGGACGAATTGTGCGTTGGACCTTAAAAACACATTTTAAAAACATCTAACAGTTTAGATTGTCAAAATTCAATCTCGAACAAAAAATCCCACACCGTGGAGTTTAAGTGAGCCTTATTGGATATTTGTTATATATAAATTCTAGGTTCACGAGTCTAATCGAGCTGAATATTAGCAGGTGTATGTTCGGCTTATAGTGTACATATTGAATTTTCTAGATATACAAGTTATACAACTGTGACAAATTCAAGTTTATCTATGAAATTCTCGTGATCATATATAAATAAAGTCTAGGTTCACGAGTCTAACCGAGCTGAATATTAGTAGGTGTAAGTTTGGCTTATTTTATTACATGAATTTAAAGTTGAGGTTCAAGTTCAGTTCATTTAATAGACGAATCAAACTTGAACAAACCTTTATTAGGTCTTACGGTAAGTGCTATATAAATGTGGGGCCCCACTACTAATAAATCCAAAGTAATTAAACAATATAAATAAAAATAATGGAAAATTTTATGTTCCATTTTAAATATTAATGTTTCCATACCTTTTTTTCGAAGAAAAAGAAAGTTATTAATCTTTTAAAAGAAACAAAGACTAAAGAGACAGGGGCACACAGCGAAAAACACTACCCAATACCCAAATGGCTAGAAAAGCAAGAAGTCAACCAAAAAAGAAGTCAACCAAAAATCTAAAACTTCCAAAAGACCAAAAGACTCTGAAGTCCAAACATAGAAAACCACCAAAAGCCTAAACCTCCAAAGATAAAAAAGCCAACAAAAAATAACTCCTTGAATCGGAGACACAAAACCAAACGAAGCTAAAACTCTAAGGAAAGAGAAACATCAACCTTCTTCAGAAATCTCACCATCTTCCATCTCCACAAAATTCTTCAAGGCTTCCTTCCTATCAACAATTCCTTCTTCTTCCATTTCAATAAATTTCTTCAAATTATAATTCCTCTCCAATTTGAATTTAACTCCTAACAAAAGCACTGAAATCCATCACCTTACGAGCATTCTTAAATAGAATATAATGTTTGACAATCTATATATAATTACCCACTAATAATCAAAGGAAAAATTAATTAAATTCACAGGTTGCAGAACCACACTAATTAAGTTTCTGAAACTGAAAGAACAAATTTGAAACTTGAAACAAACCATTAAGAATAAATTGATCACTCGAAACAAACCGTTGAGAAGAAACTCAAAAAGTGACACAATTTCTTCAAGACGAATTTCGCTTTCGCTACGGTGTTATGAGTTTAACAGCGCCTGTCTCCCATGATACAATGATCTCGCCTTGTAGAAGTAGCACTACAATCTCTAAGTGGACCCAAGGACCATAAATGCGCTGCATCGTGCACCGCATCTCACAACCATCCATTACAAAAAGCTGAAATGAATAAGTGCTTCCATTATCTTCACATCATGAGGCGGTTACCCAGCCTTCATCTTGTAACGTCCAAATACGAGGGGTCACTTCGGTTACCTCAGGAGACTCTCTGAGTGCCCCAATTTCATTCACATATTTCCAACATAAATTGTCTTAAGCTCCTCCTCCTTCGAAACTCCATTTTAAAGACCCAAATCAACTTGAAGATTATCCTCGATAACTGTATCATTAGTCCCATCATTCTCTTCCTTCTTTCATTAGCCTCTTAGTCGATCCATTGCTTAATGGAAAAATCTAAAATACACATCCCCTTTTAGGGTGTACGATATGCACCCGTTGTGTGGTTCATAGTGCGTCACCTCATAAAAAATGATCGGGAGAATTGGTTATTCGTAACATTTTTCGTTTGTTTTGTAACTTTTATACTAAGAATTCGTAACTTTTAGATAATATAATTTGTAACATTTTCTTTCATTTCATAACTTTTCTTGTGTTTAGTAACTCATTGTGGGTTTCGTAACTTTGAGATAAAAAAATTATAACTTTTCTCAAATATGATTCATAACATTTTAATGTGTTTCGTAACTTTTATACTAAGCATTTGTAACTTTTGGACAATATGATTCGTAACTTTTTCTTTTGTTTCGTAACTTTTATTTTGTTTCTTAACTTTTTGTGTGTTTCATAACTTTTTGTGGAACTCGTAACTTGGAGATAAAAAAAATTATAACTTTTCTCAAATCTGATTCGTAATATTTTTGTACATTTTGTAACTTTTCACAAATATGATCCTTAACTTTTATTTTGTTTCGTAACTTTTTGTTAGGTAACCTGTTGCTCAGGTTAACAAATTACCAATTTGTAACTTTTTATAATTGATTCGTAACTTTTAGCGATTCAACGGTAGATAGCAATGGTGCATATGATACACAACCTAAAAGGGGTGTGTATTGTAGCCATTTCCTTGATTAATAACACCATAAGACTTGGTAGAGATTTGAAATAATGAATAGCACTATAAGTACGCTTGGGGTGGGGTGAATAGGAGTACTACCAATTTAAAAATTAGCAACCACCAATTTCTATCCAGTTAGTCATTTTCCATGGTAAAACAAGCAATTCAACAAATAACTGATAAACAAGTAATTTAAAGAACTTGAATACAAGGGATTACATGGAAACTACTTAGGGCCTAAATTACCCGAAGCATAAAACCACGACCTAATCGACTAATAACTACTATAAATCAAAAGGTTAAATCAAGATTTACAAGATTAAAAATTACCAACTACCCCCAAGCTACATGATAAGCCCCTAATATTGTAGATATCCGGGCTTATTTAACTCTTTTTGTTCACACACACGCGCGTTTTAGTGGCTTATATGTTGGATATGTGTGTAGTGTTGTTTTTGATAGTTACAGGTTAAACACACAAATAAGCGCATTTTGGAGCGCATTGGGAATCATCCCAAGTTACCAAGGGTCACGTGCTCCATGGCACGCCAACACCTGGCCTCAAGAGCCAAGAAACGATGATTCGGCCGAGGCCCGGGAATGCGAAAAGTCACAAGTCACGCCGATAGATTGAAAGTGTACCGCAAGCTCACAAAGACTCCTGGTGGAATCCGGGAGTAACCAAGCATGCACGAGACCAAGAAACACCTCCCCGAGGGTCTCACAACTTGTTTTAGTGTTTTGAAGGAAGTCCGAAAACACAGAAGGCCAAGGGAGTGACCTAAGGAATCGTCAAAGCAATAAAGGATCGATCCACTCAAGTCAAAAACTTCATCAGAGAATAGTGGATCGATCCACTCTACCCCAAAAGTCACCAGAGCATAGTGGATCAATCCACTCTCGTCCAAATGACACTAGAGCATTCTGGATCGATCCACTCTCACAGTGGATCGATCCACATCAGTCTGAAAGTAAATTTTCAGCTGCTTTTTGAACATTCTATTAATGACAAGTTTTAGTTGTTGTGAGAGCTGTATTAGATATTATGTAGAGAGAGAAATGGGATGATAAAAGACACTCTCCTCTCTCCTTCTCTCTCACACACACTTACTCTTTCATTTTCTAGTTAAGTTTTGCTCCCAATTGGAGAGCTTTTGGAGCTTTATCTCTCTAGAATTCCCGTGTAACCATTAATCTCCCGTAAGTTTATCGTTTATTAATCTTGCTACTCTTGTTTAGCTCTTTCAATATATAAAGTTAATTTTCAATTCTCTCAAGTATTTAATGTTCATGTTGTTCTAGCTTCCTTAGTAAACACTTGGTTCTATTAGTTGTTAGTTGATTTCTCAATACTTAAAGTGGTAGGCAAGCTAAGGATCTTCATTAAAATTAAGTTTATCAAGTCACTTGTCATGTTCTTTATTTCCTTTGCAAAATTAGTCATGTTTTTCTTAGTTATGTTTGAGTAGCCTAAATAGACTCGGTCATGGGGTGATTAGCACTCCATGACTTAGGTTTAATTCGTTCTTCTCGCCAAATTGCAAACACTTCTTGTTTAATAAAGTCACGGGTTCATCTTTATGTATCAAAATTTGAGTTTGTTAATCTCATTGATCTCTCGTGGCCGAGGGTTAATTCACCTAGGTACGGATGATGCTTTGGGCGATGTCAATCTAAAAGTTTGTCTAATTGGCTCAAGAACCCTAAACTTTTTCGAACATCATTTCTAGTTCAAAGAGTTAAGATCAATTTTATGTACTAAAATCTAGGTTTGTTAATCTTTTTGATCTCTCGTAGTTAAGGGTCGATTCTCCTTTTCACGTGTGATTCTTGGAGCGATGTCAACCTAGATGTTTGCCAAATGATTACAAGAATCCTAATCTCAATAAGAGAGGAAAGAATTAGCCTAAGTTATGGTTGATGAAATCCCTTAGACTTTGCTTTAGTTTAATTTGCCGTTTTTAATCTTCCGAGTCGTTCTCGAAGTTAAGAGAATTCCACCAATCAAATCACAAAACAAGTTTGCCGCTTTAAGGCCGAAAGCCTACACTTGCAGGACAACTCTCACGCCGAGTGCGTTCGGTCCCTGTGGATTCGACCTGGTGTTACCGGTTATTATGCTACCGCCGACTTACCCCTACACTTGGGGCAACACCATCTACGATACAATATAAGGTCGAAAGCACTACACCTAACTCCACACCTTGATTTGGCTCCCGAAGTCCCTTCTTGATTCCATCTCCATATCAAAGATGGCTTCGGATCATCCGGGCATGTAGATTTGAAGGCATGAACGTATGACGTGCAAAAGATATGATTTTTGTAAAGCTTTTTGAGTAAAAAGAATCAATCTCAATCCATAGATTGTGAAAGGATTGCACTATATTGACAATCGAAATGATCAAACACAAAGTTTAGATCATTAATAATGCACCAGCACGGAAGAATATAAAAGGAAATGATTTCTCTTTCTCTAAAAAGGATTATTACAAAAGATGTACCATAAATGAGCGAAAAAGATGTTTATATAGGGTCAAGTACAAAGCCCTAAAGACAACCAATCAAAATGTGACAAATAGGCAAAAAGGGCTGAAAAGGAGAAGCGCATGCGCTTCAGAGGTGCTACGGACATGCTACTCCAAACAGAGTAAAGTGACTAGAGGCGCTAGGAAATGCCAAGGAGGCGCTCCTAAAATTTGGCCAAGAGGCTAGAGGATTTAGGAAATGCCAAGGCGGCGATCCAGAGTCTATCTAGAGCGCACCGGAGGCGCCTAGGAAATGCTAGCCTCTGGAACTGAACATGTCCGTATGCCTTAGCCAAAATTCAAAGTCTCATAAGCTTTGCCAACACTAAACTCTCCCATGCCTTAGAAAAAATATTGGACCCTCAACATAAAAATAAGATTAAAGCTCTATAACAAGAATGCGAAGATAGAATATCTAGACTAAGTGCTAAGACACAAAGATTAAATAAATGCAAGCAAGAACCTAGATTCAAAATGCAAAATGAGATGCATATGAAATGCATACACCTTTGGGATTGAGCTTCAATCATGTTGCACGGCATTGGCTTGTCTACGAATCTCAATCCCTTGAGTGGAGTAATTAGACTCAAACTAAGAATTTACCTCCCAAAACCTAAATACAAAAAGATCAAAACACTGACTCTGAAAGTTTTATCATTACCCAGAAAATGCCAATACGAATAAAAAAGTCTGCACTTCACTGGAAGAGAAGGATAAACCCTTCACGGTCATTTCATCAAGAGTAATCAGCTCTTCGCAAATCCTTTCAATGCTAAAGAAAGTATCTTAATTCCACAAATGCAATGGCACACCATAGCCATTTATCTAGACAAAATGTGAAGCTTCAACAGCAAAGTCAGGACTATATATTTGAATCTCCTAAAAAAAAAAAAAATCCCCAACCAATTAACACCAGGGCCCTCAACCATAGACTTCATAACCTCAACAGTGGAAAAAGTAAGCACAACATAGTTACCCCCATTGATCTAATATGTATGTCAAGTACACCCTCACATAGTTACGTACGGAGATTGTATTGTATAAAGTACATAAAGTGCATGTATGCTTTGTAAATTCTTTGGCTTGCCATCAATGTAAAAACTGGAGTCCGAGAGAAAGGAGATGATCCAATTCAATGTTGAGGAACATATCTAAGCAAAAGCATCAAAATGGACTACTAGGGGAAGAAGTGTTATAAATTTATGCTAAATGCCATATGTTTTTATGTAACTGATTAATATTTAATTAGTTAATTAATAAGCAGTTTTATCCCTTTTGATGTGAATTTATTATGGGCAATGTTGGCATAATATTACTCCCTTCGTTCCTTTTTAAATGTGTAGCTTTGTGATTCCAACTTATTAAGAAAGTGTCATCAATACACCTTTCACATTAACGAACTTTTACATTCACTTTCCACTATTGTCATTGATGGAGACATCATCAATATTAAACTTTACCCACTAACTTTTCAAAAAGGAATTTACTTTTAAGGGTAAAATATGAAATGTACCATCTTTTACCCACTAAATTTTCAACATCACACTTATTTTGGAACAGTCCAAAATGGAATATACTACTCTTTTTTAGGAACAAAGGGAGTATTGTACCGTATTTTTTGCAGGTGTGTTTTATTCTATATAATAGATGATCCAGTGTGTAGAGTACAATTTACACATAGAAGATTGGATCATCAATTCTTGTGGAATATAAGCTATTAGTTCAAATTTGTGGATGGTGCCACCAAAATTTTTAAAAAGAGTTTTAGAGTCGCCACCCAGGTTTTTAGGTGAAAAAGGATTTAGTACCCGATAAACCATTTAAAATAGTTTGAAAAAAATGACTCTCTTGCCAATAATTTTGGAAAAGGATTTGGTCTATCGAAAACAGAGTATTCTGGGTTCGGGAGCCAAGTTACTAGTGGGGAATGTTTTTAAAACACCCCACTCGCTTGATTAAACATTAGTCTTTACTCGATACTTGGAGTGGTAGGAGGCTTAGAGATATAAGCTGAGTTTAGAGATTATAAGAAGAGATTTCAAGCTAACATGTCGTGCTTATGGGATCGAATGAATGAGTTGTATGTATGTAGTTGAAATGGAATGAGGAAAACTTGGTCAACAAGAAAATTTTGGACTATCGTACGGCATTGGGGGAGTGTCGTACGGCACTAGGGAGTACTGTATGGCATTTGGGTACCACTATATGGCGGTTTAAGTGGTCAAACAAGGCGGTGGAAGAGTCTTACTGCTGTACGGCATTAGGTGACTGTCGTACATCAATATTCAATGCCGTATGGCACTGAGGAGATTGCTCAACATGCCAAACTTTGCGGGGCTGCCTTGAGTGCTACTGAACTACGTTTTGCCCATGATTGGTACCATTGTGTACACCCCAGTTTGAACCCGTGAAAATCCTTAGCATTCCCGATGATGGGGAATATTGAAGACATCGCGATAAGGCTTGAACAAGATCCCGAAAGATTCACAACCCCTCGAATCCTCCCAAAAATTACTTAAAAGACCAAAATAACCTCCAGAACCTTCAAGGAGATCAAAAACCCTCAGAAACACTTGAGCGCTCAAGTAGCAACCTGAGTACTCAAGTTACTACTTGAGCACTCAAATGGGAACTTGACTCAAGTTATCACTTGAGCACTCAAGTAGCCTGGTGGAAAAATTTCTAGCAGCACTTTAAAACTTGAGTAATCATTCCACTTTGATCCTTCGGCGATTTAGCCTCTCACACATTCAACCTCACATGCCTTTCTCATCTATCACACCTAAATCACACCTAATATCCCTACCCAAGTTACAAACCCATTTTTAACCCCAAATTCTCTCTATAAAAGGAACTAGGGATGAACAAAGAAACCGAGAGAACCGAACCGAACCGGATTTTTTTCGGTTTCTTACTTTTATCGGTTTGGTTCGGTTTCTGAAGATAATAAAATTTGAGAACCGGTTCAGTTCTCGGTTTTTGAAATTTTAACCCCGGTTCGAACCGAACTGGTTTATATATATATATATATATATATATATTTAAAATAATATATATACTCTTATTATTACTGAAAAAAGTGAGGGCTGGGGATTTGAACCCCGCCCATTCCCACGGGTGCCAGTGGAACTTACCAACTTAGCTGGCTAAGTCTCCATGTGTAGAATAGGAAATAATATTATTTATTACGTTATGTAGTCTTCACTTGTATATATATATACACTTGAGTTACTTCATCAGTCACTTCATCCAAATTCTAGATCTAAAATCATTTCCCAGCTTTCGCCACTGGACCCTCTCTCTCTCTAGCAATGATTCCAGATCTCATATATGAACAGTCGAGTAGCGATCATTCGCGTCCTCATCATCTCATCATTGTCATCATCTCATCGCCATAGCTTGCGACAGCATCCTCATCATTGTCTTCTCATCGCCATAGCTTGCGACGACGTCCTTATCATCGTCTTTTCTCATCGCTTTAGCCGACGTGTGTAGATCTGATCATGATGTATGTAGCATGCATGCTCAATAATATACATACCAGTTTTTGGTTGATTTGTAGATTTTGATGGTGTTAAATCTATAAATTATCAATTTTTTGGTCGATTTTTGGTGTTTGATGATGATGATGATGATGATCTGTACATTTGTTAGATCTGTACATGTGTTTTGATGTTAGATCTGTACATGTGTTTTGATTTTTTTGCCTTGATCATCTCCTCTCTCTGTCTTCCCGGAACCGAACCGACATCTAAACCAGACTGAACCAATATGAACCGAACCGGAACCGAACCGACCTTAAAAAATCGGTTTTAGTTCTATGGTTCTCCCGAACCGAGTTTTCCCAGTTCAGTTAGATATGCCCGAGAAACGAACCGGTTTCACCCCTAAAAGGAACCCATTCCTTCATTTCTCTCGCTTTGAAAATTCTCACTCTCTCTCTCTCTACAATTAGACCACCTCATCACCCATCCAACCTAGAAAACCTTGATAATCTTGTTCAATACACTTCAAAACTTATCTTCCATCACAAAATCCACCAAATACCTTCAAACCTTGCACCTTCTAACTATGGATTAGTTCATTTATCTCATTTCCAGTACCTTTCCATCACCAAAACCCATATATAAAGCTATCCACTTCATTGATCATAAAAAATCCACTTTAAACTCTAGGTTTCTCTCTCTAAAATCTAGAAAGCTAGCTCAAACTATACGAAATGGTCAAGCTTTCACACATCCAACTCAAAAACAACCCCAAATCAACCCACAAGTCCTATCTAGTGCTTGGTCAAGTCAAGGTTCTTTGTTTCAAGTTTCTAAAAGGTAGAAATACCTTAAAATTGCGATGCTTTCTCACTGCTAAGGGAGCCAACGGGTTCATGCAAATTCCTCATACTTATTGGGAGCTTATTTTGACCTTGAAGAACAAGAAAATGGTTTCGAAACTCAAAGTTGTTCACTTGCTTGAGTACTCAAGTAATGAACTTGAGTACTCAAGTTGGTAACCTGAGCACTCAAGTACTGTATGATACACCACTCTATTTTCGTACTTCTATTGCTTGGATCATATTTCTATACTCTCTTGTTAGTTGTTTTAAACAGATCATGATCATTCATGAACAAATAATGAACTTTTGAAGCCAAAATGTGTGAAAAGTGATGTTTTTGCTTCATTTTTACCTTCAAGTCTATTGATTTCCTTTCGAAAAATGTTAAAAGAGATGAAGAGGCTTCTTTGAAACTTAAATACATGTGCATGGATGATCAAGATCGAAATCATGTCAAAACAAGCAATCTGACTTGAGTGCTTGACTGTACTACTTGAGTACTCAAGTAGCCAACTTGAGTCCTCAATTATTTCCAACCTTAATCTATTTTTCTAATGTTTAATGTTAGCCGAATTTTTTTTTTAAATACATTATTGATTTTGATGATAACAAACATATTTTGTTAAAGTGAAAAATAATTAATATTACGATATTTGATACTCATTTGAATAGATTTTTTTGTAGGATTTGATTGAGGTACACAAAGAATTATTCTACATCAAATCCTATCTCCAATAGCTAAGATTTAAATTTAATAGGGAGAAAAGATTAAGGACAAATCCTTTTCCTATATTTACTTTGGAAAGCTCTTCTCTCAATTTGAAATTGGCCAGGAAGCTTTACAAGAGAAATCGGCAAATCGAGAAATCCAGTCATTCACTGCCTTACAGGTTCAACGGCTAGAAAATGAATTCCAATCAGTGGACTTAGTTCAACGGCTAATCAACCAAAATTGGAGAATTACATTGGCTGTCTAATTGCGTTCAAACGGCTAATGCATTAAAGGAATGGGTTATTTCTATCTTGTATTTGCTTCAATCAAGGCAATTAAGAATCATTTCTTGCCTAGCTTGGTCCAACGGCTACTTCAAGAAAAGGGACTGACTTTTGGTTTAATTAAGGCTTGCAAACAAGAATGGCATGTTTCACTAATTAAGGAGGATTGTGGAGCTGAGGTCTAACAGCTAGAAGCAAAAAAAAATAAAAAATTCATTGGTCGGGTCCTTGGCTTATAAAAGCAGAGAAGATAAAGAAGCAAAGGTCTCCAGAAGATTTTTTTTGAGAAGCTATCACTTGCAAATCAGTCATTAAACTCTACTCTTCATCTTGATATCTATACTCGTGTGTGAGAATTCTTATTTTGATCATAATTGTAAAAGGGATTGTACACCCTTGTGAGTATCTATCTTTTGTGAGTGATTTTTGTGTGAAGAAAAAAAATTTACTCGGATAGGTGTAACTAGCACCGGAGTCAAAACTAGTTGGAGCAATTGTGGATAGATTGCTCGTTGTAAAGGTTTCTCTAGTACCGGCAAAGCTAGAAAGTGTTACTATTGGAGATAGTGCAGCAAATCCCGAGTTGGACACTTGGGGAGTGGACTAGGCCGTGAAGTTCGGACCCGAACCACGATAAATTTTTGTGTTTGATTTCTATCTCCTTTCTACTCTTTATTTGTTGTCATACAAATTATTGTTTGTGCGCTTGAACTTATTTAATTTTGTTGGGTGTTGCATTTAAGTATTTAATTCCGCATTATTTTTTAGAAACATAATTCACCCCCCCTCTTGTGTTGCTATCTGGGCCAACAATTGGTATCAGAGCTACGGCTCTAATATTTTTTTTTGACTTAATCGTCTTAGGGTAAGATCTATGGCAACCGCTTTTGGCACTTTCCTTCCCGAAGGCCAATCGACCAATAGACCTCCCTTATTTAGTGGGTCTAATTATAATTATTGGAAGGCTAGAATGCGCATTTATATTCAAGCATCAGATTACGAGTTATGGAAAATTATTGTCAATGAGCCTCACCGCCCTACCAAAACTATGAAGGAAGTAGTAGTTCCTAAGAATGAAAATGAATGGGATGAGAATGATGTGAAAGGTATTCAATTGAATGCCAAGGCTATGAATCTCTTATATTGTGCATTAGACCCAAATGAATTTAATAGAATATCTGCATGTGATTCTGCTAAAGAAATTTGGGATAAGTTAGAGGTCACGCATGAGGGTACTAGTCAGGTTAAGGAGTCTAAAATTGATATGCTTGTCCATAAATATGAATTGTTTAAAATGATGCCTGATGAATCCATTGCTAGTATGTTTACTCGCTTTACAGATATTATTAATGGCTTGAAATCTCTTGGAAAATCTTATTCTAATGTTGAACTTGTAAGAAAGATTCTTAGGTCATTACCGAAGCAATGGGAGCCAAAAGTGACAGCAATTATTGAGGCCAAACGAGACCTCACAAATTATAGCTTGGATGAGCTTTTGGGTTCACTGATGACGCATGAAATCACCATGAACTTGGAACAAGATCAAGGCCAGAAAAAGAAGGGTTTAGCCCTCAAATGTTCCACTTCAAGTTCAAAGAATGATGATCGAGAGGATTCAGATTCAAGTTGTAGTGATGAGGAGATAGCATTGTTCACAAGGAAATTCAAAAAATTCATGAGAAAGAAGAAAGAAAATGGCAAGAAATTCTTTAGGAAGGATGGAATGAGAAGTGAGAACAAGCGAGATCCCATCATATGCTATGAGTGCAAGAAACCAGGACATGTTAAGTCTGAAAGCCCTCAATTGAAAGAGTCAAGCAAGAAGGTAAAAAGAAGAGCAATGCTTGCGGCATGGGGTAACGAAAGTGATTACAGTAGTTCTAATGAGGAGAGTGACCAAGACAACCTATGTTTAATGGCTCATGAAAATGACGAGGTAAACTCTATTGACGATTCTGATGATCTTTTTACTTATGATGAACTGTTAAATGCTTTTCATGAATTGCATGCTGAGTTTAAAAAGTTGGGTTCAAAAAATAGCTCTCTCAAAAAAGGTAACTCTTCACTGCTTGCTGAAAATAAATTTTTGAAAGGAGAAAATGAAGCATTGAAAGAAAAAGTAGAAGGTTTTTCAACAAATAAAATTCCAGATTTGGAACTTGAAAATGAAAAACTAAAAATAGAAGTTGAAAACTTGAAAATTACTTTGTCTAAGTTTGTTAAAGGGAGAGACACTTTAGATGTTATTTTGGGGAAACAAAGATGCATTTTTGATAAAGCTAGTTTAGGTTTTGATCTTACGAAAAAAGCAAAAGTTTTATCAACATTTTTTTGTGAAAGAAACTAGTTCATCTTGTCCTTTTACTGCTTGCAACTATTGTGGTGAGAAAGGTCATATCTTGCATTCATGTCCTATTAAAAGAAAGACCTATATTGGACCAAAAAAGATATGGGTTCCAAAGAATTTTGTCACTAACCTTCAAGGACCCAAGCAAGTATGGGTACCAAAGACCAATGTCTGAAATATTTTGTAGGTATGCTTGAGCACAAAGGCAAATAATGAAAGGTGGTTCTTGGATAGTGGATGCTCAAGACATATGACCGGTAATGCTAAGCTTTTTAGTGCCTTGTCTTCTAAAGAAAGTGGATTCGTAACATTCGGTGACAACAACAAAGGTAAAATCATAGGTATTGGTGATATTGGTAAGGATCCCTCCCCTACTATTGAAAATGTGTTACTTGTTGATGGATTAAGACATAATCTTCTGAGTATCAGTCAATTATGTGATAAGGGTCATAGAGTTATTTTTGAAAAATCACAATGCATCATAGAAAATATGGCAGAAAAGAGAACCATTCTTGTTGGCAATAGACATGATAATGTGTACATTGTAGATGCTCACTCTTTATCTTCCAATAATGATAAATGCTTGACTGCTATAAATGAGAATAGTAGGTTGTGGCATAAGAGATTTGCTCATGCTAACATGCATTTGATTTCAAAGCTTTCAAACAAGGAGTTGGTTATTGGTCTTCCTAAAATAAAGTTTGAAAAAGATAGACTCTGTGATGCATGTCAAATGGGAAAACAAACTAGAACTTCTTTTTCATCCAAGAACATTGTCTCTACATTTAGACCATTACAACTTTTGCATATGGACTTCTTTGGACCTACTAGAACAACTAGTCTTGGTGGTAAACACTATGCTCTTGTTATTGTTGATGATTATTCTAGATATTCTTGGGTTATGTTTCTTGCACATAAAAATGATGCATTTCCTGCTTTTACTAAGTTGTGTAGAAAAGTTCAAAATGAAAAAGGTTTTCTCATATCTAGTATCAGAAGTGATCATGGTAGAGAAATTGATAATAGTGAATTTGAGTTGTTTTGTGATGAACATGGCATTGATCATAATTTTTCTGCCCCTAGAACCCCTCAACAAAATGGTGTAGTTGAACGGAAAAATAGGACCTTGGAAGATATGGCGAGAACTATGTTATGAGATAAAAACTTGCCTAGATATTTTTGGGCCGAGGCCGTTAATACCGCATGCTATGTTATGAATCGCGTTATGATTAGGCCTATTCTAAAAAAGACTCCATATGAACTTTGGAAAGGTAGGAAGCCTAACATTAGTCATTTTTGTGCATTTGGTTGTAAATGTTTTGTTCATAATAATGACAAGGATGATTTGGGTAAGTTTGATGCTAAATCTGATGAATGCATATTTCTTGGTTATTCTACATCTAGCAAAGCATATAGAGTTTTTAACAAGAGAACTTTAATTGTAGAAGAATCTATCCATGTTGCATTTGATGAATCTAATCATGTCCCTTCCAATGGTTTTACTCGTATTGATAGCATAGATGATGAGATATCACAGGACACCGCAATAAGCAAAGAACCTCAAGTAGAAGCTGCTGCAAAATCAGCCTCTAATGAGGCCATTGAAGCTGTTGGAGTCAAATCAATCGCAACAGAACAGGTGCAAAAAATTAGTTCTATTGCAACTGAGCAGGACCATGGAGTCAACTCAATTGATGATGATGGTGTGTTCACAAGTACACCACAGCATAGAGATGTTGCTACCGTTCCTAGAGAATGGAGGTATGCTAGCAATCAATTCAAAGGTCAAATAATAGGTGATCCGTCTCAAGGTATGATGACCCGATCTTCTCTTCATGATATTTGCAATAATCTTGCATTTTTATCTCAAATAGAGCCTAAGTCTTTTGTTGAAGCTGAAAAAGATGAGAGTTGGATTCTTGCAATGCAAGAAGAACTTAACCAATTTGAACGAAACAAGGTATGGACCTTGGTACCTAGACCTAAAAATAGTTCCGTCATTGGAACTAAATGGGTCTTTAGAAACAAAACCGCTTTTGGAATTAAATGGGTCTTAATTGAGGTGCATTTTGATCTATATCATCATTGGGGAACTATCCAGACACAGCTTAAAGGTATTTAGAGAGTCTAAATTGGGGTGTTTATAGTTGCCTCTCTTTGACGAAACTCGGATACCATTGCTTGATACGAGTGACGTCAAAGATCAAGACAGTCCCAATTTGGGCTTCCCACATTCCCCGTGCAAAAGCAAATACAAGCAAGCATGCAAACATATAAATCATGAAGTTTGCGCTCTTTCGAGCTGGCTATGTACCCTGTTGCGGGGATCATATCATCTTAGTTCATCGAAGCAAAAATGAGTAAAGTGTTTTTTGAATTAAAACAAGCATGCCATGGGAGGCTTGAACCTTAATTTGGTTTGGATCACCATATTTCAACGAGGAAAAAATGAATGATGACTCGTAGAGAATCACATTTTCTCATACTGCAAATAAAAGTTGATAACTTAATGCCTACAGGCTAATGAGGACTTCAAAATGATTTGTGAAAAAATGCCTACAAAGGACTTAAAAACGATTTGTGAACAAATGCTTATAAAGGACTTTAAAATATAGAAATCAATGTCGTGAATCAATTAATGCCATTGAGTGGTTAAAAATGAATTGTGAATAAATGCCTATAGAGGATTTTTAAAAATGATTTGTGAACAAATGCCTATAGAGGACTTAAAAACACAGTGAATGTCTATAGAGGACTTAAAAATATTTCGAGGGGATGCCTATGTCAGACTTAAAACATAGTGTAGGATAGGTTTTTCGTATGCTTTAATTTGGAGAGGCAAACAATAACTAATGGTCAAGCAAGGAATAAGAGAGCATGTGTAGGGGTGAGGGATTAAACCAAATATATAGAAAGAGAAGGCAGCCGTAATCAGTTCATTCCCCATTGGATCATCATCATCCTCGTGACACAGTCCTAGATGAAAGGGAGGCTTGCGAGGGCTGGTAAGAACAATGTTCTTAGTTCCAGAGCTCCAAATTCCTTTCTCTCTCTAGGATTTTTGTGCCTTAAGGGTGAATAAATCTCTCTGTCTCTCTCTCAGAATTCGTGAAGGAATGCCCCATATTTATAGGGATCTACACCCAATCATTGGGCTACACACATTTCCCCAATAATTTGGTGACACGTACTCTTTCCGTATATCTGGCTGACGTGGGTGATGTCACTGGCTATTAGGAAGATTCTTGAGGCAAATTCAGTGTGCGCCGTTCCCTCGCGGCGATCCTTAATCCTTTAAAGCCACCAAGCCACTTGTATCTCCCTTATTCCCGCTTTCTTGGTCATGGTCGCAAGCCCTTTAGCTCGTGCCAAAACCTAACTCGAGACTCGTACCGACTTTCCTGCCCCTGTCTTTTGGTTAGGTGTAGTCGCGAGCTCAATTTGCGTGTTCGCGTAAGTGTTCACTCCTTCCTGTTGCGCCTATTTCCTTTGCCAAGGGTCTCACGAGGGGTGAACTTCTAGTAGATGGTGCTTTCCTTGTATATGGCATCCCCTGCTTGGGGTATTTTGCAATTTAGTAGTGCTCTTTCGTGAGGTTATCACCTTCGTGGTGGGGCTTTGCCTTAGCCATCTCATCTGAAAGGACTGTTGTGCTTTTAGACACATCTTCCCCGCGAGAGTTGGGCCTCGCAGCAGGTGCTTTCCATCTGCTAATTTTAGCCAATGTCTGACGTTTCTATTAGTAACTCTTCCTTCCACGTGGCTTGTTGTTATAGGTTGGTCAATTGCCTATTTGTCAGACGCGCTGACCTTTCCTACACATAGCGAATGCATGTTGAGGATTTTGAAAATATTTCCAAGAGATGCCTATGGAGGACTTAAAAACACAGTGAATGCCTATAGAGGACTTCAAAATATTTCATGGGGATGCCTGTGGAGGACTTAAAAACACGGTGAATGCCTATAAAGGACTTAAAAATTATGATGACTCGGGAAAAGCCATTTCAAATTAAAGAGGTGAGAAATCGGTCTCAAAACATTGGGTGAGAAATATAAAACATGGGTGAGAGATGTATCTTAAAAACGGTGTGAGAAATGTATCTCAAAAATAGTTGAAAAGTTGTCTCGAAGGACAGTTGATTAAAAATCTATCCCGAAGGAATATTGATTGAAAAGCTGTCCATGTTGATTAAAGAACTATCATTGAAGATTTTTTTTTATTGAAAAACTGCTACTCAGGACTTTTAATTGAAAAACTGGAGTAGTTGATTGAAAACTATCACTTGAGGACTTCTGTTCGAAAAATTGTCACTGAGGACTTTTGATTGAAGAACTGGAGTAGTTGATTGAAAAACTTTACTTAAGGATTTTTTTTTTTGTTGGAAAACTATCACTGAGGACTTTTGATTGAAAAATTGTAGTAGTTCATTGAAAAACTGTCACTTAAAGACTTATGAGAAATTGTCACTGAGGACTTTTGATTGAAAAATTGTAAGTTAAGACTTTCGATCGAAACTGGGGTAGTTGATTGAAAAACTCTCACTTAAGGATTGAAAAACTCACTTAAGGACTTTTGTTTGAAAAACTGTCACTTAGATTTCAACACTTGATGACACAATGACAACATTCCTTTCTTTAATAAGTAGGTGGCACAACAGGGTGCTTATTTTGCTTTGCTATCTTTCCTTTTGGCCAGGGTTTGGGTTCAAGGTTGCTTTTGATCAAGACTTTGAGCTTTTGGGCTTCCTGAGCTTTTGGCGTTCTTTGGTTGAGGCTTAAACCTTTTGGGCTTTCATGCCCCAATCTTCAATTCGCGTGTATGCGCTTTTCCTAGTAGATAGCATTGGGCTGACGTACCCCAGTTTTGGGCAAATGTGTCCTAGTATACAACAAATCCCAATTCTGATTCTGTTGAAGGTTTTGGCAATCTATTGACCTATGTACCCATACATAGACTCTTCCATGTGTCTAAAGAGTAACAAGAGCACGAAGGTTTGACTAGACAAAAACCTTGTGTGAATTTAGACAAAGCCTGCACGATTTGAAAGACAAGAAAACACTTTTTCATAGGAGCGACTTTATAAAGATGCCCCTGATTTGGGCGAAGATTGACTACTCAATTGATCCAAAGGGGGTAAATTTTGGACAAAACCAAGCAGACTCGAAGGATTTTGACTTGACAATATGGACTCAAAGGATAGAAAATTGACTTCCCTAATGGTGCCCCTTGACTGGACAAAGATTGACTACTTGAGAACTTGAAAGGTGGCAGAAATGCACTGTATTTTGACCTGACCAACTTTTGATTTTGACTATGTCGACTTGTAGTAGAAAAGACCATCGAGCAATAACAAACTCGAAGATTCGAGAAATGGCAAAACATGCCTCACAATTAATGTTAAAACTGTCATAAACTCGAGTCTTTGATTTTGAAATTGTTTTGCTCCATCAAATAATTTTCATTCAAACACGAGATTTCTTATTATGAACCCATGCCCTGGGTTGTTGATTCACTGAGTTTGCATTGAGGTACCCCAGTTTGGACTTTTGCTTCTGGCGGACACCAGTATTGCACAACGCTTTGATTTTTATTTTTATTTTTATCTTCAAGGGATATTATATTGCTCCCCTTCTATTCTTGCTATCATGTTGCGCTTTTCAATATGAAAGGATTTTGTTCTCGTTGTAATGGGGTCAATGTTATCGACAAAGAAAGGATTACAAGCTAAAAATTTTTAGTTTCCTTGGATTATTAGAGCTAGCAGTTAACTCGGATTTTTTTGGTGCCCCTTGTGCTTTTGATTGGCGTCTCTTCCTTTTCTTTGTGGCTCTTCTTCCAACGAGCACTTTCATTCATTTGATTTTTATTTTTCTTCAATGACTCATATTTTATTGTGCTTAGCACTTTCATTCTTTTGAAATTTTGATATGTTGCTGGCAACCATACATTTGCGCTTTTTTGAAATTTTGATGTGCCTCTAGCAATCATGTGTCTAGAATTTTCATCTCTCTTATTTCACTCTAGTATGGGGGACAGTTGCCTAACTGAGTTTTGTTTCAAAGAAATTGATTTTAGGCTGAAAAGGGCTATCAAGGTGTATATATATTGGATAAAAGCCAAGAACGTCTTTCTTCATTTTGAATTGTGCAACTTGATAGAGAGAATCTATACAAGCTCTAACTTTTGCCGAGATTTTATGAAATTTTGATCTAGTGAGCTCTTTTTATTGTTTGTTGGTCTGAAAATAAAAAACAAAAAACTGAACCGAACTAGTTTTTTTTTTAAAAAAAATTTGGCGACTAGTTCTATCCGATTCATAGAATTTAAAAAAAATTGAAACCGGTTCGGTTCCTGATTTTCAAAATTTTAGGGCGAACCGAACTGGTTATATATATATATGTTATATTTTTAACCTAAATAGCCTCACTTCTTCAGTTCACTCCTCACTTTCAACCCCAATCTCATTCAGACAACGACTGAGTCTACCAACTGTACCTAGTAACCCAAATCGATCAGACGATGAACAACTCTCTCTCTCTCTCTCTCTCTCTAAGTCAAATCGAACTTTGAAGTGATTTGAGACCTTTCAAGTTTCAAGGCTTCATCTTAGCTTCGGTCGATTTGTATCTTGTACTTGGTCGATTAGACTGTGCTAAAGCTCGATTAAACTTCTGATATAGCATAGACGATAGATTTGTAGAAAATGCTATGATGTTTACTATGTTTACTCTTTATTGCACCATTAGTGTACTCTTTACTGCAACTAATGTTTACTCTTTAAAATAGATCGAAATACTTAAAATAGAAGTAATTGACGTTTACTCTTTACTGCAACTGTGATGACTGTTAATCATAGCCAAAAAAAATTGAATGATTCCATTTGGATGCAGACATGCATGAGACAATCCAGTCCTTTGATAAACGCTTTGACTTAGGGTTTTGTTTTATTGTATTTTGATAGGTGCCTGGGCAAACATCTTATTGAAGAGAAATTTTGACAATGTTGTTCAACACCATCATATTTGTTTACACCTATCAATTTGACTCGGCATGCCAAAAGTTTTAAATCTTCTCTAGTTCTCTACCTTCTGCTTTATGATCATTGTTTCAACTATAATTTGGTGGTTACTGTCAATTAATGGGAGTTCGGTAGGCTTGTTGCTCTGCATGGGATTTTGTGTTATGGTATTTATTCGCTTTTTGTGTGGTTGTATTTTTGTCTTGTAGATGGATGTATCGAGGTTACTAATACGATTGATACTGGTATGGAAATTGACGATGAACCCATCTTAGGAATTGTAGACACCCCGATTTTGAACCCGGGATGCGCTCAAGCATTCCCGATGATGAAATAGACCAATCATGCATACCTTGAGGCTAAGAACAAGGCTTGAACTCACCAAACCACCCTAAACCATTCTAAACCCTCCTAGAACAAACTTAACCAACCAAAATGACCAAAATACCCTTCCAACCACCCATAAACCTCTTCAAACCAAACCTAATCCTACACCATCTTCTAGTACATTCAAAACCCTCTTTATTGATATATGAAATGTCCCAATCCATTTTGAAATGAGGGAGATATGCCAATTTTACCAAAATGATTCGTTCTTCCGACCATCTGAGGGTAAAATGGTTACACATTTTGATTTATAAATCATCTTGGGTTCAAACCACTTGGGTTAGAAAGTATACCTTTCAAGCTTTCCAACGCTTTAAACCACGCACAAAACAGAGTTCGGTAGCACCCCGGCGCGTCCAAGAAAGTTTTACCTTTTTGAGCAATGAATTTGAGCGCTCCAGGCCCCAACCTTGAGCGCCAAACCCCATTGAGCCTTCAACTCGAAGCGGACGGGCTTTTGCGCAGCATCTAATCATGATATTCTACTGCAAGAGGAACGTCTACCTATGTTTTCTACTGCCTAAATACACTTCCTAGACCCTTGAACATCTCCTCAATCACCCCCCAAGCCCAATTCAAAAATTAAACTCATTTCCCTCCCATTTCTCTCTCTGTATAAACCTCCTCCACTCCCTCACTCACAAGGTTGGCTGCACTACTGCCATTTTCTCCCCCCACCAGATCAAACCCACTCTCTCTCCTCCATAGCCACCATCCTCCATCATCTTCAACCTCCAAAACACCCAAAAACCTTCTAAAAAAAGGCCTACAACACATGGGTCTTTGAAAAACCAACTACAACAGCCCCTTCTCTCACTCTAATAAGCCATTTACAGCCCATACACTCCATCGATTTCGTCCAAACCTAGCTCTTCCATCAAAACCCACCTCATCCAAGCCAAAATCACCATTTTAAGCTCAAATACTCAATCATCCACTCAATCAATCATTCAATCAGCCCTACACTCACACTCCTCTGTCCAAAATACTTCATCTATAGCCTATAAACACAGCCACTACCCATCCATTCATCAAACCACAAGTTCAAGCCTTGATCAAGCCAAAAGGTAAGTTAAAACCATGTGAAAATCATTGTTTTGGTATTGCTGAGGGAGACCAGTAGGCTTATTCAAGTTCCTCATACTTGAAAAAGTCATAAAAGGGCAGAATTTGGCAATCTGGGAAGGGCTTGAGCGCTCAAGGTCATGCTTGAGCGCTCAAGCCACTTTGAGCGCTCAAACCCCAACAGAAAGTCAGTCACAGTGTTTCAGCCATAACTTTTTACTCCGAACTCCGTTTTGGGCGTATTATATATCAAAACGTAGATAATTTGAAGGGCTACAACTTTGTAGTTTTATGTTTTTCTCAATTCTATATCAAAACCCTCCAAAACTTGCAAATAGTGTCGGAAAGACAAATAATTTTGTTCAAAATAGTGTTTTAAGTCCTATTTCTCTCTTTCATTGTCATTTTCTTTATTTATATCATTCCACCATCATATTGTACATTGCACAAGCATCCACCATCACTTGATTCGTATTTGAATACTTGTTTATGTGTTTTACCATCCCGATTCCCTATTTTTGTGAATAAATCAAGTTTCAAATATTTTCAAAATCCCACAAAATGTTGAGTAGAGACCGGTTCACGGACCGGGTGAGAGGGGTGCCGTAAAACCCTTCCCCTCTCGTAACCAAACCCCCAAATCCGAGAAATCTTTGGTTCCGCCATGATCAGTGAAATCTTTTTCAAATGGGCAAACGAGTCGTATTTTATTGGTTTCTTGGGTTCGGACCTCAAATCCGGGTGGCGACTCTAACAATCACTATCTTTTTCATGCGCGATGCCGCATGATCTCCGTGGGCCGTCCACAGGAATGATGAGAAAAATGAACCCAAAAAGAAAAAAAAAACAAAAGCTAAGAATTTTTCCGTGGTATAGGACCATTTTACAAAAAAACATAAGCCCAAGGTACTAATACCAGGTGATAAAGAAAGGCTACTTGTAACTATTGTGGATCAGAGTTTTGTTGTAATTTCAATAACAATGGGACATTGTCATTGAAAACTCATCTTGTTAGATGATGTAAAGAATATGAGCTTTGCAATGCATGTATCAAAAGGCAAGAGAGGGATAAGAGGCAAAAAAAAAAAAACCCTAGGGTTTGAACTCGTTGGTGCAACAGATACGGTTCCAAAGCTTACCGTCGTAAACTTTAGTGCAGAGGCATGTAGAAAGGCCTTGGCTGAAATGATTATTATTATGAATCGCCCTTTTGTTTTGTTGAAGGTCAAGGATTTAGAAAGTTCATGCATGTGGTGGAACCAAAGTAGACCAAAATCCCATCTAGAGTAACGGTTGCAAGAGATTGTTTGCAATTGTTTAAAGATGGGAAGAAAGCTTTGAAGAAAGTATTTAAAAATCAAAGAATTTGTCTTACTAGGGACACTTGGACTTCTCTTCAAAATCTTAACTATGTATGTCTTACGGCCCACTTCATTGATGGTGATTGGAAAATACAAAAAAAAAAAATTCCTAACTTTTGTTTAGTTCGAAATAAAAAAGGCGAGACACTTGGTTAGGAGGTAGAAAGATGTTTGGTAGAATAAAGGATTGACAAATTCTTGACACTCACAATTGATAATGCAAGCTCCAATAATGGCATAATTGATTTCTTGAAGAAGAAGACCCTGAAAAGAGACTCCATTATTCTAGACCAGGAGTTTTTACATGTTAGGTGTAGTGCTTATATATTGAATTTGATTATGCTTGATGGGTTGAAAGATGTTGATGTGTCAGTTGTAAGTGTGTGCTATATTGTGAGGTATGTGATATCCTCACCCGAAAGGTACAAAAAGCTTTAAAAATGTGTTGAAAAAGATTGAATTGATTCTAAACTTGTGCATTGTTTAGATGTGGCTACTCATTGGAACTCAACTTTCTTTATATTGGAAAGAGCTGTGATTTATCAGAAAGCATTTGAGAGATTGGAAGAGGAAGATAGTCTAAATTTTGTTATTAGTGTTAGAGATGATGTGGTTAGTGTAGACCATGAGACTATGATTGAAAATGTGTTGGAAGGGGAAGTAGTTGGTTGGCCAATAAAGAGAGGGAAAGAGAAAGGGAAAGGGAGAGGGAGAGGGAGAGGGAGAGGGAAAGAGCTTGATACTCCTACTAGGGATGATTGGAATGTTGTGCAATTTTATGTTGAAATTCTTAGAATGTTTTACATTGTAACCGAGAGATTATCGGGTTCTTTGTAGGTGACTTGCAATATATTTTACAAAGAGGTCACAACTGTTAAAAATGCAATTGCTAAATTGGAAGTGAGTGATGATCCAAAGTTGGTGATTTTGGCTAGGGGCATGCACTTGAAAGCAAGGTGTTTGAGATTAAGGGATGAAAAGGGTTTATAATTGGTATGAGAAGAGGACTATTGAACATGAGGAAGCATCAAATGTTGCGGAGTCTAGAAACAAGGAGAAGAATGCAATGCAGAGTATGGATTTGAGTGATGCATTGGATTCGGAATTTGATAAACACATGGAAGAGGAGACTAATATGGTGAGCAAATCGGAGTTAGAGAGGTATTGGTTGGAGGCTATGGAAGATTGAAAAAATGAAAAGTTTGATATCTTGACTTGGTGGTCCACTAATTGTACAAGGTATCACATTCTTTCTCAAATGGCACGGGACATTCTAGCTATTCCGGTATCTACTATTGCATCCGACCGCTTTCTTCCCAAAAAAAAAAATAAAAATAAAAATAAAAAATAAATAAATAAATAAATAAATAAATAAATAAAAATGGTAGAGGTCCTTATTTGTGTTCAAAATTGGTTGAGGTATTCGTGTGAAATATCTCTTCAAGATCAACTAGATGAGGTGGAGGAACTTGAATCAAGTACTAATCTTTAACCATAGTTTGTTTGTTTGAGTTTTGTTTTAAGTATTTGATGGTCTAACTTGTTTCATGTTCTAGTTTTTGTTACCTTTTAGAGATTTTGGAAGCATTTGAGGATTCATGTGTCACCGAATTATAGGTAAAACTATGGTGCATTTTTTATATCATTATAATGCTCTCTCTCGTGGTTTTTTGTATATTTCTTGTTCTATTTCTTATGATTAGAATGCATGCCCATAATTAACATAGGTGGCTGAGTTGTTATGTTAATCCCTTCTGCTCTCATAATTAACATAGATGGTTGAGTTGTTATGTGGAATTATCTTAGCTTAAGACCATGGAATTGGTTACACGTTTTGAAGAATTGTATTGAATACAAAACCTACTCTTGATATATCTTGTTTTTAGCTTCATTTCAATACCAATACCAATAGTAATGGCAAAATTTAGTTATGCCCTTAAAATATCTTTTTATGCTCTTGATATATCTTGGTTTTAAACTCAAACCTTTGATGCTACTTTTGTCATAATCTCTATTGCTACTATTGTTCTTGGAGAGTTGCTGGGAAATGGGAATTGCTGGGATCGGATTTGTTGTTGAACTCTACTGTTTATTTGCTATTGAACTCTACTATTTTTTTGAATCAAGTATGGTGAATACTTATATAAGTACTGTTGGGGACTTGTAAAACTTTAAAGGTAGTTGCTGCTACTTTTTTATTTTAATTGAGCTTGGCCCAAAGTTTATTATGGTGTTGCACTGCTGCCTTTTTTATTTTATTGGGCTTGGGCAAAGTTAGAATGTGTTGGAACTTTGAATGGGCTTAGAAATCAGATGAATGGGCTTTTAATGGCTTTTACATTTTTAATGGGCTTGGCCTGAAATCCGTAGCCCATTGACAGAACTGAATCGGATAGTAGAACCGGGACGAATTGGAACTGAACCGATCGCTTAACAACCGGTTTCGATTCTATGTTCATCCTGAACCGGTTTTTACCAATTCACTCAAAAGCCCCCTCCAAATCAGATCAAACCGAACTGGTTATACCCCTAATTGTTTGCCTTAACTTTTTCCTAGGCCACCCTTGCAGGTTTTTGACCTAGAAGGCTTTTTCTATGTTAAAGCATTGTTCATTGATGACATTAGAGAATGGCCCCTAGAATTCCTTCTTCTTTTGAAAGCTGAGGGTTCACTTAAAAATCATCACGTGTTTTGAAGCGATGATCATGAATCTCAAATGATGGCAGAAAACAATTCCGAATTTAAGAGTTCATTAAAAATCCAAATTTATTATGATAATTCTAATACAAAGGTGTAACTTTTGATTTTCAAAAGTTGCGACCGAACTACTAAGGTTTGCCTACTTATCCCTTTGCAAGGAATCAAGTTGTGCATAGTTTGAGACTACAAAACTAACTCCATTTTTGGTTTTTATTTTTCTTGACAACATTACAGACTCAAATATAATAGAAAATAGAAACATAAAAAGACTTGAAGTACAAACTGGCTCAACAAAAGTGAAAACTTGACTCGAAACTCAAAAACTCCCAAAACTTGTGGAAGATTGGGCTATTACATGGCCTTTGATGGATCATTTTTCTTTTCGTCCCAGATATTGACTGGAGTTTCATCCCCTAGTATACTCGTTTTGAAGTGCTAAGCCTGTTAAAGCATCTCCAACCCATCTCCAAATCTCCATTTTGGAGGGCCAAATCTCCATTTTAGAGAATTCATGCCCTCCAACCCATCTCCATTTGCGGTCTCCATTTTGGAGACCCAACTGCCATCCTATATATTTGGAGAATCTCCCACCAAATGGAGACCCATCTCCATTTCTACATTTTTTCTTAAAATCACCATTTTATCCTTTGGATGTATTGATAACAAATTACAATACCAACCATATCCTAATTTCTTTTGACTAAATTTTCTTGAATGACGTAACTTTTTTAAATTATAGACTCAATTTTTTAAAAATTTATATCATTGAAAAGATATTAATAGTATCTTCAAAATGAGTCTAATATTACATAGGTATAAATGCACTTTGAAATGACATTAAATATAAATACATTAGTGTTGGAAACATACTAATTCCTCTTCCATTTCTTCATCTAGAAAGCTTGGACTTGGTGGCTTAAATTTGGGGAAATTCATTCCAGAAAGAAAAGGGTTTTTTTTTTTTTTGGTAACTTTGACCTGAAAGTGGGGATTAAAGGCTAAAGCTTGCCGGGGGTGTTAAAAGTAAGGCCATTCAAAAACTTTAGGAAAAGACCAAGTGACTCTTAAAAGTGGCCGGGTAGAATTGAGAGGGAATTTTGGGAGCAAAATCTTGGATGGAATTTGGGAGATGAAAAATTGAGAATTTGGGTTAGAATTGTTCATTCTCCATATTTACTTTTTGAATAAAATATATTTTTTTGAGTCTCCAAAATGGAGAAAGAGTGAGAGATGGGTAGGAGATGCTCTTAGGGGTGGATATAATTGGTTCGGTAGCCAATTATCTATGATGTACTCAGATGGGTTGAAATCAAACTGTCAAATGGCATGTCCTTGGTCTAACCATATAGATGGTGGTCCACCAGACTACAAGCTGGCCCGATTTCAAACTTTTGGAAGAGTAGGGTGGCATGGAAAAGTCTAGAGGGTTGTCCTCTTTTGGTAACTGTCACTTGTTAGATGTTTTCTTCTTGGGTTCAACTAGCTCTAATTCCTCCAACATCCGTTGAGAAAATTATCTTAAGTTGTTTCCTAGAGCTCTAGCCAGCTATTGTACATGTGGTCAGTTATGATTTCAACGACGGGCTGTGCCATTTCTCTTTTGACCCAACCATTAGCGATGCTCCTCCATTCATCGTCCCATCCTTCAAGGGCACAGACTTTGTTATCCAAGGGTATTACAATTGAAGGTTTTGGCTTGGTTCAGGTCTGATGTAGCAGTTGAGGTTGAATAAAGTAGTGCTACGAGTTATTTTTAGGGGAGGTGATGTTGATTTGATTGATACAGGAGTTTGGTTCATGCTCAGGCATCGAGTTAGAGATAGTGTTGGGCTTTTAGAATGGAGTTAGGATGGTTCCATAGTCAATGAGGTCCTGAATATTGTGACGAATGCAGTGGCATTCATCAGTAGCGTGACCAGACATTTGATGGAATGCACAAAAGTATAGACTACCCTTGCGAGAGAGGGCGTTCACTACTCAAGATGGACAATACTATCTGAGTGCCCATTGCAGCACACCTTAAAATTCAAAGTGGCCACTTTGTTTAGGCTAAACCAAGAAAAAGCCTTGCCAGAGATTCATGGTTTGGGAAACACGCGTATGGTGAGGGGAAGGTGTTAGGCACCCCTCTTTGCCTAGCCGTAAAGGCTTGCCTGTACTCATTTGGTGTAAAATTGTTTTACTATTCTAAAAGATCTCATATACAACTGGTTATTAAACTATTTTAATAGATATGGGTGATGTAAGCAATAAAACACAAGCACACAGGGATAGGGAATGGGAGCACACACAAGTAGAAACTTAAAATTAAACCATGCCTACTTTCTGATCTTCTGGTTGGCCAATGAATTTGGTGGCTAGCAGATCACACTATGTGAACACCCCGCGGAGTACGTCCACAAAAACGGTTGTGGCTTGAAAAATGGTTTGATTGATTGGATGGAGTCTCGACCCGGGTTTGAGGACCATACACGAGAAACCTATTGAAAAATGACTCTTTTGCCCTTTATATGAAGAGTGTTTTAGCGGCCTTTGTTTATCGAGATTTCTCGGGTCCGGGAGCTAGGTTACGAGAGGGGAAGAAATTGAAAGCACCCCTCTCGCCCGGCATAACCACCGGTCTTTAGTAAACGTTTAAGGGATTTTGAAAACATTGTTCGAATAGGCTTTAATCACTGACTCATGCGATAACACATAAATACATAAAGAAAATTCATGAAATGAATGTGGATGTTTGTGCTCATGTCATGTATAGATGATTCACGCGCATAAGATGCTGAAACCTCACTAAATCACCCCCAAACTGCCTTAGGATGTCCCGGGAACTGATCACAAACATTAAACATATCACACCTGGATAGCAATCTGGGCACCTAGATTAGGTAGATCCAGGTGCCTGGATTGAATGCAGGTGCCTGGAATGGGCCAATCCAGGCGCCTGGTTGGCCTACCAGACAAAAACTTCAGAACTCCATTTTTTACAGTAAGCACCAAAATACAATGCCTTTAACCAATTCACATGCACTCTAAACAATGTTTGGCAACGCAGTAGCAGACATGGACCTCAAGCTCAACTCAAATGCATGGTATGAACTTAAAATAGACTTGATTTTGGATGATTTGATAATGAAATAGTATATACAAGACACATTTCAGAACTAATGAATGTAGGATACTGTTTAATTAGATTATGCTTGTAACTAGATGAAATAGAAGTGAATCTATACTAAGAATGCAATAAAAATGCTTGCATTGAATATTAACAATGGTGGATATGCTTATGCAACATGAAAGCTTATCTTGACACTTTCAGAACTGAATGATCAGAACCTACAAATGACGAATGGACTCATTTGAATATTTTGTTCCCATGTAACACTTTAGCAACCTTGGCTTTCCCTTTGAAACACATCAAATGCACATTTCAATGAAGATTAAACACATGTGACATAATCAAACTCAGATCCATGCATGCAAATGATGTACCATAGACTGATTGAAGTGTAAAAGAAGAAAAAACCATGACCAAGTTGGGGGAATCCAGCGCTTTGGATTCAATGCACGTGCCTGGAGTGGGCCAATCTAGGCGCCTGGACTTGCCAAGTATACATAAAAACATATTCTTTCTTGATATGATTTAGATCAACTTGTATAGAAGACCAGTAAGAGCCTGATTGAGATCCCATCAGGGCCTATCTAAGCACTTTGGTAAGAAAAATCTACCTTTTTGGCTTGATCAATGAACTTGAAATAGGTTTTTGAGTGGGTTTTATGGAAGTGTAGCTGCTGATTTTTGAGTTTACAGAGCTACAAAGGGCAGTTTATGAGTGCTTTAATGGGAGTGAATGGATGATGGGTCAATGGGGCAAGAAGATGATTTTTGGGGTTGAAAATGAATGGGATTGAGAGGAATTGCTAGAGGATGGAACTTCTGGTGGAATTTCAGCAGAGTAACAGTAAAGGAATGTGGGAGAGCTAATCCCTTTCCAAATAAGTGAGAGAGAGGTGTATTTATAGGCTAGAAAAGGTTCAAAAAGGGGCCATTAGAACCCTTTGGGGGGCACAAGGGGTCTAATAAGCCACTCTATTTTTCCTCCACTTACTCTAACAGATTTCTATAGAAAATCCCCAAAGAATACTCCATGATACTCCTCCCCACCCGTATGACCTTGGACAGCAAGTATCTAGAGTGAATCTGAGCGCCTGAAATAGGGGAATCCAAGCATATGGATTGAGTCTGGGCGCTTAGAATAGGGTGATCCAGTCACCTAGATTAGGACACAACATAACATATGAAATTTCGCAGGGACATTCTAGGTGCTACCAAACTCCATTTTGCTGAAGGTTTAAAACAATGGAAAGCTTGTCAAGTCTACTTTCTAACCCAAGTAGTTTGAAACCAAGATTATTTGTTCATCAAAATGTGTGACCCTTTTACCCTCAAAAGGTTGGGAAAATAAGTTATTTTGGTAAAACGGACACATCTCCCTCATTTAAAAATGGATTGGGACATATTATACATCAAAAAAGAGGGTTTTGAATGTACTAGAAGGTGGTGCAGGCTTGGGTTAATTTTGAGTAGGTTTTGGAAGGGTTTCCAAGTTCACAATCAAGCATCGCGTGCTCGTATCGGGCATTTTCATCATTGGGGATGCTTGATAATTTTCTCGAGTCAAAATCGGGCTCTTGCTGGAAAACTTTTGAAAGAAGTTGATTTGCCAGCTGGCCAAAGGATTTACTGATCGGTTTATGCATTTGTTTGGGGTTGTTTGGTTTTTGGCAGAAATTGGGTTTTCAGTGGCGTGGAAATGGATCTACCAGTCGGTTAATAACATTGTTGGCCGAGTTAAGGAGGTTTGTGGCTTAGGTTCCCAAACTCCTTGCAATGTTTCTAAAGTCCATGTGAATTCACCCAAAGCTTTTGGGTATTGCTTTCATTATTGGGAGCCCGATTGCAGCGGTACTTGAAAATATCTACCAAGCCAACTTAGGGTGTGTACAGATGCCCCTCTTTGACCGATCTTGAACGGATTGCGAAGTGTGTTTGAGTGAGGTTAAACCCATAAAGGAACTCTTTTGTGGTCGGGCCTTCAGGCTTCCCACGTATTCCTTGGGGGAAATCAAACCATTAATAGTTAAGGACATTTGAATTCACTGAGTTGAGAGAAATTTTTCCTTAGAACATACCTAGCCATTGGGCGGTTGCATACCTGAGCAGGGTTTGAATTGTTAGTTTTGGACCAAGCATGGGTTTTTTGGAATTGCGCTTTTGTGAAATGGCTTGAATGACTGCGAGTGTGAAGTTGCTTAGAGTTGTTCAGTTTGTTCGAGAATTTTGTTTGGAACATGAGATTTCTAAATGACACGGGGTCGACTGGTTGAATAATTGCTTGCTGGATGATATAACATTGCTTGGATTGCGAGACCATTCAGATGCCATGTGGTTAAATAGTTATGAAGAGTGCTTATGCAAAACTGTTGGATCACTGGTATGCTGGATAATCAAGAGATTACTAGTATCTGAACCCATTCCTGAGGTTGTTCAAATGTGAGAGTGTTCATATGCGTATATAAAAGCGAGCTCGTTCAGATACGAAGGCGTTCAGATGTATATAAAAACACGAGCCTGTTCAGATGTGAGAGCATTCAGATGCAAGCTTGTTCAGATGTGAAGGCATTCAGATGCATATACAAATGCGAGCATGTCCAGATGTGAGAACGTTCCAATGCATATACAAATGCAGGCTTGGTTAGCTGTGAGAGTGTTCAGATGGAAGTTCATTCAAATGTGAAGGAGTTTAGATGCATATATAAATGCTGGTCTGTACAAATGTGAGAGTGTTTAGATGCAAGCACGTTCAGATGTGAAGGAGTTCAGATGCGTAGACAAACGCGGGCTTGTTCAGATGTGAGAGCATTCAGATGCAAGCTTGTTCAGATGTGAAGGTGTTTAGTTGTGTATACAAATGTGAGCATGTTAAGCTAGCACTGTGCTTTGTTGAAGTACTAGATAGTGGCGCGTGGTCTTTTCAAGACGCATGGACGAAGAGATTAATAACCTGCATTAGGAAACACTAGACACAAAACATTTTCAAATAGAAGTGAGTGTATGCGAAACCCCGGGGAGTGTGTGAGTGCAACATGATGTTTTTTATTTCGGACACTGCACGCCACTGAAGAGTAAGCGCGGAACTTCCACTATTGAGTAAAGCCGTCCACAGGGCTGGTTAAGAGCAGGTTATTGATAAATGCACTTGAATTTGACTGGTGGACGTCTGGTGTTGCCGATGGGGCGTTGGGCTCATTGGAAATAAACACGGAATTGCTGATAAAAACATTCATAGAGTTGGTTGAATTTGCACAAAGTGTGGCTTGCTGGACATTAAACTTGTCGAAAATAATCACGGGGGTGTTGATAGGAAGTTGCATGGGGCATGGCTTGTTGGACACTGAACTTATTGGAAATAAACGCGGAGCTATTGATAGACATTCACACGAGGCGAGTTGTTGATTAATACTGAGCTCAGAGTTGTGTTGTCTTGATCTCTGTTGTCGCCTGACAATTGGGGGTAGAACACTACATGATAGCTTAACCCTTGTTCATAAAGACAGAGCCATTCACTTTTCGTGATTATCCCTACTTTGTCCGGGGGAAAGTTGATGTGTTGAACACTACTACTTTGTTGCTGACTGTGTAGAAAATCTCTTTGGGTAAGCTAATTTGCCAGGCAGTGAATTGATGTACCGGCCGTTTCACTGAGTAAAACATTGATTACGAGAGAATTGATTTGTTGGCTTGATCAGTTCATTCAATTTTCTTTTGTAAACGAATTGAACGTCTCCTATCATTATCGTGGAGCTCACACACAAAAAAAAAAAAAGACTTTGCGTCAATTTGTGTTATTCGTTGTGTGAGGAAAACGCTTATATATATATATATATATATATATATATATATATATATATATATATATATATATATATATATAGAGAGAGAGAGAGAGAGAGGCCCAATCTAGTCCGGGAGTCCCGGATCCGGGACTCCACCTTCCCGATATATTTTGACAATCTGAGCCGTCCAATGTGTTCAAAATGTGTTTTCAAGGTCCATGTGAGAAATCTTCAAAAAAAAATACCAGGAAGGGCTTGATCCAAGCGGTTTTTCGCAAAAACTGTAAATGTACAACTTTTAAGAAAAATTGCTTGGATCAAGCCCTTCCCGGTATTTTTTTTTGCAGATTTCTCACATGGACCTTGGAAAACACCTTTTGAACACATTGGACTGCTCGGATTTTCCAAAAATAATTTTCAAAAGCATCAAAACACCGAAAAACCCTTCAATCCGGGAAATCCGGGATCCTTGACAGGATAATTAGTATCCGGACTTTTTATCCATTTTTTTTTGTTGATCCAATCCGTCCAATGTGTTCAAAAGGTGTTTTCTAGGGTTCTCGCGGAAAATCTTCAAAACAAAATACCGGGAAGGGCTTGATCCAAGCAATTTTCACAAAAACATATAAATACACTTTTTGCGAAAACTGCTTGGATCAAGCCCTTCCTGGTATTTTTTTTGAAGATTTTCCGCATTGACCCTTGAAAACACCTTCTGAACACATTGGACGGATCGGATTTTCCAAAAAAAGTTTGCAACGCAAAAAAACCCATTTTTTTCTTATTTCCGGGAGTGTGGATAAGAAGATTTCCGTATATATATATATATATATATATATATATATATATATATATATATATATATACACACACACACCGATCCAGTCAAGGATCCTGGATTGAAGGTTTTTTAGTGTTTTGAAAGTTTTAAAAATTGTTTTTGCATAATCTGAACCGTCCAATGTGTTTAAAATGTATTTTATAATGGCCCCCCATGAGAAATCATAAAAAAAAAATGGCCGGGAAGGGCTTGATCCGAGCAATTTTCACAAAAATTGTACATATACAGTTTTATGAAAAACTGCTTAGATCAAGCCATTCCCGGTAATTTTTTTTGGATGATTTCTCGCGGGAACCCTTGAAAACACCTTTTAAACACATTAGAGTGTTCGGATCATGAAAATTTGGTCAGGAACTATGAGTCCCGAACTTAGGGATCCTGGACTAGATTTGGACTCTAACACACATATTGCTTGCTTGGTCTTGGAACAAACGAACTCCTCTCCATTGGAGTATTTGCTGACGAAAAAATCAAATACTGTAATCAAAATAAAAGATTTCAATGCAACGATTTTTTTATTTGAAGCTTAGGAAACCATTTTGTTTGCAGGTTCATTTTCAAGCTCAAGAAACCAACAAGGCACATTTTGATAAAGTCGGAGCCGGATATAATGTGGACGGGGGTTCAGAATAATCCCTCCAAGGGCTAGGTATATCTGAGCCAAATTATATTCAGGAAACAAAATCCAAACGAACTCTGAATATGTACAACCCAGATATGTGTATCCTGCTCCTTCTTATATCCCCTCCTATATCCTTCAAACAAAAAGCCCCCGAACGCCCTGTTTGTCAGAAAGACAATGAGATATGTATACGAGGGAGAAATGAGATATAGTAAGAGAAGGATACAAAGGTGGAGTATTATTTTAGAAGGGTAGATTAAAATTTACTTGGTTTGTTTTGTTGTTGTTGAAGGGTAATACAAGTACAAGGGGCTTTGGAAACACCTCTCTCTCTCTCTCTCTCTCTCTCTCTCTCTCCATGCAGGCAGTGGTGGTCTAGCGTGAGGGGCATGCAAAGTAAAGGGAGCCCGATATGCAATGATTTTTTTTTTGTAAAACGATAAAAGAGAGATCAATTACATCACATATGAAGTACAAAGTATCAACCTGGGACACTACTTGAATTGTGAGAGTCCACAAGACAACCATGCCCAACAAACTAACCAATGCAAGAAATAAGCCTGTTACAAGGTAGAAACAAAGAAATGAAAAGCCCCTGCACACAGACAGAGAGATTCGAACTCGTGACCTCTTAGTGAGATGTAAGAGCCTCGGCCAACTGAGCTAGCCCCGTTGGTTAAATGCAATGGATAGGGAGTGTGTCTAAAATATATCCCCTCCAAGAGGTTATGTTTATCCCTCATATTACATCCAACTTGTAAAAAAATTACCAAACGTCTGATATATCTCAAGCCGTATTTCTATATCTAGCCTCACCTTATATCATTCAAACAAACAAAGGCCTGATGTCCAAACATTTCAATAATACGTCAGTGATTGAACGAAAAGAGCCGAGTTGAAGGCCTTTCAACATTTTAGGTTTTACATAAATCTGAAACAGAATGTTCAGTAACACTTGTGGTTGTGGTAACGCTAATAGGTAGTGTCATATCTTTTTCTGAAACAGAATGTTCAGTAACACTCGTGGTTGCAGTAACACTTATAGGTAGTGTCATGTATTTTTCTTGAGTTTTAGTTTCACCCTTTTCCTTGGTATGCTTTAGCTCACCGTAGAAGTAGGAAACAAATCCCCATAATGTGAGAACAAGAGCAACCCCTTTCTCTGCAGTAAAATTTTCCTTGTAGAAAATAACGGCTAGAACTTCTGTCACTTGGAGTGCAACGGTGATGATGATAGCCGAGAGTATAGATGAGCCGACGAAGGTGACTCCTATTGAACCTAGGAAGGAACACTGCCAAATTATGCCACTGCAAACCAACACCACATAATACATTGTTTCGCCGAGTCCAAAATCTCTTGCCTCCCTCGGAATTGCCTGCAAAGTAAGGTGCAAGTTGGATTTCTTTTAGAAATACTTAGACAGGCATATAGTGTAAAGAGACAGATAAAGAATTGAGAGCAATAATTGGAAGAAAAAAAAATTATTGGAGACCGTGCTAAGAGACGGGTGGTTTTTAAGACCTTGTTTTAGTTTTTGATCTTAAACAAGGATGGAGCCAAGAGGGGGTTAGTAGGGGTTCTCGCCTCTGCTGCAATTTGAAAAAATTCTACTATTATATCGAATTACAATTAATACTCCTACTTCGACAAGCATATAATGGAAAGAGATAGATAGAGAAATGAGAGCAAAAATTAGAGAAAAATTTATTGGATACTGTGCTAAGAAACGGGTGGTTTTTTAAGACCTTGTTTTAGTTTGTGATCTTAAACAAGGATGGAGCCAAGAGGAAGGTTAGTAGGGGTTGTTGCCTATGCTACAATTTGAAAAAATTCTACTATTATATCAAATATATATATATATATATATATATATATATATATATATATATATATATATATATATATATATCAAATTATATAATTTTGTCCCTCTTTCACAGATATAACCTACCCCTTGCACAAAAATCCTAGCCTCCGTCACCATCCCTAATCTTAACTGTCTGTCTTGGTATGAAGAAATTTGTTGGTGTTCCCTTGTCAGGTCAATGTATTGGCAAGACATACTTTCCAAATATGGCTTCGGAAGCCAATTTGATTGGCCAGAATACACATGTGATGGGATTCTGAGTCTTTTATATTTTTGGTACTAGAGATTCCGAATCTTTGGAGACGTCATTTGGAGCATTTGAATTCCACAATCATAGACAATCTCACAAATTATGACTGATATTACCTTAGAAAAGGTGGAAATGCTTTTAACACACACCTAATAAATTAAATCACACACAATATGCAGTCGATCAATGGTTCAGATCACCCCAGCTGACTTTTCCAATCTACTTGGCTTAAAATGCATATGTGGCCTACTACTGCATAGAGAGTTTCTCTCTCTAAAAGTTAGAGATATCTAGGGTTTTATCCCTTTCTGCCGGCCTTCCCTCCTTCTCCGGCTTTCTTCTACCCTTCTTCTCTTCCTTTTCTGCCATTTTTCCACCCTTCCCCTCCTCTTCCACCTTTTAGTCGAACCCCTTTCTCGCTTTTTGACCGTTTGACGTTCTGAGGGGTGGGGCTACAACCTCTCCGCTCCACCCCTCCTCCCTCTCACTTTGCCAGACATCCACCTTCAACCTTTGGCCAGATCGCTGTCTCTTGACTTCCATCATCATACCCCCTTCTATCACCAACCCCCTTTCGACCATGTTTCCTTCTGCCACTTCTTTTCCCTTCACCACCACACCTCCTCAACCTAAATTCTCAGCCTCTCCTTCTCCAACACCTCCACTGGCCCTCCATTTCATCCCCTTTCTATTCTTTGTCTTGAGTTGGCTTGGATCTGACGATGGGTTGGTCTTGGATGTTTTGGCCTCCTCCGGCTAGTAAAGTTCTCCTAGGCCATGGGTGGCGGCTAAGGGAGCTTGGGTTTCGTCTGGAGATGTGACCGGTTGGCGAACTCGGTGAAACTCAGTATGATTCGGTGCCACTCAGTGGGTCTCAGTTTGTACTAGTTTTTTTGGGTTATTTGATTAGATAGTTTTCTTTTGATTTGTAGTTGTTTTGTTACCGATTATTTTGGCTGTATTGTATTTATGGTTTGGGCTGGGAATTCCTTTATTGGATTCTTTACTGCTTTCACTTGGATCAGATTCATCATTCCGTCCCCTAAGTGTCGGGTCTACTTTTTGGCAGGTGTGTCTACGAGTTGGCTCAGTTGCCTTTCTCATTTCCATTTGTTAGTGGTTTTGGTTTCATTCCTATCTTTGATGTAATCGGTGCCGGATGACGATTTGATATGATATGCTAACATTTTTAATAAAAAAAAAAAAAATCAATGGTTCAGATCACGCAACATCGTCTTGATGTCACATGAAAAATTAATTATCCAACCGGTCATTATCTTATTTAAAGACAATCATTCGTGTTCGTATCGATAATTGTATATTACAAGTTCACCCAATAAAACTTTATCAGCAGCCAATTCATAGAATTTGAAGCTGCGTAATCAAGGATTTCGTGTTGTCTTGTCAAGAAATAAAACTAAATTGTTTTACGTAGTATATATCTTGCATTCAAGAATCCAATATAACCAATTAAACTAATTAACAAAAGATTCATAAATTGATATTTGTACATATGACTAAATTATGAGTTATATATTGAAGACTTTGACTACAAATGTATTGTATAATTTGGATCGAATAATTGAACAACCGACCTGATTGTTGGAGTACTATTATCAAATTAAAGATCGTTGACATCTTTAATTTCTTCGTTTTTTTTAGGGTAAATTACATTTGACCTCCCACGAGGGTTTAAACTTGTACCTTTGACCTCCCCTACTTTATCACGAAATAGCAGACCTCCCTTGGGGTTTATATTTTTAAATTATCAAAAGCACCCTTCTACCCTTCAGGCCCGAATGCTTGTGGCAGTAGGGGGGCCCAGCTTGGGGTTCTCAATGAGTTACGTCCAAAAGCGTTCATTCATTCTAGAATCCGAATTCAGGAGTGGGTCTATCGGGGAATCACCTCAATCGGGGCGGTTCTAAGTGCCGATCAAAAATTTTGAACTAAATGGGGTGATTTTGGATGGGCAACCACTACATCGATTGAGTGATTCCCGCGTAGACCTACTTCGAATTGATTCTAGAATGAATGGGCGGCTTCGGATTAAGGGACCTGAGGATCGGCGCCCGTCGGCCCGGGGAAGGGTAGAAGGGTGCTTTGATACGAAAATATAAAACCTCAAGGGAGGTCAATGCTATTTCGAATAAAAAGGAGAGTCAATAACAAAATCAAAAAACCTCGTGGGAGGTCATATTTACCCTTTTTTATTACTTGGTCACAATGTCATTAGCCTCTAAATAAGCATTATACGTACTAAAATAAACGCCCAGTGAGACCACAAATAGCGATGGTAAAAACTAGGGTGTTTCCAGCTGAGGTGTACAGAATTTACACATTCAAATTTTAGTGGGGGCCGGAGAGATAATGAGCATTGAGCATCATGGATTGGGTGGACTTAGGCCTGGTTTGGTTAATAATCTGATTATGGATTATTGGATTATTCGTTTTGTCTTTATTTAATTTTTTTTGCATTTGTTAGTTTTGCGTCAAGATTTTGTGATTTCTGAATTCCTTTTGACGAGACAAATCTAACAAGTACAAAATTATGGTCAAACCAAATATTTTTTTGAATAAAGTCAAAATACTTGGATTATTGGCCAATAATCCAAGTATTTGGCTTTGTTAAAAAAAATTGAGTTTTGACTATAATTTTGTACTTGTTAGATTCGTCTCGTCGAAAGGAGTCCAGAAACCACAAAATCTTGATGTAAAATTAACAAATGTAAAAAAAAATTGAATAAGGACAAAATAAATAATACAATAATTCATAATTCGGATCATTAGTCAAAAGAGGCCCTAGATTAATAGACAGGTCATCAAAGATTGATAGGCTTGTCATTGGTAAACCATATTGGGTGAACAAAAATTTGGGAGCATTTATATTTTTATTAGCGTCTGGCCTTCCGTTTTTTGTTTAGGGTGGCACTTTGTAGTTATTCCCTTGATCCGTTCAATTTTTGTATCACTTTCTCAAAAATAAAATTTCTTTTATGAAAAAAAAAGGGCCCCAACCATATCGATCACTCGAAAGTACTACCAAATCTGGAATGCAAGGGGATTGGAGACGGGAATTATTGATTTAAAAATAGAGATCTTGTTGTCTCCATTGATAATAGAGACTGTTCTAAACTGTGGTAGCAGTAATAGTATAACGGTAGCAGGAGTATCGAATGATACGTAGCAGAAATTATTTTTGGTGTCAGAGCACCTAAATTAGCTGTAGCGGTTGTAAAACAGGCAAAAAAATGTATAAAAACTGAAATTATGGGTGTAAATTGTTTTATAGCACTGGTGTAACAAGGAGTAGCGTTATGCGAGCAACGTAGCGGACGATATTTAAATCCTTAGAGAGAGAGAGTGAGAGAAGGATACCTTGAAGTCATTGTTGACAATCATGCCAATAGTGCAAACTAGAGTAGCAATGGAAGACATAACCAACTGAAACTCCAGCACCAGGGTATACGTAACAGCCTGTCTTGCCTTCTTATAAGTCAGCTCCATAAACGGCAATATAAACCCGTACAGAACTGCGGCCGCTACCGTCATGAAAAACCCCATGTAATACTTCTTGCTGGACTCTCCCTTCGGCCGATCGGAATTCGTTTGAAGAGCTAAAACTCCGGCTCCTACGGTGAGCAACACCACCGCATTGATCGAATACGGAGTGAACTTCTGCTTCACTAGAACAAACGCGAAAAGCGCGATGAAAGTCAGATGGGTCGCGGCTAGTAGAGAGGACGTCGATACGGGGAGGCGGGCCACTCCATAGGCGTAGAAGTAGTTGTCGAATCCGGAGAGGACGCCAACAACGGCGGCGCCGATGAACAACCGACGTCCCATGAAGACTAGCTTGGCGGTGGGGCCCTCTTTGCGTCGGCGGAGGAGGTAGGTTGCGAGAAGAGGAATGAAATTGAGGGGCCAGCCGCCGGTTTGCAAACAGCTCGATAGCCATACTCGGTGGCCACCGTGGATGAAGTAGAGGCGCATGATCAGGGGGCCGCTGCAGCCTCCAATGACCAGGAGTGTAATGTTTACTAGAAGTAGAGCCCTCTTCAATTTTTTGTTTGCTTTTTCTTCCGTTTCTCCCATTGAGCTCCAAATTTCGAGACGAATCGGCTGATACGGTACGTATCAACCGACTATGGATAGTAGGATAGCAAGAGTTTGTCAGATACAAATATATATAGATGTACTTGACAATAGGATAGCAAGAGATACAGATATATATATATATAGATGTACTTGACAATAGAGTTATTGTTTCGTCCCTCTTAATTTAATGTAAATGTGTAGTAGATTTGCCTATTTTCGGAGTTAAAAAAACAAAATAAAAAAATTTGCCAATAATGGTTCATGTTATGATGCAAGAAAAAATATTCAAATTCAATGACCGCATCTGGCTTCCTCTAGTACCAATAGAAGCAAGAAACCTGCACTAAAAAATCTACAAAAACAAAATAGTAATATGGAAGGGGAAAAAAACATATACTAAGAATTAAAATATAGTTAACTAAAAATTAAGGAATCATGCAAACAGTCCCCGGCAACTGTGCCAAAATTTAATTGTGTTGTTTGCATATCAAAATATAGTCATAAAATCTTGGAATTGACAACTACTATATCGTAGAACAGTGGCTAAAATTGAGTATTGGTCTTCAGAGATTCAGTGGCTACGTTACGTTAACTTCAGTTAATTTATAAGTTAAATTGAGAAAGTTAATTTATGGAAACAAGAATTTCTAAAGTAGAGAAAGTCAGAGGTTTCGAAAATGTGTTTTGATGCAATCAAAGATTCTAATTCAGTGACCGCATCTGGCTTCCTCTATATAGCACCAATAGAGGCAAGAGACCTGCACCAAAAAATCTAATACAAAAACAAAATAATGTGGAAGGGAAAGAAAAAAATATAACCAAAGATTAAAATAAAATTTACCATAATTAAGTACCATGTAAACAGTTCCTGTCAAAATACAGTCAATAAAACTAAATAATCTGGACTTTCTAATTGAGCAAAGGCAACTCAATTAAGATGAGAAGTTATGGAAAGCAAAAACAAGATCTGAATTCTCGAAATATTTAAAGATGGCCGAATCCATTTGGAAGCAAAAATCTAGAATCTCTTGGCTAAAAAGTGGTGATAAAAACACTAGGTTTTTCCAGATATGTACCAACAATAGATTCAGAGAGAACTTATTTGTCTCAATTTATTTATTTAAAGAATCCCATAGATCCAGATCCACTCATGAAGGTTCTTTCCCCAGAATTTTAATCTCTAATTAATGAGTCACCCTCACAGGAAAAACTCTTTGTTCTGAACAAGATTGAAGCGTACTCTCAAGTACTGTAACAGCTCAAAAGCTCTAGTTCTAAATGGCTTTAATTTTGCCTTTGTAAAGAAGGTTGGGTGCTTCATGAAAAAGGACATCCTGGACTTCTTCAATGAGTTTCATTCAAATGTTAAAGCCAGAGGTATTAATTGTACATTCACAGCACTTAATCCTAAAATTGATGGTGGTCCTAACTTCTCTGAATGCATTTAATGAATGCGGTTATTGCATGTCTGTTTAAAAAGTTGAAATTTCAAAATTTACTAGCAATTTAGAATGGACATAGTATTACATTCCCATACCTTGAAATTTGAAAATTTGTTGTTCATATATATAGGCAAGTCAAACTATGTTCAATCGTAGAAACATATATATCAAAAATGCAGAGAAGATAAATATACAAATTCATCAGCTCAGAACACCGAAATCTTTTGTTATGTTTTGAGAAAAGGGTAAGAAGGTAATTTCACTTAACCCAACCTTACTAACTAGTGAAGGGTAAGCACTGGTGAAACTATACATATGAATTAAAAATTTACTGTTACTGTGTAATTCTTTTTATAAATGACCCGTGCATGAAAATTCAAGGTTGACATGACACTAAGTAAATTTTAATCTTTAAAAACAACTAAAAGTTCCGAGAAAATACCAAACAAAAGGGCTAAAACTCATTTGATGTTGTCATGATCACTGCAAGATAATTTTTCCATAAATGACCGATACTCCCGAGTTCCTAGAGTCGCTAAGCCAGAAGACACACAATCCAAAACTCTTTTGAACACACACAATCCGAAACTTCCTAATGTGGGCAACCTCAAGCCAGACTATTACGCAGGCCCAGATGGCCCATCAGAAGGTCCAGAACCAACATTGCACCCAAATTTGCTTCACTTCTTCCAAATTCCCCGTACCATTTATTTCCAATCCACACAAACAGCCGTCAATTCAACCAAATTGCCTCCTCTAGCTCAGCAGCCTAATTCTGGCAAAACCGCCCACTAACTTTTTAATAATCTGCACACTAATAAACACCATCTTTGTATTTGGACTAAAAGAATTAGGAGTATGTTTTCAACTGGGCCATGTTTTATTTTTAGTGGGCCATTTTATTTTAGTGTGTTATTTAGTTGGGCCCTTAAAAGGCTGTTCTAGTGTCAGGCCCAAAGCCCACGATTGTCCATATAAAAGGTTGTAAAAAATTAGTGCTTCCCCAAAGTTCCCCTGATTCCTAGTTTGTGCGTTTCAGTTCCCAAGTGCTACGGCAATTCGATTGCTTGATTGGTTTCAAATTTCTCCGGGTGTTTCACTAACTTTTTTTTTTTTTTAAATATTAGTTTTTTTAAAAACCAAGACACGTCACCTTCTCACAATACATCACATAAAAATGTGTGAATACAAAAACTAAAACAGTTTTAAAACAAAACTCCCTTAGTAGAACATCCGCATAATTAAGCGAAGGTAAAGGCTAATCTAAGCCAATAGAGTGATATTAGAGCTCCGTTAAGGAATCTACAATGGGCTCTTAAAATGAATTTTAAGTGAGACTTTTAGATTTTAATAACTCATTTGCCAAATTATGGTCTTCAAAGGGCTCCCTATAGAAGCTTTTAAAGATGGCTACCTAGCATGACGCCTGCCACCCTAGCTAAGTTAAGGGAGGGAGTTATGAGTAGGGAAAAAAAGAGAGAAATAGAGAAGGAAATGTAGGGGGAAATGGAGGACCCACTCTTATTTTTACCAATAATAAATCAAAATGCATTCGGATTGCGCGTCCAAAATACGATTGGACGGCCGAGGGATGCACAACACAGCACAGTGCAAATCACTTAGGTGCACAGCCCCCCTCTAGAAAATGTGGTTCTAGTACTCCCTTCGTCCTATTTTATTTGTCAATTATTCCTTTTGTCTTTTTTAGGTATATTGCTTATATCTTTCAATCTATAATATTTTTTACTTCCTCCGTTCCATATTGTTTGTCCCCTACGAGAGTACGTGTATTTTGTACACAAAAAATAATGTGTTTATGAGAACTTTTTTTCCAAAAAGAATTACACCAATTTTTTCTTCTCAATGAGATCTTTAAATTGGTGTAAAGTTTGTTCAAAAAAAATTAATGCTTGTACATTTTTTTTGCGTGCAAAATGCACGCCCTCCCATAGGGGGCAAACAATATGAAATGGAGGGAGTATCAAATAAGATCCATATTGAATATTTTTTTATATTCACATTAGAAGATATAACCAAAAGACACAAAATGGACAAAAAGAATAATCGACAAACAAAATGGGACGGATAGAGTATATAATTCCGCTGCCAGCTTTAATTATGTAATTCCGTTGCCGGCTTTAATTATGCCTGGGATGACCTACGGTCCTACACTGTGTTCACTTCACATTTCCAAAAAAAAATTCAAAAAGATTCTTTCTTCATCTCTAATCTTTCCAATCATTAATTACACATCTCTCTAATTATTACTTTTTCCAAAAACTTATCCAAACACTATCTCAAAAATATTTCTCAAAATATTCTTCTCAAAATTCTCAACCAAACAAAGCCCTATTCTTTCATTTTTGTTTGCTTACGGAGTCAGGAATAGTAGAGAATCGTATGATATTATCATGAGACACTCTCTTACAAGTTGTAAGCGATACTGCTAAGCTTTTCCCCATTATGGCTATGGATCGGTTCGGTTTAGGTATTGCCATATCCGAACTTATTACTCAAAACTAGATCGATATCCAAAACCAAACCGAAACCCAAACGGGTAGGAGAAATTGAAACCATAACTGAATAATCAGGTATCGCTTCGATTTGGGTATTTCCCCGTTAGATTAGAAAACAAAATAATTATGAATGAAATTCAAAGATGAAAATCAATTAAACTAGAAACACTGCATATCCGTCAATTAAAAAGATATGCTTATATGCATCTAAATATTTTAAATGCGAACCAATATACATCTAAGTAGAAATTCAATGCATTGAAGCTATGTACAGGCTAAATGTATTTACACATATCAGGTTCTGTTCGATTCGGGAAACTGTTCGGTTATTAGCTCAAACTAGAACCGAAACAAGCCCGTTCGGTTATCTCACATCCCATACTAGGGGTATCCGCGGATCGGATTCAACCGGTTCATATACGGACCCGATCCGATTAGAGCGAATTTGGGTTTTTAAGATCCGGGAACCATACATAGATGACATATAGATGGATTGGATCGGTTAAGTATTTCACGGATCGGTTCTAGAACAATTTGGCGGTTTGGGCTTTAAAATGGGCCAGTTTGCTTGGGCCAATTTAGAAAAAAATTCCAACCATTTTTCCAACCCATTTTCCATCTCAATCATTTTCAACCCAATTTTGTCCAGCCCAATCAATTTTCAACCCAATTTTGATTCTCAAAACAAAAGTAAGTTAACATTAATCAACATTAAAAAATTCAGATTACACCAAAACAGTTAGGATTCGGAACCCAATTGTTTCTTCATGATTGAAACAACACAACAAACAGAATGAATACAAAAATCAAGTCACATCAGGATTAGAGAAGGCGTCGCCACCGTAGCCAACTGCAATGGTGCTCACCGGCTAACGAGAAGGTAACCACTAAGGGAGTCTAAGACGGCTGCGATGTGGCCACGATTTGAGAGAGAGTCATACCAGATTGTGGGTGTGGTGGTTGAGAGGCGTCGGAGGAGGAAAGGGAGGGAGTGAGAGATCTATTGGGATTTTACAATGGGACACTTGCTGGGTGTAGAGGCTGAGAGGCGGAGAAAATGAGAAGAGTCTAAAGATTAGGGTTAGAAAGTAAAAAAGAAATTTGTACTACTTTGGTAGGGTGTGGTGTAACCATACAGCTAAACGTATTACTTTTATTGTTTTTGGCCGAAATGGCCTAGGTAATGGGGTGGTTAGTGTTGTACTGCACTACTGTTGTGCGTTTTTTTTTTAATGGGTGAATTGGATTTATCCTGATTAGATCTGGATCCAATCCTGAACCGATAACTTTAGTGTTTTGCGATCCACAACCCATCCATACATACCTCTAATGGATCAACGGATGGTTCGGATTGGCTCAGATTGGTCGGATTGGCGGATCAGATGATCGGCTAGACAGCCCTATCCTATACCATACTCGTACTCACGGGGAATATTACGGTTATGGTTTGGAAAAAAAAAAAAACAATTATGGTTCGGTTACCCATCGGTTTGGTCAAGATTGCCATCCCTATCCCCCACCACCATTTAAATCGGCTTTTACCTAGCGTCTGGGCCGGTTCGTGACAGTTTTCTGCTTTTTGATACCATCACACCTTTGTATACTAATGCTATGAAAAATCGTGCGAGTTTAAACCAGTTCCAGTTTATATATCCGTTTCAGATTCTTGGCAGGGCGGGCGGTGACATTTTTGGGTGCCCAATGCCAAACTAAAAATGAGGATCTTTAAGAGTCCAAAATCACATTTCTAAAACAAATATAAAAAAATCATATTAAAAAACAATAATCAAACAATATATATAAGATATCAAAAGAGAGTACTTAAGTATTACTAATATGCAAACATAAGCTAAATTAAGACTAAAAAAAATGATATTTAGTGACAATAATTTTGTCATTAAAAGTGTGTTTCTAAAAGTATTCAGTGACAATTTTTTAGTGAGTTATCACTAATTAGTGACAGCTTAGTACAAAAAACTGTTACTGAATACTTTTAGAAACACACTTTTAGTGAAACGTTGTTGTCACAATGTTTTCAGTAAAACTCAATTTTTTTTGTAGTGATGGAGAGGGTAAAATCTAATTACCCTATTATAAGGCATGGCACGTGTCTAAAATGACCGCCACGAGAGGGCGATTAGCTCGGCACCACATAGGGAGTTCGTTAATCCCTATGCCGATCTGGATTGACCATGAATAGGGTCAGGAATCGAATTGAAGTAAATGCATCAGAATGCACTAGCTCGGCGTAAGGCACAAGGGGATGCCCCTGATATGGCCGAGCTGAGGGAGCTACGGATATAATTTGGCAAGCATTCTGGAATACATAGCCCAGCTCGGCGTGATGAATTGAACTATGTGCGAGTTACTCCGAGCTACGTGTAAGCTCGGCACCGCCACGAGAAGGGCGGTGAGACATTCCAGAAATATTCTATAAGCGGTACCTTACGAGATGAGGAGCGATCCCGTAAAATAAGGGATTGACATGAGCATTCCTAATGTGGATGGGAATAGACCACATATAGGAATGAGTCCTATATGGAAAGAAAGACTACTGCTAGACGAGATCTAGCAATATAAGGAAGTTGTCCCTTGATAGGAAAGTCCTATTGAGAAAAGGACTCCTAAAGAGAATAGGAAACAGTGGCACGAGATGCCTAATGAGAAGGACATCTACACCTATAAATACAAGGCAATAACCATGACAAAAGGTACGCTGTGAAAACCTACTTTCATACGCATTATAATTTAAGCTCTCAAGTACGTGATACTAACTTAGGCATCGGAGGGCCTTTGCCAACGAGAGGCAAAGGTGCTCTAACCCTTTTTCTATCTTGCAGATCCAGGGTTGATTCAAGTAAGCACGTGATCCAGGGTTACGCGGATTTATCCCCGTACAAGTGAGATTTCAAAAGCATAATCACTCTTCGCGTAATTACTTGAGCCCTTAAAATATTTTGATAACTTTTTTTTTGATAGCCAGATGTCTAGGTAAACTTGCGCGTACCTTGATTGATTCCGTGGCTCTAGAAGTATAGAAGTAATGGCCAGGCAAAACCCCTAGTGGCCCGAAAAGATTGCTAGTGGTAAACATAGTTACCTATGTCTGATCAACCTGAATCTCTATGTGGTAAACATACTCGACTGAGATGAATAAATGAACTATTTGGATAAAACAACGGGACCCCGCTCAGAGCTCCCTGCTACGTGTGATTTTTTTTAGACTTTTATTTCTAAAAAAAAGAAGAAGGCCCCCTAAAATTTGCGTATTTAATTTTTTTTTTTTAGAGCCTAAAGTAGCGGTGTTTTAGACTGTTGAGATGGGGAAATGGACTTGGACAAGTGGTGTCCATCCCGCACCCAAAAATTTCTTAGACTTACAACCATATCAGAAATTTACGTCTTGTTACAGGAAACTCTGGCTAGTGAAAATCTCCATCTTATTTACCTTTTTAGTCCCCAAAGTATTCGCAAATATCAATTTTCGTCTCCAATATTCAAATCGTGTCTATCGAGTCCCCAATGTTCACAATGTGTGTTTAAATGGTCCATGTGTCTAACTCCGTCTGTCTTCTCCATCAAATGCAAGGGCTTATTTACCTTTTTAGTTTCCAAAGTATTCACGAAATGTCAATTTGGTCCCCAATATTCAAATTGCACTTGCACTCGATGATTCAGATTAGCCGTTTGTTTGGGTGGTGAAGAAGATTGGGGAAACCAACGAGACAGGAGAGGAAACTTGGTTGAAATTGGGCCAATAGGATCGGGTCCAAACCCACAAATTCCGTGAACCCCCCATACAATGAACAATGGTGGCATCCTTCTCTGTGGATAAGTTCACTAGATTTTCTAAATGAGGTAGGCTACTCACCGAGATTATGTTGAATCGGCTTGGAAGTGAAGTAAAGATTATGTCCCCTTTTGACCAGAGACCAGTCACCACAACCTTACCTGCACCGAGTTGTTGAAATGGATTCCAATCCCAGGAGAATCCATGGCCAAGAGTCACAGCAGACCGCAGAAACCCCGGCGTGGATGGATGGGTCTGGAACACGATTGTATTGTGTGGTTTGATTGAATGTTTAGGGTGATTGAAATTCTTAGATTCCCTTTTTTATTTTTGTAGTTGCTTGTCATGTAATAGTTTGAATCACCAAATTGGAACCCCCCTGATGTAGATGATGTTAGATCATGGGTAGAGACTAGACGCACCATTGCCGACAACTAGACCACACCATGGCTTTGAATGCCTCTTAAAGCCACAGATCCCCTATTTCGATTTTTGGGTTTCTTGTTTCTTGTTCTCTCGGAAAAGAGATGAGCATACCTTCAATCAGTGGAAGACAAAGATCATAATCCAACAGATTGATAGAGAGGGTGGAATAGAGATGATCTGGTAGATGTTGGAGATAAGGGTTTTGAGGTTGAAGAAAGCTATGTGGGGATGAAGTACCGAAATTACCCCTGCATTGACGGAGAAGATGGATGGAGTTAGAACCAAGGACCATTTAAATACACATTGTGAACGTTGGGGACTCGATAGACACGATTTGAATATTGGGGACCAAACTGACACTTCGAAAATACTTTGGAGACTAAAAAGGTAAATAAGCCCAAATGCAAGGGTAAGCTGTGGGGTGAAATTTTGAAATTACCCCTGCATTTAACGGAGAAGACAGACAGAGTTAGACACAGGGACCATTTAAACACACATTGTGAACATTGGGGACTCGATAGACACAATTTGAATATTGGGGATGAAATTGACATTTCGCAAATACTTTGGGGAACTAAAAGGTAAATAAGCCAAAAATCTCCTACATTAAATGCACGTAGATTTGTAGTACTTTGATGGTTTATGTATGGCTGGGTCTTTCAATCGGACTCTCTCGGGACACCCAGTGGGCCAATTCGTATAAGCTTGGGCTCTGGCTCATTTGACAACTCAGTACATATTTGACATGGAATCTTTTCTACTAAGCAGTTGATTGTGCAAAGTTTGTTCGTTCATACAGGCAGCGTGACTTGGGGAGATTTTGTTTGCTCCACAAGTTAGCTTCTTTTTTTTTTAAGAGTAAGTTAGCTAGAGCCAGCCAATTTTTCATTAAAAAAAAAAGGCATGATAGTCTTCAACTGTAGAAAAGTAGTGCAAAGAACTAGTAAGAATTGTGCCCTACCGCCTAATTCGTGACGCATGGGGAGATTCCTTTGCCTCTATAAATGGAGGTTTGATAAGTGTCTTCATCGTATTCAAACCAAAGATATTGAGTAAAAGCACGTACGGCTAAGGCTATTTGAATTTCATTTTTTTTCAATTATCCAATTTCAGTAGCAATTGCAAAAAGCCGGTCCATACGTAACATGCACAAACAGGCTTTCTGCAATTGCTGCTGAAATTGGACAATTGAAAAATGAAATTCAAACATTTAGAACTCTACCATTTCTCAGAAAGGGGTTTAGCGCTCTACGATGCTCTTGAATTTCATTTTTGAGTTGGCCCATTTCAACCGGTTCCAGTCCCACTGTCTCTCTATTACAATCAGCCATTTATGGTGTCTTCTGTCTTGTGTCTTCTTTATGTCTACATTCAGTTATAAATGCTTCTTCTGCACAAAATGATTACTTTATCTTGGAATTGATTACGAGTATACTATTACAACCCCTCACATAAACGTGGTGTGGCTTGTGTTGTGGTTGGATGATTAATTGTGTTTGTTGCATCTCTTGTGAATAGGCGAGACTAAGTTTAACATTTATTTCAAGCACAACACTTTATAAGACTAATCTGCAGGCATTCATATAGTGATAACACTGAGAGCTTGTGGCATCTCAGTTTGTGGAGTTTGAGTTTCACTCTTCTGCTTGCTATGCTTTATCTCACCATAGTAGTATGAAATAAATCCCCATAGCGACAGAACAAGACAAACTCCTTTCTCTGACGTAAACTTTTCTTTGTAGAAAACAACAGCTAGGATTTCGGTCATCGGGAGTGAGACGGTGATGATGATACCACAGAGAAGAGAAGAGCCGGCAAAGATGACTCCTATTGCCCCTAGGAAGAAACTTTGCCAAGCTATGGCATTGCAAACCAACACCACATAATATGTTGTTTTGCCGAGTCCAAAATCTCTTGCCTCCCTAGGAATAGCCTGCAAAATAATGACGTGCACTGCAAGAAAGAATACTATAAACTACCAAGGTATTTGCATCGGGGGGTTTTGCCGTCGCAAAAGGCCATTTTATGTGTCCGGAAATTTTGGCATCAAAATTTTAAGTTTTTGGCTAGTAATATTTGCGACGGGTACATATCCTGTGGCAAAAGGTAAGGAAAAAATATTTTCTTGCAACGGTATCGTTAAGCCCGTGGCAAATACACAGACCAAAAGAGATAAAGCGTTAGCGGGTAACTTTTCCCTCCCCAGACTCAATGAGAAAAAAAAAACCCTCTCTTATGCCACGTTCGGCGGCTTCTAAAGCCCCATGATTTCGATCTCTCTCCATGAACCTTGAACCGACTCTCTCTCTCTCTGTACTTCATCTGCCATCATGGCTTGTAGTTCCTATCTAGCAGATGATGATCTCCAAAACTTAGCCCAGAAAACCTAGATCTGATGAGTCAACATCGTGTGCCGGTCTTGCACACAGAACACTTCTCCATTCTTGTGTCAAAGAGGTCGAAGGCGCATCAAAGAAACCCTAGATTGGAAAGGTAAAAACCCAATGTTCTGAAATGGGGCGGCATCTGGTTTCAAGTAAGTGTATCTTCCAATCTCTTTTGAAAATGGTCTGATTGTGGATTCACGTAGGGCTTGCACTTGATTATGAATTCTAATTCCAATACATGGTAAGACTAGAAATTTATTAGTATGGGCGAAAAAAGAAAGAGACATGGGATAAAGTTGGGTTTGGAATTTGTTTACTTAGTCATAAAGATCAAGTTTACTTTTAAGAGTTGTTTTGGTCCTGTGCTTAATGTTTTGTAGCAACATGCTGTCGTAGATATAGAGGTTTTGTTGCTGATTAACTGCAAATAGAGCGCTTGAAAACTTGATAAAAATAAAAAAAAAACCCTCCGTTACTCTGTTCGCTTAATTTTTTATTTCAGTTGATGGGTTTTGGTGGATTGTGTTCAATATGAGTGGTCTTGTTGTCCATTATCCAAATGGCGTTTGTGTGAATTTTTGCACTTTTAGGATTTTATATTGGTTCAAGTTTCAGTCATAATTTTATACTTTTCCGATTCCTCTCGTCGAGACAAACCACGAAACTTAAAAAGTTTGACACCAAACTAACAAATGCGATTTTTTTTAATAACGACAAAGTCTTTGAAGGAAATAGATCAATTATTGTGTCATATTCAAGTGATGTTGGCTTGTGCAAAATGGAATTCCTCGCATTTTTGTTAGATAAACCAAATGTGTTCCTATTTTACCTACAGTAAAATCTGTTTGCCCGAGAAAAAGGATCTTAACTTTCATGCTTCTGTATACATGATTTGCTGCTAGAGTACAATCCTAGTGTACAATTCTCTTAATTTCATTGTTGGAATGATGCAATTGTGATTTTTTTTTTTTTGGCACTTGGCAATGTTTGAAATTGCACTACTAAAGTCGGTCCTCTCACAGTCTCACCTTTTCTTCTTCTTTGCCCTTGGCAGCTGAGATTCACTTAAGTTTGATCGCTTCCTTTTTTGTGGCTTTTCTTGAGTACACTTTCACTTTTACTGATTCGTCCTACATCATGTACTTTTTTTTTAACTCTAGTGTTCAATCAGGCCCGCCTACATGCACCTCTACTCATCACTGAGGTCTGGGCTAGTTGGTCATATACTTGTTGCGGACATATAAAAAGATAATTTTAGGTTGAGAAGAGTTCTGTTGGAATGTAGGAATTGGTTAGCCAAATTAATTCAGGAAAATTAATTTCTACAGGTTGCACATAAGAGTGGGGACTGTTTAGATTTGTTTATGTGATTTTAGGATGTAGAAGTTGGAAAATCAATCAAATTATTGAGCACGACTAAGTGCTTTTGGATAGGAGTTATTCTAGGTATCTCTTTGTGGCAATTGTGAAATCTTAATCTGCTCCGGTGGTTATAGTTGTTAGTATATGACTTTTGATGCTCTGTTATTGAATGCCAAATGTTGGGGGAAAAAAATGGTACACTTGTTTTTCCTATGTGAATAACTTTCCTATTACCATTTAGGAATCGTGGCTATAATGTTATGAGTGGTCTTATGTTTGTTGGCCATGTATTAAACTTTGCTTCCATCGTCATGTGATTTAAGTCTCTCTAGTCTTTCAAGGGGTTTAATTGCTCAAGCAAATGGCTACCTGGTCTTGGATGCTATAATTCAAAATCTCCAACCGTATGGTTATTGTTTTTGTTCACTATTTCATTTTTGACACTTGATTTTTTTTCAAATGAAACTATTTTACACAGCTTGTTATTTTCATAGAATCTTTATGTTTGCTGGAGTTTGTGCCTCATTCCATCAAGTGGCATTTGTACTTATCTCTGATTGTGTGACGCTTGAAATATAATGATTTGTGTTTCCTAAATCACTTCAGATCTATTTAGCATGTCATTAGTCTCACCTGTATTTGGCAATGTGTTGCAGGGAGATATATTTTACCTATTTTCCAAAACCAAAAATTCAATCACCATGCAAGGAGACATTGGAATTGCAAGAAGTACAGATAATGGAACAACTTGGCAACCATTGGCATTGCCTCAGATGAAGACTGACATCTTTTTCATACTCTTATGTTTTTCCTCATCGTTTTTTTCCTCATCACGAATTCAACGACACATGCATAAAACTCGTAATGATCACCAGGCCCAAAAACTAGTGTTAATAGTGGTTACCTTCTAACCACATTTGAATTGATTTTCAACCTAAACGAGGTTATCTGATGGGTTTGATTTGAATTTGCAGAATGTGTGAATATTCCAAGTTGTTCAAGTTGGATAGATGATTGACAACAAATAGACAGGTTCTATTTTCAATTCTTGCTTATTTGCCTTTAGTTCTACCACAAGTATTTACTCTTTCTTTGCATGCTTTTCTAATTCTTGTGGAGTGTTTTGATTGTCCATTAGATGGAAGGGAGCAAATCTTTCATTCTTTACTGCAAGCATATTATTTTCTTGGTTTCAACTAAAATTGCTTCTATATTTTGTAGATGCTGAAAAAGATTGGCGGAAGAATGCAGTTGATTGCGTACTCTTTTTTCATTTTGGGACACAGTTGAATATGTTTCTGTTGTTCATCTTTTATTTTTATTTTTTATATTTGATCTAATTTTTGAGTTTGGTAGCCTATGAACATGACTTTGTATTGTGAAAGTGAGAATTGTTACTTCTATTTATGGGAAGAACATTTTGTCTATATCTCAATTCAAAAGTTTTGGTTTGCTTTGATAATATGGTTCAAATGTCTGGGGATTGGAATATTTTTTAAAAAAAAAAATTGTTCATTTGCGACGGGGATATCCCATTGCAAATGTTTTTTTAAAAATAAACTTTGGTTTTTTTGGCGACGGGAATATCCCATTGCAAATGCTTCAATTTCCTGTTGCAAATAGCGTTCGATTATTTGCGACGGAATTTACCCGTCGCAAAATGTTTTTGCCACCCCCCCCTTCTGCCACGGCCCCATTCCCATCGCAACCCCGTTGCAAAAGCCTTTTTGCAACGGGAATACACTATTTGCAACTACTTTTCCCTGTTGTAAAAACCATTAATTCTTGTAGTGGTGCGCGCAACTTATTCAGATTATTATCTACTTATTTAATGTCGTCTTAGATTATAAACTACAGAAGGAGCCATATTTTTTTATTATTCTACTTCATTTTTCGCATAGAGTTAACTAATATTTATTAAACAATATTCCTTTTGCATAGTTATACACTACAAAATATAAAATGTAGATAATTGCATAATAAATGTCTCTAACATAAATAAATGAATATTCTTTCTTGGATAGAGTCAGTTCTTATTAAAGAATAATTGAGTGGTTGGACCAAGATGCCATACACCCCTTGATAAAGTGGTGTATTTCTATGAAATCCACTAGTAAATGACGTTTAATCCTCGTTTTGACGATGTTTAATCCTCGTTTCGACATACCCTTACGGTGTTTCTAATTAAAACTCTCTATAATTTTTTCTTTTTTTCTTTTTTTTTTACAATCAATATATGGTTGGTTTGTCTCCGTAGAAGATACGATATCTTTGGCCGGCAACAAAGGGAGAGAGAGAGAGAGAGAGAGAGAGAGAGAGAGAGACCTTAAAGTCATTGTTGATAACCATGCCAATAGTGCAGAATAGTAGCAAAGAAACTTACCAGCTGCATCTCTAACACCAGCGTATAAGTAACAGCCTGTCTTGCCTTCTTGTACGTCAGCTCCACCAACGGCAATACAAACCCGTACAAGACCATACAAGAAGACTTGAGTTCAAAATTTCCAAGTATTTGTGGTTTTCTTTCCTTTTACTAAACTGTGAAAAAAAAATACTAAATGCTAAGCGTTTTCTGGGTAACTAAATAAAGAATGCAGAAATCTTAATACTAATTTACTCACCATACAAGAAGACTTGAGTTCCTTCAACCGAAACAATCGATCCACCTCGATTTCAAGCATCTTCTGTATCTCCCCTCTCTCAACCAGCTCCTTCATGCTCATTTCCAAAGCCAAATCCCTCTCTCTCAGCATCTTCTCCGTCTCCCCTTTGTCCAATTTCATCCGTTCGAGCTTCTGTCGAATCGCGCTGAGCTCCTCTGCCAGTGACAACATCGATTGACTCGATCTTCTTCATCGTAGTAGCGGCGTAGCAGACCATATGAGGATTGTTGTTATTATTCTCCTTGTTTGAATCGTCAATCACAGAGATCTCGATCCACTTCTCCGATTTGGGTTTGTTATTAGGTTTTGATTGGGAAATTCCTGGGTTGGAGTGGTTTGCGGCCGCTTTTGGGATGGGTTTGAGTGCTGTTTTCGGGAGAGTGAGCTTAACATCTCTGCTTGTGTGTGTGTGTGTGTGTGTGAGAGAGAGAGAGAGAGAGAGATGAAAATTGAGAGGAAGGCGGTTTACGGCTCCCAATATACAAATGTCGTATTCGTTCAGAGATGAAAATTGTGAATCACAACCAAGGTTTGAACTTTGAAAAGATAAAAGCTATGTACGGTTGCACAGTTTATTTTAGTTTAGTTTAGTTTTGATGATGTAAGCATGTGTAATAAGTGGAGAGATAGAGAGAAAAATGAAAAAAAGTAATGATGTAATCAAAACTGGAATAGTGCCAAAACTAGGGCAAAACCCCCAAACGAACACAACCAAAAAGTTTTCGATACTCTTCGGGTATGGTTGAGCAAAAATAATTGTGACACAAATTTTGTACCATAACAAATCACAATCTTATTCACATGGGGTGTGGTTTCCACATGCGGGCCCCACACCCCATGTGAGTGGGATTGTGATTGATTGTAGCACAAAATTTATGTCATTATCATTATTCTTTTTTGAGCATTTGTTAATTTTTGATCAATTTCTTGTGATTTCTTGACTTGTCTCGACGAAAGGAATCTAAAAAGTATAAAATTATTAGCGAAACTTAAAGTTTTGTGAATAAAAACAAGTTCATTTTCGGCTTTATTCAAAAAACTATTACTTTTCACCATAATTTTATACTCTTTGGATTCGTCTCAACAAGATAAATTCATATATTACAAAATCTTGACCAAAAACTAGCAAAAGCAATTTTTTTTTAATAAAGACAACAATAAAACCAAAAAACCATTTTTTATTTGGATAGTGATAGAGTCAACTACACACCCTCTCATATGTGATGAATCCCACCGAGTGGAACCCACCGGGTGGGACTCACCATATGTGAGAGAGTGTGTGTGGCTCTAGTATTATTGTTTTTCTTTTTAGTCAAATCACCCCTGAGTTTTTTAATAGGTTTTATGAGATAAAATTAAGTATTGTTTGGAAGTGTGATAAAATCAAATTATTTTCCCAATTAATAAAATTTAGGTTTTATAAAGGTGTTTTCCAAATCTAAAATTAGTTGAGAATCCTAAATTTTATCAAAACTACATTTTATGAGAGAAAATCAATTGACAAACTCAGCCTGAATTTTGGCCCACACAAACATGAGTAGTTTATAAATTTGGGAGTTGATTTCACATGTTTCATCGTTTGATCAAACAGGTGTTTGTTGAGAGGCTATTGGTCCTACATTGCTCATTAGTGTGGATTCCAAACAATGTATGGTATGGTATGAAAGGCCCTTTGACCAACAAATAATTTTACTTGCTTGGGATCCCATTTTTTTGCCTTTTTGCATTTTGTAGATTTTCTTACTTTTCAGATTATGATCAAAACATTTTGAAAATCTGTACAATATTTGAGAGATTTGTGCAAAATAATGTTTACAACAAAAGCCGTGTTTGGTACCTGCTCAACACCTCTAAATATTTTCCGAGAGAGAGAGAGGGAGGGAGAATCAATTTAGCTCACATCCTATTCCCCTATGGTCCAATTCAGTCTAGTTTGGGCTTTTATGGTCCAACTCCATTGGAACCATTGAGTTTATAAATTTTATTAAATGGATAGTGCATGCAAAGACTAGTTGATTAGATAGTGATAGCTTCATGAACAAAATAAATAAGTCATAGGATAAATGATCTCTGCTAATTTTTCTTGCATAAATACTTTTTTTATGATTCTTTATGTGGATGGTCTACTGGTGCGTCGTAAAAAAAATGTACAGGTTTGATCATAATTGTGCACCAAGGTGGAGCCCAAAACACCTAAATTTGGTTGGACAAGATTATAGAGGCTGTGTTCGGTTGAGTTGTTTTGTTTTGTTTTGTTTTGTTTTGTTTTGTTTTGATGATGTAAGCAGGTGTAATAAGTGAAGAGAGGTAGAGAGAAAAAGTGAAAAAAGTGATGATGTAATCAAAACTGAAATAGTGCTAAACTGAAAACCCCCAAACGAATAGGGCCAGGACCACTGCAGTTTGCAAGGGATCTATGATCTAGTTGCCCAGTTTGGGCTTTTTTAGACTACTCGATGAGCATCAAAATTATTGCTTAAATTATGTACCAAATTTAACATCAAAAACATCTTTTCTACTTTAGCTAAGTTATTTTTTCAAAAGCTCACAAAATTAAACTCTTTATTCTAATTTTGTTGTATTAAACTATTCTTTCGTTCTACTCCTACTTTTCTATTAAAATACAATTTTTCTAAAAATAATTATTCTTATATTTTACTACATTCAAACAAATATGGTGTAAATTTTTTTAATACTTTACAAACTAATCATACAAATTGGACACATGTCTTGATTCGTCAAGTTGGATGGTGGAAGGCTCTCTAGATATGTTTGATCCAACCAGACACATTACTAATCATACAATCGGACGCATGGCTTGACTTCAAAATCTGGAAGTGATTCATCTGGTTGGATAGTGCAAGGCTCTTTGGATATGTCCAATCCAACCAGACAAATCATAATAACCGACACATGGCTTGACTTCAAATGTAGATTGAAACAATAAACACACACGCATAGAGAGAGAGAGAGAGAGAGAGAGAGAGAGAGAGAATACAATAAGGACAAGTGAGTGAATAGTAGCTCAATGATAGAAGTGAGTTACTGTAACAAAAACAAAGTAAATACTTTGTTAAGGCCGATGTGGGAATATATTTTGTGGTATTTGACTTGTTATAATAGCTACAGGTGGTTTTGTTCATCTTGATGAGGATGCTTAGAGGATTTTCAATGGTCTAACCAAAATTAGATTATCGAAAGTTAATACACTAGCTTTTGGTTATCCATTTAGAGGTTATTAAAGTTAATAATGTCAAGTCACATTGGTTTGGCTAACTCCTTAGCTAGAGATTCAGCTGGTTTGGCTAACTTGGTGTAACTCAACATCTCACGATGCAACTTGGTGGGGCAACTCAGTTTTCTATTGGGTTCATATCAGTTGTTTTTTCTTGTGTTTCGTTTTATTTCTTTGGTTCTCTCTTGTATCTTGTTTCTAGGACGTGTTGATTTCATCTAGGCTTTCATTGTATTGGATTGAACCTTAGGATACTACTAAGCTTGGGTAGGACCCTATGCATTGACCCTCTTATGGATTTGTGTCTGCTCTACAATACAAGTCTTAGAGCCCCGTGCCCGTTGTGGTTCTTTGTGGTGTGCTCGTGTTCGAGCCATAATAGTATCAGTCCTTTCCGTTTTTGCATTGAAATCGTGCATGTGCCATATGGCTTGACTTTCGGGCCATTATTAATGACATGTCTTCCCGTTCAAAAAACAAAAGTCACACATTTGGCTTTTTGTCCTTAAAGAAAAACTATGGACTCTATCACTTTTTTTGAACTTGGATAACTAAAACTTGTCCCATCACTTTTTCAAACTACAATAAATAGGTTTTGAAATTGATTTTTTAAAAAATAATATTTTGAAAATAATTTTTAATACAAAATTTTTATTTTTTTTAAAAAAATAGCTTTTGAGTAAAAACAATTTTTGTGAGTATAAAGGTTGCTAGTTTTGGTTAACCAAAAGCCAAAATTTGAGTAGTTGCTAAGAGGTTGCTAAATTTAGTTATTACAATGTGAGTATTTTTTTTTAACAAAGATTGCTAATTTTAGCAAACTTTTTAGTTTAGGTTAACAATCTTTTAATTTTGGTTAGGCCATTGAAGATAATCTTACATTGATCAAAACAATTCATTTGGTTTGTTTCTCGTCTAGTGATTAATCAACAATTCAAAACAAGTAACCCCAAATGAGACATGATATAGAAAAGGCACCTGCAGTAATCAACAATTCGAAACAAGTAACCCCAAATGAGACATGATATAGAAAGGGCACCTGCAGTTCTAATAACTTGTTCACCTAATTTCTCATGCCAAGGCCTTTCTTTATCCCCTGTAAGATGAATCTAATGTTCTTTGGGCCCTAGACATCTCACTTTCAAAAAGTTTGGTGACAAGTGAAATAAGTATTAGTTGAGTGTGCTTACGGAGTGATTATTCAATACTCCTGAAGCATTTAATAATTATTTCTTCATGTGTGAAAGGGAGGGAGACGGAAGAACAAAAAAAATAAATTAGATGAATTTGTTATTTATAACGCAAATGTGATGAGTGCAAGCAAAAATCAATCAAAAACAAAATGCAAGACAAATGCACATGGAGCCATGTAAGAAAAAAACATGACTTGAAAAATGTTAATCTAATTTCAAGTTAGCTCACAAGTACAATGTGTTTCTTTACAAGTTTATAGTAGCATGAAGACCATGTTCATAGATGAAAAATTAAGGTAGAATGAAAAAGAATACCTAAATTTTTTGAGTACATAGCATAAAAGCCCCAATCTATAAAGGATCCGCTAACCAAGTGCCATATAGCACCCCTTAACCTAAAAAATGGGGCAATTGTTTATTACTTTTTGTACTTTTGTCCCTCTCCCTCCCACCCATTAACACATCTCTCCCTTCTCCCTGACATTTCTCTCTCCTCTGTCCCTTCCAGTCTCTCTCTCCCTTTACTTCTTTCTCTCTCTTCATACTTTTACTATCTCACACATTTTATTTTTTACACATTTTATTTTTTACAAATTAAAATGTGAGAAAAGAGTGGGTTGAGTAGTAGAGTAGAGAAACAAAGTGATAAGAGAGAACAAAGTCAGAGAGAGAGAGAGTGTGTGTGTGTGTGTGATAGGAGAAGGAAGAGAGTGAGAGGGAATCTACATAGGTACCAGTATTTGCCCATGGGGATCCATATAACCAGTGCTATGTAGCGCTTGTCAGCATTTGCAATCTATAAATAAGAGAAATCCTTATAGTTTCAAGCAAGGGAACCCTACCAAAGACAAGTTTCCATATTGTTTTTGGTTTTTTTTTTTTTTTTTTGGTACTTTGGAAATAAGTTTCCATATTGTTGATCACCAACAAAGCTCTAAAATAGTAAAATCCTTCAACAAATGAAGAACGTTCTTATATATAAGTTTTACACATTAAAACATTAGACACTCAATATTTTTGTGAATTCATACCATTGGAAAGGTTCATTATTCCTTTAAAATAAAACCAAATTGAAATATATTGAAGGCAAAATCATAAAAATAAAAATTCAAAGTGTTAGAAGGAAAACAAAAAGTCACGCCCTCGAATTTAATAAACCAAATACAAATAAAATCCACGTAGGATAAGTCAAAAGTCATACATTTCACCGTTGAAAGGTCAAAGTCAAAGTACACTGAGTTTCTACAAATGGTACCCGTACCCATGCATAAGCAATGAATAGTTAAGAGTTATTACATAAACCAAGTTTTGTCGAAAGATTGAAGGAATCAAAGTTACAAGATCATCTCTCAAAATATATTAACGATGAGAGGACAAAATAACTCCATGTCAAATGAGCTTCATGATATGTGTCCACACGTCAAGCATTCCAATCATGTGCTTTGCTGAGTACCTGAAAATGATAGGTTTGAGCTCACTAGCCCAGTAGGAAACTTTTCTACCAACGCTAAGGGTAAAGGGAATGAAACATGCACATGGAGATGTGATACACATGAATGAATAAGCTAAAATAGACCAAAATAGATCAACTTGATGATAGAGTGTCCAGTAGATGCCCCAAAGATTGAATCAAACCCAAGTGTCCATAGATTTCCACATAAACGTTACATTTTGTGTCATGGTTCAATCCTTTCAAAACATAGTCATTTTCATAAAACATTTCATTTTTCACCTCTTCACAAATAACCATTTATTTAAATAGGGAAATGAATCCCTCTGCCAGATTTCGTGTGCTTCGAACACCCCTACGGGATTTTGTGGGCTCCGAACACCCCTGTCAGATTTCGCGGGCTCTAAACACCCATTGCTAAGGACACACCAAATGGTGGCCCTAGAATAAGAAAATCATCCTTTTCAAAATTTTATTAAACAATCAAGTGTCCAAAAACATCCACGTAATTCATTTAGTTCGAAAACTCATAGTGTGTCGGTTGTGGCAAAATTAACATGTGTCCAAGAACGTGAGACATCATGACAAAACATCATTCATACCATGATAGGCTACCAAAGCTTAGAAGTCGATTTGAGAAGCTTAGGAAAGACAAATGAAGGCCTGGAGCAAAGGAAAAATAAAATGGAGTTATAGACCTCGAGAAAACTCGACACCTTGATAGGAAAAAACACATTTCTCTCAAAATAAAAAGGCTATGAATGTGAGACTAAATGAGTTTGAAAGTAGACTCATAGAGCTTTCCAACGGTTTAAAAATCGCCTCAATTGGAGTTTGGACGAAGCTGGAGCGTGCCCGCGAAGTTGGGTAAAAAAAAGTTGCCTTACAAACAGCTGGGTATTGATACCCATGAAAGTTGTATCGATAAAATGTCACCAAAATCTCAACAGAACGCTGGGTATCGATACCCCTCAAAGGGAGTATCGATACAAAGGTCATCTCGAGCAAAATTTTTGGATTTTTCCAAAATGGAGGGGGTTTCGACCCAAGCCAAAAATTGAGGTTCCAAACAACAACTACTCATAGGAGAGAGATATATCAACAACTAATTCATGACTTTATCAACTAAACATGTAAAACTCAAACTCAATCAAAAACCAAGCTCATTTCCATGGTGATAACAAGTTTAGTCTGGAGTC